>CM062812.1:817473443-818930245 GCA_031772625.1 Pinus tabuliformis
CACTTCCACTTCATCTCCATAACTATTGGGTTGGTCATTAGCTTGATGGTAATCACACCATTGGTCTATCACACCATCCATCACTTTGTTTTGGGTCAGTGCTACCAATTCATCTCAATGTCACTGATATGTTCAAGAGAAGTCATCCAGTTAAAACTTCATCTGTTGCAATATTGTAAACCTTCATTTCATGACTTCCATTCCTAAACCTTGTGTCGTCAGTCGATTCTCATCTCCAAAAATCGTTTACTTTGTTTCATGTCGTAGATGTGGGATACATGAAGGCCCTCCTGCGACGAAGTTACTTCTTTTGAAATTAGCTCATCATCCAAGAAGTTGACTTAGAAACACCCCTTCAGTGCCTTGAAGCTTGCATACATCAATGGCAGGTTTCTCGCTTCTAGCGATATGTTGACATCAATGACCTTCGACCGAAAGACTTTGTATGGTGTTCGACATCAAATCATTTATTCACACCATGTGAAATGTACTGTAGTACCTTAAGGGTCATCATCATTATCAGTGGTTCCTCTCGCGTTTGTTAATGACTTACATCATTGGTTGGTAATCAGATGATGTCTCTCCATGTTCAACCTCGGAACATCTATTCACATGGTTAGACTTGTACATTGAGTGAATATTGAACGAGATTGAAGACCCCGGATCTAGTTTCATCCATCCGGGCTGCGATATATTCAAGAGTACCAAATCAAATGTACAATGGCCTTACACAGACAGTCATCCTAACCATGGATCTATATCTATAGAAACATGAATCTTTATCTGTGGACGACCATCTGATTTATGTACATGTAATGAAAGCTTATAAGCTGAGAATGGGTATGCCTCCCTCAGCTAGTTCATGAAGAAAATCAAATTATCATGATATATGTATTGTAATTAAATGCAAGTCACATTCTGTTCAAAATCTCCTCTCCTTGTGATAAAGCATTTCACCCAACATAGATATTTACGATTTCATGCTTTAGGGGGCAACTATTACAGATCCATTTGGGCACATCAACCCCAACTTACGGATCGATGCTATTAGGGCCCATCAACCCCTAGTACAGTTGTTTACATGCCCTAAAGAAGTTAGTCATCAGAATGAATGCTTACTCCAAAGAAGTTCCATCACTGAAGACATCCAAAAACCACCTCTAAGAAGATCAGCGCAGGTAGTGTTATAGACATTTTTGTGCCTTACAGTTATAAGCATGAAATGTCCATAAACCAAGGGATCCTAAGTCCCTAAAGATGTTGTCCCAGCTCCTAAAGAAACAAGGTCAACAAATTACAGCTTCTCCCAGAAGTTCTCCACCAGAAACTGCTCAAAACTAGTCAAATCAGGATCAATTCAGATGCTCCACTAGCTGCCTGCGTTGCAAAGCACCCAAATACACTGGCTAGGTGCGTTGCAACGCAGGTGAATGCACTACCAGGGTGCGTTGAGCGGGAAATGACAAATGGAAAAGTCATTCAATGAGGTGGAAAGACAATGGAAGCTTCCAGAATCTTCTCCAATGACACTTGCCTCACTGAATTCGACCAGTGATGAGTAAGAGGCTCTCAGTCTCCAAGTGGAAGCAAGAACTGACAGAGAGAAGCCACAAGTCAAAACATAAGCTGACTCATCCTCTTTGCATACATCTATATATGGATCCCTCATCCCAGAGATCCAGAGGCGGGAATTTTGTACTTTGTAGAGAATTGCTGTTGGTTTTGAGATTGAGATTAGTGCATTGGGTGATTTATGCTTTGTTGGAGGTGAGGAAGGGATTCCTTTGCTGGGAGGTAGATGCTGGATCGGGACTCACTTGGTTGTATCTCCTCTTGTACTTTCTTATTATATCAATAAAACTATTTGAGTTTCTCCTACATGCTTGTGTATCAATGATGTTTTGTTATATTTGCATGTTTAGCTTAAATTTGATCCTAAGCTATTTATGAATGTAAATCTATGTCTTTGTGTAGTTTTCCTCTTCTGTGATCTTGCAGGAACTTGGTGAAGCTGGGCGAGTAAGGGAGCAGGTAGCGGAAACAAACAAAGAGGAGAGCGATTGGATCAACAAACTAGCCCAAGACACAGGTTAGTTCATCCTTCCTCTTCATTTACATTTCATAAAGAAGAATACGAAAATAGTTTTCCTTGTTTGTTGCTAAGGCACTGTCACACCTTAGAGTGGGATAGGGGCGTTCTGAATAGAATACTTTACTTTCCCCACAACAAAATGGCGACTCCGCTGGGGATCGTGTCTAGTTAGTTTATTTGTGTTTCTATTGTTGTTCATATCATAAACTCAGGAGTGGCGAATCAAACTGCATTTGCCATTTACAAATGCAAAGTAGAAATCTGCTACTCTAGTCCATTCACTGGGCCTATTTATGATCTGAACAATTGATCCACAAATGCTCTAATTGCCCTTTGTGATAGCTCTTAGTCCTCCTTAAAATCATCCCTCTGATTGTACCTTACTGATAGCTTTTATCCGGCAAAAAACCATAGATTAAACTACAAACCGTGACCCAGAACCCAGAGAAATTCTCATTTTTGCTTCAGCGCAGGCTCTGTGAAGAGACTCTGCATTTCAACGCAGGTCCCGAGAGGCTACTACCTGCGCTGCAATTCAGTTTCTCTGTATAGCAGGTGCGTTGATCAGCCTAGCCCTGCCTAGCTGAGGTTCTTTGCTCACTTTTTCCAGTTTTGCCTCTGATTTTTGCAGCTTGTTATCAGTGTGTGTACCTATCTGAAAACCCCTTTTCTTTGCCTTAATTCCGCCTCAGTTGTATAAAAAAATTGTATTTGTTTTTGTGTATTTGTTACGTCATTTACAGTTTCCCATTGAAAAAGTGAACTGATCATACTGTCGCCCTTAGATCTAGATCTGTCGTAAGTGTCGTTTTGATCTTAGGAGAAAGTTTATTTGGTGTTGACAGTTGATTGCGCTTTTACTTTTGCCTATTGGTTTGAATTTGTGAATTTCTAGTGTCAAAACAAGTGTTTACTTCAAAATCATAAAGTGTCATAATCGTCTCTACCTTTTGATTTCGAAAAGAAGCTTGTTTGTGTTTTTCACTTGAAATCGAATTCAAATTTGTACAACAACTTTCTTTTAGGCATCAATATTAAGAAAGTGAAAAAAAAATACATGCACAAGTGCATTTGCATATTGACAGTTTGTATGGCTTGATTTAGGAAAAGTGCATTTACAGTGTGCTCTTTGCTCTTTGAGAAAAGATTGTGTCTTTCTTTTCCCCTTGTAGCTAGGATTTTCATTGTTGAAAAGAGATAAAAGCTTGCTTATCATCTTTAGACTGCATTTAGGAATTACATCTACATCTCGTGGTGATCCAAAAAGGCAAACTTCTAAGAAAGATCAACCTAAAATAAATTGAATGAACTTAACAATGCTTTGTAACTTAACGCACAACATAGAGGTCTAGGCTAGAGACGTGTTCCGGCGTCGTAAAGCCTGGTAACTGTTGTCCTCACTGTTGGTTGGGTGATTCCTCCACTATGAGACGATAAGTGCCAGTACGGATTGTGCTCCCACGTACCGTCGAGTATATATTGGGAGACCCCTATAGGCATAAAACCTTTATCCATAGGAAGCCGTGTCAGCCGCCCTACTGATCACAATGCACTGAACACAGCATTCGGAAGATTGACCGCCCGTACCCTAAAAAGTATTCTGCGGTTTGCGATTGGTTTGGCACACCCTCTACCTAGATCTCCAGAGCAGTCCCTTTCGTTCCTTTTCAGACTCCTTAATGAAAAGGTCTATCTGAGCACTTGTCACTTCAGGCTCATTAAAAATCGAAGGAGACTAGAGTCATCTTTTGTTTTTCTCGACTCTTTAAAACTGAAAAAACAAAGTTGTGTCAAAGCGTGTTAAAATTTATTTTAAACGGAATATTCATACCCTTTTTCCTGCGTTGATCTTTAGGTTGAGAAAATGGAGCCTACCAACCAAGGAATTCCCCTTGGTGGAAATCCTAGTCCCTTCTCCTCTTGGGGAGATGTTGGTGCGCCCCATATGGCCATATTGTCGCTTCCAGGACTGGCAATAGGCTTGCCAGTTTGGCTCTTCTCAACCAATGTCGTTCAGAACACCACTATTCCTGAACAGTCGAATCAGCAATTAGACGAGTCCAGAGTTACCCACCAACCTTCTACTTCCTCTAATTCTTCCTCTCCTCCTTCCTCTTCGCTTGACGGGACTGGTAAAGCTAAAAGCCAAGTTCTTAAGGAGAAGAAGGAAAAGAAGAAGGAGACAAAGGCGAATAAGGGAAAATGAGTGTCATCTAACAAAAATCCACACACAACACCGACCAGGCCTAAATCGCCATGTGTCATTTGTAGAGGAGACCACTTTCACAGAGATTGTCCTTGCATCCCCCAGATACTAAGGGACTGGTCTCCTCATTTGTACAATCCGGTGTCATCAACCTCTGGAGATCATGTTGAAAGCACACCGTCAACTAGCGAAAGTGAAGCCCCAGGACAAAAAGGGAAAGCTAGATTTCCCTGTAGACTGTGCGAAGGCGACCATGCCCTCCACCGTTGTCCCTTCTTAGACAAAGCTAAAAGAGTTTTGGATGATCGTCTGGTTTCACCGTTGCGACTTCCTCCTGGATATAAAAAACTCTTGCCAAGTCCGTCACTAGTTGAGAATCCAGTTGGCCCGCTCAAGTGGTCGGCTGAAGCGTCTATCATTGAGGATAAACCAACTGAATCCATACCAAACAAAAGTCAAAAGGTCGAGGCGGCAGTTGACCCGGTATTGCCTTCAGAGGTTTTATCTTCGAATGATACAGTCACTGAAGAGAATAAGGATGACACCGTCCAAATTCTCTTCATCAACACAGACTCCAACGAACATGGGGGCAATCTACCCATTCCTTTATCGCAGGAAGGAAGTTCGTCAGAGCCATACCCGGCCGTCTACTCGGTCCCACCTCCAAGCAACCTAGTTGTATCCTTCGACTGGAACCAACTAGGCAGACCCCGTTTGCCAGCAAGCATACCATTCCGAATTATCGTTCAAATATATAGAATGGTTATGGCTGGTACCATCATTGATGAGGGGGCTTCTGTGAGTATCCTTTCCTCTATTGCTTGGAAAGCGCTTGGTTCGCCATCGTTGTTGCCTGAAATGAGAAATCTGACAGGCTTTGATAAAGGAACCAGTCGACCTTTAGGGATCCTTCCCGATGTACCTATAACATTGAGAGGGAAGACAGTTCGCCTGAACGTCATGGTCATTCAAGGACCCTTGGATTATAACCTACTTCTTGGACGAGACTATATTTATTGCATGGGAGCCATCGTCTCCTCACTCTTTAGAGTAATGTGTTTTCCGCACGAAGGAAGAGTGGTCAAGCTCGTGGACCAGCGTTCATTTCCCGGATCACGCATAGCAAATAGTCATATACCGTCCCTAAATGGTCTCTTCACGCAAGAAATGTCTCAAGTCCCAGTCCGTCCTCCCGATGAGCGCGAGTAATTCAGAGGGATATGACTGAAACCCAGGGGGCATGCATCCTGGTCTGTTTCGGCAGGAAAACTTCGGGTATAGAGTAGGTTTCCGCGGGAGAATATGACTAGTCCGTACCCCGTCCGTGATTGGAAGAGGGGTTGTTCTGGAATAAGATTCTCTTGTCAAAGTTATGTGAGTTGACAGACGGAGTCTCTCACCTTTGTTTATCTCGGTAGACATCGCCGAAGAAGTGTTTTGTTTGCACCGTGAATAGAGCAATCTTTGGGTAGCCTGTAAGAGGTAGGCCTCTCCTGATAGAACGAATGTTTTGTCTGCAAATTGAGGGGTAACTTTGAAACTCTATTTTATACCTGGGGGCATGCAAACCTTTTGGAGTGCAAGCGAAGGGCGACTATTTATTTTTTAAATTTTTAGGTCCTCCCTTTAAACCCGTAGGCTAACCCTTTAAACTCGTAGGATTAGTCGTCCCATAACTTGCATAAAGAAAGGATGCGGGGCAAAGCTTTGTAAGGCGCAAGCTCCATAAAAAATGGCATCTTATATGAGACATTCTTATCATATGACTGGATTAATCGAGCAGTTTTAGCACATAGTTCATGCTCGTTAAAAAATAAACATAAGACCGAGCAAGTGTTTCAATCCGCGTTTAAGCTCGTTAAAAAATGAACTATCCTCCGGTAAATAACCACCGTGAATGTAACATTATCAGCCATTAAAGCCTTGGTCGTGTTTGCACCGTCACCTCCACTTTTCCATTGGCCGATCATTCACCTCCATTTGATTGTTTACCCATTTTGAGGGACAGCTGCGAAGAGTGATTTCACTAGCCATCCTTGTGACACTGCCATGATTGGAAAATTCCAAACCTTACCTGGAATCAACTGCTACCCATTTCATCACTCGTTCCTCAAAAGACGAGTCTTCTTTAAGCTCTTTTCATCTGACTCGTAAAATATGAAAAGATTGCCGAGTTTTGGCCTTCCAGCTCGTTATAGCGACAGGAAGTGCTATCCCTCCTCTATATTTTAATCTTTTTGGACCTGAGGGATTATTGCACAAAAAGATCGAGCGCTTGTTTTATTCAGCTTGTTAAAATTATCGAAAATTCATCCCTTCTGTATTATTTTATACTTTTTCGGACTTAAGGGATTGAATGACGAAAAAGGAATTCCAGAGTTAACTTTACGTACCTTTTCAGACTCCCTAAAAAGGAAAAGGACCGAGTTATATTTGTCGTTAGACTCGTTAAAAAGATTAATAGCGACAGACTTGTCTTTAGACGAGAACGAGTTTCACTATCGCTAGGCTCGTTAAAACATAGCGATGGGTTTGCCCGAAGGGCAAATTATAGAACAAGCATATGTTATCCTCCTCAAGCTTGACAAAAATAAAGAGGTACTGGTCAGAAATGACTGGGGAAAAATTGGGAAGAAAACTCAAAGAAATTTTATTGGTAGCAAGTCGCTCTTGAACATGACACTTCCACTCCGTGCCTGAGTCGGGTTGGGTTGTTTCATTCACCGGTCACATCACCATGGTCTCGCCATACCATCCACATTTGGGGTAAATGCTACCGATCCATCACATAAGTGTCGCCGACATGTTCAAGAGAAGTCATCCAGAGAAATCACCCGTGTCCCATCCACTACCATACATTATACTTCATTCTTTCATGACCACCACCCTGAACCATATATCATCAGATCGTTTTCACCTCCATCAAAATCATTTGCTCCGTTCCATGTCATTGATGTGGGATTCATCAAGGCCCTCCTTTGACGACTCGCTTCTTATCGACATCAGCTCATTATCCAAGAAGTTGATCTAGGAACACCCCTTCAGTACTTTGAAGCTTGCATGCCTCAATGGCAAGTTTCTCACTTCCGGCGACAGGTATACATCAATGACCTTCGACCGAAAGATTTTGCGTGGTGTTCGACGCCAAGTCCTTTATTCACACCACGTGAATTGTACTGTAGTACCTTGAGGGTCATTATCATTATCGGTGATTCCTCTCGCGCTTTTTAACAGTTTGCATCATTGACTGGTAATCAAGCGATGTCTTTCCATGTTCGACTTCAAAACATTTCTCACATGGATCGACTTGTACTTCAAGTGAAGATCGGACGAGATTGAAGACCCCGGATCTAGTTTCATCCATCCGGGCTGCGATATATATTCAGGAAAAATAAAGACATTGACATGTACAGCATTGCAGCACAGATAATCATCCTACCAAAAGGATGATGACTTCATCAGAATCATCAGTCTACCATCAGACGATTGTCTGTCCTATGTACATGAAAATGAATTTATAAAGCTGAGCATGGGAATGCCCGCCTCAGCTAGATCATGAAAACAGTATGAAAATAATGTATTGTATTGTATCTTATTACAGGTCTCCTCCCCAGCATTAGAAGAACTTCAAATCCTCCTAATAAAGCATTTCACCCGATAAACGGCCTCATACTTTAGGGGGCAACTGTTATAGACATTTGTGTGCCTTACAGCTATAAGCATGAAATTTCCATAAACCAAGGGATCCTAAGTCCCTAAAGATGTTGTCCCAGCTCCTAAAGAAACAAGGTCAACAAATTACAGCTTCTCCCAGAAGTTCTCCACCAGAAACTGCTCAAAACTAGTCAAATCAGGATCAATTCAGATGCTCCACTAGCTGCCTGCGTTGCAAAGCACCCAAATACACTGGCTAGGTGCGTTGCAACGCAGGTGAATGCACTACCAGGGTGCATTGAGCGGGAAATGACAAATGGCAAAGTCATTCAACGAGGTGGAAAGACAATGGAAGCTTCCAGAATCTTCTCCAATGACACTTGCCTCACTGAATTCGACCAGTGATGAGTAAGAGGCTCTCAGTCTCCAAGTGGAAGCAAGAACTGACAGAGAGAAGCCACAAGTCAAAAAATAAGCTGACTCATCCTCTTTGCATACATCTATATATGGATCCCTCATCCCAGAGATCCGGAGGCGGGAATTTTGTACTTTGCAGAGAATTGTTGTTGGTTTTGAGATTGAGATTAGTGCATTGGGTGATTTATGCTTTGTTGGAGGTGAGGAAGGGATTCCTTTGCTGGGAGGTAGATGCTGGATCGGGACTCACTTGGTTGTATCTCCTCTTGGACTTTCTTATTATATCAATAAAACTATTTGAGTTTCTCCTACATGCTTGTGTATCAATGATGTTTTGTTATATTTGCATGTTTAGCTTAAATCTGATCCTAAGCTATTTATGAATGTAAATCTATGTCTTTGTGTAGTTTTCCTCTTCTGTGATCTTGCAGGAACTTGGTGAAGCTGGGCGAGTAAGGGAGCATGTAGCGGGAAACAAACAAAGAGGAGAGCGATTGGATCAACAAACTAGCGCAAGACACAGGTTAGTTCATCCTTCCTCTTCGTTTACATTTCATAAAGAAGAATACGAAAATAGTTTTCCTTGTTTGTTGCTAAGGCACTGTCACACCTTAGAGTGGGATAGGGGCGTTCTGAATAGATACTTTTCCCCACAACAGGTAGGCCTTCATTAGGGTGTGCTGCAATGCAAACCATGCATTAACAGGGTGCTATGCAACGCACTTGGTCCCTCTTTGACCTATGCTGAGTGAAGTTGAGCAAAGTTCCGTGAGGGTCTGAAGATTCTTTATCCATTGGAAGCCTTTAAAAGTTTCTCAAATGCCACTTTCTCCTTTGAGTTTGCCTTTGGATGAGAAAGGGAATTAGGAAACATCAATTCCCTATCCCTCCTTCCATGGAACTGATTTCTAAATTTAGAAAGGCATTCATTACCTCCATTGATAGCATAACCTCCCTCACTCACTCACCTATAAATAGATCAATCATCTAAGAGATCTGGGGGCTGGAAAATATGGAGTTGTAAGGAGATGCTAGTGGTATGAGATTAGAATTGAGTGCAAGTATATTGTTGGAATGTCTTGCTTTTCATGAGGTGAAGAAGGATTGAATTGGAAGGATGACACTGGATCGAACTCGCATTGGTTGTAATCTTTCCTCTTATCAACAAAGTTTTCAAGTTTTGTCCCTTATGCTTGTGTTATATGTTAATGCATTCATATGTATATCATGTTTTCAGTTCCATGTTATTTATGAACAATATATCATTATGCTTTGATTTTTTGTTTCTTATGTTTGTGTTTCGTCTGTCTGAGTATAGTATCGGAGGTTCTGTAAGTTGTGCACTTCTAATGATTTAAGTATGGGAAGGAGCATGAAATCAGTCAAGGGAGATAAAGAACAAGCGAAGTTACAAGTAGGTTCTATGTTCCCTTATTTTATCTGTTGTTTGTAGGAAATAATTAAGTTTGATTTGACTGTTGTTTCTAGATCAGCTACTAGATCTAGAGGGTTAGGCATTTTTTCAAGAACACTAAATATTCCCAAAACGATTACCCCGAGGGTAATAGGCTGTAGAATATCCTAAAACATTGTTATATTTGTGACAGAACTCTATCATCTTTTTAGACCTAAAAGCAGCAACATTATCTGTGATAATATTTTGTGGACAACCAAAATGAGACAAAATGTTACCTTCCAAAAACTGGATGATTACTGTGTTCATAGCTTTTCTGGTTGGGGCTGCCTCAAACCACTTGGTAAAACAATCGGTTGTTGTCAATATCCACTTTTTTTTTTCCAGAAGAAGTGGGATGAATTTCACCAATAAAATCGAGTCCCCATTGCTAAAATGGTGACTCAACTGCTATAGGCTTCATGGGAAGTGAGAGCAACTTCTTTCTTCCTTCAAACATATGGCATTCTCAATAGCTGGCCACCTTCTTATAAACATCAGCAAACAAACTGGGCTAATAAAGGCCAACTCTTAAGATCTTGTTCATTGTGGTTTTCCAATACAAGTTCCTGCCACAATACCCTTTGTGAAACTTCTCCATTATTTCTTGAGCCTCATCTTCTAATGAATAATTGAGCAACATACCATCAGGGTCCTTCCAGTACAAGAACTGATCAATAATACATAATTTTACTACCTTTAGCTTTAGAAAGCGAGATTTAGTTTTAAGTCAATCCGGAGGTGCTTGTAAATGTTGCAACACATATAAAATATCAACATACCAAGGTGAGGTAGAAAACCTCTCCAGAACTTGTTCGACATTGCTTAGGAGATCCTCTTCTACTAGGACAACTAAGACATTGATTTGGAGAGTCTGCAAATTGGATTCTGCCATCATTCCAGCCAATCCCTGACCTTTAATCAATTTTGTTGGTTTGATCTCTATGTGATATTGAAGTATTGCAGCGATCCACTTACTCCTCCTTCAATTCGGGTCACTTTGAGTCAAGATGTTTTTTAATGCAACAGTAGGCACATAAGCCACAACATGAGAATGCAAAATGTATACCCAAAAATATTTCAAGGCCCTAACAAGAGAAAATGCTTGTTTTTCCATTATGTCATATTTGAGCATAACATCTCTGAGCACCCTACTGAAAAATGCAATAGGTTGTTCGACTCCCTGCTGATTTTTCTGTAATAGGACAGTAGCGATAGTGTGCTCAGATGCAAAAGAAAATACTATGAAATCGCGTGTATAATCTAGACTGGCCAATGTGGGAACACGGGACAACGCTGATTTGACTTAATTGAAATATTTCCTACTGTATTCACCCCATTTCACCTCGCTGTCCCGCCTCAACATGTTTGTGATTTTCTGGAAATTTCGGCCAGATTCAGAATGAACCTTCTCAAAAAATTAATCCTACCCAAAAAGGACTGAATCTCTTTTTTACTCCTAGGAATGTCCATTTTCTGAATCACTGAAACTCTATTAGGGTCTATTTTGATGCCATCTTTCGAAATAATATGACCCAACAACTTGCCTTCCTCCAATCCAAACAATGATTTCTTGGGGTTTAATGAAATTCCATGTTTCCTACACTTCTCAAAGACTACTCTTAAGTGTTGCAAATGCTCATCATTAGACTGTGAGTAAACAATAATGTCATCAAGGTATATGAAAATAAAATTATCCTTTTCTTCTATAAAGGCTATGTCCATAGCTCACTGAAATGTAGCCCTTGTATTCATTAGACCGAACAACATCTTGGCATATTTGAAAGTCCCCCAAGGTGTAGTAAAAGTAGTCTTATCTTGGTCTTCTGGGTGAACCAGAATTTGGTTATACTCGGAAAAACCATCCAGTAACGACATTCTTCTTGTGCCAACAACCTTCTGAAGTATATGGTCCATTTTTAGCAGCAGATAATTGTCTTTAAGTGATACCCTGTTCAAATTTCTAAAATCTACACATAATCTAATCTCACTGGTCTTCTTTCTAACTAGTACCAAGTTACACAACCAATTAAAAAATCTAAGAGGTACTATTATTCCAGCATCAAACAACTTCCTTACCTCTTTTTCAATCAGGGGAAATAACACCGGATTTGTTCTTCACAGCCTCTGCTTAAATGGTTTCTGATCTGTTTTGACTGATATTGTGTGCTGAATAATGTCTTTATTATACATTTTTAAGCCAGTGCATACCCCCATGCAAGCACATCAGAAAATTCAGTCAATAATTGCAAATATTTTCTCTTCATTTTTGGAATCAAAGTTTTGGACAACTTTATCATTTTTGGGTGTTCTGATGTATCTATATTTCATTCTTCAACTCCTTCTCCTATAGGTGCTAGTTTTGGCCTCTTAGCCACATCGTTCTGGTCAAATAATTCCTCCAAAGGTACAAGCCCTCTTGGAAGGACATTGCCTTTGAGCTGCAATATTTTTAACTCAGTACTCTTCTTATTTAATTTTTCCTTCAGTTGATTAATAAAACTTTCTTTATCTACATCTTCCCATCTGCCATCCCTGTCTAGTTTCATTTTGACAAATTATTCCTTCATCAGTAAAAAATCTCCTATTTCTTGTCATTTTTGAAGACTTGCCAGTGCTTCATGTTATCCGAGACAACATGCCTATGTCTGACTTCTACCTTATATTTCCCTTTAATACTACTGGAAATTTCAAAATCAGAGGCCGAAGTGGCCAATGCATCTGCAACAACATTATCCCTCCTAGGAACAACTGAAAAACTATACTCAACAAAATTCTGCAAATAATCTAAGACAACATTATGATAAGCACACATCCAGGGGTGTTTGGTTTGATATTCACCTTTGACTTGTCTAACTACCAGCTCAAAATCCCTGTAGACAACTATTCTTCTAGCTCCTGATTTCTTCAAATTTTGTAGACCCAAAATAAGAGCTTCATATTCTACTACATTGTTAGTACAATAAAAAGCTAACTTATAGGAACATAGTTTTGACTTACCAACCTCTAGGTTGATTATCCATATCCCCACACCAACACCTTCTCTGTTGATTGCCCCATCGAAATGTGTGGTCCAAACCTGTTGTTTTTTCTGCTTTTTTTAACCCTTTTCGGCCTTCAAAATTTCATATTTCTCAAGGACATTTTGGCTGCTTTGTTCCTAATATTTGTTGTTGTCCTATTCCTCATAGTAATATCTAAGCCTAATCTCTCCATGATTCCTTTCAGCATTAATTGTGTGAAGCTCTAAAGTCTAGCATAGCCTTATGCAAAATTTTCTCATGCACATTCATGCTAGCATAGAAAGGAGGAACATCTCCATCCTGCCCTTTTCATCAATATTTGGTCCAAAAACAATAGCTAGATGATCATCACTATGTTGAATGTATCAGAGGATTTTTCTACTCTAAGTGCCTTTAAAATCTGAGACTTATATTTATTGTTATTTACTAATTCACCAAGAGGAATGGATATCTTTAATTTGGCAATTTCAACTTCAAGGTTAAAGGGATTTGATACCTTTTCAACTTATTTATGGGAAACTTCCTTCTTTTCTGCAGCATCCTTGAGTGTGTCTTCCTTTCTTTGCAATATAGTGATAGGAGGCTCCTTTATTTGGGCACTTGTGCTAGGGACATCCTTCCTTTGCATACTTGTACTAGGGACATCCTTCTTTACATTACTAGCTGCCATTTCTTTCTTTGAAGTACTACTGATTGGTATTTCTTTCTTCGTTGTATTGTTTCCCACAGTTCTATTCCTCAAATTATATTGTCGTTGCACTTGCATGATGAAATTTTGATATCCATTTCTATATTCCTTAGATTTAGTCATCAACACATCATTTTGAGACTGAGAAAACAACAATTCTTCATCCTCTGCCTCAAAATTTTCAAACAACTCCTGCTCTTAGTCAGAGACACATCTTGTTGGCCATCACTAAAAAAAAGAATTTGATCCTCTAGCAATTGTTGGTCCTCTTCTTGATCTTGAGCGTAATTCTACTAAAAAGGTGGTCTTACTTGCTGCTGTGACTGCTCCAAACCCTTTTTCTCCTTTGGTTTATTTGGAAAATGTGGCTGCCTTTGAAAATCTGGATTTGTGATTTGTGGACCAATCTAAGATTCCTTAGCTGCTATTCAGTAATTCAGAGAGATTTTCTCCATCATCTTCTCCATAGTTTTGACCAATGTATCAAATTTAGTATCAGTGGAAGTAGAGGATCCTCTTTTATAGTAACTTTTTTCTCTGACTTCATTTTGGATTTCTTTGATAACAAATTAGCCTCCACACTAACTGCATTATTTTGCATGTCCTCTAGTGTTGCCAGATTTCTTTCCCTAAGCTGGTAGGTCATTTCAGGGTCAAATGCATCAGGATAATGAAGTAAGGTCAGCCCAGGAGGAGGCTTGATCTTTGTAGGAATTGAATCATACAGTTTATTGAACCTTACATAAAAATCCTGAACAGTTTCTCCGGGTTGTAATTTTAGATTATTATACTCGGCCAGAATTTGCAATGGATTCTTCTTCTCACCCCGCCTTGCAGGAAATGCATCTTCCAACTCTTTATAGTTCGCAAAAGCTCCTTGACAAGAACCCCTGAACCATTTCTTGACATCACCAAAAAAACTTTGAGAAAATAATATGATTTTAACATCATCGTGGTCCACTTCCTCCAAATATACAAAATCACTGACCTTATCAACATGTTGCTTGGCAGTGATTTCTCCTACACCATCATATTGGGAAAGCTTCTAACTGTAATTAAGAGGTAAATCATGAAGTTGAGCAGGAAAAACCAGAGGGGCATATCTCGCTACCATGACTACTATATGAGAAGTTGGATGACTGATGGATGGTGTGACTGAAACAACTGAAGATGGTACAACTTGTTGAAATAAGGTTGAAACAGATAATGAGGGATTTTGAGATGATGGGATAACAAAAATAGGATTTAGACTAGCTTGAGAAGAGATGGTTTTATGAAATAAGACTATCTTTTCAACAACTTTCTGAACTTTGTCAACCAAGCCTTTAAGTTTACTAAACTGCTGAAGGATATTTTGACTAGACTCTATCTCTAGGAATGAGGTATGAGAACTAGAAATGCATGAATCTACTATAATTTCAGAGATATTTGAGCAAGACCTAGTTTTAAACAAAGGAATTTCAAAGGAGATTTCTGGTGAAGAAACAAATTTCCTGAGAAGGCAATTACTAGATTGACTTTCCACCATAACTCTTTCCTTCCTAAGAAATTTTTCAGGATCAGAAACAACTATAGGGGGATTTGGGTCAGGATTCTACCTGGTAAACCTCCTAGAAGCCAGATCTTCTCAGATAAATTTTCATGCAGTGAAAACAACTAATAGTCAAAGCAATATTAACATTCAACCTATGATGTAACTCTTAAACAAAACCTTCCCAGGAAAACTAGACTTTTTGATCCTCAACAACGACGCCAATATGTTAGCACTCTGTAATTCATATAGGCTGAAGAGAGGAACCTAGAGGTAACCATAGACCTCTTTTGGTTGATAGACTGGTCTTCTTCAACCTGAGGGGGCTCCCTCACTAAGCAAACTCATAGATAAATCTTTGGAATATAATCTTTAACAGAGACTAGTTCTGAAAATGTTTAATTTTTTGGTATGGGGGTGGTAGAGGATTCTAGGAAAACTAGTGTAGGTGATCATGACCTCCCTGGTCCATCTTGATTCATTTTCCAACCAGTTTCATGTACAGAGGTTTGACTAGCACAAATTTAAAATGAAAAAACAATTTGTAGTTTAGTTAAAATAGGGGTATCAAGACATTCATCTAAAATAGCAAAATAAATGAAATTTCATTATTGTAATTTGGATAAATTACTATTAAGAAAGAAAAAGACAAAACATTCAAAGGTATAAATATTCCATTTGCAACTGAAATATCTTGGTACAGCTAGACAAGAGCATGTGAAATGAATTCGAGCATAATTGTTCCATACACCTTCAAATTAGTTTAAGGAGATAACACAAAGAGGATAACTTATGAACTAAATAAGAAAATTTTTCTAAAACATTCATACCACAAATATATCTACAATTCGACTGGAATCTCTTCAGCATCCAAGAAAATTCATTAACATAGATCACGACAAAAAACTGCAATAGTTTCCTAGGAATAATGAAACCAACAACAAACATTTCATATTGTATTAATTGGTTTAATTAGACTAAAACATAATATGATAAAAGCCTATATTCACTACATGGTTGATCCAACAGTGGATCAATACAAAACTTAAAAAGAGGAAAGCTTTTTGTTGTTCCAAGTCTTTTTCCTCCTTTGATGAAAAACAAAAAACATAAAGCATGATGAATTCAACTAAATATAAAAAACTAAATGTTTAAATAAAACAAGTTTATCTTCCGAAGATCATATCTTCATGAACCAAATGAAAATAGCAAAAGCTCAAAAGCAATGTTTATTGTGCAAATCCTGTGTAGTAGCTACGTAGCGACCAATGATTTTTGCTTTGAAAACTGGTATGTGGCTGATAGCTGAAGGTTTGAGTTGGCTACCACATCTGCGCCATATTGATCCCTTTAAACCCTGACAAGCAGCTTACTTCCACTACATGTGCAAGAGTGTGGGCATGGTGTGCGCAACAGTTGCGCAACGAATTTTCAAAATTACTTGTTGAATGCCCACCAAACTTAAAAAAATGCCACTGTTGATCCTGTCTCAAAGGTTCATCTCTCGTTTATTCAAGGGACCTCAGACAAGATTACCCATATCCTTAAAAGGAATAATGTCTCCTCTTATTTCAAACCCCTGAGAACCATTAGAAATTCTCTTGGCTCGGTTAAGGACCCTATTGACCCGAAGGACATGAAGGGAGTTTACCTAGTTCCATGCTCCTGCAGTATTCCTTATCTTGAAGAAACGGGTCGATCTATTAACCAGAGGATCCATTAACACGCTGTAGACATAAGGCACAATCGTTCCCACTCCTCGGCTCTTGCTGAGCATGCAGAGCAATCCAAACACCATGTTTGTATTGAGAATTCTCGAGTCATTCCTAGGGTTGACCATTTCCACCATAGGAAGCTTAGAGAGGTGATCGAAATTGAAAGGCATGCTAGAAATCTCAACAAAGACGATGGTTGGAAGTTAAGTAAAAGTTGGATTCTAGCCCTCTCCTTATAATCCTCTTTTCTCTGTCCTCTGTGTTCTTCTTTTTATCTCCTCCCCCCCCTCTGTCCCTTGAGTATTTTTTGTCCCTCCCCCCCGCTTCCCCCTCCCTTTTTCTTGATCTATTTTATTCTATAATTCTTAAGCTCCCTTGGCCTTTTTAAATCCATCCCTATTTTAACAATTAAGCTCTCAGCATATAATAATTTTGATCTCTCTCTTAACTCTCATTTCTTCATTATCATAAATCCTCTTTACCTTTTTCTTTATAGTATATAATTATTTAGATCTATACCTCTCTAGTAATTAACATTCTTATAATTTCCTAATAACTATTGATTGTAATATTTGAGTTTATTATTAACCATCTTATTAATGATGAGTATTATTTACAATACTAATTTACAACCAAATTTATAATAATAAATAATAAACATTTACCTATTTATAAATAAAATTTATATTAAATAATTCCCATCCCTTGAAGCATAATAACCTGATTAGTAATTTAATATACAACAACTATTTTCATCGTATTATTACTTAATCTCCCTTCCTTTTTATTAAATAACTTATTTTATCTTGACAACTCAGTACTATTGTTGAATTTAGGCTTCTATGATCCATATCAAATTTTTTGAGAAGAGTTTTCGGCGGAAATCACATTATAATACATTTGTCGACATGTTTCGAAATCACTTCTAAAAAAAACTTAGTACTATTATAACTAATTTACCATAACTAAAATAATTCATAACTAAAATTATAATATTTAATAACTTATAACTAAAATTAGAATATCAAATAATTCCATTTTTTGAATCTCATTTTACCTAATCTCTAACGGCTAGTTTTCAATTGCTAGTTTTCGACGGCTAGTTTTTTCCAATGGCTGATCCTCAGCTATGATGCATCCCTGCTATTTATTCTCAAAGATTGTATGATTTTTTCACCTTGTCCTGAGGATGAACCACATTAACTAGTTCAAAACGTCGACACAATCCTAATGATGTGATTAATCCGAAAGACTTTCATTTAGAAAATGCCACTGTGCTACTAAATGTCGCTCCAAAACACCAAATTTATACTACTGTTCAGAATAAAACAACATCATCAAAATTTGACATTAAAACAAAATCTTAAACTTGAAGTGAGGTCTAATTACCTCCTCTTCCTCTTACTTGAAGTTTTGTCGCTGGATGCTTGTGTCTTTGAGGTTGGAAGATTGGGGTCATTATGTTCAATGGGTGATGACGTATTAGGTTTAGCTTTATTCATAAGCTTAGACCTCAGTTTAGGCACCCTTTCAGGAGAAGATGCTCTAGCTACTTCTTTATACTTATTTACTAATCCCCATGCCTTATGTAAACTCTGCTTCATGCTCCTTAACTTTTCATCCAACACCAAATTCCTGACATACTGATTTTTACACCGCCTCCTCACTGGAATGGACCATTTTACAAAATTATTACCTTTGTCAAGGGCCTTGGATGCCTCACAAATTCATTGTCATAATTCTCAAGAATATGTTGCACAAACCTCTTGTAACTCTGATTTGCTTGTCTAGACCTCTTGACATGTATCCAGCTCTTCCAGGCATCTCTAATACTCTTTCCACTGATCAAAAGGTGGCTTTCCAGGTGCTTGAGCCACCTTTTTCAACTGTTGTACATAGCTGAATTTTGATTTGGATTCTCTTGTTGAGGGTCCACTGGATTCCATTTCAATCTCCTTGGCCTGTTCAACAAATGAGACATGTTTCCCTTTGTCTTTGGCAAGATATTTAGGAGGTGTTTCAATCTTTCCAATTGCTGGTTGACCTATTTGCTTCAAATCTCTATTTTTCTTTTCAAGAAATGCTATCTTCATTTGGTATTTTGAAAGGGATTCTTTCATTCTGACCATCTTGGGGTCCTCTTCTTCATATTGTATAGCACCTTGTTCAGATTGTGCTATATCTTCCTTCTGCTCTGGCTACATTATTTCATCTCCTTTCACTTCTTCCTCTCTATTATCTTCTTGCTTATCTCCCTGTCTATCTTTAGAAATTTCTACCACTACTTGAGGGGCTGCCTCTTCCTCATTCTTTTTTACCATTGACCTTGTCCTAGGTCTCATTACAAGCTCCTCTTGGACTATATCTTCAACCTTTACCTTAACCTTGGCAGACTGTGTTGATGCCACCTGCACTTTTTCTTTATCGATTATCTTCTTACCCTTTATGACTTGTTTCTTAGCCTTCTTACCAGGCTTGCTTATGAGTTATTTGCTTGGCTTCTCATCCTCCTTTTTCACTAATTTTGTCTCCTTCATTGGTTGATCAGGTGTTCAGAATTATTCTCAAAAAACAAAGTCTCATAATCTTGTCAAACTCAACTTCAGATTGAAGAGCTCGTCATTCTGAATCCAATGGTGTGAACAGTACTCAAATCCGAGTTCGTATGCAGAAGTTAGAGCAAGTCAAAGTTTAAGTTTGACTTGTCTACATGGCAGGATTGGGATGATGTGGAAAGGAATTCAGCAAATGAGGAGGCGTCAAGTGGTAGGCTACGATTGGCCCCTGCATTTTGCAACTCACAGTCGCAAGGCAAAAAGACGTTACAAATCAGCCCCGACAGGTTCAGGGTTGCAATGCGATAAGGCCATCGCATATTGCAATCTCAGATTGATGAGGGGAGAACAAGTCATAATCAGCCCCCGACAGTTACCAGGTTGTGATGCAATAAATTACCCAGTTGCAGGGTTTTATATGTCACTGTTTAAGTTCTCGTGGGGTCCATCGATATCGCATCGCACAACATTCTGTCGTTAACATTACGAAATGTGATAATTCTTAGATGTGATTCCACTACAGATTGCGATTTAATATCCCGTCGGGTCTTCCAATATTGTATTGCAATGTTCCACCGTGTTAACAAGACCTTTGGCCACTGAACTTCACTGATTGCAATGAGTGATGGACCCCGGATGCAAGATTTTATATGTTACAGTTAAATATCCCCGGCAGGTCCGCGATATCACAATATTCATAACATTTAGTTGTGTTAACAAGACCATAAGAGACCACAACACTTGCCAATTGCGATTTTTGATACAGCCAATAGGATATAGCCCATTGTGCAACAAATTTCTCGCTCCGTTAGCAGATTTTAGAGCGGAAATGGGGTTTTTGGTCAGTTTTGGATCAATTTGTGGAACAAATAGTGGAAGAACTGGGAGAAGTAATAACTTCTTCAGTTTTTATCCAAATTGGATGTAAAAAGAGGCTGGATAGCCATTTTTGAGTATTTTGAATTCATTGAGACAAGTCTCAGAGGAAGTTGAGCATTGTAAACATAGTTTTGTTGTAATTTGATCATAATAGAGAGGCCTGAGCCATTGGAAGCTGGACCAAGGAGACGTAGCCTAGGAGGGGTGAACTCCTTTATCATGTGCTTGTTGTGTGTTGTATTTTGATATTCTTTACTATCATTTTGTTGTTGTTCAACATACGTTTTATGTTAAATTGTTTGTAACATTTACATAAGAAACTCTCATGGGAATCAGTTAATTAAGAAAAGGTATTGAATCCTTAAGCACTTGATAAGAAAATGATAAACATATTGGGTTTTAATCTGAATGGGGAATTAGCACAGCATAACTAATCTACTCCATTTCAGATCAAGTTGGTATCAGAGCACTGGTTTTTGCTTACTAGATTTTCTTTGTGAAAGAAGGATTTAATTGTTTGCAAGTTTATGTCATGCTTACAAGGTTAAACCTCAAAAGAGGTGAAGGAACGCTGGTTGAAAGCCCTGAAATTGGGTCAAGTGGAAGAAGAGAAAGGTTGCCAAAATCTTCTACACTAATACATCCTCAAGTTGCAGAAGTTGCAGCTGAGTCTCCAAAGATCATGTCTCATGGAGGAGAACCTATCATGACAGAAGATGAGAAGACCTTCAGAAAGGCTCTCTTTGATATGACAAAGATGATGAAGGTCCTCTATGAAGAGAGGAACAACAGATTGCAAGGAGACGGCTCTTCAGGAGGAGGTAATGGAAAAGGAGGTAATGGGAATGGAGACAAGCCTCCACCATCTCCACCAGCTTCTTTATCTTCTTCTTCGAAAGCATCTTCCCACTCTTCCACTAATATCACCGCTACTCATACTCATCATCATTCTTCAAAAGGAATTGGTAAATCACCTTTCCTAAAGCTTGATGTTAAATTCGAGTTGCCTATGTACAGTGGTGAAGTGAATGCAAAGAAGATGGATAACTGGATTCATCAGTTGGAGGTGTATTGCAGAATTCAAAACCTTCAAGAGGATGATATAAAAATTTAGTTGGCTTCATTGAGAATGGAGGGTGCAACACTCATTTTGTGGGAATAAAGGACTAAAGACGAGATCAGAAAACATGGTAAGATCTCTATTATTTAGTCTGATTTCATTGCCTCCATAAAAAGACAATTCTACCCTTTAGCCAATATGCAAAAAGTTATCATGAATTGGAAAAATTTTAGACAATTAAAAGGTCAAAATGTACAAGAGTATACTCAAGAGTTTAGGAGACGAGCTGTTATGCTAGGAGTAGACTTACAGTCACAAGATACCTTTCTGAAATACATAAAGGGTTGCAAAGCTATCTTCAACATGCCATTCTTATGTTTAGTCCCACGAATCTTGATGAGGTCTATGTTCAAGTTACAAACCTCGTAGCAAGAGGGAAAATTGTACAGGAAGAAGGTAAGAAGAAGCCATTTCAGAGTGGTGAAAAAGGGACGAAATTTAAACGAAAGAAGAAGAAAAATTATTTTGTTAAGAAACAAGGGGAGAAACTCGTGTGCAAGAATTGTTCCAAAGAGGGTCATGATGAAGCACATTGTTGGAAGTTTCATCCTAAATTAAGACCAAATAAATCTAACAATAAAGGGAAACAAAAGACAAATTCTGGTGCACAACAAGACTTGGGTTCTGACTCAGGTGATGAAGCAAATATTGCAACCATAGTCACTAAAGGGAAAGCCATGGAAAAGACAAGCAAAGAGGAAGCCGTGGCAAGCACCAGGGCAGAAAATAACTCCAATAATGTTTCAAATGAGGAAAATAGAATAGAGTTGTTCCATATACGAGTTATTTCCAAACACACCAAAATTGATACGCTATTTGACAGTGGATCCCATGAAAATTTAATTTCTACATACTTGGTCAAGAAGTTGAATTTGGAAACTATGCCTCATCATAAACCATATCCATTGGGTTGGATAACCAAGGATGCCAATTTTCAGGTTACATGGAAATGCAATTTTAGGTTTGCAATCACTGCCAATGTCATTGATGAAGTCTGATTAGACGTTGTGCCATTGGATATTTCTGGGATTGTGTTGGGAAGCCCATATTTGTATGATAGGAAATCCGTTTTCCATAGATTTGAGAACAAATATAATTTTTTCAAAGATGGAGTGGAGTATATTGTGAGAGGCCATCGCAAAAAGCTTAATCTGTCTTTGGCAAGCGCAAGGAAAATGAAGTGACTAGTCAATTCTAGCAAGAATCTCGTGCTCCTTATGATCAAGCAGAAGAATGACACGGAGCATGAATCATTTACACGCTGTGACGTGAAGATGAAATCTGAATTGGTTGATGTGGTCAATCAATATGGAGACATGTTTCAAGAAACAAAGGGATTGCAACCAAAAAGGGGAACTCAACATGAAATTCAGCTACAACAAGACTATCCACTCCCAAATATCGGTATGTATCGAATGTAAATTCTGGAAAGTTTAGAAATTAAGAAACAAGTCCAGGAGTTGTTAGATAAAAGTGTAATTCTTCCCTCTACTTTGCCATGTGGTTCACCAATTGTTTTGGTACCCGATAAAGATGGAACCTGGCGCATGTGTGTATATTATTGAGCTTTGAATAATATTACAATAAAGAATAGATACCCACTACCCAGAATATATGATTTGCTAGATCATTTGAAGAATGCAAAATATTTCACTAAATTAGACTTGAGAAGTGGATATCATTAAGTTAGAATAGCTGAGGAGGCTATTTGGAAGACTGCTTTTAAAACCAAACAGGGATTGTTTGAGTGGCTGGTTATGCCTTTCGGTCTTTACAATGCTCCATCTACATTCATGAGAGTTATGAATGATGTTTTACAATCCTTTCTTGATGGGTTTTTAATTGTCTATGTAGATGATATTTTAATATTCAGCTAATCACGAGAAGAGCATGTCAAACATGTGAAGAAAATTTTGGATGTCATGAGAAAATAATAGTTATTTCTGAAGATGTCTAAATGTGAATTCAGGAAAACTTCCTTAGTGTATTTGGGCCACATAGTTGGAGGAGGTGAGTTGAAGATTGACCCCTCTAAAGTTTCGGTCATTGTGAATTGGCCAATACCCAAATCAGTCACATAAGTAAGGAGTTTTTTGGGAGCAATGTAGTACTGGAGGAAGTTCATTGCTAAATTTTCTTCCATAGCAGCTCCACTACATGCTTTGACCAACGTGAAGGTTGTCTTCCAGTGGGGAGGAAAATAGAAAAAAGCATTTGATGCTTTAAAACAAAAGATCAGTTCAGCCCCAGTTTTAGCATTGTCGGACTTGAAACAACCCTTTGAAATACAAACAGATGCAAGTGACTACACCATGGGTGCAATTCTTTTACAACATGGTAAGCCCATTTCATTTCATTCTAAATTTTTAATGGTGTTGTTATTAATTATCCTACGTATGATAAAGAGCTTTATGCATTGGTGCAAAGTGTGAAGAAATGGAAGCATTACTTGATGGGAAAAGAAACCATTATTCACACCGATCATCAACCTTTGCAATATCTGCAATCTCAAACAAAATTTCAGCAAGCAATGCACTTTCGTTGGATGGGATTCTTACAACAATTCCACTTGGTAATCAGGTATAAGAAAGGTATTATAAGAGAGTTGCTAATATGCTTTCTAGACCAATTGTTAATGCAACCATTTTACTCAAGAATCATTCTGTTTTTCCTGAAAGTTATGTTGAGCAATACGCACATGATGCTGAAATTCAAGAGGTATATTTAAACTTGAGTCAAGGCCACCAATTTGAGGAATTAGACTACCATGTTCATGATAATTTGTCGTATCATTTGGGAAAACTTTGTGTTCCACAGGGAGAGAGAGTATATGTCACAAGGGAAGCACACACTTCTCTTATTGTTGGACATTTTGGTGTAAGTAAAACAATGGCAAATCTTCAGAGGTATTTTTACTGGCCTCGTATGCTTGAAAGTGTGTCACGTTTTGTCATAGGTTGTTCATTGTGTGTAGTCAGTAAACCTAGTAATAGGAAGCTAGGATTGTACACACCACTTCCCATACCTTCATATCCATGAGAGAGTGTTTCTATGGATTTTGTAGGAGGTATTCCTTTATCAAGGAAAGGTCATGATTATTTGTATGTAGTTGTGGATAGGTTCAACAAGATGTGCATATTAATGCCTTGTAAAAAGAAAATTACAGCTGAACAAACAATTCAACTTTTCTTTCAAAATGTATGGGTTCATTTTAGATTACCTATTTCTATTGTAAGTGATCGTGATTCCCGATTTGTTGGAAATTTTTGGTCAAGTTTATGGAACTTGATGGACACCAAGTTGAATAAAATTATAGACTTCCATCCGCAAACATATGGCAAAATTGAAGTGGTTAATAGGTTAATTATTCATTTGCTAAGAGGATATTGCAACAAACATCCTAAGTTTTGGGATGAACAATTGCATTATATTTAGCATGCTTATAACTGAGCAAAACACTCTTTTACTCTAACTTTTCCTTTTGAGGTATGTCTTGGTTATTTCCTAAATCACCTTTGGATTTCATCTTTGAGAAAGATGTAGCTGTAGATGGACATAATGACATAGACAAAGCAAATAAATTCATAGAGAAAATTCATTTGATTCACCAAACAGTTTAAGAACAACTAGAAAAGAGTCAAGGCAAGACATGATAAGCATCGTGTTGATCATTAGTTTCAAGAAGGTGATGAAGTTTGGCTTCACATTAGTAAGGAAAGGCTTCAGGGTGAAGGTAAAAAGCTAAAACCAATTTGTTATGGTCCATTTAAAATTCTGGAAAACATTGGTAATAATGTTTTCATGCTTGATTTACCTTCATATATGCAAATCTATTCCATTGTTAATGTTGAAAATTTGAGATTGTATGAGCCTCCTTTGATTGAAGATCAAGGAGAGAATGTTCAAATTCCATCTATTGAAGACTTTTCTCCAAAATTTCTTGATGTGCTTCAGCAAGACACTATACTTGACAGAAGGACAAGGACAAAAAACAGGGGAAGTATTGATTATCTTTGGGTGGTATCAAAGGAACACATCCTTCAAAGGCCAAATGGATTGAAGTGAGGAAGGTAAGGGAATAATACCCTCATCTGTTCAATAATTGAATATAAATATTTTGGGGTCCAAAAGGCTTCTAGTGGGAGTGATCAGGTGCACAGAATTATGCTCAAAAATCAAAGTGTCAGAATCTTGTCAAACTCAGCTTTAGATTCAAGAGCTCATTATTTTGAATCCAACGGTGTGAATGATACTCAAATCCGAGTTCGTATGTAGATGTTAGAGCAAGTCAAAGTTTAAGTTTGACTTGTCTACATGGCAGGATTTGGATGATGTGGCAATGTCTTCAGCAAATGAGGATGCGCCAAGTTTCAGGCTGCCATTGGCCCCCACATTTCAAAATTGCAGTCGCAAGGCAAAAAGGCGTTATAAATCGGCCCCAGTAGGTTCAAGGTTGCAATGTGATAAGGTCATCACATATCACAATCACAGATCAACGAGGGGAGAACAAGTTAGAATCAGCCCCTGACAATTACCAGGTTGTGATACGATAAATTACCCATACACAGGATTTTATATGTCATAGTTTAATTTCCTGTTGGGTCCGTCGATATCGCATCGCACAACATTTCATCGTTAACATTACAAAATGCGATAATTCCCGGATGTGATGTCGCTATAGGTTGCGATTTAATATCCAGTTAGGTCTGCCGATATTTCATCGCAATGTTCCACCATGTTAAGAAGACTTTCAACCACTGAACTTTTCTAATTTCAATGAGTGATGGACCCCAAATGCAGGATTTTATATGTTATAGTTAAATATCCCTAGCAGGTCCGCGATATCGCAATCACAACGTTTGGTTGTGTTAACAAGACCATAAGATCCTGTAACACTTGCCGATTGTGATTTGCGATATGTACGACAGGATATAGCATGCCATGCAACAAATTTTTTGCTCCGTTAGCAGATTTTGGATCGGAAATGGGGTTTTTGGTCAGTTTTGGAGCAATTTATGGAACAAATAGTGGAAGAACTAGGAGAAGTCATAACTTCTTCAGTTCTTATTAATATTGGATACAAAAAGAGGATGGACAACCATTTTTGAGTATTTTGAACTCATTGAGATAGGTTTCAAAGGCATTTGAGCATTGTAAACACACTTTTGTTGTAATTTGAGAATAATAGAGAGGCCCAATCCATTGGAAGTTGGAACAAGGAGATGTAGCCCAGGAGGGGTGAACTCCTTTATCATGTGCTTTCTATGTGTTGTGTTTTGATGTTCTTTGATGTCATTTTGTTGTTATTCAACATATGTTTTATGCTAAATTGTTTGTAACATTTACATAAGAAACTCTCATGGGAATCAATTAATTAAGCAAAAGTATTGAATCCTTAAGCACTTGATAAGTAAATGATAAGCATCTTGGGTTTTAGTATGAATGGGGAATTAACACAACATAACTAATCTTCTCAATGTCATATCACTGGGTGGATGACTTCCTTCTTAGGTGTTTCCTACACTTTATGTTCTTCCTCATCCATTTTCACTGATGAGGACCCAACTTGAGGCAACAAATCAATACTGGAAAGGAAATATGACCAATGCATTTTCTTCTTTTCAACTGCAAATTTGACTAAAATTTTGATAAGAGAGAAATGAAATAAACTGGAAGCATGATCATTGATTTTCCTTCTGAATCTGAACTTTGGCTTCTATTCTCTCTAAGCTTTTGAGTAAGAAATAAGGTAAATTCATGGGTTTTCTCTTTGTAAAATGCCACAACAGCCTCAAATGATACTGATACACCCTACTAAATCTGCCTTCACAGGTGAAGTACCTCTGGATGACTTTCAAAAGTTCAATATACTACTCCTGAAGGTATATAGTGGGAAAAGTTGTAGAAAATTGATCCAAGAATTATGGCTTAACAAATTGTTTGAAAGCTAGGATGTCCAACTCATCTCCTTTAAACCATTTTTTCCTTGCTGTAGGGATATTAGTGGCATGAGAAATGAAATTTTCAATTATGAAAATCTCCAAGTTTCCTAGCTTAACTTTTCCATCATGAAAATTCAAAGCAAACATATTGACAATCCTCGTATTGTGACCTATCTTTTGGACCTTCTGGCAAAAAGGGATACAACCTGCGTTTTCAAAAGCTACCCTAATAGCAGGTGAAGAATTTATTAGGTTAAGGGTGTTGGGCTCAATGCACACTAGATCCCCACCTTTCTTGTTGACAACAAGGGCCATTTGATCCTGATACCTAGTAGGTCAAACTCAATTTTGAAAGAGACTACGTGTAAAATTCAGAGGGTACAAGATTAGGCAATGACGAAAACACAATTTCACTTAAACAACTGTATCAGGAAATGGTGACAGATCAGGTTTTTGATGTTGAAGGTGAGCGGGAAAAACTCAAATCCACTTTACAGTTTACTTTGACCTTTCAGCATTATAATATGACTACATTTCCTATTTATGAAACATGATTGAAAACTTGGAAATGTGACTGTAGGCTTGATGGATAAATAGAGTGTGCGTAGCGATTTTTTCTTTAATAGAGAATGTGACAAAGCTTGGCCGAATTCAATCAGAATATAAAATAGTGAATACACAGGAAATTCCATTGCCTCCTACCTCTAACAACTCTGAGAATGAACTGCATGCTGCTAAGGACCCTGCGCAACACTGCATGACCTTAGGAACCTCTGCGCAGAAAGGGCGCACCATAATGTCTATATTTCTCTGCAACCTACCTTCAATACATGACCAATTCTCAAATTCCCTGCATGAAGAACCAATTCATTTGCCTATGATCAATGGTAATGAAAATGGCGGCCTTCTATAATGATTTTGAAAATGATTCAAAATTCTGCTGACGCAATTGAACTTGATGTTTAATCATCTCTCCACATGAAAAATATCTGAAAATAAATCATTTTGGAGTGTGGGGGCATAATAAAATCTATGGAAATGATGTGGATATGATGAATGACTTGTATATAATGGATATGGACAGGGATTAATCATCATATGAAATGATGTTTAGGCAAGGGAGTTTTAGGCCTAGGAACTTATACTTGGGATAAAATGGGGGTCTAAGCCTAAAATAGAAAATAGGGATAATATGAATTTTTAGGAAATGGGGAATTTTAAGATAAAAAGGGAATAAGGGGATAGGAAGGAGGGAAAAATATGATGTTTAAAGAGGGAAAATATTTGGATATTAATGACTATACTGCTTTGACATCATCCCTTTGACTATAGACACATGATCAAGTAGACATCCTAACAAACTCTCAATACCCTGACTTGAAATTCATCATAACATCACTCAATGCTTAGACACCCCTTCCCATGATTGAACTTTAATAATCAAGGTGATAACTAGGCTTATAATGACTTTCCAAATAGTAAAAGGTCAAACTTATGACAGTGAAAATGTTTATGAGTTTGACCCTTTGTATGACAACAAAACTCATGAATTTTCGAAGACCTTCGACTAATAAACTAACCTACTCTAACAGAGGCACTTTAGTATTTTTCTTATGGTTATGTCAGGTCCTCATTTTCAGGACAAGGTTTTTGAATGAGATCAAGCTATCTTTTCCTTTCAAGATTCTCCCCATGATGCTAATGTGCTAATTGAAAGTTCATTCTCCCATGAGTTTCAGGGTTTTCAAAAGGACAATTTTAGATTTCATGAATGAATCTATGTTTGGCTAGAAACATCCTACTTAACAAGCCCTGGTGCTAATAATAAGTTATGATATTTCCTAATGTTTGCTAAGGAGTGATCCAAGTGGCTCTAGAAACGATCAAAATTTAGAAATGCCTTTGGAAAAACTCAAAAATAAAAGTTCTCGGATTGCACCAAAACTAGGACCAGATCGTAGTGCTCATCATCCTAATTCCAATTGTGTAAATGACACTCAAATTTGAGTTTTTATGCTCAAGATATAGCCGGTCAAATTTTTGGTCAAACTAGGCCAAGTGGCTTCCACTAACGAGGAAACAATTTGGTGAAGAGACGACGCATGGAAAACGATGGTTGGAAAGGGAAAATTTGTCGCCTCTTTAATTCCCCGAGTGAACCTTAAAAAATGGATCCGAAATTTTAACCGTATCATTCTAAAAAATAAAAAAAATATTCAATTTAGGTTTCTGGGTTGTCACCCCCCAATGGCATTATATAACGGCTAACACATATATTATATATAGGGTGGCGGGAAGTCAAACCCCACCACCACAACACATTATTATGGCCGAAGGCCATTACAATAATACCACCATATGTATCATAAATTAAACCGCCACACAATATTTAAACTGCCCACAGCTTGACCATAAATACAACCACGTAAAGCAGGGTCGACAGGTGTCGAAACCGCGCTGATGATAGTCCCATCCCAAAACACTCTACCATACCATCACACACTATATGCCAACACATAAAATCGTTGATACAAATCGCGCCATAACAAACCATAAAAAACTAACCCTGCCACTTAAAAAACATGCCCAGAATGGGAGGTCATAGGGTTGGAACTCGGACTTGCCCTGAGATATCCATGGCACCCACCAACGGCTCATGGGTCTTTATCAAAACCTTCGCCCAAAAAATATATATATGAACTAGGGGCATAATGAAGTGGATGAAGGGAGAGAGAGGAACCAGGTGCATAGCGGAACCGTGCCCAATCAAGCATGAATTTTGAGGTGGGTCTATTCTAGGGGAATATTCCACAAAATATTCTCATGCAAAATCTTGGAGGAATCTGAAAGATTCCTGAGGGGTGATTTTTCACAATGGCAGAATTGTGCCAAGCTTATACTCAAACAAACCAAAATTTTGTAGGGAACATGATGATGTGGTCTGTTTCTCCATATAAGTAGAATAAATTTAACCGACCAACAACAAGGAATCTTTACAAAATCTTGTGGAATATAAAAGATTCTCTTGGACGCTGATTTTTTATAGAGGAAGAATCATTCCAACTTTATAGTCATTTTTCATAGAATTTCCAGGGATCACGGTGGTGTGCTCATAATTTTTATATGAGTAGTGTATTTTTCGCCCATATCTAGGAAGGAATCTTTGGTGGAATCTTCAAGATTCCCAAGGGTCCAAATTTTGACGGTGTCAAAAAGGGGTCAATTTTATAGTCGTTTAACATGATTTCACATCATGAATTCAACAATGATGTTCATTTCTTCAGCTGCGCTTTGCATTTTCCATCCATGACTAAGGTTGGAGGTATAAGGGTCACTTATGTAAAGTTGATTATAATTCATTTTTGTTGCCATTTAATGAAAGAGGCCTCCCCACTTTGAGCAAGGCCCAAAGACGTAGCCCACATTGGGTGAAATTCATAATCAAATTGTTTGTGTGCCTTTGATCTCATGGTTTCTTTATGATTTCCACTTCTTTTCATGTGTTTAAGTTACTTGGTTACATGCTCTTTTATATGCAATTTTGTATGCATCCTTGAAGTTAAAAGATCTAGATCAAGTTTGGTATCAGAGCAGGTCTTCTTGATGCGAGTTGCATGAGTGAATTCTAACTAGGAACAAAATCCAAAGAGGAGAAGGAAAACTCAAATCCTTTGATCTTGAAGTGGGGTGTGCAACACGAAGATGGAACATGGCAAATGAGGAAGCTCGAATGGAGGAAGAGTGAAATTATCACAAGGTCTTCTTCACCATGGCAAAGAAAGTTGACAAGTTGTTTGTAGAATATGAGAAGACAATCAAGCATGAGAAGAAAGAACCAAATGATCATGCCTCAGTAAATCATGAAGGTGGAGGAGAAAATCCTCCTCCCTCTCTGTCCTCTAGTGAAATTTCTTCTTCTTCCTCTTCTCGTCATTCTAACATGCATCATAGGAATGCATCTAAAAAGCCCTTTTTCAAGCTGGATGTCAAGTTTGATTTACCTATATTTAGTGGAGAATCTAATGTAGAAAATCTAGATAACTAGATAAGACAGGTTGAAGTGTATTGCCACATACAACAAATCGAAGAGGATGAATCCAAGATCCATCTTGCATCCCTTCGATTGAGTGGCACCACTCTGGTCTGGTGGGAAGGCAAGCTACAGCAAGGTGGTAAGAGTAGTCATAAAATTCTTTCATCTTGGTCTGAGTTCATTTCTGCTTTAAGAGGACAATTTTACCCATTGGGTTACAGACAGAAGTCCATGATGGAATGGAAACATTTGAAACAAAGTAAAGGTCAAAATTTTCATAATTTTACAAAGGAGTTTAGAAAACTAGCATTAGCATTGAATGTTCCACTAAACACTTCTGAGATGTTGATGAAATATATTGGCTCTTTGCATAGTTATTTGCATCATTCATTGTTATTATTTGAACCTAAGTCTCTTGATGAAGCTAGTGTGAAGGTTGTACATCTTGAAAGCAGGGGAAAGCATGAGCAAGATGACTGCCTGAAGAGGGCAGCAACAACTAAGAGAAGAGAAGAAAGGCCCTCTTGTACTCATTATGGGAAAGAAGGGAAAAATGAGGAGAATTGTTGGAAACTGCATCCAAAATTGAGGCCGAAGAGGAACAATAGAAAAGAGAAGCAGAAGATAGTTACAACTGTGCAACAAGACCAAGAATATGAATAAGAGGATCATGATAGGATCATAGTTGCGGGATTTGTAAGTGTTGGACAAATTGACCTAGGATCAGACTCAGGTGATGAAATGAAGATTGAAACTTTTAGGATTGCAGAAGATGTACCTATCAACTTGGGTTCTGATTCAGGCAATAAGACAAATATTTCAGCATATGTTGTGCAAAAATTGAAAAGGGCACCAAATGTGGCATGGCTCCAAGAACTAGAAGAGGTCAACCAAAGAATTCAAGCAAAGAATGTTGAACTAAGAAGACTCCTACAAGAATCAAAGAAGGAGGAACAAAGGTTGCAGCATGAGTTACAATCCAAGGAGGAGGCCTTGGAAAATTTGCAGCATAACAAACCTGAGGTAAAAAGTGATTCTTCAATTTCATGTACTTTTTATGATGATGACTTCACTGCTTTTGAGAAACATACCATGAAAAATAGATCAAAATTGTTGAAGAAGATGGGGTATCAGGGGAAGGGCCTCGACATTCATGGCCAAGGCATTGTGAATCCCATCAAAGTGGAGGAATTACCTCATTATGCAGGACAACTAGTGACCAACCAACGATGGATAATGGGAGAACCTCATCACGTTCCAGTGATAGTGAGGGTTTCATAGGCACTTATGAGAGACACACCAAGAATAAATGTTCCACGATGATCCAGAGAGTTTGGAGGAGGAAGAATCATTGTAGTTACTGCAATGAGGAAGAGCTACGTGTTAGATACTCCATGCCCAGAAAGTACCGTTAAAGAAACCAGTTGGCGAACATGTTCAACAAGTGAATCCACCACATTCATGGTGGTCCACTTTGTTGAGTAAGAGATGGTTTTACTAAAAATAGTAGTTTGTCATGGCCACATTTTGTAAATCATGTGTTGCAAATAATTGTAAAAGTGATGATATGTTTTCCATCGCTTGTTAAATAAACGATGATGTTTTTGGCCATTTTGTTGATAACTGGGGTATTGGTTTCTATTATGATGTAAACTTGACCAAGAGTGTGTGTTATAAACTCTTGGAAAGTATGAGGTTGTTTGAGTCATGTGTGGATTCGTATGTGATTGCAAAGAATGTACTAGATTTGCATGCAATGCATAGGTTGAAAGTGTGGCTTGACAAGGACACAAACAATGTGCATGCCTTTAGAGGACCAAAAGCTCCTCATTGTGGAGGAATGATTCAGCTGGCTCCATAAACGCTAAGAATTCAAAAGTGGCTTTGGAAAAGCTCAAAAATAAAAGTTCTTAGATTTCACCCAAACTAGGACCAGATCATATTACTTGTCGTCCTAATTCCAACAACGTGAACGAAACTCAAACTTGAGTTTGTATTCTCAAGATATAGTTGGTCAAAGTTCTGGTCAAACTTGGCCAAGTGGAAGTCACTAACAAGGAAACAATTTGGAGAAGGGAATATGCACAAAAAACAACGGTCAGAAAGGGAAATTTTTTTGCCTCTTTAATTCTCTCAGTGACCCTTAAAAACTAGATCTGAAATTTTAACTGTATGGTTCTAAAAAACTCAAAAAATTATTAAATTTGGGGTGGCGAGCTGACACCCCCAAACGACAATATATAACAGCTAACACATGTTATATATAGGGTGGTGGGTTGTCAAACCCCACCACCACAACACATTATTATGGTCGAAGGCCATTACAATAATGCCAACATGTATATCATATATTAAACCGTCACACAATATTTAAACTGCCCACGACTTGACAATAAATACAACAACATAAAGAGGGGTCGGCAGATGTCGAACCCACGCCAGATAGTGGGTCATCCTACCGGTGGCAGCCCCATCTAGGAACACTCTGTCATACCATCACACACTATATTACAACACATAAAATTGTCGATACAGACCGCCAATAAATCTCGCCATAACAAACCATAAAAAATAACACTGCCACTTAACAAATGCGCCCAAAATGGGAGGTCATGGGTTTGGAACTCGAACCTGCCCCATGTTGGAGAAGATGTAACTAGGTTCAGTCTTCATATATGTAATTTTGATATTAGTACTTATTCAAGAAAAAATAATTTATTTTGATATTATTTGTCAATGAGTTTCTTGCTCATTGAAAATAGGTCAAGCACATTTTGAAGTGCTTCTAGGAAGTCAAAGTCAAAATGTAATTATGATGAGACCCTTTGAGGGCATGCTACATCATGCATGATGTCATACACAGTCATGGGAATACCTCCAAGGCAAGTCAAATCCTCTCCTAGCAGCAACGAAGTCTACAAGCAACAAAAACGATGAATAAATGTTGAAATATAATGCATCTGCAAGTCGGCGTAAGAGACTGTCAAGTCGGCTTAAAGGATGAGGGGCAAACCTCTATAAATAGAGGTTTTCCACTCCTCATTTGGACACAAACACAATCATATCTTTGAAATCCACAAGAAAGGAGGATGAAGTAAGACGAAGAAAAAGGTGAGAGAGAGGGCTGCAAGGGCATCGTAGGAAGGAAACAAAACAATGAAGGGAAAAAGGTGAAATCTCAAGCTACTACAACCAGACATGTGAAGAATTCAAGGACAGATCTGTGGCTAGAACAACAACAAAGTTGCAGTGGTTTTTCTTTATGGTTTGGGCTAACAAATAGGTCAACAAAAGTCTCTTATTCCAGTGTTGAAGGTGGGATCATAAGCGAAGGAAGGAGGGACAAATCTAAGGAATAAAAGGATGATTTCTAGGGCTACAAATAGTCACACGTGCAAGGTGCTATAAGGGTTTGAATGTTATTTAGGGAAACAACATAAGAAACCTCCTTCATTTGTGTATTAAGGTCCACAAGGTATCCAAAGAAAGGTGAAGAAATATCTCTTTATAGCAAAGAAAAGAAGCCCTAATATTCTTTGGTTTCCTAACCTAGAAGATAAAGTGCTGGAAGACAAAGTGTTGAAAGAAGTGTCGAAAGATGTGTCGGAAGTGACAGTGTAGAAAGAGGAAGGATTTGACTCATCCTTGGAGGACATCCTAGTCAAGGGTCTAGGGTTTGGTAGTTATTCAAATATGAAGCTTCCATAAGAGAAAACTTACAAAGGGTTTCCCTCTCAAGAGTGGAGAGGTTTTGTCCTGGGCAGAGAGCCAAGTTTTGTGTTCCTGTTATTTTTTTTTGGTAGCAGTTTGATGAAGCACACACATATGCACTAATAAGAACAATAATAAGTATAAGCTAACTAAGAAAAAGTAAAAAAACTTCTCAAATTGTTATCAAGTCTCGGAGAATCACCACAAGACTGCTTTGCCCTAGATTCTCTAACATGGTATCAGAGGGAAGGTGACACATCAAGGAAAGGGAAACTCAAGAACACTCAAGCATCTACAAAGTTCAAGCATCAAGCCTAGAAGTCTCAACCACTTCAAGGACAAGAAGGGTCTACAATCCATCATTCATAAAGGAGGGCTACAAAGCTAGAAGGAGAGCCTTATATAAAAGAAGAAGTAGATCTACATCAAGCTACAAGTTGTCAAGCACACCTCATCACCAAGTAAGTCCACTTGGAGAATACAACTTGAAGGGCAAAAAGATCTAGGGAAGACAAGCCATCAAGCTTTCAAGGAGGAAGAAAATCCATCGAATCTCAAAATCTATCAAGTAAGTACATGTCCCCTTCTGAATATACATCAATGTCTTTTTGCAAGGAAAGAAATAAATTAGTAGGCACCAATAACTTTCTTTCATGGAAGAAGAGGATTGATCTACTTCTCAAGGAGAATGAGCTGCTAGAATATGTCAAGGGGAACATCACTATCCCTACTAAGGAACAAACTCAATACTTAGCTAAGTACAATAAGGATGAGACAAGAGCTCAAAGGATTTTGATAGAATCAATCAAGGACTCTCTCATTCCTTATGTCTCCAAGTTTGAGACATCAAAAGGAATCTATGATAAGCTAGTAGAGCTATTCGCAGTATCCACCACCAAAGAAGTATTATCTCAGAGGAATGAATTATACAAGATGAAGATAACAAAAGAAGGAATAGCTCCCTACTTCATGAAAATATCTGAGATGAGAGATCAACTTCAAGAGCTTGGGGAAGTCATGTCTGGTAGAGAGATGAGAACTCTTGTACTCAATGCTATACCTGAGGAGTGGGGAAACTTCACATCAAGCATTTATGCCAAAAAGGAAGCAACCACTCTCAGTGATATGTGTTCTCTATGCAAAACAAAGGAGACTAGACTTAAGGCAAATAAGATGTGGGATCAAAGGAGCAAGCATTTTCTACCATGACCAAAAGAAAGGGTAAATTTGGCAAGTTTGGTCCACGATGAACAAACAACAAAGACATGTCCAAGATCCAATTTTTTGGATGCCAAGAATATGGACACTACAAAATAAATTGTCCCAATCATAAGAAGGACAACAAAAAAAGATAAAGAAAGAAGAAACTCATATAACTCAAGAGGTGGAAGAGGAAGGAAAGAAGCAAAAGAATGAAGATCCTCTGGATCTCTACTATGACTAGGTCAAACTCTTTCCTTCTAGACTTCTTTCAAAGTTTTCAGTAGAATAGGATCATGTAGGGATAAATTAAATTGCATGGCTAGAATTACCATCTAGAATCTATCAAAATGAGGTACATGGAGTTCTAGACACTCATGTAGATGTAACATTTATGAGAAGAACAAAAATGCATAAGTAGAAATATCTTCTAGAATATAGGAGCATGAAAAATATAGCTCAAAAATATTCATGTAGAAGGAGCATACCTAGAATAGGTCCTCATATATGATGGAAGAAAACTTTATCATGAAAAGAATCTTAGAAGACCTAAATCATCAAAGGTAGGAAACATTTGCAAGGCGAGGATATTTAAGATCCTATGATGGAATCTTCAAGAGAAGGTTCGTGAACCAAGGTAGATGTCTCATTGGGAATCCCACTGATGGGATTCAAGAAAAGGGATGATATGTAGGCATGCTAAGATGAAGCAAGAAGGGCTACACTAAAGAATGATTAAGGAGGATCAGGATGAGGTATGTATGCATCAAAGTTTAAGTCATGTCATCATTTGTATATTATTGAGTTATGGGTATAGTTATATAACATGATCAAGCATGAAAGGATCTCTTTCAACAAGAACATGCTCGAAGGCATGTACCATGATGCAATAAAGGTCAAAAAAAGAACATGCTCACATAAGGAGCATAAGATTGCTGACTAAGAAGCAAGAAGAAATGCTGACAAGTCCAGAAAGCAAGGGATGAAGGAATGTTTCCATAAGAAGCATTAGGTGGTTGACCAATCTATCTAAGAAGAAGCAAATAAAGAAAGAGATCAAGCATGTGAAAGAACATCATGATCACCGAGGATCACTGTCTGACGAAATGCCTTGAAAGATATCTCCTGAAAGAAGGCAAAATAACTCTGATGAAGGAAGAAAGGACCCTTGACACCTATGAAGACTTTGGAGATATAAAAGGTGCAAATAAATGATTCTACTCTATGAAGATGTCATGATGAAGAAGCCATCCAAAAAAAGGAAAAAAAAATGTTGAAGCAATATCAGGATGAAGTCATGATGGGCTACCAGGTCAAAGCATATAACCTAGCAAGTATGATGGAACATCCATGAGGAGAGAATTCCGAAGCATGGGAAAGATGACAAAGGAGTAGCAAAGATGACTAGAAGAACCTAATAATCACTTTCCATGAAGGAATGACATGACTAACCAAGAAGGAAAGTGATGGATGGATGGTGCCCTACCGAGAAGAAGTTCGATCGAAGATTTAATTAGATTAAGAAAGGAAGGAGATCATGCAGCTGAAGGACCCACGAAGAAGAAGTTGCTAATGAAGGAAATAGTCCCTAGTTAATAGGGAGCTCTGACAAGTCCCTGATCAAGAGAAAGTTTTGAATCACCCCTGATTACAAAGGAGTGACTATTGTGCTTTCCATGTCATGGGTCATGCAGGACTAACAACCGTAAGTCTAGATGAAGGCCATGAATGGAAATGTAGACACAAGATAGACACAAAATTCTTGTCTTCACTTGGGAAGAAAGAATGGGAGGATTAGGTAATCATCAAGCATCCGATAATCTTTGAGGATGTGTAGGGCATCCAAGACAAGAATAGAGGACTGATATTCTTTGAGGGCTGGGAACCCAAGATAAGAATAGTCCTAGAAGGTCATACTTGAGAACACCCGGGTGCATATGTACCTTGAGAGAAAATGATGAAGGTGTCTATAAATCATTGATCTCGCCAGCATTGTGGCTCATGGTCTCATGAAGAGATGGAGTTGTTAGTCAAGGCCTTGCACTATGATAATTCTGATGGATATGATGTTATACCAGATGGATTGCTAATCTAATTTCTCTATGTGAATTCTTCAATATTGAAAATTTCCAAACACCTTGTAATGTTGTATGAATACCTCCCTAGTTAAGATGGAGTGTTGGATAATATGTAACTAGGTTCAATCTTCATATATGTAATTTTGATATTTGTACTTATTCAAGAAAAATAACTTATCTTGATATTATTTGTCAATGAGTTTCTTGCTCATTGAAAATAGGTCAAGCACATTTGAAATGCTTTTAGGGAGTCAAAGTAAAAATGTAATTATGATGAGACTATTTGAGGGCATGTTACATCATGTATGATTTCATACAAGGTCATGGTAATACCTCCAAGGCAAGTGAAATCCTCTCCTAAAAACAACGAAGTCTATAAGCAGCAAAAAAAATGAATAAATGTTGAAATATAATGCAACTGCAAGTCGGCCTAAGAGATTTTCAAGTCGGCTTAAAGGAGGAGGGACAGACCTCTATAAATAGAGGTTGTCCACTCCTCATTTGGACACACACATAATCATATCTCTGAAATCCGCAAGCAAGGAGGACGAAGTAAGACGAAGAAAAAGGTGAGATAGAGGGCTACAAGGGTAGCATAGGAAGGAAAAAAAAAACAGCGAAGGGAAAAAGGTGAAATCTGAAGCTGCTACAGCCACACGTGTGAAGAATTCAAGGACATATCTGTGGCCAGAACAACAACAGGGTTGCGGTGGTATTTTCTTTATGGTTTGGACTAACAAATAGGTCAACAAAAGTCTCCTACTCGAGCATTTAAGGTGGGCTCACAAGCAAAGGAAGGAGGGACAAATATGAGGAATAAAATGATCATTTCTAGGGCTAGAAACAGTCACATGTGTGAGGTGCTGGAAGGGTTTGACTGCTATTTAGGGCAGCAACATAAGCAGCCTCCTTCAGTTGTGTATTAAGGTCCACAAGGTATCCAAAGAAAGGTGAAGAAAGATCTCTTTATAGAAAAGATGGGAATCCCTAATATTCTAGGGTTTCTTAACCTAAAAGATAAAGTGTTGGAAGACAAAGTGTGGAAAGAAGTGTCGGAAGATGTGCCAGAAGTGACAGTGCAAAAAGAGGAAGGATTTGACTCATGCTTGGACGACATCCTAGTCAAGGGTGTAGGGTTTGGAAATTGTTCAAATAAGAAGCTTCCGTAAGAGAAAACTTACAAAGGGTTTCCCTCTCAAGAGTGCAGAGGGTTTGTCCCTAGCAGAGAGCCAAATTTTATGTTCTTGTTATTTTGTTTTGGTAGTAGTTTGATGAAGCACACGCATATGCACTAATAAGAACAAGAAGCAGTATAAGATAACTAAGAAAAAGTAAAAAGACTTCACAAATTGTTATCAAGTCTCAAAGAATCACCACAACACTACTTTTCCCTAGATTCTCTAGCACCCCGGGCTATCTATGGCACCCACCAATGGCCATGGGCCTTCACCAACACCTCCGCCCAATATATACATACACACACACACACATATATGAACCGGAGGCAAAACGAAGTGGAGGCCCAGAGAGAGCGAAACTAGGTGCAGTGCGGAACCATGCTCATTCGAGCACAAATTTCGAGGTGGGTATATTCTAGGGGAATATTCCTTAGAATATTCCACAAAATATTCTCTAGCAGAATCTTGGAGGAATCTGAAAGATTCCCTGGAGGGTGTTTTTTCACAATGACAAAACTGTGCCAAGTTTATACTCAAACGGACCAGAATTTCATAGGGAATGTGATGGTGTGGTCTGTTTTCCCATCTGAGTATCATATATTTAGGTGGCCATCAACAAGGAATCTTTGCAAAATCCTGTGGAATCTAAAATATTCCCTTGGAGGTTGATTTTTTTACAGAGGTAGAATGATGCCAACTTTATAGTCATTTTTCATAGAATTTCGCAGGGAGCACAGTGGTGTGCTCAGAATTTTCATTCGAGCAGTGGATTTTTCACCCATCTCTAGGAACGAATATTTGGGGGAATCTTCAAGATTCTCAAGGGTCCAAATTTTGACGGTGTTAGAAAGGGGTCAAGTTTATAGTTGTTTGACACGATTGCGTAACACAAATTCAACATTGATGTTTGTTTCTTCAGATGTGCTTTGCATTTTTCGTCCATGACTGAGATTGGAGGTATAAGGGCCATATATGTATATGTATATGTATATGTATATGTATATATATGTATATGTATATGTATATGTATATATATATATATATATATATATATATATATGTATATATATATATATATATATATATATATATATATATATATATATATATATGTATATATGTATATATATGTATATATATATATATATCTATATATATATATATATATACATATACATATACATATATATATATATATATATATATATATACATATACATATACATATACATATATATATATATATATATATATATATATATATATATATATATATATATATAGATGAACTAGAAGCAAAACAAAGTGGAGGCCCAGAGAGAGCGGGACCGTTTCCATTCAAGCACAAATTTTGAGGTGGGTATATTCTAAGGGAATATTCCCTATAATAATCCACAAAATATTCTCTAGCAGAATCTTGGAGGAATCTGAAAGATTCCCTAGAGGGTGTTTTTTCACAATGACAAAATCGTGCCAAGTTTATACTCAAATGAACCAGAATTTCGGAGGGAATGTGATGCTGTGGTCTATTTTCTCATCTGATTATCATAAATTTAGGTGGCCATTAACAAGGAATCTTTGAAAAATCTTGTGGAATCTAAAATATTCCCTTGGAGGCTGATTTTTTATAGAGGTAGAATGATGCCAACTTTATAGTCATTTTTAATAGAATTTTGCAGGGAGCACAGTGGTGTGCTCATAATTTTCATTCGAGCAGTGGAATTTTCACCCATCTCCAGGGATGAATCTTTGGGGGAATCTTCAAGATTCTCGAGGGTCCAAATTTTGATGGTGTTAGAAAGGGGTCAAGTTTATAGTTGTTTGACACAATTGTGTAACACAAATTCAACAGTGATGTTTGTTTCTTCAGCTATGCTTTGCATTTTTCGTCCATGATTGAGATTGGAGGTATAAGGGTCATTTTTGTAAAGTTGATTGTAATTCATTTTTGATGCCATTTAATGAAAGAGGGCTCCCCACTTTGAGCAGGGCCCAGAGACGTAGCCCACATTGGGTGAACTCTGTAATGAAATCATTTGTGTGCCCTTGATCTCATGTTTTCTTTATGATTTCCACTTCTTTTCATGTGTTTAAGTTACTTGGTTACATTCTCTTTTATATGCAATTATGTATGCATCCATGAAATTAAAAGATCTGGATCAAGGAGGAAAACAACGAAGAAGGTACATTCACAAGAATATTTCGAGGTTTGTTTGGTGGTTATTCTAATCCAAAAGGTAAGGGTGCAGATTAGTTAAGGTTAGTTGTTATGGCACATATTTTTTAATTTAACAAATACCTTCAGTATTTTGTGCAAGGTATTCAAGTTCTTATCTCTTCTTTTGCACATTTTTTTATATTGTCTTTAATTGCTAATATCTTTATGTTTTCAGGTCGGGAGAACCTTCAATGGCTACATTGGATATTTAATTTCACCTAGTTCTGACCTTCTATCCAATTAGATTAGAAGTAGGTATGGTTGCATTTAGTTTTCCTTTACATTGTATTAACCCTGCATTTTGCTTCACATATAGTTTGTGTATTTTCTTTGTCTCTTGTTTCTTGTCGTGCATGTTGCTTTTCTTTTGAGTCTTGCATTTGTTTATTCCTTCTTGTCTAGTCACCTATTTTCTTTTGTGTTTTTTCAATAAGACCATGGATGAAAACTGCTCTTTCTTGGCTCAAAAGTCTATGTGGAAAAGTTTTGAAGAGGAAATTGGGATGACGAGCAACTCTTGGCTAGTTTTTCTTCCTACTTATTTTTCTTGGCCTAGATCTTTAAGGTCAATGATGTCTTAATGGAAAATACAATCCATTCAAAAAGGGAAACTTTGAGTAGAACCATGACACCAATATCTATTCTATGGTGTTTTGTATTACTAATCTAATCAAGTAGAGAAGGGAAAGGAGAAAATCTATAGCGAGCTTGTCAATTCAAAGGTATATACAACTGTCTCTGAAGGAAAAACCTATTTTTCTCTCAAAAGTTGGGATCCCTCTTCCACCTTGGCAAATTAATAAGTTCTTAAGCACATTTAAATAAATAAATAAATAAAGGGTGAAGGAAGAGAAAGGATTCCTACATAGAGAGGTGAAGCAAGTAACTTTGTGGGGTACTGAACAAGCCTGTTGGCAATGAAGTGATGCTTGTGTTCCTGTAGTGACTTCACCAGGGAAATTAACAGGCTCGCAGGTAGCAGAGAAACACCAGAGATGAAAACTAAGACTCTGATCATCTTAATATCGTAACTATATTACCATTCTCCTGAACCGATACAACAAACATTGTGAGTGTGTTTAAAAAAGAAATGAAATAGAGGGGACTATATCTATAATAAGGTTAAGTGGGAAAACCAAATTAATCCACAAAGTGAATCAATACTTCCTAAGAGAATCGATCATATGCATAAATTTACACCAAAGAAGAGAAGTTGGAGTTCTATCGGTGTCTCCCCAAGCGTTGTCACTGCGACAAACACCCTCCATAACTTTGCCTACATTTTAATTTTGGAGCCTACTTGCGATCCTATGATCTATCATTCCTTGATTATTCTCAGCCACTTCATGATTGGTTGATGATTTTCTAATTTATTAAGACTTCCTTTGAGGTTCTAACTATTAGAGTGATTTTCTCACACATGCTTAGCCTTCTTTCAAGCAACCATAGCAGTCAATGTAGAACTTAGAAATTCAAGCACTACGTAGTCCGTGATGATAGTGACTACGGAGATGCTGAGGGAAGTGACTACACAGTCTTTAAGGAAAAATAATATGAAATCCCTATGGATATTCAATGCACAATATTCAATTGGCATATTCTCTCATTCCTAATTGCAATTATACCATCACTTAGGTGAGTTTTCTCAACTGTCGCTTTTGTGCACTTTCGTTTTCATTAATTTCGCTTCACTTTTGCAACTCTCATTTTTTGTTTCTTTCACTTTCAAAAGTGGCTCTTTTGTGTTCTCTAAACTATAGAACGTGTCACTTTCAATTTCTTTAGCTTTTTCAAGTGTCATTTTCATGTTTTCTTGCTGTCGCAGTTGTCGCTTTTGATGATTTTCACTCTTACATGTGTCGCATGTTAGTGCACAACTGGGGGTCACCCTAGAATATTATTTTGCATTAGTTGATCCTATATGTCATAAAAATATGTGCTAGACACTTCCCCATAGCTTAACACACTTATTGGTTACAATTGGCACTCTTGTCGTTACTTGTATTATAAGTGTTGCAAATTGACGTTTCAACTGTCACATTGAGAAATAAGTCTTGCTTTGTTTTTGTCTCAAGGTATGCATGTGAATTTTTACTTATATGGCATATATTGATGTTATCTGAGTTTTAGATCACCATTTCATGGCTTGATTACATGTCGTGTTCTCTCTTGCCTCATTGATCCCACACTTAGCCATTTCAGAGCCTTCATTATCTTTGCAACTTGTTCAATCTTAAGACAACCTTTCTCCCTCCTGGAATTATAGATTGTGTATTCCTAGGCCATAGTGAAGCCCCGCTGTCTCTTGCAATTATGCACTGCAAAATCCTAGAAGACAGTCTCCCTCCTCCATTTGCACATTGAGAAACCCTCGAACTTAAGCCATCAATTCAACTGTCTGGCCTTGTTGATTGGGAAATCCTTCTTCCCTCCTTCCATATACTATGTGTAATTCTAGGTAGTAGTCAGGCTTCTCTGTGTCACTAACTTTCTGAATTGCACAGTTTCCTAACACTACTCCTTAGCCACTACACATTCTGTAGTTCCAATGAGAAACCCTGCCTCCTTATCTCTCTAACTTTCTTAATTGTGCAGTTACCTTCATCAGAAGATCCTTCAACTGTGCATTACACAATTCCAGTGAGTAAGGAGTCACTGTTGAGTCATTGATCTCCTCAATTGCGCAATTCACCGAGCCTATCCCCAATCATTGTGCATTATGTAGTTATAATGACTACTTATGCTGACTAAGATCCCTCACTATGCAATCATTTTCCCTAGATTCTTCCCTATTGCACATTGCATAGTTCTAGTCAACAATGAGTCCTTCCACAACCCTTGTGATTCCCAAATACGCAATCCTTGTCTCCTTCTTGTTGGGAAGCCCTCACTATAGATCATCAATCAACAAGCTTAGTTCCTTGCCTACTGGATCCCATCATTGTGCAAGAAGACATGTCAAGACCTCCTGTACTATGCATTGCACAGTTCTAGTCAGTAGTGAGGCCTAGCTAAGTTCCTAAAGCCCTCAACTACGTAATCTCTAGCCTCCTGCTATGAAAACCCTTACATGTTGTCTCATCTCAAACGACATCTTCCATGAGTAAGAAGAGGTAGAATAGATGGTTTTTGGACTGATGTTGGCTTGGCATGAGTGGTATCCATCTGCAAGTATCATCAATACAACATGATAGGGTAGTGTTGAAGAGAGTTCATCAAGGATAGGTTATAGAAGAGTACTTATGAAGAGGGAACAAAGGAAGAACCATCATGAAGAACACAAAGGAACCTTGGATCAAGATAAAGAAGCTGACTTGGAAGGTTTCAATATTCACCTATACGCTTTGGAGGGTGAAGATGAAGAAAAAACAAAGATATATCATGAATAATTCAAACTCAAAGCAACAAGGAGAGAATCTTGGCACTACCATATCATCATGTCATCATTTCCAAGTTATGGCTTGTACAAATGTCATCACATTGTCATATGTGTCAATGGATCTTGCCACATGATGTGGAATGTAGTTATGTATTCTAAAAAATAATGACAAGATGTAAATGTGTGGAAGCCTAGGAGTCACATATGTAATATGAAAAGTCACATGTGGACTAAAGGGTCACTAGGAAAAGTCTGAGAGTCTTGTAGAAGTTAAAGAGTCACTTGGAAGTCCAAAAGTCATAGTAGAAGTTCAAGAGTCAAGAGGGAGGTCAAGAGTCACATGGGAGGTGGAGAGTCACCTCATTTATTATAAACACACCCTAATAACTTAAGAAAATCTCTTTTGTAATCATAGACTTTGGAGAGCTAGCCTTGGCATAGGAGAGAAGATCATTCTTTGGAGAAGAAAGAAGTGACTTAATGTTCCACTATTGGAGCTAGTACCTTGCTGTTGTAACTGTGTACTTGGATATTTCACCTAATAATTAGAAGCTTGTTTAGGAAACACATTTTCATGCATGTATCATGAATATTGTAAGAATATTCTTTGAATGTTTGCGGTATATGTAATGTTCATATGTACTAAGGAAATTGAACTACTTCATTGGCTTTGGTGCTTATCTTATTAAATGTGTGTTGTATTTTCTTTAATGATTGTTGTGTCTATGTGAACTACTTCACTAGATAATTAAATAATGTTTCCTTTCTCTCGTGTGCCTCTCTTGGGATAGTACTATTACTTTCCTTCTACACATTGCAAATGGTGTTTCATGGTGTCAACTTGCTAATTTGAAAGTTTATGTGCATACTCTATGATGTTATTTAGTGCAACTAAGGAAAACATTTGATTTATGGTGGTCAGGCTCATACTTTGGATGGGGCTCCTACTCCAAACAATGTGAGGTCTAATTGGGACTTCATATTAGGTCGGCCCCCTTGGTTGATAGATTTCCAACACCGTCAATAGAACATAATTCTTCTTGACCATCTATTTTCTTATTTAAAACACCTCCCTAAGTTATATTTGATGCATATATTTAAATAATATAATCACTTTCATCTATGGGAAATGAAAGAGGAGGGGGCTCTCTTACTTTTTATTTTATTTTTTGAACTACAAGAGTCATTTTATTTTACCATGGAGGGGGCTCCTTCTTCAATCTCTGTTGAAAAATCAAAATATCTTTTGCTTATCCTTTGTAAAATGGTATCACATAGTTTAGGTTTCCAAGAAACCTTTTGTAATTAGGTATGATCTATAATCATATTAGGAAACTAGTCAAATGAATTCAAAATATGATTATGCAAAATTACTTACCCTTTTGAAATATTGAAACCTAAGGATTCAATCTCTATTTTCCCAATTTCTATTTTGGTTTTAGGCAAAATAAGACCATATTTTTGAACCCTCTAAAAAATGGTTAAAGATGCTTTAAGTTCTATTGGATATTTTATGAGAAAACAAGATTATCAGCCATGGATACTCCCTAATTATGTCTTCCATTAGTTTTTGAAATTTTCTAGGAGCATTCTTTAGGTGAATGGCATTACACTCCATTGGTAATGACCACATGGGACCACAAATGCAATTTTGTTGTAGTATTTAGGAATGATTCCAATATGGTAGAAACATGGTTTTAAATTGAACTTGCTAAAAATGGTTTTACTTTTAATCTTCTGCATCAATGAACTTTTATTGAGAAGTGGATAATGGATGGGTTGTAGAACCTTTTTTAGTGGTATATAATTCACCAGTAGTATTTGTTTTCCTTGTTTATACTTAGAGTTTTTGTTGATATACAACCCTCTACATGCCCAAGAACTTTTGATGGTTCAACTAGTCTGGTGGAAAATTACAATTTAAAATGGTGCATGTCAAAAACAATAAACTCACTACGAAGTGGAAATCATGATTTGATGTCTCAGGAGTCAAACCTACTAGAATCATAAAGTTACAGATGACTACAGGGGATGCACTTTTTCACTCTATTACTGATCAAGAGGCTGAAAATTTTAAGTTACAATGAGAGATAAGTGAGCTAAAGGAAGATTTTTGTCCAGGCCTCTATATATGCTCCTTTTAGCAATTCAAGCACTTGAAGATACACCATCAATCACCCTTGGCACACCCCATAAATTTAAGAGAGTGACAAAATTTTTAAATAGTATAAGATCTTATGTTGCAATAAATATTAATAATCAACTATGAATAATTGAGGAAGTGTGGGGAATTTCTTCACTTAAGAAATTTGTTTCAAAGAACTGTTTCATTTTTTTAATATTTGAAAAGGGATTTGGAACATAATCATCAATTCATTGAAAATTATTTAAATATTTTTATTAATAAAATAAATATTCTTAATCATCTCTAGAAGAAACAAAAAGGCCTCCCATCAAGGAAGATAATCAATCATATCAAGGAAAGTTGGCATGCAATGATTAAAATGTTAGAAGATGTCCTTTCTAAATGTTCAAGTATTGATGATTGTAGGAGAAATAATTTCTTCAAGACTATAAATGTTTTAGATGAATTATAAGGGGCCAAAATGATTAGATATTTTAGGTTGATTCCAAAGGACATGTTGCAAGAAGAGTTGAATATTATTAAAAGGGTCATGGGCTAATGATTTCAACAACTTGACTGATTTTTTATTCTCACAGAGAAGGACTGCATGTTATTTATGGCTTCAATATTTTTAAATGAGCAATGAAATTTCGTGAATGTTCTCCTCTAATATTTATTATATTTTAATGAATGGAATCATTTAAGAGTTCTTTAAATATATTGACCATTTCTCTACTTTATATCAATTTGTTTTCTTCAAATATGTTTTCCTCATAATGTTTAAATTGTGTGTATCATGGAATGAATCATCAAATCAATTATTTATTTATTTATTATTCTTTTCTATTTATATTATTATTTTATTTTCACTTTAAAACACCTTCCACTCACAGATGAATGTGTTAAATGATCATATATCTATGCTTTGTGTTATTTTGAATATTTTAGTGAAAAAAAGAGGAGTGTGACCTCTCTAAAAATTAAGAGTGAACCCAAATAAGTTCGTAGGAGGTTGACTCTCTTCCTTGACTAGAAAAAACATCAACAATGTACATTCCCATTCAACCCTAAGATTAGAACATCAAAGTTTCTTCACAAGGAAAGAACTTAGTCTCATTGAATCTGAAAGCCTTGAAAAGGATGATGAATCTTCCATACCTAAACAAGAAACTAATTCTACCATATGTTGATTCTTTCTCAGATTCTTAGGGTGGTGGAATGAATGTCATTAAATAATTTATAGTTCAATCTATGCATGTGCTAACCTAATTTTCTTCCATTGGCATCTTAGTACTAGTAGATCTATACATGTATTTTTCTTCATTGTTTTCCTGTAATATGGGATGTGAATCAACATTTCACCTACCTAAGTCAATGTTATACATTTAAACACCATTGTTTATTGAGTTGAGGTAGTCTCTAATGATATTTCTCTTCAATTATCCAATTATTTGAAAATTTAGATATTTTTCATGAAAACCTATTTGGTGATGGTGATAATCTATGGCAATAAGTTCAATAACCTACCCCCTAAGATTAATATCAATATTCAAATAGAAGAAATATAATTCTGGTATCCTATTTTATGGAGACATAAGGCACCACTTCATTTCTTCCTTGTCCAGGATAGATTTGTTAGGGAATTTATGTGTTGACTAGAATTGAACCACAAAGGTTGACTTGATAAAAACAATAGTTATTAAAGGGAAAATGAGTGTATATACAAAAACATAATCATACATACATATGGATTTTTGCTTACCCAAATAGACCTCTATTACTCCCTGATTTTATTTCTGATGGATATTTTGTTGTAGAGGTATGTAGGTAGTATTGTTCCTAGTCATTCTTATTTGAAAGGAAAAATAAAAATAAATTTATTTTTCTATTATTTAAAGTTGGATAAGTTGATTCATTTAGGATAATTATCTGAAACACTAAAATCCTTGAATTTTAAACAGGTTGAACCTTCCAAAGGATTTGATATCGAGGGATTTTTTCCCAACATCTAACATTAGTAAGATATGGAAACATGTTCACTAATATCATATAAGGAATTGTAGATAATGAAGTAGAGACTTTAAGAGAAAAAAGAGAATTTTTTTGTATGGAATGATTGTTTAGTCACATAATTAAGTATCAATTTAGAAGGGAAGACCAAAACCAAGAAAAGTGGGAAGAACCCTCCAAATGTACAATTCTTTTAAGCATAACAGACTCATCCAAGTTCCACTTTAGCACCTAAAAATGAAGAGACAAATACAACTCGAGGAGAGAGTGATCCGTAAACTGCTATGGATATTCCATGGGACAGTTCGTCATAACAGATATGATAAAATATACACTAGTATAGTTTTATATCTCCTTAGATTTATAGATCTATAGATTACTATTGATAGCATATGCATGCAAATTAAAATTATGAAAAAAATAGAGAACGAAAAATCAAATCTCACAAACACATTAGACACATGATATGACCCAAAAAACCCTTTCACAAGAAAAATCCCAGCTAGAAGGTGAGGTTTCTCTGCTCTCTTTATTTGAATGGAAATATGGTTGTGCGTACAAAGAAGTATGACATGTGGCCTGTGGGTTGATGCAATGCCCAAATACTCTCTATGTGCTCTATCTCCTATCGTCTTAGCTATTTTTACTCAGCTATGGAACAAATGCACTCAAAAGAATGAAACCCCTTTTCCTCCTTGTGGCCCAGTTATAACATATCTCGATAACCTAATAGTGGTTAGGTTTGACTACCTCAACTATTAACCATAGTTACAATATAAACTCTTCTAGAGTATCCTACATTATAATCACATGGTTATCCCCTTTTACATGAATAATGGGGGACGATATGACATCCTTGCTAATTATGTTGGTGAAAATATGAAGGTCAACTTCTGAGCTGCATAACTTTCGCATACAAACTCTTATTGATGTGATTCTTGTGTCGTTGGAAAGGTCTTTGTGTGTAGAATATGAAAAAAATGTGCAATTATAATCGACAAAGTTTTACCCCCAAAAAAATATCATTTAATGCCTCAAAATTCTCACGGAAGGTTTTAGACCCCAATTTTCCAAATTGGGTCCTGTCAGTAAAAATGGTCCAGAGATCTTATTCCTCCACTTTTTCCAATATGCAAGCATCAAGATGGATGAAAAAATATAATGATCCAATCCTAATCAAAGAGTAATGAATGAGACTCTTGTGGAGATTATGATGAAGATCTACAACCCTATGGTAGTTTCAAATAAATCTCATGTTGTTGTTACTTCATGAAGAAGTAATAAAAGTTCTAGTAAAAATGGTTTGCAACAAGTAGAAGGACTTGTGGTAGCTTAAATTGACCCTTCTTAAAAAAAAAATTCCTACTCCCCATATTTCATCAGAGAGTGACATGACCTTAACAACTTAAACCAAACTCCCTTCACATTTATTAATTATCATAATTACATTCTCTCTCTCTCTCTCTCTCTCTCTCTCTCTCTCTCTCTCTCTCTCTCTCTCTCTTGTTGATGTGCTACTATTAAGCGAGGATTTCATTCATTTTCCTTTGAGTAAGTTTGCTTAATCATAAAATATCATGCTCCCATAAATCATAAAATATACTTTTAACTTATTATACACCATACATAAGTATATGTATTTAAACACACACACACACACACATTCTTGGGTACAATGCTATATATATATATGTATATGTATATGTATATGTACATAAGTACAATGCTATATATTCCATACAAGGAATATGAATATACTGTCAATACTACCAACATCCATCACGTCACTTGTAGGAATTGATTTTGGGTGGGGAGGATCCCATTCCGTCATCCCAACCACCCGGGGTAAACATAATGTTTTACATTGTCGTGAACATTTACCTTACCCACTCATGTAATATTCAATCGCTTGACTATTAAGTCGGGGATATAAACCATTCCCATGATTTAAGACATACACACATGTGAAATCCCATTTGGATCAAAATAAGAGTTAATACATGGACATTTTTCTACATGATATGTTTTACCACCATTAATCTTGTCAAGTCTCAACACTTTGACATGCCAGACTCACATACCACATTTAAATTTTAGGTAGCTCTCCAACCAATATCAAAATTTAACTAACCATCTATCTCCTCCCAACTTTACACTCTCCTTTTGTTACTGGTTTTCATTGAAATTTGGAAAACAAATTTTATCAAAGTTAAACATGAAACATATTCCAATTTTTAAGGTTTTGACATATATGGGTTAATTTGGGAAACAATTTTTAATATAGAAACAAAATGCACAATGATTTTAGTTTTTTTTTGTTTACTCTTAAATATAAAACAAAAAAATAACCCAATTATCTTACATATAATGAGAGGCACATAAAATATATATTTTACCTCGAATAGTTTTACTTCAAGTTTATTTTAAGAAAATAGTGATGTAACGAGGTAAAAAAATAATTTTACTTCATTTTAAGTATAAATCATTATGTAAATTCTAAGGAACTAATTCTCATTTTTATGTGATCCTAGAGTGTTGATTGGAAATGGCTTCAATTTCCTAAGCAGAATTACTTTAAACTTTGTTGGAATTAAATAGAGCAAAAACATAATATAAAAAAATTGAGGAACACATAATGTAAAGTGGTAATACATAAAAGTAATTTTATAAAAGTTACCTGAAACATCAAAACAACTTTGAAACTTACATACATCATAACTAATATTATCAATTGTGGATTTTATTTCTAGTCACTCATAATGTCCATTTTATGCTTTTATGTTTTTTTTTTTGGTTTGACCCATGAGGGATTTGAACATTGAATTTTATGGTTTACACAATACTATAACACAACCATTGTCAGTTGAGCAACCCCTATGGGTTATTTTATGTTCCAATGTTACCATAAAATTTTAATCACATAAATATAGGAAATTAACAAGTGGTAAGATATTAAAGCATATTATAAGTTTAATGTAATAAATTAATAAAAGTTAAAACATCAAAATGTTTAAATATTGGTTATATAATGAGAAAAAAAAACTAACGTTCAATGAAATAAAAGGTCTCAGAGTCATCAAAATAAAGAGTTTTTTATGCAAGAAAAAAATCATGCTAATGAGAAATCAACGGGCCAAATTTTAATGTAGTAGATGGAGTCTAATGTAGTAGATTGAGTCTAGCAAACGAAGTTGTCTCCACTGCACAATTTTAGTCCATCCTGCTTTTATGATTGTAAATTCTTCTTATGTATTCTAAATATTTTCTTATTGCTATGCAAATATGATATTTTTGTAATTTTTTATTACAATCATGAGTATTTTTTATTTTGTTGGAGCTTCATTACTTTTTACTTAATTACTATCTTGAACATCATTTAATGAATAAATAATTTTTTAAGAAATTACTTCTTCCCAAACATGTTTATGAGTATGATATGCATTATCACTTGTGAGTCATGAAAGTTGTATTTCTTAAAGAATGAACATTATAAAGACTTGATGATTTGGGGTTTTAGGAAATGATTTATTTTGGAATTTTTATATGAGAAAGGTATACATTATCACTCATCAATCATGAATATTTTGTTTCTTAAATAATCAATGTTATAAAGATCTATATTTATTGTGAACTATTAAGTTATATGTTAATTTATGGTTTTCATGCATGCCATAAGTTTATTCATGCAAACTCAATGTGTTTTACTCTTATTAAATTACTTACACAAATACATGTTGTTACTTAGTATTTAATATGTATGTGTGTGTCTTCCTCTTATTAATTTACTAAGGAAAATATGTGTTATTACTTAGTATTTAATATGTTTGTGTTCCTATGCACTAGCAAATACTTACACTATTAGATATACACATTTTTCCTCTAAATCTTTCATCTACTAACTTTTAAGTATCTATGTGGCAGGATTAAAGACACTTATTAGGGAGAAACATGATTCTCAAACGTTATTTTCAGTGTTTTATTATCTCGACTCTATTATCAAATATTCACCTTTAACCTTATCCACCATCATGAACCTACCCATATCAAAGCTTAAATGAATTTTTTTGTGGTAATTCAAAATTATTATCATTTGTGACACATCGAGGGTTATACCCTTTGGTCCAAGAGTCCAACTTAGGACCTAATGTGAAGAATTTTTCTAAACTTCCATTGGATTCCTTAGGATTGACCCTTAACGGGGTCAATTCAAGGACCAACATCATTTTTTGTGCCATTTCCAGGGATCAAAGGGAAAGGATTTTTATTCCCCAGTTAATAAAAAATGTTAGGTTTGTGACTTGGTGGTGAATAGTGTTGAAAAATGTAACTAGTGTCGGTCTTGTAAGTTTTAACCCTGTACAAAAATTACCTGCAACTGAATTCTTAAAACAAAAAAATAAACAATGGTGAGAACATAAAACATACATAGATATTTTCTCCAGGAACCCAAACCAAGAAAACTAGATTGATTTTTCATTATATTCCTTTCAATGTTACAATACACTATATATGTGTCAAGCATCCATAAACCCCAATCCATTAACCCTGGATTAGAACGTAACTGTAGTTCCCTTGACTAGATCTGCAAAATACAATGGGAAAAAAACCATCATTCCAAAAATCATGAGCAAAAACCATGTGAAAAACCATGAGTAGGTCTACCCACCATCCTTAGGTTTTCCCAACTAATATTGGGTCTGCATAAAAAATAATTCTTGGGGTGTTGCCCCAAACCCTCATAAAAGGGGAATATCGCCCCCCTGCAAACCCCCCAACAGGGGGGGCTTCCATCCTCCCTGTTACGCCTGACACAACGTAACATTGCCTGAATCTAGTCATGGAAAGAATAGAACACATACCCAACAAGTCTTCATAATTGTATTTGAGTCATGATGTATTTATCAGAAGAAAGAAAAATAAAATTATTTATAAAAAATATTTATTAGCATGGGTTTCATTCTTATTTATTTTGTTTCTAGGTCAATCCTCCATCGAAGGCTTCTAGGTTTGTGTCTTGAGTCATTTTCATTGTCATTATATTCTATACCCTTCTTGGGCTTTGTATGTCAAGAAATAATTTGTAATTAATTCAAAAATGTCATTCATACCTCCTCCACCAAGTCGCCCTCAAGAAACCATTAAGTCACCATCATGAAGAAATTCGACCATCTAAGAGAAGACTATATATAGACATGCATTAAAGTTATTGAAAGATCATCTATCCATAAACTCGATCTACAATTTAAAGTGCAAAAAGGGCTCAAGAGGAAGGTTTAAAGGTGAAGAAAAGAAGGACAAGACCAACAAATAAAGGAATGATGTTTTTCTAGCAATAATCCGAAATTTTTTGTTACACACGTGAAAAGATGACTAAGGAATATTGTAGGACCGAAGATGCATAGTTGCAGTAAGGGTTGAAGGTTCTTGTTGACATACCTAGAAGAGGTGACTTGGGTTTATTTTTGATTAATTTTATAAGAGTTTTACTAATCTTCTTGAAAGGTTAACTTAGTGGATTGGGGGAGGTCGCTGTCTTTGTCTAAGGGTCAAGGTGGTCTCATTTGATTTGATTCTAAAGAAGAGAAGAAGAATTTCTAGGATTCCCCTTGAAGAGGCATTTTTCCCTGGCTTAGTGCCTACATCTTGTGTTCTTTATTGTTTTTGTGATCTTCATTGTTTAGCATTTGTCTTAATGATAAGAATACAATAATTGGAAATAAGAACTAATATAAAACATCGCAAGAAAATTTCAAAGAAAGAGAAATCAAATTAATAAAAACCCTAACTATGTTTCCCTAAGGATTTCTCAACATGGTATCAGAGCTAGGGTCAATGGAACAAGGCAACTAGAAGATCACTTATGTGCTAAGAAAAAATGGTTTCAAATCTATCTTTGAAGGTTGAACCATCTAGAAGGAGAACCAAACTGATATGACACATTTATGGGCATGATCATAAGACTATACATCTACAATTAGGTTGCAAATCCATGCATATAGGTCGAGGCTATCAGAGGAAGCCAATAAGCATTGGATTAAGGATCTGAGAGGTTAGGCAACTAGCCTAAACAAGGCTAAGTTCCTTATGATAAAAAGCGAAGATTTGCACGTTATTTAAGAGGTTTACCACAGAAATATGAATTGTAAGGTCTTGTGCATAATCCATAAGGACGACTGAACCACAAGATTGAAACATATTTTATAGCCAATAAAAAGTTCACTTGTTGAAAGGACTAAGGACCGACTTTTATAGAGGTGTTCTTAAGACCATTGGAAGGCCTAATTGGAAGCTACAATCACCATAAGCACTACAATCATTATTAAAATGAGACTTGTATGCATTTATAGACAAGGGTGTAGTTCCATAAACCAGTGAAGGAAGTATATAAGGTCTAAGATATATATATATATATATATATGTATATGTATATGTATATGTATATGTATGTATGTATATGTATATGTATATGTATATGTATATGTATATGTATATGTATATGTATATGTATATATATATATATATATATATATATATATATATATATATATATATATATATATATATATATATATATATATATATATATATATATATATATATATATATATAGGGAGGCCGAGACATATAAGTGGAAGAGAAGTTGACCTAGGAAGAAATCAAGCTTAATATATTTGTCTGAAGGATGGAAGCAGTCTATTGTTTCAAGAAAAATTGGAAGCAATCTACAATACTGAGTCACCCAGTTGGAAGCTGCCTACAACACAATAGCATGCAGATGGTAAGTTTCAAGAAAATATTTGTTTTTAAAATTTTCTCCTGGTAACTCAACTTATTTGTATTGTTTGCATTACTTTAATGGTTGCTTCGTGAGTGGATTCACGATTTTCTCCTTTAGAATTTTCTGACATACTTGGTTTTCATGCCATGCCTAACATATACATATGGGATATATAACTTCCTTAGTTTTGAGAAGCTAATGATGAAAACCTTACTGAACATCTGATTGATTTTCATGGTTGCATGCATAAAATCAAGGTTTATCATGAAGACGTCCTATGAAATTATTCATGATGTCTTTGGAAGAAGATGCCAGAAAATGGTACATGAGCCTTCCTCTTGCCATCATCTCTTCCTTAGGAGATTTTAATTTTATCTTTCATACATATTATAAAAGGATGCATCCTACCAAATTAAACCTTGAATATTGTTGCGATTTGAATGAACATTTTGATAATGTTGATCTAAGGTTTCAAGGAAATAAACATTTTTCAAGTGATCAAGAATTTGAAATCACAAATTTGTAGGATGAATCAAAACATGATGATTTTAAGGAAACATATTTATCCTTTCTTGCTCTACAAATTGAATGTTTCACTAAATAGGACATGATAATATCTAGCTTTAATTCCCAAGAGTACCCTTCTATTTTAATAGAATATCAAGAAGTATATATATGTCTTGAAGAGTCTCAAAGTCTTGTGACTAATGTTGGTTTTGGTTTATTCTATTTCATGTTCTTGATCACAATAACATTGATAATTGTGAAGAAAGCAAGTATGAAGAACAAGTTACATCCAAGACACCTAACCAAGAAGAATTAATGTTATTCATTCACAAATATGCACCTCAACAATCAACTGATGAATACCCTTTTCAAAAAATAGGTTCAGTTGTTTAGTTATCTTATACATAAAAAACAATATGTGATAATGTCTTCAGTAGCTCTAATTTTGTTTCATTTGATCTTCATGTTTATTATTCTAAATAACCATGGCATGATGAATATGAAGATGAACACTTAAATCCTTGTTTCAATTGTGAATTGGATGATAATCCATATACAAATTCAAATTTACAATCATTGTGCTTCTATGATCCTTTTAATAGTTATTGGAATATTGAACATGAGGATGTAACTAACTTAACGATGTTCCATTTTCCTAATAATGGGGAGCGTGTATACGATAATTATGAAGAAGATGATGAATATGACATTCTTGATTGTTATTTTTCTTACACCATAATGAATATGATAACATACAAGTGAATTAGTATGTAAAATATTTTTTAGATCATAAATTATCCAAAGAAGATGAAATAGTTGTGAATGAATCTTACCTAAATATCTTCGAGATAAATACTCATCCCTTTCTAAAACCAATTGAAAATTTTCATACTTTCTCAAGTGGTTTGGATTAGGAATTTAAAGATATTTATAAAGATATTGTCACTAATAATAAATATTTTCAAACTATTCTAGTAAATGGGATTGAAAATGACATATCTCATAACTCTATATCAAATGATGTGCTCTTTGTAACTTCACCACTTACAAATTGGAATTTTGATAACACCATACAAATTATGCATGCATACAAGAACACAATTACTAAAATTAATGTTGAAGAAGGACAAATGGAAACTTACATCATAAATCAACCAATGAAAGTGTTGGAAGGGATAACTGAAGTTCACACCTTTAAAAATAGTCTTACAATGTCCTTTGAAAAGGTGTGCATATCTCAGATTATGTTGATCAATCTTCAACCATTATTAGAAAAAATTGAAAATATGAATAATTCTTCAAACATTTTGAGATACAAGAAAATTTGTACTAATGTGTATAGTTGTATGTGTGAAAATGATATTTTCAACACCTTTACACATTCTTGTCATTATGACATGTCTCGAAATCTGCCACACAACAATATTTTCATCTATGACAATCATAATCAAATTCAACAATACTTGGAATTTGAAAAGGAAATATTATCAAAAAGGTTTATGTTAGGTGAACAATATTTTCCATGCATTCAAGTTATCGTGCTCCTTGAACATATATATGTAAGATCTAACATATAAGTATTTATTAGTAGTATGGTTTCCACAACTCCTACTTTTAGTGATGTAAATTTCTAATTGATCTAGGTGGATATTGGTGGCCACCTGCCAATTCCACCTAGACCCCCCAATTAGTTTCATCCATTTCCTTGTTCATTTCAGCATTTACTATTTTTAGCAGTTTTTCGGGTCCTGAACTTCCAGAGCAGTTTTGACCCCCTAAATGAAATTTTTTGGGGTCCGTGGCAAGTCTGTAGCCATAGGAAAAGGTCTGCAACAAAACCTATAGTACTCATAGAGATATATCCAACAAGGTATCATATGTGCAAAACGAAGATAATATGACCAAGTTATGACCCCGGGAAGTTGGCTACTCAACTAACCCCAATAGGGCCCACAAACTCTTGGTGTCACATCTCCTGGGGTTAGCATTTTGGTTGTTTAGGGTTTTCTCATGTTTTCCAATAATAAATAGGCCCTTGAGCCTCATTGTAACACAGTTCATAGGCATGCAGTCACCACATCTCTTCTCAAAGATAAGCTACCATTGCCCGAGATATCTTATTTCCATTCTTCTTGTAAGCATAATTCAGTATTTTTCTATTAAAGAAATGAAGTGTTTTTCTACTGCATCTCTGTGTTTATGATTATATCTGCAATTTGTTGCGTTCCTATTTAAGTTTGGATCAGTGGTATCAGAGCAGTCTGCTCTTTCTCTGTTTTCCTTTGCATGTCCCCAATGAGGTCAGGGTATAAGGAGTTAGGGCTTGATTTGGTTGAACCACTGCAAGATCAGCCTCACAAAACCCCATGACCTCCCATGGCGGAAGAGAAAAAGACGAGGGGTTAGGAGATCCTTTCAAAATGTTGCTCAAGGAAGCCCTTGAGTGAAAGAGGGATGCGATGATGGATAACTTTGCCTAAATCCTTCGACGACAACCCACAGGCGATGCATCTTCAACCAACAGCCACTCTGGAGGTGCCACTCATTTTAAGGTACAATTTAACTTTGATATTCCCATATTCAAAGCCTTGATAGATGTCGACGCCATAGATAAATGGTTAAATCTATTGGAAGGATATGTTTTAGTTCATGAATTTTCCAATCGGGAAAATATTACTTTTGCACTTCTTAAAGTCGCCCCACACGTCAAGGACTGGTGGGAAACCTACTGTGAACAGAAGGAGAGAGTGAACCCTCATTGTTTTCAGCCACACCCACTTGGACTTATTTCCAAGATGCCATCAAGGAACAATATTACCCTATCGGGAGCTATGAAGACAACTATGTAAAGTGGACCGCGCTACGGCAGGGAAGGGATCAAAATGTGCCAGAGTTCACAAATACTTTCCATACCCCTCGCACGAAGCTGGGTGTCAAGGATACTGGGTGGAATTTGGTGCTCAAGTACTGTGGCTGTCTACACAAGTACATCCAAGACGAGATTGAGTTCCTGGACATTTCCTCGCTCGGCACAGCATATCATTATGCTTTCAAGATTGAGCAGAAGTTTAAACAGAAGAATAAGGACTTTGGATCTCCGAATCCAAAGCAAGGAAAAGGCGCCCCCAACCAGAAAACAAAGGACCTGTTATCACTCAGGTTGTCCTTCTGGTCGGCTCAAAAGGATACGGCCGAGGTAACCACAGACCAATCTTTGGACTGCAGGTTCTAGCCCACCTGCAATCAGGGAGGGCTCTCTCTTTCTGATTTAGCTTTATTGATAAGGTTTTTAGGCTAGTTATTGAGTTCACGGGGTTTTGTTGTGTTTTTTGGTGGGAAGGATGATGCTTTCAAGTAAAGAGGCAAGGATAGCATAAAAGTTTTAGAACCATTGGGCGTGGAGTCAAGAAGTAGGACTGCTGGTGCATTTTCTTGGTCACAAGAAGGAATATGGAGCAAGCTAGCTGCATATGAAACAATCATTTAAGGTAAAAGAGATGGATTAAAGGCTAAGGAATGAGGGGCAATTAAGAATCTTCATTCAGGTTTAGCAGGGAGAAGACAAATGAGCCCTATCTAGGAGCAGTTAAGAATTCCTAGATAACAGTCATTCATATGTGAAAATAGGTCAAACATGAGCCATAACAGAATTCATATTTATGCCTAATTCAAGAGGAAAACATTAAGAAGCCACAGAAACTGAGCATAGAGTGCAACTAAGAAAATTCTAAACCAATCCTTCATTCTGCAACTTGAGCATAAATGAAATTGAAATAACAGAGGTGAAGAACACTTATTGATTCATATTGCAGCACAAGAATTCCACATTCATTTCTTCAAACCATTAGACACAGAGTAGACAGTCGTTTCCCCAAAGCCTTTCAGCAATCTTTGATTAAGTAAAACATCTCAGATATCCAGTGCGAGTCTCTAATGAAGATTATCAACCAACCAACCCTTTAAACAATACAGAGGGTCGGTATATATAGTGAAAATTATCAAAAATAAACTATTACAACCAACCTAAATAGGTCTGAAAGAAAATGATTACTTTAACCTAATCTTATCCAGAAATAAATGCATGAAAATATCTTTGAGCTACGCTGAGGGCAGCTGTATCAAAACTGAGTTAATGTCTGTCCTGGGTGGCTCGGTCCAGTCCTCCTGTAATAACTGTGATTTGTCCTTTATCTCCACCTCTAACTTGGTTTTGCTACTGTTTGCTGGCATTAATGTGCACTAATCCCAACCAGATAGGCTTTTAAATGGCCTTAACTGCTTTGCTGACTTTGATGAAGGTTTTTTTAATTTTCACCTACTTTGATGTCGCTGAACTGATACTCTTTGCCACTTCCTGATACTCTTTGGCGCTGATCCTGGAGTCTTTAATATCTTCTGAATGGTTTAGACTGTCCCATCAATCCTTCATGGCAGCTGCTCGACCCTCTGTTGCTTTAAAAACTATGTTTGCCCCTTTCTGAATGCTTCGCGAAGAAAATCGGGTCATTTTGCGCCTTTCGGGCTTGCTGGGGGCCGCGCGGTGAGGGGCTTTCCACTTTGGCCTATTTCCCGCAGCCATGAAAAACTGCCTCAGAATCTGATTCCGGGCTTCCTAGGCTGCGATTTGTGCCTTTCGCACTTTTTGACGATGATGTCAGCATGACGTCAGCAGTGGGTCCCAGTACGGCGGTGACGTGGCAGGATGACGTCAGCAAGGTGACGTCAGCAGTACGGTGGTGACGTGGCGGTACACGGTGGCAGTGATGTGGCAGTGATGACTTGGGAGTATGGTGGCAGGAGGCCTGACACAGGTTGATGACGTAGCAGGATGACGTCACCGGGCAGAGGCGGTTTTCGGTTTTGGGCGCACCGCCTTTGGGAAAAAGTGGTATTGGCAGAGGGGGCTCCGCCACAGCCGAGAGGGTGACGCGTGGCGAGAGTACGGCGGGAAAACCACCCATCTCCCGGACGCTAACCATCGGCGGCTTCGGAGATGAAAAGGCCCGCCCACCGTAGATCTTGGGCACGGGTGATCGGACGGTTGGCGGGACGGGTGAGGTGGCGGATGGATAATGGATGGGGCCCGCGCGAATATTCGAATCTTAATACAGCACGGCGGGGGGGTTTAAACTTTGGTTTTGTGGGTTAACAGATTTATGCGCCGGCGGGGGTTAAATGTTTACATTTGAAACTTTGGAATAAGGGCGAAACATGGGTTTTGTAGGGCTAGGGTTAAGGGAAAAGGTTGCTATCATGACCAGGTGTCAGACTAAATCCAGTTAGGACACGGATGGGCTAAAAACAGCCCCAGATGGACAGTTATTTCCCGGACTTAGGAAAATATGGCTATAATGCTGGGAAGGGGGTATTTATTATTTTTTGGGATTTTTTATATATTTTTATGTACTAGGGGATAGGGAAATGATTTAGGGAGCTAAATAATAGAGTTAGGAGTTAATGTGAAAATGACAAGAAAGCGCTAAGGTGAGGAACCTTAGGCTATTTGAAGGGGAACAGTACTCACAGAGTGAAACAACAGTACTCCTAAGCAAAGAGGACCTTTTACTTAGGCAAATATAATGGAAGATGATGAACTCAAGAGTTATCAAGCAAATCTTGACCTCTTCAGGGAAGTTAGTAAGTGATTTGGGGGAAGAGGAAGGAGGGGAGGTTAGAGATGTCCAGTTTGAGCTCCTCCAAATGGAAAACTGCCACCAACTTGTGATCTGAATAAATATGACACTTGACAACATGAAATGGATCACAAGCCATGATTCTGCAACCACACAGCTACCTACCCAACCTAATTACCTAGCATTTTTTCTTCTTTTTGGTTTGGGTGCACTTGAACTAGCATGCCCAGCTTTTCAATTTTTCTTTTGACTGCCCTCCTATCTAAATCTACACTTATTTCTGCCAAGGGCCCAGATTAAGCAGTTGGGCTCCTTTGATTCTCTACCTATCTACAAATGTGCCAAGATTAAACTGTTTGGACAGATATCATTCTCTATATTCTAAAACAATAAATTGAAACCTAGGGAGGCCAAGATTAAGCTGTTTGGCCTTCCCTTAACTGAAAAATTCTTCAAAAATGAAATAACTCATCAAAATTGGAATACAGCAGTGGCGTTTAGACTAGCACGCTTTCATGGCCTCTTCTTTGGCCTCTTTCTGGAAATATGGAACCTTGCAGCATGAAAGATGACATATTTGGCATGTAAAACTGTCAATCATGAAAGATGAACACCTTTTGCAATAGGAGGCTAACAGTGGCTCCACTTGGGGATGGCTTTTCCTTGTGAAAAGCCAAGAACAGTAGGTCAGACTGCCTTGATCTTCTATTGTTGCTGTAGATTGAAAAACTTCTTTATGCTGGCTGTTAAAGTGTGAAACTTTGAAATATGAACAGCTCCCTCCTCAACTGAATTAGTGTGAACTGTATAGCATCGCCTGCTTTCTTCTGCGTGCTTGATGTTATGTACAATATTGCTTGATCATTGTGCCTTTGAAAACATAGATCAAAACTGATGTGTTTCCTTTAGCTCTGGTCTAGAAACAGTTGCTGATGTGAAATTAAAAAATTGCTCCGCTCTTATTGATACTTTTTGACTGAAGACTGCAAGCTGTCCACTGTTTGCTTTTACCATGAATTTCTGTGATATAACAATGCTACTATTGCTGTTTTACCGAGAGTAATGCAGAGACAGAGCTTTAAAAATGGAATACTGGCAACTGGCTGTGTCTTCACAAACATTGTTGCTGCTCCTCTAACACTCAAACTGCTTATACAAAAACAAAAAACAAAGTGCTGATATATACAAATATCAATATACAAAGAGATATGTACAAAGCTGGATTGTATCCCTTTAAAAGGGATCATGGTAATGTTTCAGCATTCGGCCATTTACAAGGCCTTCTTCAGCCGTGCTGCCCTCTACAGATTTGAGAAAATATGTGTTATTTCCCTGAACAGAAGAAATAATGAATGGCCCTTTCCATAAAAAATCAAACTTTGCATGTTTGCCCTTGTCTTCTCTTTGTGAGTCCCACCTTAGAACTTTGTCACCAATGTAGAAATCCTCAGCCTTAACTCTCTTATCGAACATCTTTTTGAGCTTCTCTTACAAAATCTGAGCTCTGTCATAAACTTGCTCTCTGGTTTGCTGAAGATGAATGGTTTGGTTGATTCTTCGTTGAATGTCATTTGGTTCAGCCTGAATCTCCTGTAACAGTCTGATAGTAGGGATGCCCAAAGATGAAGGAAGCCTAGCTTCCATGCCATATACTAGCTCATAAGGGCTCATCCCAATGGATTTCTTTGTTGAAAGTCTGTCTGCCCGTAGGGCATTTATGAGCTTTCTATGCCAGTTCTTCTTGTTTTCTTCTAGCACTTTCTTTATGATATTAATCGGGCTCTTATTAGATGACTCAGCCAAGCCATTACCTTGGGGGTAATAGGTTGTGGAATGCCCCAAGGTGATGTGAAATTTGTGGCAAAAATTGATCATTTTTTTGGATTTAAAAGCAGCAGCGTTATTAGTAATGATCTTCTCAAGGCAGCCAAATCTAGAAAGGATGTTGCACTCAAGGAATTGGATAATGATGGTGTCATTGGCTTGTCTGCATGGGATGGCCTCAACCCACTTGGTGAAATAGTCGGTGGCTGTTAAAATTCATTTGTGCTGGCCTGAGGAAGAGGGATGGATTTCTCCAATGAAGTCAAGACCCCATTGTTGAAAAGGCTTTTTAGTTGAGATGGGTTTAAGGGGCAGGGGCAACAGCTTTCTTTTGCCCTCAAAGATTTGGCATTTGTGACATGAAATGGCAAACTTCTTTACATCTGCAAAAAGAGAGGGCCAATAGGAACCAGCCCTTAGAATTTTATCAGCAGTAGATTTCCAATATAGATGTCCTCCACAGTCACCTGCATGGATTTCTTTCATGACATTGTTAGTTTCATTCATGATTAAACAATTTAGCAATATAACTTCATGATTTTTCCAAAATAATGCACCATCTATGACGCAAAACTTTGAAGCCTTCATTCTTAAAAATCTTTTCTTAGTTCCGGACAATCCTGGGGGAGCAAACAGGTTTAACAAAACAAAGCATATATCAACATACCATGGGGATTGCAAAAAGGTTTCACTGATCTGTGGATTCGCCAGCTCCTGTTCATTGTCCAATTGGTTAATGTCTAAGGCTTGAAAGTTTGTTTCGAACATCAGTTTGGCTAAACCTTGTCCCTTTATGAGCTTGGTTGGTTTTATTTCTATGTCATACTCAAGGATGTTTGCAATCCATTTGCCTCTTTTTCCCTCTAATCCCTCTTGGGTTAATTTGTCTTTTACAACAGCATTTGGGACATAGGCAATCACATGTGAATATAAAATGTACACTCGGAAATCTTTGATTGCTTTGACCAAGGCATAGGCCTGCTTCTCCATGATTGGGTATTTCAAAGGGGCATCTCTTAAGGCTCGGCTGAAAAATGCAATTGGCTTTTCAGCTCCCTGATCATCCTTTTGCAAAAGGACGGCAGTTATGGTGTGATGAGATGCAAAAGAAAATATGATAAAGTCCCTATCAAATTGTGGACTTGTGAGGACAGGGGCTTGGGTTAAGGCAGATTTTATGCCCTCAAAGGCTTGTTTGGTTTCAAGAGACCATCTTACCTTGGCATCCTTTTTTAACATGTTTCTTAACAGTCTTATCAACTCAGCTAGATTTGGAATAAATCTCCTTAGGAAGTTGATCTTTCCCAAGAATGCTTGCAACTCTTTTATGTTTCTTGGATATGGGATTTGGAGGATGGCTTGGATTCTTTCAGGATCAATTCTAATCCCGTCCTTTGATATGATATGGACAAGGAGTTTACCTTCTTCAAGGCCAAAGAGGGATTTCTTGGGGTTCAAGGAAATGCCATATTTCCTACATGTCATGAATATTTGCCTCAAATGTTTCAGGTGCTCTTGATCAGATTTAGAGAAAGGGGTTAGATCATCAAGATATACAACTAGGAAATCATGTATTTCTTTGGAAAATGTAATATCCATTGCCCTTTGAAAGGTAGCACCAACGTTTTTAAGTCCGAATGGCATCTTCACATACTTAAATGTTCCCCAAGGTGTGGTAAAGGCTGTCTTGTCTTGGTCATCCGGGTGAACCAGTATTTGATTGAAACCTGAAAAGCCATCTAGCAAAGAAATTCTAGATGATCCCACTACTCTCTGCAGAATATGATCCATTTTGGGCAATGGGTAGTGGTCTTTTAGGGAGATTTGGTTTAAATTTCTTAGGTCTATGCATAGCCTAATCTCTCCTGTCTTTTTCCTTGTAGGAGGATACCCATTCAAAAAATCTGATGGGTGCTATGATACCTGCTTCAAACATTCTTTTCACTTCCTTTTCAATCAAAGGGAGAAGCATATGATTGATTCTCCTCAGTTTCTGTTTGAAGGGCTTTTGGTTTGGTTTTAAGGGAATGGTGTGTTGGATTATTGAGGTGTCATAGGATTTCAAATCCTCATAACTCCAAGCAAATACATCTTGGAATTCTTTGAACAAATCAACATATTTGGGCTTCTGATCAGGTGGCAAATTTTTAGATAATTTGATCATTTTGGGCTTTTTTGCTGTCCCGATGTTATGTTCTTCTATAGCAACATTTAGGGGTTGCATTTTTGGTTTCTTGGGAACATCATTAGCATCAAACATGTCTTCCAATGGAGTGAGGCCAGCAGGGAGTAAGTTATCTTTCAGATCAACGATCTCGGCCTCTATTTCGGCTATTTCCTCCAAATGCATCAGTTTCAGCTCTTCTATATTTGTATTATCAAAAACAGTTGGGTTCAGCATTCGTTTGGCCGTTATAGGTGTTACAACCTGTTGATTTTCATTCGTTTGTTGTTGTTCATCCGTCATAGCATCCATGTCAATGTTAATATTTGAAAACTCATCCTCAAGAGTGAGGAAATTGTTAATCTGGGCATCATTCTCGAACACTTGCCAATCTTTAACATTATTTGGGACAGCGGGCCTGTGTTTTATTTCAGCAGTAAAATGATGATTTGGCTCAAAGGGAAGCTTGCATGTACTAGCAAAAGTGGCCAGGCTATGTGCATGAATGTTATGCTCTCTTGAAATCTTGGCAAGCTTGGATTCAGTGAATGTGTTGAGTATACTAGTGGCAGCAGTCCTATAGGCCCTCATTCTATTGTCATTGGTAACAAAATTACCTTTCATCTGTTGTATGATTAAATCAGAGTCACCTAAAATGGATACTTTTGCAGCTCCTAGAGCTTTGAGCAGTTTAAGGCCTAAGAGGAGAGCCTCATACTCTGCCATGTTATTAGTGCATTTGAAATTTAGTCTGTAGGCATGGCCTTCTGCATGATTGTTATATGTATTGTGAATCCAGACACCTGCCCCTGCTCCTAACTTGTTGACAGAGCCATCAAACTCTAAATACCATATGATTTCTTGCTTGTGGTTAGTGTCAAGAGTTTCATTCATTCTTGCAGCGGACAGATTTGAATTTTCTGTTTGGGGAGGTTCTTCTTGTAAGCTGGTTGCCTTGATTGTTTTGACAGTTTTATCAGCATGAGCAACCGATTCTTCATTGATGTGTGTGTTCATTTCTAAAGCCAATGGCTTGTCATCAATGGGAGGACTTATTTCATCATTAAATAAAATAAAAGAATCCATATCAGAATGGATTGAGTAAATGAGAAAATTTTCAGGCTTGCTCTCACTAGTTACCACATATTTCATCAGTGTTTCTCTATACAGTCTCTTTGGTTGCCCAAAGACAGATATAGTGGCATAAGAGAGGTCTAATTGGAGGGATCCTTGGAGTTTTGCTCCCCAAGATCTTGACAATAGCATGCCATATTTTGGTGGAATGTCAGCAACCACCACATCCATGAGGATTGTCTTGTTAGGAAATTGGACTAAGGAGACACACAGGTCTTTGATGAGGCCTAAGAACTTGACTTGACTTAAGTCAAAGGAGAATAGATCTTTGTAGGGTCTTGTAACATCAAGGTTTAGCTTTTCCATTACAGCTTTGGGCATAAGGTTGTGTGAGGCACCTGAGTCAAACATGGCATTGTGCAGGACTTTGTCATGTATATGTAAACTGACATAAAAGGGCAAGACAGATCCATATGTTGATTTTCCATTAACTTCTGGACCAAACAGCAGCTCAGGTTGATCATCAAGAACATTCACGTCATCCTTTACCTCCGGCATCTGAAGTGACCTTTGAATTTGTTGCCTATACACATCATGTTTGGCCAGTTCGGATAAGGGGATGGATATCTTCAATTTACCTATTTCTGCCTCTAAGTCAAATGATTTTTCAGATTGGTTTTTAGTAATGTGAGAGGCAAGTTTCCCTTTTTCCATTGGAGTATCAGCAACTTGGTCTTGTTTATCAGTGTTATGGGAAGTGTTTGATTGTGGTTTTTCTGTTTTAGGAGGGATTTTTGGAATGCTGTTCAAATTTTCTTTCGAGGAAGAAGGTGGCAGAGGCTGGTCAATAGAAGGCTGCATTTGTGTTATGTCCTCTACAGTCACTTGATGCGGGTTTGGGACAGGTATATCAGCTGGTTCTGTTATGACAACCTTGCCTTTAATCTTGTTGGGTTGTTTGCCATCCTTTGGTTTGTTAGGTTCAGGAATGTCAATGGTCCTAGTTCTCAGCTTATATTGTTTGTGGACCTCATACACAGTAGTATCATAGCCTTGTTTAAAATCAAAAGACTCACCAGACTTAGTCTGAAATTGATTAAAGTCATGCTCATCTTGGTCTTGTTGAGTTAGGAAAATTTGTTGCTCAGCCCTCGAATCCACCAGGTTCATGTGAGTGTCCTCTGGGGGTTCACTAGATGTAGATGCTTCCGCATAATTTTCATGAAAAGGTGGTCTTATATCATGGTCTGGACTAGACCTACCAGCATTTGTGTTCTGCGTTTTCCTGAAATTTGGGTTCCTTATGGTATTGGACTATTTTCCTTCCCATGATGATTTCCTCTCAACACTTTCTACTCTGTCTCCCAGCCTTTGCATGCCATTGATAATAGCATCAAGTTTCTGATCTAAGGCTGTGGGTTCTTCTTTGAAAGTGGTTCTTCTCTCCATTCTAGCTCTATTTCTTTTGGCAATTAGGTTGGCCTCTACGCTAACAGCAACATTTTTCATGTCTGCAAGGGTTTGAGGGGCTCTTTCTTTTAACTGGTAGGCCATATCTGGGTCGAATCCATCAGGGAATTTATACAAGGCAAGGTCAGGTGGAGGTCTCAGGTTCTCTGGTATTGCATTATAGGCATTATTGAATCTTGCACAGTAATCTAAGACAGACTCTTGAGGGCCTCTTTTTATTGTATCGTACTCAGCAAGTATGTGCAAGGGGTCTTTCTTTTTCTCCCATCTGTTGGTAAAGGATTGGTAAAGCTCATCCGGAGTGGTTATGGAATTTGCAGCAAGTGATCTGAACCAAGTTCTTACATCACCTGTTAAACTTTGAACAAAAATTTTCATTCTCACACTATCATCATCTATTTCATAGTTCTCAAAGTAGTCTTGCATCTTCTTTGTATGCTGAAGGGTTGTGTAAGTGCCAGTTCCATCAAAATATGTGATTTTAGTTTGATAATCCTGAGGCATAGCCCCAAGGTTTGCAGGTAATTGCAGGGGTGCATATCTATTGGCCATGTTTACAGGGATGACCGGAACAACTGGGATAAGTGGAACAACTGGGACAACTGGAACAACAGTAGTGGTAATGGGAGTATGTGCAGTGAATGGAGGTGTGGAAGGAGTGCTTTGGGAATTAGATGATGAACAAGGGGAAGTAGGGGTTGAACGAAATAAAACTTTGACAGGGGTTGGAACACTGCTTGGGTGAACTGCTTCAGGACTGTTATCAACAAAATCTTCTCTTTGTTCTTGCTTCCTAATGATTTTTGGGATTAAGTTCGAATTTTCAAAAGAAACTTGGGGATTTGGGTCTGGATTTGACCTAGTATAGCGAGAATTTTTTTTGGGAGCTAGATTCTGAATATGTTTTGGTATTTTCTGCGAATGTTTTGAGAATTAGCAAGGAACTGATCAAATTTCTGGGACAGCTATCTGTAGTTTAAAACTAGCATGAAGATTGACTGAAGCAGCATTTATTTACTCCTGTAACTGCAAAGCAAGAACAGTTTCAAAGGCTTCCTGGCCGACATTCAGACTTCATCTGTAGTTTTAAGGAATAGACAGCACTGATTTTTGTTCCTATGGAGTTTTCCAACTTGATTTGTGAAAATAACTGAGGATGTCCCCAGTGGAGTCGCCATTATGTTATCACTCAGGTTGTCCTTCTGGTCGGCTCAAAAGGATACGGCCGAGGTAACCACAGACCAATCTTTGGACTGCAGGTTCTAGCCCACCTGCAATCAGAGAGGGCTCTCTCTTTTTGATTTAGCTTTGTTGATAAGGTTTTTAGGCTAGTTATTGAGTTCAAGGGGTTTTGTTTTGTTTTTTGGTGGGAAGGATGATGCTTTCAAGTAAAGAGGCAGGGATAGCATGAAAGTTTTAGAACCATTGGGCATGGAGTCAAGGAGTAGGACTGCTGGTGCGTTTTCTTGGTCACAAGAAGGAATATGGAGCAAGCTAGCTGCATATGAAACAATCATTTAAGGTAAAAGAGATGGATTAAAGGCTAAGGAATGAGGGGCAATTAAGAATCTCTCATTCAGGTTTAGCAGGGAGAAGAAAAATGAGCCCTATCTAGGAGCAGTTAAGAATTCCTAGATAACAGTCATTCATATGTGAAAATAGGTCAAACATGAGCCATAACAGAATTCATATTTATGCCTAATTCAAGAGGAAAACATTAAGAAGCCACAGAAACTGAGCATAGAGTGCAGCTAAGCAAATTCTAAACCAATCCTTCGTTCTGCAACTTGAGCATAAATGAAATTGAAATAACAGAGGTGAAGAACACTTATTGATTCATATTGTAGCACAAGAATTCCACATTCATTTCTTCAAACCATTAGACACAGAGCAAACAGTCGTTTCCCCAAAGCCTTTTAGCAATCTTTGATTAAGTAAAACATCTCAGATATCCAGTGCGAGTCTCTAATGAAGATTATCAACCATCCAACCCTTTAAAAAATACAGAGGGTCGGTATATATAGGGAAAATTATCAAAAATTAAACTATTACAGCCGACCTAAACAGGTCTGAAAGAAAATGATTACTTTAACCTAATCTTATCCAGAAATAAATGCATGAAAATATCTTTGAGCTGCGCTGAGGGCAGCTGTATCAAAATTGAGTTAATGTCTGTCCTGGGTGGCTCAGTGCAGTCCTCCTGTAATAACTGTGATTTGTCCTTTATCTCCACCTCTAACTTGGTTTTGCTGCTGTTTGTTGGCATTAATGTGCACTAATCCCGACCAGATAGGCTTTTAAATGGCCTTAACTGCTTCGCTGACTTTGATGAAGGTTTTTTTAATTTTCACCTACTTTGATGTTGTTGAACTGATACTCTTTGCCGCTTCCTGATACTCTTTGGCGTTGATCCTGGAGTCTTTAATATCTTTTGAATGGTTTAGACTGTCCCATCGATCCTTCATGGTAGCTGCTTGGCCCTCTGTTGCTTTAAAAACTGTGTTTGCCCCTTTCTGAATGCTTCGCGAAGAAAATCGGGTCATTCTGCACCTTTCGGGCTTGCTGGGGGCCGCACGGTGAGGGGCTTTCCACTTTGGCCTATTTCTCGTAGCCATGCGCGATTAGCGCTAGGCGCTAATCGCACATGAAAAACTGCCTCAGAATCTGATTCCGAGCTTCCTAGGCTGCGATTTGCGCCTTTTTCACTTTTTGACGATGACGTCAGCATGATGTCAGCGGTGGGTCCCAGTACAACGGTGACGTGGCAGGATGACGTCAGCAGGGTGACGTCAGCAGTACGGTGGTGACGTGGCGGTACACGGTGGCAGTGATGTGGCAGTGATGACTTGGGAGTACGGTGGCAGGAGGCCTGACGCAGGTTGATGACGTAGCAGGATGACATCACCGGCCAGAGGCGGTTTTCGGTTTTGGAAGCACCACCTTTGGGCAAAAGTGGTATTGGCAGAGGGGGCTCCGCCACAGCTGAGAGGGTGATGCGTGGCGGGAGTACGGCGGGAAAACCGCCCATCTCCCGGACGCTAACCATCGGCAGCTTCGGAGATGAAAAGGCCCGCCCATCGTAGATCTCGGGCACGGACGATTGGACGGCTGGCGGGACAGGTAAGGCGGCGGATGGATAATGGACGGGGCCCACGCGAATATTCAAATCTTAATACAACGCGGCAGGGGGGTTTAAAGTTTGGTTTTGTGGGTTAACAGATTTATGCGCCGGCGGGGGTTAAATGTTTACATTTGAAACTTTGGAATAAGGGTGAAACATGGGTTTTGTAGGGCTAGGGTTAAGGGAAAAGGTTGCTAGCATGACCAGGTGTCAGACTAAATCCAGTTAGGACACGGATGGGCTAAAAATAGCCCCAGATGGACTGTTATTTCCCGGACTTAGGAAAATATGGCTATAATGCCGGGAAGGGGGTATTTATTATTTTTTGGGATTTTTTTATATATTTTTACGTATTAGGGGATAGGGAAATGATTTAGGGAGCTAAATAATAGAGTTAGGAGTTAATGTGAAAATTACAAGAAAGCGCTAAGGTGAGGGACCTTAGGCTATTTGAAGGGGAAAAGTACTCACAGAGTGAAACAACAGTACTCCTAAGCAAAGAGGACCTTTTACTTAGGCAAATATAATGGAAGATGATGAACTCAAGAGTTATCATGAAGATCTTGACCTCTTCAGGGAAGTTAGTAAGTGATTTGGGGGAAGAGGAAGGAGGGGAGGTTAGAGATGTCCAGTTTGTGCTCCTCCAAATGGAAAACTGCCACCAACTTGTGATCTGAATAAATATGACACTTGACAACATGAAATGGATCACAAGCCATGATTCTGCAACCACACAACTACCTACCCAACCTAATTACCTAGCATTTTTTCTTCTTTTTGGTTTAGGTGCACTTGAACTAGCATACCCAGCTTTTCAATTTTTCTTTTGACTGCCCTCCTATCTAAATCTACACTTATTTCTGCCAAGGGCCCAGATTAAGCAATTGGGCTCCTTTGATTCTCTACCTATCTACAAATCTGCCAAGATTAAACTGTTTGGACAGATATCATTCTCTATATTCTAAAACAATAAATTGAAACCTAGGGAGGCCAAGATTAAGCTGTTTGGCCTTCCCTTAACTGAAAAACTCTTCAAAAATGAAATAACTCATCAAAATTGGAATACAAAAGTGGTGTTTAGACTAGCACACTTTCATGGCCTCTTCTTTGGCCTCTTTCTAGAAATATGGAACCTTGCAGCATGAAAGATGACATATTTGGCATGTAAAACTGTCAATCATGAAAGATGAACACCTATTGCAACAGGAGGCTAACAAGACCAAGCCAAGGTGATGCTACCCAGGATAGCTCGCCGAAGCTGCAAGCAAAGAACAACACCCCGAAGATGAAGAAGGACATGAAAAAATGGTGTGAGTTCCATAAGAGCTCCACTCACAATACAAGTGAGTCTCGGGCCAAGCAGTCATTAGAGGTTGAGCTGAAGGCTTCCAAATTAGATGTAGGCTCTGACTCTTAATCAAAACCTGATAAGGGAACTGAAAAAGGGAAGCAGATCATTGATGCAGAGCCCAGTGCCACCATGGCCACCAACAAGATCCAGAAGATTTATCCTAAAGATCCAAAGGAGGGGGAACGCCTCTCCACTAACAAATGTGGGTGAAGGGTTCTCCACTGTAGTTCATTGTTGACAGTGGGAGCTAAAAGAACCTCATTTCAACAAAGGTTGTGAAGTGGTTGGGCCGAAAGACTATAGTACATCCATAGCCATAAACCATCAGGTGTCTTCACCAAGGATGAGATCTTCGTATCAGCCAACAGTGCCGCCTTCTCTATAGCATCAAGTCCTTCAAGGATGAGGTACTGTGTGACGTTGCTCCTCTTGAAGTTTGTGATGTATTATTAGGAAAACCATACATGTGGAAGCAACATGTTTTATATGAGTCTAAACCTCACTCTGTGATTATTACTTTGGCTAATAAGTTGTATAGGATACCAGAGGTAGCCCCGCCTACCGCCAACTCTTTGATCACTGCAAAGCAATGCAGTAAAATCATTTCCTAGACTAGGAATTTTTTTTTCCTTATGATTCGTCCCCAGGGAAAGAAAAAGGTTGTAGTCATGGATTCCAGGCAGTGCTCCTCTACACAACAACAACAAATGGACAAGGTCATGGAGGAGTACAAGGATATTTTTGCCTCACCCATAGGGGTACCTCTGCATTGTTAGGTCAAGCACTCCATCGATCTGACCCTGGGTGCGTCACTGCCCAATGGACCGATCTATCGACACTATGTTCTGGAGAACGATGAGATCAAGAGGTAGATTCAGGAACTATTGTAGAAAGGGCACATCAAGCCAAGCTCATCACCTTGTGGGAGCCCGATTTTATTGGTACAGAAGAAGGATGGGACCTGGAGGCTCTGTATTGACTATCAGGCACTGAACAAGATCATTGTCCGGAATCGGTACCCAATCCCATGGATTGATGACCGTATGGACCAACTCAAGGGGGGAAAATATTTTAGAAAGATTTACTTGAATTCAGGTTATCACTAAGTGCCTATCGAACCCTCCGATGTGTGGAAGAATACCTTCAAATCCAAGGAGGGCCTTTTCAAATGGTTGGTCAAGTCGTTCGGATTAACAAACGCCCCTGCAATCTTCATGAGACTAATGGATGACATCCTGCGACCCTTTACCAATGCATTCATGGTGGTGTATTTAGATGACATCTTTATCTTTAGTTAGAGTTGGGAAGAGCACCTCCACCTTATTCGACATGTCCTTCAAACCCTGGGCCAACACAAGCTGTGTGCTAACTTGGAGAAATGCACCTTTGGCCTGACCCAATTTCAATATATGGGGTACATCATTGATGAGAAGGGTGTACATGTGGACCCATCTAAGATACAAGTCATTCGGGATTGGTCATCCCCAAGCACTCTAAAAGAGCTCCGCAAATTTTTGGGTCTTACCAATTTCTACCGTAGGTTCATGTTGGGGTTCTCTCATGTCACTTGGTATTTAAGTCAAGTCACCAACGGCGAAGAGAAAGAAAAGTTATTTTGGTCAGAAACCCAACAACAAGCATTCTCAGAGTTGAAGAATCACCTCTTTTCTACACCAGTGCTCACATTACCAAACCTACAACAACCATTTGATATTGAGACAGATGCCTCCGACTATGCTATTGGTGCGGTTCTTACTCAACATGGGCATCCAATGGCTTATCACAGTGGGACACTTTCAGACATAGTCCAAAATTACCCCACATACGACAAAGAAATGTACTCCATTGTGCAGGCCTATTGTCAATGGAAGCATTACATTATGGGGAAGGAAACGGTCATCCACATATACCACCGACCTCTATAGTTCATACAGACACAAGGGAATTTGCAGAACGATCGCCATCAGAAATGGTCCACCTATTTGCAACAGTTCCATTTGAAAATTAAGTATAAGAAGGGCAACACCAATAATGTTGTTGATTCCCTTAGCTAACCACTAGTCATGGAGTTGATCACTGTGCTCGACTCCTGTGGGCAAGAGACATCGCGGTGGCTGCATCTTTACAAGAGCGATCCAAAATTCGCCAACATATACCAGACACTCCTAGAAGGGAAGAAAGTTCCCAATTTTCACCTTCAGGATGCACTGTTATGCCACCTGGGACACATATGTGTTCCTTCAAGTGAGTGTGCCAAGATCATTTGGGAGGTGCACTACAGTCGGGTCGCTGGACATTTCGGAGTGGAGAAAATAGTGGTGGTATTGCAGAAGTATTTTTATTGGCTGAAACTTCGTAAGGATGTTGGTAATTACATTAGATATTGCACCACCTACGCCATTGCCAAGCCAACCATCAAGAAGCAAGGCTTGTATACTCCTCTAGATACTCCTAGTCGGCCTTGGGAATCTGTCTCCATGGATTACATGTCTGGGCCTCCTTCTACTAAGCATGACAACGATCACATTTTCGTGGTCGTCGACAAATTCTCTAGGATGACCATCATGGTGGCCTGCAAGAAGAGTATCACAGCAGAGGCCATTGCTAACATCTTCTTTGAGCGAGTATGGGTACACTTTGCGATCCCACAGTCCATTGTATCAGATCGGGACAACAGATTCCTAAGTGCATTTTGGTCAAGTCTCTGGTCGATTCTACATACAAAACTCACTAAGTCCATGACTTTCCATTCCCAAACCGATGACCAAACAGAGGTTGTCAACAAGATGATCTTACACATTATGTGCATGTACAACTCGAAGCATCTATGATGTGGGATGAAAGTCTCCCCTATGTCCAACATAGCTACAATAGAGCTCTCCATAGCTCAATAGGCCACAACCTCTTTCAGGTAGGGCTGGGATTTAAGCCATTATGCCCCATTGATGTGGCCATACCATTTGCATCCACTTAGTTAGATTCAGCTCACGTTCAGTCCGAAGCTTAAAGGGATAAAAACTTCATTGAGAACATTAAACACATCCTCCAGCAGGTCCATGATATATTGGACAAAGCCAATGCTCAGTACAAGCAGCACCATGATCAGCATCAAGTGTCACACAAGTTTCAGGTGGGCGACAAAGTTTGGCTACATTTGCAAAAGGAGCACCTTGTTGGACCCCACTGCAACCTTCGCCCACTCTGATATGGGCCATACACCATCACCAAGGCCATCAGTGACAATGCCTTCGAGCTCAGCATCCCACCGTTCCTTGGTCTTCACCCAATGTTCAATGTAGATAGACTTCATCAATACTTTCCACCATTGTTGGACACATCTAACATTGCAAAACAGCTCACACCAATAGAGATCAATGCGGACTGCATGGAGCATGCCACAATTGATCAGATCATGGACACACATATCAAGAACACCTGCCAACAGAGGATACAATTATATCAAGCTATCAAAGCAGGCCAACTCCTTCACTAGGACAAGTGGTTCACTAGGGATGAGGTTCAACAAAAATTTCCCCACCTCATGGAGGATCTGCACGCAATGGGGACCATTTCTTCCTAAGGGGGGAGGAATGATCTAGGTGGATATTGGTGGACACTCTGCTATTCCACCTAGACCCCCAGTTGGTTTCATCTGTTTACTTGTTCATTTTAGAATTTACTATTTTTAACATTTTTTTGGGTCCTGAACTTCTGGAGTAGTTTTGACCCCCTAAACGACGTTGTTTTGGGGAGTGTGGTAGCCTCGTAGTTGTCGGCAAGGCCTACAGTGAAACCTGTAGTAATCAGAGAGACTTTTCCAACAAGGTATCGTACGTGCCAAACAGAGATAATATGACCAAGTTACGACCCCGAGAAGTTGACTACCCAACTAACCCCAACGAGGCCCACAAACGCTTGGTGTCACATCTATTGGGGTTAGGGTTTTGGTTGTTTAGGGTTTTCTCATGTTTTCCAATAATAAATAGGCCCTTGAGCCTCATTGTAACATAGTTCAATGGCATCTACTTCCAATAATAAATAGGCCCTTGAGCCTCATTGTAACATAGTTCAAAGGCATGTAGATGCCACATCTCTTCTAAGAGATAAGCTACCATTGCCCGAGCTATCTTATTTCCTTTCTGTTTGTAAGCATAGTTCAATATTTTTCTATTAATGAAATGAAGTGTTTTTCTGCTGCATCTTTGTGTTTATGATTATATCTATAAGTTGTTTCATTCTTGTTTAAGTTCAGATCACTAATATTTTTATATCTCAATTACTTGTTGTGAACAAAAATTCGAACATAATATGAATTGTGATGAAAAGAAAACTAAGTTATTTTTCCTTCCTCTTCAGCATGAATTTATCACAGATTTATCTCCATGTTGTTATATGCATGAATGCAAAAAGGATATGAGTTTTCATATGACTAACCTTAGTATAATTTCATATAGTTGTGAAATGGGAATAAATCATGAACGTGCTATAGATATCTTTATGTCAGAAAGGTCTTATCAATCAAACATTTAGACATAGTACTATGACTTTGTGGAGGACCAGATTGATGAAGTTTTTAAAAGAGAATCAACATATTATCACCCAAACATAAACTTATTTTTTGGAAGCATGTTAAACGAGATATCTTACCTTTTTTTATAGTAGCTTAACATATCACTATTATGGATAAGAATAAAGTGTTAAGGTAAGAGGCTTGGAGTTGGTAGTATTCTAACCTTGTTTCATTGGTTGTTTGATTTCTTTGATTAAATTTGCTATTGAAACCATAAAATGTATATACATTGTACATAAATAAACCTTTTTACAATTTTGATCACATATACTTTAGGGATTTATAAACTAGAATGAAGAAAGATATGACCCTTGTATCTTAAACACGTTAAGTAATCCTAGCAAGAATGATCTACTAATTAGTGTCCCCTACTTAGTATACATCGTCATGATGAGTTTGGGAAATTTCACTAATGAGATTCTATTCATGCCAATAGGTTGAAGGGGTATTTACTTTTGGTAACCATATTCTAAAAAAGGATTAGATACTAAATTCTAACTAACCACTTTTACTTGAATCAAAGTGTTACATCCACCTACAACGTAATATATAACTAGTCTATGCATGGGTAGAATTGAAACTGTGGGAGATTGACATACTTAATGAGTAATATTAATGATGTGAGTACACCATCTTACCTTCATTATCAGGCATCGTCCTTCTGTGAAATATTAAAGAAGATACCAAACATATAATGAGGATATGCAGACACCTCTGGAGGGTTTATAGACACTTTCCAACAATGAAGCAATGTTTGTGGTATTACAGTAAGACCTAGTGCATAAACATACAAATTTAACACAAATATGTACTATTATATATTCACATTATCGAAGAGGGAATGCATGTATCTCTTCTAGGGCTATGGACGCTCACTAGTAGCATAAAAAGTCTTGTGATGTCAAGGTGACTACACCATGGGCTATGGATACTCTTTGGTATTGTAGCGACACCAAGAAGGCAAAGAGGGTCCCCATACAAATCTTTACTTTATTGTCTCAACCATTAAATGTCTCTCTCATGATTAATCCTACCTTAAACACTAAAATTGTTATAGGTAAATGAATTTTCATCATAAACTACTTTGAGTTATGATTAGAAACAGTTGGAATTGACCTTTGAGACCTAATAATTATCACTGATTACCTTGAGTAATAACCTAGTATACTAAAAGGTATGAAATAATGTCTTATATTTGACTAATAATTAGGTTCATCAAGCTTTTATGCTTGGATATTATGTGATTAATCAATACAACATTCTTGCTATTGATTAGATAGGATGATAAGATATGAAGGGTTGTGTTCATCGTTATGCACTAGAATTTTCCGTGCTTTTTATCTGCAATAAGTGATGGTTTTGAACCATAAGATTTTTTTTTTGTTATATATTATAAAAATGAAAATGGAATGTTTTATAATATTTCATTGATTAACATGTGTTATTGATCTTGGCTTCTTGTAGAAAGGATCTTTCCATTATAATTATGAAGCTTTGTAGGTAAAAAATTAAGAATATAACATATTTGAGACACATTCACTTGGTCGTTGGTGGAAATTTATGAGATTCACATTAATTATGACTATCAGTAAAAAATCACAGGGCATTAATGCATTTTAGAAAGAGGCATTGGTCAAATTTAAAGTTGGAAACTTGATATTCAAATAAAAATTAACTCCATGCCCAATATCTAAAGGCACAAGATTTCTAGTTCTTGCTACCTCACAGGTAGGTACCACACCTAATAGGAGCGATATGTTGTAGCTCAAATTGACCCTGCTTATAAAAATTTTCACACTCCCCATATTTCACCGGATAGTGAATCAACCTTGGAAACTTAAACAATATTCCCTTCACATTTATTTATCATTACAATTACAATCTCTCCCTCTCTCTCTCTCTCTCTCTCTCTCTAGATGCATCTTTCCATCACCATCCAATTAAACTCAAGTGTTTACATTCTCTTTTTTTGGGACATATTCTAGGGTTCCAAAATTTATCTTTATCATTGGCGTACTAGTATTAAGCAAGGATTTTATATCCAACCAATGAGATATCATAAAGTTATTTCAAGGAATGTTGTTATCATCCCTAAGTGTTGACATGGTTCATTCATTATCCCCTCAATGAGTGTTGTTAGTAATATAGTATCATCCTCCCCTAAATCAAAAAATCTACTTTTAACTTATTTTACACCATACATAAGTATATGTATTTAAACACACACATATAATACTAAAATAGCATGAAATGGTATACTCTAAATTAAAGAAATAAAATAATATAAAAATTCATAAACAATGATGGGTTAATAAGTAAACAATATGAGGGTATATTCATAAAAGTTACTTAAAAAACCGATTCCACTTTAAACTAGTGTTTTTCACATCATACTCTTACATTTTCATAAAAAATTACCTTACCCACTCATGTAATATCCAATCACTTAATTATTAAGCCAGTTGTATAAACCATGTCCATGATTTAAGACATTCGCACGAGAAATCCTATCCAGATCAAAATGAGTTAATACATGGACATTTTTCTATTCAATATGTTTTACCACCATCAATATTGTTATTTCTCATCTATTTGATACATTGGGCTTATACACCATATTTAAATTTCACATAGCTCTCCACTCAATATCAAAATTTAACCATCCATCTATCTCTTCCCAGCATTACACTCTCCTTTTGTTATTGGTTTTCATTGAAATTTGAAAAACAAATTTGATCAAAGTTGAACATGAAACATGTTCCATTTTTTTTAGTTTTTCCATATATGGTTAATTTGAGAGACAATTTTAACATAAAAACAAAATTGACAATGACTTTAGTTTTGTTAAAACAATTTTTTGTAAGTTCAAAATATTTATATTACAGGAAATTTACATTAATTACATTACCATGGCATATAAGTCAAAATCCCTCAAAATGAGCATTAAGTTTATAGATGCTATGAGCCCATAAAAACATCAAAAAAAATTCATAGGAATATTGTTGGAGGTCGAAGGCCAAGTGATAGAAATAAGACAAAATGTCTGACAGAAGAGATAAAGCATAGCATGCTTCATAGAGAGACAAAGAAGACAAAAAAAAGGATACAAGTAAAGAAAACATGCTCAAGGATGCCTAAATAGTACAGGTGTCTCTTCCTCAACAAGTGTCAGTCCAAAGTACTCATTGTCACCAAACTAGAGGCTTGTTGTAGCATGATGATTACCCTTGATTCTAAAAAACTTGACATGATGCACAAACGTGGAGGGAAGATCTATGGTAGGAGGAGTTGGCATTGGCGGCATGTCATTCCCATGAGGATCAGAATGAGAATGGTTTTCTATAGATATGTTAGGCTAGGACACTGACAACACTAACTGAGATGATAAGAGCAAATTGATGTCGAGAGAGCCTGCCATGTCACTAAGTGATGCTTTGAGGTTCATCCAAAAGTGGTCCAAATCAAGAATTCAAGCCTCCATCAACAAAATGATTTCTTTGTGGTTTCTGAGGAGATGACCCAAGACATTCCTTAGTGCCCATGAATTATTGTCCATGAATCAAAGCTCGGTTTCTTCGTGTTGAAAATAGCAACAAGAAATGTTAAAAATAACATTAACAAAAATCTTGATTTAATTTGTCCTTGAATTAAATAGGGAATAAAATTGTAATTCCACATCACATGACAACTTGCAATAGTTAAATAAGTTAATTTGACTTAGTTGGCTCAGTTAATTTGAGTTGAGGGTCTAACTAGAGTCATGTAGAGTGTCTCCTATAATTAGGATCACTAGTTGAGTTTATTTTGAGTTGTAATTATTTAATTCATTCCAATTGAGTTAAATTCAATTAAACTAGTTGCAACTAATGCAGGAATTAGTGGGGTGTAACCTACAATAGTGGGGTTTAACCTAGTAGTAGTGGGGTGTAACCTGCAATAGTGGGGTGTAACCTGCATTAGTTGGGTGTAACTTACTATAATGGGGTGTAACTTAGTAGTGGGGTGTAACTTACTGTAGTGGGGTGTAATCTGTAGTAGTGGGGTGTAACTTACTATAACAGGGTGTAACCTGTTGTAGTGGGGTGTAACTTGCAGTGAACAACCACTAAAGTGAAGATTCACTCATAATTAACTCATGCATGTCAGATCAGAGAAAGATCTAGCTGAGATTGGAGTTTGGGTACAATGTACTATCAGTTGTAAAATCATCTAAATTAAATAGATGGTGCATGCAATCAGAAGAAGGCCTAAAATAAATCATTCCTTAATTAAAAAACTCGATAATTTTAGCCATTATAATTTCCTTTAAAAGGAGGAATGAAGACACACGTTTAATCATTGTTTTGGTGAGCACAAGTTGGTGAGACCAAGAAATATGAAGCAAAATTTTGTGCATGGAGGTTGTGAGGGCAAGGAAGTAGGAGCTTGGAAGGCTAAGAATTTGGCTAAGTATTGGCCAAAGGCAGTCAGTCAGGCAAAGGATATAAAATACTTTTGCAGGTTGAGCTCAAGGTTGAGCAAAGCATATTGTATTCATCCAAGGCTTTCCTAGGAAGCTATGAGATAGATAGAGATAGTGTAGAGGTTGCTCAGGCTTGAGCAAAGCATTGTAATCTTCTCATATTCTTTGATTAATGCAATATAAAGATAGTAGAGGTTTTTATCTATGGATTTCCCCAAAAAATCATTGTGTTATGTGTGATTGAATTCTTTCTCTTATATGCTTTGTGATTCATCGATCAATTATTGTTTCCGCTGATGAGTAGAGTAGATTCAAGTCTATTGTTTTAGCATATTACAATTAACAGTTTGAATCCACGAGGAATTTCTACGTGGTATCAGAGCTATATTTGTAGAAATTTCTACATGGTATCAAAGCTATATTTGTACAATTTTCTACATGGTATCAAAGTTATATTTGTAGAAATTACTACACCTTCGAGGTCAACAACTTGTTGATGGTGCCTTCATGGAATTCTCATATCAAAGTGTTCTACGCACAAGTCATACCAAGGTGAGTGCATAGTCCTTCCTCTTCCATGACCAGCATGACAAGGGCAACCACATTCTCGAACCATTGAGACTGGTGGCATAGATGTACAATTGATAGAGGGATGGTTAGCATAAGTGTTAGGAGTAGAGAAAGAACAAACACTATAAGGTAGGATTATAATAGAGGAGATGAGAATGCAAGTTATGAATGAGAAGGAAATGGGTATGGCTTGCAGGAAAAGGCAGGCTCGACTCTAGAATAGGGTAGAGCTTCTCCCATGGAGGAGAATCGAGTGAATTACAAAGGTCTCCAGAGCCTAAGATATAGCCGTAGGAGAGAGTGATCAAGATGCCAAGAAGGAGCATGCAGTTAATGCCTTGCAAAGACAGGGTAGCCACCTTAACTACTGGTATGTTTGTCTTGTAGAGTTGTTAACTACTGCAACATGTGAATGCCTCCGGAGGGTGGTTTTGAGGGTCATTGGATTGGGAGCCATGGGGACTAGGGAGGGGCGGTGTGAGAGATAATGTCACCCAGATCCGAGGGTTAAAACAATTTTTTTACTCTCAAATATAAAAACAAAAAATATCCCAATTACCTTACATATGATGATAGCTTCGTAAAAGATATATTTTGTCTCGAATAGTTTTACTTCAAGTTTATTTTAAGAAAATAATGATGTAATAAGGTAAGAAAATAAATTTACTTCATTTTGTGTCTGAATCATTATGTAAATTCTTCGGGTTAAGTTCCTTAGATAGAACACCAAAGGACATCGCTCACAAACAGATCACAAATCAGTACACCAGTATTTTTGACGTGGTTAAAACCCTCAAAGAGGGAAACAGTCCACGACCTTAGCCAACGCTGCCACTTCAAACAATTTATTAATGTAAAAGAAATAAAATTTACATAAGCTTCTCTCATGAACAATCACCTAAAAAATGACCCTCCATGCTCTTTAAATAGAGATCATGGACCAATCGGGTGTTAAGCTACAGATCAAGTGTCGGTAATATTGAGGAGAGAATGAACCATCAGATCACTTCATGTCTAGAACATATCGTGACCGTCGGATTGTAAGTTACAAAAAGTACATACTAAAGAAACACACTTTACCTAACTATACACTAGACCAAGTTAAAGTTATATATAATTATTTCCTATGTGTTGGAGTATCCTAACATCCCCCCATAAGAACAATTTGGGATAGGATTGAAGGATGTACAAAGATGCCAAAATAGGAGAAGGAAGGAGGCATTAGAGCCTATCCCCCTTTAGTGAGAACTTCCTGAACTCCAACCATAAATCGAAGTTTAGTAAACTTTTCCTCTGTGAGAGCCTTTGTAAAGATGTCTGCAACTTGATCATCGGTTGAACAATATTGCACTTCTAGAACATGGTCATGAATGAGCTTTATGATGAAGTGCATGTATAGTTCAATGTGTTTGTTGTACTGATGTTGGAATGGATATTTGCATAGTTGAATGGAACTTTGATTATCACACCAAAGTGTAGTCAGATGCTACTACTAAAAACCAAACTCTGACAGGATCTGACGAAGCAACAGGGCTTCCTTACTAGCTTCAACGATGCCACAATACTCTGCTTCTGCTGAAGAAAGAGAAATGGCACTTTGTTCCTTGCAAGCCCATGTAATAGGTCCAGAACCAAGAGTGAAGACATAACATGTAGTAGACTTCTGCTCATCAGGGTCACCAACCCAATCAAAGTCAATGAAACCAACCAATATAGGAGATGCTTCTACACTGTAATGAATCCCAAACTGAACTGTACCTCAAACATAATGAAGTATTATTTTAATTTCTTTCCAATGAATTTCATGTGGGTTTTTCATAAACCGAGCAACAAGGCCAACAAAATAAGAAAGGTAATGACAAGTATGGGTCAAATACAAACATTTCCCAACAAGCTGACGGTATAAGGTAGCATCAACTTTAGGGGAAGTACACATGACTGAAATTTTGGCTCCAAACTGAAGGGGAGAAGGGGTTGGCTTACATTCTTCCACGTGAAAGTGGTGTAGAAGATCACATGCATACTTGGACTGGGAAAGGGAAATACTTTCTTTGGATTACAAGACTTGAAGAACAAGAAAATAATGAAAGTGTCCTAAGTCTATCATTTCAAACTACTTTTTAAGGTTGGACTCCACATGGTTTATAAGGTTGGAATCACTACCAGTAAGGATAATATCATCAACATAAAGAACAAGAATGATAAGAGACTTACCCACTTTCTTGGTGCAGACAGTATTGTCAAAATGGCACTTAGAAAAGCCAGTATCTAAAAGAAAGTTATCCATTTTGGCATACCAAGCCCAAGGGGCTTTCTTGAGACCATAAATGGATTTCTTAAGCCGACATACGAGGCTGGAGTCCATTTGTATAAAGCCAAGAGGTTGTTCCATATAGATTTCTTCATGAAAGTCCCCATGCAAGAACGCAGATTTAACATCCATCTGATGGACTTCCCATTTGAAAGAGGTAGCAAGGGAAAGAACAAGGCAGATAGAGTTCATTTTGGCAATAGGGGAGAAGGTTTCAATATAGTCAATGCCTTTAACGTGTGAAAAACCCTTAGGAACAAGACAAGGTTCATGTTTATCGAATTTTCCATCTGGTCCAAACTTGGTTCTATAAACACATTTGCATCTAACAAGTTTTCGTCCCTTTAGAAGAGGAACAAGGTCCCATGTATCATTTTCCAATAATGAATGATATTATTCATTCATAGTTGCATCCCAATTTGGATGGCCTAAAGCTTCTGTAAAGGTGTCAGGATTATAATTCTCTAAAGCTTAAGCCAATAAAGAAGAGCCTCTATCGAACTGAGAACGTGTATGATGATGATTTGTAGGATCACCTGCAAGAACACTTGATGTATCCTAAGTAGCGTGGACCCATTTTGGAAGCTGAGGAGCTGAAGGAGGATCCCTAGAAGGTGGGGGAGGATTTTTCATCCTCGTTGTCATCAACTGAAGAAGGAATATTTTCAGAAGTAGAAGGGATAGAGAGAGGTGGCACATCCATCGAACTAGGCTCATAAGCTGATATATTTTCAGCAAACTTTACATCTCTTCTAATGATAACATTTTTGGATTTAGGTTGAAGAAATCTATATCCTTTGACATCTTCATAATATCCAACAAAAATACATTTTTCACTCTTAGGTTCTAAGGATTTATGTTTCTCATCTGGAATATGGGCCCATGCTTCACTTCTAAAAACACGAAATTGACTTACATCTGGTTTAATTGAGCTCCATGCTTCTTCTAGAGTGATATTCTTTAAAACCTTAGTGCGATTTACTATTTAATTTGCATAGTTAATTGCTTTTTCCCAAAAATTAAGACTAAGTCCTTTAGGTTGAAGCATACAATTAGCCATTTCCTTTAAGGTGTCACTCTTCCTTTTAGCTACACCATTTTGTTGTGGAGTATATGGAACATTATTTTGCAATTGAATTCCATGCTCAGTGCAAAATTTGATGAATTTGTTGTTAACATATTCTCCACCAGATCTTAGCTTAAGAATTTGATGTCTAGATTGTTTCTCAACAAAGGCCTTAAAGGCCAAGGACATGTTAAAGACTTCACTCTTGATTTTTAAGAAGTATACCCAAGTGCGTCGGGAGAAATCATCAATGAAAGTCAAGAAATACTTGTAGCCAGAGAATGAAACAACTAGAAGTGGACCACATAAATAACTATGCACAAGCTGTAAAGGGGCTGAGGTGTGCCAAAAGGCAAGTTTTTAAAACTTTCTCGATGACGTTTTCCAAGTACACATCTGAAACAAACACCATCTCTGTAAGATAGCATAGGAATACCTGTCACCATATTTTCTTTACATAGATTTTTAAGGGAGCGAAGTTTAAGTGATCAAATCGCTCATGCCAAAGTTTGCTCACTTCATCATTATGAGTAACAAATGCCGAGGGAAGAGTGGATGACCCAAAGTTGTTAAAATTATACAACCTTGTAGAATCATCAACTATGCCAGTAGCTAAAATCTGTCTAGGATTTCTTAGGTCCTTAATTACAAAATCATGAGGTGAAAATTCAACAGTTTTACCTTCACCTGAATTATTTATCTGATATACAGATAGAAGTTTGTATGATAAGGCAGAAACACATAATACATCATTAAATTGACCATTGTCTATATGAATAGTTCTAGTCCCTACAACACTAAGAGATCTATTATAGCCAACATATATATTTTTGGTCTTACAATCATTTAAAGAAGAAAACATGGCTTTGTTTTTGGCCATGTGATAAGAAGCTCCAGAATCAAAGAGCCACTCATGAGAATGAGAGGAACAAGATACATTAATTACATAACCAGACCGAGATGCTTGACAACCACATGCAGAAAGTGTTATTGTTGAAGATGAAGTTGAAGTTGAAGAGTGCTCGAAATGGATGTTATTTTTCTTCATTGTTGCTTCCAAGGCTTCCATCTTCTTAAAGAATTTAGATTCTAAGTGGCCATCACGATTAAAAAAGTTGCAATGTCTATCAGTCTTCTTCCCTTTCTTTTTAGTTGCCTTATCATTTTTTTGAGTTGATTTTTCATTGTGAGACTGAAATTGCTTAGGACCCATGTTTGGTTTAGGACCATTCTTTTAAGGATGCTGCTTCTTAGGATTCTTTGAACTTGGTTGCTGCAAGGCTGCTAAGGCTTTCTTAGAAGAGTTTCAAGTATTAATAAGACCAAGATGTAAGATTTTTTCTTGCTCTCTTATTAAAGAATCACAAAAGGCATCAAAAGAGGGGGACTTGTAGGCTTGTCCTTGAGAAATAAAGGCTTCTCTAGTAGAATGGAAGGGGGAAACAAACAAAGAGTAGGCTGATCCTAACTTAGTAAGAATGGAATAGATAAGGTTATCATCTTCTTTCTTAACCTTAACATCTTCCAAGAGAAGTCTAAGGGTCTTCAACTTGGACAAAAAATCTCCAATGGAAGAAAATTTATTAGGGTCCAACGTAAGCAACTCATTTTCGAGTTGATGGGCTCTAATTTCATTTTTAATTCAAAAAACATTAGTGAGATTTTTCATTACTTCATCAAGGGTATCAATTTCTGCGATATGGAATCTAAGGTCTGGAGAAATAAACATCTCTATCAACCCACGTGATTGATCTTGCTTATTTTCCCATTTGGCTTGCTTATCTTCATCTTTAGGTTTAGACTCTTAGCCTGAGACTATTCTATAAAGACCTTTACTTGTAAGTAAATCCACCATGTAGGATAGCCCTTGGAAGTAGTTGGTGCTATCAAGAATAACTAGGCATGGAATTTCCATTTTAAAAGAAATTGAAGCTGTATATGTTGAAACTAGGTGTTCAAATGGAAATATCTCGAAAGATTAGGCTGATTAAAAAAAAACGGCTCTGAAAATGGCTTCCGGATGAAGACATTATGGTTTTTTGAAGAAATGGTGTTGAAGATGCCAACGAACCACGTCAATGTTTGGAAGTTGATGATAATGTTATATTTAAAAAAAATAAAAAAATTCCTCCCCTTTCCAAACTTAATCTAATTAACTCACTTAAAAAAAAATAAAAATTACTTTATGTGACCCAAAGAAAGACATTAACCCAGGACCTCTATTCTCATAAAGTAACTTTAGACCAAGTGAGCTAGTTTAAAAGGTTAGTAATTTTTGGAAAGGAGGAAGGGTTTTTTTTTTTTTTTTTGGCTCACTGAAACTTTGGGGTGCATGCTTACCCGAAAAACCAATTTTTTCCTACAAAACAAAAAAAAGAACCACACAAACCAAACGAATAGCAAAAATATCCAAGCCTTATGGATTAAAGTTAGATTTTCCCGAAAACTAGATATTTTCCTCAATGTTTCTAATTTTTCGAGATCACACTAAGGCGCAATAGAAAAGAGCATACGCATGAGAAAAATCCTTTCTTCCTATTTATGGTTTGCCTAGATCACACAATCACGGGGCAAAGAGCATACGTATAAATGAAATCTATAGATCCGGTAATAAACAAAATATATAGGACTATAAACCAAAACAAACAGAGAGATAAATGACTATAACTGTAAATAAAGATTGTATACCTCTAGATCTTAAAAATGACGTAGCTAGGGCTACCAGAAACCTTTTCACGTGAAACGAAATGGGTTCCTTACTGGAAAATATGCTCCTAACACACTAGAGCAGTCCTCTTGGCCCAAAAGCGGTTAGAAACAATAGATCTAGGAAATGACAATCATATGCAATTATACTGGCTTCATATTTGGATCACCAACGGATGTGACCCTCGAATAACTCTAAGACCATGTAGAAATTTACAGGGTAAGTTCCCTAGATAGAACACCAAAGGACATCGCTCATAAACAGATGATAGATCAGTACACCAGTATACTTGACGTGGTTAAAACCCTCAATGGGGGAAACAATGGCCACTTCAGGCAATTTATTAATGTAAAAGAAAGAAAATTTACATAAGTTTCTCTCATGAATGGTCACCTAACAAATGACCCTCCATGCTCTTTAAATAGAGATCATGGACCAATTGGGTGTTAAGCCATAGATCAAGTGTCGGTAATACCGAGGAGAGAATGAACCGTCAGATCACTTCATATCTAGAACATATCGTGACCGCTTGAGTGTAAGTTACAAAAAGTACATACTAAAGAAACATAGTTTACCTAACCATACACTAGACCAAGTTATACTTAATTATTTCCTATGTGACAAAGTATCCTAACAAATTCTAAGGAACTAATTCTCTTTTTTATGTGAGTGAGGAGGGCTAATTGGAGATGGCCTCAATTTTATGAGCATAAATACATTAAGATCTATTGGAATAAAATAAAGCAAGATAATAATATAAAAAAATGAGGAACACATGATAAAGTGTGGTACTACATAAAATTATATTTATAAAGGTTACCTGGAACACCAAAACCACTTTTAAACTTACATAGTAACTAATATTATCAAATGTGGAGCTCTTTCCTCGGTTATTTCTACTTACTCTTAATTTCCAATTTATGTTCTTATGTGTTTTTTCTAAGGAATGGTTAAATATTATATTATATATGTATAAAAATCCGTTACAATATCTGAGAGTAGATAGTCCAAGAAGCCTTTGAAATTTGCGCTAAGACATGCAAGAATAACCCAGACTCTTGCAAGACTATTTGATGATTAAAACCATTCCATTTGAAAATTTTCTTAAACACGCCTAAAATTTGAATGACTTTGCAAAACATTCCTTCTTTGAATTATTATTTTTTTGCTGCATTTGCACCTTTCCTGGTGGATCTTGCATCTTCCTTTTGACTTGGATCCAAGCCCCATTTTCTGTTGATTCGACAATATTTCCCATGCATAATGAAGCTTGTTTATTGCTACCCACCTTGTAATCCAGAAGAGGAAGAACAACCTCCACTTGGCTGACCCACTAAATTACTTTACCATTGTTGGAAAGCTTCAGAGGATCAAATATTTTTTTTACCTATGTCCCTTATGCAATTGTCTAGAGATGACGTGATCCCTACAGAGATTTCATTCCCATGGTCATTGACTAGGGGGGAGGAGGCTTGAACATACCTTATATTTTGGGGTCCATCTAGAAAGGCGAAAGCACTGTTGGATGCCTTAGATATGACTAGCTCTTCTTTGACCTTGATTGCTTTTGCAGGGCTTTCTGAAAGGGCAAGAAATGCCTCAGGATAATCAAACTTTGTCTCTGAATTTGGAATGCCATTTTTCACACACTGCTTATTGTAAGGAGCAATGGGTATTATCGGAGAAGAAATAGATGTAGAATTGTCTTTGACAGAGTCTTCCAAATTAGTTCTCTTTTCTTTTTGGATTTTTTTTGCTTGTATTGACTCATTATGTGTCATATCCATTTTTCCAGAGGTTGGGGGAGGATTCTCCTTAAATAGTGAGTAATCGTCATAGGTGGCTCCCTCCCACCATTGTGGTTTATGATAAGCTTTCTTGGTTGTGTCTTTCCTAACTTTGGGACATGATTTAATGGAGTGTCCAATCTCATAACATCCTCTACAATGAAATGATATGTTTTCATAATCTAGCTTTTGCATCCATGAAAATCCAGGACCTGTTAGCTTGAATTTTGTAGGGAATCCCCTACTAAAATCCATTTCCACACATATGCAGGCATATGTGGGTTTCAGGTAAAATCTTGTATTGACCTCGACAGTAAAATTTTCTTATAACATTATAAATCTTAGTTAGAGAGGCAATATTGCACTAATGTAAATGGAGGTTAAGAAGCCTTACCCAAACAGGAGCAGAAGGCAGAGGCACTGAGAGAGGGTCAAAGGAGGGAAACAAGGCTACATGCAAAGCCCTGCATTTCCCTAAAACCACAGGCTAGAGTTTAGGATTTGGATATGTCATCAAAACCACAATTAAAAAATCTTTGGCAAGAGGGTATATGTTCACTTCGTCCGAAATGTGAGGTTTCCACTGCTCAAAGATCCAAGAGTGTAGGTCAATCAATCGAGGTCACATGCCGTAAAACCTACAAATTAAACCCACTTCAAAGTACAGTTTAGCTTCACTTATAGTCTCCTCCATTGATCCAAAAAGGATCTTAAACCTCTAAGTCTTCAAATATCGGAAACAGAGAACACAGATAAAAACACAAAGGAATGGCGGAAATCCAATAGAAGCAGGAAATGAGGTATCTTTGGATCAGAGCCATTGGATCCGCCAGATCAATGGTCGGGATTGAATCAGAAATATCACATCGGAGGTAGCCAGCGGAACGTATCAGAGGCAGCCTATTGGGAAGTGCAATCAACGATCCAGTGATTTAACGAGAGCTGTCAGATCGGGCGCGCAGATCCAACGGTGGAGATCACATAATCGCATCGCAAATGTTACCAAAGGAAAAACTTAGCCGTAGGCCAAAAGTCTATGCAATATGCGATTTTCGCTTTATTGCATCGCAAATAATCAAAGAGGAGGACTTTACACAGGCACAAAGGATTTCAACGGACCTGAAGGAATTATGAACCAAAACAACAAAAATTTGAATTCTGTGGTTAACGGTATTTCGGACGGGCTTCAAGCAGTAAGCGGTATTGGACGAGCTTCGCCCGATTCCATACATTGGCTAACACGTAGCACGGTGCAGGAGAGAGGAAACCACTTTTTCGGTGGGTAATCCTCGTGCAAGTGGGCCGCTCGAAATGGTCGTCAGTCGTTGGATTAATGAAGCATAGATCAACGGTCAAAGGGGCTATTGGCGAATGAGGCATGATAGCCGTCCGATTCATCTGTTTCGGGATTAGCGCTGAAGAAAGGCTAGACAATCGGGACCACCCGCGCTTGCCGGTCCTTTTGTTCAAACTATTTCTAATATAAACAAATTAGTTTCCATGCTTTAAGCGTTTTTGTAACAAAAACGTGTTATAAAACACGATGAACGTAGAAAAGTTAAACACACAAGGGAATAGAGAGGTTGACAGAGCCCGAGAGCCAGAGAGCCAGAGGGAGTTGACAGTACAGAGGTGGAGAAAGTAGAGCAGAGTAGAACCAGAAGGGTTTGGAGAACCATCCAGGGGGTCTGGTGGTCGTGTAACTCTGTGTAATTGCCACTGACTATTGTGTTGAGACTCAGTGTTTGAGCTCACACTTGTAATCTCTGTTTTGAAGACATAATATAGAGGTCGCACTAAAAGCTTGGACTAGGAGACGTAGCCAGGAAGTCTGGTGAACTCCTTTATCATTTGGCTGTGTTGATATGTGTTTATTTATGTCTTTTAATTGTTGATTGTCTATATTATTCGCAATCTTATCGATCCATTGCACTAAGTAATATAGGCATTTCCTGCACATAAGTATGTAATACCTTAGTTTCTATTTAAGATCAAATTTCAAATCATCCATGCTCGAAACCTCGATTATGGGAGTAGAAAAAAATCAGAATCCCAAAGGATGGGGATCCAAAGACAAGAGATTTCATAGAATCACATGTAATCTTAGGAGAAAGCCATGGAGGAGGGCAACCTGAAGAATATTTAACAACATCACTAAAAGATAAAATGGGTGGCAATGAATTACAACTCACCAAGCATGAGGAAGGATCTTCACATACCTCAGGAGCAGACGATGTTGGAGAGCCATTGGAGGCAAAGAATGAACGAGGGGAAACCCCAGCTCCAAAAGAAGGACCTATGGATTTGGAGGGAAGACATTAGAGAAATTTTGAGGTTTAAAATGGGCCTCCTAAGTAATATTATAAAATAATAGTGGAAATAATTAAGTAAGATTAGATTACCTCATCAAGTTTTAGAGGGAAAAAAGAAAAAACTATTTTTTCAACTTGTATTTTCAACTTATCTCCCTAAGATTTTACACGAATTTTGAGCGTGAGGACTCATTGGATGCATAATTTAATTTTGCATCCAAGGAGTACCAATGTTGCATACTTTCAATGAACCTTACTACACGAAAAATCTGAAATACATGGAAAACCATTATTGTAATTACAGTTTTCATATATTTCACATTTTTCATGTAGTGGTGTCCATCGAAAGTATGTCCTCCCACTCGAAATTTGAGTAAAATCATAGGGAGATAAGTTGAAAATACAAGTTGAAAAAGTAGTTTTTTTTTTTTTTTTTTGATCTTTTTACCTTTTTACTCCAAAAATGGTGAATCATCCCCCGTGGTTGAAATCATCATATTGAATGTTATTGGTTCTTATAAAGTTGATTTTTGTTGTACATTTTTGTTGTGAGGCCCATTTTTTACGTCAAAATTTCTCTAATGAATGCCAAAGTGGTCACCAAGGGAGCCCTCGTAGTAGATTGAGAAGTTGAAGTGTCCTAAGTAAGGGAGAACAGAGGATGCGAAGCGACAAATGTGGCCATATAAAAAATAATAGAAGGATAAACCATTGAAGAAGGAGCTCCCAACACATAAGAGGGGGCTCAGGAGGGCAATGTTCGGTTAGGGCCAAACCTTAGTCGTCGCAATAGAGCATCAAGCAAAGCTAACTCACATCGTTTGTAGTTTTCCACTACCTCTCACAATTTATGCTCTTATGTTATCATAAAGTTTTAGTCACATAAATATAGGAAACTAAAAAGTGGTGATATATTAAAAGGGATTATAATTTAATTTAATAACTTAATAAAAGTTAAAACTTCAAAATGTTTAAAGATTTGTTTTGTAATGAGAAAGTTAAAAAACCAACTTTCAATGAAATACAAAGGGCTTGAAGTCATCAAAAGCAAGAGTTTTTTTGCACAAGGAAAGGAGACCATGCTTAGGAGAGCCCTATGGACCAAATTTTAACGTAGTGGATTGAGACCAACCAAGGAAGTTGTCTCCATTGCATAGATTCATTCCATCCTTCTTTTATGATTGTAAACTCTTCTTATATTTTCTAAATATTTTCTTATTGTTATACAACTGCAAATTTTTGCAATTATTGATTACAATCATAGGTAATTTTAAATGTTGACAAAGCTTCATTAATTTTTACTTAATGACTATCTTTAACAACATTTAATGAATAAATAGATTTTTTAAGAAATTACTTTTCCCCAACTTTTTTTTACGAGTATGATATATGTTCTCTTGTGAGTCATGCAAGTTGTATTTCCTAAAGAATTAATATTATAAACACTTGATGATTTAGGGTTTTAGGAAATGATTCCTTTTGGAATTTTTACATGCAAAAGGTCTACATTATCACTCATCAATCATGAATATTTTGTTTCTTAAATAATAAATGTTATAAAGATTTACATTTAGTGTCAACTATTAAATTAGATATTAGTTTATGGTTTTCATACATGCCATAAGTTAATTCATGCAAACTTAATGTGTTTTATTTTTATCAAATTACCAAGGAAAATACACGCTATTACATAGTATTTAATATGTTTATGATCATTTGTGCTAGAAAATACTTCGCTATTTGTTAGGCACATTTTTCCTCTAAATATTTCATCCACAACTTTTAAGCATCTATGTGGCAATAATAAAGGAACTTGTTGGGAGGGCCTTGATTCTCAAGTTTATTTTGAGTGTTTTATCATCTCCACTCTATTATTAAACCTCCACCTTTCAACGTATCCACCGTCATGAAGCTAGCCATATAAAAGGTTAAATACACTATTTTGAGGCAATTCAAAATTATTATAATTTGTGACACGTTGAAGGATACCCGCTCTGGTCTAACAAGCCAACTTATGACCTAAAGCAAGGAAATTTTCTAAACTTCCATTAGATTCCTTTGCATTGACCCTTAACGAGGTCAATTTGGGGACCAACAAGACCCACCATCATGGAAGTAGATAGTGCTAGAGTCCTTGATTGGCTAGCACTACATTTTGCAGAAAGACAAAGAATAGTAAAAGAATTGGTTGTAGAATAGTCATGCATTTTTATTAACAATCATTAACTATGCATAATATTCACTATGAAAAGAATGGTAATAAGTTACTGATTGACAAGGTGCATGTTAGTAGGAAGAAGGTGACTAAGAAAATGGAAATTAGAAGTAGAAGTATTGGGAGTTGGACCTATTGGACCTATTGGACTTCTTAAATTACATATGATTATAGAGGATGCACTTTCTCATTCTATCATGGAGTAAGAGATCAATAACATGTGATTGAAAAGGAATATCAACAAGTTTGGAGAAGCTCCCAATCCCAAACCTTTGTTTGTGCCCCCTTTGACTATTGCAACCAATATTCATAGCGGTCACACCCAACACACCAGATAGATTCAATAAAGAAGCAAAACTACTAAATGGACTAGGACTTATGTCACAAATAATATCAATAAGTGACTAAGTGTCATTGAAGAGGTGTGGGAGATATGCCTATATTTAAGAAATCTTTTTTAGAGGATTTTTTGGTTTATATATTATTTGCGAAAGGACTTGGAACATCATCGAGATTTTGTTGAAAATGATTTAATGAATTTTATTACTAAAATTGATACCCTTAGTGGCTTTTAGAAACCCAACAAGGGGTTTCGACTTAGAAGCGAATAAAACAAATTAATGTGGGCTATTGGTCTACCAGGATCAAAATATTAAAGGATGTCATCTCCAAGAGTACAAAAATTAATGACCAAAGGAGAAATGATTTCTTTAAAGCTATTAAATTTGTTGAAGATCTTCAATGCCAAAGAATGATTAAAGATTCCATTTTAGTTCCAAGACATGTGCCACAAGAAGATTTGAAAGTTATTAAGACGTCATGGAGTAATAAGTTCGACAACTCAACAAATATTCACAAGGAAGAAAATAAAATGTAGTTGGTTATATTTTTACCAAAAATCAATACCAATTGTTGACCATTGAAAATTTAATTCAGATTCATGAGAAGTAGAAGAAGAAATCTTGCATTAAGCGTAAAGCAAGACAATTGTCCAGCCTATGAAGGAGTATATTAAAGAACGACTTAAAAGATATTTAAATGAAATTGTTAACCCTGAATAATTTCCTCAGTGATTATATTAACAAATATATGAAACCCAATTATATTGTAACATTTGATGCTACAAAGAGAGAGGATTCATTCCACTTATTTTCCTTCTACAATTTTATGAGTTTTCCATATTTCATTGGAAGCAATTTCCCTTTCCTTCTTCTTAACCTTAAATCACCCAACTTTGTAAATTGTGTATAGTTTTAAAGATCATCCTTAATTGATTGATTTTTTTTAGGTTACTATTATATTATTTACCAGTCCATAGGAGCCCCATCCCAGTCCCTTAAGGGAAAATGCATTTGAAGTTATGTTTACGTATCAAGACGTTTTTAGAGCACTTTAGGCACTTGCTTTATTTGAACTTAAAGTTTGTAATAATATTTTTCACTCTTAGAGAGAGTTATTTCTAGGAGTGCGAGTAATGTGTGGTTTCATAGATTTTGATTAAGCATTGAGATCTCATGGATGTTCTCCTATGCCTCTTTATGATAATGAATGAATACAGTCATTTTAGACCTCTCTAAAATATCTATACTATTTCTTTAATTTTTTTCTTTGTATTTGCCTCAAATGTGTTTCTTGATGACATGTGAATGGATATGTATCATGGAATGAATCATCAATGAGATTATATTTATTTTTTTAATGCTTTATTCTCTTTTAAAAAACACTAGTTCCACTCACAAGTGAACATTTTGAATGCTTAATTTCTCATTTTGAGTTAGTCAAAAAATTTGAGTATATGAAAGAGGCATACCACCTCTACAAAAACATAGAGAAAACATTATTCAAGTCCCTAGGAAGTTGATTTTAGTTCTTAATAGGAAAATGGATCAACAACTTCCAAATTGAAGAGATTGTGAATGTGAGGCATGAGGATAGGCCTTACCATTTTAAAATTTTCAACTTGGTATCCTTCAATATCCTTGGCTTTCCTAGTTGCGAGCTGCTTAACCCTGAACTCAATGTATTCTAGAGAAAATATTTCATCCTCTATAGGAGAATTAAAAATGGTTTTGATAGAGTTAGGGGATTCATAAATATTTTTAAGGTAGGAATTTTGGTTCTTCAAAGGAATAAGATTATGTTACTGAGTCTTGCAAATTGGAATTTTCCTCCAAAACTTTCTAGGATCATAATTAGATAGGTGTGAAAACTACTCTTGATTTCTATTTATATAATACATTTTTCCTTTTAATAATAAGTTTTCATGTATTTATCTGATCAAGCTTTAAATATCTGTTAAGAGCATATCAGATTAAGTTTTCTAGCAATTTTATAGTCATTATCACACCAAAAGTTGGTAGTTATGTTATTCTTTTTATATGACAACTTGATAGATATCTTGTTAATGTAAGTGGAGAGGGTTGTAGTAAAATTGTGATAGAGGTTTTCGATGTTATTCTTATAAGTTAAGAGGTGTAAATCCCTATTTAAATCCTTTAAAAAGAGATCAATTTTACTTTTTTCAAAAGCAAGTGCCCTTGATTCTCATAATTATCTTGCATGTGGATTTTGTACATGGAAAATTTTAGAGTTAAGGTTAAAGATATATAATCATAGTCAAGCTTATGTTCATTTAAGAGGTCAACATTTACTATTTGGTTTGAAACAAGGATATCATATATCACATAATTCAAACACTATTACTGAGCCCATGAATCTAAGTCATCTAGTTGGAGTTTGGTCACTTGATCACACCATTGCAAATTATGAGGTCTTGAGAACAACAAAGCATGGTTAACTCAATACCAAATAAATTCTTGGTCAGTTTTTTCAAAGTTGCGTTTATATCTACTAGCTAAAACAAGGTCATCATCTAGCCATAGAGGATTAGGGTTGGAATCAATGGTTAGATTATGTATAGTTTGGTTAGAACAAATTTACCAACTTAACAGGGATTATATACTCAAAACAGGAACTCTAGCCCAAAAAATCAATATTTTTATGCAAAAAACATGAAAAATACCCTAAAATTAAAAAGTGATGATGTTGCATCACCCTATTTTAGGGTTAAAATTTTAATATTTTCATCCATAACATTAAAAACCAAAATCATGGTCATAGAAAACCTTAATATTCCAACAATTTTCAACCATGGCATTAAAGTTCAAATAGCATGACTTCGAAAAGCCCTAAAATTTTGACATTTTTAAACCATTAAATTGAAACCAAATATCACAAATACAACAATAATTTTCAACAATGGCATTATAAACTAAATATCATGACCAAAATAGAAACCTTAAAAATTAACACTTAAATCGAAGCGTCACTCAACCAAGAGCATTTTTTTTAAAGGGTAAAAGTATAACTCTTTTGAAATTTTAACCTAAGACAACTTGACGCCTTTTCAATGGGATACTAAAATTGCAATATTTTTTTAACCATGGCTTATCAAATCATCATTAATATACACAAAGTAATGAAAACACCATTAAAAAAATGATGTAATGCAAAAATTTTAAATTTTTTAATAAAAACATGAAATTTTAAACTTTTTAAACAAATTAAATAATTAAAAAAAACGTCTTTCTAAACTTTTTTTTTTTAATGTCAATGAAAAAATGATTAAAAACCAATAATTTAAAGAATTTTAAAAATAATTAAAAAAAAAAAAGCTAAAAATAAAGTGAATTTTAAAAATTTATTTAAAAGAAAAAACCAATAATTAAAAGATCTATATAAAAAATAGTAATTAAAAAAGTAAAGTGTATGTGTGTGGGGGGAAGGAGTTTATGGTCACCAAAGATCGGTGATTACTACATCTATGAAATATTTGTACTAGGGAGATCTACCCAAAATGATCACTGCATGCCGACTCAACCACAAAGATTGACTTATATATATATATATATATATGAAAAATATATATATATATATAATATATATATGAAAAAATTATATATTAAAAAAATGAGGGAAAAAAAAAAAAAAAACAAGAAAAAACATCCTAGAAATATTTGTACTAGGGAGATCTACCCGAAAGGATCACTTCATGCTGACTCAACCACAAAGCTTGACTTGAAGATATATATATATATATGAGATTTAAAGAAAAAATTTAGAAAATGAGAAAATTATGTATTAAAAAATGGAAAAAAAAATGAAAACATGAAAAAAAATTACAAATTAAAAAGAAACCAAAAAAAATAAATATATATATATATATATATATATAAATCAAAAATTTAAAAAAATACATCTTCTTTTTAAATAACACATATCTGATAGTAGTAGTAGCATATCCCAAGCGATATAACCCCTCTACCTATGCGATTGGCTAGTAGTCACCACACAACTTGTGCTCAGGCTATGCGACAACTACAAGTCATTCACATTGGCAAAGGGGCAATGTCGAGCATGCGCACACATTCTAATTTTTAAAATTTAGAAATTATTTTTATTTCATAACTTTTTATTTATAATTATTAAAATATATTAATAAATTTTAAAATGATTTAATTTAATTTTTTTTTTTTTTTTTTTTTTTTTAATTTTAATTTTTTAGTTATTATTTTTAATTTTAAAGTGTTTTTTTTTAGTTTTTTTTTTCCTTTATTTAAATTTTTCCCATATATATAAAGAGGTGATTTTTTTGAAATGATTTCCCCTTTAAAAACACATCTATATTTTATTTTTCTCAAATTGTTTTTAAAATAAATTATTAAGAAAATAAATACTTAATAATATCAACGATCAAGGTCATAGTATCAATTACTTATATTCTTAATTGCAAAAATAAAATAAAAAGTTAAACAATTTTAAAAAACACTTAAAAACGTAATAATAATATGAAAAGTATTTAAACTTTAGGTCTTTAATGCCATGGTTGAGAAATGTTTGAATTTTAACCTTGAAAAAAGGGTGACACTACATCACCAATTTTACATTTCAACCTGTTTTTCATGTTTTATTTAGTCATGATATTTGGTCTTTATTGCCATGATTGAAAAGTGTTTGAATTTTAATCCCAAAAAAGAGGTAATGTTGCATCATTGTTTTTGCATTTCATGTCTTTCACAATCATGATATTTGGTTTTTAATGCCATGGTTGAAAAATGTTAGAATTTTAACTCTAAAATGACAAAATGGTGATGTTGGATCACCACTTTTCAAAATCAACATGAAAATCATGATTTGATGCACCTTCTAAAAAAATGAACTCATTAAAGTTATCATTATGTTGGTAACTTTGTTTTAGTTATAGTTTTAACATTAAAGTCTCTTAACAAGAAGATATTACCTTTCATTCCCTAGACTACGAATATCTTGTTCTAGGGCATATGAGCAATTTTTATCTACATTTTTTTCTTATAAAAGGTAGAGTTGATAAGTCCAAAATAACAAATTGTGATATATATATTCTTAGTGTTAATGTCAAAGATTTTGATCTAGATGTACTGATTGAGAAGTTTTATCTTATGAAGCAGAGAGTGAGAAGAAAAAATTATTTTTATATAATAATCTCTTCCTCAATGCCCTCGAAGAGAGGATTTCTTTTTCTATGCTGACCAAAAGGCGAATCCAATTATGTGAGGGACCTTAGACCCATCATCCTCCTAAGTTTTAGCTAAAAAAACAATATCAATTTCACTGGAAATCCAGCTTAACATAAGACGTTTATGCCATGGAAAGCCATGATAATTCTGAAAAAGGATTTGAGGTGTTCCAAATACATATTTATTACTCTCATTTTGGTCATATACCAAATAATATCTTTTCTATTTCTAATGATTTCCCATTTCCCTTTCAAGTTTGGCTTCCTTTACCTTTTGAACCTCCTTCCTTAACTTAGTTTGTTTATAGTTCCTCATTTATAATGATTCATATCCCTTTTAATCTTGGATATTTACTAAGTATGCCAAATTTATTGTCAATACAACTTATACTAACATGGACCAATCTATCTTTATTTTAGGGTATCTTTCCCAACCTTTTTGCTTCTATGAGGTAAGTGTTGAAAATAGCAACAAGAAATGCTAAAAATAGAAATGCTATAAATAGAATTTCAGGTACCAGTGTTGGAAATAGCAACAAGGAATGATAAAATAGAAATGCTAAAAATAACATTGCTATAAATAACATTTCGGGTTAGATTCCAATTTTAGTTAGTCCCTGAACTAAAATTGAGAATTAAAATTCGAATTTGATCTTAGTAGCTATTTGAAAAATAATTAATTAATTCATCTTGAGTTAATTAGTTGGAGAAAATCAAACATGAAATCTATGTGAAAACATGCAACAGTTATCCCTTTGATTGAAGAAGTTATCCCTTAATTAAGGAGATCATGATGAGTTGTACTTTGAGTTGTAATTAGTTAGCTCAGTTAACTGAGTTAAGTCCAGTTAGATTAGTTCCAACAGTTTGTGGAACTGATTGTGAGTTCAGTCAGTTAATACATGCATGCATGTAACTAGTGTTCTCCAGATAACTAAATATTCTCTCATGAATAACTCATGCATGTCAGTTCAGTCAGAGACCTAGTTGAGATCAGAGGATGGGACAATGTACTATCAGTTGGAGGAATTTTCCTATATAGGAAACTCATCCATGCAGAAGGAATCTCCTTCAGGATTGCATAGTTATTTCTGAGTTTGGTGAGTTGTGTGAGAGGTGAATTCACACAGGTGGCAGCCAGAGGACCCCGGAGAAACTGCGCAAGGAAATAGGAGGCTTGGAGGACTAAAGGAAGACATATGTGGTGTCTATTTAGTCTATGAGCAGCATTGAGGGATTGTACTAAGAGCTGGATAGCTTGTGAGCTAAAGCTTTGTGTAATCCGGAGATATTTCCACTTGTATGATAATACAGAAAGCGGGGTTTTTAGCTAAGGCTTTCCCTAGAGTATTCTTCTGTGTTCATGTGTGATTGATTTCTGATTCTCTGTTATATTTGTTCTATTTGATCTTGCTCAAAATCGATTAAGCTTCCGCAAGTTTGTTTGTGGAAGTAGATCAAGTATTTTGCTTTAGTATATTGCATTATCAGGTGATCTACAGTGAGAAATTCTACATGGTATCAGAGCTAGCTGATCTATAGAGAAATTTCTACATGGTATCGGAGCAAAGGTGATCAAAACGGAGAACAATATACAAAGAAGTTCGAAGTTCGAAGTTTGAAGTTCTTGAATGTAGGTACAAAATTGATTTCTTATCACATCTCAAAGTTCACCAATGGCGTCCAATGGCTTGAGACTCGAGTATGCCCTAGATGGCAGCTCGAATTAAATAGCATGGAAGGATTACATGGAAGTGGTATTAGAAGACAATGGTTTGAAAGATTTCATTGATTAAGAAGTCCCCAATCCAGCAACAGCTAATGCCCAAGAATTGGCGGAATGGAAGAAATGTGTGGCGAGAGCGAGGAGGATTCTTCTGGAGGGAGTTCGAGACCATATTGTCTCGAGTCTCCATGGGAAGGAGACTCTATATTCAATGTGGAAGACATTGAAGGACCTATATCAGAACAGCAGTGACCAGAGGAAGCTGGCGCTGAAGGACAAGCTTCGGAAAATCAAGTGTGAAAAGGGCGACACGATCTCTACATATCTGAACAAGCTCACCACCTGCAGAGATGAGCTTAGAAGTGTAGGAATCATGACAGCCGATGATGACATGGTGAGTCTTGCTCTCCTCGGTCTTCCTAAGAGCTGGCATAGCTACCAAGACTCGGTAAATGGAAGAGAGAAACTGCCAGATTCGGAACGACTTTGGTCGAATCTGATGCAGGAGGAGATCAGGAGAAGCACCAGAGATGGTTCTTCATCCAAGGAGGATGAAGAAAATCTGGCCTTAGCTAGTAAGGCAAAGAAAGGGAAGGAGAAGGATTCTCATCCCAAATCAAGTTCTTCTCATGGTGGGAAGAAGATTGGAAAATCTAAAGTGTGATGCCTTAATTGTCATGAGGTGGGCCATTATGCAAATAATTGCCCATTGAAGAAATCCAAGAAGGGATCCAAGGAAGGATCTGAAGGTGAGGTATTGGCCTCTCAATTCGAATTGGATTTTACCCTCATCACATGCATGGTTTCATTAATGATGGATTGTGGTTGGTTTCTTGACAGTGGAGCCTCATTCCACATGACCGACAATAAGAGTTTGTTCAGTACCTTGGAGGAGAAAGACCTCAAGATACTCATAGAGATGGGTAATGATGAAAAATATAGTGTCTCAAGAGTAGGCACGGTTGTTTTTCAGAGGGAGCATGGAGCTCGCATTACCTTGACAGATGTGAAGTATGTGCCAAGACTGAAGAAGAACTTGGTATCGATCGCAATGTTGGAGGACAAAGGCTATGATGTAGTCTTCAGTAAGGGAAAGGTTTTCCTTAGACACATCACCACGAGACAGGTGAAGCAGATCGGTTCACGAGTCAAGAACCTGTATGCTCTTGAGGTTCAAGATGCACACAAAACCTTGAGGAGTAAGGCAATCGTTGGAGACTTGGTGGTTGAGAGGGAGAGTACATTACCTCTCAACATGCAGCGCCAGAAGAATTCTCAGACAATTATGAAGGAGCCATAATTGGTGAAGTAGCTTCAGGAGGTTGTGGAGCAGCCACAACTAGAGAAGCCCAGAGGAGACCGAGTGGAGGCATCCACTCATGCAAAGACCTCCAGTAGGGGGAAATTTCGAGCCAAGTGGGTAGAGGGATCACATGCATCCATAACTCTAGGTGGGAAGTGGGGCGATGTGGAGTGATAGTCCCAAGAAGGTTGAAATAGGTGTAGGATCCTTGAGGTACCCAGCCTCTTTGATTAGACCTTGCTACGGGAGCCCTGACGAGGAGTAGCAGGACTGGCTGAGTGGGTAGAGACAGATGCGGATGGAGTGGCAGAGGAAGCTTCAACATCAGAGGATGTTTCTAGCCCAACAGGGAGGTCATTTGGGAGATCAGTTACTTACTTCTCAGCAATTGAGTTGCAGTGCAGCAATGGGCAACACGATGCAACATGATGAGAGGAGGTGCAATGCGGATGCAGTGTTGGGAGACAGGACCAGCAACAACACGGATGCAGCAAGAGGAATCAATGTGATTAATGCAGCCAGAGATCAAAGTGACAGAGGCTGGAGCAGTCAGATACTGAAGAGCACAGAGGTGCAGAGTTTTTATTCGATAGATGCAATAGCAGTCAGAGACTTTGATGACGGAGGCATCATTCTAATTCAGGGTGGATATTTTTTGTTTCTAGAGTTGTTGGAGCAACAACACTAGGGAGAAGTGTTGCATGCAAAGCATTCCAAGGGTTCAGGATCGGGTTCGAGTTGAATGCCTTTCTTGTTGAGAGGGAGTGTTGAAAATAACAACAAGAAATGCTAAAAATAGAAATGCTATAAATAGCATTTCAAGTACCAGTGTTGGAAATAGCAACAAGGAATGATAAAATAGAAATGCTAAAAATAGCATTTTGGGATAGATTCCAATTTTAGTTAGTCCCTGAACTAAAATTGAGAATTAAAATTCGAATTTGATCTTAGCAGTTGTTTGAAAAATAATTAATTAATTCATCTTGAGTTAATTAGTTGGAGAAAATCAAACATGAAGTCTATGTGAAGGCATGCAACAGTTATCCCTTTGATTGAGGAAGTTATCCCTTAATTAAAGAGATCAGGATGAGTTGTACTTTGAGTTGTAATTAGTTAGCTCAGTTAACTGAGTTAAGTCCAGTTAGATTAGTTCCAACAGTTTGTGGAACTGATTGTGAGTTCAGTCAGTTAATGCATGCATATATGTAACTAGTGTTCTCCAGATAACTAAATATTCTCTCATGAATAACTCATGCATGTCAGTTCAGTCAGAGACCCAGTTGAGATCAGAGGATGGGACAGTGTACGATCAGTTGGAGGAATTTTCCTATATAGGAAACTCATCCATGCAGAAGGAATTATCTCCTTCAGGATTGCGCAGTTATTTCTAAGTTTGGTGAGTTGTGTGAGAGGTGAATTCACACAGGTGGCATCCAGAGGACCCAGGAGAAACTGCACAAGGAAAAAGGAGGCTTGGAGGATTGAAGCAAGGCATATGTGGTGTCTGTTCAGTCTATGAGCAGCATTGAGGGATTGTGCTGAGAGCTGGATAGCTTGTGAGCTAAAGATTTGTGTAATCCAGAGATATTTCCACTTGTATGATAATACAGATAGAGGGGTTTTTAGCTGCGGTTTTGCCTAGAGTATTCTTTTGTGTTCATGTGTGATTGATTTTTCATTCTCTGTTATATGTGTTCTATTTGATCTTTCTCAAAATCGATTAAGCTTCCGCAAGTTTGTTTGGAGAAGTAGATCAAGTATTTTGCTTTCGTATATTGCATTATCAAGTGATCTACAGTGAGAAATTCTACAGTAAGTTGTTTCAATCTATGACTTATTTTTTAGTTCTTCTTTTACTATTGCTAGTGTATCCTCATCCTTTTGCTCTTTTATACCAACACTTGGATGATTCAAGACTCTTTTATTATGCACATAATCTTGCTTAATTAGCTTTCTCAATTTCCTCTTTAATGAGCTTGATGTCTAATTTATTTTCCATACTACTTAGGGCCAAAATTTTATTTATTTATTTATTCTTTTAAGTCTTATCTCATCTCTAAAGGTGCAATTTTCTTCAACCATTGTTTGTTTCTTATTTTCTATTTATTGAAACTTAGATTTCTTCTTTTGCAACTAAGTTTCAAACCCTAATATTTTATTTTTTAACTTCTCTACTAAAAATTTGAATTTGCTATCCAGTATAGTTTGACTCTCAATCTTTTTGTAATGTTTCTATTTATTCATTCTTTCTTTTTAATAAATTTATACGATCATAAATACTTTCTAGAGTGACTTTATCGAATCCTTTTTGCTAAATTAATGTAATGTAATAATCATAATTAAAAAAATAAAATGAATAAAAAAGAACTTTTGCACCTAGATTATGAATGGCGAGATTATGAATTACCAAGTATATTGCCACTAAATTCTTGTTAGTATACTGTCGCAAAGTCCGTGTTAGTGTTTTCTATAAACAAATAGAGTATATAAAATCTATTAATTGTCAAAGAGTATATGTAATTTCCAGAGACCAAAGAGTTCTATCGTAGATCACCATAGAAACAGAGAAGTGTATCTAGATATATGTCCAAGCTACCACAAATATTAACCGCAAATAAAATTAATTCTCTTAGATATGTATGCTTAGAGAAATCCTCGCAAATATTTACCGCTAATAATTAATTTCAGTAGATATTCACCATAGGATGTCTTCCTCAAGAAAGTTCCATGAATATGTGTTAACACACATAAGTGTGTTTCATTATATATTACAACCAATGTATATGATTCTATAAAATAGAGTATCAAATTTAAAAACAATTTAAACACGTGTGTATATTGCACACCAATGCATAAGTACTGAAATTAAAAACTATTTTATGTTGAAATTCTTTATGTATATTGTAAAATATAGTTCATAGTTTGTATTTTTTTATTAAGAAAATATTTTCAAGAATATGATTGATAAAAGATCACAAGATAGAACGTATAGCAACAAGTAAGAGGACAGCACATACAAAGAAGAGAGCATGACAAATTATTTGAAATTTTAATATAAAACTAATATTTTTGAATTAAATGTATGTTTAATGATATGTATTTAAGAATGTCTATTATTCACAAAAATATTTTGATAAAAGTAATCATAAAAAAAAAATATTTTGATAAAAGTAATCATAAAAAAGGGAGGGAAATGATGTGGATAAAAAATTATCAACATTTTTTTTTGACATTTTACGGATAAGTATCTCTTAAAAATAATAGATAATATGTTTCAAACATTCAATTCATATATGTTGAATGTTGTGCAAGGATTGACATAAAGAAAAAAAGCCTTTATAAGAAAAAGAAAAGATGAAGAATTGGTGTCTAGTTTATCTAAAACGGTGTTGGAAGTTAATGAGAGAGAAATATTATGAAAACTATGACTGATATAATGAAAGAATGTATACATATGTTTTTTTTTTTTTGCTTATAATACAAAGACTATTCTAGTGAATATAATAACCATATTATATTTGAACTACAACACACATTTTTCAAGCAATGGTTAATGAGACATATGATGCGTGCGCCCGCACACACACATGCATCCTAGATAAAAAAAAAACTACCAAATTAATATTTTTGCTCAAATTTAATTTCATATAAGTACTATTAGCATTGTTATTATACTTTTCATTTTTCATGAATATTAAGAAAATTCTAGTGAACAAATGGCATAATATCCAAAACATGTGAGTCGAGATGTGTAAAAAAATGTACAATGAGATGATTGATGAAATGAGGATAATTGAATTGCATGATGATCTATTCCAACAACAACCTACATGAAATATGTGTAATCATTGATATGTTTGTGTGTATGTAATCATTGATATGTTTGTGTTTTTTTAGCAAAAATAATAAAGTGAAAACATTTAACACATGGGATAGGACAACGAGGTGAAAAGGGTTGATAATAAATTTTGTGAGTTCTTGGCTTTCCAATATTTAATATTTCAATTTTTGTTTAATGTTTATAATTTAGTTAATTTAAAATCATCCAATGATGTTTTCTAACAAGAGCTAAAGTACAAAGAAGAGTCATCTAAACATTTAATTGACATTAGATTAAATATGGTTTGTGAGTATACATTGAGTATAAACAGTATTTGAACAATCTCTATGTAACTATGTCATTTTACTTTGCTTGCTTGATAAATAATAGAATTTATCAAGCAAGCAAAGTAAAATGACATTATATATATATATATGTATGTATGTATGTATGTATGTATGTATGTATGTTTCTTATCGTTCTATTATTTATCAAGCAAGCAAAGTAAAATGACATAGTTACACACACACTTCATTATAGCATATGAAACAAAGTATGGGGTGGAGCCAACATAATATTTGTCAATAAATGACATGGCACATAGATCTAAAAGAAATATTATATACGATTCAGTCGTTGCTTTATTAACACACACAGAATATTTATATATATGGGAAATGAATTGGCCAAAAAGATAAAACCAATCAAGAAAATATTCCAAATAACCCAAGTACAATATGCCTTACAAGTGATAAAGAAATGCGACATTAAACAACTTGAGCAAGGACAAGAGTTTGAGCAATGATTTTGATCATTAAAATTGAATATTACAAATTTGATATTTTGGAATATTTGTGCATAAAACTCATACATTTTGTTTAATGTGAACATCTATCCCAATTGGATAATGACATATTATTATTACTTGTAATCATCATCTTTTGACATTTTCATTATTGTAGATCTTTATGTTCCATTTTATCTAACAAAGGGTTTCTTATTCATGTATAATAAATGAGTTCTTATTTTATTTCATCATTCACTACCATAAAATATTACATTACAGATTAAATATATGGACGATTTACATTGATGCAATGAATATAGATGTAATTGTTAGAATAATATTGTCTAGTGGCTTGATATAATTTTGTACTTGGTGTTCTAATGATGATCATTATAAAATCATTTGTGAGGCACATATAATATAAATGGCCTCATTATACTTTTGTAATATTGCACATATGCACATACACTTAGATAGCTTTGGGAGTTAATTGGTCATGACATACCTCTTAGGTAGTGGTGACCTACACTCATAGGTCATTCTTATCCACTATTCATCAATCTCTTGATGATTTTATCATCAACCTTTATGGACTAGTTGATATTCACCCTTGTTTGCGCCTTATGATAAATGGTCCATGTTTCTCCTAGTTACTATAAAGGGTTTAAAAATAGTTTTATCCTAAAATTCTTTATGTAGCTTGTAAAATATATTCCACGGTTTGTTTTTTTCACTTTGCAAATATTTTATTATAGAGTATAGCTGGTAGAAGATCAAGGAATAAAACTTCTTACAACAAGCAATAGGGAAGCACATCCAAAGAAGAGAACATTGTCAAAGTTATTTGAAATTTTAATAAAAGTAATATATCTAAATTATATGTAGGTTTAATGAGATGTATTTATCAATGTGTGTCATGCAAATTAAAAAATTGTTAAAACTAATTATAAATTGAGTGAAAAATAACATAAAAGTTTGTCAAAAGATTGCAAAGACTGGAATTAGGTGGACAAAAAAAGATCAACATTAGTTTTTTGTTTTTTTTGACATTTCACTAATAAGTAGTTCTTAAAAATAATAGATAATATGTTTCAAACAATCAATTTACATATGTTTAATGTTGTGCAAAGATTGAAATCAAGTAAAGAGAGGGCTCTCCTAAGAAAAATAAAATTTATGAATATTGTTAAAGATGAAAATTGATCCTTAATTTACCTAAAGTGGTGTTGGAAGTTAGTGAGAGGGGGAAAACACTAATAAAACTATGTTTGATATATTAGAAAGATTGTATACATATTTTTTTCACTTGTATACAAAAATAAATCTAATGAATCTAAGAACCATATTATATTTAAACTACAATAAGGATTTTTGAACCAATTGGCAATGTGACATGTAATAAAAAACCATACACACTAATCATTTATTTTTTTATGTGTAAATACAAAATTGAATTATTGTATGAAATACTAAATTGCTTTGTTGTTGTAGCAAAAAAAATGAAGTGGAACCCATTTAGCACATAAGACATGGCGATGAGGGAAAAAAGTTTGATCACAAACTTTGTAAGTACTTCTTTTCCATATCTAACATTTCAAATTTTTGTAATGTTTATATTTTAATTAATCCAATCATCAAGACATGTTTTTTAACAAATGCTAAAGTACAATGAAGAGTCATCAAACATTTAATTGTTATCATGTTAAATATGGGTTGTGAGTATATGTTGAGTATCAAAGTATTAGTTGAACAATTTATATGTAATTATGTCATTTTGCTTCTCTTGATAAATAATAGAACATTAAGAAATTTTTATTTTTATATATACTTTATCATAGACTAGAAACCAAATTATGGAGTGGATCCAACATAATATTGGTTGAGAGGTGGAATTATGAATGAATATGAAAAAAAAAATATTTATGATTATCATTGCTATATATATATATATATATATATATATATATATAAACTCATTATAGTTTATTTCTATATTTATATATGGAACATAAAGAGGTAGAAAATATAAAGTCAATCATGAAAACATTCCAAAAATATCAAGTACAATATCCCCTACACGTGATAAAGAAATGAGGCATTAAACAAATTGAGCAAGGACAACAGTTTAAGCAATGAATGATGATCATCAAAATTGAATATCACAAATTTGATATTTTGGAATGTCTCTCTATAAAAATCATACATTTTGTTTAATGTGGATATGTTGTACCAACTAGATGATGACATACTGCTAATAATTGGAACATAGTATCTATTGACATTTTGATGACTGTGGTCGATCCTTATGTTGTCCCATTTTTTATGACAAAGGGTTTGTTATTCATATGTAACAAATGAGTTTCTTATTTCATTTAATGTCCAATGTCATAAAACATTAAATTTCCAATTAAATATGGATGATTTACATTGTTGCAATGAGCAAAGATATAATTGTTAGAACGTGTTTTCATATTGTCTAGTGGCTTGATGTATTTTTATACTTGGTGTCATAATGATGATCATGATAACATCATTTGTGGGGTGCTTATAATATAACATGGCATTAGTATACATTTTTAATATTGCACATGTGCATATACATGGAGACATTTTTGGGAGTTATTTGGTCATGACATGTCTCTTAGGTAATGGTGACCTATAGGTTACTCTTATCCACTATTCATTTATATCTTGATGAGTTTATCACGATCCTTTATGGATTAGTTGATCTTCACCCTTGATTGTTCCTTACGATAAATGCTCCATGTTTCTCCTAGTTACTATAAATTGAGGAAATTGGTCTTGAATTAAGAGTGGAGAGTAACTTATGGTATTGATCATTGGTTTGCATTATATGTGTAATGTCCTAGTTTCTTTATCCTCTCAACTCATTTAAATTTAATTATGTTTAATGCTTTACATAAATAATTTGTATTGTTATGATTTATTTACACCATGAGGTAGACATATCATAGTAATGTTGAGTACTATTAATATTGTTATTTGGTAGTGAATGAAAAAACCAAGACTAACTCAGTGTAAGTGCCTACAAGGGATATGATAGTACAAGAGGGGAAAAGTGAGGAGGTGTAGGGGAATTCTTGTGATATTAACCTTTACACTATTGAGCCTAGCCTATAGTCCAAATTTGGAGATAATAGGATTGGATGAATCCATGTGCTAAACCTATGTCAGCACTTCCTACATTCTTGGAAATTATTCCCTATATTATTAGAAGCTTATCCCCTACATTCTTGGAACCAAATTGAAGTTGGTTTAGGGATCTATTAAACCATTCTTTTCACTCATAAAAAGGAAGGAATTGGAATGAAGGTGAGGATATGATAATTTTGAAGAGGAATTGAGTTTTGAAAAGCTAAAAACCAAGCTAATTTATGTTGGAGCTAAGGGACATTATCTTAAACCTTTCTATGCACACATTGAATAACACTAGAGGGAGGGTACTTTTAAGGGACTATTTAGCAAAGAAGAAAGACCTCCTTGGGTTGTGTGTGGCTAGGTGATGTGGGTGCTAATGAGTTGCTCTATCTTTAGAAATATATGTAAATCTATGCAGTGGAAATCTATGTCTCAATCGGTAACCTTCTTGCTTGAGATAAAGAAACTTCTTCGCCACACTGGTACCATAGTCTAGTTAGGAGATGGTGTCCACAAAGAACTACCTAGTGTTTGGTGGAAAATAGCTAGATACCTAAGTAAGTTGCCTAATTTGTAGCATTTAAGTAGATAAGTCTATTTACTTTGTTTTTAAATTATAATATATATATGGATATTTGATTAAGAAGCACATGCATATTTTTTCTAAATTTGCTATATGTTGTAATAGTTAGTCATTGTGAAAGTTTTTCTATGTTATTGCTAAAAATTTTCTTTATATCAAAAAATATTTTAAATTATTGTGAAATAAATATATTAGGAACTTTTCCTTTGCATTTTAAAAACTATTAAAAATTAATATTAAAAACTAGTAAGAACTAATATTTGATAAATATTTTTCCTTTAAAATGATTACTTCAATTTTATAGATTTTTGTTGATATATATTTGATAGAGAATAAAAATTCATGAGTTTATTTTTTGCTCTTCTCTGACCTCTAGTGTCTATTCATTAAAATTTTTGTTTTGGATATTTCAAGTTTTCCTTGAGCCATTATTTTCATTGTTTAACTGAATATTAATTGCATCTAACTTGAATTATGGATAAAAATTATACCTTTTTATTTTATGGTTTGCCAAAAGTTAGCAAAGACTTTAGAGAATTTTCTATCTGTTTTGAGAGTTTTTTAAAGGGCCAAATCTGTTTTGAGAGTTGTTTTTTGTCAGCCTATCTTGTTGAAAAGCAAATTATGTGTTCTTGTTGAAATAATTAAATTTTTTAATCAAATAAGTTGGGTGAGTATAGAGATAACTGCTTCTTTCATGAACATAAAATTATTACAAATAAATGGTTTGCAGAAGTGCATATGTTGATTCATATTAATACTTAGGCTTGATTCTGTCTTTCTTGGATTATTTATTGATTTTAACCAAATGATTGGATATGAACAACTGGAGAGACTTGATAAGGGCTTTCTATTTTGGGAGACATTGATTTATTCACTCAATATTAGTGCATAATTCTTTGTCTTGGTTAAAAAGACAAAGTAATAGGTTGTTTCACGAGAGTAAGGCTTCAAACTCGTCACTTCAAACAAAAATCTGGGGCACGATTGTTTATTGGCTAGAGATGCAGAGAAATACAAGATGTTCACCTCAGTGTAAATAAAAGCAATATGATTCACTATCATCCTTCACAAATTTAATTCTCAAGTTAACCATCGTGAATTAACTTGCTTATCAAATTCATGGCTATGTCTTCTCACTTTTTGGGATTTTATATTCTTTCAATCTCAGATACATAAATAAATCTTTTAATTTACTATTGGTGTAAATGGTATTGATTACAATTGCATAGTGAGTATACATTTTAGTTTACACTATATATATATATATAAAGGAGAACAAATAAGAGATATATATTAATTATATTTGTTTTTTATATATAAATTAATAAAGGAGAATAAATAAGAGAAAGTAGACAGTGAATTTATGTAGTAAAATTTCAATGTGGGAAAATATTCATTGAAGAAGAATTTTTATTCATTAAATAACTTTCTCAATTACTATTGTTAGAACACATACATATATTCTCAAACATGTGTATGATCTAGCCTAAAGACTAGTAGTGTCATGAACCCATATTCATAAAGATGACATCATCATTTTTCCTATAGTGCAGATTCAATGTGTTGCTATGTAACATTTTCATTGTATAAATTTAATGCACTTGTAACATTATCTTGATAGGTATTTCTAAAAAGGTCCACAAAACCATCAATATGTAAATATGATGAGAAAAGTTAGTTGAAACAAATACAACTAGTAAAATAAAAAATGTAAGTGTGTGCGTGCCTACTAGCATTTTTTTCTTTTACTAGTTGTATTTGTTTCAACTAATATTTCCCATCATATTTACATATTGATGGTTTTGTGGACCTTTTTAGAAATACTTATCAATATAATGTTACAAATGCATTAAATTCATACCATGAAAATGTTACATAGCAACATATTGAATTTACACTATAGAAGAATGATGATGTCGTCTTTATGAATATGGGTTCATGACACTACATGTCCTTAGGCTAGATCATCCATATGCTTGAGAATATATGTGTGTTCTAACAATAGTAATTGGGAGAGTTCTAATGAATAAAAAACTTTGCTTCAATAACTGTTTTCCCCACATTAGAGTTTTACTACATAAATTTATTGTCTACTTTCTCTTGTGTTTTCTACTTTATTGACTTGATTCTTTCTATATGAGTTTAGCTAAGTATATTAGTTTAAATGATACAATACAATAATGTAATGATTTATCCAAACACAATAATTAAAATATAAACTAAATATTGTTATAAAAAATATTTGGCTTTTAAATAATTCTGCATATCTATAATGTAGAAAAAATTAACACCAGAACATATGAGTGCATTATATTCTTTTGAAAGCAATGATGTTATTCATGCCATATGATTACAGTATATTCATTTGAATGCAATGATGTTATTCATGCAAATTTACATTTTGGTGCATTTAAATGGTTGTGAAGCATCCAAATGTTATACATGTACAAACATGTTACTGTTAACAACTATCATAAGAGCATCAATGCTCATAATAATAATAAAATAACAACATCATCATTCTCTTCAATGTTACCATTGTTATTACAATTATCATCACCATTACATGGATTAGAATGTGGATAAGGATATACCTTGATGGGGGTGTGAACGAGGGTGTAGGCGAGCCTCTTTGTAATTTGAGTCCTCTGCACATGTGTCTATTATCCGTTATGGCATGGTTGTGATTTGTAAATGAGCGTTGAGGCTTGCATGACAGGTCATTTCACTATAAATGCACGTTTATTGCATCAAGGTGGCAAGGGTGCTTGTATTATGGGAAAGGAGGGGAGGTTGTATCCTCGTCCTCCTTTGCCTAGTTCAGTTCGCAGCTGGTGTTCTCATATTCTCAGTTGTATGCTATTGTGTCTAGTTTCATGTTCAAGTTTGCGATGTTTCCTCTTTGTTTGGCGGGTTTGTTAGTGTATCTTAAGGTATCTAATCTCCTTTATTAGCAATTGGGCTGGATTAATGTTAATCTAGATTTGTTTCAATGTTTGTTGATATGTTGGAAGGTCCTTGCTTTGTTTGTCAAAATAGTTTTAGTGGGTCATATTCCATCTCCCTCCTTGAATTCTTTGGAGTCTCTATATACTAAGGTTTTGTACAAAATTTGCTTGTGGTATTACCCCCAATAAGTTGTCTTCTCTTTGTGTTCATTATAGTGTGCTATGGTAATTTGGGTCACTCTAGTTGTAAATCTAGGTATTGAGCTCTTTCATAATGTCGCTTGGTTCTAGGGAATTTCGTGCTTGATGTCTTTGTGTTGCCCTGAATTAAGCAATTTGTTCGAGTTTGGGCCTTTGGTACTGCAAGTGGGTGATGACTTGCTTTTTCTTAGATCAGGGGTTCAAGGTTTGGTTGTTTGTCCATTTTCTAGTTTTGCAGGCTGTGGCTCTTGTGCTTTCTTTGGTTGTTTTTTTGCTCCTACCCTAATGCCTCCCTACCATCAAATAATGAGTAGGAGGGGCGGAGTAGGTAATGTATGTTTCAAGTGAATTTGGCCCTTTGCATATGATTCAATAGGTGCTTTTTTTAATGTCGTTTCATTAGAGGTCCGACATGAAATTCTTTTATTGAAGGGAAAGGAAATTAGGGAACACTCCTAGGTGAATGCATAAAGATGGGTTACACTTTTGGGCCAACTGTGGCAATGAAATTTCAAAATTGTACTATTTTATCGTATTGAAGCCCTCAAAATTCATATATAAGCGTTGTGAATTTTGATTCAGAGTAAAAATAAAATCTATGGAGAGTTATGTTGATGTCTTAATGATATTGTTTGCAAAAAAAATTAGTGTTGTATAATATGGCAATTTTCTATTAAATGAATTGCTTTTCCTTGCAAATTTTCACAAATCTTAAGAGGTATGTGTGTGTTCACATAGCATAACTTAGTCTAAAATGTGTAATTTTTAAAAAATATATACATGGGCATGATGTACACGGAGAGAACTAAGTTTTTCATATTAATTTTTTTTTTGTTTTTATGCAAAATTATATATTTTTTTTAATTTTTCGAAGTTATATTTCAATTAAAATATTAAAAGATTAAACTTATAAAAAATGGATATTGTAGATCTCTTAATATCATGTTATAGGATTATGTTATGGTTTCCTCTTTCATTATTACATTTTCGAAAAACAAATACTTATAACTATTAAATTCATTGAGTCTTGAATGAACCATTATCATGATTAAATATTTGAAGTTAATATTCCATGTATCATTTTGCATCCATTACAACCCATGGAGACAACTCAATTGAATTTTTTATTTTTATTTTTTTGAAGTTGGCGAAGTTATATTTCAATTGCATTTTGCAGACAGATGTGTTCGTGTAAGATTTTTTTCTTCTATTTAAATAAATTCAAAAACCAAAAATACCCTTTTGAAGAGGACTGGTAAATGAAGATATTTGTATTTTTTGTATTTTTTATTTTTATATATTTTATGTCATTGAATTTTTATTCAACCCCTTTGAAACTATCCAAAAAAGTTTCAAGCATTATGTTTAAAAGAAAATAGATAAAAAAAATATCATATGAATTCAAAAATGTCAAACTCATATGCCATTGGATAGAGGATTCCTTCACTAATACAACATGATCAACTCAGCCACTTAAAGACAAATTCTGCTTGGAGTCTGCTAAAGGTACAAAATGGTGTTGCAAAGAAATTTGCAGAAGAGGAGCTAAAACTCTATTTTTTATGCTTTCAACACCTACCTCAATCAAGTGCTTAAAATGTTGGATTGAGTGTTTGAAATAAAATTTCAAATAGCTTTAACATGGTTAAACAACTTGATCCAACTCTGATCCAACTCTCATAATTATCTTTAAAAAATGAAGTCTCTAAATACTTGTCTTTAAGCGAATTATAAATTTTATTTATTCCACAAAAATAATTTTTATAAATATTCAAATATATTCCAAACTCTAATTTTCCTTAATTATAAATCCAAATTTTATTTTATTTTACCAAGAAAATAATTATAATAATATATAGATAACTTTCTATAAAATATTTTAAGTTTGCTTTTTCAATTTTTAAATTCTTAAAAATGATAATTTGTTTATTGTTTTGATTTTAAATATAACATATTTTTATACTTAATCATTTTATAAATTTTTTATGTAGAATTTTTCAATAAAAATAAAACAAATTATATAAATAAATAAATAAAACAACAAACTAAACTAAACTAAACTAAACTATTTCTCACTAACATTTATGAAGTTGTCACTATCCAATCAATTTGAAAAATGTTCATAGCATAATATACACAACTAAACACTAATTATAAATATTTTATAGCATTACTCTTTTATCATTAAAAAAAATCATATATTATATGTTCTCGAAACATTACTTTAAATTTCTGTAAATTTTATAATATTATTATTTTAAAAATAATTTTATATGCATACTTAAATCTAGATTACTCAAATTCAAATTAGTCAAATAATGTTTTAAAATTTATGATTTCCTTATGTTTTTATTATTTTAAAAATATATATTAGTAAAAATTTCTATATATACTTAGCACTTATGGAGACTGAGGACGAAATTGAGTGCAATCACATTTTACAGGTTGATAGAGATTTATAACGACAAATATCAATTACAACTATATTAATTATAACTTACAACTATTACAACTATGTTAATTATTACTGCACTCATTTCATTCCCTGAACAAGTGGATATTATTGCATTATATATATAACCGATGGAATCAAGGCTCATGGTTTATTAACGAAGAAGTGAATTTTATAAAAATAAAAATATATTTTCAACAACGTTAAATTCACATTTTTTAGTTAAACTTATTCATATAAAAAATATAATATTTATTAAAATCAAATTGATCAATTTTCTTATGTTTAATCAATTAATTATTTAAATTATATTTATAATAAATTATTATTTAAATATAACGTTGAAAATTTAAATCATATTAAAAACTATTTTTTAAGTTACCAAATTATAAATATAAGAATATGACAATTTCAATTGCAAGTGGGATAGAATCCTTTTTCAAATCTATACATCAAAAAACTAGAAATGTAATGAGAAATTAATCCACACAATTGTTAATTACCTATTCAAATGTGATTAGTAGTTTTTTTTTTAACTATAAAATACTTACAATTTTAAAGTGTGCATATCATTATTGATATATACATAAATTTTAAAAATTCTAGCCTTAAGGCTCGATCAAGCTTTAGGGCTGGATTGAGCCTTAAAACTCGATCGAGCTCCTAACATGTGGTTACACAGGAGCTCGATCGAGAGTTAGTTTTAATGCTTAATCGAGTTATTTTTTGGCACTCGAGGAGCTCGATCAAGTGCTTAAAAATGGCTCAATCGAGTGCTTAAAATGCTCGATCAAGCCATATTTTTTTCATCTAAACGCACCCTCTCTTGCCAAAAAGTGGAACCTAGCTCCATGCTTTGACCCCCCTATCATTCTGATTCTGGGGTGTGAGGTTCAAATGTGAAAGAAGTTCCAGACTCAGGCCGCTTCCGAAAAATGTGTCTTCATTTCCTATATTCTATAACATTGCACTAGCAATGGCTACTCTATTGTGCATAATCTTTAAAGATAAGCAAGTTGAATTTTATAATCTCTTTTCTGGAATGCAAGATATTAAGCATATGTTGCGTAATTTACAGTTTTGTCTTGACAATGTGGATTTTATACTAGCTCATGTGGAAAATTTATTGTGTCGATCTCTACCTCTGGCGATCTTACTGACCCTCCTAGTCATCCTCGTGATCATATTGACCCACCTCGTGATAGTGTACAAAACCTCACTATCATTGAGCTTTTGATCATGATTGATTTTTGAGGTTAAATTCTTTTATTCATTGTGTTACAAATCTGACTACAATGTTGTCAAAGGGTCTTGGCTCTCAATTTGGAACTTGATGGATGTCTAGTGATTTCTCTATTTGCCTTGGGTACTGATTTTGTTGCTCTACAGCTCAATTATGCAAGTAGTGTTTTCTATTCGGGTGGATATTCTTGTTTGCATGTGATGGAGCAATTGTGGCGATGCTATTGTGCATCTTTTTTGGGCTCTTTTAGTACTGCTTCTCGAAAACACCTCTCTTTTTCTTGGTTGCTCAATCTCTGGAGCCTGGAAGTTAAATGCTATGATTATGAAGTTGAGATGTTGCTATTTGTTACGAGGGTATGGAACCCTTTCTCTTCAGATGAAGTACTTGAAAGTTTGGTAGTGGTGTTTTGTGGTTCATGGATCATCTTCTTTATTGTCGAATTAATTTCCCTGGCACTATGGTCAACGTCTCCTTGTTGTGGGTATTCCCTTCCTTAGGCTTTTTAGTGCTTACTTGTTTAACAGGTTGATTGGTTGTTGGCAGTTCCTTTTTCTGCCATTGCGGTTCTCTTGTTTTGTAAATGTTAAATCAAATTCATTGGTTGTATTTTCCCTGTTAGAATGTTGGTTTTCCATGTATGGGTGCAATACCTATTTTTTGGTTGATATGGGTAATGGTTTGGCCAATGTCATTTTAATCTTTATGTTATCGTTCTTTCCTAGTGCAACTGTGCCACTGTCCTATGTTGGTGTATATTTTGGCACAGGCTGGCTAATCTTGATGTAAATTTTCTTCTATTAATAGAAATTTCCTTACAATAGCTTAAAAGAGAAAGTGGATAAGGACATGTACATAGATGCATTTATACATATAGGTGCATAGATGCAATACAAAAAAAAACTGTTAAAACCCTTTTCAATCCAAAATTTTTAATTATAATGAACATATGCTAAAAACTCCATTAAGAGATTTTTTTTATAATTTTATCTAATTATGTAATACTAATTCTCTACAAAATCATCATGCTATGAGGTGTTTTGCTTGTAATGCAATTGCTTCCTTCAATCATGTTTATAGAAAACTAAATGGAAAAGTAGATAAACTCTCTAAAGAGGCTTTACTTTTGCATGAAGGTTTGTTCTACGAAGCTAAAACAAATGAGGAAAGAGCCCATGGAGAAAGGGGTTTTGGACAATATATTAATGTCTAGCAAATTGTATGTTTTTAAAGGGACGGTAGTTTAAGTCAAGTGTGTCTAGATGCTTGTAAAGTCAAACTTTAGGCATAACTTTGTACTATTTTTTGTTTGTCAAATGTGTCTAGATGATTGTAATATCAAACTTTAGTATTAGTTGTTGAAGACTTGGAACATTTATGCTTTGGGAGTATCAACTAGACACATGTTATGCATATTTTTGTTTCTTTTTCAAATATCCAATAAGGCATTTTTAGTTGCGAAAGAAAAAGATTTCACAAAAAGTGTAAAGTATTTTTTGTTTGTTGAATTTAGGCTTCTGTGATCCATATCAAGTTTTTTAGAATAGTTTTTTATTGAAAATCACATCATAATTCATTTGTCGACGCATTTCGAACCAACAAGTGTGATTCATCGTCTGGACAAGTTGAAGAACTATATCATGGTTGCAAGATAAATAGAGAGAGCAGATCATCCAACGATTATATCTGACCAGGAACGGCTACATTTGACTAGGAAATGACTACATTAGACTGGGAAATCGGATGCGACCAAGGGAAATATAATTAGTTTATTTTATTATATTAATTTCTTTTTTATTAAATGTAATTTTCTGTATACTAGGCTTTGAAGACCAACATTTATGCTTTGAGAATGTCAACTAGAAAAATGATATATTTATTTTTGTTTCTTCTTGAAATATCCAATATAGTCTTTTCATTGTAAGAAAAGGAAAAAAAAAAAAAAACTAAAAGAGATTTCGCAAAAAAAACAATGCAAACTTCTTGTTTTATTATAAAGTATTGATGTTTTGCATTAAATTATATGAATTATAATTTAGTATGATGTTTTGCCTTAAGTTATTTGAACTATAATTTTAGATTGTTATAATAATCTAAAATATTGATATTTTAGATTAAGTTATACGAATTAAAATTTAGTATAATATTTTACATTAAATTATTTGAACTATAATTTTAGATTATTATAATATGATATTCAACCTTTTAAATAAATATATTTTATTTTAATAAAATAAATATATTTTATTTTAATAAAATAAAAACATTTTATTTTTCAATTTAACTATTTTAAATTTTAAATTGATTTTAAAATATTTTAATATTTTAATAACCAATTTTCCGTGCTAATAATTATTCTTTTCATAGAGTGAACACCAATCCATGGTGTAATGAACTTTAAAAGATGTAATTAGTTAATGTAAATTTAATTTCTTAAAAAAAATGAATAAAGTTTTTTCAGTCAGGTTATTACTCTTATAATTAATGTTTTACAATTTTTCATGAGTAGTTTTTATTTGTTGACTGTATTTTTAATTTATTAACTTTTGAAAAAATAATAGTTATATTTCTTGCCATGGTTTAAAGAGTTGTTATTCGAGTCGTTCCTAAATATATATATTTTTATATGAAATATAAAAATATTTTTCATTTAAAATGAAAATTAAAAAATTATTTATAATTCGATAAATAATTTTATAAGTAAAATATAAGTTAAAATTTTAACATAGAAAAATATTTAGCATGAGTAAAACATCCAAATATAAAAACATTTAACATGAAAGAAGCTTTATTTTCAGACTAAATATAATAAATTTTGACTCTTTAAAAGTTCATATTCATGACTATTTTTTATTATAAATTAGCAATCAAATATAATATTATTGTCATTGTAAATTGACAACTAAATACAATAAATCTCACCAAGTGTATAAATAAATAATTAAACTACACAATTATTTTTAATGAACACTTTCTGTCTTATCAATAACCATTTTCATTATGAATTGACAACTAAATATAATAAATTTCATCAATTTCACCACTTCTCTAAACAAATAATTAAACTACACATAATCTCTTCAGTGAACTTTGATAGGTTGGCTAAACAAGCAGGGCCTAACCCCAAAGGCATCGAAGAGATTTGACACTATGACCTTCGACCCCATGACCTCCTAATAGTGAGATACTTAATAACAGAAACTCCACCAACTGAACTAACCCTCAAAGTAAACCCAGTATAGTCAATGCATTTAATGTGTGAAAAACCCTTAGGAACAAGACAAGGTTCATGTTTATCAAATTTTCCATTTGGTCCAAACTTGGTTCTGTAAGCACATTTGCATCTAACAAGTTTTCGTCCCTTTGGAAGAGGAACAAGGTCCCATCTATCATTTTCCAATAATGAATGATATTCTTCATTCATAGATGCATCCCAATTTGGATGCCCTAAAGCTTTTGCAAAGGTGTTAGGATTATAATTCTCTAAAGCTTGAGCCAATAAAGAAGAGCCTCTATCGAACTGAGAACGTGTATGATGATGATTTGTAGGATCACCTGCAAGAGCACCTGATGTATCTTGAGTAGCGTGGACCCATTTTGAAGCTGAGGAGCTAAAGGAGGATCCCTAGAAGGTGGGGGAGGATTTTTCATCCTCATTGTCATCATCTAAAGAAGGAATATTTTCAGAAGTAGAAGGGATAGAGAGAGGTGGCACATCCATCGAACTAGGCTCATAGGCCGATATATTTTCAGCAAACTTTACATCTCTTCTAATGATAACATTTTTGGATTTAGGTTGAAGAAATCTATATCCTTTGACATCTTCACAATATCCAACAAAAATACATTTTTCACTCTTAGGTTCTAAGGATTTATGTTTCTCATCTGGAATAAGGGCTCATGCTTCACTTCTAAAAACACGAGATTGACTTACATCTCATTTAATTGAGATCCATGCTTCTTCTAGAGAGATATTCTTTAAAACCTTAGTGCGATTTACTATTTAATTTGCACATTTAATTGCTTCTACCCAAAAATTAAGACTAAGTCCTTAGATTGAAGCATACAATTAGCCATTTCCTTTAAGGTGTGATTCTTCCTTTTAGCTACACCATTTTGCTGTGGAGTATATGGAACAATATTTTGCAATTGAATTCCATGCTCAGTGCAAAATTTGATGAATTTAATGTTAATATATTCTCTGCCAGATCTTAGCATAAGAATTTGATGTCTAGATTATTTCTCAACAAAGGCCTTAAAGGCCAAGGACATGTTAAATACTTCACTCTTGATTTTTAAGAAGTATACCCAAGTGCATCGGGAGAAATCATCAATGAAAGTTAAGAAATACTTGTAGCCCGAGAATGAAACAACTAGAAGTGGACCGCATAAATCACTATGCACAAGCTGTAAAGGGCTAAGGCATGCTAAGAGGCACGTTTTTAAAACTATCTCGATGACATTTTCCAAGTACACATCCGAAACAAACACCATCTTTCCAAGATACCATAAGAAGACCTGTCACCATATTTTCTTTACATATATTTTTAAGGGAGTGAAGTTTAAGTAACCAAATCGCTCATGCCAAAGTTTGCTCACTTCATCATTATAAATAACAAATTCTGAGGGAAGAGTGGATGACCCAAAGTTGTTAGAAATATACAACCTTGTAGAATCATCAACTATGCTAGTAGCTAAAATCTGTCTAGCATCTCTTAGGTCCTTAATTACAACATCATGAGGTGAAAATTCAACAGTTTTACCTTCACTTGAATGATTTATCTGATATACAGATAGAATTTTGCATGATAAGGCAGGAACACATAATAAATCATTAAATTGACCATTGTCTATATGAATAGTTCTAGTCCCTACAACACTAAGAGATCTATCATAGCCAACATATATATTTTTGGTCTTACAATCATTTAAAGAAGAAAACATGGCTTTCTTTTTGGCCATGTGATAAGAAGCTCCAAAATCAAAGAGCCACTCATGAGAATGAGAAGAACAAGATACATTTATTGCATAACCAGACCGAGATGCTTGATAACCACATGCAGAAAGTGTTATTCCTGAAGATGAAGTTGAATTTGAAGAGTGCTCCAAATGGATGTTATGTTTCTTCATTGTTGCTTCCAAGGCTTCCATCTTCTTAAAGCATTTAGATTATAAGTGGCCATCACGATTAAAAAAGTTGCAATGTCTATCAGTCTTCTTCCCTTTCTTTTTAGTTGCCTTATCATTTTGTTGAGTTGATTTTCATTGTGAGACTGAAATTGCTTAGGACCCTTGTTTGGTTTAGGACCATTCTTTTAAGGATGTCGCTTCTTAGGATTCTTTGAACTTAGTTGGTGCAAGGCTGCTAAGGCTTTCTTAGAAGAGTTTCAAGTATTAATAAGACTGTTTTCTTTCTCTCTTATTAAAGAATCACAAAAGGCATCAAAAGAGGGGGACTTGTAGGCTTGTCCTTGAGAAATAAAGGCTTCTCTAGTAGAATGGAAGGTGGAAACAAACACAGAGTAGGCTGATCCTAACTTAGTAAGAATGGAATAGATAAGGCTACCATATTCTTTCTTAACCTTAACATCTTCCAAGAGAAGTCTAAGGGTCTTCAACTTGGACAAAAAATCTCCAATGGAAGAAAAATTATTAGGGTCCAACGTAAGCAACTCATTTTCAAGTTGATGGGCTCTAATTTCATTTTTAATTCCAAAAACATTAGTGAGCTTTTTCATTGCTTCATCGGGGGTATCAATTTCTGCGATATGGAATCTAAGGTCTAGAGAAATAGACATCCCTATCAACCCATGTGATTGATCTTGCTTATTTTCTCATTTGGCTTGCTTATCTTCATCTTTAGGTTTAGACTCTTGGCCTGAGACTATTCTATAAATACCTTTACTTGTAAGTAAATCCACCATGTAGGATAGCCCTTGGAAGTAGTTGGTGCTATCAAGAATAACTAGGCATGGAATTTCCATTTTAAAAGAAATTGAAGCTGCATATGTTGAAACTAGGTGTTCAAATGGAAATATCTCGAAAGATTAGGCCAATTAAAAAAAAACGGCTCTGAAAATGGCTTCCTGATGAATAAATTATGGTTTTTTGAAGAAATGTTGTTGAAAAATGCCAACGAACCATGTCAATGTTTGGAAATTGATGATAATGTTATATTTAAAAAAAAAACAAAAAAAAATCCTCCCCTTTCCAAACTTAATCTAATTAGCTCACTTAAAAAAAAATTACTTTATGTGACCCAAATAAAGACATGAACCCAAGACCTCTATTCTCATAAAGTAACTTCAGACCAAGTGAGCTAGTTTAAAAGGTTAGCAATTTTTGGAAAGGAGAAAGGGTTTTTTTTTTTTTTTTGGCTCACTGAAGCTTTGGGGTGCATGCTTACCCAAAAAACCAATTTTTGCCTACAAAACAAAAAAAAGAACCACACAAACCAAACGAGCAAGCAAAAGTATCCAAGCCTTATGGCTTAAAGTTAGATTTTCCCAGAAACTGGATATTTTCCTCAATGTTTTTGATTTTTCGAGATCACACTAAGGCGCAGAAGAAAAGAGCATACGCATGAGAAAAATCCTTTCTTCCTATTTCTGGTTTGCCTAGATCACACAATCATGGGGCAAAGAGCATACGCATAAATGAAATCTATAGATCCGGTAATAAACAAAAAATATAGGACTATAAACCAAAATAAACAGAGAGATAAATAAATATAACTGTAAATAAAGATTGTATACCTCCAGTTCTTAAAAATGACGTAGCTAGGGCTACCAGAAACCTTTTCGCGTGAAACGAAAGGGGTTCCTTACTGGAACATATGCTCCTAACACAAAAGAGCAGTCCTTTTGGCCCAAAAGCGGTTAGAAACAATAGATCTAGGAAATGACAATCATATGCAATTGTACTGGCTTCAGATTTGGATCACCAATGGATGCGACCCTCAAATAACTCTGAGACCATGTAGAAATTTACAGGGTAAGTTCCTTAGATAGAACACCAAAAGACATCGCTCATAAACAAATCATAGATCAGTACAGCAGTATTCTTGACATGGTTAAAACCCTCAATGAGGGAAACAATGGCCACTTCAGGCAATTTATTAATGTAAAAGAAAGAAAATTTACATAAGTTTCTCTCATGAATGGTCACCTAACAAATGACCCTCCATGCTCTTTAAATAGAGATCATGGACCAATTGGGTGTTAAGCCACATATCAAGTGTCGGTAATACCAAGAAGAGAATGAACCGTCGAATCACTTCATATCTAGAACATATCATGGCCGTCTGAGTGTAAGTTACAAAAAGTACATACTAAAGAAACATAGTTTACCTAACCATACACTAGACCAAGTTATACTTAATTATTTCCTATGTGACAGAGTATCTTAACAAATTCTAAGGAACTAATTCTCATTTTTATGTGAGTGAGGAGGGCTAATTGGAGATGGCCTCAATTTTATGAGCATAAATACATTAAGCTTTATTGGAATAAAATAAAGCAAGATATTAACATAAAAAAATGAGGAACACATGATAACATGTGGTACTACATAAAATTATATTTATAAAAGTTACCTGGAACACCAAAACCACTTTTAAACTTACATAGTAACTAATATTATCAAATGTGGAGCTCTTTCCTCAGTTATTTCTACTTACTCTTAATTTCCAATTTATGTTCTTATGTGTTTTTTTGAAGGAATGGTTAAATATTATATTATATATATAAAAAAAGCCATTACAATATCTGAGAGTAGATAGTCCAAGAAACCTTTGAAATTTGGGCTAATACATGCAAGAATAAGCCAGACTCTTGCAGGACTATTTGACGATTAAAACCATTCCATTTGAAAATTTTCTTAAACACACCTAAAATCTGAATGACTTTACAGAACATTCCTTCTTTGAATTATTATTTTTTGCTGCATTTTCACCTTTCCTAGTGGATCTTACATCTTCCTTTTGACTTGGATCCAAGCCCCATTTTCTATTGATTCGACAATATTTCCTATGCATAATGAAGCTTGTTTATTGCTACCCACCTTGCAATCCGGAAGAGGAAGAACAACCTCCACTTGGTTGACCCACTAAATTACTTTACCATTATTGGAAAGCTTCAGAGGATCAACTATTTTTTTTTACCTATGTCCCTTATGCTATTGTCTAGAGATGACGTGATCCCTATAGAGATTTCATTCCCATGGTCATTGACTAGGGGGGAGGAGGCTTGAACATACCTTACATTTTGGGGTCCATCTGGAAAGGCGGAAGCACTGTTGGATGCCTTAGATATGACCAGATCTTCTTTGACCTTCACTGCTTTTGCAGGGCTTTCTGAAGGGGCAAGAAATGCCTCAAGATAATCAAACTTTGTCTCTGAATTTGGAATGCCATTTTTCACACACTGCTTATTGTAAGGAGCGATGGTTATTATCGAAGAAGAAATAGATGTAGAATTATCTTTGACAGAGTCTTCCAAATTAGTTCTCTTTTCTTTTTGGATTTTTGTTGCTTGTATTGACTCATTGTGTGTCATATCCCTTTTTCCAAAGGCTGGGGGAGGATTCTCCTTAAATAGTGATTAATGGTCATAGGTGGCTCCCTCCCACCATTGTGGTTTATGATAAGCTTTCTTGGTTGTGTCTTTCCTGACTTTGGGACATGATTTAATGGAGTGTCCAATGTCATAACATCCTCTACAACAGAATGATATGTTTTCATAATCTAGCTTTTACATCCATGAAAATCCAGGACCTGTTAGCTTGAATTCTGTAGAGAATCCCCTACTAAAATCCATTTCCACACATATGCGAGCATATGTGGGTTTCAGGTAAAATCTTGTATCGACCTCGACAATAAAATTTTCTTATAGCATTATAAATCTTAGTTAGAGAAGCAATATTGCACTAATGTAAATGGAGGTTAAGAAACCTTACCCAAACAAGAGCAGAAGGCAGAGGCACCGAGAGAGGGTCAAAGGAGGGAAACAAGGCTACATGCAAAGCCCTGCATTTCCCTAGAACCACAGGCTAGAGTTTAGGATTTGGGATATGTCATCAAAACCAAAATTAAAAAATCTTTGGCAAGAGGGTATATGTTCACTTCGTCTGAAATGTGAGGTTTCCACTGCTCAGAGATCCAAGAGTGTAGGTCAATCAATTGAGGTCACATGCCATAAAACCTACAAATTAAACCCACTTCAAAGTACAGTTTAACTTCACTTATAGTCTCCTCCATTGATCCAAAATGGATCTTAAACCTCTAAGTCTTCAAATATCGGAAATAGAGAACACAGAGAAAAACACCAAGGAATGGCATAAATCCAATAGAAGCGGGAAATGAGGTATCTTTGAATCAGAGCCGTTGGATCAGCCAGATCAATGGTTGGGATTGAATCAGAAATATCACATCGAAGGTAGCCAGCAGAACGTATTGGAGGCAGCCTATTGGGAAGTGCGATCAACGATCCGGTGATTTAACAAGAGCCGTTAGATCAAGCGTGCAGATCCAACGGTGGAGATCACATAATCGCATCGCAAATGTTACCAAAGGCAGAACTTACCCGCAGGCCCAAAGTCTATGCGATATGCGATTTTCGCTTTATCACATCACAAATAATCAAAGAGGAGGACTTTACACAGGTGCAAAGGATTTCAACGGACCTAAAGGAATTATGAACCAAAACAGTAGAAATTTGAATTCCGTGGTAAATGGTATTTCGGACGGGCTTCAAGCAGTAAGTGGTATTGGACGGGCTCCGCCTGATTCCATACATTGGCTGACACGTAGCACGACGTAGGAGAGAGGAAACCACTTTTTCGGGCGGGTAATCCCCGTGCAAGTGGGCCGCCTGAAATGGTCGTTAGTCATTGGATTAACAGAGCGTAGATCAACGGTCAAAGGGGCTATTGGTGGACAAGGCATGATAGCTGTCCGATTGATCTGTTTCGGGAGTAGCGCCGGAGAAAGGCTAGACAGTCGGGACCACCCGTGCTCGCCGGTCCTTTCATTCAAACTGTTTCTAATATAAACAAATTAGTTTCCACACTTTAAGCGTTTTTGTAACAAAAACGTGTTATAAAACACGATGAACGTAGAAAAGTTAAACACACAAGGGGACAGAGAGGTTGACAGAGCCCAAGATCCAGAGATCCAGAGGTAGTTGACAGTACAGAGGTGGAGAAAGTAGAGCAGAGTAGAACCAGAAGGGTTTGGAGAACCATCCAGGGGGTCTGGTGGTCGTGTAACTCTGTGTAATTGCCACTGACTATTGTGTTGAGACTCAGTGTTTGAGCTCACACTTGTAATCTCTGTTTTGAAGACATAATATAGAGGTCGCACTGAAAGCTTGGACCAGGAGACGTAGCCAGGAAGTCTGGTGAACTCCTTTATCATTTGGTTGTGTTGATATGTGTTTATTTATGTCTTTTAACTGTTGATTGTCTATATTATTCGCAATCTTATCGATCCATTGCACTAAGTAATATAGGCATTTCCTGCACATAAGTTTGTAATACCTTAGTTTCTATTTAAGATCAAATTTCAGATCATCCATGCTCGAAACCTCGATTATGGGAGTAGAAAAAATCAGAATCCCAAAGGAGGGGGATCCAGAGACAAGAGATTTCATAGAATCACATGAGGTCTTAGGAGAAAGCCTTGGAGGAGGGCAACTTGAAGAATATTTAACATCACTAAAAGATAAAATGGGTGGCAATGAATTAGAACTCACCAAGCATGAGGAAGGATCTTCACATACCTCTGGAACAGACGATGTTAGAGAGCCATTGGAGGCAAAGAATGAATGAGGGGAAACCCGAGCTCCAAAAGAAGGACCTATGGATTTGGAGGGAAGACATTAGAGAAATTTTGAGGTTTAAAATGGGCCTCCTAAGTAAATATTATAAAATAATAGTGGAAATAATTAAATAAGATTAGATTACCTCATCAAGTTTTAGAGGGAAAAAGAGAAAAATCTATTTTTTCAACTTGTATTTTCAACTTATCTCCCTAAGATTTTACTCGAATTTTGAGCGTGAGGACTCATTGGATGCATACTTTAATTTTGTATCTAAGGATTACTGATGCTGCACACTTTCGATGAACCTTACTATACGAAAAATCTAAAATACATGGAAAACCATTATTGTAATTATGTTTTTCATATATTTCACATTTTTCATGTATTGGGGTCCATCGAAAGTATGCATCATGGGTACTCCTTGGATGTAAAATTAAATTATGCATCCAATGAGTCCTCCCACTCGAAATTTGAGTAAAATCGTAGGGAGATAAGTTGAAAATACAAGTTGAAAGAGTAGTTTTTTTATTTTTTTATTTTTTACCTTTTTACTCCAAAAATGGTGAATCATCCCCTGTGGTTGAAATCATCATATTGAATATTATTGGTTCTTATAAAGTTGATTTTTGTTGTACATTTTTGTTGTGAGGCCCGTTTTTTACGTCAAAATTTCTCTAATGAATGCCAAAGTGGTCACCGAGGCAGCCCTTGTAGTAGATTGAGAAGTTGAAGTGTCTTGAGCAAGGGAGAACAAAGGATGCGAAGCGAGAAATGTGGCCATATAAAAAATAATAGAAGAATAAACCATTGAAGAAGGAGCTCCCAACACATAAGAGGGGGCTCAGGAGGGCAACGTCCGATTAGGGCCAAACCTTAGTCGTCACAACAGAGCATTGAGCAAAGCTAACTCACATCGTTTGTAGTTTTCCACTACCTCTCACAATTTATGCTCTTATGTTACCATAAAGTTTTAGTCACATAAATATAGGAAACTAACAAGTGGTGATATACTAAAAGGGATTATAATTTAATTTAATAACTTAATAAAAGTTAAAACTTCAAAATGTTTAAAGATTGGTTTTGTAATGAGAAAGTTAAAAAACCAACTTTCAATGAAATACAAAGGGCTTGAAGTCGTCAAAAGCAAGAGTTTTTTTGCACAAGGAAAGGAGACCATGCTTAGGAGAGCCCTATGGGCCAAATTTTAACGTAGTGGATTGAGACCAACCAAGGAAGTTGTCTCCACTACATAGATTCAATCCATCCTTCTTTTATGATTGTAAACTCTTCTTATATTTTCTAAAATTTTTCTTATTGCTATACATTGCAAATTTTTGCAATTATTGATTACAATCATAGGTAATTTTAAATGTTGACAAAGCTTCATTAATTTTTACTTAACGACTATCTTGAACATCATCTAATGAATAAATAGATTTTTTAAGAAATTACTTTTCCCAAACCTTTTTTTACGAGTATGATATATGTTCTCTTGTGAGTCATGCAAGTTGTATTTCCTAAAGAATTAATATTATAAAGACTTGAAGATTTAGGGTTTTAGAAAATGATTCCTTTTGGAATTTTTATATGCAAAAGGTCTACGTTATCACTCATCAATCATGAATATTTTGTTTCTTAAATAATAAATGTTATAAAGATTTACATTTATTGTGAACTATTAAATTAGATATTAATTTATGGTTTTCATACATGCCATAAGTTAATTCATGCAAACTTAATGTGTTTTATTTTTATCAAATTACCAAGGAAAATACACGCTATTACATAGTATTTAATTTGTTTATGATCATTTGTGCTAGAAAATACTTTCGCTATTTGTTAGGCACATTTTTCCTCTAAATATTTCATCCACAACTTTTAAGCATCTATGTGGCAATAATAAAGGAACTTGTTGGGGAGGGCCTTGATTCTCAGAGTTTATTTTGAGTGTTTTATCATCTCCACTCTATTATTAAACCTTCACCTTTCAAAGTATCCACCGTCATGAAGCTAACCATATAAAAGGTTAAATAAACTGTTTTGAGGCAATTCAAAATTATTATAATTTGTGACACGTTGAAGGATACCCCCTCTGGGCTAACAAGCCAACTTATGACCTAAAGCAGGGAAATTTTCTAAACTTCCATTAGATTCCCTTGCATTGACCCTTAACGAGGTCAATTTGGGGACCAACAAGACCCACCGTCATGGAAGTAGATAGTGCTAGAGTCCTTGATTGGCTAGCACTACATTTTGCAGAAAGTCAAAGAATAGTAAAAGAATTGGTTGTAGAATAGTCATGCATTTTTATTAACAATCATTAACTATGCATAATATTCACTATGAAAAGAATGGTAATAAGTTACTGATTGACAAGGTGCATGTTAGGAGGAAGAAGTTGACTAGAAAGATGGAAATTAGAAGTAGAAGTATTGGGAGTTGGACCTATTGGAATTCTTAAATTGCATATGATTATAGAGGATGCACTTTCTCATTCTATCATGGAGTAAGAGATCAATAACAGGTGATTGAAAAGGAATATCAACAAGTTTGCAGAAGCTTCCAATCCCAAACCTTTGTTTGTGCCCCTTTTGGCTATTGCAACCCTCAAATATTCATAGCGGTCACACCCAACACACCAAATAGATTCAATAAAGAAGAAAAACTACTAAATGGACTAGGAATTATGTCACAAATAATATCAATAAGTGACTAAGTTTCATTGAAGAGGTGTGGGAGATATGCCTATATTTAAGAAATCTTTCTTAGAGGATTTTTTGGTTTATATATTATTTGTGAAAGGACTTGGAACATCATCGAGATTTTGTTGAAAATGATTTAATGAATTTTATTACTAAAATTGATACCCTTAGTGGCTTTTAGAAACCCAACAAGGGGTTTTGACTTAGAAGCGAATAAAACAAATTAATGTGGGCTATTGGTTTGCCAGGATCAAAATATTAAAGGATGTCATCTCCAAGAGTACAAAAATTAATGACCAAAGGAGAAATGATTTCTTTAAAGCTATTAAATTTGTTGAAGATCTTCAATGCCAAAGAATGATTAAAGATTCCATTTTAGTTCCAAGACATGTGCTACAAGAAGATTTGAAAGTTATTAAGACGTCATGGAGTAATAAGTTCAACAACTCAACAAATATTCACGAGGAAGAAAATAAAATGTAGTTGGTTATATTTTTACTGAAAATCAATACCAGTTGTTGACCATTGAAAATTTAATTCAGATTCAAGAGAAGTAGAAGAAGAAATCTTGCATTAAGGGTAAAGCAAGACAATTGTCCAGCCTATGAAGGAGTATATTAAAGAACGACTTAAAAGATATTTAAATTAAATTGTTAACCCTGAATAATTTCCTCAATGATTATATTAACAAATATATGAAACCCAATTATATTGTAACATTTGATGCTACAAAAAGAGATAAGATTCATTCCACTTATTTTCCTTCTACAATTTTATGATTTTTCCATATTTCATTGGAAGCAATTTCCCTTTCCTTCTTCTTAGCCTTAAATCACCCAATTTTGTAAATTGTGTATAGTTTTAAAGATCATCCTTGATTGATTGAATTTTTTTTTAGGTTACTATAAATTATTTACTAGTCCATAGGAGCCCCATCCCAGTCCCTTAAGGGAAAATGCATTTGAAGTTATGTTTACGTATCAAGAAGTTTTTAGAGCACTTTAGGCACTTGCTTTATTTGAACTTAAAGTTTGTAATATTATTTTTCACTTTCAGAGAGAGTTATTTCTAGGAGTGCAAGTAATGTGTGGTTCATAGATTTTGATTAAGCATTGAGATCTCATGGATGTTCTCCTATGCCTCTTTATGATAATGAATGAATGAAGTCATTTTAGACCTCTCTAAAATATCTATACTATTTCTTTAATTTTTTTCTTTGTATTTGCCTCAAATGTGTTTCTTGATGACGTGTGAATGGATATGTATCATGGAATGAATCATCAATGAGATTATATTTTTTTTTAATGCTTTATTCTCTTTTAAAAAACATTGGTTCCACTCACAAGTGAATATTTTGAATGCTTAATTTCTCATTTTGAGTTAGTCAGAAAATTTGAGTATATGAAAGAGGCATACCACCTCTACAAAAACATAGAGAGAACATTATTCAAGTCCCTAGGAAGTTGATTTTAGTCCTTAATAGGAAAAGGGATCAACAACTTCCAAATTGAAGAGATTGTGAATGTGAGGGATGAGGATAGGCCTTACCATTTTAAAATTTTCAACTTGGTATCCTTCAATATCCTTGGCTTTCCTAGTTGCGAGTTGCTTAACCCTGAACTCAATGTATTCTAGAGAAAATATTTCATCCTCTATAGGAGAATTAAAAATGGTTTCGATAGAGTTAGGGGATTCATAAATATTTTTAAGGTAGGAATTTTGGTTCTTCAAAGGAATAAGATTATGTTACTGAGTCTTGCAAATTGGAATTTTCCTCCAAAACTTTCTAGGATCATAATTAGATAGGTGTGAAAACTACTCTTGATTTCTATTATATAATACATTTTTCCTTTTAATAATAAATTTTCATGTATTTATCTGATCAAGCTTTAAATATATGTTAAGAGCATATCTAATTAAGTTTTCTAGCAATTTTACAGTCATTATCACACCAAAAGTTGGTAGTTATGTTATTCTTTTTATATGACAACTTGATAGATATCTTATTAATGGAAGTGGAGAGGGTTCTAGTAAAATTGTGATAGAGGTTTTTGATGTTATTATTATAAGTTAAGAGGTGTAAATCCCTATTTAACTCCTTTAAAAAGAGATCAATTTTACTTTTTTCAAAAGCAAGTGCCCTTGATTCTCATAATTATCTTGCATGTGGATTTTGTACATGGAAAATTTTAGAGTTAAGGTTAAAGATATATAATCATAGTCACGCTTATGTTCATTTAAGAGGTCAACATTTACTATTTGGTTGGAAACAAGGATATCATATATCACATAATTCAAACAATATTACTGAACCCATGAATATAAGTCATCTAGTTGGAGTTTGGTCACTTGATCACGCCATTGCAAATTATGAGGTCTTGAGAACAACAAAACATGGTTAACTCAATACCAAATAAATTCTTGGTCAGTTTTTTCAAAGTTTCGTTTATATCTACTAGCTAAAACAAGGTCATCATCTAGCCATAGAGGATTAGGGTTGGAATCAATGGTTAAATTAAGTATAGTTTGGTTAAAACAAAATTACCAACTTAACGGGGATTATATACTCAAAACAAGAACTCTAGCCCAAAAAATCAATATTTTTATGCAAAAAACATTAAAAATACCCTAAAATTAAAAAGTGGTGATGTTGCATCACCCTATTTTAGGGTTAAAATTTTAATATTTTCATCCATAACATTAAAAACCAAAATCATGGTCATAGAAAACCTTAAAATTCCAACAATTTTCAACCATGGCATTAAAGTTCAAATAGCATGACTTCGAAAAGCCCTAAAATTTTGACATTTTTAAACCATTAAATTAAAACCAAATATCACAAATACAACAATAATTTTCAACAATGGCATTATAAACTAAATATCATGACCAAAATAGAAACCTTAAAAATTAACACTTAAATCGAAGCGTCATTCAACCAAGAGAATTTTTTTTAAAGGCTAAAAGTATAACTCTTTTGAAATTTTAACCTAAGACAACTTGACGCCTTTTCAATGGGATACTAAAATTGCAATATTTTTTTAACCATAGCTTATCAAATCATCATTAATTACACAAAGTCATGAAAACACCATTAAAAAAAGGATGTAATGCAAAAATTTTAAATTTTGTAATAAAAAACATGAAATTTTAAATTTTTTTAAACAAATCAAATAATTAAAAAAACGTCTTTCTAAATAATTTTTTTTTTTAAATGTCATTGAAAAATGATTAAAAACCAATAATTTAAAGCAATTTTAAAAATAATTAAAAATAAAGCTAAAAATAAAGTGAATTTTAAAAAATTATTGAAAAGAAAAAACCAATAATTAAAAGATCTATATAAAAAATAGTAATTAAAAAAGTAAAGTGTTTGTGTGTGTGGGGAAGGAGTTTATGGTCACCAAAGATCGATGATTACTACATCTATGAAATATTTGTACTAGGGAGATCTACCCGAAAGGATCACTTCATGCCGACTCAACCACAAAGATTGACATATATATATATATATATATATATATGAGATTTAAAGAAAAAATTTAGAAAATGAGAAAATTATATATTAAATAATAATAATAATAATAATAATAATTTGAAAACAAGAAAAAACATCCTAGAAATATTTCTACTAGGGAGATTTACCCGAAAGGATCACTTCATGCTGACTAAACCACAAAGCTTGACTTGAAGATATATATATGAGATTTAAAGAAAAAGTTTAGAAAATGAGAAAATTATGTATTAAAAAAATGGAAAAAAAAATGAAAACAAGAAAAACAGGATGAAAAAAATTACAAATTAAAAAGAAACCAAAAAATAAAAGTATATATATATATATAAATTAAAAATTAAAAAAAAAATACAGCTTGTTTTTTATTATTATTTTGAATAACATATATCTGATAGTAGTAGTAGCATATCCTAAGCGATATAACCCCTCTACCTATGTGGTTGGCTAGTAGTCACCACAGAACTTGTGCTCAAGCTATGCAACAACTACAAGTCATTCGCGTTGGCAGAGGGGCGATGTCAAGCACACGCCCATGTGCACACACATTCTAATTTTTAAAATTTAGAAATTATTTTTATTTCATAACTTTTTATTTATAATTATTAAAATATATTAATAAATTTTAAAATAATTTAATTTAATTTTTATTATTTTTATTTTTATTTTTATTTTTATTTTTTATTTTTTTATTTTAAAGTGTTTTTTTTTTAAGTTTTTTTTTAAATGTTTTTTTTCCCTTCATTTAAATTTTTCCCATATATATAAAGAGGTGATTTTTTTCAATTGATTTTCCCCCTTTAAAAACACATCTATATTTTATTTTTCTCAAATTGTTTTTAAAATAAATTATTAAGAAAATAAATACTTAATAATACCGACGATCAAGGTCACAGTATCAATTACTTATATTCTTAATTGCAAAAATAAAATAAAAATTTAAACACTTTTAAAAAACACTTAAAAAACCAACACTTAAAAACATAATAATAATAATATGAAAAGTATTTAAACTTTAGGTCTTTAATGCCATGATTGAGAAATGTTTGAATTTTAACCTAAAAAAAAGGGTGACACTGCATCACCAATTTTACATTTCACCCTGTTTTTGATGTCTTATTTAGTCATGATATTTGGTCTTTATTGCCATGATTGAAAAGTGTTTGAATTTTAACCCCAAAAAAGAGGTAATGTTGCATCACTGTTTTTGCATTTCATGTTTTTCACAATCATGATATTTGGTTTTTAATGGCATGGTTGAAAAATGTTAGAATTTTAACTTTGAAATAACAAAATGGTGATGTTGGATCACCACTTTTCAAAATTAACATGAAAATCATGATTTGATGCACCTTCTAAAAAAAATGAACTCATTAAAGTTATCATTATGTTGGTAACTTTGTTTTAGTTATAGTTTTAACATTAAAGTCTCTTAACAAGAAGATATTACCTTTCATTCCCTAGACTACGAATATCTTGTTCTAGGGCATATGAGCAATTTTTATCTACATTTTTTTCTTATAAAAGGTAGAGTTGGTAAGTCCAAAATAACAAATTGCGATATATATATTCTTAGTGTTAATGTCAAAGATTTTGATCAAGATGTACTGATTGAGAAGTTTTATCTTATGAAGCAGAGAGTGAGAAGAAACATTTATTTTTATATAATATTCTCTTCCTCAATGCCCTCGAAGAGAGGATTTCTTTTTCTACACTGACTAAAAGGTGAATCCAATTATGTGAGGGACCTTAGACCCATCATCCTCCTAAGTTTCAGCTAAAAAAACAATATCAATTTCACTGGAAATCCAACTTAACATAAGACATTTATGCCATGGAAAGCCATGATAATTCTGAAAAAGGATTTGAGGTGTTCCAAATACATATTTATTACTCTCATTTTGGTCTTATACCAAATAATAGCTTTTCTATTTCTAATGATTTCCCATTTCCATTTCAAGTTTGGCTTCCTTTACCTTTTGAACCTCCTTCCTTAACTTAGTTTGGTTTATAGTTCCTCATTTATAATGATTCATATCCCTTTTAATCTTGGATATTTACTAAGTATGCCAAATTTATTGTCAATACAACTTATACTGACATGGACCAATCTATCTGTATTGTAGGGTATATTTCCAAACCTTTTTGCTTCTATGAGGTAAGTGTTGAAAATAGCAACAAGAAATGCTAAAAATAGAAATGTTATAAATAGAATTTCAGGTACCAGTGTTGGAAATAGCAACAAGGAATGATAAAATAGAAATGCTAAAAATAGCATTGTTATAAATAGCATTTCGAGTTAGATTCCAAATTTAGTTAGTCCCTGAACTAAAATTGAGAATTAAAATTCGAATTTGATCTTAGCAGTTGTTTGAAAAATAATTAATTAATTCATCTTGAGTTATTTAGTTGGAGAAAATCAAACATGAAGTCTATGTGAAAACATGCAACAGTTATCCCTTTGATTGAGGAAGTTATCCCTTAATTAAGGAGATCAGGATGAGTTGTACTTTGAGTTGTATTTAATTAGCTTAGTTAACTGAGTTAATTCCAGTTAGATTAGTTACAAAAGTTTGTGGAACTGATTGTGAGTTCAGTCAGTGAATGCATGCATGCATGTAACTAGTGTTCTCCAGATAACTGAATATTCTCTCATGAATAACTCATGCATGTCAGTTCAGTCAAAGACCCAGTTGAGATTAGAGGATGGGACAATGTACTATCAATTGGAGGAATTTTCCTATATAGGAAACTCATCCATGGAGAAGGAATCTCCTTTAGTATTGCGTAGTTATTTCTGAGTTTGGTGAGTTGTGTGAGAGGTGAATTCACACGGGTGGTAGCCAGAGGACCCAAGAGAAACTGCTCAAGGAAACAGGAGGCTTGGAGGACTGAAGGAAGGCATATGTGGTGTCTATTCAGTCTATGAGCAGCATTGAGGGATTGTACTGAGAGCTGGATAACTTGTGAGCTAAAGCTTTGTGTAATCCGAAGATATTTCCACTTGTATGATAATACATATAGAGGGGCTTTTAGCTGAGGCTTTCCCTAGAGTATTCTTCTATGTTCATGTGTGATTGATTTCTCATTCTCTGTTATATTTTTTCTATATGATCTTGCTCAAAATCGATTAAGCTTCCGCAAGTTTGTTTGTAAAAGTAGATCAAGTATTTTGCTTTAGTATATTTCATTATCAGGTGATCTACAGTGAGAAATTCTACATGGTATCAGAGCTAGCTGATCTATAGAGAAATTTCTACATGTTATCGGAGCAAAGGTGATCAAAGCGGAGAACAATATACAAAGAAGTTCGAAGTTCGAAGTTTGAAGTTCTTGATTGTAGGTACAAAATCAATTTCTTATCACATCTCAAAGTTCACCAATGGCATTCAATGGCTTGAGACTTGAGTATGCCCTTGATGGCAGCTCGAATTACATAGCATGGAAGGATCACATGGAAGCAGTATTAGAAGACAATGGTTTGAAGGACTTCATTGATCAAGAAGTCCCCAATCTAGCAGCAGCTAATGCCCAAGAATTGGCGGAATGGAAAAAATGTGTGGTGAGAGCGAGGAGGATTCTTCTGGAGGGAGTTCGAGATCATATTGTCTTGAGTCTCCATGGGAAGGAGACTCTATATTAAATGTGGAAGACATTGAAGGACCTATATCAGAACAGCAATGACCAGAGGAAGCTGGCGCTGAAGGACAAGCTTTGGAAAATCAACTGTGAAAAGGGCGACACGATCTCTACATATCTGAACAAGCTCACCACCTGCAAAGATGAGCTTAGAAGTATAGGAATCACGACAACTGATGATGACATGGTGAGTCTTGCTCTCCTCAGTCTTCCTAAGAGCTGGCATAGCTACCAAGACTTGGTAAATGGAAGAGAGAAACTGCTAGATTGGGAACGACTTTGGTCAGATCTGATGTAGGAGGAGATCAAGAGAAGCACCAGAGATGGTTCTTCATCCAAGGAGGATGAAGAAAATCTGGCCTTAGCGAGTACAACAAAGAAAGGGAAGGAGAAGGATTCTCATCCCAAATTGAGTTCTCATGGTGGGAAGAAGATTGACAAATCTAAAGTGCGATGCTTTAATTGTCATGAGGTGGGCCATTATGCAACTAATTGTCCATTGAAGAAATCCAAGAAGGGATCCAAGGAAGGATCTGAAGGTGAGGCATTGGCCTCTCAGTTAGAATTGGATTTTACCCTCATCACATGCATGGTTTCATTAATGATGGATTGTGGTTGGTTTCTTGATAGTGGAGCCTCATTCCACATGATCGACGATAAGAGTTTGTTCAGTACCTTGGAGGAGAAAGACCTCAAGATACTCATAGAGATGGGTAATGATGAAAAGTATAGTGTCTCAGGAGTAGGCACGGTTGTTTTTCAGAGGGAGCATGGAGCTCGCATTAGCTTGACAGATGTGAAGTGTGTGTCAGGACTGAAGAAGAACTTGGTATCGATCACGAAGCTGGAGGACAAAGGCTATGATGTAGTATTCAGTAAGGGAAAGGTTTACTTAGACACATCACCACGAGACAAGTGAAGCAGATCAGTTCACGAGTCAAGAACCTGTATGCTCTTGAGGTTCAAGATGCATGCAAAGCCTTGAGGAGCAAGGAAATTGTTGGAGACTTGGTGGTTGAGAGGGAGAGTACATTACCTCTCGACATGCAGCGCCAGAAGAAGTCTCAGACAATTGTGAAGGAGCCACAATTGGTGAAGCAGCTTCAAGAGGTTGTGGAGCAGCCACAACTGGAGAAGTCAAGAGGAGATCGAGTGGAGGCATCCACTCATGCAGAGACCTCCAGTAGGGGGAAATTTCGAGCCAAGTGGGTAGAGGGATTACATGCATCCATACCTCCTGGTGGGAGGTGGGGCAATGTGGAGTGATAGTCCCAAGAAGGCTAAAATATGTGTAGGATCCTTGAGGTACCCAGCCTCTTTGATTAGACCTTGCTACGGGAGCCCCGATGAGGAGTAGCAGGACTAGCTGAGTGGGTAGAGACAGATGTGGATGGAATGGCAGAGGAAGCTTCAACATCAGAGGATGTTTCTAGCCCAACAGGGAGGTCAGTTGGGAGATTAGTTACTTACTTCTCAGCAACTGAGTTGTAGTGCAGCAGTGGGCAACACGATGCAACATGATGAGAGGAGGTGCAGTGCGGATGCAGTGCTAGGAGACAGGACTAGCAACAACACAGATGCAGCAAGAGGAATCAATGTGATTAATGCAATCCGAGATCAAATGACAGAGGCTAGAGCAGTCAGATACTGAAGAGAACAAAGGTGCATAGTTTTTAGTCGACAGGGGCATCATTCTAATTCAGGTTGGATATTTTTTGTTTCTAGAGTTGCTGGAGCAACAACACTAGGGAGAAGCATTGTATGCAGAACATTCCAAAGGTTCAGGATCGAGCTCGAGTTGAATGCCTTTCTTGTTGAGAGGGAGTGTTGGAAATAACAACAAGAAATGCTATAAATAGCATTTCAAGTACCAGTGTTGGAAATAGCAACAAGGAATGATAAAATAGAAATGCTAAAAACAGCATGGCTATAAATAGCATTTCGGGATAGATTCCAATTTTAGTTAGTCCCTGAACTAAAATTGAGAATTAACATTTGAATTTGATCTTAGTAGTTGTTTGAAAAATAATTAATTAATTCATCTTGAGTTAATTATTTTGAGATAATCAAACATGAAGTCTATGTGAAGACATGCAACAGTTATCCCTTTGATTGAGGAAGTTATCCCTTAATTAAGGAGATCAGGATGAGTTGCACTTTGAGTTGTAATTAGTTAGCTCAATTAATTAAGTTAAGTCCATTTAGATTAGCTCCAATAGTTTGTGGAACTGATTGTGAGTTCAGTGAGTTAATGCATGCATACATGTAACTAGTGTTCTCCAAATAACTAGTACAATATCAAGTACAATATCCCCTACACGTGATAAAGAAATGAGGCATTAAACAAATTGAGCAAGGACAACAGTTTAAGCAATGAATGATGATCGTCAAAATTGAATATCACAAATTTGATATTTTGGAATGTCTCTCTATAAAAATCATACATTTTGTTTAATGTGGATATGTTGTACCAACTAGATGATGACATACTGCTAATAATTGGAACATAGTATCTATTGACATTTTGATTACTGTGGTCGATCCTTATGTTGTCCCATTTTTTATGACAAAGGGTTTGTTATTCATATGTAACAAATGAGTTTCTTATTTCATTTAATGTCCAATGTCATAAAACATTAAATTTCCAATTAAATATGGATGATTTACATTGTTGCAATGAGCAAAGATATAATTGTTAGAACGTGTTTTCATATTGTGTAGTGGCTTGATGTATTTTTATACTTGGTGTCATAATGATGATCATGATAACATCATTTGTGGGGTGCTTATAATATAACATGGCATTAGTATACGTTTTTAATATTGCACATGTGCATATACATGGAGACATTTTTGGGAGTTATTTGGTCATGACATGTCTCTTAGGTAATGGTGACCTATAGGTTACTCTTATCCACTATTCATTTATATCTTTATGAGTTTATCACGATCCTTTATGGATTAGTTGATCTTCACCCTTGATTGTTCCTTACGATAAATGCTCCATGTTTCTCCTAGTTACTATAAATTGAGGAAATTGGTCTTGAATTAAGAGTGGAGAGTAACTTATGGTATTGATCATTGGTTTGCATTATATGTGTAATGTCCTAGTTTCTTTATCCTCTCAACTCATTTAAATTTAATTATGTTTAATGCTTTACATAAATAATTTGTATTGTTATGATTTATTTACACCATGAGGTAGACATATCATAGTAATGTTGAGTACTATTAATATTGTTATTTGGTAGTGAATGAAAAAACCAAGACTAACTGAGTGTAAGTGCTTACAAGGGATATGATAGTACAAGAGGGGAAAAGTGAGGAGGTGTAGGGGAATTCTTGTGATATTAACCTTTACACTATTGAGCCTAGCCTATAGTCCAAATTTGGAGATAATAGGATTGGATGAATCCATGTGCTAAACCTATGTCAGCACTTCCTACATTCTTGGAAATTATTCCCTATATTATTAGAAGCTTATCCCCTACATTCTTGGAACCAAATTGAAGTTGGTTTAGGGATCTATTAAACCATTCTTTTCACTCATAAAAAGGAAGGAATTGGAATGAAGGTGAGGATATGATAATTTTGAAGAGGAATTGAGTTTTGAAAAGCTAAAAACCAAGCTAATTTATGTTGGAGCTAAGGGACATTATCTTAAACCTTTCTATGCACACATTGAATAACACTAGAGGGAGGGTACTTTTAAGGGACTATTTAGCAAAGAAGAAAGACCTCCTTGGGTTGTGTGTGGCTAGGTGATGTGGGTGCTAATGAGTTGCTCTATCTTTAGAAATATATGTAAATCTATGCAGTGGAAATCTATGTCTCAATCGGTAACCTTCTTGCTTGAGATAAAGAAACTTCTTCGCCACACTGGTACCATAGTCTAGTTAGGAGATGGTGTCCACAAAGAACTACCTAGTGTTTGGTGGAAAATAGCTAGATACCTAAGTAAGTTGCCTAATTTGTAGCATTTAAGTAGATAAGTCTATTTACTTTGTTTTTAAATTATAATATATATATGGATATTTGATTAAGAAGCACATGCATATTTTTTCTAAATTTGCTATATGTTGTAAGAGTTAGTCATTGTGAAAGTTTTTCTATGTTATTGCTGAAAATTTTCTTTATATCAAAAAATATTTTAAATTATTGTGAAATAAATATATTAGGAACTTTTCCTTTGCATTTTAAAAACTATTAAAAATTAATATTAAAAACTAGTAAGAACTCATCTTTGATAAATATTTTTCCTTTAAAATGATTACTTCAATTTTATAGATTTTTGTTGATATATATTTGATAGAGAATAAAAATTCATGAGTTTATTTTTTGCTCTTCTCTGACCTCTAGTGTCTATTCATTAAAATTTTTGTTTTGGATATTTCAAGTTTTCCTTGAGCCATTATTTTCATTGTTTAACTGAATATTAATTGCATCTAACTTGAATTATGGATAAAAATTATACCTTTTTATTTTATGGTTTGCCAAAAGTTAGCAAAGACTTTAGAGAATTTTCTATCTGTTTTGAGAGTTTTTTAAAGGGCCAAATCTGTTTTGAGAGTTGTTTTTTGTCAGCCTATCTTGTTGAAAAGCAAATTATGTGTTCTTGTTGAAATACTTAAATTTTTTTATCAAATAAGTTGGGTGAGTATAGAGATAACTGCTTCCTTTCATGAACATAAAATTATTACAAATAAATGGTTTGCAGAGGTGCATATGTTGATTCATATTAATACTTAGGCTTGATTCTGTCTTTCTTGGATTATTTATTGATTTAACGAAATGATTGGATATGAACAACTGGAGAGACTTGATAAGGGCTTTCTATTTTGGGAGACATTGATTTATTCACTCAATATTAGTGCATAATTCTTTGTCTTGGTTAAAAAGATTATTTCCAAGCCATGGCCAAGTAATAGGTTGTTTCCCGAGAGTAAGGGTTCAAACTCGTCACTTCAAACAGAAATCTGGGGCACGATTGTTTATTGGCTAGAGATGCAGAGAAATACAGGATGATCACCTCAGTGTAAATAAAAGCAATATGATTCACTATCATCCTTCACAAATTTAATTCTCAAGTTAACCATCGTGAATTAACTTGCTTATCAAATTCATGGCTATGTCTTCTCACTTTTTGGGATTTTATATTCTTTCAATCTCAGATACATAAATAAATCTTTTAATTTATTATTGGTGTAAATGGTATTGATTACAATTGCATGGTGAGTATACATTTTAGTTTACAAAATATGAGGTCAAAAGTTAGTTATATATATAGATATATATATATATATATATAGATATATTATATTTGTTATATATATATATATATATCAATAAAGGAGAACAAATAAGAGATATGTATTAATTATATTTCTTTTTTATATACAAATTATAAAGGAGAATAAATAAGAAAAAGTAGACAGTGAATTTATGTAGTAAAATTTTAATGTGGGAAAATATTCATTGAAGAAGATTTTTTATTCATTAAATAACTTTCCCAATTACTATTGTTAGAACACATACATATATTCTCAAACATATGGATGATCTAGCCTAAAGACTAGTAGTGTCATGAACCCATATTCATAAAGATGACATCATCATTTTTCTTATAGTGCAGATTCAATGTGTTGCTATGTAACATTTTCATTGTATAAATTTAATGCACTTGTAACATTATTTTGATAAGTATTTCTAAAAAGGTCCACAAAACCATCAATATGTAAATATGATGAGAAAAGTTAGTTGAAACAAATACAACTAGTAAAATAAAAAAATGTAAGTGTGTGGGCGCACCTACTAGCATTTTTTTCTTTTACTAGTTGTATTTGTTTCAACTAATATTTCCCATCATATTTACATATTGATGGTTTTGTGGACCTTTTTAGAAATACTTATCAATATAATGTTACAAATGCATTAAATTCATACCATGAAAATGTTACATAGCAACATATTGAATCTACACTATAGAAGAATGATGATGTCGTCTTTATGAATATGGGTTCATGACACTACATGTCCTTAGGCTAGATCATCCATATGCTTGAGAATATATGTGTGTTCTAACAATAGTAATTGGGAGAGTTCTAATGAATAAAAAGCTTTGCTTCAATAACTGTTTTCCCCACATTAGAGTTTTACTACATAAATTTATTGTCTACTTTCTCTTGTGTTTTCTACTTTATTGACTTGATTCTTTCTATATGAGTTTAGCTAAGTATATTAGTTTAAATGATACAATACAATAATGTAATGATTTATCCAAACACAATAATTAAAATATAAACTAAACATTGTTATAAAAAATATTTGGCTTTTAAATAATTCTGCATATCTATAATGTAGAAAAAATTAACACCAGAACATATGAGTGCATTATATTCTTTTGAAAGCTATGATGTTATTCATGCCATATGATTACATTATATTCATTTGAATGCAATGATGTTATTCATGCAAATTTACATTTTGGTGCATTTAAATGGTTGTGAAGCATCCAAATGTTATACATGTACAAACATGTTACTGCTAACAACTATCATAAGAGCATCAATGCTCATAATAATAATAAAATAACAACATCATCATTCTCTTCAATGTTACCATTGTTATTACAATTATCATCACCATTACATGGATTAGAATGTGGATAAGGATATACCTTGATGAGGGTGTGAACGAGGGTGTAGGCGAGCCTCTTTGTAATTTGAGTCCTCTGCACATGTGTCTATTATCCGTTATGGCGTGGTTGTGATTTGTAAATGAGCGTTGAGGCTTGCATGACAGGTCATTTCACTATAAATGCATGTTTATTGCATCAAGGTGGCAAGGGTGCATGTATTATGGGAAAGGAGGGGAGGTTGTATCCTCATCCTCCTTTGCCTGGTTCAGTTCGCAGCTGGTGTTCTCATAATCTCAGTTGCATGCTATTGTGTCTAGTTTCATGTTCAAGTTTGCGATGTTTCCTCTTTGTTTGGCGGGTTTGTTAGTGTATCTTAAGGTATCTAATCTCCTTTATTAGCAATTGGGTTGGCTTAATGTTAATCTAGATTTGTTTCAATGTTTGTTGATATGTTGGAAGGTCCTTGCTTTGTTTGTCAAAATAGTTTTAGTGGGTCATATTCCATCTCCCTCCTTTAATTCTTTGGAGTCTCTATATACTAAGGTTTTGTACAAAATTTGCTTGTGGTATTACCCCCAATAAGTTTTCTTCTCTTTGTGTTCATTATAGTGTGCTATGGTAATTTGGGTCACTCTAGTTGTAAATCTGGGTATTGAGCTCTTTCATAATGTCGCTTGGTTCTAGGGAATTTCGTGCTTGATGTCTTTGTGTTGCCCTGAATTAAGCAATTTGCTCGAGTTTGGGCCTTTGGTACTACAAGTGGGTGATGACTTGCTTGTTCTTAGGTCAAGGGTTCAAGGTTTGGTTGTTTGTCCATTTTCTAGTTTTGCAAGCCGTGTCTCTTGTATGTTTCATTTGAATTTGGCCCTTTGCGTATGATTCAATAGGTGCTTTTTTTTATGTTGTTTCGTTAGAGGTCCAACATGAAATTCTTCTATTGAAGGGAAAGGAAATTAGGGAACACTCCTAGGTGAATGCATAAAGATGGGTTATACTTTTGGGCCACTGTGGCAATGAAATTTCAAAATTGTACTATTTTATTGTATTGAAGCCCTCAAAATTCATATAAGCATTGTGAATTTTGATTCAGAGTAAAAATAAAATCTATGGAGAATTATGTTGATGTCCTATTGATATTGCTTGCAAAAAAAATTAGTGTCATATAATATGCCAATTTTTTATTAAATGAAGTGCTTTTCCTTGCAAATTTTCACAAATCTTAAGAGGTATGTGTGTGTTCACGTAGCATAACTTAGTCTAAAATGTATAATTTTAAAAAAATATATACATGGGCATGATCTACACGGAAAGAACTAAGTTTTTCATATTAATTTTTTTTGTTTTTATGCAAAATTATATATTTTTTTATTATTTTTCGAAATTATATTTCAATTAAAAGATTAAAAGACTAAACTGATAAAAAAAATGCATAATATCTAAACCTTTAAAAGATTAAAATACTAAACTTATAAAAAATGGATATTGTAGATCTCTTAATATCATGTTATAGGATTATGTTATGGTTTCCTCTTTCATTATTACATTTTCGAAAAAAAAATACTTATAACCATTAAATTCATTGAGTCTTGAATGAACCATTATCATGATTAAATATTTCCAGTTAATATTCCATGTATCATTTTGCATCCATTACAACCCATGGAGACAACTCAATTGAATTTTTTATTTTTATTTTTTTGAAGTTGGTGAAGTTATATTTCAATTGCATTTTGCATACAGATGTGTTCGTGTAAGATTTTTTTCTTCTATTTAAATAAATTCAAAAACCAAAACCACCCTTTTGAAGAGGACTGGTAAATGAAGATATTTGTATTTTTTGAATTTTTTATTTTTGTATATTTTATGTCATTGAATTTTTATTCAACCCCTTTGAAACTGTCCAAAAAAGTTTCAAGTATTATGTTTAAAAGAAAATAGATAAAAAAATATCATATGAATTCGAAAATGTCAAACTCATATGCCATTGGATAGAGGATTCCTTCACTAATACAACATGATCAACTCAGCCACTTAAAGACAAATTCTGCTTGGAGTCTGCTAAAGGTACAAAATGGTGTTGCAAAGAAATCTGCAGAAGAGGAGCTAAAACTCTGTTTTTTAGGCTCTCAACACCTACCTCAATCAAGTGCTTAAAATGCTGGATCGAGTGTTTGAAATAAAATTTCAAATAGCTTTAACATGGTTAAACAACTTGATCCAACTCTCATAATTATCTTTAAAAAAATGAAGTCTCTCAATATTTGTCTTTAAGCGAATTATAAATTTTATTTATTCCACAAAAATACTTTTTATATATGTTCAAATATATTCCAAACTCTAATTTTCCTTAATTATAAATCCAAATTTTATTTTATTTTACCAAGAAAATAATTATAATAATATATAGATAACTTTCTATAAAATATTTTAACTTTGCTTTTTCAATTTTTAAATTCTTAAAAATGATAATTTGTTTATTGTTTTGATTTTAAATATAACATATTTTTATACTTAATCATTTTATAATTTTTTTATGTAGAAATTTTCAATAAAAATAAATCAAATTATATAAATAAATAAAAAAACAACAAACTAAACTAAACTATTTCTCACTAACATTTATGAATTTGTCACCATCCAATCAACTTGAAATATGTTCATAGTATAATACAAAACTAAACACTAATTATAAAGATTCTATAGCATTACTCATTAATCATTAAAAAAAATCATATATTATATTTTTTCAAATCATTACTTTAAATTTCTGTAAATTTTATAATATTATTATTTTAAAAATAATTTTATATGCATATTTAAATCTAGATTACTCAAATTCAAATTAGTCAAATAATGTTTTAAAATTTATGATTTCCTTATGTTTTTATTATTTTAAAAATATATATTAGTAAAAATTTCTATATGTACTTAGCACCTATGGAGACTGAGGACGAAATTGAGTGCAATCACATTTTACAGGTTGACAGAGATTTATAACGACAAATATCAATTACAACTATATTAATTATAACTTACAACTATTACAACTATGTTAATTATTACTGCACTCATTTCATTCCCTAAACAAGTAGATATTATTGCATTATATATATATGACCGATGGATTCAAGGCTCATTGTTTATTAACGAAGAAGTGAATTTTATAAAAATAAAAATATATTTTCAACAATGTTAAATTCACATTTTTTAGTTACACTTATTCATATAAAAAATATAATATTTATTAAAATCAAATTGATAAATTTTCTTATGTTTAATCAATTTATTATTTAAATTATATTTATAATAAATTATTATTTAAATATAACGTTGAAAATTTAAATCATATTAAAAACTAATTTTTAAGTTACCAAATTATAAATATAAGAATATTACAATTTCAATTGCAAGTGGGATAGAATCCTTTTTCAAATCTATACATGAAAACACTAGAAATGTAATGAGAAATTAATCCACACAATTGTTAATTACCTATTCAAATGTGATTAGTAGTAGTTTGTTCATTCGTTCCTTTGTTTGTTTGTTTGTTTGTTTTTTTTTTTTTTTTTATAACTACAAAATACTTACAATTTTAAAGTGTGCATATCATTATTGATATATACATAAATTTTAAAAATTCCAGCTTTAAGGCTCAATAGAGCTTTAGGGCTAGATCGAGCCTTAAAACTCGATCGAGCTCCTAACATGTGGTTACACAGGAGCTCGATCTAGAGTTAGTTTTAATGCTTAATCGAGTTTTTTTTTTGGCGCTCGAGGAGCTCGATCAAGTGCTTAAAAATGGCTCGATCGAGCGCTTAAAATGCTCGCTCAAGCCATATTTTTTTCACCTAAACACACCCTCTCTTGCCAAAAAGTGTAACCTAGCTCCATGCTTTGACCCCCCTATCACTATGATTCTGGGGTGTTAGGTTCAAATGTGAAAGAAGTTCCAGACTCAGGCCGCTTCTGAAAAATGCGTCTTCATTTCCTATATTCTATAACATTGCACCAGCAATGGCTGCTCTATTGTGCATAATCTTTAAAGATAAGCAAGTTGAATTTTATAATCTCTTTTCTGGAATGGAAGATATTAAGCATATTTGAGTAATTTACAGTTTTGTCTTGACAATGTGGATTTTATACTAACACAGGTGGAAAATTTATTGTGTCGATCTCTACCTCTAGTGATCTTACTGACCCTCCTAGTCATCCTCATGATCATATTGACCCACCTGGTGATAGTGTACAAAACCTCACTATCATCGAGCATCTGATCATGATTGATTTTTGAGGTTAAATGCTTTTATTCATTGTGTTACAAATCTAACTACAATGTTGTCAAAGGGTCTTGGCTCTCAATTTGGAACTTGATGGATGTCTAGTGATTTCTCTATTTACCTTGGGTACTGATTTTGTTGCTCTACAACTCAATTATGCAAGTAGTGTTTTCTATTCGGGTGGATATTCTTTTTTGCATGTGATGGAGCAGTTGTGGCGATGCTATTGTGCATCTTTTTTGGGCTCTTTTAGTACTGCTTCTCAGAAACACCTCTCTTTTTCTTGGTTGCTCAATCTCTGTAGCCTGGAAGTTTAATGCTATGATTATGAAGTTGAGATGTTGCTATTTGTTACGAGGGTATGGAACCCTTTCTCTTCAGATGAAGTACTTGAAAGTTTGGTAATGGTGTTTTGTGGTTCATGGATCACCTTCTTTATCGTCGAATTAATTTCCCTGGCACTGTGGTCAACGTCTCCTTGTTGTGGGTATTCCCTTCCTTAGGCTTTTTAGTGCTTACTTGTTTGACAGGTTGATTGGTTGTTGGTGGTTCCTTTTTCTACCATCACGGTTCTCTTGTTTTGTAAATGTTAAATCAAATTCATTGGTTGTATTTTCCCTATTAGAATGTTGGTTTTCCATGTATGGGTGCAATACCTATTTTTTGGTTGATATGGGTAATGGTTTGGCCAATGTCATTTTAATCTTTATGTTATTGTTCTTTCCTGGTGCAACTGTGCCACTGTCCTATGTTGGTGTATATTTTGGCACAGGCTGGCTAATCTTGATGTAAATTTTCTTCTATTAATAGAAACTTTCTTACATTAGCTTAAAAAAGAAAGTGGATAAGGACATGTACATAGATGCATTTATACATATAGGTGCATAGATGCAATGCAAAAAAAACTGTTAAAACCCTTTTCAATCCAAAATTTTTAATTATAATGAACATATGCTAAAAACTCCATTAAGAGATTTTTTTATAATTTTATCTAAATATGTAATACTAATTCTCTACCAAATCATCATGCTATGAGGTGTTTTCCTTGTAATGCAATTGCTTCCTTCAATAATGTTTATAGAAAACTAAATGGAAAAGTAGATAAACTCTCTAAAGAGGCTTTACTTTTGCATGAAGGTTTGTTCTACGAAGCTAAAACAAATGAGGAAAGAGCCCATGGAGAAAGGGGTTTTGGACAATATATTAATGTCTAGCAAATTGTATGTTTTTAAAGGGACAGTAGTTTAAGTCAAGTGTGTCTAGATGCTTGTAAAGTCAAACTTTAGGCAGAACTTTGTACTAGTTTTTGTTTGTCAAATGTGTCTAGATGATTGTAATATCAAACTTTAGTATTAGTTGTTGAAGATTTGGAACATTTATGCTTTGGGATTATCAACTAGACATGTATGTTATGCATATTTTTGTTTCTTTTTCAAATATCCAATAAGGCATTTTTAGTTGCGAAAGAAAAAGATTTCACACAAAGTGTAAAGTATTTTTTGTTTGTTGAATTTAGGCTTCTGTGATCCATATCAAGTTTTCGAGAATAGTTTTTAGTGAAAATCACATCATAATTCATTTGTCGAGGCGTTTCAAACCAACAAGTGTGATTCATCGTCCGGACAAGTTGAAGAACTATATCATGGTTGCAAGATAAATAGAGAGGGCAGATCATCCAACAACTATATTTGACCAGGAACGGCTACATTTGACCAGGAAATGACTACATTAAACTAGGAAATCAGATGGGACCAAGGGAAATATAATTAGTTTGTTTTATTATATTAATTTATTTTTTATTAAATGTAATTTTCTGTATACTAAGCTTTGAAGACCAAGATTTATGCTTTGATAATGTCAACTAGAAAAATGATATATTTATTTTTGTTTCTTCTTGAAATATCCAATATAGTCTTTTTATTGTAAGAAAAGGAAAAATAATAAAAAATAAAACTGAAAGAGATTTCGCAAAAAAAATGCAAACTTCTTGTTTTATTATAAAATATTGATGTTTTGCATTAAATTATATGAATTATAATTTAGTATGATGTTTTGCATTAAGTTATTTGAACTATAATTTTAAATTGTTATAATATTCTAAAATATTGATATTTTGCATTAAGTTATATGAATCAAAATTTAGTATAATATTTTACATTAAATTATTTGAACTATAATTTTAGATTATTATAATATGATATCTAACATTTTAAATAAATATATTTTATTTTAATAAAATAAAAACATTTTATTTTTCAATTTAACTATTTTAAATTTTAAATTGAAATTTTGCCCGCTAATCATTATTCTTTTCATAGAGTGAACACCAATCCATGGTGTAATGAACTTTAAAAGATGATTCAATACCATAATATATAATTAGTTAATGTAAATTTAATTTCTTAAAAAAAATGAATGAAGCTTTTTCAGTCAAGTTATTACTCTTATAATTAATGTTTTACAATTTTTCATGAGTAGTTTTTATTTGTTGGTTGTATTTTTAATTTATTAGCTTTTGATAAAATAATAGTTATATTTCTTGCCATGGTTTAAAGAGTCGTTATTTGAATAGTTCCTAAATATATATATATATATATATATGAAATATAAAAATATTTCTCATTTAAAATGAAAATTAAAAAATTATTTATAATTCGATAAATAATTTTATAAGTAAAATATAAGTTAAAATTTTAACATATAAAAATATTTGGCATGAGTAAAAGATCCAAATATAAAAACATGTAACATAAAAGAAAGCTTTATTTTCAGACTAAATATAATAAATTTTGACTCTTTAAAAGATCATATTCATGACTATTTTTTTATTATAAATTAGAAATCAAATATAATATTATTGTCATTGTAAGTTGACAACTAAATACAATAAATCTCACCAAGTCTATAAATAAATAATTAAAATACACAATTATTTTTAATGAACCCTCTCTGTCTTATCAATAACCATTTTCATTATGAATTGACAATTAAATATAATAAATTTCATCAATTTCACCACTTCTCTAAACAAATAATTAAACTACACAATCTCTTCAGTGAACTTTGACAGGTTGGCTAAACAAGCAGGACTTAATCCCAAAGGCATCGAAGAGATTTGACCCTATGACCTGACCCGATTTGACCCTATGACCTGACCCTATAACCTTCGACCCAGTGACCTCCCAATAATGAGATACTTAATAACAGAAACTCCACGAACTGAACTAACCCTTAAATAAACTTTTTCTTTCATATTCACCGTCATCTAAAATTTACATTTCTCCAGCATTATTTATTTTAAATGCAGTCTCCGTGACCGTTAGTGTTTAAAACATAGAATCAAAATCTCAATTAACTAGACAATGGTATGGCCCATGTGAACAAAAATGGAAGGCAGTAAATAATTGCCAATAGTATATGGTCGGGTCATTGTTTAACCTGCTATAATTTTAAAATAATATCATAAGTACACAGACTTCTATAAAAGTGTTGATTTGTAGTGGTATTGTTGTCCTTCAATGGATGAAATCGATGCAGACGTTCATATCTCTCTGGACACCAGAAAGGTAAATAAATGTTTACTTGATATTGGGGTACCCCACAGAGATTTTAGCCACATGTTCTTCTTTTCTGAGCACAATCTAGTACAGTGGCTGTAGAGGATTCCAGGTAAGACTAGTTGGTGAGGCACTTCACCAACTCATGCAGCATGAGAAGACCCCATTCATCAGTGGATGCCAAAATCAACTGTAAAGTGTTGTGCTTGACTGAGCTACCATGGAGTTGAAGATCAACAGCATGATTGAAAAAAAATGCTGCCTCTGCACGCGTGTACAACATTTGATGGCAAGGTTGACAATAAGAAAGCAACCACAGGATCTCCATAAAGGTGAGTGTGGCTCTTTGTTTTTGTATGTATAGCTATTGTTTTACATGCCTGGATCACTTTTTGCTATTGTTTTTTCTGCAAGAAAAGATATCATAAAGGTGACTGTGTCTCCTTGTATTTGTATGCATGGTTCTTGTTTTAAGCTCTGATCACTTTTTGCTGATTTTGATCATTTTATGGGCGTTTTGAATGTTTCTTAATCTGTCAATGCAGTCTCAGAGAATTTGTATTTCTTCTGAGTACTATTTTTTCAGAACTTAGAAGAGTACTATATAATTAAACTATCCCTTCTTTCTACTTAAGGGTCAGTGGGGAATGACCAGGGACAATGAGATTCTGAATAGGTTTTTATGTGATTAAACTAATGTTTATAGTTATATTTATTGATATAGTAATCTCTATGAGATAGTATAATACAAAGTTAAATTTTATAAGGAAGTTAATTTGATTTATAAGATTTAGTGGTATATATGGTAGTTTAAATATTATTAATTTTTGAGGTTTTTTGGATATATTTTCTGGTCAGATTTACTTTGGTAAAATCTGCGCAATTAAAATATTCTAAAACTATTAAAAATACTAAATTCATTTTTACATTAAAAACATATCTTAATATTAAAAAAAACAATTTAACTGAAAATTATTTCATCCGATTCCTATCCTTCCTAATCTATCAAAACAGTCTCAGAAAATTTCTATTTCTTTTCAGTACTATATAATCAAACGATCCCTTCTTTCTACTTGAGGGATGTTTTCGGAGATTTTATGTGATTAAATTAAAGTTTATAGTTTTTTATTCATATAGTAATTTGTATTAGGTAGTATAATATGAAATTAGAGTTTAAAAAGATTGATTGAGGGGTTTTGTTCTTATATTTAGTAATTTAACTATTTTATGTTTGGTATGTTTGGGAGGTTGTTTGGGGTATATTTGTTGGTTAAATTTGTTTGAAATTAGGAAAGAATTTGATGAAATTATAAATTTGAGTGGTGAGTTTTGGTCAAATTTATTTTAAATTTGAAAAAAAATTAATAAAATCACAAATTTGGTAGGGGAATTTTGTATAATCTAAACACCCGAAATATTTTACAAGATACTGTATCTATTTTTACATTTAAAAATTAAAAAACACAATATAATAAAAAAATTATGTAACAACTCCAAAAAAATAATTAGAGAACGCAGCTTTATATAATTTAAGAGATATTGATAACTTCAAATTTCCAATACTTAATTTGCAGGAATATGGAACTGAATTTTATCCCATTGAAAAATGGCCGAAAACAACAGCTACTAGCGACAATATATAAGTCAACTTCTTCATAGCTCATTTGTTTATTGCAGAGTAGAGCCCAAGGAAGAAGCAGAGCCAGGAATCCATGAACAAATGCGGCGTAATACAGGCAAACTTCTTCAAAGTACAGGAAAAATGGATTTGTTGAATTTATTAAGGTTGAGGCAATAGTTTTGTTGAATTTATTAACGTTGAAGCAAAGTTAAGAGGACAGCCATTAGCCGGCATTGAGCGTGAAAACCGCCAGACAGACCTGTGATCGCAATTAATGTTGAGCAAGCTGCCGCCCCATCACGTGGGCGTAGGCCCATCAACCAAGGTGCTGCCCAACCATGGCTGCCAACGTCATACTGGGGAACTATTCCCATAAATAAATATCACAGCTACTACACTGTACTTTGAGTTTATTATATTCCTATAAGGGCTGCGTGCCTCTCAAGCTTCAAATCAATAGCTGGAACAAGGCCTGCTTTTTATTTCCAGAAGACTTTAGGTTTGGAGATCGAGTCCGCGGAAAGGGGAGCAGTAGACTGAGTGCTTCGTGGGCTCCACTGTCGACTATTGTGCTGCTCTTTTCAAGCAGTGAAGAAAGTGAGATGATATTTGGGTACTCTCTCTGTTTTCCGTCCTGGCCAGATTTGATCAATCTGGACATGAAATTGCAGGGCATGGAGTCTAATACTTGAAGAATCCGGTCCATGGGAAGCTTCAGTCCTTTTGTGACAGAAAATTGATTGACGTTAAGGAAATTTGAAGCATTTCTTTTTGCCAGAGAATTGATTGGGGGCCTGTCAAATTTCAGTGGGCCTGTGACAGAGCATTCATTGATTGGGTCTGGGAATGAATAAATGGTATGCATAGATGTCCAGTGGAGAATTGATTGGGGACTGAACTAGTGCAGGGTTTGAAACTAGTTGGGCTCATGCTGGTTTTGGGCTCTGGAGGTTTCTGGGTTCACTGCCAGTTTGTGTCTATTTGGAATACTGAAAATATGATGATGGCATGTTCACGGGCTGCTTGAGGCTTTCTGGCTTAGGCTTGAAGCTACTATCAATACAGGAACAGGGGATTTTTTGTGTCTGGATCTAGCTTCTTGATGTCCAGTGCAGGTCATGGAAATGTGACCAGATCAGTATTTCAAGAACGTTGTGACTATCAACACTGTATATTATTTCCATGAAATCACAGTTTTCTGCATCAATGACGAGTTGCCTGCACTCCAGTATTGCTTCTAAACTGAATGCAGCGCTTATTGTATTGCTCATAGCTGCAGACTTGTGTATTCAGAGCGAGAGAGCTCTGGGAATTCGTGATCTAAACATGCTGCAAAGGCAGGCTGGTGGCCATGGTGAACATCTGTCGAGGAAGGATCAGCTAATCCATGGTGCCTCACAGAGCAAAGGCTTGTCAGATTTTAGAGTGGAGGAAAATCACAGAGCAAGGCCACCTGCTAATGTCCCTTCATCATCAGATCATGAATATTATTATGACAGCAAGAGGAGGGTGCCAAACTGTCCGGATCCTCTCCATAACAGGTAATGTCTGATCATGCTGAGCTATCAAGATTCAACCCACAATACTGATTCCCAATTGAGAAATATAAAATAAGCAGCATTATGCACATAACACATAGATATACGGTGAACATATATATCAGCCTAGATTCATCCAACTCTGGATCTATCCGGAGCCCAAAGAGATTATTAGACTACAGATAGAAAACTGGAATTATAGCTTTAATGGAGCTGCTTGTTATTCTAGGATGTGGAGATGAAGTAATACCATAGATCATGGATACTTTAATTTCTGAAGTATCCAAGCATTGGAGCAACAAAATTTTGTGTGCAGCCCATCGTGCTGTGATTAATCAACGGCCAGTTTTTTTTCTCCGGAGGAACTTCATTATTACTTAGTTTTATTGCTATTTATTCATTTTCAGTTCGATTAATTAAGCTTCCATGTGAAGCCTGTAATTGTCGATGTATGTAGATTCAGCTTTGTGGTTCATAGAGAAATAAAACTTGCCTTCATGAAAATACAAGTTCATCCATGGATATTTTTGCAGATATTGTATTATTGGATACAGTCGTTGATTGTGATTCTGATCATGTACAGAGATGTAGAGATGTACAGAGGTTGAGGTTGTAAATTTTTTAACTGAGGTGTTTGTGATTAGAATTGATTTGAAATTTATTTATTTTTGTTGTTTCATGGAGATTTTTTTTAAGTGTAGTTCATGAAGTTAACCTTATGTTTTTTGGAATTAGCATTGTGTTGATTCTCTGTGTATTCAGACGTAGAGCCGAAGGGTTTTCATGGCATTTATTTCTTTGCTTGCTGCATAATCTATCTGCATTATTAGAATGGAGTGGACAGCAAAATTGCGTTGTGAATATGTTTGAATATATGTGTGAATCCTGTCAAGGAATAGAAGACACCAACAAACAGACAAAGGAGGTACGAACCAAAACAAATGCAGACGCGTGGGGAAGCGTGAGAATTGGGAGAGACGATGTGGTTTTACAGTGCCGAGGGGCTTTTCTTCCATGAGACTGTGAGAACAAAAGTTAAAAGTTAAACCCGTGACAGCAGAGATTTGGGTGATTGATGATGTGTGTTATAATTAATGTGTGAATAAATGAATTGATGTGGGTGGGTATTGGATGAGAGAAGGACGTGATTGAGTCAAAATACACAGTGATTGGCATTCAGCGCTGGAAAGCTACTTCCAACTACTATGTGATTGTCTATATTCGCTTCTCGCTTTGTTTTACATGTATGTCCTCTGCTGCCTGCTTTCATATCTCGGTGTCGTTTCCCCTCTTCATCCATGTGATGCCAAATTAGTTTAATTATACTATTAGTAATCATACAATAAAACATTTATGGTGTAACTTACACATTTGTTTTACATGTATTTAATCATTTGTAAGTAGAAGTATCAGATTTAATTATATTATTAGTAATCATACAATAAAACATTTATGGTGTAACTTACACATTTGTTTTATATGTATTTAATGATTTGTAAGTAGAAGTATAAGTAATAAATGGTATAACTTGTTATGATATTTATTTTATATGTATTTATTTATTTGTAAGTAAAGGAATAAAAGAACTGGTAATTGGGTAATTTGTTTAGATATAGTAGTTAGAGATGGTTGTTTTTTACTGTTAGTTTGACAATTAAGTTATGATAAATTTTCCGCAAGGTTGTCTTTTACTGTCAGTTTGACAATCAAGTAATGATAAATTTTCTTTTTCTTTTTTTAAATTTGATAATTAAATTAATTTTTTATTAATATAATATATAAATTTCTACCATTATTATAAGTTTTAGATATCTGTCCAATCTTTTATTAGAAAAGTTTTATATTGATTTGAAATTTAATAAAATTAAAATTGTGATGGCTTTTTTCAAATGCTAATGTAATTTTATTATACTGAATGGTTATCTTTTTATTTACATATACCTGTTTACATTTTTCATAAGTAAAACTCTATTTTGGTTGACTGCTAGTTGGTTGAGTGGCAGTTTATTTTATCATCAAAGTAGTTTTCAACATGTTGACCTCAAGGGGCCATAGCCATGCAAAAAGTGCCACTGCTTTGCAAACAACTTCAGTTGAATTCACTGTCAATTCGTAAAAGTTTATTCTGAATAGTCTTTTAGAAATATAATGTTGATTGATTGGGAGGAAATTAAATGTTATATAGATTTTTAGCATGTGATTTTCAAAGGGTTATGGTTATGCAAGGGAAAGATAGATAATTATTATTAATTTGTAATTGTGTTTTGAAAATATTATTTTAATATTTATAATAATGTTTATTTTATTTTATTATTGATAAATGATATTGCTAGTGTTTATTATTTGTTTATTTAATATTAATAAAAAATAAGGAAAAGAAAAATTATACTATATTTATAATTTATAATTGATAGTTAGTTGTTGTAATAATATTTGTTATTTATTAAGTGTGTAGTTTAAGTGGTAGGGAAGAGTCATTCTTATACTTCACATTGAGGGTTTATCAAGATTGACATGCTCTTTCTTGAGGAGTAATTTCTACATGAAAGATAACTAGCTCACCTATACATCGGTCAGTTTTTCATCAAAATAGCTAGTATGTATAGTGAACCACACTGAAACAAAAAAAATAACAACAAATTAGTTGGTTTAACATTATTGCACCACATTAAAACAAAATAAAATAAAATAATAACAAATTATTTGTTTTAACATTATTGCGCTACTCTCCAACCCAAAATAATAACAATTATTTGATTTAACATTATTGCGGAAATAATCTCTCGAGCCTAGTATGGTAGAGATGTTGTAATGTTTAACATTTTGACCCGGTCGAAATAAAATTAGAAAATAATAATAATAAGAAACATAAAATTCTCTAACTCATGGTATTCTTCTCTAATGTGGCCTAATTCTAGATCTACCAAGTTTCCGGAGGGATCAAATTTCTTTTCACTCTAAAAGAAAGGTTTGCACCTCAAAATAAAGACTCGACTTCCATTAAAAAAGAAAAAAAAAGAGTTTCTATTTTTTAGGAAAATGTATATACATATTTCATGTCATATGAGAAAAAACCAATTAAATTTATTTTACTTTTCAAAGCAAGGATCAAATTTTTTAGGTGCAAACTTTCCGAGGGTGTAAACAGTTAGATAAGGTTCGCATCTTGAAAGCATTGATCACTCTCAACACATAAATTTGAAGTTAAGATTAATATAGGCTAACATAATTGATTTGTATGTGACATAAACATGTGACATGTCTTTTCTATATTGAGTTGTATAGATATAGGATTGCCTCTCAAAGATGGACAACATTGAGGGTTATTTGAAGTTTTCTAAGTTATTAAAGTTTTAGACAATGACCTTATTCCAATGATTATTGAAGTTCTTTTTAGTAATATTGTTCAATTTTTAGAGGAGAAGATTTATTATTTTCCTAAAAACTTGTGTGTTGTTAATAACCTTATGTACATCACAATTTTGTGAGACAAACATGATTTTATTAGTCATTGATTGTATCAAACACTTTGTTTATTTTAAAACTAATTTTAAGGTGTAGATACCAAATTTTGATGCAATAACATTCTCCTTCACTTTCAAACTAATATTATTAGTCTTCTTTTCACTGTATCGCTAACCATTTCATTGTTACTTGTTAGCTATATAATGTTCATAAGGATTTTCTTTCTTCACTTTCAGACTAATATCATTAGTCTTCTTTTCACTGTATCGCTAACCATTTCATTGTTACTTGTTAGCTATATAATGTTCACAAGAATTTTCTTTTATGTTGAAGGGTTTCTTGAAATTTAAATATATTAATAAGCAATTATCTATTTTATGCTTTCAATTTTGATAGTGTGAGGTTTTAGATTTTAAGATTGTGTTTGTTATATTGAAAATTTACTTGAAGCTTGAATATAATAATAAGTAATAGGTCTATTTTATATTTCAATTTCACGGTGTATCATTTTCTGTTTTAAACATAAATGTGTTCAAAAACAATTTAGTTTTATTAATAATAATAATAATATCTATTTTTAAGGTCACAGCCAAGCTAGACACCAAATTGGTGTATGAGACCCCCTTGTTTGTGGGACAAGGGACCCACCTTTGCGCAACGATTTGACTGCTAAGTCTACAAAGGCATACATACTCTATCCCCCTCTGGTTTTGAACCTGTGACCTCTTAGGAGGAAACACATGCTCCTAACCATTATATGTGACATAAATTTCAACCTTTATAGAATTGTAAATATTTTTTATTAATGTGATTGAGAGCTATAAATTTAGAAAAAATTGAGTAACTTTGTATCCTCATTCCGTAAAAGTTGAGTAGTGAAAGTGTGTACATAAACTTTTATCTTTTGAAAAAAATGAATAAATTGTACATATGTACCTCTTCATTTTTCTAAATAAATAATTTGTACATATGTATCTCTTCATTTTTCTAAATAAATAATTTGTACATATATACCTTTCATTTTTCTTAATAACAATATACACTTTCCATATATATATATATTCCAAAACATAAATAATATATACATATCTCTAAAATGCAATTAAACATACATCATATCTCTGCGTAAACTGAAACTTTTGATTATCAATTACTTACTGGTTATGATGGATTCAAAGTACCGAAGTGATTGTAATTATTGACTTTTAACCATTTCTATGATATTAATGGATTCCAAGGTACCAAAGTGATTCCAATAGCATAAATATACTACTCTTTTGGGAATTTGAAAAAATGACCTCACCTTTGGGCTAGACTGAGTACATTGTAGCTTGCCAAAAACCCCACCTTAACCTTTTTGCTTACACCTGAATGTGCTCACACCTGAATGGGAGGGAGTATGTCCACGTGAAAGCCTTTTTCCTCCCTAGTACATTATTGGTGTAAGCAAGACAGAGGGGGACATAAAATTGTCCCTCACACACTCATGTCTCACTGATCATATAATACTAAACATCATGCAGGTAACAACAATTTTTAGGTGGCAGGATATGTAGCATAATGACTTTCATGTTACTTCAAGTATAAATAAAAAGTTGCACGGAAGGAGGACTTTAGGATGAGTAGGGCCATGTATGGTACCATGGATATCAGAAATTTGTTAAATAAAAATCTAACATTGGTACCTTACATTAAATGAAGCTAAACCTTATTTCGAAAAAGTTCTATTTCCAAAGTGAACTCATTGGACTCCACCCCACAATATTTTTCTTAGTCGGACTTCAGATTTTCAATAATTCCCCCTCCTCTTACATGTGAAAACAAAGCAATGTCCCCTCCGTTTTAAAATTGATTGATTTTTTAGTGTGGTAAATTTTGTCTAATAATTCAGCTTTTGATATATTTTTTAAATATAAATTTGTATATATATCTATAGTTTTTGAGGAATTTTTTAATGTATAGTAACTTTTAATTAGTATTAAAAGTTATTATTCACTTATATATATCACACACAAAATTTCAGACCATGGAATATTTTTATGGTCCTTTAAATTAGTTTTTTATAAATATATGAAGTATAATCTTTTTGCATTTATATGAATAAAAACAAATTATTCATTACGTTCACATAAATTTATTATGTAAAATTAAATTGGTATATCATCCATTTTAAAAATAAAATATTATTAAATATTTTTTTACAATAAATAAATAAAATAGTGAAACATACTAAAGGTTTTGAGATTTATATTCAAACTGAAATCTCTTGGTTTTGTTTCAAATGGGGCACCACAAAGTGATTTCTTTATGGGTGATTTGTAAGTTGTTGTGAATATTTTACCAGACAATTCGTCACAATAGATATGATAAATTATACTTAAAAATTCAAAAATCTATATTATAAGGGTTTATTTCTATTCAAATTTCTAGATCTGTAAGTTATTGTTTATTACATATACATGAAATTATAATTATGCAAAAATTAGAGAACAATGAAATAAAAACTCACAAACCATGATTTGACACAAGATATAACTTGGGAAACATTTTCGAGGGAAAACCTAGCTATAAGATGAGGTCACTCTGCTCTCTTTCTCTAAATAAAAAATAACTGCGAGTACAAATAAGTAAACCATGTGACCTGTGGGCTACTACATTGCACAAATCCTCTCTTTGTGCTCTCTCCCTGTCCCTCTTGACTACTCTGCTCATCTATGGAACAAATGCACTCGAAAAGAATTGAACCCATTGTCATCTTAGTGGATTGGTTATAACACAGTCCGATGACCTACTAGTGGTTAGGTTTGGCTACTTCAACTCTTAACTAGAGTTACAATATGGAATTTCTAGAGTCTTCTTCATCATAACCACATGAGTAGCCATTTTTCCATGAATAATGAGTGTTGATGTGGCATCCTCTCGAATTATGGTGGCTAAAACAAGAAGGTCAACTTTTGAGTGGCATAACTTTTGCATATGAACTCTGATTGAGGCGATTCTTGCATTGTTAGAGAGGTCTATGTGTGTAGAATAGGAAAAAATGAGTGGTGTTAAAATAGAAAAGTTTTACCCCCCAAAAAATGTCGTTTAATACCTCAAAATGGCCCCATAAGGTTTTAGACCGCAATTTTCCAAATTGGGTACAGTTGGTAAAAATGGTCCTATAAATTTATTCCTCCACTTTTTCCACTCCGAAAGCATCAAGATGGATGACAAACAATATAATGATCCAATATGAATCACACCTCCCCATTTTGTGAGGCTTTTGGTCCCCAAAAGCCTCTACTTAATGAGGTGAGGAAAATTTTCCTCCACCTTCTCTTGGGTGTATCATTTAGCCTTACTTAGAAGTTGTCCTTTCAACCCAATCTTCCAAAGGTCATGTTGCCACTATCTTGTCGATTTGAAACTCCTCTGCAAAATTCTATCATATGTCAACTATGCTTGAGCATCTGGTGCCAAATCCTCCACAGAAGGTAGGACCTATTCCTCTTCCTCATCTAACATGGAAGGCTCATAAAGTTTTATATTCTTTGAATTCATAGCTACATAAATGCACATGTATGGGGGTAGATTGAGTCTATAGGCGTTATCTCCCAACTTTTCTAGTATCTCAAAGGGACCATAACGTAGAGCCTTGATTTTCTTACTAGGACCCTATAACCTCTTCTTATTCAACTATAACCATAAGTTGTCTCCCACCATGAACAACTTCTATGTTCTATGTTGATCATGCCTAGCCTTATATTTTTCCTTTGACTTTTGCAATGTCCATTGTACCTGTATATGGATTTGCCTAATCTTCTCAACAAATTTTTTAGCCCTCAAGGTATCCCTTGTAAGACCCTCCCCCACTCCTCCTTACTACCCATATGCAATATCCAAAGGTGAAGGAGGGAAATATGAAAATCAAGTTTTAAATGGGGAATTACCAATGGAAGTGTGGATTGCTTTGTTATAAGAGTGTTGTATATATACCCGATTTTCATCTCAGGTCTTAAGGTGTTTCTGATTGTAACCCCTCAAAGTTGCACCAAAGTCTTGTTGAGTACTTCTCTTTGCCCATCTGTTTGAGGATCGTATGTTGTATAACTCTTCAACTTTGTGTCTATATTCTCTCATAATGCAGTCCAAAATGCACTGAGAAATCTCATGTCCTTGTCTGAAACGATGCTCCTTGCTATCCCAAAGTGCACCCTAATCTATCACAAAAAAAATTAATTGCTTCTTTTTGTCAACTGATGGTCCTTTTATAGGGCATCAAATCACACGTCTTATTGAACCTGTTAACTACCATGAATAAGTAGTGTTGAAGACACTTTTTTCATGTATTTTCAATTTTTCCGATGTGGGTCTACTTAGAAGTATGCATAGTGGGTACTCGTTGGATGTGAAATTTAATTTTGCATCCAATGGGTGTCTACACTTGAAATTTGAGGAAACCTTTAAGGAGATAAGCCAAAAATACAATAATAAAAAATAGTTTTGTACTTTTCCCTCCAAAATAATTTCCCCCAAGAATTATATCAACATCTTCAATCCTATTGGTTCTTTTAAAGTTAATTTTATTAGTACCTTTTTTTTAGGTCTATTTTCTTACCTTAAAAACCCCCTAAAGGTTATGTCGACTTTCTTTAATATATGTTCCACTAGGATTTTGGTTAGGCTGTGTTGAGTTAGGGTATCGCTAGGCCACCTAACTTTGTGTACTTGTGATGCCATAGACTGCAAAGCCTTCAAGAGGGATAACGACAGGTTTATTGGTTTCCCATGCTACAAATGGTTGAGCAACTTGAGGTGTTGTAAATAAAGATCCCAATAACGACCCTCACATGTGATATGCTTTTGTATGAATAGGGTAGTGTCTTCCCATGAAGCTAGGAGTGACCGCCTTTCAAACGCTGTCACTTTCTTGACTAGATCCTCCCTTGGCTCAAGAAACTATTCCACTACTTTGGGCTTCTACATTCTACCAAAATACTATCATTCACCATTTTTGGGAATCCTTGTAACTTCTAACACTCTCTTCTTTGTCACTTCTACCAATGTTCTAGCCGTCATCGACCTATATTACCATTAATTTATGGTGAATTTGAGTGTGACATCATTATTGTACCCTAGTAGTCTCTAGATGTAACCAATCTAACCTCCCTATTGGAATAGATTTCATACTTAGTCATAGGTCTACAATAACAAGTGCTCTATGGGATATCTATGGATCAATGCACCATGTTTATCTTTCCCTCTTTTATAACTTAGAGAATTGTGGTTGTAAGGGGAATGAACTAGTTCAATTATTGTAAATTTCTAATTATGGAAGGGATGATGTAGATATTCATGTTATAGGGTATTGGTAGTGGCATATGAGGTGAGTGGATTGAGTGGGGGGTCAAATCAACAAGGAATTCCATTCTTTGTCATTCATTATACGAGTCATGGGAACATACCATTTGTCTTACCTTGAGTGGCTCTGATGCTTGTACCTTTTCGATACAATGACATGCTTGTCCCATAGGACAGCTCATATTCATGTTTCTTTTGGAGTTGCAACATAAGCCCAGAGTTACAGCATCGACATTGGATGAAGTTAAAGCATCGAACTCAAAAAGAGTCACAACATTTCATTGGATGGAGTTGCAACATCAGTTTTGGACAGAATCGCAACATCCACCTCAAACAAAGTTGCAACATCTCATCGGATGGAGTTGCAGTATCAACCTCATTTGGAGTTGCAACATCAACAATGGCATTGGTCTAGTCAGTAGAAAATTATTGTTTTCAACAACTTCTTTATTCTAGTAGTGGAGTGAGTTGGCATTATTGTTTTATTGCATAAATGGGATGAACTAGAGTTGAAACAACAAAATTTGTTGTAAGGGAAGTGGAGGTAACAAGAGTTGCAACAACAAGAGTGGATGTAATGGGAGTGGCAACAACTATTGGAAATAATACTGAGAGGGGGGGTGAATCAGTATTATCAAGTCAATTATTCCGTTTTTCAAATCCAGATCATATACGCTACTTTAGTTAGTTAAAACTGCGTATATACGCAACTACGTATAATGAAACCCGCGTATACCATGAAAACTTATAATTTACTTTATCTTACAGATGTTGATTATTAATCTGTGTATCTGAATCAAATAAACAGTAACCAAAAACAGTGAAACAGAGTAGAAGACAATCACACACAAGAACACAAGATATAAGGTGGAAACCCAATGTGGGTGAAAACCACCTGCTGCAATTCATCTCTATCTTCCTTTTAATTAGAAACTTCTTTTTACAATGATTCTGTACTGGTGCAATCCTTTACCAGTACGCAGGCTGCAACCTGCAGAGAGCTACAACCCTCTCTCGTTCTCCAGCTTCTCCTAGAAGGAAGCTACAATCCCCTTAGCTCTTGCACTAGCCAAGATACTAGTACTTAGGTGCTGGCCTACAGAAGGCTACAACCTTCTCTTTCTTCCAGGGACCACGTTTCATAAATTTTCAGACTGGATCCATGAACATCAATCAATCATCAAGAATTTCTGCATCAAACAATCTCCTTTTCACCAATCAGAACTGAATCAAGTAGACACTTCTCTGACAGTTGTACCCAGAACAATAACCACACACCAAATTCTGAACCCAGAACACTCCAACAATAAACAGAATCAGCTAGAACCCAACTCAAGAGATGTACACTACTTCAATAACCTAAAACCTGCATGCATACGCTTCTGTGTTTGGACCAACCTGCGTATACGGTGTTTTTATTCATTGAACCAGCGTGTGTATGCGCCTTCACTTCACTGAACCTGCGTACAAATCTATAAAGGATAATTTACTCTTTCAAATATTCAGACACTAATTAACCCAGATTATCAGATTTATAGATCAAACATGCGCCACATATAATAGATCAAAATCATACAAAGATACTATTATTCAAGCCTTAAGATTATGACCCATCAATAGAACTTATCCTTCTCTTTGCACTAAGGTTCCTCCTTCATTCAGATCCAGATCTGCACCATAACCCCAATCATCAATATTTCAGATCTAGCAGTTATTAGCTATTCAATTAATTCAGATGATCCTTTGCCAAATGATCTCCTTCCTCTTTTATAGTCTTAGGCCTTTCACAATACCACGGTCCAAAACCATAATAAAACAATACCATGGACCCAATACTTGGGATCAACACTTCTGACGAGATACCATGGTCCAAAACCATAGGTTCAAATACCAAGGACTAAATACCACGGACCAAAAGTAAGTTCTCCAACATATACGTGCTTTTCCTTGCATGAAAGTGCGTGTATACGCATACGCGCCTTTGTAACGTCTAACCCGCATGTATACGCGCCTTCGTCTAGGTGAACCTGCGTATATATATTTTTCCTTCATTCTGAGAGCCTGTACTGAGATCTGTCACCAAAGTGAGTTGCCATCAAGGACAACACCTGTGCCATAGCTCTAAATCAGTGCCATAATGCCAACAACAACAAGAATGGACGTAATGGGAATGGAAACAACAAGAGTTGCAACAATACGAGTTGCAGTAAAAACAACAATCCTCCCTGCACATGCATGAAAAATACTTTATTATAGAGAAAAAGAACTAGAAAAGTGTGAGAAGAAGGGTCTTGATGAAACTTTGAAGTGTCCTTCATTTTTCTCTCTCTCTCTTTTCATTTCAGGAAAAAAAATGTGACATTGAATTTTCCAGTAGGGAATCCTTCCTTATGAACAATTTCCAAATCATTATTGGGCCATTCGCTAGTGATCCATTTTAGGAAGGCTTCCTTAAATAGAGTTCTATGATATAATTAAGGCTTGTGTCAATTTACCATAAGAGGAGTCCTAACTTCATAAATGGTGCATAACTTGATAGCTCTGTTGCCATTTATTGTGTCAATTTCATATTGTCCAAGCCATCATGTGTGAAATTTCCCTCTTAAGTCTTTAAACTTGGAATCGAATAATAGGGCCCAATCTCTAGCTTTAAACTTATTTTTCTTTATGAACTTGTCATGCCACCTTGCCCTTTAGCGTTTTATCATTGTGGTCTGATGTCGGGCATCCTATTGAATTTCATCCAACTCAATAATATAGAGGAGCCTTTACTTTCATGCTTCTGTTGAATCCATTCCAAGTTGTATTATTGTTCTCAGTGTCTGGATCTCTATTTCTATCGGAAAAATCTCTCTATTCCCATACACTAATTCATAAGGGGTGCATCCAATAGTAGTCTTCTATGTTGTTATGTAGAGCTTAAGGGAGTTAACCAACCCAATCCTTAAGGTGTAACTTAATAGTTTTAGTGATGATTTCCTCAAGGATCTTAATAGTCTCTTCCACCTTTCTGATAGCCTAGGGGTGGTATGGTGTCATCACCTTATACTTGATTTTACATGTGTCCATTAATTATTCAACGATACTTGAAGTGAATTGAGTTGCATTGTTGGTCACTATCTCCCAAGGTATTTCCAACCTTGTGAAGATTTCCTCATGGAGAAATTCCACTATTGCTTGCTCAATTTCTATCATAAGAGCCTTAGCTTCCATCCACTTCATGACATAGTTTGTGCATAAAATAATGTAGGAAATTAGATGAGAGGAATGATTGATTGGTCCCATGAAATAAATGGCCTATTTTTCAAAGGGTTCTACCACAAATTGCATCTATAAAGGAATCTCATTTGATTTTACAAGCCTTCCCATGCAATGGTAGCTATCACATCTCTTCACATACTGCATGGAATCTAAAGATGATGGACCAACAATACCCCCAAATGGAGCACCTTGTACCCTATTATTTTGTCTGAAAAGTGACCCCCACAAGGTCCATCATGGGGAGCTTTTAGTATGTCATGAATCTCATCCTCTCATACACATCTCCTAGTTATCAAGTCCAGGACAATGTAGAAAATATTTAGCATATTTCCATGATAATATCTAGCTCTATTTGATAATATTCTAATGCTCCTTTGGAGTTAGGTGTTGGGGAATCTATCTTGCATCTAAATAATTTGGAATATCTACAAACCATATAGAGTTAGTAGATAATGCAAAGAGATGTTCATCAGGAAAGGTATCTTCTATGTGTGGTTCATTATCATTAGATGTTAATATAGAGAAAATCAACCAGCATATTGTCTTTTCCTAGTTTGTTCAAGATGGTATGTTGAATTCTTGCAATAACAACAACCATCTTGTGACTTTACCATTAGTAATTGGTTCATTCATTAAATAATTTACAACAATATGGTTAGTATGTAAGACTATTGGATACCCCGTGATATAATTTTGAAATTTGTTTATTACATGAATCATGACAATGAATTCCTTTTTAGTTACAATATAGTTGAATTCTATTAGTGAGAGGATTTTTCTTATGAATTATATTTCATATTAATCATTTCCTTCTAATTTCCCTATAATATCTCCAATGGCGATATCTGATGCATCTATAGAGATATGAAAAGGAAGGGAGCAACTGGGCCCTCTCAAAATTGGAGCTTCAGACACTTTACACTTCAGTATTTCAAACGCATGTTGGCAATCACATGTCCATAAAAAATTAGCATTTTTGTTAAGGAAAATAACGAATGGGAAATTTGTGAAATTTTTTCAATGAAACGTCTATAATAACCAATATATCTTGCTATCACTCAATAATTTTCCTAGTTGTGAAAGGAAAACCTAGAGGTAACATTTAGCCAATCTTGGGAAACAAAATTCGGCCCTTCTAATCCAAAGAGGGATCCCTTTATGACTCAGCTATCTTGCGTTGCTTCAATAGTTGGTCATGTAATCAACACAACCACCAAATATTCAATAGGGTAAGGGTTTTTAAATTGTGATTTGGTAGGGTGGGCAAAACCATTGGGCATGGAGTCCAACTGGCTTAAAACTTAACTAAATTTAAAATCACTGGATCATCAACATACAAAGGAAAGATAGATAGCTTTTTCATAAATCACCAAGTCATGTTGAGATGCAAGGTTGAAGGGAGAAAAACATTCCCCTACACAGAGCATCCAACAAAGGATGAATACCACTACAACTTTAGAGAGAAAGGGTGCAAATATTTAATTGCTATGAACCAAAAGCATCAAAGATAAATTTCGATTAATTTACTTTCAATTAAATTCTAAAGGAAAAAAATTCAAATGGAATACATAGGACGAAAAAAATCACTTGGAAATACAGACCAAGAAAAACTAGCACATGAATCTTCAAGTCAATGATCAAGTCTTTCATTAAAATTTCTGAAGAGATCACATTATTCGATAAGCTTTTAACACTCAAAACTGAACCTTTCTTCCTTACAATACATATAATATATAGATATTACATCAAACTATTGCATGCTTCTAGTAAACAAACGTAACTATAGATCTAAAACTAGCATTGGTCATAATGATTACAAAATATCTAGAATTGCTTAAGTCTTGAATCTGCAATTAGTTCAACAATTGATTGATTCTTGCCTTTGGGATATGACTGCCAATTGTGTCCCTTTGATTGACATCTCATTACTTTTAAATTTTCAAAATGCTTTGCCATCTAGAAGTGATATTCTTCAACCATTGATTTTCATACATGGAAATCTTAACCAATATTGATTTTCGATGCCTAAAGAATAGAATTGATTTTCACATTGTTGACTGGAGAATTCAAACTTGACACTTGTGACCTCTTTGAATACTTTTCCATATCGCAAAGGTATAGGACAATGCTATGTTTATGTATATGTGAGATCAAATGTTTGGAAGCAATATGAGAAACCCAAACGAAATGATTTATAATCTCCCTAGAAAAAATCTAAAACAATTGGTGGCACTCTTTGGCTTTTATTTTTGTACAAAATAATCCTCTTCCTCAAGTGTAGAGGGCATTCAGAACCTGGGCAAACCTAGTTTGCATAGGAAATTTTTTCAAAGGGTTCAAACATCCTCTATGTACCATCTTTCCTTATACTTTTGCACAAAGGCTGCTTGCTCAGGCTTTTAATCTGAAGGTTCCATAATTATACCTCTTCAATTTTCCACATCTTTGTAGGAAGCTGAAAGGATGTTTGTAATTCTTGAGACAAAAATAAGCTCACATAATCCTTTTTATGAACACAATCCTTCATTTCCATGTGCTCTTCCATATTTAAGCAGAAGCCCATTTTCAATTTTAAATGCTAATGAAACTATTTGAAATAGAACATCTAGTTCAAGTTCAAATTATGGTCTCCAAAAACTGTCAATTTAGTGAGCTTAGTAGTTAGCTCTCCCTGATAAATATCTCCAGCGCACAAATAAAATACCTGCTCACACACTTTTGATGGTGATATAATACTTGCAATATTCTTTACTATCTTGATATAACCATGAAAATCAGGACTTGATTGTACACAACAATCATTTACAAAAGGCTATGAAAAATTAGATAGATCCGACACAAAACTCAAAAGCACCTCTGATCAATAACATGAATCTTAGCGAAATATAGTGTTCCCTTTAGGCTTCCACTCATTTTACAAAGTGGACAATAGACTTCACAAATTTCCAAAATGGAGCCAGGGTGAGAATGCCTAAATTTAAAACAAGATTTCCCAATTTGCCACCATTATTTGCATATTGAACCCCTTTCTATACTTTGATCCTTCAACCATGACTATTCATAAGCCCATGTTCAATTTCAGATTTCTAAGCATCTAAGATTTTTGTGACTACCTAGATTTGAAAAATCATTCATATTGAAACAAATCCTTGAGATAATGCACAATCGTTCATATATGTTTCTTAAAGCAATTTTATGGAAATTTCCCCAAAGAAATGTGCATACTCTAAATTTAATCGAGATATTGTACATATTATAATTTTCATCAAGTATCTTCAACAACTCCTTTGTCACACTTGAGCTGATGACTGCAATTCACTAAAACTCCATTTTGACTTGTGTTTCAACTTCTTCTCTCGTTTCTTATTTTCATCATGCACACTTGGATTCCGGCAGTGCCTGCGCTTTATGTCAATGTGTCTCATATCTTTGGCTACAAGGACCTTGACATCCTTTACCATAACATCAATATCATTAAAAGACTTAACAAGCTCAACATCTGTAACAAATCATCTTTGCTTGAAGAAAGTTCTCAATATCATCTACAAATCCATCAATGGAATGATATGGAGAATAGACAATAAGATCAAATCTAAGACTTTGAAAAGCAAGCATCTCATTTTTCAAGATAATATGATGGTCTTGTTGAATACCCTTGGAAAGCTCCTCTAATCCCTATAAACTGCATATGAAGCAACGAAGTGATCCATCTTCCATCTACAACTGACAAGATGACCATTTTTCAAACCCTAGAAACAAAAATTGCCAACGTAACCTATATTTTTGAGCAAAAGATAGCTCTTGGCTATTTTTTGTGTTTGAAATTTGACATTTGCGTGCTAGGATTGATAATTTGGTGGTCTCACTTAACATTTGGATTGATAATTTGGTGGTCTCACTTAACATTTGGATTCTTTCTTTCAATAACTAGGTGTTAGGGCTTGGCCAAACAACATTTGAAATTTCACATAGTTTACTTTAGGCGACATGTGTTGGTTAATCATTGCATTTCTTTTTTTTATGAATGAGAAAAACCCCACATGAATGAAATAGAAAGAATTGTTGGTGTTTATATACACAGTTGTTCCTAATGTTTTTCGATGCATAGTGTAAAGATTTGGACTCCTTTGGTGTGGCTTGATGTTGGGCTTTGTTGTGTGGTGTTATTGCCTTTGGTGTTTGTATACTTGGGTTGAAAAATTGGAGATTAGGCCTCGGGCCCAATATTTTGGTAAAACAGAGCTTTCACCTCATAATAAACTTGAGAAACAGAATTTTTACCTTGCTAATAAACCCGAGAGCATTAATAGCTTTAAAGACCAATTTTATTTGCCCAAAATTCTGTATATTTTTGTTGTTGATAAAACTGATGCTAACAATTTGCTGCCTGACACTAAAAAATGATTGGAGTCTTAGACACTTTTTATTTTTATTTTTATCGTTACATGAACGCTACCAAATTAAAAGGAATCGCTAATTAAAAATTTATAGAATTTAGGACCCTGAGAGGACCCAAAAGAATTGAATTCAAAGAAATCTTTCATGTGATAACATCTAGTTCCAATGGGGATATTGTCCTCTTTGCGAGGCAGCGAAGAACCCGTAGACCAAGTATCTGGACCATCCTAAAATAACTATGAAACTTGCAACTGACATTCTAAGACCTGATTCCATGATCTACTTTTCAACTGAAACCAAACCCTTTGAAAAAAAAACTGCAAATTGAAAAATGAAATGAACTAAATGTTGACGCTGAAACTTGTCTACTGCAATAAAATCACATTAAAACTCTGTTGCAAATAAATTGATCTTATTTATTTACAAATCATCCTATTCTAGCTAGTTGAGATGATGTATTATGTAATCTCAAATTTCTAATGCAGCTAATCAAGGAACTTATATGCAAACCAGACTTCTTGACTATGCTTGAATAAGATAAATACCCGAGAATGTAATGGAAGCTCATCATAAATCTTCTCTTTACAGTGAAATCATGGATGATAATTCAGAATGGAAAATTCTTCCATATAAATGGCTATAGAATCATCTAAATCATGCCTTGGTTGATGATCATGAACATATGGCTATAGGATCATCTAAATCATGCCTTGGTTGATGATCATGAACATATCTTGCTATTTGATTCTCATGTTTAAATTGTTCACATGCGGTGTCTATTTGAAACTCATGATAAAAATTAGAAGTTTCCCCATTCTTAATATCAAAAAACGACAATAACTCTTGTTGTTTCTGCTGAAAATAAATTTCAAAAGAATGATTGTGATCTGAAAGAACATGGAGTATTTTTTGGGCCTCTAAAGATTCAAGCTCTATCTCATTGTCTTTGGCAAACTCTTCTAAAAATTGAATCTTAAATTATGAGCTATAGTTGCATGACTTTAAATAAGAAGAAGAAAATGAAGAAAAAATTTCATCCACTTCATCATCAATATACATATCATTCCATTCTCTAAAATCTTGAATGGAAAAATGTTTGCCACTAACTTTGTCTTCTCCATCCATGTTTCCAAAAAGATAACCCAGAAGGTTGAAATAGATCTTATAGACTTAGCAAGAAAATACTCAGCCCAACTTCTGCAATTTCCTTGGAATGAATCATAGAATAGTCTTATGAATACATCTTCATTCTTGACTTTAAGAGAATCAATAAAGCCATGGAAATTTGAGATATGTTTCAAAGTCAAACTCAAATCATCTCCACTAAACTTTGGACCATTCCTTAAAAAATATTCATCCTTGGGTAAAGGATTAGGGAAATAAAAAATATATGAAAAGTCCAAACCTGCATACCTTGAAATGATAGAAGCAACATTTGAGTCCCTCATTAGTCCAGTGGGTCACCAGTGAACTCCTTGAGCAATGAATCCTCCTGACATTGGAGTTGCCATTAGTACTTTGATATTTGGATCTCCCTAACAAAGGAGTCTCCAGGTTAAAGGTGCATAACCATTCTTATGTGTTTGACGTCTATTCACCTTCAACAATTAGATCTAAAATGTTGTCGTTCTCCAAGGTAATTTCCTTGAAGCCTTCGTCTCCCCGACAACGATGCCAAGATGTTATATCTCCATAATTTTCTTGGTTTTGAAAGGAAAACCTGAAGGTAACATTGAACCAATCTTGAAAATCAGAAGTTGGTCCTTCCAATACAGAGAGGGATCTCTCTATGGCTCAGTTATCTAGTGTCACTTCAACAACTAGTCATGTAATCAACACAATGGCCAAATCTTCAATAGGATAAGGAGTTTAAAATTGTGGTTTGGTAGAGTGGACAAAACCATTGGGCATGGAGTCTAACTGGCTTAAAACTTAACCAAATTTAAAATCATTGGATCATCAACATACAAAGGCAAGATAGGTAGATTTTTCCTAAATCATCAAGTCATGGTGAGCTACAACGTTGAAGGGAAAAAAATTGTCCACTACACAGGAGCATCCAACAAAGGATAGATTCCACTACAACTTTAGAAAGAAAGGGTGCAAATATTTAATTACTATGAACCCGGATAATCTAAGATAAATTCTGATTAATTTTTTGTTCAATTAAATTTTGAAAGAAAAACATTCAAATGGATTACATGGGATGGAAATAATCACTTTTGAAATACATACCAAGAAAATCTAACACATGAATCTTTGAGTCAATGATCAAGTCTTTTCATTAAAATTTTGAAGAATCTTAATATCCAATAGGCTTGTAACACTCTAAACCATACCTTTCTTCCTTACAAAACATCTAATATATAGACATTACATTAAACTATTGCATGATTTTGCGAAACAAACATAACCACCAATCTAAAACTAGCATTGGTTATAATGATTACAAAATATCTAGAGTTGTTGAAGTCTCAAATATACAAGTATTTCAACTGTTTATTGATTCTTTCCTTGAAAAATGGGATATCACTTCCAGTTGTGTCCCTTTGCCTGACATCTCATTACTTCTAAATATTCAAAATGCTCTATCATTTGGAAGTGATATTCTTCGACTACTAATTTTTAGACTTGCAAATCTCAACCACTATTGAGTTTCGATGCCTAAAGAATAGAAGTGATATTCACATTGTTGACTGGTAAATTCAAACTTGACACATGTCACCTCTTTGAATACTTTTTCATATTGCAAAGGTATAGGACAACACTCTATTCTTGTATATGTGAGATCAAACATTTGGAAGCAATATGAGAAACCCTAGCCAAATGATTTATAATCTCCCTAAAAAATATTTGAAACGATTGTTGGCACTCTTTGGATTTTATTTTTGTACAAAATAATCATGTTCCTTAGTTGTAGAGGGAATTCAAAACTTGGGAAAACCTAGTTTGCACAGACATTTTTTTCAAAAGGTTCAAACATCCTTTGCGTACCATCTTTCCTTATACTTTTTCACAAAGGCTGTTTGCTCAAGATTTTAATTTGAAGGTGCCATATTTGTACCTCTTCAAATTTCAACATCTATGTTGGAAGCTGAAAGGATGTTTGTAATTCTTGAGACAAAAATAAGCTCATATAATCCGTTTTGTGAACACAATCCTTCATTTTTAGGTGCTCTTCCATCTTTAAGCAAAAGCCTATTTTCAATGTAAAATTCTAATGAAACTATCTGAAATAGAACATCTAGTTCAGGTTCAAATTTTTAGTCTCCAAAAATGTCAATTTAGTGGGATTAACAGTGGTCTTTCCCCGATCAATATCTTCAACCCCCAAATAAAATACATGCATAACCTCTCACACACTTTTGATGGTGATACAGTACTTGCAAGATGCTTCATTATCTTGATATAACCATCAAAATAAGGACTTAATAGTACACAACAATCATTTACAAAAAAACTATGAAGAATTAAATAGATTTGGCACAAAACCTTTGATCAATAACATGAATCTTACTGAAGGATAGTGTTCACTTTAAGCCTCCACTCGTTTTACAAAGTGGACAGTAGACTTTACAAATTTCCTAAATAGAGCCAGGCTAAGCATGCCTAAACATAAAACAATATTACCCAATTTTCCACCATTATTTGCATATAGAACCCCTTTCTGTACTTTGACCCTTCAACCATGACTATTCATAAGCCAATGTCCAATTTCAGTCTTATACACCTTTAGAAAAATGGAGCATCTAAGATTTACGTGACTATTTAGAGTTGAAGAATCATTCATATTGAAACAAAACCTTGAGATAATGCACAATCGTTCATATATGTTGCTTAAACCAAATTTAGGGAAATTTCCCCAAAGCAATGTGCATACTCTAAATTTAATCGAGATATTGTACATGTCAGACCAAGAGGTAACTCCTAAAATGAAATTGTGTTTCTTCATTAAGATTGCTCATGGATATTAACAAGGAGGGAGAGACTCTTGGGCTTCACCTCCCAGTGTCTCTTCATATTCCTATTCTCCATTATTTACTATTTAAATTATTTACATATATTCACCCAATCCTAATGATTAGGTGTCAACATTTCCCCCCTTAATTTGAAGGGATGTTGGTGAGTCCAAGCATCGTTCTGAACCTTTCGAACAAGTTTTATCTTCCAAGCGCTTTGTTAAAGATGTCTGCAATTTGCTCATTAGTGGAACAATGGTGTAGATGGATTCTCTTGGCCTCAACATGATGTTGAATCAGATGGTATTTTGTATTGATGTGTTTCGTTTGATCATGGAACTTTGGGTTCTTGGCCAAATTTATTGCAGAGGTTTTGTCAATCGTGAGTGGATTTGAATGCACTTGTTTCACCTGCAAATCTTCTAGAATTTTCCCAAGCCACACAATTTCCTTTGTTGCCTCAGTTGCTTCCACATTTTCTGCCTCTATTGTGGAATCTGCTGGAACTAATTGTTTGTGCGATCTCCGGGAGACAAATTCTAATCTAAGACTCATAGCATAACTTGAAGTAGATACCCTAGTTTCTTTCTCTCCACTGAAGTTTGAATTAGAGTATCCAATCAAGTTGAAGTCGCCCACCTGTGTATACTTGAGTACAAAGTCTTGAGTTCCCTTCAAGTATTTTAGAATTCTTTTTGTAGCAGACCATTGTCCCTCACAAGAATTTTACATAAACCTAGAGAGGATTCCAACAACAAATGAAATGTCTGGTCTGGTAGTAGTCAGGTAGTTGAGACTTCCTACAAGCTATCTATACTTTGTTGCATCCTCAAATTCTTTTCCTTCAATGGATGTGAGCTTCAAGTTTTGTTCCATTGGAGTAGTCAAAGGATTGCACTCAGCCATGCCAAACCTGTTCAACAGATCTCCAATGTACTTCTTTTGAGAGAGGAATATAGACTTCGAATGTTGAGTTACTTCAACACCAAGATAGTAGTGAACATAGCCCAAGTCAGTGATTTCAAAACCTTTCCTCAATTCCTTCTTTATGGATGCAATGTATCTCTCATTGTTCCATGTCATAAAAAGATAATCTACCTATACCACAAGATATACAACTGTTTTGCAAAATTTCTTGATAAAAAAAGTTGCATCTTCAAGATCATAATGTTTGAAGTTGAGTTTCAGAAGATGCTCAGTTAACTTTTCATACCAGGCTTGTGGTGCTTTCTTGAGGCCATACAAGGATTTCACAAGCTTGCATACCTTGTGTTCTTGGCCCTTCACAACAAATCCTTCTAGCTGGGACATAAAAACATTCTCTTTCATATCTCCATTCAAGAAAGCAGTTTTTACATCCATTTGATGGACTTTCCAACCGTTCTGAGTTGCCAAGGCAAAGAGTGTCCGGATGGTAGCCCATTTTGTTGTGGGGAAAAATTCTCCTCATAATCGACCCCTTCCTTCTGTGCAAAACATTTTTCCACAAGCCTGGATTTGTGCTTGTCAAGTGAAACATCAACTTTACACTTGTTATTGGAAACCCACTTGCAGCCAACTGGTTTGGTTCCCAATGGAGGATCAACCAGCTTCCAAATGACATTATATATCAAGGCATCATACTCCTTTTGCATTGCTTCTTTCAATTCATTATGAGAAGCAACTTCTTTGAAAGAAGTTGGTTAAAAATATGTACATAAATTTAGTTCACAATCATAATAAACATCCATATCAACAGGTGAATTAGAATTGTCTACATCACCTCCATTTTGCCTGGCTGAATTTCTTGTTCCTGTCTTTCCAACCTCATTAGGATGAACACTTTCAAGTGTCTTTGTCAGCCATTTTGGAGGAAATTTCTGAGATGGCCCAGGCTACTCAGTTGGTTGAGTTTGGACCGAATCAAGATTGAATCTCTCAATTATACCAATCACATCACTCAAAGTATCATCAGTGGCTGGAGCTTCATGTGGGGGAGAGAGTGCTTCAAAAGAAGATTCCACATATTGATCCAGTATAGGAATCCCCCTTCAAGATGTGGAATCTGATTATAATATTCTTGAAATGATTTTTCATGTTCGAATCTATCCAAGCGATCAAGCTACTGCTCAACAACATTGTCATCTTTAGAAGATTCAAGAAAGATTACATTACTAGATACAACAAAATTCTTATTAACTTCATCATAGAGACGGTATGCTTTGGAGGTATTTGAATACCCCAAGAAGATACACTTACAACTCCTTGCACCAAGTTTTTTTCTTTGTTCCTTTTGTATCAAGGCATAACAGGTGGAACCAAAGACCCTCAGATGCTTTACCCATGGAATGTGGCCATACCACATTTCATAAGGAGTCTTGTTTCTAATAGCATTAGATGGACATCTATTCTTTACATACGTAGCACATAGAAATGCATCATCCAAAAACATCAATTTTACATCCTTGAAAAACATCATGGAATGTACCATATTTAAGATTGTCCTGTTCATTCTTTTAGCTACTCCATTCTATTGGGGTTTATAAGGCATAGTTGTTTGATGTTTGATCCCATGTGGCAAAGATATTTTTTCAAACTCATTTGAAGTGTATTATTTTCCATTATCAATGTGAATAGAGCCAATATGAAATTGTGCATCATTTTCAATCCATGTATGAAAGTTCTTGAATGTTTGAAAAGCATCATATTTGTTCTTCAATAAATAAACCCAACACATTCTGGGGTAGTCATCATATATTTATTTCCATTTGCAGAAGGAATAAGCATAGGACCACATAAATGTGAATGAACGAGTTCAATTTTTCTATGTGCTCTGGAATGTGAATCATGAAAACACTGTTTGCTATGTTTTCCTTGAATACAAGCATCACATTGCTTAAGTTTCCTAGGAATTGTAGGGAAACCAGTAACACCATTTTTCTTCAACAAGTGAAGGTTGTCATAGTTCAAGTGTCCAAATCTAGCATGCCATAAAAGACTTGATGGAAATGTACATTCATCATAATGATAACTATATGAGAAGCTTTGTGCACGAGCAAAGGTACCTTGCAGCTTCAAAAGTCTTTCTTCTTCTATCCCTGTCATGACAAGTGAGTGATCTGATGCTTTTCTGACCTCAACCTTGCCATCAAACATATGAATGGAGTGTCCTTGTTGGTGGATGTGGACCAAGGACAACAAGTTTCTCCTCAGCTCCAGGAGATATAAAACATCATATAGAAGAAAGTCTGGAAGACCAGGAAGTTTGGGCCCGATTGTGCCAGGCCCTAATGGCGTGATTCTCGATTTGTCTACAAAGTATATTGCTCCATCAACATTTTCAGTAAATTCTTCAAAAAAATCTATTCTAAAAGTCATGTGGCAAGTTGCCCTTGGATCAAGCAACCAATAATTTTTCCAAGAAGCAAGTGAAGCATTAAACAGTGCTTCAGTTACTCCAATATACAATGTGCCACAACATAGTGAGCGGATTCAGTTGCTTTACCTTTCTCTTTGTCATTGGTTTTACCTTTGGCTTGATTTCTTTCCTGCTCAATTATGTCCCAAGGAAATTTACATGTAGATGCATCATGTCCATATCTATTGCAACATATGCAATGAAGATCAAAATTTTCTCCTTGAGAGTGTATGCCCCCCTGCCTATGAAATTCCTTCTTTCTTGAGTATGATTCTTCTCTCTATGTGAAAGACACACAACTTCTTTAGAAGATTGAGGAGTTGTCTTCTTCCCAAAATCTTTCTCTCTCAAAAAAAAATTCTTCACAAGTGAGTCAAAGGTAATCTCTTTGAGGTTTCCACTTGCTTGAAATCACTCAAGATAATTTGAATAAGTGGGATATAGTGCCTTTACAAAATCTATCAAAGGAATGTCTAGTTGAACATTAATGGTTTTGATATCATGCATAATAGATCTTGCTTTTGATGCTAAAGCAAGAGGATCATCATTTTTCAATTCAAGACTGAATAATTTAACCATCAATTGGACAAATTCAAGTTCAGAGTGTGAGTCATAGATTTCCTTCAACTTCTGTAAGGATTGAAAATCATTTGAAAATGGTGAAATATGGCAACTCACCTCTTCATTTACAGATGTTGCAATTAAGCCATATGTCTTCTTGTTCTTGTTTTCCCAAATGACAATCTCCTTATCTGAGGTGGGCTTTGTTGGTTCATTATCTCATTTTCTGACACAAACTCCTTTCCTCAACTCATTGAAAATGAGAGTGTGTTTTACTTTCCATGACCATTCTAGATAGTTCTCTTTCCCAGAGAGAACTACTCCAACTATATAGATCAATGAATGCATTTAAAAATATGTGTACTGCAAAAACAATTGCACTTCTAGTGGCAAAAAAAGAACTTATGGTGGAAAACTTTGTTTAACTTTGGAAAAAAAATAGTGAGGAATATATCAGAGTTGTTACTGGGGGAGGTGTTGCATGGGGAAGGGGTTATGTAAGGGAGGTATTAACTAGACAGGTGGATGGACAATTCGGTATATGTTTGGTGGGAGGATGTAATATATAGAGGAGTTGATGGTATGTATGATTTTGTGATTCCACAGGGAGGAATGGTAATATACGGGGGAGTTGATGGTATGTATGATTGTGTGATGTCGTGGGGAGGAGTGGTAATGAACCAACAAAGGCAGTTTGGGGAGTTGGAGTGGTATGGAAGTGTGATGTTGCAGGGAGGAGTGCTAATGAATCAACAAAGGCAGGAGTATGGTATTGTTGGAGTAGTAATCAACCAACAACATATCACTTAAACAATGGGTGGAATATGAGAGGAGTGTGAGGGGACCAGAGTCAACTGTGCGTGGAAAGAGCCGAGGTACGCAGGTGAGGCATCGACTGTGGAGTAAAAAAGCGTATGGAGGCTGTGGTACCTACAACTAGGAGTCGGGTGATTTGTGGAGCATGGAGGTATTAACTAGAGTGGAATTCAATGTATTTAAAAGCCTTCGACGAATTTAAAAACATACTAGCACACAACTCAATGCATATGATGCATACTAGTCAATGAAGTTTTGGTCTTCAACAATGGGAAGAACAACAACACCACAATGTATAGCAAAAATGGTCTTTAACACACAGTAGGAACGACCCATTCAAAGGCACCGAACACAGTCAACAAAATACGATCTTAAAATAGTTGCACACCACCATTAACAGTCCTTCAACACTTATACGCACACTGCCATAGTTCTAACAATACCACCCATTCATTGCACCCTTCACTGCATCCGTTCAACGCACAACAAATGAGTGTCGATTCAATCCAATGTAATGTATTGGTTTCTAAGCAGCAAGAATAGATTACAGAGACAGAGAATTTGGCAGGTTGGACCAATGCAAAGACTAATTTTATGGATAGATATGGCAAACTATATAAAAAAGAGCAGAAAAGAGCAACAAATTAATAGTAGGAACTTGACAGGAGTTACAGGAGAAGGAGAGGGAAGCCAAAAATAGTGTTGGCTCTGATACCATGTCAGGCCAGGAGGTAACTCAAATGAAATTGTGTTTCTTCATCAATATTTCTCATGGATATATACAAGGAGGGAGAGACTCTTGGGCTTCACCTCCCAACGTCTCTTCATATTCCTGTAGAAATTCCCACTATAGATCAACAGATTATGCAATATACTAAAGAAAAATACAAGGTCTACTTCTACAACAAATTTGCGGAAGCTTAATCGAATACGAGCAAGATCAAATAGAACACATATAACTGAGAATGAGAAATCAATCACACATGAACACAGAAGAATAACTCGGCGAAAGCCTCAACCTAAAACCCCAATCTCTGTATTATCATACAAGTGGAAATATGTTCAGATTACAAAAAGAATTAGCTCACAAGCTATCCTGCTCTCTCTATAATTGAACAATACAGCTCATAGACTGAATAGACACATGATATGCCTTCCCTCAGCCCTCCAAGCCTGCTATTTCGTTGCGTAGTTTTCCTTGGTGTCTAATGATGCCACCTGTGTGATTGGCCTCATCACACACTCACTAAACTGAAGAAGTAACTACGCAATCCTCAAGGAATGAATTCCTTTTGCATGCAAGAGATATCCTCCATGGAATATTCCTGCAACTGATAGTACATTGTCCCATCATCTGATCTCAACTGGGTCTTTGTCTGAACTAACATGCATGAGATATTTATGAGAGAATATTCAGTTATCTGAAGTGCAGCAGTTACATGCATGCATGCATTAACTAACTGAACTCACAATTAGTTCAACAAACTATTTGAACAAATCTAACTGGACTTAACTCAGTTAACTGAGCTAACCAATTACAACTCAATATTACAACTCATCCTTATCTCTTTAACTAAGGGATAAATTCCTCAATCAATGGGATCACTGTTGCATGTCCTCATATAGACTTCATGTTTGATTTTCTACAACTAATTAACTCAAGATGAATTAATTAATCATTTTACAAACAGCTGCTAAGATCAAATTCGAATTTTACTTCTCTATTTTAGTTCAAGGACTAACTAAATCAGGGAGGTATCTCGAAATGCTATTTATGGCAGTGTTATTTTTAGCACTTCTATATTTAGCATTTCTTGTTGCTATTTTCAACAATTCCTATTCTCCATTATTTACTGTTTACATTATTTACATATATTCACCCAATCCCAATGATTAAGTGTCAACAGTACATACTCTAACTTTCAACTGTTGGGTTGTGTTATATTCTTTCCACGACTAGCCCACGTAGTTAACCGGGGGGTTAGAGGGTGCTGATTGCGTAGTGGGTGGGGGGGGGGGTCACAGGGGGTTTGAGGGGTGCAGGTAACCCCACTTTATGGGGTTCGGGGCAGCGCCCTGGAAAATTTTGGTTTTGGAACCTATGCTAGGTTGGGCGGACCCACCTATGGTTTTGTGCATGATTTTCGCACTTTTTTTTTGGACGCGATGGTTTTCGGTCCATGGTATTGGATGCTTCGGCATGTATAAATATGTATTATAACATTGAAAGGAACATAATGAAAAAATCAAGCTGGTAGTCCCGGTTTTGGGATCCAGGGGAAAATCTCTGTGTATATGTGTTTTATGTGTTATGCTCTTGCATTGTTTATTTTTTTTGTTTTAGAATTCCTATGCAGGTAATTTCTGTACGGGGTTAAAACCTACATTTTCTATTAGAGCTATTTTGGCTTCAAGGGGATGCCTTTGTTGCTGAGGGGTTTCGCTCGGGCCTGTGGTAAACCCTGTTCAATGGGAGATTTGCGAGATCGATTATGGTGGTGAAAGAAGATGGCGAGCAGTGGAAAGATAGAGATGGAGAAATTTAATGGTCAGAGTTTTGAGTTGTGGAAACTCAAGATGGAGGATCTGTTGGTGGATAAAGATCAATGGATCGTGGTAGATCTGGGTACTAAACCAACGGGAGTGTCTGATGAAGAATGGAAGAAGTTGGATCAGAAGGTAAAGAGCACAATACGATTGTGTGTCTCAGATTCAGTGTTGTTGAATATATCAGGGGAAGCTACGGTGAAGGCTTTATGGGACAAGTTAGGGACTTTGTACCAATCTAAGTCTCTAGTGAATAAACTGTTCCAGCGGAAAAAGCTGTATAACTTGAGGATGAAAGATAGAGACTCGGTGACAGAGCATCTGAACGCATTTAATACTGTGATAAGTCAGTTAGCGTCTGTTGATATTAAAATTTCAGATGAAGATAAGTGCATCAATTTGTTGTGTTCTCTACTAGATTTGTAGGATAGTCTGGTTATTGCAATAGGTAGCAATGCAATTGCCTTGCAATTTGATGAAATAGTCTCATCCTTGCTGACGGAGGAGATGAGATGGAAAAATATGGAGAGCCACAATGGTGATGCCTTGTCTGTACGAGGATGGTCCCAGAGTAGAAAAAAATAAGTCATCGAGTGGGAGATCTAAATCTAGAGGGAGATCTAAATCTCCAGGAAAACCTGTAAAGGTGGCGTGTTGGAAATGCAGAAAAGAAGGGCACTACAAAAGGGACTGTAAATCTAAAACTCCTGATAAAGGAAAGGGATCTAATGATGCTCCTTCTGCAGAGGTGAAAACCACCGCAGATGAAGGTGGGGATGTGTACTTGGCTTCTTCAAGTACACAAGTAGATCATGAGGCATGGTTGATTGACTCAAGTGCATCCTTTCACTTCACTCCCCATAGAGAGTGGTTCTGCGAGTATGAGAAATACGATGGTGGTGATGTCTTCTTAGGGGATGATAGGAAGGCTAGAATCGTTGGTCATGGAAAAGTAAAGTTGAAGTTGCAAGGTGGAAGGGTTAGAACACTTCCGGGTGTTTTGCATATTCCTGCATTGGCCAGAAATCTGATTTCCATAAGCAAGCTAGATGATGTAGGTGTAAAAACAGTGTTCGAGAAGGATACCTGTAAGATGGTTTGGGAAGCATCGGTATTGATGCGGGGAGTTCGGATAGGAACTTTGTACAAGCTGCAAGGTAGCACTGTTGTTGATGGGTGCAACAGTTCTGTGGTTCCTGAAAGTGGAGTAGAAAATCTAGTGGTCTCTGGAGAGAAGACCATGCTGTGGCATCAAAGGCTTGGACATATTGGAGAGAAGGGCCTTCAAATACTTCATGGTAAAGGTATGAGTAACAGCTCTCTGGATTTTGATTTCTATGAAAATTGTGTATATGGGAAGAAGAATCGGGTGAGTTTCCCCTCCAGTGGTAAGAGGGTGAAACAGATATTAGAGCTTGTGCACAGTGATGCGTTTGGACCTGTGAAGGTTCCATCACTGGGTAAGTCTGTGTACTATGTATCATTTATAGATGACTTCTCAAGGAATACATGGATATATTTCCTTAAGAATAAATCTGAAGTCTTTGACAGGTTTAAAGAATTTAAGGCTCTGGTAGAAAACCAGACAGAGAAGAAGACAAAGGTGCTAAGGACAGATAATGGTGGAGAGTTTTGTAGTAAGGAATTTGGAGAATTCTATAAGAAGTGTGGTATAGCACGGTAGAAGACCACTCCATATTCACCTCAGAAAAATGGAGTTGCAGAAAGAATGAACAAGACGTTGATAGAAAGGGCAAGAAGCATGCTCAGTGGTGCCGAGTTAGGACAAGAATTCTAGGTAGAGGCGGTGTAGAAAACATGTTACCTGGTCAACATATCACCTTCATCAACGTTGGAGGATAAGACTCCACAAGAGGTATGGAATGGTAAGAAACCCTCTCTTTCACATCTAAAGGTATTTGGATGTGATTCATATGTACATGTTCCAAAGGAGAAACGAACCAAGTTGGATAGTAAATCTTAAAAGTGCATCTTTATTGGGTATAAGGATGGTTTAAAGGGTTATAAGCTTTGGAACTGAGCAACAAGGAAGGTTGTGTACAGCCGATATGTGGTGTTTAGAGAGGTGAAAGATTTTATTAAACATGAAATCCAACCAAAGGAACCTGAGAAGATAGAGTTTGAGCTAAAGGAGGAAGAATCAGACTCTACAACAGAGGAGGAATCAGAACATGAAGAGCCACAAACTTCGGGTGTAAGAAAATCAGTTCGAGAAAGAAGGCAGCCAGAAAGGAATAGTCCATATGCCTTCTGTTCAAACTTTACTTTATCTATTAATGATGATGATCCCAGAACTGTGAAGGAATCAGTAGATTCAGAGGATGGAAAACTCTGGAAAGAGGCCATGGTTGATGAAATGGCATCTTTGCACAAAAATAAGGGTTGGGATCTGGTGGAGTTACCGGCTAGAAGGAAACCCATTGGCAACAAATGGGTGTTCAAGAAGAAGACAAATGCAGAAGGAAAGGTGGAGAAATACAAAGCTCGGTTGGTAGCAAAAGGTTATTCCCAAGCGCCAGGAATTGATTTTGGTGATATTTGTTCTCCTATTGCTAAGGTAACTTCTATTAGATTACTTTTATCTCTTGCTGCTTCTTATGATTTTGAGGTAGAAGAAATGGATGTGAAGACAACATTTCTTCACAAGGATTTGGAAGAGGAAATCTACATGAAGCAACCTGAAGGCTTTGCGGTGAAGGGTAAGAAAGAACTGAAGTCTCTGTATGGGTTAAAACAGTCACCAAGGATGTGGTATCAGAAATTTGATACATTTATACAGGGACTTGGTTTCACCAGAAGCAAAGCAGATCAACGTGTGTATTTTAAATTAATTGGTGACCATGTTATTTATTTGGTCTTGTATGTGGATGATATGTTGCTGGCTGAAAATGACAAAGAAATTATCCAGGATTTGAAGACCCAATTCCAAATTCGACATGAAAGATCTTGGTGCTGCAAACTATATTTTAGGCATGGAAATTAAAAGAGATCGGGAAAAGAGGAAGCTCTAGTTAAACCAGAGGAAGTATGTCGAGACAATATTGCAAAGATTTAATATGCAGGATAGTAAACTGGTAAAGGTTCCTATTCCTGTAGGTGTAAAGTTATCTGTTGAACAGTGTCCCAAGACACAAGAATAGGAAGAGGACATGTCCCGTGTTCCATATGCAAGTGCAGTCGGTAGCCTGATGTATGCAATGGTTTGTACTAGACCAAACATTGCACATGCAGTGGGAGTATTGAGCAAGTTTATGTCAAAACTAGGAAAGGAGCATTGGACAGCGGTGAAGCAGGTTTTCAGGTATTTGCGTGGCACTAGTGATTATGGTTTGTGCTACCAAGGAAGACTAGGATTGGACAGAGTGTTGGATATTTGTGGCTTTGTTAATGCAGACTGGGCTGGAGATATGGATCAGAGAAGATCTACAAGTGGGTATGTCTTTAACCTATTTGGAGGTGCAGTTAGTTGGATGAGTAAGAAACAATCTGTAATGGAACTATCAACTACAGAGGTAGAGTACATGGTAGCTACTCATGCAAGCAAGGAAGAAGTTTGGTTGTAGAGATTGTGTTCAAGTATGGGGTTAGTACAGGGAGCTATAAGGATAGACTGTGACAACCAAAGTGCAATTTTCTTGGCAAAGAATCCTGCATATCATTCAAATACAAAGCACATTGATGTTCAGTATCACTTTAAGAGGGATATGATAGAAGATAAAAAGGTGTTGTTGGTAAAGGTGGACACTTTGAAGAATACTGTAGATGCATTGACAAAATCTGTGAGCTCTGAGAAGTTCTCTTGGTGTAGAGAAAGAATGGGCATTGCAAGGCTAGATAAATGACTAAGCTCTCTTGTGGTCCCCTATGGAAAGAAAACAACAAGTGGGAGAATGTTGGGTTGTGTTATATTCTTTCCACAACTAGCCCACGTAGTTAACCGGGGGGTTAGAGGGGGGGCAGAGCCCCCCCTTCATTGTGCCGATTGCATAGCGGAGGGGTCACAGGGGGTTTGAGGGGTGCAGGTAACCCCACTTTATGGGGTCCGGGTTTTGGAACCTATGTTAGGTTGGGTGGACCCACCTATGGTTTTGTGCATGATTTTCGCACGTTTTTTGGATGCGATGGTTTTCAGTCCATGGTATTGGATGCTTCAGCATGTATAAATATGTATTATAACGTTGAAAGGAACATAATGAAAAAATCAAGCTGGTAGTCTCGGTTTTGGGATCCAGGGGAAAATCTCTGTGTATATGTGTTTTATGTGTTATGCTCTCGCATTGTTTATTTGTTGTGTTTTAGAATTCGTATGCAGGTAATTTATGTACGGGGTTAAAACCTACATCAACAAGGATCCTCAACAACTCCTTTTCCACACTTGAGCTGACGACTGCATTTCACTAAAACTATGTTTTGACTTGTGTTTCAACTTCTTCTCACGTTTCTTATTTTCTTCATGTAGACATGGATTTCGGTAGTGCTTGAGATTTATTTCAATGTGCTCATATATTTGGCTATAGGGACCATGGAATCATTTACCATAACATCAATATCATTAAGAAACTTAACAATCTCAACATCTATAACGAATCATATTTGCTTGAAGAAATTTCTCAATATCATCCACAAATCCATCAATGGAACGATATGGAGAATACAAAATAAGATCAAATCCAAGACTCTAAAGAACAAGCATCTCATTTCTCAAGATAATCTGATGGTATTGTTGAATACCCTTGGAAATCTCCTTTAATCCTTAGAAATTGCATATAAAGCAATGAAGGGATCCATCTTCCATCTGCAATTGATGAGATGACCATTTTCCAAACCCTAGAAACAAAAATTGCCAAGGTAACTTATATTTTTGAATAGATGCTAACTCTTGGCTATTTGTTGTGCTTGGCTTTTGACATGTATGCGCCAATATTGAGAATTTAGTTTTCTCACTTAACATTTGGATTCTTTCCTTCGACAGTTGGGCGTTAGGGTTTGCACAAACAACATTTGAAATTTCAAATAGTTTGTTTTAGGTGGCATATGTTGATTAATCATTGTCTTTCCTATTTGATGAATGAGAAAAATCCGACATGGATGAAATAGGAAGAATTATTGGTGTTTATATACACAATTGTTCATAATTCTTTTTTACACATAGTGCATGGATTATGGACTCCTTTGGTGTGGCTTGACTCCGAGCTTTGATGTGTGTTGTTATTGGCTTTGGTGTTTGTATATTTGTGTGGTAATTGGGTTAAAAACCTGGAGATTGGACCATCTAATACTTTTGTAAAATAAAGTTTTCACCCTACTAATAAACCCGAGAGAATTAGTAGCTTTAAAGACCAATTTTATTTTCCCAACCTTATAAATTTTTTCCCTAAATTCTGTATATTTTTGTGGTTGAAAGAAATGACACTAACAATTTGTTTCTTGAAACTACAAAATGATCAAAGTCTTAGACTCTTTTTATTTATATCATTAAGATGAGTGCTACCAAATTAAAAGTTAACACTAATTAAAACTTAGTTGAATTTAGGACCCCAAAAAAGTTGATTTCAAAGAAATCTTGCATGGGTAACATATCCAAAGCAACTTCATACCTCCTTTTGCAAGCATGGAGTTGGTAGATTTAGTATTACCTCTATTTTTGTTGGATCCACCTAAATACATTTAATGGAGATATGGTTCACCAAAATGATGCCATTAGTCAACATAATTGCACATTTATCAATTTATTTTCCAAGTTAGATAATGTTTCATTAAATTCATCACCATATATCATAAAATCATCCATATATATTTCCACACAATCATGAATCAAATAAAAAAATATACCTATGACAACTATTTCAAATGGGTTGGAGCATTACACAATCCGAATGATAGAACACAGTAGGCATACATTTCTTCTGGGAAAGTAAACATTGTCTTATGTTGGTCCGCAGGTGCAATTTAGATCTAGTTATAACTACTAAATCCATCGAGGAAAGAAAATTATTTCTTCCCTGCTAAGGTATTTAAGACTTGGTCAATAAATGGAATTTTTCACCCTGCTAATAAACCCGAGAGAATTAGTAGCTTTAAAGACCAATTTTATTGTCTAAAACTTATAAAATTTTCTCCCAAAATTCTGTATATTTTTGTTGTTGACAAAAATGGTGCTAACAATTTGCTACCTGACACTATAAAATGATCGAAGTCTTAGACTCTTTTTATTTATATCGTTATGATGAGCGTTGCCAAATAAAAGGAAACGCTAATTAAAACTTCGTTGAATTTAGGACCCCGAGAGGGTTGTTTTAAAAGAAATATTGCATGTGATAACATATCCAAAACGCTTCATAGCTCCTTTTGAAAGCACGGAGTTGGCAGATTTAATATTACCTCTATTTTTGTTGGATCCACCTGAATACCTTTAATGGAGATATGGTTCCCCAAAATGATGTCATTAGTCAACATAATTACACATTTTGCATTACTAAGGGAAACATTATTTTCCTTACAACTTATTAATTCCTTTTCCAAGTTAGATAACATTTCATTAAATTCATCACCATATATCATAAAATCATCCATATATATTTCCACACAATCATGAATCAAATAAAAAAAATATACCTATGACAACTCTTTGAAATGGGTTGGAGCATTACACAATCTGAATGATAGAACACAGTAGACATACATTTCCCATGGAAAAGTAAAAATGGTCTTGTCTTGGTCCTCAGGTGCAATTTAGATATGGTTATAACGACTTAATCCATCGAGGAAAGAAAAATATTTCTTCCTTGCTAAGGTACTTAAGACTTGGTCAATAAATGGAAGTGTGAAATGGTCTTTGTGTGTCACTTGAGCTCTCTATAGTTCATAGAAATTCTCCACTTTCCATTCTTATCTGGTACAAAAACTAAAGGGGAGACCCACTAACTATCAAAAATACAATAAATAAAATTAGTTTCAAGTAATTTTTGTAGTTCCTCCTCGACTATGTCTCTCAACGTTGGATTCATATGGTGTTAGGGTTGGCGAATGGGTCTTAATCCTTCCTTTATGTATATATACCCTTCATATGAGAGTAGTTCCAAGTGAATGCATCATTATGCCCTTGCAGTACCTCAACCAATCTTTATTTTTCTTACTCTATCAACCCCTTTTTGATGTTCAAATTTTTCCAGGGATAATTTTGATGGCCTCTGTGGTAGATTCTCCTTTACCTTTGGCTAAGGATTCATATTCTAAAGATGAAGCATTTGCCGAGGAAAAGGAAACCTAAATTTCTATAAGTAGGAAGAGTTCAAGAACATGTGTGTTGGATGAAGAAGAATAGGAACCAGTTAAATAATTGATTTCTTCATCCTCGGTATTTTCTTTGATAGTGAGGTGTTGATCAGTGGAGAAATCCTAATAGAATTCTTCTTCTTTGTTACTTTATTCTTTATCATAACAAAAATAATTTTAAGGTATATACTAGTCTGGGAAATAGGGTATAGGGTTAATTGTTTGATAGAGGTTCCATGGGAGATTGTCATGCTCCCATATCAATAGTCAATGTATGCATCTACAATTGCTAGCCATGGTTGTTGAAGGATGAGAAAGTATCCCCTTAGGGATAATTTTAGTTGGAGGATCATAAAATCAACGTGATATTTCCATGAGTTTATGGAGATAACAACATCGTCGAAAAGTCCATTTGGCTTGACTATTAACCTATCAATGACTTGAAGTGTGGTGGGGGTTTGTCTTAGGCAAAATATCCCTAACGCTTCCATGTTGTCTCATGTCATAACATTTATAGCAACACCTAAGTCAATTAACATGTTTGTGATAAGGGTGTTATTAACTTGCACATTAACCTCCAAGATACCATGATTATAGTATTTTATACTGAGGAGTGCACCCTCCCCCCCATCATCAAATTTTATAATTTACACATGACATGGACAGTTTTGGGATCTCTTCATCTTTTGTTACACCTCCTCAAAACAATATCCCGTACCACTTTTGAATAAATAGGTACATCTTTAATATCTTGAAAATGTTGAATTTTAACACACACATTGTTGAGTTCACCTAGGAAATCATATTCCAAGTGAGTTGTAAGTTTATCTAGGCTTAACCTCTTGGGGTAAGGTGGGTTTCATATTTTAGAGATTACTTGTTTATTTATTGAAGGTTCAAGAGGTAATTCTTGCTCAAGTGCTTCATTTTGAGCCTCCTCATTAAAATCTTCAATATGCACCACGGGTTTTTATAGAGTCATTTTCTTCCTATATTTGAGCATGGAAAATTTTAAGTATGGAAAGTTATCTTGAAGTTTAAAAACATTGGTGAATCTCATTAGTCCCTAATATGCAAACTATAAAATGTTTTTTGATGTATTTGTAAAATTTTTCAAATTTAGGATGATTTTATATATAGTATCTATATAATGTTGGTGATTTTTAAGGTAAAATAATTTTATATTGTAAAATTTGGGCAAATCATTTTTAGAAAAAATGGAAATTGGTGAACCTTTTTTTGGAAAAAAATGGAAAATTAGCCCACCTGCTAATAATATCCCCTAAAATTTTCCAGGTATTTGATATGAATATCATCATAATCCATGGAAGTGATAAAGTAGGGTAGGCAATAATCCCACAAATTGAGTTGGTAAAGTTTGTCTACCATTATTAGGATTTGATAAAGGTTGCAAATGTAATTGTGGTCATGGAGGGGTAGATGTGGATGCTTGCAATTGAGGAGGTGGAAGGATTTGCATGGCTATATACATAGGGACCCATTGGGGGCCTCCATATATAGAGCCTCTCCACCCTTGTTTCCAATGTTGTTGAGGGGAAGAATGGGTCATACAAGGCTGAGAAGACAAACACAAATATTAAGAAGAATATTGTAAAGTAAAGTTAGTCCAATAAGAATTGAAAAAATGAGGTGCGTCTTGGATCATACCTTGTTTTTTTTTCTACCATGGTCATTTTTGTGTAACAAAGAATAGTTAATTAGGTTCCTCAACTTCTTGATATATAACTTATAAACCCAACATAGAAGGAAAACTACTGGAAGCATGGTATTTAATACATATTCCACAAATCTCAACTTGATCTAAGGGGAACTCCTTCAATGAGTGTTTCCTTCTGCATCTAGCTTTGCCTCTTCCTCCTTTTTCTTCATCTACATGGTATTGAACTGGGAGCTTAGGGAATTCAATATGTTTGTTATAAATTCATCTAACATATTTCATATTTCATCTTTGGTAATTCCATTCCCACCAGTCCTTCCAATTCTTGCCAATACATCCCATGGGCCTTTTCCTTTTTTCATTGTTCCACGTGAATATATTGGAAAAAGTTCCAGAATAACATCATATGATTGTTGGGAGACATCTCCTCCACTTCAGGTTTAGGAATTCCATGCATTCATCCTAGATTCCTCTCAACAATAAAATACATAATGTTTTAGGAGCCAAATTTTCTTGCTTTGATCTATGTAGGTTGTATTTGAACCTTTCCACATAGTCCTCGATGATTTCATCCTCATTTTGTAGTATCTTGAAAACTTCCTTCCCTTATCCTTGTAGTAATTGAAGCAGGAGCATCCAGACTTAGCCAGCAATGTGATTGTATGTTCACATGTTGTGGCTAACATGAGCTGAATTTCATTGACCTGAGTGGTCAAAATCAATTTTAATAGAGAGAGTTGGATCTCTCGAATTTATCTATTACTTCAATTATGGTAATAATTAAATCATTGTATTATTTTTAGAATAGGAGATAAGTTGTTAGAATAGGTGTGTATCAGAGCTTGAGAATAGGGATTTAATAGTTGAGCTGATAAAAATAGAGATTGAGTTGTCAATGTAGTTAGGATAGGATTTGATCCATAAAGGAGAAAAAAAATGTAATGATAGAGATTAGATGGAATGATAGAGGGAGTAAAGCGAGAGATTGAGAGAGAGAGATAGGTTTGGAGAGTGAGACAGAGGTCAGACAAATTGTTGTAATCGATCCGACAGGACCAAGACTCCGTAATTTCTAGTTATTGAATAAATTGGTGAAGTTTGGTGTGTTCACACTATTCTGGTGCAAATTTTCGTTTGCAATATGCGTATCAAGGTTCTGGACCCTAATCGGGTACTAATTTCCGTTTATGTGTTTTATTGTTAATCACTGTCAATTAGAATTAAGGCTTTATATTGAGATTACACTAAACCTCTATTAAAATGTGTTTCTTAAAGTTATGTATTTAGCACATGGGTAGTATTCCTAAGTGGTAAGCGGTATCTCACGCGCTTAAGAAATGGTAAATGATATTTTTCCAAGTCACGTGATTAACCTTAGTGGTCGACACGTAGCATGGGAAAACCACTTTTCTCGCGCGCTCTCAACCTGATATCAGTTGAGCAAGAATTCATGTGAGATGGTGTGATAACCACTGGATCGAACGGGATAGATCGATGGTGGAGATCATTCAAGCTAGTTGGCGCGTGATACAACACGATATTCATTGGATCTGAAGGAGCCAGATTAACAGTGAATATTGAAGCGCTTGTGGAGTAAGAAGTCAAAGTGGGATCGGCGGTGATTAGTCAACTTAGCGAGACCCTCAGAAGGATATACACGTACATAACCTTATTAAAGTGCAGCTAATTGGTTTTTAAGTGAACCATTAGTCTAATTCTAGACTACCACATCAATTTTGGTAACCATCCACATCATTTGGTATCAGAGCCCAAGGATTAAGTTTGCTACAATAAACATGCCACCTAGGAGAGGAGCTGGCATAGGTCGGGGGAGACTTGTAGTGAATGCAGTTTTGTTGGAAGAGATTTGAAACTTGCGCACAAGGATGGAGACAATGGAAACTGCTCAAAGGAGAGCACCTGATGAAGGAGATGCCAGTGCTGCAGAGGAATCTTCTGAGGAAGAAGAAGAGGATGAAAGCGAAGCTACCAAAGAACTCGAAATGTTGGCCAAAGCAAGTGGAAGACCAAAGGTGGAAATACCATTGTATGATGGGAATCTCAATGTAGAAGAGTTGATGGTTTGGATCAGTTCATTGGATAAGTATTTCGACTATGAGGAGGTTGATGACAAAAAGAAGGTGAAATTTGCAGTAACCAGATTGAAGGTTCATGCAACGATCTGATGGGATGAACTACAAACATCCAGAGCAAGAAAGGGGAATCCCAAGATCAAACAATGGGATAAAATGGTGAGTAGATTGAAAGCTATATTTATGCCAAAAGATTATCAATTAAATATTTTCAGACAATTGCAAAATTTGAGACAAAAAGGACTGACTGTCAAAGAATATATAGAAGAGTTTTATAAGCTGAGCATTAGAGAAGGACATGCAGAGGATGATGTAGAAAAGGTAGCCAGGTACATCAATGGCTTGAGATATGACATACAGGATGAAATCAGCTTCCTAAGTCTAAAGATAATTGAAGATTCCTATCAAGTAGCTTTGAAAGCAGAGGAGAAGATGTTGAGAAAACAAAATCAGAGGAACAAAGGGAAAAGTTCAACAAGAGGTAGAGGAACTACCAGATCAAGATTTCAGCACTCTCAGGGTGAAGTAGGAGGTTTAATTAGTAGACCACCACAGAGAGAAGACTTTAGTAGAGGAAGATTTGCACCTAGAGGAAGAGGCCGAGGAAGAGAAATTCGATGTTATACACGTGGAGAATGGGGACATGGATCATGGGACTATCCTCATAATAAAGTAGCAAATCAATGGAATGTGAATGTGGCTGAGGCAAAGGAAGAAAAGCCTCAAATTGCAAATAAGGAAGAATCGCCTGAAGTAAGAGAATCTTTGTTATTGAAAAGGGTATTGCCTAAAGCATAGAAAGAGACAGGAGAACCAGCTCAGAGAAAGAGTTTATTTAGGACTACATGCAAGTCCAAAGGAAAATGTTGTAAAGTGATAATTGACAGTGGAAGCACTGATAACCTAGTTTCTATAGAAATGGTGGACAAGTTAGGATTAGTGAAAACAATACTCCTTACAAAGTATCATGGCTACAAAAAGGACATCAGCTTATTGTGACAAAACAACGCAAAGTAGAAATATAGATTGGTACTTACAAGGATGTGATATTATGTGATGTAATGCCAATGGATGTATTCCATGTATTGCTAGGAAGACCTTGGCAGTTTGATAGAAAAACCATTCATGATGGTAGAAGAAACACCTATACCTTGGAAAAGGATGGAGTGAGGCATACATTGCTGCCATTAAAAGATTACGCAGACAAAAGAATAGCTGGAAATAGTGTTATGTTGATGAGTGGAAAGGAGTTGTTGCAAGAAGTTGGAAAAGATGAAGAAATTCATTTTGCTGTCATGGGGAGACCTAAGGTAATTTTGACTTCTACAAACTTGGAAAATTTACCTGAAGAAATCAAAAATCTATTGAATGATTTTGCTGATATTATTGCGGATGAGTTGCTAAATGCATTGCCACCAATCAGGAGTATTAGTCATCACATTAACCTGATACCTAGAGAAAATTTGCCAAACAAAGCAGCATACATATTGACTCCTTAGGAGAATGCTGAAGTTGGGAGACAAGTGCAAGAACTGATGGATAAGGGATTAATCAGAGAGAGTCTTAGTCCATGTGCTGTACCAATAGTACTCAGTCCAAAGAAAGGAGGTGAGTGGTGCATGTGCACAGACTCCGAGCCATCAAAAAAATCACAATCAGGTATTGTTTTCCTTTACCACGAATGGATGATTTGATGGATTGCTTAAGTGAGTCAAAGTATTTTACTAAGATAGACCTGAAGAGTAGATATCATCAAATAATGACTAGAGAAGGAGATGAATGGAAAACTGCATTCAAAACAAATAGTGGTTTGTATGAGTGGTTAGTGATGCCTTTTGGACTCACTAATGCACTCAACACATTCATGAGGTTGATGAATGAAGTCTTGAAAGACTATGCAAGCAAGTTTTTCATTGTTTATCTTGATGATATTCTAGTTTTTAGTAGAAGCAAAGAAGAACATCTAGATCATCTTAAGTTGGTTCTAAGAACTCTACAAAAAGAGAAATTGTTGATAAATATGAAGAAATGTAGTTTCATGAAAGAAGAATTTATCTATTTGGGGTTTGTAGTTTCTAAAGAAGGTCTGAAAATGGATCCAGAGAAAGTCCAAGCAATTTGGAACTGGCCTATTCCAAGAAACATATTTGAGGTAAGAAGTTTTCATGGTCTTGAAAGTTTTTATAGAAAATTTATCAAAAGCTTTAGTCAGATTTGTGCACCAATTATTGAAACAATCAAAGAGACTAATTAGCCATTCAAGTGGACAAAAGCAGCAGACAGAAATTTTAAATTGTTGAAGAAGAAAATTACAAAAAAACCAGTTTTAGCTTTGCCTGATTTTGGAAAAGTTTTTCAAGTTGAAACTGATGCTAGTGGAGTTGCAATTGGAGCAGTTTTAAGTCAGGAACAAAGACCAATAGCATACTTTAGTGAGAAACTAAATGAAGCTAAGAAGAAATATTCTTCTTATGACAAAGAATTTTATGCTATTGTGCAAGCTTTAAAAAAATGGAGACATTATTTGCTACCAAAGGAGTTTGTATTGTACTCTGATAATCATGCATTGCAATTTATAAACAATCAACCAAAATTGAATCAAAAGCATGCCAAGTGGGTAGAGTTTTTACAGAGTTTTACTTTTGTGATCAAACATACAAGTGGTAAGTTGAACAAAGTTGTTGATGCTTTAAGCAGGGTAAATTTCATTATGCAAGAATTAAGAGTTGGTGTTGTAGGATTTGAAGAAATGGTTGATATGTATAAAGATGATGCAGAATTTAAATATATTTATGCAATTGTACAAAATCCGAAAGTTCATAGTAGAAGCCAATGGTTAGATTATCTTATCCAAGGAGGTTTACTGTTTAAAGGTAACAAACTCTGCATTCCCAAATGTTCTATGAGGGAAAACATAATCAAGGAGAAACACAGTGGAGGGTTATCTGGGCACTTTGGACAAGACAAAACCTTTGCTCAGGTAAATGCTTTTTACTATTGGCCAAATATGCAAACTGATATTAAGAGATTTGTTGAAAAGTGCAGGATATGTCAACATGCTAAGGGGAGAAGCCAAAATATAGGATTGTACCAGCCATTACCAATACCAGATCGACCATGGGATGTTAGTATAGATTTTGTTTTGGGATTAACTAGAACTCAAAGAGGAAATGATTCCATTTATGTTGTGGTATATAGATTTTCTAAAATGGCACATTTCGTTGCATGCAAAAAGACTAGTGATGCAACACATATTGCTAATCTGTTTTTTTCAGAAGTTGTAAGGTTACATGGATTTCCTATAAGTATTGTGTCTGATAGGGATACAAAGTTTGTTGGGCATTTATGGAGAACTCTTTGGAAGAAACTAGGTACCAACCTTAGTTTCATCTCGTCATATCACCCTCAAACAGATGGATAGATCGAAGTGGTACACATAAGCTTGGGAAACATATTGAGAAGTTTAGTGTAGCAAAATCCTAAGCAGTGGGATTTAGCACTTGCTCAAGCTAAGTTTGCTTATAATGACACTCCAAACTAAAGTACTGGGATGAGTCCATTTCAGATTGTTTTTGGGATGAATCTAGGAGGTCTATATGAGCTCAGAAATTTGAGCAAACAAGACACAAGAAGTGCAAAGGCTGAAGAGTTTGCAGAGCAGATGCAGAGACTACAAGAATATATCAAAGACAGATTGCAGAAAAATAGTGGAAAATACAAACAGAGAGCTGATATGAGGAGGAAAGAAAAAGAATTCCAAGTGGGAGATCTAGTGATGGTACACTTGAGGAGAGAAAGGTTTCCTATTGGGGCTTATAATAAACTAAAGATGAAGAAGATAGGGCCATGCAGAATAGTGAGAAAGTTTTCAACCAATGCGTATGAAATTGAGTTTCCAGAAGGGATTGGAATATCACCTATCTTTAATGTTGCAGATTTGTACCCATACAAGGAGACAAAGACAGGGATACAGAATGAACCTGAAGAAGATGAAGAACAAACTATACATTGGGAAGAACAAATGCCTAAAACAATCAAGAAAGAGGTGGAAGTTGTTTTGGAGAAAAGAGTAACTAAAAGAACCAGGGGAGATGTTTATTTTAAGTATTTAGTCAAATGGAAGGGACAACCAATAGAGGATGTCAGTTGGTTGACAACAACAAAGTTGCAGAAGTATGGAGTAAATCCTGAAAGTTTGATGAATGATTCTTTTCTTCCCCGGGAGTCTGATGCAGGAGCATCCAGACTTAGCCAACAATGTGATTGTATGTTCACATGTTGTGGCTAACATGAGCTGAATTTCATTGACTTGAGTGGTCAAAATTAGTTTTAATAGAGAGAGTTGGATCTCTTGAATTTATCTATTACTTCAATTATGGTAATAATTAAATCATTGTATTATTTTTAGAATAGGAAATAAGTTGTTAGAATAGGTGTGTATTAGAGCTTGAGAATAGGGATTTAATAGTTGAGCTGATAAAAATAGAGATTGAGTTGTAAATGTAGTTAGGATAGGATTTGATACATAAAGGACAAAAAAAATGTAATGATAGAGATTAGATGGAATGATAGAGGGAGTAAAGCGAGAGATTGAGAGAGAGAGATAGGGTTGGAGAGTGAGACAGAGGTCAGAAAAATTGTTGTAATCGAGCCAAGAGGGCCAAGTCTCTGTAATTTCTAGTTATTGAATAAATTGGTGAAGTTTGGTGTGTTCGAACTGTTCTGGTGCAGAATTTCATTTGCAATCTGCATATCAAGGTTCCAGACCCTAATCGGGTATTAATTTATGTTTATGTGTTTTATTGTTAATCACTGTCAATTAGCGTTAAGGATTTATAACAAGATTAAGCTAAACCTCTATTAAACCACGTTTCTTAAAGTTATGTATTTAGCACGTGGGAAGTATTCCCAAGTGGTAAGTGGTATCTCGCACACTTAAGAAATGGTAAATGGTATTTTTCCATGTCGCACGATTAACCTTAGCGATTGACACGTAGCACAGGAAAACCACTTTTCTCGCGCGCTCTCAAACTGATATCGGTCGAGCAAGAATTCACGCAAGATGGTGTGATAACCATTGGATTGAACGAGACAGATCAAAGGTGGAGATCATCCGGGCTAGTTGGCACGTGATACGATGCGATATTCATTGGATCTGACGGAGCCAAATCAACGGTGAAGATTGAAGTGCTAGGGGAGTAAGAAGTCAAAATGGGATCGACGGTGATTGGTCAAATTAGCGGGACCCTCGGAAGGATATACACGTACATAACCTTATTAGCGTGCAACTAATTGGTTTTTAAGTGAACCACTAGTCTAATTCTAGACTACCACATCAACTTTCGTCAACCTCCTTTATCAATAATCCTGATACGTTTCCAAAATTTTTTTCTTTAGTTGATGCCATCATCTGATGTTATCTTTACCAAGGATCATGAAGCAATATACGACTACATTATTGAGCATGAAAGGGAATAATTTTAGTTTCTGAGCATCAATCATGTAATCATAACTATGGAAAATTACATCGAACTCGAATAAGAAGTGTTGGGATCTTCTTGTGATAGACATTGGAAATTAGAGAGCGCAAAGTGAGAGATGCTATTCATTTTAGTCTTCACATATGACTCTAGTATGGGAAATCCAAAATTAGAAGCCACCTCTTCGACATCCTCATGTGTCATTCCCTTGTCTTCTTGTTTTACAAGTGGATTTAGAGATTTAGGAAGGAGAAATAATCTGGAGTAAAATTTTTCTTTGATTAGATCTTTAGTGGACCATATTTTTGGTTTCTCAAAACCTTGTATAGTCTCTGATTCTAGGGAAAAGATTTATCTTTCTACTTAGCAAGAGAGGTGGTTGTAAGTGTTAAATAATGTGGTTGATTGTGCTCCTTTCCCTATTGAGATGTTCTTGCAATGTTAGTTTTAAGAGGGTTCTTTGAAGTGCTAACACATCTACCCAATTGATCCCTACTTCTTGGAATTTAAAAAATCATCCCTCAAATGGATTAAAAAAATCTAATTCATCTCAAAGGAAAAAACAAAAACAACATAATAGTGACTGTAGTAATGATGTTTCCCCAACAATGATGCCAAAAATGACAGGGCTTTCAATTATCCTCAAATTACTTTTCAAACAATGGAAGGTCTATTAATTTAAATGTCAATCAAGAATTCATACATAACATATGAAATGTCGCGCACCATATATGATTAGTACAGTTTTCTTGTGTAAATGCGGTTGTAGTAATCTATAGGTTGTCACAAATCAAGATTTATCATGCATCATCAAGTCACCAACTAATTCCACACTAGGCTCACAATCTAATACACACTTTTCACACATGTAAAGGCTAATCTAAATTGGAGAAAAGTAAATTCATTCATTGCAGAAAATGAATCACTCATAAACTTGCTGAAGTAACAAAGTAATCTTGTATCCAGTAACAAAGTGTTAATTGCATAGATGATAAGATTCTATGAAATATAAACTTATCCAATTAATCCTTTATTATGAAAGAAAAAATTTAAAACTCAATTGTTGAAAAAATATATTAAACTATTTAATCAAATCCTAAATTAGAGTATTCAAATTTAGTACCAAATTGCAGCACTATAAACTCGCGAATTACAACAAAGAAAAAAGAATAGAATCATGATGAACATGGAATTGCAGCATGTAACAAAATATAATCTACATGAACTGTATCAACATGAACAAATGGAATTGTAACAACATGAACTATTTGAATTGCAACAATGTAATGTAATCAAATTGCAACAACTTAAGTCAATTTAATTGCAACAACTTAAGTCAATTTAATTGCAGCAACATAAAAACAAAACTAAAGAAATAATATAATCTAAAACTATCTACCCATTTCAACAATACCTAACGAAGGAGGGGGGCCGACCACCTTAGACTACCATTGGGTTAAGAGGGTAAGTGTATTTGAAAGCTTAGCACACCATTCAGGAAGAAATTGAATTTTAAATTATAATGGAAATGGGGTTAAAACAACTCCATCTTTATAATCCAACACAAGCTCTTATCTATGTCTATGTCTCCTAAATTATTATTTTTGAATCCCTTTTATATATAGAATAATCTATCTAAATGAATTCATTGAGAAGGATATAAAACCATGAGAATTAGATTGTTCCATCCTCATACATTTTTTCCCATAGATTGTAAAAATTCAGGTAAATGATGACTTAATAATTTGTTCAATAGGTGGCAAGTGAGTCATCATTTAATCCCAATCGACTACTTTCTCCTTGTTGCTTTGTTTCATGAAAAGGCCAATTTTATGTGTTTGATTGATCTAAAGGTAACAATTGTTCATTTGAATGTCGACTTGGAATAACTATAACGAAGTTGCAACATTGTTGGTTTAGAGTTGCAACAATAACATAGTCTAAAGTTGCAATAATAATGACCTGAAGTTGTGGCTACAGACGCAAGTGGGAGTTGCAACCACAAACACAACTAGGAGTTGTAGTAATGGGCCAGAGCAGGAGTTACAATAATGGGTTGTAGTAGGAGTTGCAACAACAAAACAAATGGGAATTGTAACATCAGTTGTGAGTTAAGGTTGTGATTGCAACCATTCAAAGTTTAGTTGTGAGTTGCAATGATGAATATGGATTGCAACAATGGTTGTGAATGAAACAAATGTTGATGAGTGTGTGTTTTCTTCTTATTCCATTTTCACCATGGTCAGTACAAAAATATAACAATTTCCTAATAATGCATATCAAGGTGATAATCATACCTTTGTCAAAAACATGTGTTTGTGAGTGGAAAGTGAGGAAATAAGGTTTAATAAAGAAAATCGTGAGGCAAAAAGGTGTTGAATTGGTGCCAAAAAGATTCCAATTTGAGCATATGGAAAGTATAATCCCTCAAGAAAATACACATAGCCATGTTTTCTAGCTTAGCCTTAGCTACTTTTCCATAAATGGATCCCCAAAATTCTAGAAACTTGAATAACTCCAATTCTTGATGCATATGATTGTTGATAGGATTCTAGGATTCTTCAATGTCAGTAGGTGCCCCTCCATACTCTCTCTTTAATTTGTTCATTAAGGAATCATACATCCTCTTAAATAACTATATCATGTTTATAACTTCTCCTTTGAACATGTATTCTTGTCCTTGAACATATTCTTCTTCTCTGGGTGGAGAGCTCATAGTTATAGGTTGTGGTGGAGGTTGCATATGTTGATCTCTTGCAATACTACCCATACCACTTCTTCCTCCTATGTCCATTGTTACCTATCACAAGAGGGAGTATCAAATTCAAGTTAGTCAACAACAAACAATAAAAATATTGAACAAGGAATAAAGCTTGGCAGGTCCATGATGCTAGTGTGTTGAATTGTTCACTAATATCATATGTAATGCTCATCCATTTCACCTCAATAAACCTTAAAAGGAATGCACGTGCACAAAGAAGTTACAAACATAGAATTGGAGATATATTCCAAATGATTTCACTAGAGTTGAGTGCATAATAAATTACTAAATGCAATTTAATAAGATGGTCACTACTATCCATATAGTAGATATTATGTGTTGGTAATTATTAGCTTACTGATACCAAATATTAAATGGTTACCAGTCTTCATACGTGCCACATTATATAAGATATTGCAAGTAATGTTATGCTTTATTAATTAATATAATTTCCACCTTCAATAGTTTGTCTCAACTACTTTTTTGAACATTAAGGAAATAATGACATTTTGATTGAATCTATAGAATAAATAATAGTGATTATATATTCAAATTCCACTTAAAATTCTTAGTTCAAACTCCCTTTTAAGGTCATTTTTATCTTTTACTTGTAGAGAGTTTTCCAATGATATAAATTTTATCTTATTCTAGGTTTCAGATATAAAGTTATGGCCTTTGGAAGATTTATCATTTTGTTCCATGTTAGAATTTGTACATTTGACATGTGGATTACACGTGGAAATCATGGCCATATATCATAACCTCTCAGTACCAAAACTACAAGTTGGATACCTCGACTTTCCAAGTTGGCATTTGGATCCGGGTTTTTCTAAAATAGTCCCCATGGCTATTTCAAGTTTTCTATATTTCATACGTCCAACATTTTTGTCTTATCCAAATCTAGGATTTTATATTTTTGCTAGTTGTTATTCCAATTCTTCCATATTTCCACATTTCTGCTACATCAATGCGTCAACTTTCTAGATATCTAGATTCCCATATTTTCGAATAACCTACTATTTGAAAAAATTAAAAAGTTTGAATTAAACAAAAATCCATATTTTTATATTCTAAATATGGAATATCTACTATCCACATCACCTGTCATGTTGTTACCATTTATCCTTCCATGTCATCACCAACACGCCTATGTGGCCATGTTATTAGTGACATGTCAATGTAATGCAATATCCAAATTTTTAAATTTTCAAATTGTAGGAATATTTGACATTTGTAAAACCCAAAGATGACATTTTCCCAAATATCTATATTTTCAAACTTCTCATCTCCACATTACCCACCATGATAGATGTCACATTAGTTTTCATGTTGACTTCTTTCCATCCTAGCTGACATGTTGACATGCCATGTCAGCATGCCACATCATCTTGGCATGTTCTCCTTGCCACATCAACGTGACATGTCATCCTACCACATCATCATGTCATGTCAACACTTTCTCACTCGACCAGTCTAGGGTTTTCTTACATGGGCTCCATGTGATTCTCACATAGTCTACTCCACTGGAATCTAGATCTAGGTTTTCCAAAAGGTCAATTTTAAAAAGTTTTGGATTTTTGGACTTTTGGATTTAGAGAAACAAAGTACTTCCATATCCTCTGAATATCCATATTATGTCAAATGATGGATAAGGACCCACAATTTTTTGGATTCTAGATTTTTCAATATCTAAATTCTATCAAGTGACAATAAATAGTCCCATGAGTTGTTGGATTTTGGATCTCCTAGATATCTAGATTATGTCAATAGAAATAAAATATTTATGGTAACCAATAGAAAGGAAATTATATATTGATATAAAAGGTTTAAGTTTCATTCCTTTGAGTTCTCTGCTATCCAAAACTTTTCAAAGATTACCTTTTAATTTTATTTTGCTAGTATGTTCATCTTAATCGAGGAGGATCTCCACAACTTATCAAAATTTATGATTTCAAATGCTAATGAAAATGTAACCATGTTGAAGAACATATCAAGATATTTCCAATGCAATTCAAACGGGCTCAAACAAACATTGTATGTGAAAGTTATGGCCTTTGGAAGTTGAAGGCAAAAAAGGGGTGGCAACCCGAGGATGACACATGGAACACCCTAGGATGGCACGTGGAAAACGAAAAGGAGGACATGTGGCACACCTGAGGATGACACATGACACATCATATATTGACATGGCACACTCATAAGATGACATGAATGATGATACAACAATAGATGGTATGGTTGACTTGGATCAACAAGAAATTGTCATAGGCACCACATGGCACCACACGAACAAATGTGAGACTGATACATGACACCATGTGGATCTACCACATGGATTCCATGTGATCTAATCAGGGGCTACCACACGGGTCAACCATAAGCTACCATGTCAACCTTCTGGAATAATGACATGGGAAAGGACATCCCTTATGATTGGTTGGAAGATTTGGATGGAATGTCAGGTTCATTTGGAAAATGGGATAAGCTGAAATTTTCATGGGATAAGTGGTTACAACATATTTTATATTTTCATGATTTCAAATTGGTCGAAATATTTTATTAAATGTGGGTGATTACATCCGAAAAATCATGTTTAATTCCACAAAATCACATTATATCCCAAATTTCATGCACAATTGAGATTTGGTGATTTGAACTCACAACTTGTACTATATAAACCTTATGCCTTACCATTGCACTAGGGCTACAAGTTGTGAAGCATCTGTGAAAAAATATTTTTAAGGTATATTTTCTAGGAGAGTTTTGGAAAAATCAAATCAAGCATATTTGAACTTGTAACCTATCTTTTTAAAACACAATTTCTTACCATTGCACCACAAGGCCCAACTATTGATAGAATAGTGCACATGGTTTATCTTTATGCAGTTTAAGTTTTATAATTTTGAAGAAATGAAGCTTTAGAAGTCATTTATTTGCAAACCAAGAGATGAGAGAGGATTATGGTAGGCTACATCCTTCTTAGAAGAGCTAAAGACAATGTTTATTGCAGGTTGGACCATATGAGATGTAAAAAAGTACTTAAATTATTTCTGCATCTTATTAATTGATCAATTGCTCATTGGAAGCAGACTTAGAGACATAGCCCAAGAGGGGTGAACTCCATTATCAACTTACATCTCTTGTATTTTATTCTTTTATGTTATTCATTTCTTCATTGTAGTCTTTTCAATTGTCTATTAAGTTTTAAGAACAAGTTTAGACAATTTTTTCAAGTTAACATTCACATGCAATTTAACATTAACTTTAGATCAAGTTTGGTATCAAAGCATGTTTGATCTTGGATTTTCAAAGTGTTGAATGCTTACGAGATATAAGCTCAAGAATGGAGAAGGATCTCTTGAAGAGTTTAATCCTGAGATTGGTTCAAGACAAATGTTTCCACAACAAGTAATGGAACATGAAGGGGAAGAAAGCCTTACTGAGTATGAAAGGGAATTTCAATAAGATTTTATTGACATGAAAGCCACGGTGGAAGAGATGTATACAGAATGAAGAGAAAAAGAGAAGGTCCAATTCAATTTAAATATGAAGGAGTTGGTGGTGACCCTCCTATCGAGTTTCTATTTTATCCTCTCTTTTTTCATTTAAAACACCCATCCTTAATCATTTTACCCTATCTCTTCACCATTTCTTGCTATTCCTACTATATTTCTTCATGAATATATTATAACATGCCTACAAGAGTTAAGTAGTTCATTATAATATTTACTTTATTTTTCATGAACTAAGAAGCATTATTGTTGGTTTCACTGATGATGGTTTTGTCTAGTTCACTTCATGTAGCTCCTTATAGTTTCGAGAACTGACTTCCAAGGTTTGCATATGTGCAGGCTTCCAATCCAAAATATTCCATAAGGTAATTGTTGTTGATAAGGTCGAGATTTTTTTCCTCCTATTCAAATATTTTCTGATTACATGTGCGAGCTTCTAGCTCATGGTCAAAGGTATGGTCAAAGTAAACAACATCTTGTAGGCAGAATCATGTAATGAAATTCGGGCATGATTTCTGGAGAAGCAACGAATAATTTGAAAATTCCATGACATGGGTTTTATTTAAAACATTCCCAATAAGGTGGAGCATCAATATTTTCTCCAAAAAGTTTCTATATTTGGAAATGCATAGGGTTCTTTCAAGGGTATATTTCTAATTGTGGTCGTTATCAAGTTGCATCCCAAACAAAGAAACCAATTAGTAAAATAGAATAAAATCAAAGCTATTATTATATGACTATAGGTTAGAAGGATCATATGTAATCTGATATTAAGATTCCCTCTAGTCAAGATGTACTAAAAAAACACAAAGACAATATTTTGTAAATCCATCTATGCTTGATAGTCCAAATTTATGGGAATTAGTTTCAATTTGCCCCATTGCTCTTTTGTATAAGTGTATGGACATAGAGTAGGTTGGGGGATGGAAAATATTGTAGATGGTAGCTAGGTTGAAAAATCATCACTAATCTCTGTAATAAAATACTGTTGATGAATTGATCATGGGAGCTGCTAACTGCATGATGCATTTATGAAGATTTAAACTTAATGAGAAGGAGTTGATTGTTGATGTTTTGGATCATTTTTGGCATACATTAATATTGTTTATGTAGCTTCATATCCAATGTGGCAATTTTTAGGAGGGCCCACCAACTTGGAGGAGGAGGTCTCACAGTTTTTATGGGATATTAGAGGTTGTAGGGAAATTATTTGTTACAGAAGAATATCCCTTGTCAGGACCAGTTCGAGATGACCTTAATAGGCTCATGATGGACCCCAATAATGTTGTTACTATCCAACAAAATCAGAGGGTTGTCGTCAAAGAATATTGGCAATTGGTTAGGACTAAGTCTTTCAGGACTCTTTTCATTGCTTAGGAACTTTGGAATGATCTTCCAAGATATCTTCAATAGAGGAATACTTTAGGATATATATATATATATATATATATATATATATATATATATATATATATATATATATTATAACTCAACTGGGCTACTTTTTACACTAATTCTATATTGAAGTTTGGAACTAGATGGATTGGGCAAGGTTTCATTTTACAATCATCTGGTGTCCAACCAACTTTTACCAAGCACTTATTCATTAGGAAGAGCATGAAGAAAGGACATGATGGCATGAGGTGGAAAATTTATTGGATTATTATTTCATTATAGAATTTGGACATCCTTCAGACTCGTCGAGCAAGATACATGCATGTCTTCCTGAACAAGAAGATGAGGATGCATGAGGACATGCATCAAAATTATCAGGGGGGAGATGATGGGCTACATAATTAAATTTTTTTCTATGTAATCATCTGCTCCATTTTTTACCAATTACTCCTATTTTTCCTAAATTACATTTAAAACCCTCAATATCTACCATTGGAAACTAAGGTATAAATGCATTTTCTAGTCTTCTTACTACATTCATAGACAAAGTTAACGAATGATCAAAGGGTGGTTTGATATTTTATATAAATATATGGTATGAATAAATAATAGGTGATAATGATCTGGATTATATCATTATATTGTTTGTCATCCATATCAATGCTTTCATAGAGGAAAAAGTGGAGGAATCAACTCACAGGACCATTTTTATGGTGGGACCTAGTTTGGAAAAACAAGGTCTGAAACATTCTAGGAGAATTTTGAGGAATGAAATGAAATTTTTTGGATGGGGGTAGTTTTTTTTTTCTTATTTTTTCTATTCTACACACAAAGTCCTTTCCAATGGCACAAGAATCACGTCAATCAGAATCTATATGCAAAATTTATTCCACTCATAAGTTGACCTTCCTGTTTTGACCACCATAATTCGGGAGGATGTCATGTCAACCCCTATTATTCATAAAAAATGGGCTATTCATGTTATTATGATGTAGAAGACTCTAGAATATTCTATATTGTAACTCTGGTTAAGAGTTGAGGAAGTCAAACCTAACCACTAGGAGGCTATCGGGCTGCTGTTATAATTGGTCCACAAGAAGGGAAGGGGATTGCATTCTTTCAAGTGCATTCATTCCATAGCTGAGAAGAAATAGTTGAGAGGAATAGGATATAGAGGAAACATAGAGGATTTTTGAATTGTAGTCAACCCATGTGCCACAAGCCATACTTCTTTGTACTCACAACCATATTTCCATTCAAAGAAAGAGAATGGAGCAGGCTCACCTTCCAGCTGGGTTTTTCTCTTGAAATGGTTTCCCAAAGCATATCTTGTGTCAAATGTCTGTGTGAGATTTTATTTTTTCGTTCTCTATTGTTTGTATAATTGTTTGTTCTCATGCATTCACTATTAACAATAAATCTACAGATCCATAAATCTAGTAAAACTGTAATAGTGTAGAATTTCAAATTTTAAATATAATATTATTAAATTTGTTGTGATGAACTATCCAATATAATATTCATGGTATTTTACAAATCATATTTCCCAACCAATATAAATGCCCTGCAAATATCCATAATACCCTCAAAGAAACCCAGCTGTAATCTTCAAGTATTTCAAGGGTTTAGATCACCATATACGGGATCAAGTGATGTTGTTCAAGCCCAAATTAGTGTACAAGGATTATGTAAAGGCACAACACCTATAGAACATTGGCCCAAAGAGAGTGCAATCAAGTGGGTCGAAGTAGAAGGAGCAATAAGACACTTGTAAGGAGGGGATGAAGAAGAAAAAAGGGGGAAAAGATAAAATACATCGGCCATAACACACCAATGCAAATATCCCAACAACCACTGCAATGTTGATGACCATATAGAGGATAAGTGTTGGAAGCTGCATCCAGAGCTAAACCCAGAGAACAAAAGAAAGAAAATAAGAAGAAGAATATCATGGCCACTGATTCGAGCAACCAAGTTGAAAGAAACTCGAATGTGGATGAAAATATCATTTGTACATCAATGTAGAAGGAGGTGAATCTGAGTAGCATTCAACAACAAGAAGAGAAAGAAATGACCAAACTATTCCATATAAATATATAAGTCAAGAAGACAAAGATTGATGTTTTATTTTACTCAAGATTGCAGGTGAATCTAATTGTAGTAGATTCGGTCAATAATTTGGGGCTATAAGTTCATGATCATCCAAACCCATATCCATTGGGATGGGTAAATAAAGATATAGAGTTGAAGGTAACAAAATAGTGAAAAATTAGATTTTCCATCAGTGTTGATTTTATTGATGAAGTAGAATTAGATGTGCTTCCTCGTAACATATGTCTAAGTAGTGTTTGGGAGTCCCCACATGTACATATGAGATGAAATATTCATGTGGAGATCCAAGCAGTATTGTCTCATCAAGGATGGAAAATTGTTCATCATCAATGCGCACAAAGGAAATTCAAAAATTTCATTGATAAGTGCCAACCAAGCCAAGAAATTGATCAATTCTAACAAGAAGTATATTTAATTGTTTTTAAGAGAAAATTAGTTGGTAGAAGAGTCAGTATGAGGCAAGGCATCCCTGGAGGAGTGTGTGAAGAAACAAAAACAACAACTAGAAGAGTTGATATAGGCATATAGAGATGTGTTTCGAGAGACTAAAGGGTTACCACTTAAGAGGGAAGTGGAGCACAAGATCCAACTATTGTCAGACTTCACAATGCCAAACATTAGGTTGTACATGAAGTCTATTATAGAAGAAAGTGAGGTGAAGAAATAGTTGCAGCAACTACTAGAACAAGGTTCATTCAACTGAGTACATCATCATGTGGGTCACCCATCATCATTATGCCAAAGAAAGATGGGAGTTGGCATATGTGTATAGATTACAAGGATTTGAACAAAATCACACTCGAAAACAATTAGTAACCCCTACCTAGGATATATGATCTGTAGGACTAGCTGCAGCAAGAAAAATACTTCACCAAGCTAGACTTAAAGTCTAGATACCACCAGGTTTGAGTCAAAGAAAAAGATACCTAGAAGACCACCTTCAGAACCAAGCAAGGTTTGTATGAGTGGTTAGTCATGTCATTTTCCCTATGCAATGCACTAGCTACATTTATGAGATTAATGAATGATGTATTGCACCATTTTATAGATTCATTTTTTATTATCTAGTTAGATGATATACTGATACACAGTGATGCCTAGGAGGATCACATCTCTCATTTGACACAGGTGTTGGAGACATTAAAGAAGCACCAACTGGTAGCAAATAACAAGAAGTATGAGTTTTCACAACAGTCTTTGGTGTCTCTAGGTATGTGATAGGTGGAGGAGAGCTGCTTGTACCCACTCATCCTTAGGAAAGCATTTCCATGGACTTTGTGGGAGGTTTACCAACAACTATGAAGGGACATGACTACCTACTGATGGTAGTTGACAGGTTCAGCCATATGTGTGTTCTTATACCCTCTAAAAATACCATGAGTGGGAAAAAAGTAGCAAAGGTGTTCTTTGGATAGTCTGGGTGCACTTTGGGATACCAAGGAGTATCATTTTAAATAGTTATACAATATTTCTCAGTGCATTCTAGACTACATTGTGGGAGAATATGGACACGAAGTTGAAGAGAACTACAACATCCCATCCACAAATAGATGGGAAGACATATGTAGTCAATAGGACTTTGGTTCAACTTCTGAGGGGATACAACTAGAAGCATATGAAGACCTGGGATGAAAATATGGTATATACACAACTTTCTTACAATAGAGCAGTCCACACTTCTACAAGAAAGTCCCAACTTGAAACCTATTTTGGATATTTTCCACCTTCACCTCTAGACATTGCATATGGGCAACAAGGAGTGAGGGAAGATTTTACAGGAGATGCCTTGAGGGAAACGTTTGTAGAAAAGATCAGGAAAATCCATATAACTGTGCAACAGATACTGCAGAAGTCACATGAGAAATATAAGGCCAGGCATGATCAACACTAAATAGATAAATATTTCAAGGTGGGAGACAAGGTGTGGCTATAGCTGAACAAGGAGAGGCTACAGGGGCCTAGTAATAAAATCAAGGTTATGAAATATGCTCCCTTTGAGATACGAGAAAAGGTGGGTGATAATTCCTATCAACTTAGTTTACCACCATATATCTTCATTTACTCAGTTTTCAATGTAGATAATTTGAAACTCTATGAGCCTTCCATGCTAGATCAAGAAGGGCAACAAGTCCTACTTTCTGTGGACGATTTGGCACCAACTGCTCAGAAAGAGTTGACAAAAGATAGAGTTTTGCAAAAGAGGTCCAGAACTACAAGACAGGGGAAAAATGACCTTTGGCAAATGGGTTGAAAGGACAACTTCCGGGAATATATAAATGGTATGTTAGAGAGAAGGTGGAGGAAAATTTCCCTCACCTCATTTAGTAGAAGCTTTTGGTGACCAAAAGCCTACCAAATTGGGGAGGTGTGATCTAGAGGAAAAGTTCACTCACCTCATTTAATAGAATCTTTTGTGGAACAAAATCCTCCCAAAATGGGTAGGTATGATTTAAAATGGATCATTATATTTTTCATCATCCATCTTGATTCTTTTAGAGTGGAAAACGTAGAAGAATTAGCTCATGGGACTGTTTTTATCGGCAAGATCAAGTTTGGAAAAGAAGGGTCTGAAACCTTCTGGGATAATTTTGAGGTATCAAATGATTTTTTTTGGGGTAAAACATTCTAGTTTTAGTGTAGCACCTTTTTTTTCGTATTCTACACATAAAGACCTTTCCAATGGCCAGAATAATTGCATCAATCGAAGTTCGTCTGCAAAATCTATGCCACGCAGAAGTTGAACTTCTTGTTTTCACCACCATAATTCTAGAGGATGCCATGTAAGCCCATATTATTCATGAAAAAGGTGTTAGCCATGTGCTTATGATGTATAAGACTCTAAAAGAGTCTATATTGTAACTACGGTTAATAGGTTAGGTAGTCAAACCTAACAGCTAGTAGGCTATCGGGTTGTGTTATAACTGGGCCACTAGGAGGAAAAGGGATTCCATTATTTCGAGTGCATTTGTTCCATTGCTAAGTAGAAATAGCTGAGAGGGATGGGAGATATATCACACAGAGATTATGTGTGCACTGTAGTTATTCTACCAGCCACAAAGCATACTTCTTTGTACTTGCAACCATATTTTTGTTTAGAGAAAGAGGGCGGACTCACCTCATCTTCCAATTGGGTTTTTCTACTGATAGTGTTTCCCAAAGTATATCTTGTGTCAAATGTGTGTGTGAGAATTTATTTTTCCATTCTCTATTTTCTGCATAATTTTTCATTCAAATGCATGCACTATTAAAAATAAATCTACATATCCATGAATCTAATAAAACGGTAATAGTGTATAGTTTCATATTTTAAATATAATATTATCAGATCTATTGGATTGAAAAAATAAAAATAAAAAATTATAATGTCTATAAAAACTATTAATAAGAATTAGTAGTGAATATTTATAATATTTATTACTCATTATTAATTATTATTATTATAAATTATTACTATTAATTATTATTATTACTATTAATTAATTATTAGTATTATTATTAATTTATACTAAGAATTATTTATATTTAGATCAGGATTAAGAATAGTTCTATTAATCATATAATTAATCTCTTGATAATTAAATTTAATAATAAATAGTTTGTAATAATTATTATTTAAATATTCTCCAATTAATGAATTAAATTCTAAATTAAAAATCTTCATAAAATCAAAAAAATTATAAGAATTATAATAAAACTTAATTTAATAAAAGACCTTAAAATATGGATAATAATAATTATTAAGCAACCGACCTTCATCTCATCCTTAAATCAAAACAACTCACCTCATAACTATTTAAAACTCTCATTTAGCTCTTCTACTGTCAACATTCAAAAATAGTCCTAATGATGGATCCCTGTTGGGATTTGAAACGTTGATAGAATATGGTTATTATTGTGGGTTCTCCGGTAACTAATTCAGAAGATATAAACCACAGATGTCTAAAATCCAATATCTACGGTAGTTTATGGACCAACTAACGTAAACTTGCAAGGGTATGCAAATAATAAAATATGACTGCAGGCATATGGTGATTAGTGAAGAGACAAATCGCATCTACTGAATTAACCACATGCTATAAAGAGGGAATAATTTTGGTTCAAGCATCTTCGAAGGTCTCAGACAATTTGATAGAGACAGTTACATAATATTCCATCGTCGTTGTGTATTGGACTAATCATGTATCGATCAATTTCATGAGTTATCTTTAAGTATGAAAATGACATTATATGCTTCATAAGTTGTTGTGCAAACAGTTGCACGATTTTCTAAGATGCCTCAATGCATAACAACTGTTATGATGTCGAGGAAAAATATATTATTGTTCATAGACTTATTTTGTTATGTCTATCTTTTATTTAGAAAAATTTAAATGTATTCCAAGGAAAAATGTTTCGGGTTAGTGTATCCTTCAGATTTAGACAGTTTGTTGGGGACTTAGATTCCCCTCTGTCTTATAAATATTTACTCTTAGACATAAGAACAATTAGTCCATAAAATATGATATAATTCTATTTGCTTAATATAATTCTACTCATGGATGTTTTGGTTTACATACTAAAGTTGCCTTGGTGAATTTCTGAATTTCTAGGGATAGGCCAAACCTTAGGTTGGGCCTGCTCAAGGCAAGGTTATGCGTTGAGATTTATTTCACAAGTTGTGTGTTTATTTTCTGCCTATTTGTGTGCTTTAATTTGGTTATGAGTTAAGTAGGATCAATCGAATAATTTTAAGCGTGTGTGTGCTTTTCATTCACTATAGTGTGTTAGAATTTATTACATTTCTTTTTATTGTCATTTTATTGGGCTATGTTTTGATTTTGAAACTATGAGGGCGATGAACCAGCTGCTGCGAAAGTGATAGTTGTTGTTGTGAAACAAGTAACCTTGCCACAATAACTAACACAATAGTTGGCATGAACCATAGTCTTCCAAGATTTGTCTACCCCCATTAGGAATAGTGACTTGGGACAGGGTACTGGAGATCCCAATACATAAAGTACCATGTGACCAAACCTAGGGTGGGAAGCTAAGCTCTAGTTAGACTTGGGTTTTCATCACCTATAGCTTTTTCCCCTTTACATACAGGATTGGTAGGAACTATTATGCTTGTGTATACAACACAGAGCCTTGTAAGTCTAATAGACCCTAGGTTGATGAATTAAATTATTAAGTGAATACTTCATTATATTTAGAAAACAAGTATTCACACCACCATACTGCATGATTAATTATTGATGAAAAGTGTTAAGATTATAAATATGTTGTTACAATGATTCACCCCCCCCTCTCAGTATGGCCTTTGGTCCAACATATATTTGTTTTTCAACGTAGGTAGTAATTGTTGAATATCCCCAAGGGTTATCTCAAGTGGTCTAGAGTTAGACGTGAATTTTTTATATTGTTGCTAGTTGTTGTTGATCACAGGTTCAACTCTCTTCAATTCCCTTGGGGCAAGGCCTCGTAATCAAGGCTATCATTCTCGATTTACCATCCACGAAATGTGGGGAAGTGCTCTGGGGTTTCTCGTTCTTTCGTTCCAAGTAAAAAAAAAAAATAGGGTAGAAACTGTTGACTGAGAAGCTAATTATATTAAATATTTCTGTTAGTTTTTGCACATAAAATGAAATGAAATGAAATTATGATAATTTATTAAGTTTTACAATTATGTATGTGCATAGCTCATTTCAATAAAATAGATTATGGCAATCCATTATGTTTTACAATTATATATTTAACTGACCTAAATACATATTAAATCTATATCTATCAAGCATCAAGAGGTATCAAATATCTCAAGGTGCAAAACTCTTTTTCCAAGTCAAAATGTTTTAATTAATAATAATAATTATTATTATCCATTTTTAAGGTCACGGCCAAACCATAAACCAAATTGGTGTATGAGACCCCCTTGTTTGTGGGACAAGGGACCAACCTCCGCGTAGTAATTTGAATGCTAATTCTATGAAGGCATACATACTCTACCCCCTCTAGTTTTATGAAGATTTTCTTGTAGATTCACAACTCATGTAATGTACTAAAACACAAGACAATAATCTACTCTTTAAAAAATGGAAAGCAATAGATCGATGAAAATAATAATTGACAAGAGGAATATAATCAAAGACACATCACACAATTGTTTCTCTAAGGAAAGCCACTGCTCAAAACCCCAACTATCTATTGTATTAATAAGAAATCTGAGTGATAATACAAAGCTTGTTCTCACAAGAACAATTCCACACAAGTATGATCAACTCTTTGCCTCACAAGCCTGCACTGACCAACACTTAGCCAATTTATGTTTCCTGCTAAGCCCCTATTTCCTTGCGCAATTTCTAAGAGGAATAGAACATATTTAATTGGGAATTCCTCCTTCCATAACTACACAATCCAAATATAGGTCCTCTTCTAATTGCGTGCATGATTTGTACAACTCAGATCATTCTACAACTGATAGTACATTGTCCCTACACTCTAGTCTCAACCGGGTCTTTCTCTAAACTGACATGCATGAGTTTCTCATGAGGGAATCTTCAATTAGTTGGAGTAGCACTGAGGATGCACCAGTGCACCAACTCACTACTAGACCTCTACTAGTTCCACAAATAGATACAACTAGTTTAACTATCTATAACTTAGTCAAACTGGGTTATCTAACTACAACTCAAATAAACTCATCTTGGACCCCTAAAATTTAGGGAGAACATATACATGACTAAAAAAAGTCTTCCAAATCAAAATTCCTAAGCTAATTAAATCAAATAAACTTAATTAAATATTTACACGTTGCTATGAGAATAGAATTCGATTTTAATTCTCAGTTTAATTCAAGGATAAATTAAATTGAAATTTCTTGTTTCCATTTCTCAACACTCCTTGTCCATAAGAAAGGGATTATCATCAATCCTGATCCAGTCTCTATGAAACTTGAATTTACATCTTGACAATACCTTTGTCAAAATGTCAACATCTTCGTCCTCCGTGGGAATGTACTCCAACAACATAATTTTCCACAATACACAATCTCTGAGATGATGATATCAGATATCAATATGCTTGGACCGATCATGAAAAACTAGATTTTCAAAGAGTTTGATACAACTCTGATTATCGCAGTAAATCACAATTGGATCCATCTGTTGACCAAACAAACCAACTAGAATCTTCCTCATCCAGATGGCCTCACATGCTTCCTAACTTGCAACCATGTACTCTACCTTTGTTGAACTAAGTGCAATCGATCCCTGTTCCCTACTGTACTAAGAAACTATCACTAACCCAATACTGAAGATCCCTCCTAATGTGCTCTTCTTGTTGGATGGAATTTGTCAACTCAATTTATTGTGTAAATTAAGACATGTATTTTACTATCAATCTAGGTTGGTAATCTTAGAAGAAAACCACAATTTATGGAATTTTAGATAAAAACTAATGTAGAAAGCAGTTATGAAAACAAAAGTGCACATTACAAATATAAATCATTCTAATAATGGAAATACATATTATAAATTACTTCTCACAACTGAAGAAAAAACTATCTAAGTCTATTCCATAAAAGCATACATTATTGATCAATGAAATTAGGCTATTTTAGAAAAACAAGGAAGAGGCTCTCTCAAAGAGACCTAGTTGTCCTCCCTCAACAATTCTATAATAACATTTTCAATATCTAAGTAAGCAAGAAATAATGTAATGAAAGCATAAAAACTTAATCTAAGAAAACTTGAAAGAAGTGAATCTTGTTCAGTCTTAGTTTTAGCTCACGAAGAAGAGGCTCCCTCAAGGAGACCTAGTTGTCCTTCCACATTCAATCTAATCACTAAAAGAAGCAATATTCACTTAACACATTTCATAAAATAAATTCATATTAAAGATATCTACAATTATTTACAGAAAATGAATATTATGAACATGGAAAATCAAACTAGCATATGCACAAATATAAACATGATACAACAAAGTGTACTTAGCTTGGATGGGGGCCCTCCAACCTTGTTGGTACACTGATAAAATACTCAGCTACAACAACTCATTCACTCCAGAAAACACAAAGAAATCATGAAGCAAAAGTTTTGTCTTCAATTATCTCAAAAATAATAAGTTTGTCTACATACTTCTAATTATGAATGTCTCTTCTTAAATAGGTAAAATTATAACCAAATAAGCTAAAAATTCTGAAACAACCACCATTAATGTTATCCCACTTCATCAGGTTGAAGCCATCCATTAGTTACAAGAAATCTGGAAAATTTCCCAAAAATCTTAAAACTGCCCCTTTTTAATAGGGATTTCTGGGTGACAGGTCATGTTTGACTAGCTTTGATTAGACCTGTCTTTTCACATTTTGAACGGACCTGTATTTTCACGTTTTGACCTATCCAATAGTTTTTAATCCATCCTTGGTTCCTAATATTTCCAAATAAGTATCCATCTCAATCCCAAGTGTCCTACATAAATCACTTCAATGGAACTATTACGGGAATTTCCAGTTCTGTCCAAAAATGCGCTTAAACCCATTTTTTTACAAAAATATATAAAAATTGAAAAACATAATTTATTTACCTAAATATGCATAATAACGTCAAATTGAGGCATATATGGATGATATAAAGTGGAATATGATGGAAGTTAAGTGGATTTTTATTAAGCAAAATTGATCAAAATCGAGGACCAACATCTCCCCCTTGCTGATCTCCAAGCATGTCCTCATGCTTGCTTCCTTCTCTTCGATCTTCTAAGTGCTAATGTACCTATTGTCCCTGATCCTGAAGCCTCTTGCTATGCTATCTATAGAAGACAATCAATACCTTCACTTTTCCTTTCTGATAAACATATGTTTGATATCAAACCATAGCATGTTTTGTTGATTTATTGTGAATCTCCCCCCCTTGCTTAGCTTCAAACTTGTCCTCAAGTCTGTTAAGTTTTGGAGAGTGATCTTGTAAAACACAAATGGAAACAAAAACATGAAAAATAATTCATATTGGCCAAACATGTTGGTTTTCCGATATGAATTCGAGTTTGTGTTGTGCCAGTTTCTTGGGTTTTCACAACCAAACTCTTTTATTATCTTTTTTTTTTTTTTTTGGAGGTAGGGAAGGCATATTGCTATGCTTTTCCAATATTTCCATATCATTATCTTCTGAAATTGTTTTCAAAAAGTCTTCTCTATTTATAGGCTTATGATAAACTTTTAATCTATGGCCATTAACCAGAAAAGAATTTGTCGCTTCATCTATTGTCTTTATCCTTACTACTCCATTGTCAAATATTTCTTCTATCTCATATGGCCCTAGCCAATGAGTAGTAAATTTTGCCTTGAAATCTTTGAACTTAGAGTCAAAAAGTAGTGCCCAGTCTCCTATATGAAATATTTTGTTTTTAATGAATTTATCATGCCATTTTTTCCTTTGTTGTTGAACTAGAGATGTATGCTCCATAGCTTGTTTTCTGATCTCATCTAGTTCATTGAGTTGCATGATCCTCTGTTGTTGTGCTTCAGTCAGGTCTAGTCCCAATTCTACTGCAAGTTTGTATGTAGGAATCTCAAATTCAATTGGCAACAAGACTTCCTTTCCATAAACAAGCTGATATGGGCTAAATCCAATAGTGTTTTTCCATGTTATCCTATAAGCCCATAGTGCTTCATTCAGCTTCTTTGACCAGTCTTTTCTATGAATGTTCATCATCTTTGTCATAATGTTCTCAAGTACCTTGTTCATTGATTCAACTTGTCCATTTGCCTGTGGGTGGTATGGAGTTGATTTTCTATGCTTAATCTTGTATTTCTCTGTCAGGTCTCAAACAAGCTTGGAGGTGAACTATGTACCTTGATTTGTGACTATCTACCTTGGAACTCCATATCTTGCAAATATTTCTTGATAAAGAAAAGTAACTATTGCAGTTTCTGTTGTTGTGCTCAATGCCTTTGCCTCTACCCATTTTGTTACATAATCAATACATACTAGGATGTACTTCTTACCATTTGATGGTGGGCTGATAGGTCCCACAAAGTCAAGAGCCCATTGTTCAAATGGCTCAATCAATACTTGCAGATTCAGTGGAATTTCATCTGAAACTATAGGTCTACCTATTCTTTGGCAGCTATCACATCTTTTAGCATAAGTCTTTGAATCCTTGAATAGCGATGGCCAATAATATCTTTGATTTAAGACTTTGTATGTTGTCCTCTTCCCTGCAAAATGACCACCACATGGTTCGTCATGACATGCTTTTAAAATATCAATGATTTCATCTTCTCTTATACATTTCCTAATTATAAGATCGGGTCCTGTGTAGAAGAGATCTCCATTAATTCAAGTGTACCTAGCATTATCTCTAAGTACTTGCTTTTTATGTTTGCTTGTGAAATGTGATGGTAATATTTCAAATGATATATAATTTTCTATATCTGGAAACCATGGGGTTTTACTTGTTATAGCAAATAAATGCTCATCAGGGAAGTTATCTAACACAGGTATAAGGTCATTAGTAGAATGAAGTCTTGATAGAAAGTCTGCTACTTGGTTTTCTCTCCCTGGTCTATCTAAAACAATGATATTAAATTCTTGCATTAATAATAGCCATCTAGTAATTATGCCATTAGTAATTGTTTTGTTCATTAGATATTTAATGGCTGAATGATCTGTATGGACAAATACTTGATAACCTGTTATATAATGCCTGAATTTATTAACTGCATGGACAACAACTAGCATTTCTTTTTGTGTCACTGTGTAGTTTAATTCTGTTGGTGTTAAATTTTTGGTTATGAAATAGATGGCATAGTTAAACTAATTTTCTTTTTGTCCTAGAGATGCTCCTATTGCTGTGTTTGATGCATCAGTAGATATATGGAATGGTAATGACCAATTTGGTCCTTTGAGAATGGGTGCTATAGACAATTTTTCTTTTAATTTTTCGAATGCATTTTGACAATTGGTAGTCCATTGAAACTCAATGTCTTTTGCAAGCAGTTTAAACAAGGGTAAAGCTATCTTACTGAAGTTTTCGATAAACCTTATGTAGTAGTCTGCATAACCCAAGAAACTTCTTACTTCTTTATGTGTTTTTGGTGGCATTAAATTTACAATAACTTGTATCTTTTCTAGGTCTATCTTGATTCCTGAAGAAGAAATGTGGTGTCCCAACACTATCCCTTCAGTTAAGATTATAAAACATTTCTCATTGCTGAGGGATAGGTTTGTCTCTATGCATCTCTTTAAAACTTTTTCAAGATTCTTCAAACAATCATCAAATGTATTTCCGTATACAGTAAAATCATCCATATAAACCTCTACACATTCATGAATTAGATCAGCAAAGATTGCAAGGACTGCTCTTTGAAAAGTAGCAGGTGCATTACATAACCCAAAGGGAAAAACATTGTATGCATATGTTCCCCATGGACAAGTAAATGTTGTTTTATCTTGATCCTCTAATGTTATCTTAATCTGATTGTATCCACTAAACCCATCAAGAAAAGAAAAGTATTTCTTTCCATCTAATGAATCTAGTACTTGGTCAATGAATGGTAATGGGAAGTGATCTTTTAATGTTTCCTTTTTCAGTTCCCTATAGTCTACACATATTATCCATTATCCATTTTTCTTTAGCACCACAGCTAAGGGTGAAACTCATTGACTATCTGAAATAGGATAAATAAATCCTAGCTGTAATAGTTTTTGCAGTTCCTCTTTCACTATTTCTTTCATCATAGGATTCATTCTTCTTTGTGGTTGACTCACTGGTTTGATATGATCATCAGTTTAGATACAGTGAATACATGTCTTTGGATGAATTCCTTGCATGTCTATATAGTCCCAGGCAAAAGATTTTGAATATTTCTATAATATTGCAATTACCTGTTGTTCTTGTGATGATTGTAGATTATTACCAATATTTAGATTCTTTCCCAGATTGATTTCAACAATTTTTCTTTGAGAATTGGTAATTGAATTAACAGGAAAAATGCTTTCAAATGAATTCTGCAATGATTGAATAGTACAATTTTCCTAAAAGCATTGATTTAAAAGATGATTTGCAGCTTCATATTGTGTTATTCTTAGCTGTTTAGAAATATCAGGTTCTGAGATAAAAAGATCTATTAAACCCTCATCTTCTTCCTCTTCTCTAAAATTAAAGGCTTGACTAATGCTTAAAATAGGCTGAGTGTTTTCTTGTTCATCATCAAGCCATGATAATAGAGAAGGAGATTGAGCGGGAGGATAGAGTGTAATATGTTTCCTTTCACCTCCATGTGCTATGATTATGCTTCCTGATCTACATCCAATGAAGGCATCTACTGTGGCTAACCATGGTCTGCCAATAATTAAAGGATGACCTCCTAAAATTTTTTTGGTTGTAAGATCAAAAAGTCTAAAAGATATTCCCATGAATCTAAAGAAACAGTAATGTCCTCAAGTATTCCTTTCGGTACAACTTTAGATCTATTTGCTAGTTCTAAAATTGTAGTAGTAGGTTAGATGTTTGGCAATTTTAAATACTTCATTGTTTCTATTGTCATGACATTTATAACAGCCCCTAGATTAATTAAAGTTTAAGGAACTGAAAAATTATTGATTGAAATGGTAACCATAGTGTTATATGGAATTTTCATCTATGGATAAACACATTTTCCCTAGGTGGGTAGCTACACCTAGAACAACAGAAAGAAAGTAGTTTAACCTTTCCTTATAGTAGATAGATGAGATGAAGGAACTTACTTGTAGTCTTTCACTTCCTTGATCTCTTTTGAATCACTCACGTCGCTTACACTTGAACTAAAGCCGCTTAATTGGTATGTTGCACATGGAATCCCCCAAGGCATGTTTTGGGGCTTAAAGCCCAAGTTTTGACCAAGTCTTTTTTAAAAGATCTGCAAATTATGGGCGCAGAGCGTGAAGTTATAATAGAGTCACAGGGTTGTTCGCCCTTGTTTTTGTAATGTAATGCTGACTTGATAGACCTACCCATGGTCCGCGGACCATGAGATTGTATAAATAGAGCGAGGCTCTAAGTGAAAGAGATAATAGTAAATAGAATGGAAGCATGATGAGTCTAAGAGACTGAGTCGAAGTGTAAAGTGTGTCTTTGGGTCGTAGAATAGGAGAAGGCTCTGCAGCTAAGTGCATAGAGGCCTAGTAGTCCACAACTGAGTGTGCGGACCCCTGCAGCTAAGTGTGCATGGAAAGTTGAGTCTATAATCGTTGGAAGGATTAATAAAGAGAAGTTTACCATATTTATGTGTATCTTTTCCTGTTTTAATGTATGGTTGGGTATAAATTGCAAGTGTAATATTTATTTGATGCGCGAACTCATATGAATGTGTTGTATAAATTAATATAACATAAGACATCCATTTGCGTGAAGATAATTAACTGTTAGAGGAAGATAGGTAAGGTCTCAGGAGCGACTTAGGGGAATAGTGCAGAGCGCTGCTCCAACAACGCGAAAGCCCCACAACCCATGGTTAGGGCTGCACGAAGGAAAGTGTATCAGGGTGCGAAGGCCAGGAAAGTGTGCGAAGCAGCCTGTGCGAAGGGACTAACAGTTGGACCAGTTCAACCTCTTAGACATCTCAAGGGTGCAGAAACCTGGTTCCAACACCCCCCCATACTACTTCGAGTGAGACCTCAGTCCGTGCTTCGAGGATTGTTGCTGAAAGGTCCAGTAGTACAGGGATTTGTTTGGCTAATTAACTTTGAACCTGGGTCAGGCCCCAACAAGCCAACAAATGGTTTCGTTGCCAAGACCATGATCTGCATAGAGATGTCAGATGTCATATCACTGGAATCTGACAAAGAAAGGAATTGAAGATTGGTTGGACAGAAAGATTCATGAGTTTGTGACACAGGAAAATAGGAATCCGTGACTATCAAAGGAAGAGTGGTTAGATTTCTAGTTATACACAGAGATCCACGAAATTTTCTTCACATCTTTCCATACAGAGCTATACGAGTGGATTGCAAAGCTAGAAGATAGCCAAGGAAGGTGTAATCTCGAAAAACCTATTGTGTGGACTCTGGAATTGGTGCGCAGATTGGAATCATCATAGGATAAGATCGCGCGCGCTATTCATCACTGTTTCGATCGAATCATAGGAGGATTCATCACCAAGTTCACGGTAGATACTTCAGTCAGCTATAGCGAGGCAGAATGACGCTTCCTCAAAGGTCCGTGAGGTAAGTACATTAAATCTTTGAACACTTGGATTAAAATGATATTGTGTGAAAAATGGGTTATGCAAATAAATTGATGTTTGGGGCTACGCGAAGTGGGAGAATCTACAGAAACAAAGGTAGTACAAAACTAGAATCTAGCCCCTTGATTTCACCTCCGCGAGGGGTTGAAGAAGAGCTTGCAAAGGTCTCACCAAGAAGTGCAATCAATTTGATAAGGTAGAGAATTCCGCGCATACCACCCCCACCCACACTGCCACTAGTTTCACCGTCTTCACCCCATCTTTGCCCATACCATCTCTGCCACCACCGCAAAGCAATATGGCAAGCGCAATAAATTTGCCAGTCTACAAGGGAGTAGGGAATGAAGATCCAGACCAATTTTGGTTCATGATAAAAGCTATATGGGAAGCACAGGGAGTCAATGATGACAATATAAAGAAGGAAATATTTGTCAGCACTCTGCAGGATTGTGCACTGACCTGATACATTAAGAATTCCAATGACAATCCGAATGCAGGGATCGCAGATATCCAAGTTGCGCTAAACAGAGAATTTAGCAGGCCAAAGTCAAACGCGCAATCAATCATCAGGTTCAAGGAAATCAAAATGCTACCAGGCGAAACCCCTTGGGAGTTGGATCAGAGACTGAAGTGCGCAATTTGCAAAGCTAACATGACGTTGATGGATGGACAACACTGTGAATGGTTTGTAGCATCGTTAACGCCGCATCTAAGGAACACATTGTCACAACAGAGGCTAACAACTCAAGCTGAGGCCCTGGAGGTCGCGATGAGATTTCACGAGACTCTGATACAGGATCCCAACCTAGGAGTTCAGCAGATTCACGCACAGTTGAAAAACTTATGCCTTGAGATGCAAAGTTTGAAACAAGACAGGACAGTGCACTTAGAAGTGCGTGATGAGGTATGGTGCGTAAAGTGCAAGGGTCAAGGACATGACAAGGGCCATTGCACGATGTTCGTGAATTACCTCCTGGGAGGAGGGCTAATTCCATTGAGACTGGAGGCACAAGCAAGACCGAGCGCGATGCCTGCATTATGGTGCATGATTTGTTAGATAGGAGGAAAGCATACTACAGATAACTTCCATTTATTGCAGAAGTACACTCAGACTTCACAATTTTTTTTTTTGTAATTTCTGTAAATCAGTGGGACATGATGAGCGCACCTGTAGAATTTATGAGCCAATGATGGATCAGATTCCTACCTATAGAGTTTAGGCCGAAATGTGGCCCCTTGACTAGAATGCAGGGATGATGTGAACTGGATTTCAGGGGTTTGGACGAGACCGAGGTGGAGGAGGACCAGGAAGAGGTTGCAGACAACTGATATGTTACAATTGCTGGGGGACAGGACATTATGCCCATGATTGTACAAATCCAACACAGCCATCATGTTTGTATTGTACATTGTTTGATCATGAGACAAAGGATTGCCCCATGCTAATAGCAAGGTTGCGCGATAAAGGAGCACTCCAACCTCCTCCGACTCAGAACCTGCAACTGATGAGGTCTAAGCCACGCAAGGAAGACCCTAATGTAAATATTGTTCTCTGAAGTGGAATTACAATAGAGGATGACAAAGGCAAGTAGCCTGAAGAAAGTACTTGGGTTCGCAAGGCCCCAATGAAGGAACCAAAGTTTGATTTGGAGCGCGCTAAGGAAGCCTTCATGGAAGCCAAGAGGAGATTCGCTGATGCCTCCACTTCAGGAAGTAAAGATAGACTGGAGCCAGAAATGGACCCATCGATGCTCACCATGTTCCTGGAAACATGCATGAAGCTGCTGCACGACAGCAAGGCTGTAAAGGAGCTACAAGAACTCATAAATAGATGCATTGGGACTATGCAAGGAGAACTGCATGTAGTCTGGAAGCTCGGGAAGCACATAACGCGGATGGGAAGAGAGATGAGATTGACCGCGCAGATTGGAGAATATGAGATGGACCAAGTGATTCTAGATCTAGGATCGGGCGCGAACATCTTGCCGAAGTAGACATGGGAGTGCATGGGAAGGCCTACACTGCAATGGTCTCCTATCCAACCACGAATGGAAAACCAACAAAAGATCCTACTTATGGGGAGGTTGCAGGGAATCACAGTGAATATTGAAGGAGCAAGCGTGTTAGCAAATTTCGAAGTGATAGAGATTGTTGATGACAGTAATCCCTACCCCACACTGTTATGAATAGATTGGGCCACTGACATGAATGGGGTGATAAATCTGAAGAAGCACAAGATGATTTTTGAAAAGAAGTCTCTACACGTAGTTGTACCTTTGGACCCTACAGAAGGATCGCGCTACACGGAGCTGGTGTGCGACTACGATAGCGACGATGACTTGGACTGTCTCTACAAGATAACCACATGAGAGCAAGACTGGTTGAATCCGACCATGGATGGACGAATCTCATGGGAGCTCGAAAGCTCCTGCACATCGGATTCAGATGAGGAAATAGAACGATGGCAGAACCGGTTACACGAGGTAATCACATTGATCTGTATCATGATGCCGAGATCATTGCGCTGCATATCGACGGAGGTAAGGGACCTGCCTACATATGATGGGTTAAGTGAGGTGGATGAATTCATGAGAAAATTTGAAAAAGAAGTGTTGGAACAACAACGTTTCAAATCTTTGAAATGGGTATTGCGTGCTATGCCGGCGAGGTGGTGGGGTATGCACCAAAGTAGCTTTGAGGACTGGCATGAATGCACGAGGATGATGCGTGTTAGAGCCTAAATCTGCCTTAGGCTGAAAGAAGGCAAAATTCAGGGTAACCACAAACCACACTCAGTCTGGTAGCTAGCCCTACCAAAACAGGAGAGGGCTCTCTCCGGGTCACGTTCAGTGAAAATTAAACGAGTAGGGTCTGAGAATGACTTAAAATGGATACGGATTTTAGGCTAGGTAAATAAATATGAAAGAGGTATTTTGATGAATGACTGAGTTTTCTGGGATGTATGGGACCAAGGAACAACATGAGCAGAGAATTTAACTCAAAGACGCAGATTATTTCGTGAGGCAAGATAGGCGGAAAGTCTAGCAATTAGATTTGAAATAATATGAAGTGGAGAGATTGTTTAAGAGTGTGAAAAGGGCATAAATACATGAATCCTTTTCAAAAAAAGAAAACATAGAACGTGAAAACTTTCCCAAGGCAGAGCAGTAAACTGAATTTTACCTTTTCTTACTTAGAAGCTTTCATTGGAAATGAATATGAATGAACTGTGAAACATAACGAAATACATATGAAACAGAAAGAAAATGTACAGTGAGTAACTGAGTTTCTCTCCCACCGTTTCCCAGAAATTCCCACCAACACTTTACAAATGGTTTTTCATACAATAAATAGACTCTGCCATCAAGAAATGGATCGATCCAAAGTTGGGGACTTTTTAAATCATCACAAACTGAAAATGAAAATCCAACCATTAGTGACAGGTGCAGTGTTACAAAAAAAAAACAAAACTGTAGCGTAGATTTTTGGGTGACTGCTCGCCTTCCTTTTACCACTTGGATAGAAGCCAACCTTTAATGAATTTTTTTTTTAAACTTTTCCTTTGATGTTGGGAAAAATGTATTTTTAATGAACGGGCTCACTTGGAGAAAATTGCAAATTGAATTCTTGTGGAGCGGAAGTGATTTTGGCCTTTGGGTCTCTGTGCGCCTCGCCAAAAGATGTATGCGTCAGGCCATTGTGGAGCGGGTTTTGAGGCACTTCCTGAAGTCTAAATTGAGCCCAAGTGTGCTTTTTGGAAAGCCCTGCCTGTCTACTTTCCAACCCAAGTGGAATTTTTGAATTTGGATGCCATTTGCCCCTCCAAAACTGCAATCTCCCAAGACTGCTTCTTGTGTGTCAAAATAGGGGCAGAGAGGTCATTTTTTGGGTGTTTTTGACCTCCTGAGGACTCAAAATTGACCCAATCTTCTTGACCATGCACCAGCAGTAATAATTTTCCATGGAAAATAAAAAATATAAACTTTTTGTCATCTAGAGCTCCCTAGCGAAAGTGCGCGCCAGGTGGCGCGGCGCATAGGGAGAAAAAACCTGTTTTTTGTGCACAAAATTTCAAAATGCAAAAATGTGCTCCAAATTTCTTGAAATTTGGGTTGTACCTTCTCTATCACATGTCATGCTGGACCAATGAAGCCTCGGCCAAGATTCAGAGCCGATCTTGCTCTTTTTTCCTCTTTTGTCTTTTTGTCACCTTCCTCAATTTCGCCTTTAGGCTCCTGATTCTTGCTTTGGAGCTCATGTTTCGGGCCATGTAATGGTGAGTCATGCACCTCAGCATTGCTTTTTCCCTATTAGCCTTCTCCAACAGCTGCTCCAAGTGAACGTTCACTTTCTCTAAAACATACTCCCGGTCCTCATCTCTTTGCTCCAAATTTCTACCTTGTGCTGCCATGATGTGTTGCCGGTTTTCCTTGATCAGTTGAAACTCTATCTCAGCTTGTCGATCCTCAAGTTGTTTGTTCCTCTGCTCTAGATATTTCATATTCCATTTGGCTCTTTTGAAGTCAAGGGACAAGGCTTGAATCTCTGTTTGCTGCTCTTGGATGATCTCTTTAAGCTGTGCACTTTGCGGATCCGTATCTATATCATCATCATGAAGGAGAACGAAGTCAGTCTCTCATTCACCTCATGGCCCCTCATCATGCATTGGCTCCTTACCTCTATCCTGTACCTGTAGTGATGATGTCAGAAGTGAGGCCCCTTCCACCCCGGGTGGAGATAACACTCGCTTTGCTGCTGCAAACAAATGTCTAGCGCCCCTTTGATATGTGACGAATACCGGCACACTGGTGGTCTCATGGTGCTCATACTGATGAGAAGGTTCCCCTGTCTCAAATCTAGTCTCTGAAGGTCCCTGTGAAGCTCAGAAGAAGTCACGAGAGATGAAATCATCCCAAGTGATACCCTGTAAATCAAGCTGATGCACCACCAAAATCTTGATGAGAGCAAAGTGACAAATGCTGTTGAACTGCTGCTCAGGGGTCTTGTGTTGCACAAGGGCGGTCATCCTCTCTATGTTTCGGCATATGAAATATGGGATGTTCATCATGCGTACCCGGGTGAAATGCATGAGCAACCTGATGTGATAAGCATATAACCGGGAGAAACGACCTTCACAACTGAAATACTTCATAATTAACTTCATTAGAGGGGCATATTCATCTTTAAGATATCGGAAGGGAAATACCCTCTTAAGCTGCCTCAAGAAAGCAGGTTTAACATATGGCTCATAATGCTGTCGGTCAACTTTTTGTCTCTTATTCCATGGCTCTCCAATATTAGGCATGCCGGTAGCTAATGAGATAGAGTCCGGTGTAAGTGTGAAAGTAACCCCTGCCAAAGTAACTTGAGCACCCTGTAAATGTAGAACAAATAGGCGAGCCAACTCATGGTGGAATTGAATATTTGCAACCTTTTCACAAAACTCATAGCATGACTGAAACCGAAAACAAGAGACGGCAAAAGGGCAGGCCTGCAATTCTGTGAGGGTAGTCGGTTCTTCTCTAACATGTCTGCCACTTTTGTGAGGCCTCCGGGGTGCACGTTCTTCCGTGGGTGAGTCACTATGAGTTTCCACCTCATAGTCGGATGAATAATCAGATGACATAATTGATGCTGTGAAAACTGCTTGGAGAAATGAATGTTGGTCGCAAGACTGTGTTGGACTGCTGTTGTGATATGTTGAAATCTGTCACCAAGGGAGCAATGTAATAAGGGACTATTAGGGAGGGAAAATATGAAGGGATTAGGAGTATTAGTGTAGATTTTATTTAGGGCAGTGTAGGAGGGTTTGGGAACTTGGCATAAGGTAGGGTTTGGGGTTTTATATTGGGCAATGGGTGAAAGGGAATGGGGATAAGGGTTTAGTCAATTTATGGGATAGGGAGCAATGACATTTAAAGGGATATGGTATAAGGAAAAATGGAATGGAGGACAAAGGTACAGATGGGATGGAAGGGGAAACTTGGTAACACAATGATGAATTAGCAACCCTCAATATCAATTGACATAATTGTTACAGAGAAAAGTGTCTACACAGAACTGCTTATCCCACTAAGGTGTGATAGCTACCTTAGAAACAAACAAAGTAAAGCTACTTTTGTTTTTCCTTTATGAAGTATAGATGAGAGAAGAACAAAGAAGACCAACCTCTGTCTTGCGCTAATCTCCTGGTTCAATTCCTCTCTCTCTTGATAGTCTTTCGCTACTTGTTCCCTTGCATGCCCAGCTTCACAGAGTACCTGTAAGATCACAGTAGCATAGCACTATACAAGAACATGGATCTATAATCATAAACAATCTAGGATCAGATGTAAATTGACCATACAAATGCAATAAACATAAATGACACAAGAGTATGGAGGAAAACTTGAATAGCTTTTATTGATAAACAAGAAATAGCCAAGGGGAGTTACAACCAGTTGTTCTGACTCAGCATCATCCTCTCAGCAAGGAAGCCCCTCTTCACCTCATACAAAGCTTAGATCACCCAGCAATCTGATGTTGTCTCAAGAAACCAACAACAATTCCTTACAATATGCAAAATTCCAGCCTTTGGATCTCTGGGATGAGGGATCCATATATAGATATCTGTAAGGGAGATGAGTCAGCTTGTGATTTGATTAGTGTCTTACCTCTGATAGTTCTTGCTTCCACTTGGAGATTGATGATCTCTTACTCATCCTTGGTCGAATTCAGAGAGGCAAGTGTCACAAGAGAAGTTTCTGGAAGTTTCCATGCCTCTCCACCTCGCGGAATGACACTGCCATTTCTCACTTCTCGCCCATCGCACCCCATAGAAGGGATTTTTGAAATGCAATGCACCCACACAGTGTGTTTAGGTGAGATGCAACGCACTTTTCCTATGGAGCAGCTGAAATGATCTTGTTTTGACCAGTTTTGAGCATTTTTTCATGGAGAACTTCTGGGAGAAGCTGTAATTAGTTGACCTTGCTCCTTTAGGGGTTAAAACAACACTTTTAGGGACTTAGGAGCCCTTGGTTTATGGACATTTTATGCTTGGGGTTGTAGTGCCCAAAAATGTCTATAACAGTTGCCCCCTAAAGCATGAGGTCGTTAATCTTTTGATGTCGGGTGAAATGCTTTATTATGAGGATCCGAAGTTATTTCAAGCTGGGAGGAGACCTGTAATAAGATACAATACAATACATTATCTTCATAATATTTTCATGATCTAGCTGAGGCGAGCATTCCCATGCTCAGCTTTATAAATTCATTTTCATGTACATAGGACAGACAATCGTCTGAGTGTAGACTGATGATTCTGGTAGAGCCATCATCCCTTTGATTGGATGATTATCTGTGCAGCAATGATGTACATTTGATGTCTTTATTTCCCTGAATATATATCGCAGCCCGGATGGATGAAACTACATCCGGGGTCTTCAATCTCGTTCGATCTTCACTCGAAGTACAAATCGATCCATGTGAGAGATGTTCTGGAGTCGAACATGGAAAGACATCGCCTGATTACCAGCCAATGATGTAAGCTGTTAACAGGCTCGAGAGGAATCACCAATAATGATAATGACCCTCAAGGTACTACAGTACAATTCACGTGGTGTGAATAAAGGACTTGGCGTTGAACACCACGCAAAATCTTTCAGTCGAAGGTCATTGATGTAAACCTGTCGCCGGAAGTGAGAAACTTGCCATTGAGGCATGCAAGCTTCAAAGTACTGAATGGGGTGTTCCTAGATCGACTTCTTGGATAATGAGCTGATGTCGACAAGAAGTGATCCGTCATAAGAGGGCCTTGATGAATCCCACATCAATGACACGGAACGGAGCAAATGATTTTAATGGAGGTGAAAACGATCTGGTGATATAAGGTTCAGGGTGGCGGTCATGAAAGAATGGAGTATAAATGTATTGTAGCGGGTGAGACACAGGTGAAATCTCTGAATGACTTCTCTTGAACATATCGGCGACACTGACATCATGGATTGGTAGCATTAACCCCAAATGTGGATGGTGTGATGGGACCATGGTGATGTGACCGGTGAATGAAACAACCCAACCCGACTTGGATGCAGAGTGAAAGTGTCATGTTCAAGAGCGACTTGCTACCAAAAAAGTTTCTTCAAGTTTTCTTCCTAATTTTTCCCTAGTCATTGCTGACCAGTACCTCTTTATTTTTGTCAAGCTTGAGGAGGATAACATATGCTTGTTCTATAATTTGCCCTTCGGGCAAACCCATCGCTATGTTTTAACGAGCCTAGCGATAGTGAAACTCGTTCTCGTCTATAGACAAGTTTGTCGCTATTAAGTTTTAACGAGTTTAACGACAAAGATAACTCGGTCCTTTTCAATTTTAGAGAGTCTGAAAAGGAACGTAAAGGAAACTCCAAAATTCCTTTTTCGTCATCTAATCCCTTAAGTCCGAAAAAGTATAAAACAATACAGAAGGGATGAATTTTCGATCCTTTTAACGAGCTAAACAAGACAAGCACTCGATCTTTTTGTGTAATAATCCCTCAGGTCCAAAAAGATTAAAATTTAGAGGAGGGATAGCACTTCCGGTCCCTTTAACGAGCTGGAGAGGCCAATGGCTCGGAATCTTTTCATATTTTATGAGTCAGTTGAAAAGAGCTTAAAGGAGACTTGTCTTTTGAGGAACGAGTGATAAAATTGGGTAGCAGCTGATTCCAGGTAAGGTTTGGAATTTTCCAATCACGGCAATGTTACAAGGATGGCTAGTGAGATCACTCTTCGCAGCTGTTCCTCAAAAGGGGTAAACAATCAAATGGAGGTGAATGATCGGCCAATACAGAGTGGAGGTGATGATGAGAACACGACCAAGGTTTTAAAGGCTAAAGTACTACATTCACGATGGTTATTTACCGGGATTCGGTTCATTTTTTTGATTGAGCTTAAACACTGGGGGGAAACATTTGCTCATGACTTATGTTTATTTTTTAACGAGCTTGAACTATGTCCTAAAACTACTCGATTAATCCAGTCGTATAATAAGAATGTCTCATATCAAAACGACAATTTTTAGAGTTTTGCCCCACATCCTTTCTTTGTGCAAGTTAGGAAACGACCAATCCTACGAGTTTAAAGGGTTAGAGGACCTACAAATTTAAAAAATAAATAGTCGCTCTTTGCTTGCACACCAAAAGGTTTGCATGCCCCCAGGTATAAAATAGAATTTCAAGGTTACCCCTTCTTCCTTCCGTCAAAACATTTGTTTTATCGAGAGAGGTCTACCTCTTACAGGTTACCAAAGATTGTTCTATTCACGGCGTAAACAAAACACGTCTTCGGCGATGTTTATTGAAATAAAAAAAGGTGAGTGGCAATGCCTGCCAATCCACATAACTTTGACAAGAGAATCTTATTCCAGTCCAACTCCCTCTTCCAATCACAGACAGGAGCATGGAGGTCATATACTTCTCGCGGAAACCTATCCTATACCCGAAGTTTTCCTTCTGAAGCAGACCAGGGTGCATGCCCCCTGGGTTTCAGTGATGTCCCCCGAATCACTCGCGCTCATCAGGCGGACGGACTGGATATTGATGAGACATTCCTTGTGTGAAAAGACCATTCAGGGATGGCATATGACTATTTGCTCTGTGTGATCCGGGAAATGAAAGCTGGTCTACGAGCTTGACCACTCTTCCTTCGTGCGGAAAACACATTACTCTAAAGAGTGAGGAGACAATCGCTCCCATGCAATAAATATAGTGTCGTCCAAGGAGTAGATTATAATCCAGGGGTCCTTGAACTACCATTACATTTATTTGAATGGTTTTCCCCCTCAATGTTATGGGCACATTGGGAAGGATCCCTAACAGTCGACTGGTTCCTTTGTCAAAGCCTGTTAGATTTCTCATTTCAGGCAAAAGCGATGGCGAACCAAGCGCTTTCCAAGCAGTCGAGGAAAGGATACTCACAGAAGCCCCTTCATCTATGATGGTACCGGCCATAACCATTCTATATATTTGAACAATGATTCGGAATGGTACACTAGCCGGTAAGCGGGGTCTGCCTAGTTGGTTCCAGTCGAAGGAGACAACCAGGTTGCTTGGAGGTGGGACCGAATAGACGACCGGGTATGAATCTGACGAACTTCCTTCCTGTGGTAAAGGAACGGGTAAATTGCCCCCATGTTCGTCGGAGTTTGTGCTTACGAAAAGAATTTGGATGGTGTCATCCTTGTTCGCTTCGATGACTGTATCATCTGAAGATGGAACCTCTGAAGGCAAGACCAGGTCAACTGCCGCCTCGACCTTTTGACTTTCGTCTGGTATGGGTTCAGATGGTTTGTCTTCAATGATAGATGCTTCGGCCGACCACCTGAGCGGGCCAGCCGGATTTTCAACTAGTGACAGACTCGGCAAGAGTTTTTTATATCCAGGAGGAAGTCGTAACGGTGAAACCGGACGATCGTCCAAAACTCTTTTAGCCTCGTCTAAGAAGGGACAACGGTGGACGGCATGATTGCCTTCGCACAGTTTACAAGGAAATCTATATTTTCCTTTTTGTCCTGGGGCTTCACTTTCACTAGTTGACGGTGTGCTTCCAACATGATCATCAGAGGTTGACAACACCGGGTTGTGCAAACGAGGAGACCAGTCCCTTAAGATCCGAGGGATGCAAGGACAATCTCTATGATAGTGGTCTCCTTTGCAAATGACACATGGCGATTTAGGCCTGGTCGGTGCAGTGTGTGGATTTTCGCTAGACGATGCTCGGTTGCCCCCTTTCGCTTTTGGCTCCTTCTTCTTCTTCTCTTTCTTATTCTTTTCCTTCTTCTTCTCAGATACTTGATTTTTGGCTTTACCAGCTCCATCAAGCGAAGAGGAAGGAGGAGAGGAAGAATTGGAGGAAGTAGAGGGTTGGGGGGTGACTCCGGATTCGTCTAGTTGCTGACTCGATTGTTCAAGAATTGCGGTGTTCTGAACGACAGAGGTTGAGAACAGCCATACGGGCAAGCCGATTGTCAGTCTTGGAAGCGACAATGTGGCCATATGGGGTGCACCAACATCTCCCCAAGAGGAGAAGGGACTAGGATTTCCTCCAAGGGGAACTCCTTGGTTGGTGGACTCCATTTTCTTCAACCTAAGATCAACGTAGGAAAGGGTGATGATTATTCCGTTTAAAATAAATTTTAGACGCTTTGACATAACTTGTTTTTTCAATTTTAAAGAGTCGAGAAAAAACAAAAGATGACTCTAGTCGCCTTCGATTTTTAATGAGCCTGAAGTGACAAGTGCTCAGATGGACCTTTTCCGTTAAGGAGTCTGAAAGGAACGAAAGGGACTGCTCTGGAAATCTAGGTAGAGGGATTACCAAACCAATTGCAAAACTGTAGAATACTTTTTACGGTACGGCAGTCAATCTTCCCGAATGCTGTGTTCAGTGCATTGCGATCGATAGGGCGGCAGACACGGCTTCCTATGGATAAAGGATTAAGCCTATTGTGGTCTCCCAAAATATACTCGACGGTACGTGGGAGCACAAGTCCGTACTGGCACTTATCGTCTCAAAGTGGAGGAATCACCCAACCATCAGTGAGAACAACAGTTACCAGGCTTTACGACGCCGGAATACATCTCTAGCCAAGACTTCTAGATGTTGTGCGTTAGGTTCCAAAGCGTTGTTAGATTCATTGAATTTATTTTATAGTTGATCTTGTTTATGAAGTTTGCCTTTCAGGTTCACCGCGAGATGTAGATGTGTAATTCCTAGAATGCAATCTAAGATGATAAACAGCCTTTTATCTTCTTTGTGCAATGAAAATCCTAGCTACTAAGGAAATAAAGACAGAATTCTTTCACAAAGAGCAAAGAGCACACTCTAAATGCACTTTCCTAAATCAAACCAATCAGACAGTCTAAATGCAAATGCACATGCATGTATTTGTTTTCGGCTTTCTTAGTATGTAAATGGAAAAAGAAAGCTAATGCACAAATCTGAATTACTTTTCAAGCGACAATTATCAACAAGTTTCTTTTCGAAATAAAAAATGGAGACAATCACAACATTTTACGATTTGGAAATGAATACTTGTTTTTGACACTAGAAAAACTACAAATTCAGACCAAATAAAATAGTAACAGGATAACCGACTATCAACAACAATCAAACTCTTTCCTATGATTGAAAACGACACTTGCGACACTTTCAAATCAAAGGACGACAGTACGATTACGTTAATTTTTGCAAAGGAGAACTGAAAATGACTCAACAAACACACAAAAACATTTACAGTTCTTTTGTACAAAGGAGGCGGAATAACAATAAGGAAAAGGGGTTTCAAACAGAGATATACTGATCACAGGCAGCAAAATTCATAAATAGAACTGGAAAGAATGAATCACAGAAACCAAAACTGAACAATGCCTAGTCTGATCAGCGCACTTGTAACACAGGGAATTTGAAATGCAATGCACCTACTACACCCGGGAAGTGCGCTGAATTTCAGATTCACAGAACAGTACCTGCGCTGGGCCAGAGACGAGACTTTGCTTGGGTTCCGGGTCACAGTTTGCAGTTCAGTTCATGGGTTTCAGCCGAGCAAATGGTAATCAGTAATGCAACAATCAGGGGTAGATCTAAGGAGGATCTAAGAGCTATCACAAGGGCAATCAGAGAGTTTGTAAATCAGTTGTTTAATTTATAAACAAATCCCAGAGATTGACTGAAGCGACATTTATCTACTTTGCATTTGCATAGCAAATGCAGTTCAAAAGCTACCTGGCTCAACTTCAGGCTCCGTCTGTAAGTTTATAAAATAGACAACAAGGAAGATAAACAAACAAACTAATTCGTCCCCAGCGGAGTCGCCATTTTGTTACAGGGAAAAGTTTCTACACAAAACTGCTTATCCCACTAAGGTGTGATAGCTACCTTAGAAACAAACAAAGTAAAGCTACTTTTGTTTTTCCTTTATGAAGTATAGATGAGAGAAGAACAAAGAAGACCAACCTCTGTCTTGCGCTAATCTCCTGGTTCAATTCCTCTCTCTCTTGATAGTCTTTCGCTACTTGTTCCCTTGCACGCCCAACTTCACAGAGTACCTGTAAGATCACAGTAGCATAGCACTATACAAGAACATGGATCTATAATCATAAAAAATCTAGGATCAGATGTAAATTGACCATACAAATGCAGTAAACATAAATGACACAAGCGTATGGAGGAAAACTTGAATAGCTTTTATTGATAAACAAGAAAGAGCCAAGGGGAGTTACAACCAGTTGTTCTGACCCAGCATCATCCTCTCAGCAAGGAAGCCCCTCTTCACCTCATACAAAGCTTAGATCACCCAACAATCTGATGTTGTCTCAAGAAACCAACAACAATTCCTTACAATATGCAAAATTCCAGCCTCTGGATCTCTGGGATGAGGGATCCATATATAGATATCTGTAAGGGAGATGAGTCAGCTTGTGATTTGATTAGTGTCTTCCCTCTGATAGTTCTTGCTTCCACTTGGAGATTGATGATCTCTTACTCATCCTTGGTCGAATTCAGAGAGGCAAGTGTCATAGGAGAAGTTTCTGGAAGTTTCCATGCCTCTCCACCTCGTGGAATGACACTGCCATTTGTCACTTCTCTCCCATCGCACCCCATAGAAGGTCTTTTTGAAATGCAATGCACCTACACAGTGTGTTTAGGTGAGATGCAACATACTTTGCCTATGGAGCAGCTGAAATGATCCTATTTTGACTAGTTCTGAGCAGTTTTTCATGGAGAACTTCTGGGAGAAGCTGTAATCAGTTGACCTTGCTCCTTTAGGGGTTAGAACAACACTTTTAGGGACTTAGGAGCCCTTGGTTTATGGACATTTTATGCTTGGGGTTGTAGTGCCCAAAAATGTCTATAACAATAATGATTTTTAGAGGTAGGGTTTGGAAATTATATTTCAATATTTGGAACCATAAATCGCCATCACACAACACACAAAATGTATGAACCACAGAGATGTCGACCCTACCTAGCATGCCCAAACAATTCAATGGTGATTTGGAGGAATTTCGGGCATTTTTTGTGTGTTATACTGTATGCGCCGCACCGTCCTTTCTATGCATCACGCGCTACCGGTGCACCGCGCCTGTTAGAATTAGCACTGGAGGAACGCACCCAATGTGCCGCGCTGGCCTAGTGTGCCGCGCCACCTACTGTATGCGCCGCGCCTGTCAAGACACCTTCAACCTCACCCAAAACACGTGCTGGCTCACCAAATTCCTTTGAAATGCTTTCTCTCCGACCTTGGCATGTAAAATGACTTTGTTTCTCATGAGAAAATCTATATAAAGGCAATGGAGTCATGGTTTTGATTTTTGTTTCTTCAAAACCCACTTTGCAATGTTTCATTTTGGCACTTTTTCCACAACTTAATACAACTCTGTATTTTACATTCTCTTTTTGGATTTTTGACTAAAATGATGAAATTTTTGGCAATTTTTTGCAGGAGTAGCTGTCATGGCATTTGGCAAAGGATGACCAAAACCAGCTTTTCAAGTGCTTCATGTTGGAAAACTTTACATATTTATCATAAACATTAATTTGATGATTTCCTCTTCAAAACAGAGTTTTGAAGAGGAATCACCCTTGAGCATTATGGATGATGAAAATCTGGAGATGAAACTTGTTGAACCTCCCTTTGGCCTGCTGGCGTGTTTGGGTACTCTGAAAACATGACTTATGAAACCCTAGACCTATGAATGATATGATTTTTTGCCCATTAAAATACCAAATATTGACTGTCATTTAATGAACTTTGACGAACAGGGCTGAGCTAGCAGGTACAAAGCATGAGGGGTAATGACTGACAAGACCCTTCTGTCAGATTTTGGCATGCCCCCTAGCGGAATGCAGTTGAGCGAATGGAGCGAGACACCTAAAAATGAAATGCAGAAAGAGTTTTGATCTCTGACGGAGGACTGACAAGACCGACTCTAACATTGGCTCCAATGGGGGATGGTAGCTCCTCAGAGGTGCCAAGAACAGCAGATCTCTGGAGGAGTTAGACAGTGCCTTCGTCCATTGGGCTATGGAGTCATTATTTCGACAAACGACACGAAACTCTTGACCCATTTATTAACATGGAACTTGACTCAAACTAACTCAAATTTGAACTTAAAATGACTCAAAGACTGACTAGACAAACTCAAACCAAAACTGAAATAAAATGGTATTTACAATGACAATGGAAACAGCAGAAAACTTTTCAGAAATGGTACCACTTGAGCAGCTGACCATTGATCGGCCCTCCTGGGCATTCTTCCCCATTCATTTCCTTCAAAAGAAAGGCATTCTGCCCCCGATATGCTGCAATCTTGAAGGGACCTTTCCAGAGATTCTCGAATTTACCGTGCTTACCCTTTTCCTCATTCCTTGCATCCCACTTCAGCACCACATCATCCAACTGAAATTTGTCTACCTTTGCTTTTCTGTCATAAATTTTCTTAATATTCTCATGCAACTTGGATGTGTTTTGGAAAACGTCTTCTCTTGTCTGCTGCAAATGGATCATTTGATTCAATCTTCTCTGCATAGGATCGTCTTCACTGCCGGCTTCCTGAAGAAGTTTGACTACCGGGGCTGCGAGAGAGGTAGGAAACAATGTGTCAACTCCGTACACAAGCTCAAAGGGGGACATACCAATGGATTTCTTCTGACTGACCCGATCTGCCCAAAGTGCATTGACCAACTTCTTATGCCAGCTCTTCTTGTTGATTTCTAGCAGCTTCTTAATGATGTTGACTAAAGATTTGTTAGAAGACTCCACCAATCCATTGCCTTGTGGATGATAGGCAGTTGAGTGACCCAAAATGATGTGGTATTTATGACAAAATTCTACCATCCTTTTTTATTTGAAAGCTATTGCGTTATCAGTGATTAGCTTATTCGGGCAACCAAAGCGAGACAAGATATTATTTTCAAGGAATGAAATAATTACCGCATTTATAGCTTGTCTGGTGGGAATTGGTTCGATCCATTTCGTGAAGTAATCTGTTGCCGTGAGAATCCACTGATGTTGACCGGAAGAAGCGGGATGAATTTCACCAATGAAATCCAACCCCCATTGCTGAAAAGGGGCGCTCACCTCAATGGGCTTAACCGGCAAAGGCTGTAATTTCTGCCTTCCTTCAAAAATCTGGCATTTATGACAGCTCTTGACAACCTTATATACATCAGCAAACAATGTCGGCCAATAGTATCCCACTCTCAGAAATTTATTTGCTGTTGTTTTCCAAAAAAGGTGACCCCCACAATCTCCTTCGTGGAAATTCCCCATGACTTTCTTTGCTTCTTCTTCCACCAAACAATTCAAAAGAACGCCACCGGGATCTTTCCAATAAAGTGCAGAATTTAGAATGCAAAACTTGGCAGCCTTTAATTTGAGAGTTCTAGCTTTGTTTCTAGTCATGCCGGGTGGTGGTGACAAATTTTGAAGCACATATATGATATCTGAATACCACGGAGAAAGAGCAAACATTTCAGATACCTAAATTGACGAACCTTCCTCATTCTCATCGGACATAGCATCGATCAAATTTATGTCTAAAGCGTGCAAGTTTGATTCGGCCATTAACTTTGCCAATCCCTGTCCTTTAACAAGCTTTGTGGGCTTTATTTCCACATCATACTCCAACAAAGCTGCAATCCACTTGCCTCATCTTCCTTCTGGATCTGTCTGCACTAAAACATCTTTGACAGCAGCGTTAGGAACATAAGCCAAAATATGAGAATGCAGAATGTATACCCAAAAATCTTTCAATGCTTTCACAAGTGCGAGGGCTTGCTTCTCAATGATGTTGTACTTTAAGGCCGCATCTCTTATAGTTCGGCTGAAGAAAGCAATTGGTGTTTCTTGATCATCTCTTTTCTGCATCAACACCGCTGCCATAGTATGCTCTGAAGCGAATGAAAACAATATAAAATCCTGAGTGTATTCCGGGCTGATTAAAACTGGAGCTGAAGAAAGAGCCAATTTGACTAAATTGAAAGATTTTATAGCCTCTTCCATCCACTTCACTTGGCTGTCCTTCTTAAGAATGTTTGTAATCTCTCTTAGGTGTTCAGCAAGATTAGGTACAAAGCGGCGTAAAAAATTCATTTTACCATTGAAAGATTGAATCTCCTTCTTATTCCGGGGCAGATCGATTTGCTGAATCACTTGTACACGTGCTGGATCAATACGAATGCCATCTTTTGAGATAATGTGCCCAAGTAGTTTTCCCTCGTCCATGCCAAACAAGCTCTTTTTTCGGATTCAGCGATAGACCATATTTTCTACACTTTTGAAAGACAGTTTTCAGATGATACATGTGTTCTTCGTCAGATTTGGAAAACATCGTCAGATCATCAAGGTATACAACCAAAAAGACATCCTTCTCATTTGCAAAATCCAAGTCCATTGCCCGCTGAAAGGTGGCACTTGCATTCTTCAAACCAAAAGGCATTTTAGCGTAATGGAAAGTTCCCCACGGAGTGGTGAATGCTGTCTTGTCTCGGTCATCTTCATGGACAAAAATTTGGTTATATCCAGAATAACCATCAAGTAGTGACATACGAGATGCTCCAACTACTCGCTGAAGTATATGATCCAATTTGGGCAGTGGATAATTATCTTTCAATGAAACTTTATTGAGATTCCTAAAATCAATGCACAAGCGAATCTCACCTGTCTTCTTCCGTACGGGCACCAAATTAGAGATCCAGTTCGAAAATCTAATGGGAACGATGATTCCTAATTTGTACAACCTGTTTATCTCCTTTTCAATTGATGGCAATAGTTTTGGATTTAGCCTTCTCAACTTCTGTCTGAAAGGTTTCTGATTAGGCTTAATGGGTATAGTATGCTGAATTATATTGGTATCGTATGTCTTCAAGTCAGAATAGTCCCAAGCAAACACATCAGCAAATGAAGACAACAAACTGATATATTTGGCTTTCATCTTTTGTGGCAATGCTTTAGACAGTTTTACCATTTTAGGATTAGCAGCTATTCTGATATTGACCTCTTCAACACCCTTCTCTGTTGGCTGCAATGTTGGTTTGCGGGCTACGTCATCTTGATCAAAGAGTTCTTCTAAAGGTATCAAGCCTTTAGGAATAATGTTATCCTTTAGCTACAACACGTCCATTTGATTGATCTGCACCTCATCTTTACCATCATCATTTTCTACATCAATTGAGGTCTCTTTGAACTTACCTTTGTTTTGCAGAAAATCATCAATCTCCTCATCATCTTGGAAAACTTGCCAATATCTCTAATTGTCGGGGACAGTCAGACGATGCTTGACATGGATTTCGAATTTATTACTGGAGTTCATTGGAATCTTCAAACTACTGGCTGCCTTAGCAAGAGCATCAACAATGCTGTTTTGAACACGAGGCACACATGTCAAGGTATATTCTGAAAATAATTTTAGGATGTCTAGGACTGCATTCTGGTAAGCCCGCATCCGAGGATGCTTTGCTTGATATTCGCCTCTGACCTGCTTAATCACCAATTCAGAGTCGCCATATACTGCAATCCTCTTAGCATTCAGCTTTCTTAGAATCTTTAGGCCAACAATCAGAGCTTCATACTCAGCCTCATTGTTCGAACAATCAAAAGCTAATTTGTAGGAGCATACCCGCACATTACTAGGCACCTTGTTCGGGGCGGAGAAAGGACTGCGTACCCAAATACCAATTCCAGCACCATCATTTCCCACTGCACCGTCGAAATCCATGGTCCACAAACCTTCTTCTTCTTCTTCCAAGTGCTGAAATTTTGCTGGCTCTGTTTTTCCTGTTTGCTATCCGTTACCTTCAGCTGATCTCTCAATGGTGTTTTGCTGTTCTCGTCCTTCTTTCTTCAAAACTTCTCTGAAATTTTCTACTATTTCTGGAATACTTTATGCTTCTACTAACTGACTATCAACATCATTAAAACTATCTGAATACAAAACAAAAGACTCTAGATCTGTATGTACATAATTAATTGGATGATTAATGGGTTTCTCCTTGCTTGTAATCATGTATTTCATTTTTTGTTCTCGATACAGTTTCCTCATTTGGCCAAACACAGGAATCGTTGCATAGGAGAAATCTAGTTGTAGTGTCCCTTTCAATTTTGCTGCCCAAGACTTGGAAAGAAGCATGCCAAACCTGGGAGGAATATCCGCTACAACAATATCCATCAAAACATTCTTCATTGGGATTTGATCCAGACTTACAACCAAATCTTTGATGAGCCCGATACATATTACTCTGCTGGAATCAAATGAATAGAGATCATGGTATTTCTGAGTGATGTCCAAACCCAGCTTATCCATGATAGCCTTGGGCATGAGATTGTGAGAAGCTCCGGAATTGAAGATGGCATTATGTAACACAAAATCATGCAATCTTAAACTGATATAAAAAGGTGGCACATCACTATATGGAGACTCACCATTCAAAGCTGGCCCAAAAATCATTTCGGGTTGATCATCTTCGACATTCACCATATCAGACATTGGATCACAATTCAAAATTTTAAAAACCTGCCCTCTATAACTGTTGTTCTTCATTATTTCAGTCAAGGGAATGGATACCTTCAATTTAGAAATTTCATTCTCTAAACTAAAAGCGGAGGTCCTTTCTACCTCTTTGACTGGGATTTCTTTCTTTTCCTTTTCTCTCGATATAATTTGCTGATTTGGTTTCTCTGCTGATGGTGATTTGCTACTGTTAGGATCAAGTGCCTCTTTGCCTTTCTTTTGTGCAACTGATAAATCATTCTTTGATGCTGAAACTTCCTTCCTCTTCTGAATTGGGTTAACCGACACATTTTTGTTTCTAAGTGAATATTTCCACTACTGAGCGGACAGAGCATTCATATAGCCTCTTTGATACTCATCTAATTCTTCTTCCAAAACTGTGTCACTTGTTAAAATGAAATCTATGTCTTTGTGTGCAGCTGAACTTTCCACATACTCCTCCTCTTCAGTAATGTAAATAGGCAAATCATCAGGAGTAAAGAAGTGGTTCTCTTCCCCTATTATCTTCCCTTCCTCATCAGACTCCGGTCCATGCACAAAATTTTGCTGAAGAGGTGGCTGTACTGCCTGCTGTGCTATTTGATCTTGGGCTCGCTGATCTCTCTGCCTTATTCTATATTGTGGCTGCTGCTGGCCACGAAAGTTAGGGTTTCTAACTTGTGGCTCAGGTTTGTCGAGTTTCACCCTTTCAAGCATCTGCTCTACCTTCCTGAGTAATTGATCCATCGAGGAAGACTCTTCTTTTACTGTGACCTTCTTTTCTGCTTTTTCTCTAGCCCTCTTGGTCAGCAGATTCGCTTCAATGCTGACCGCGATCTTCTGCATGTCTTCCATTGTGGCCAACTCTCTCTCTCTCAGTTGATAAGCCATGTCAGCATCAAAACCATCCAGAAACTTCATCATGGCTAGTCCCACAGGTGGCCTTAGATGATCGGGAATTTCATTATAAATAGAATTGAATCTAATGTAGTAGTCTTGGACCAACTCACCAGTGTTTCATTTGATTTGTTCATATTCAGCCAGAATTTGAAGAGGATTATTTTTCACTTCCCAGCGGTCTAAAAATTGTCTTTGCATTTCGGCCAAGGTAACGATACATGCAACCGGAAAACCTCTGAACCATTTCCTAACTTCACTGGCAAATGTCTGTACAAAGAGTCTCATTGTCACATTCTCTACATCAATCTCATGAAGGTCACAGAAATCTGCCATTCTGTCCACATGGTGCTGAGCAGTAATGCCGTCAGGAGTGCCATCAAACAAAGGAATTTTTCTTTGATAATCTGCAGGCATATCATCTAAAACTTGAGGCAGCACAAGAGGTGCAAAACGGGCAGCCATCACTCTTGGTGGGTTTGGTCTTGGAGGTGTTGGAGGAGTGTGTGCAGTTTGTAGAGAATTAACAATTGGAGTTTGAAGCTATGTCGCAATATAATTATCAATTGACCGGTTAGCCCTTTCAGTTTCTAGGTCTACAAGAAACTGTGGATTGGGGACAGTAGAGTCAACAACCCTTTCGGATTTGGTCTCGAACAACGATATTTCAAACCGCTCATCAAAATCAAGCTCTTCAAGATACTCAAAAATGTCAGGACATGAATGGGATTTGAACACGAGAGTTATAGAGCTCTCTTGACGAAGAAGTCTTGGAATCAAATTGGGGTTTTCGTAGATATGAGGAGGATCTGGATCTGGATTAGCTCTAGTATATCTTCTTGAAGCCAGCGTGCTATTTTCAAAAAATCAAAAGGACATGAACAACTTACTCAGCCTATCAAATCCTAAACTTATCATCCGAAAGCTTAGAATTATTAGAAGTATGGGGTGTTTGTAGGTTAAGCCTGTCGTTTACGCAACGAAGAAGACTAACAAACAAAGAATTTCTCCCCAGCGGAGTCGCCACTATGTTAGAGCCTAAATCTGCCTTAGGCTGAAAGAAGGCAAAATTCAGGGTAACCACAAACCACGCTCAGTCTGGTAGCTAGCCCTACCAGAACAGGAGAGGGCTCTCTCCGGGTCACGCTCAGTGAAAATTAAACGAGTAGGGTCTGAGAATGACTTAAAATGGATACGGATTTTAGGCTAGGTAAATAAATATGAAAGAGGTATTTTGATGAATGACTGAGTTTTTTGGGATGTATGGGACCAAGGAACAGCATGAGCAGAGAATTTAACTCAAAGACGCATATTATTTCGTGAGGCAAGACAGGCGGAAAGTCTAGCAATTAGATTTGAAATAATATGAAGTGGAGAGATTGTTTAAGAGGGTGAAAAGGGCATAAATACATGAATCCTTTTCAACAGAAGAAAACATAGAACGTGAAAACTTTCCCAAGGCAGAGCAGTAAACTGAATTCTACCTTTTCTTACTTAGAAGCTTTCACTGGAAATGAATATGAATGAACTGTGAAACATAACGAAATACATATGAAACAGAAAGAAAATACATTTGCTAAACTCACGCCACATGAATCTCATGAACCAGAGCTGCAACCTTTCATTAATTCTCTGTCAAAATGTACAGTGAGTAACTGAGTTTCTCTCCCACCGTTTCCCAGAAATTCCCACCAACCCTTTACAAATGGTTTTTCATACAATAAATAGACTCTTCCATCAGGAAATGGATCGACCCAAAGTTGGGGAGTTTTTTAAATCATTACAAACTGGAAATGAAAAGCCAACCATTAGTGACAGGTGCAGCGTTACAAAAAAAAACAAAACTGTAGCGTAGATTTTTTGGGTGACTGCTCGCCTTCCTTTTGCCACTTGGATAGAAGCCAACCTTTAATGAAAATGTTTTTTAAACTTTGCCTTTGATGCTGGGAAAAATGTATTTTTAATGAACGGGCTCACTTGGAGAAAATTGCAAATCGAATTCTCGCGGAGCGGAAGTGATTTTGGCCTTTGGGTCTCTGTGCGCCGCGCCAAAAGATGTATGCGTCGTGCCACTTTGGAGCGGGTTTTGAGGCACTTCCTGAAGTCCAAATTGAGCCCAAGTGTGCTTGTTGGAAAGCCCTACCTATCTACTTTCCAACCCAAGTGGAATTTCTGAATTTGGATGCCATTTGCCCCTCCAAAATTGCAATCTCCCAAGACTGCTTCCTGTGTGTCAAAATAGGGGCAGAGAGGTCATTTTTTGGGTGTTTTTGACCTCTTGAGGACTCAAAATTGGCCCAAACTTCTTGGCCATGCACCAGAAGTCGTAATTTTCCATGGAAAATCCAAAAATATAAACTTTTTGTCATTTAGAGCTCCCTAGCGAAAGCGCGCGCCAGGTGGCGCGGCGCATAGGGAGAAAAAACCTGTTTTTTGTGCACAAAATTTCAAAATGCAAAAATGTGCTCCAAATTTCTTGAAATTTGGGCTGTACCTTCTCTATCACATGTCATGCTGTACCAATGAAGCCTCAGCCAAGATTCGGAGCCAATCTTGCTCTTTTTGCCTCTTTTGTCTTTTTGTCACCTTCCTCAATTTCGCCTTTAGGCTCCTGATTCTTGCTTTGGAGCTCATGTTTCGGGCCATGTAATGGTGAGTCATGTGCCTCAGCATTGCTTTTTCCCTATTAGCCTTTGCCAACAACTGCTCCAAGTGAACATTCACTTTCTCTAAAACATACTCCCGGTCCTCATCTCTTTGCTCCAAATTTCTACCTTGTGTTGCCATGATGTGTTGCCGGTTTTCCTTGATCAGTTGCAACTCTATCTCAGCTTGCCGATCCTCAAGTTGTTTGTTCCTCTGCTCCAGATATTTCATATTCCATTTGGCTCTTTCCAAGTCAAGGGACAAGGCTTGAATCTCTGTTTGCTGCTCCTGGATGATCTCTTTAAGCTGTGCACTTTGCGGATCCGTATCTGTATCATCATCATGAAGGAGAATGAAGTCGGTCTCTCGTTCACCTGATGGACCCTCATCATGCATTGGCTCCTTACCTCTGTCCCGTACCTATAGTGCTGATGTCGGAAGTGAGGCCCCTTCCACCCCGGGTGGAGATAACACTCGCTTTGCTGCTGCAAACAAATGTCTAGCGCCCCTCTGATATGTGACGAATACCGGCACACTGGCGGTCTCATGGTGCTCATACTGATGAGAAGGTTCCCCTGTCTCAAATCTAGTCTCTGAAGGTCCCTGTGAAGCTCGGAAGAAGTCACGAGAGATGAAATCATCCCAAGTGATACCCTATAAATCAAGCTGATGCACCACCAAAATCTTGATGAGAGCAAAGTGACAAATTCTGTTGAACTGCTGCTCAGGGGTCTTGTGTTGCACAAGGGCTGTCATCCTCTCTATGTTTTGGCATATGAAATATGGGATGTTCATCATGCGTACCCAGGTGAAATGCATGAGCAACCTGATGTGATAAGCATATAACCGGGAGAAACAACCTTCACAACTAAAATACTTCATAATTAACTTCATTAGAGGGGCATATTCATCTTTAAGATATCGGAAGGGAAATACCCTCTTAAGCTGCCTCAAGAAAGCAGGTTTAACATATGGCTCATAATGTTGTCGGTCAACTTTTTGTCTCTTAATCCATGGCTCTCCAATATTAGGCATGCTGATAGCTAATGAGATTGAGTCCGGTGTAAGTGTGAAAGTAACCCCTTCCAAAGTAACTTGAGCACCCTGTAAATGTAGAACAAATAGGCGAGCCAACTCATGGTGGAATTGAATATTTGCAACCTTTTCAAAAAACTCATAGCATGACTGAAACCAAAAACAAGAGACGGCAAAAGGGCAGGCCTGCAATTCTGTGAGGGTAGTCGGTTCTTCTCTAACATGTCTGCCACTTTTGTGAGGCCTCCGGGTGCACGTTCTTCCGTGGGTGAGTCACTATGAGTTTCCACCTCATAGTCGGATGAATAATCAGATGACATAATTGATGCTGTGAAAACTGCTTGGAGAAATGAATGCTGGTCGCAAGACTGTGTTGGACTGCTGTTGTGATATGTTGAAATCTGTCACCAAGGGAGCAATGTAACAAGGGACTGTTAGGGAGGGAAAATATGAAGGGATTAGGAGTATTAGGGTAGATTTTATTTAGGGCAGTGTAGGAGGGTTTGGGAACTTGGCATAAGGTAGGGTTTGGGGTTTTATATTGGGCAATGGGTGAAAGGGAATGGGGATAAGGGTTTAGTCAATTTAGGGGATGGGGAGCAATGACATTCAAAGGGATATGGTATAAGGAAAAAGGGAATGGAGGACAAAGGGACAGATGGGATGGAAGGGGAAACTTGGTAACACAATGATGAATTTGCAACCCTTAATATCAATTGACATAATGATTTTTAGAGGTAGGGTTTGGAAATTTTGTTTCAATATTTGGAACCATAAACCGCCATCACACAACACACAAAATGTATGAACCACAGAGATGTCGACCCTACCTGGCGCGTCCAAACAATTCAATGGTGATTTGGAGGAATTTCGGGCGTTTTTTGTGTGTTATACTGTATGCGCCACATCGTCCTTTCTATGCTCCACGCCTATTAGAATTAGCACTGGAGGAATGCGCCCAATGCGCCGCGCTGGCCCAGTGCACTGCGCCACCTACTGTATGCGCCGCGCCTGTCAAGACACCTTCAACCTCACCCAAAACGCGCGCTGGCTCACCAAATTCCTTTGAAATGCTTTCTCTCCGACCTTGGCATGTAAAATGACTTTGTTTCTCATGAGAAAATCTATATAAAGGCAATGGAGTCATGGTTTTGATTTTTGTTTCTTCAAAACCCACTTTGCAATGTTTCATTTTGGCACTTTTTCCATAACTTAATACAACTCTGTATTTTACATTCTCTTTTTGGATTTTTGACTAAAATGATGAAAATTTTGGCAATTTTTTGTAGGAGTAGCTATCATGGCATTTGGAAAAGGATGACCAGAACCATCTTTTCAAGTGCTTCATGTTGGAGAACTTTACATATTCATCATAAACATTAATTTGACGATTTCCTCTTCAAAACGTAATTTTGAAGAGGAATCACCCTTTAGCATTATGGATGATGAAAATCTGGAGATGAAACTTGTTGAACCTCCCTTTGGCCTGCTGGCGTGTTTGGGTACTCTGAAAACATGACTTATGAAACCCTAGACCTATGACTGATATGATCTTTTGCCCATTAAAATACCAAATATTGACTGTCATTTAATGACCTTTAACGAACAGGGCTGAGCCAGCAGGTACAAAGCATGAGGGGTAATGACTAACAAGACCCTTCCATCAAATTTTGGCATGCCCCCTAGCGGAATGCAGTTGAGCGAATGGAGCAAGACACCTAAAAATGAAATGCAGAAAGAGTTTTGATCTCTGACGGAGGACTGACAAGACCGACTCTATCAATGTGCATGTGATTTGAGAAGCCTCAGATGTGATTAACAGACAAGACTGCCAGATGAAATGGTCCGCGCATCCACCTATCCAGCTAGGTGCAGGCATATGGTGCTAAACCTACGCGGATGCACACAGTCTTTGCGTTAGGAGACATGGTTAGCAAGCAGGTGCGGGCAAGGAAATGGCACAAACAACCCCTCCAGTTGGAACCATGAAGTATGGAAGGACCAAGTGCGTAGAAGGTTATCCACGTTGAATCCTTTAACAAAGTGTGCGAATTGTTGAACAAGGTCCACAAGGCGAAGCAGATTGACTAGGACCTATGCGTACCAGTGGTTCTATGGGCTTATAGGACCGCATGCAAGAACCTGACGGTGCAGGTACCTCCAAGGCTGGAGTATGAAATGAATGCTATAATTCCCATAGAGCATGAAATTTCAAGTTTGCGCATGGCAGCACCGGTAGATACGACAGTTCGCAAAACCTTGGAAGAAGAAATCCAACAGGGCAATTTTAGGCTCCAAGAACTTGAGAAAGAAAGGGTGCGATTAAGGAAGAAAAGCACTTTGTTAGAAGTAGAAGTCAAAAATCTAAAGGACGAGATAAAGGAATATTTTCTCGATAAGAAGACTCGGGTGATAAGATAGGGTGCACACAATCACGCTGACAAGTGTGAGTACTATCGCCGTGAATTTATCAGTCTGATGCCTTGGCTTGGACCGCACATTACTAAGTGAATCAACCAGGGTGGCACACTGTAGATGATAAAGTGCGTGACGCCGTCAATAACAATAAAAGGTGGGTATTTTCCAGGAAAGTGATGGATGACCGGATGAAACCCTATGTAGGTGGTGTGGCCACCTGACTAGCGGAGGGAAGTACAGTCTTAGCGCTCCAGGCAGTTGAAAGGAGGCATGGGACTATAAACTATTCTGCCCGAAAGCTACGCGATGTTGGAGCTATGCATAGAAGCAAAGAGTCACAAGGTCCGCGACCGTGCAAGGGGGGCTGCGCTATTGCATGTGTTGGCTAGAAAGTGACCGTTGGAGTCACTATTCACGATGTGATGCTTGACATGAGACCAAATGGATTGGGCGGCAGGCATTTAAGACGTGATTTATGGGCAAGATTTGGGAAAATCTGCCAGCAAGGAAGCATTAATGAACCAGATTTGGGGGCAATGGTCGAATTCAAATTCAAAAGGCGCTATAAATTACAAAGGTCTACCCAGCAAACAACACTTGGTCATTTGTGAATTGAGCAGTTGTATACCCCGTGTAGCCTGAGCAGATCCTTGTTTGACCTGTGCAGAATGTTGATTGAACCCCTAAGTATGCAAGTGATAGATTGAGCAAGGGTGCGCGAGGCGCAGGAGGAAACGACAAAGGTTCAGTTGGAGCTAAACCTTCAGATCACAGAGCTGCGGTTAAAGGCGTAGCCATCCACCCCTCTAGAAGTATGAGAGCAACGCGCCAACGCTATTACAATGGGACTGGACGAGATCGACAGTGCAGTGAGAGACTGCACTAGAATGTTGGATGAGTCATTTGAGGTCCTCATGAACCTATAGGAGGACCCCAACATCCAGCGCTTAGAAACAGAGGCGCGAGAACTCCAGTAGCAATATGACAGCGTGAAAGGAACTACACAGATGGTGGCCCTCACTCAGAGGCTCGCGCGGATGCAACAGGACAAAGCACTGAAAGAACAAGTGGACACGACACGACACAAAGAAGAAATCCTGAAGGCGTGCATTCAGCCTTGGATCGAAGAGGCCTTCACCATCACATCAGCAATTGAAGGCAATCTCGCACAGATGTAGGGAACATAGGCACAAATGTAAGGAAGCAGTTCTGACACTGCAGTCTCGGAACAACGTGTACAGGAGATCCAGCAGGCAACCGCTCAGTGCACTGCCAACCTTGCAGCATTTCGGACATAGTTGCAGGGACTTCATGCAAATATCTCCGCGCCAATAGAGTGACTCAAGGGTGAGTCACGATGTCTGTGTTGGGGGCCTGTTGAGCATGGAATCCTCCAAGGCATGTTTTGGGGCTTAAAGCCCAAGTTTTGACCAAGCCTTTTGTAAAAGCTCTGTGAATTATGGGCGCGGAGTGCGAAGTTATAATAGAGTCATAGGGTTGTTCGCCCTTGTTTTTGTAATGTAATGTCAGCTTGATAGACCTACCCATGGTCCGCAGACCATGGGATTGTATAAATAGAGCGAGGCTCTAAGTGAAAGAGATAATAGTAAATAGAATGGAAGCATGATGAGTTTAAGAGACTGAGTCGAAGTGTAAAGTGTGTCTTTGGGTTGTAAAGTAGGACAAGGCTCTGCAGCTGAGTGTGCAGAGGCCTAGTAGTCTACAGCTGAGTGCGCGAACCCCTACAGCTGAGTGCACAGGGCAAGTCGAGTCTATAATCGTTAGAAGGATTAATAAAGAAAATTTTACCATATCTCTATGTATCTTTTCCTGTTTTAATGTATGATTGGGTATAAATTGCAAGTGTATTGTTTATTTGTTGCATGAACTCATATGAATGTGTTGTATAAATTAATATAACGTAAGACATCCATTTATGCGAAGATAGTTAACTGTTAGAGGAAGATAAGTAAGATCTCAGGAGCGAATTAGGGGAATAGCGTAGAGCACTGCTCTAGCAACATGGAAGCCCCACAACCCCTGGTTAGGGTTGCATGAAGGCAAGTGTATTAGGGCATGAAGGCTAGGAGAGTGCACAAAGCAACCTGTGCGAAGGGACTAACAGTTGGACTAGTTCAACCTCTCAGACATCTCAAGGGTGCAGAAACCTAGTTCCATCACCCCCCCATACTACTTCGTGTGAGACCTCAGTCCACGCTCTGTGGACTATTGCTGAAAGGGCCAGTAGTACAGGGATTTGCTTGGCTAATTAACTCGGAACCTGGGTCAGGCCCCAATAAGCCAACATGGTACCTGTGTCAAGAGAAACAAAAACAAGAAATGATCAAAGCATACATGATCTACCTACTATAAACCAATGGAATCGAAGATATTGAAACACATAATCATCATAGATATGAACAATAATATGAGAAAAGGAATAAACTCTTTATTAATGTAGAAGGAAGAGTTTCACCCAATACAGTTCGATCCTGTGCCACTCCTCCAGCTTCAGTCCAACCCTCGCCACATCAAAATCACACTAATCCAACAACATAACATTGCTTGACATGAACTCAATTCTCAAACCAACAAAATTTCCTTACAAACTTCAGATTCTAGCCCCTGATCACTATGATGAGTGCTCAATTTATAGGAAATGGATGTGGTTTTGTCATAAATGAGGGTATTGAATGGCTTTCCAAAGTTGGAGTTAGTTTCCATGGAGCCAGGGATGAGAGGATAGGAGGTAAATGGGTCCTTAGCCTATCCAATTTTGAGCTCATAGTAGGAGATAAGAGATGGGATCCTTCTAGAATCATCTAGAATCAAGGAATATTGCCAGAATCCTATGCAAATTTCAATCAATCTCGCCCAGCATAGGTCAAAGAGGGCCTAAGTGCACTGCAGTGTAGGCTAGAATGGGCCTGCTGCTCTACAACGCAGCTACCCCTGACCAAGGCTTCCCTAGTGTCCCAAGGAGGCATTTCAACAAGGCTTCAGGCCAGGAAACTTTCATGGAAGGAAGCATTCAATGTGATGACTTGTCTAGGGCATGTAACAACTGAATTATGGTTTGATGAGCCCTAATTGTACTGATTTGAATGTCGGGAGTGATATGCCCAAATAGACCTGTAACAGTTGCCCCCTAAAGCATGAAGTTGAAAATGATAATGTCGAGTGATATGCTTTACGATGTGATGGGGAGGATCTGAAGTGGACGATGACCTGCATCGATTACAATACATAAAATTATGATATTTTTGAATTTTTTTATGAATTGCTGAGGGAAGGCACACTCATACTCAGCATATAAAATTTTCATTACATGTACATAGATAGTCATCTATTGATATAGACCCTTGATAGGATGACCATCCATGTAAATCCATTCTACAAATGATTTAGTACTCTCCTGAAATCGCAACCCGGATGAATGAAACAGGAAGTGACTCGTCGCAAGAGGGCCTTGATGTATCCCCCATCAACGACACGAAACGCGTGTAATGGTTTTGGAGATGGAATGTGACTGATGACACAAGGTTTAGGAATGGCGGTCATGAAAATGAAGGTTTATGATTATTGCAAAGGATGAAGTTTACTGAGTGACTTCTCTTGAACATGTCGGTGACACTAAATGAATTGGTAGCATTGACCCAAAACCAAAGTGATGGATGGTGTGATAGACCATATGTATGATAACCATCAAGCAGATAACCCAACCCAAATAGTCATGGAGATGAAGTGAAAGTGTCATGTTCAAGAGTGACTTGCTATCATAAAGTGATTTATCCCTTTTCCCATTTTCCCCAATAATTGCTGACCAATACCTCTTTATTTTTTAACAATTTTGAGGAGGATAACATATGCTTGTAGTATAATTCCACCCTTCGGGTGAATCCATCACTATGTGATGTTTTAACGAGGCTAGCAAAGGTGAAACTCAGTCTTGTCATGATGGACAAGTTTGTTGCTGTTTGATGTTTTAACAAGTTTAACAACAATGAGAACTCGGTCCTTTTCATGTTTAGAGAGTTTGAAAAGGGACAAAAAAAAACTCCACAAGTTATTTTTCGTAAATTTGTCTCTCAAGTCCAAAAAAACATAAAATAATATAAGAGAGAACCTATTGACCATGTTTGATCAATGTATTCCTTTTTCGTAAATAATCTATCTCAGTTCGGAAAAGAGTTAAACTTATACTGAGTAGATGTCATTTCCAATCTGTGAACGAGCTAAAAAGGACAAGCACTCGGTAATATTTTCATGTTTCGACAGTCTGAAAAGAGCTTAAAGAGGACTCCAGGGGGTTCCTTTTTCGATGTTTAATAGAGCTCGAAAAAGAGATAAAAGTATGCTCTGTGGTCAAAAGTACAATTCATGATTGTGCATGTCAAATTCACTGTATCAGCTATAAATTTGTTCAAAGAAACACCAAACGGATTAAACATACCTGTTTCATTGGTAAAAAATAGGTAAAAAAATATAGTTTATTCATTTAAATGAACATGAAATAACCATAAAACAAGAATTTACCAAGTCATTTTCACCATTTGATATTTACCATTCAGTTTTGTGCTCTGAACCAGTTTTTACCTCGAACTTCAGCAACTGATTGCGAGAGATTCTGTGGATCATTTTATGCACCGTCAGGACTAGGTAGGAGATCTACCTTTTCTCTTCCATTTAAGTCCATTCTTTTGCAATTTCAAGCAATTTTTTTAGGGTTTTGGGGTCCCTAGGGAAAATATACCTCACCTTGGGATCAGCGCAGCCTAACACATCGAAAACTGTGTTGCAGTGCACCCAAACAGAAGGGTACCTACTCTGCAGCGCACTGTCTCAAGGCCTAGGCTGCACTGGGCACAATTGAGAAATTTGTTTCTCCTATTTTACCCAAAAACTCTTCAATTTTTTGCATGAAATGGATCCTAACTAAGCTTATGGTTTGATTTCAGGCTTTGATCGGATCAAAATGACTATTACTTGGCATGAAAGAGAGCATGAAGAACATGATATGGTTGCCCTAAATGATTCGGGTATTGTTGAGGCCCTCAGAGACTATGGGTTACTCAAATACTTCAGGTTGTCCGGGATGAGGCAACAACTAGAACTATTGCAGTTCCTAGTTCATTCATGGGATCTAGCAGATCAGGCTTTTCACATAGGGGGAAAAGTGCTCCCTATATTGATTGATGATGTTTACTTCCTTACAGGATTGTCAAGACGTGGTGCCCCCATATCTCTTTCAGGTTCTGCCCTTATGGGTGAATTAGTGAGGGACTACATTTGACAGTTATGTCAACCAGGTACGCAACCTAGCAAAGATGGGAAGATAAACATCAGGGATGTTCGTGATTTGCCTTTGCGAACAATCCTTTTCACTATCGCAATGTTGGCGAGTAGTGCGACACTTTATATGGCGAACAGATCATATATGCAGTTTTCACTTGAGTGCCTTGAGCCAACTACATTCAACTGGTGTGAGGTAGCTCTCTCTTCGATGAAAGAGCAGTTGACCAATGTAAAGAGCGGTAAGATGAAGAATTTTAGCCTTGGTTCCATCTTGATCACCTTTACCTTAGAGAGAATTCCATTGGTGCAACCTCAGCATGTGTTATTGAGTTTGACTGGTCCCAGAGATCCACGGATGCAGAGATGGGTTGATTTGATGGCTCAACATGTTGTTCAATCATCAATCTCATTTCCTTCTGCATTCTTCAGTTGACAACACATTATCATCAAGGAGCATCCATATGCGGGGATGGACTTTCGTGGAGATCCAGATTTGAGGTTACCAGTGTGTGCTCAATGGGGTGTTATAGGTAAATTGTTTTGACCAAGTGTTTTATTTTTTATTTTTCAAGTTTCTACATGTTTTTGTGTTTTTTATGTTTCCAAGACTAAACTAAAAATGTTCTCATGCATACAGATGTTGGCACCATTCGACTAATGGGTCATCAATAGGAGGTGGGTGAACTAGCGCGGAGAAATGTCGAAAGAGCAGTTCTCTAGGATTTGGATTTGACCGAGACACTAGCAGAGTTACAGGATCATATAGAGGGGTTAACCCTTCATATTTAGGATGTCTAGATCGAGGAGTTACCGATGAGGCTGCAATGCCATACTATTGGTGCACCTAGCCGTTGGATGAGGCTATTGCGCATGATAGCTCAAGCCGTGACTTGTGATCATGAGCATCATTAGATCTACTTAGGATGTTTTTCTATATTCATTTTGAGTTTTGAGGTCAGATGACCAACATGTCTTGGACACAAATTTTGTAAAAACTTTAAACATCTATCTATTTTACTTTTAGTGTTTTTATATGGTTATGTGTTATCCTATTCAACTATTGATGTGAATTGAAAATTTACTTTTACATCTGTCGTAAATGTCTGTTTAACACATAATTTGCTAATGAATCAGTTAATGTGTTAAAGTTCCTGGAAATGTGTTGATATTGCATGTAATCAAAATGTATTTCCAAGAGACGAACTCTAAGGAACATACGATAAATAGTTGGATTTTGGATGGTATAAACATTTGTAAGTTGCAGTACAACAAGTTGTGAGTCCAACCTAATGATGATTCGGCAAATGCCAATAGAAGTGGCACCAGAGAGGAGTTCGATCAACGTGCTAGACACAACGATATTGTTCGTAGAATGACCGATACAAATCCCTTGAAAACTCACTAGCTTGACACTTGGATCGAATATGGCCCATGCTGCAGAAGATAGGTTCTGCGTACTACAACTAACACCATTGGCATAACCAACAAATGGTTCCAAAGATTCTGACATCTGCAACAAATGCAAAGTGGATTACTTAACCACATAAAAACTATAAAAGTCACACTATAACACACACACGCGCAATAAAAGCATATATGCAGTTTTTAATACTACGCAAAATCACACATAGTAACGTTTCAAATACAACCCGTTTCGGGGCTGCGACAATGGAATTCCATCATAATCAACTAACTCATAAGTGCCTTTTGCTAAAACATGCTTGACAATATAGGGGCCCATCCATAATGGTTCAAATTTCCCTTCTCCTAGTTTATCAGCTTCCTAATCATAAAGCAAGACCAGGTCTCCTTTTGAGAAAATGCGAGGCTTGAAATTTTGGTCATATTGCACCTTTATTTGTTTCTTATGTGCTTCGTTAGCCAATGTGGCTTCACGACATGTTTCATCGAGATGGATAAGTTCTAAGAAACGTGCTTCTTCATCAGAAGTGTCAGGTAATAGGTCAATCACGAGTTTTAATGATGAAATTTCACATTGTATGGGCAAGATTGCCTCTAGACCATACACCAATCAAAAAGGTGTGAATCCAGTTGAATTTCTCACCAAGTTTCGGTAAGCCCACAAAGCCGAGAATAGGATTAAATGCCAATTTCGTTTATGAACACATATCATTTGTTGGAGCATTCGCTTAAGGATTTTGTTGATGGATTCAACTTGTCCATTAGCTTGCGGATAATAAGGAATAGAACTATCATGTGAATGTCCTAACTTGGCAGTCAAATTAGTGATCATATGGTTGCGAAAATGTGAACCATGATTTGTAACTATAGGTTGTGGTACACCAAACCGTGCAACCACATGGTTGAAGAAAAAAGAGCAGTCGTTTCACCGTTGTTGCTTAATGTAGGCATGGCCTCAGGCCATTTCGTAAAATAGTCCACAGCGATAATAATATACCTATTCCCCCCAGGTCGAGGTAGGGTTACATGTCATAAAATCAATGCCCCATTTTAAAAATGGTCCAACAACGATGATAGGATGTAGTGGTGCAGGTGGTAATCGAGTTTTACAGTAAAAAATCTGGCATGCATGACAGCTTCTGACAGCAATAATGTAATCATTGAATATAGTTGGCTAGGAGTAACCATCACCGAGAATCTTCTGTGCAGTAGCATAACCAGATAAATGTCCACCACAAGCACTAGAATGAAAATCATTCAAAACTTTCTCAACTTCCTCATGAGTGAGGCACCTTCGTAAAATCGTATCGATACCATGACGATAAAGGATGTTGCTCATGATCAGATAATCTTTGGCTTAATATCGAATACGTCGTTGTTGTGAGCGAGAGGTATCAGGCCAGAAATTTTGGGTCTAGAGATAGATTAGTATATCTCCATACCACGGGTCAAATAACGAAATCAGAAACAAAGACTCATCCAGAATTGATAGTTCCATTGTTGAATTGATGTCGGCAGAGGGAAGGTCAAAAAGAAGCTTGACAAAGACTGGAGATTTCTTTGACTTGGATTTGATGAATTCCAAATCAAATTCCTGCAAAATGATGATCCATTTCGAATATTTCCCCCCCCAACAATTGACGTGATAAGATGTATGTCATAGGGTTGCAATCTGAAATGACAGTAGTCTTTCAATGTAGGATATAGTGGCAAAATCTCTGTATGGCTTAAACAGTAGCCAAAGCTAAATTTTTGACATAAGAGTACTTAACTTCTGTATCATTGATATTGTGACTCAAATAATAGATCGAATGTTTAGTCCCATCTTCTTCTTGGACTAAAACCATAGCAGTGGTTGTATCTGTAGCACAAGATACAGGAAATAGTCGTTTTGATAATTAGAGGCATACATTAATGATGCTCGAATTAGGGTATCATTGAGAGCATCAAAGGAAGCTTGCGCAACCTGGTCCCAATGAAAGGGAATCCCATATTTAAAAACACGAGTAAATCCTTTGGCCATTTCAGCGTAGTTGGGGATGAACCTCCTTAGAAAGTTAGCCTTCCCTTGGAGTCTCTATAACTGCAGTAAATTGGAAGATGGAGGCAGATCAAGAATTGCCTTAACCTTCAAAGGGTTGAGTCGAATTACTTCTTTAGACACTATGAAACCAAGAAAACGACCAGAACCAACACAAAACACACATTTTTGTGGATTGAGTCGAATTTTGTAGTGTCAGAACCATAAAAAGATAGCTCTCAGATGTTGCGGGTGGTCAACCCGTTGTTGGCATTATGATGCATGTGTTGTACTTGATGGCAACCCACTCATAGAAGAACATCTCACTTAGTTATAACTAGATGAATCTTCAAGAAGAGATATCAGATGTGACTGAATGCCTGGGGTGCAGGACAGCTCAAAGGAATCAGATGATAGTTCTACGTGTGACAAGTTAGCTTTGCCATCAAGTCCAAAGGGGGAGATTGTTGGCATTATGAGACAAGTGTTGTCCTTGATGGAAAATCACTCAGATGATAAATTATAGTGCACCAAATTTATTTGATAAATTATAGTGCAACAAAGTTTCCTTCATGTAGAGAAAAGTTCATGCACTTTCATGCAGAGAAAAGTCCCTTTCATGAAGAGAAACGTTCACGCACTTATATGTAGAGAAAAGTTTATTTCATGTAGAGAAAAGTTCACGCACTTTTATGCAGAGAAAAGTTTATTCCATGTAGAGAAAAGTTCACGCACTTTTATGCAGAGAAAAGTTTATTCCATGTAGAGAAAAGTTCACGCACTTTTATGCAGAGAAAAGTTTATTCCATGTAGAGAAAAGTTCACGCACTTTTATGCAGAGAAAAGTTTATTTCATGTAGAGAAAAGTTCACGCACTTTTATGCAGAGAAGAGTTTATTTCATGTAGAGAAATGTTCACGCACTTTTATGCAGAGAAAAGTTTATTTCATGAAGAGAAAAGTTTACGCACTTTCATGTAGAGAAAAGTTCCCTTCATGCAAGAGAAAAGTTCACGCACTTTCATGGTTGGTTCATGGTATTAGTTCGACAGTTTTTGATCCTATGGTTTTGGCCCGTGGTATTGCATCCAAAAGTGTTGATCTCATGCACTTTCATGGTTGGTTCGTGGTATTAGTCCGACAGTTTTTGATCCTATGGTTTTGGTCCATGGTATTGCATCCAAAAGTGTTGATCTCACGCACTTTCATGGTTGGTTCATGGTATTAGTCCAATAGTTTTTTTGATCCTATGGTTTTGGACCGTGGTATTGAGAAAGGACTAATGCTATAAAAGAGGAAGGAGATCATTTGGCAAAGCATCTTCTGAATTATTGAATATCTGATAAATTGCTAGATTTGGAATACTGTGATTGGGTTATGGTGCAGATCTGGATCTGAGCTAAAGAGGGATCTCACCGGTTGATGGAGAACAAGATCTAAGGATAGATCGGGATCAAATGGTTTGAAATGAACTATCTCTATATATTTGATTATGCTTATTCTAGATCTGTATACTGACGCTTGTAATGATCTGAACTGGGTATAACTTGAGTTTGAAATCGCTGCAAGTCATGTTTGAATATTTATAGATCTGTATGCGGGTTGGCTTTGGTGTAAGCGCGTATGTATGCAGGTTTGGTTCATTGTAGTAGCGTATACAATTTGAGCTATGATATTTGAAGTCACAGGTGGTTCTGGTTGTTGATGGGTTCTGATGATAGTTTAAAGGTGTCAGTATTCTGCATATCCTGTTTGGTTGATTGTGTTTAGCTTCAGTATTGATGGATGAGAACTAATATTGGATCAGGATCATAATGACTCATATTTATGTGATCTGATGGACTAGATCTGGGTGCTAACACATATATTATCCTTGTATATGTATTGATCTAGTGTTTGGGTGATTCAGAAGATTGATTGATTATGTGCTTCAATGATATTAATGGGTCCAGTATGAAAATTGGATGAAACGTGGCCTTTCAGATTATGTGTTGTGCTTCAGGAGTATCCAGTATGAAAATGTATGAAACATGGTACCCGGAGGAGAGAAGATTGTAGGGCGGCACCTACGTACTAGTATCTTAGCTAGTACAAGAGCTAAGGGGGTGGTTGCTCCCTTCCAGTAGCAGTTGAAAACTTTGGAGCATTGTAGCAGGTAGCAACCTGCGTACTAGTAAATGGATCGGCTAGTACAAGAACTATGGGGGTTGTAGCTCCCTTCCAGGAGAGACTGGAGAACGAGAGAGGGTTGTCGCTCTCTGCAGGTAGAAGCCTGCGTACTGGTATAAGACTACACCAGTAAAGAAATATTGTAAAAGGATTTTCTTATTAAGAAGAAGATTGAGATGACTTGCAGCAGGTGGTTTTCTCCCACATTGGATTTCCACCTTATATCATGTGTTCATGTGTGTGGCTTATGTGTGATGATCTGTTCTATTTTGCTGCACCTGTTTACTATTAATATGGTTGATAATGTTCTAATGCACTCATTAAGGATCAACTAACTGAATCATAAGAAGTTGTGGAAGTAGCATATATGAATCTGAATATGAAAATGAAAAAGTTTTATTGATGTGATAATACTGATTCACCCCCCCTCTCAGTATTATTTCCAACAATTGGTATCAGAGCAGGTCCTTTGGTAGAAGCTTGATCGCTTGAAGGAGATCCGTGGAACTATGGGAAAGAAGCTTAAGAAGAAAGCACCTAAGAAGAAGAAGACATCTCAGAAGAACTATGACAGTGGGAGAATCGATTGGGGATTATGTATAAGAAGCTCTTCAGATTCAGAATCAGATTCAGAATCATTTCAGAATGAAGATGAACTATCAGGTATGAATTTGGTCTCCTCTGATGTTCCAGCTATCTATCCATTTGGAAAAGATGAAAGTGATAGTGAAGCAACTGAATTTGCTTTTATGGGTGAGCAAGAAAAGTATCAAATAGAGGCAGTATTTAGAAGGCTTACAAACAAAATTAAGGATCAACAAGATCTATTGAACAAAAGGGAATGTGCTTTCAAAGAAGAAGTTACCAAACTAAAAGCTCAATCAGAGGAAGGAAACAAGGTAAGAAAGTTACTCAAGGACAAGGAAAATCAATGTCAAAAGTTGCAGGGTGAAGTGACATCATTAAGAGATGAAGTCAATGAAAGAAGCACAACCATCAAGAAACTCAGAGATAGATCCAGTTACTATGAAAGTCTTGAAGCCACGATCTGCTCGCTAAAGGAAGATCTTGAAGAATCAAAGAAGCATAATAAAGATCTACTCCAAGCTATTGAAAAACAGGAAAACGAAGTTATCAACTTAAGATCTCAACTGGAATGTGCCTTTAGAATTCGTCAAATGCAGCAGAATGTGAATGAAGAACAGGAAAAGGAGATTCTCAAACTGAGGAATCAGTTGGAAGAAGGAAGGAAAGCGGAAGAAGACATGAAGAAGCAATGTCTAGAAAAGGAAGAACAACTTCAAGTTGAGGTAAATATCTTGAAAGGTAAATTAGAAGAAAAGGATAAACTATTATGATTTCAAGATAGTACTAAAGCCTTGGATGATATTCTTAGTAGTCAAAGGTCTCCTGCTATCAAGACTGGTCTTGGTTTTCATGAATCTGTTGAAGGTCAATCTAGTTCACAAGGTGAGGCAAGGAACTCTAAAGAGAAATCTAAAATGATCAACAAAGAGATGAAAGGTCAACCCCATCAACAATCAAGGAAAGAGACTTCTCAAAGAAAATATCTTACTCCTAACTATGGTCGGCCATTTACTCAGATGAATAATATTGAATGTTATGAATGTCATAATCTTGGACATGTTGCAGCTAGATGCAGAAGAAGGATGGTTCAAGATCATCACACAGAAAGATCATCACATTCCAGGTACTTCAATGGATATTGTTTTTCTTGCAATATGTTTGGTCACAAAGCTGCTGATTTCTACAGGAGGAATATGAAACATGTAAGATGTTATGCATGTAACAAGCTTGGACATATAGCAAAGGAATGCAAGAACAAAGGACGGACATCACACCAAAAGGAGAAAACATCATCACACTTGAAGATATGGAAGAAGAAGGAAGTACAGTCAGACAGATGTGGCACAGCACAATGTACTCAGATACAACACAACACAGACATAACAATCTCAGAGGGAGCTGAAAGTATAAAACTTCAGTATCCTGAATCTCATATGCAAGTTCCATAAAGGGAAGTCTTATATATACGCGAATTAGACACTGCAAAGTTGCGTATATGTCAGTCTGAGGAAAAGTAGTGGGGACAGGCCCAGAAAAAGGGTCTGATATGATTCAGTCCATTATTTTCTCTATTGGTTAATAGTTACAGTCCGTTGAGGATGTGTGGAAATGTTTTGATGTCTAGAAATGTTTTGATCCTAACTTGATGATGATGATGTCTTGATGCTTATTGCTGATATATGCATGATCAGATCTAACAGATGGCACAGGTTGAAGGGGAGCATATGCCTTTAATAATGCATTGTTGGCATTATGGTTAATAGCCTTGGTGATGATGTTTATATGGCTAAATGATATATCTTGCTATGATGTGGTTGTGAGTTGTCTATGATAAATTCTCATATGATGCTTGGGGTTACATAGTAGATGTTCAGATCAGATTTATGGTTGATTCTTTGATGATGCATATATGGTGCTTACATGGTGACCTTCATAAGGATAAGGAGAAGTACAAAGCTTGAATATACATCTTCCTCACTTGATGATGAGTCTCTCATATGCTGTTGTCGTCATATGCATAAAGATCATACAGTTATGATGCAGGCACTCTTGTGGATAAGGATTGTTGCTGTTGATGATATCAAGAAGTTTTGCCAAATGAGCTTGAGCTCAAGATACATAGTGCTGATACATGGATGACTACTCAAAGTTGCTTTGTTCGAGACATGATGATGAGTTCTTATCTATATGATGATAGGTTGTTGATCTGGAATTGTTTGTACGCGAGTTTCACAAGGAGTATCCGCGAATATACGTTAGTTTCTGTGGATTCAGTCGCGTATATGTTGGTTTGAATAAAATCAGTGGGCCAGACTCTGGTTGAAGAGAGTCTGATATGGGTCTGTTAGAAACCATCAGGCACAGGTTCAGGGGGAGCAGATAATCTTCTAACAATGCATTGTTGGCATTACCTTAGAAGCTCTTGGTTCTAGTACTCAAGCTATTTTTGTTTCAGGTGGATCAGCTGCAGAAAGGAGGACAAAAGAACAACATGGTTGCTAATATATATAGTGATTGTCAGATGTTGCTGATAGTAGTTTGCATAGTCTTGATATTTCGTTTCTATGTCATGTATATCTTTTTTTATCAAGGTCATGTAACGGCCTATTTTGGTTTCCCCACTATGCCTGGGATGATTGATGCAATGTGATTGGTTGTCATATGTAAACTTTTGATGTATCCCCACTTGGTTGGGTGAATGAGTCAATTCTAGTATATCCCCACGTGGTTGGGAAATGGATGTATGTACTGAGTCTTTTGGTGATAGGAAGGTCTCCTATGATGTATAATTCATGGTTCTTCTTGAAGAACATCTTTTTGCAGATCTTGCCTTCAGTCAGGAAGAGCATGAACAACACACTTCAGCAGTACAGAGACTTGGCATGTACTCAGGGGGAGCATGGACAGATTGGTACACTTTGGCATATACAAAGGGGGAGAACATTTGGAGATTTCAGCAGGTACTCAGGGGGAGTATGGACAGCGGTATGATTATCAAGGAAAGAGAATATCTTGGTCCGCCCTTTGCCCTTGATGTCAAAGGGGGAGAGTGATTTGGTGTTGTTGCCATCAAGTCCAAAGGGGGAGATTGTTGGCATTATGATGCATGTGTTGTACTTGATGGCAACCCACTCATAGAAGAACATCTCACTTAGTTATAACTAGATGAATCTTCAAGAAGAGATATCAGATGTGACTGAATGCCTGGGGTGCAGGACAACTCAAAGGAATCAGATGATAGTTCTACGTGTGACAAGTTAGCTTTGCCATCAAGTCCAAAGGGGGAGATTGTTGGCATTATGAGACAAGTGTTGTCCTTGATGGCAAATCACTCAGATGATAAATTATAGTGCAGCAAATTTATTTGATAAATTATAGTGCAACAAAGTTTCCTTTATGTAGAGAAAATTTCACGCACTTTCATGCAGAGAAAAGTCCCTTTCATGAAGAGAAAAGTTCACGCACTTATATGCAGAGAAAAGTTTACTTCATGTAGAGAAAAGTTCACGCACTTTTATGCAGAGAAGAGTTTATTTCATGTAGAGAAATGTTCACGCACTTTTATGCAGAGAAAAGTTTATTTCATGAAGAGAAAAGTTTACGCACTTTCATGCAGAGAAAAGTTCCCTTCATGCAAGAGAAAAGTTCACGCACTTTCATGGTTGGTTCATGGTATTAGTTCGACAGTTTTTGATCCTATGGTTTTGGCCCGTGGTATTGCATCCAAAAGTGTTGATCTCACGCACTTTCATGGTTGGTTCATGGTATTATTCTGACAATTTTTGATCCTATGGTTTTGGTCCGTGGTATTGCATCCAAAAGTGTTGATCTCACGCACTTTCATGGTTGGTTATGGTATTAGTCCAATAGTTTTTTTGATCCTATGGTTTTGGACCGTGGTATTGAGAAAGGACTAACGCTATAAAAGAGGAAGGAGATTTGGCAAAGCATCTTCTGAATTATTGAATATCTGATAAAGTGCTAGATCTGGAATACTGTGATTGGGTTATGGTGTAGATCTGGATCTGAGCTAAAGAGGGATCTCATCGGTTGATGGAGAACAAGATCTAAGGATAGATCGGGATCAAATGGTTTGAAATGAACTATCTCTATATATTTGATTATGCTTATTCTAGATCTGTATATTGACGCTTGTAATGATCTGAACTGGGTATAACTTAAGTTTGAAATCGTTGCAAGTCATGTTTGAATATTTATAGATCTATATGCAGGTTGGCTTTGGTGTAAGCGCGTATGTATGCAGGTTTGGTTCATTGTAGTAGCGTATATAATTTGAGCTATGATATTTGAAGTCACAGGTGGTTCTGGTTGTTGATGGGTTCTGATGATAGTTTAAAGGTGTCAGTATTCTGCATATCCTATTTGGTTGATTGTGTTTAGCTTCAGTATTGATGGATGAGAACTAATATTGGATCAGGATCATAATGACTCATATTTATGTGATCTGATGGACTAGATCTGGGTGCTAACACATATATTATCCTTGTATATGTATTGATCTGGTGTTTGGGTGATTCAGAAGATTGATTGATTATGTGCTTCAATGATATTAATGGGTCCAGTATGAAAATTGGATGAAACGTGGCCTTTCAGATTATGTGTTGTGCTTCAGGAGTATCCAGTATGAAAATGTATGAAACATGGTGCCCAGAGGAGAGAAGATTGTAGGGCGGCACCTACGTACTAGTATCTTAGCTAGTACAAGAGCTAAGGGGGTGGTAGCTCCCTTCTAGTAGCAGTTGAAAACTTTGGAGCATTGTAGCAGGTAGCAGCCTGCGTACTAGTAAATGGATCGGCTAGTACAAGAACTATGGGGGTTGTAGCTCCCTTCCAGGAGAGACTGGAGAACGAGAGAGGGTTGTAGCTCTCTGCAGGTAGAAGCCTGCGTACTGGTATAAGACTGCACCAGTAAAGAAATATTGTAAAAGGATTTTCTTATTAAGAAGAAGATTGAGATGACTTGCAGCAGGTGGTTTTCTCCCACATTGGATTTCCACCTTATATCATGTGTTCATGTGTGTGGCTTATGTGTGATGATCTATTCTATTTTACTGCACCTGTTTACTGTTAATATGGTTGATAATGTTCTAATGCACTCATTAAGGATCAACTAACTGAATCATAAGAAGTTGTGGAAGTAGCATATATGAATCTGAATATGAAAATGAAAAAGTTTTATTGATGTGATAATACTGATTCACCCCCCCCTCTCAGTATTATTTCCAACACCCGTTTCTGTGAATGAGCAGGTAAATCATCCAAATAGGGTTGAACAATGTGTTTGATGTTATGGAAGGCATAATTCATTTCCCTCTGAAAAGTTGCCCTAGCATTCTTCAAACCAAAAGGGAGTTTCCTATATGCAAACATCCCCTAGGGACAAATAAAAGCAGTTTTATATTGGTCTTCTGGAAGGATATTGATCTGATTATAGCCAAAAAATCCATCCATAAATGAGAATATTTCACATCCAGCACAGTCATCAATTATCTGGTCGATAAAGGGAGTGGGATAGTTGTCTTTTGAACAATCGTTATTAACATCCCTATAATCAACACACACTCGTATTGTTCCTTGTTTCTTCATGATAAGAATATGATTGGAAACCCAATCAGTAAGAGGAACGGGGTAAATGAAACCATCATGTAAAAGTTTTTCAATTTCTGCTTTTATGGCAGCAACCTTCTTTGTATGAACAAGACGGAGGCGTCGTCGTACCGGTTTAACATCAGGATACATTTTAATCTCATGTTCAACTATAATAGAATCAATACCTGGCATTTCCTCATATGACCAAGCAAATATATCGCGAAATTCACGGAAAAGAGCATGGTAAGTTTCAAGTTCTGACGAAGAACAAGATTTGCCAACATGGATGTTTTCTACAATTCCAGGTTTGGTCGAAATATTGATAGAAATGGTTTCTTCGATATTTGATAAGTTTCATTCGGAATCGACTATGTCTATAAATACAAAATTCGAAAGGAAATCAACAATTGAAGGGTGATTTAGTTCATTTGAAACATCTTCTATGTGATCTAGAAGATGGGATCGATGATGATAATCTTCCCATGGTTCTTCTTCTATCATCATTGATTGGATGATTCCTTCATCAGTAGAAAATGTACATGAAAAAGGATCAAAGGAAGTACCATATTCTAATGAACGATCAACCCATACAATTGGTGATAATGGATTTGGGTTTTTCGCACAAGCCAAAAATATTGATTGCTATGCAAGCTCAATGGGGCTTAGTGACATGGTTTCATTATGCATATCATCTTCAGAATTATTGGAAATCTTCCATGAATCAGATGAAGTGGAAGATATCATGTTACAAGTCTCAACTTTTGCAACTTCTGCCATTTGTGATGGTGACGGTAGCGAAAAGGTACCCATTAGGGAAGAATCTTTGAAGAGACCTACTCCAACGTTCTGAAGTGATATCAAGGGTCCATGAATTAACAGAACGCTTCCAGTAGCCTATGAACTAGAGGTGAAGAAGTCGAGTTGATCAATTGTTGTGATTCCGCCTTTATGAGGGAAAGTGATCATACGAAAGTATGTCGAAACCACAACAGCCATAGCATAAACCCAAGGTCTTCCTAGAAAAATGTTGTAGTCAAGGGGTCCGTCAACGACCTCAACTTCAATAGTTACAATTTTCCCCCCTAGTTCTATTTGGAGGTTACTTAAAATTCCACAAGGCATATAAGTACGATTGTCAAAAGCTTTTAATGTTGTACGTGATCGTGAAAAAGGCGGTGAGCCAAGTGTTTTCTAGCAATTCATTGACATGATACAAGTAGATGTGCCCTCGTCAACAACGGTTTGGTGAATTAGTTTATTAAAAGACTTTATTTGGATCAAGAATGCTAACTGTGCTGGTAATTTTGGCGTATAACCCGCATGGTTAAACACCACAAGATTGGAATCCATTGGATCAATTCCACCAATTGCTGACAATAATGCCTGCTTTTGGGAGGGACAGTTTTGACGCACCTCAAGCGTCAACATAGCAGAAGGTGACTAAGCCAGATCTTCTACTATGTTATAATTTTGTGTTGCTCGAGCTTGAGGGTTGAATGTAGACTTATGTACAACTCCTTTAGGCGGTTTCATTGTTAACTCTAGTGCAATGGCTGGTGGAATAGGATCAAACGAAGTCGAAGTCGAAGTATTTGGTTGATCTGAAGCCTGGTTATTCAATGACGATGATGGATTACCGTAATATTTACTTCATGTAGTTACCAAAACATCAATTTTAGGCTTAGAGGTGGATAGCATAAGCACTTATGAACTAGAAGCATGATCTGGAGCAACCAAATGAGTCTTCGGATTTGGAAAAGGGCCTGTCAATACAGCAAATGCACTAGAAGTGTTAAGAAGTTTTGAGACTTTAGAGCGATGAGTACAGTCTCACGTAAAATGCTCCTCATTACAAATTAAACATGGATAATGAGGTTTCCTAGCCAGAGAGGAGGAATCAGATGATTTCTCTTGAGGGGGAGGATTTTGTTCCTTTCTATCTTTCCCCTTTTTCTTGCTTCCAGGTTGCTTTTCATTCTTACCTTTTTCAGATGACACGACATTTATTTCGGAAGTAGGAGTATTGTCAGATGCACTAGAAGTTTGATTAGAAATAGCAAGTGTTTGACCAGATGGTCTACCTGCTATTATGTGCTTGAAGAACCAATCACACCATCACTGCCATGAGAGTCCTTACTAGATGGAGGTGGTGGAACAGTAAAAGTTGGTCTGGGTGCATTTGGAATTTTGTCATAGAGCGTGGCAGACTGGGTGTAAATCAAGTCTAAGTATTGGGCACGAGCAATTACTTGCTCTTCAATGACAACTCCTCCTTTAGCCACATCCTCGGTGATAGATGGAAACAAGTATTTGATAAACCACTAAGCTAAAATCTGATCAAGAACATAAGTTTTGACCATTCGACGACGACGACGCCACTCATGAATATGATCAGAAATGTGAGTAGCAGTTGTCTGTTTAAATTTGGTCAAAAGTTCCATTCCAGTTTCATATCTGATGGGTAACTGTAAGTGGGTTAAAAATGTAGTGGCTAAAGATGTGAAATTATCAAATGAATCTCGTGGTAATTCAATATACCACTTTGCAGCCGGACCAGTAAGTGTTCGCTGGAAAAGACGTAGTCTAACTGAATCATCATTCAGGGAGTTGGATGAACACCATAAATGAAAAGTCATAACATGGTTGGACGAAACTTCTATAGGGTTTCCATTGAAGTTAGGAATATCATAAGGCAATTTATGAGGAATCACCGGCCATCAAGGTGCATAAATAATTGGATCATTGGTAAGTCGATTTAAATTCGGTAATTGAAGTGTTGCGACAAAAGGCAACTATCGGTTTAGGTCGAGTTGAGCGTAACCAAGGTAAGATAGAATTTCTTGGGAAATAGGCCTTTGCATACCAGCATAAGGAATATGTTATTGGTAACCTTGATAGGGGTAAGTTTGTTGAGAAAATCTGGTATAAGGTGGTTGTTGGGCACCAGGATAAATTTGTTGTTGTCCAAACCCAGCATAGGCTTGTTGACCAGGACCTAGGTAAACTTGTTGTTGACCAAACCCAACATATGATTGTTGACCAAGTCCAGGATAAGTTTGGCATTGTTGCAATTGATGTTGTTGATATTGTGGCTTCCATGGTTGTTGATTTAATGGTTGTTGCCCACCAATGTAAGTTAGACCAGGGTGTAAATATATTAAACCAGTATAAGTCTAAGTCATTCCAGTAAATGGTAAACTGGCCTGAGGTTGTTGGATTCTAGGCATAAACAATTGTTGTAAAACAGTCTGAGAAGATTGAATCTATAAACCTGAAACTTGAGGATCAGAGGTTGAAGGACCAGCTTGCAAAGGTTGAGATACAATTAACCGAGTTTGCAACTATGGTAAAGTAGTAACGATAGGCATAGTAGGTATGGATGAAACGGATTGCATTGGTTGTGATGGATACACAAGCCTTGGTTGAACGGGCATTATAGGCTGCCACTGAAAAACAATCATTCAGGGCTGACCTAAAGATGACAGCATACTTCCATATGGTTTCCCCCCAGAAAATGGAGGATAAGTAGATTGGGCATATTGTTCTCCATATGGAGGTAATCCAGTGTAAAGTGGATACATTGGATGGTAACCAAATGGACTAGCTTGACATTGACTTGATGGATCAAACTGTTCAGTATCTGTAAGTGAAGAACCAGGTAAAATTCCTGTGGATGACATGGGTGAATACCATGGACTAGAAGAAATGCCTAAGTGAATTCTAGATAAATATCGGTAACCCAGTGGAACAGATGAAACACCATACAAATGTGACTCAGGTGTTGTGGTAAACATCGAAGAAGTAGCAGCAGTGGATTCTGCTACAGCTGTAATAGATGGTACAGTCTGGGATGTTGATTCAACCATAGACAAATGACCCAATAAATTTCCTAATGAATCAATGGGAGTCTGAAAGTAACCAAGATCAAAAGGAGCAGTAAAATGAGGAGTATGAGGATAAAGATAAAGCCCAGGTCCAAAGCGAGTTGGAGTTCTGGGTGTTTCTTCTTCAGATTCCTCTTCAATAGAAATCAAACCAGGTGGAAGGATTTCATTGTCAGGTCCGTAATAGATTTTCGATGTTTGAATCTGCAGTAAAGGGGAAGTCTCAACAATTACAAATGTCTAAGGATAAACAGGTCGATTGTCTTCTGATACGGGAAAAACTTCTGATTGTTCAACTTCAAGATCCAAGTGTTCTGGTAAAAGAATAATGGGTTTAGGTTGAGCTTCTTGAAAAACTTCTGGTTCAGAAGTCACTTCTGGTTGAATTGTGATAGGTTCAAGATTAACTTCTCGTTGAACAAATTCAAGTTCAGAAGTAATTTCTTGTTGAACAACTCTAGGTTGAGAATCAAATTCTTGTTGGACAACTTGGGTAAACGTTTCACAAAATTCACTTTTAGTGTCATTAGGTAATTGTAAAGGTCCACTTCAGTAACAAATGTACCAGTGATTATAGGAGCAACTAGGTTCACATTACTTACCGGTATAGGTGACTCTGGTAATTCAGATGAAGAACCAGAAGTTTGTGATTTACTGGATTCAGTTAAACGAGACCGCTTTTGCCGGCTAGGTGTAGCTTCAGGTGGTAAAGGCGGTTTACTCGCTGTCCTCCGTAAACGATGGGGTAAAGGTTGATGTTCCTCCATGATTCTTGATTTATTTTATTACAAAAAGAAATAAACAAAAAGAGGGCAATCTAGGCAAAAGGATACTGAGCAATTGTGAACTACAATATACTGCCTTAGTAAACCAAGGACTTAACATATGTGCAGGAAATCTCCCCAAATGTCGTGTTCGGTATATCATAGTGTACAAGGCGGCCGACTCAGTTACCTAAGGATGGATAGCAACCTAATGTAGTCCTCCCATATATACCCGAAAGTACGTGGAGGCCCAATCTGTGTTAACGTTGTCTAATGTGAAACTGCACAGTGAGATCATTCCTTTATACTTTTCAGACTATAACACCGCCCTATATACCCGAAGGTACGTGGATGAGCTATGATATACTTACGTACGTGGAATGATGTATCACACTCGGAATGTGTCGCAGATAATTAATGACAGCTGCTATGTTTTACAACGCTGGAACACATCTCTAGCCTAGAACCTCTAAATGTTATTCGTTAGGTGACAATGCTCCATTAGTTTAATTGAGATAACTTTTAAGTTCATCTTGTTTAAGAGTTTGTCTTTCAGGTTCACCACATGATGTATTTGAAATTCCTAGAATGCAACTATGATGAGAAACATTCGTTTCATTTTATTTGTACAATGAAAACCTTAACTACAAGGGATAGAGAAATAAAAATGTTTGATCAAAGAGCATAGAGCACATCTAATGCAACTTTCCCTATACTATTCCTACAAGCACACACAAACCTTTTTTTTTTTTTTTTTTGCATGTGGTTCACGAGCACCCTGGTCAGTGAGTGATCGCTACGTCCACGGAAAAATCTGAGCGATAGCTAGGCTAAATCGCCCCTCGGCCTACTGCAAGACCTGACCCCAAGGGCTTCGGGTGGATTCGACCCTGTGACCTCCCGATGGCGAGGCACGGTTTTTGACCAACTGAGCTAACCATTGGGGCTAAGCACACACAAACCTATAAATGCATAATGCAAGTTTTTCTTTTCATTTCCCTTAACTTTTAGATGAACAAAAGGAAACTAAATGCACATATAATCAACCAATGCTTTTCGCAATAAACGAAGACTTTACAACAGTTCCTTTTTCAAAGAAATGAAGACTTTACAACACTTCATTTTCAGAAAAGATTAATCGGTAATAAGCTAACTTTGACAATAAATTGATAATGATAAAGAAATCATTTAAGAAACACTAAGCAATCAAGGCCAAAGTAGGGCTAGGAGAAATATAACTTGATTTCAAAACCACAAGAAACACTGATCTTTCAACAGACAAAAACGGAAGCAACTTTGGAAAAATCAAGCCAAAGGTGGGGTTTTTAGCCTAAGAGGTATCAGTGTAGGCCAGAGTGGGAGACAATACGCTGCAGTGCACTGTCTCTAAGCTAAGGGCTGCTCTGCAATGCACTGTGTCAATGCCAACACTGCACTAGTGCCAGAGAGTCAATCAAGAGACATTCAAGCACAACTTTTGACCAAAAACACTTCAAACAGACTTAAATAAGATCAATGAAATCAAGCAAAGTCTACTAGGGTGTAATATGAAGAGGGTAAGCCACCAGGAGCCATAGTCATTCCCTAGTATGGTTGCCAATTTGTTATATGGAATTTGCATCTACGGATAAACACATTTTCCCTGGGTGGGTAGCTACACCTAGAACAACAGAAAGAAATTAGTTTAACCGTTTCGTATAGTAGGTAGATGAGATGAAGGAACTTACTTGTAGTCTTTCGCTTCCTTGATCTCTTTTGAATCACTTTCTCCACTCCCACTTGAACTAAATCCGCTCAATCGATACCTATGTCAAGAGAAACAGAAACAAGAAACGATCAAAGCATACATGATCTACCTACTATAAACCAATGGAATCAAAGACATTGAAACACATAATCATCATAGATATGAATAAGAATATGAGAAAAGGAATAAACTCTTTATTAATATAGAAGGAAGAGTTTCACCCAATACAGTTCGATCCTATGTCACTCCTCCAGCTTCAGTCCAACCCTCGCCACATCAAAAGCACACCAATCCAGCAGAATAACATTGCTTAACATGAACTCAATTCTCAAACCAACAGAATTTCCTTACAAACTTCAGATTCTAGCCCCCTAATCATTATGATGAGTGCTTAATTTATAGGAAATGGAGGTCGTTTTTTCATAAATGAGGGTATTGAATGGCTTTCCAAAGTTGGAGTTAGTTTCCATGGAGCAAGGGATGAGAGGATAGGAGGTTAATGGATTCTTAGCCTATCCAATTCCTAGCTCATAGGAGGAGATAAGAAATGGGATCCTTCTAGAATCATCTAGAATCAAGGAATATTCCCAGAACCCTATGCAAATTTTGATCAATCTCACCCAGCGGAGGTCAAAGAGGGCCTAAGTGCACAGCAGTGTAGTTACCCCTGACCAAGGCTACACTGGTGTCCCAAGGAGACATTTCAGCAAGGCTTTAGGCCAGGAAACTTTCATGGAAGGAAGCATTCAATGTGATGACTTGTCTAGGGCATGTAACAACTGAATTAGGGTTTGATGAGCCTTAATTGTACTGATCTGAATGTTGGGAGTGATGTGCCCAAGTAGACCTATAACACATAGGTATTCCTAGATCAATATATTTTTCAATTGTTGATTTTGTAGACATGAGACTAGCTAATATTCCAATGACTTGAATTGTGGGTGGATTCCTTTTCTTTCTGCTAGTTTGCTTAATGCATAATTCCTTTATTGTTTCCTATAAATTGGTATTTCCTTAATAGCTTGCAACAGAGGAATTTTAACATAAGCATTCTGTAATTCTTCTACAATATCAAATTTAGGAAAAGAAATTGGATTTCTTATTTTCCTTTCTACTAACCTCTCTGGATAAGGTGGTTTTTTAGTCATAATAGATTTTCCTTTTTGAATTTGATTTTTTGGATGAGATTTTTCAGATTTTCTCTTTGTTCAGTTTGTTCTTCAATGATTGGTGGAGAATCTTTGGGTATTACCTTTCCAAACCTTAAGTGGACATCTTGTATAGGAAGAATAGAATATGTAGGAAATAATGTTGTTTCTTCCATATTATATGTTGGCTTTTCAACTCTATTACTCAGATTTACTACTGGTTGAGCTGGTAATTGAGTTTATCTTGGTGGTGGTTGATTAGAAGGCAGTTGAAGCTGCTGAGGTTGAGTTAATACAGGCATTGATTATTGAGTAAATGGATTTGATTGAGTGGATTGTTGGAATTGTTGATATGGAAATGATTTTTGTGGATATGGTTGTTGATATGATGGATAAGATTGATATTTTTGAGGGTAACATTGTTGGGGAAGTTGGGCTCCATAAGCATATCCTCACCAACTTTGTGAAGGTTGGTTTTCATTTCACTGAGGAGGCCAAACTTGCCATGGCATAGGAGTATTCCATGAATTTTGATATTGAAAATGTTGAGGAATTTGTTAAGGAAATTGTTGATATGTTCCTGCAAAATGTGGTTTCCAGGCTCTTCTTGGTGCCATATAATAAAATCCTCAAGTTTCTTCTATTTGAATTGCTTGCAACTCTTTTAATGTTGGAGAATCATCTGTAACATGATTTTCTGTACATAGCCCACAAACATGTATATTATCCAAAGGACATTCTTGTAAAAGGTGCTTCTTCCTACACTTAAGACAAAAGATTGACATTATTTGTTCTTTTTCTTATTGTTTCTTCTTTATTTTTAATACATCAATTTGTATTCCTAAGGTATTCAAAAGACCTGTTTTAAATTTTTCTAACAAACTCTCTATTTCTGCTCTTGTCACTCCTCTTGCTGCAAATTTGGAAGCTCTAGAAGTTACATCTCTTTTCCCTATTTTGGATCTTCCTCTCGAGTACTTTTGGCATAGTTCATCTATTTCATCAACCGGTATGTATGAAATATCTCATTTACCCATTACATTCAAAATATCAAGATATTCATCTGTTATTCCTTTAAGAAAAATCATTCTAATGGTATCAGGATTTAAAGAATGTTGTTTGGATTTGTGCAAGTTGTAAAGGAATCATTCCATATATTCCTCCAAAATATCATCTTCTTGTTGAGAAATTCTAAAAATATCTTCTTTTGAATCTCTAGGTCTGCAATAGGCTTGATATTTCTTAAGAAATATTTTCTTCATTTCATCACAAGAAGTAATAGAGTGTTATCATAATCCCATAAACCATTTTAATGCAGTTTCTTTAAGAGTAGCAAGAAAAAGACGAAGCTTATGTGTATCATCAGTGTAACCATAAGTTCTACATAAGATGTCAAATTCGAACATGAAAGAATCAAGATCTTCAGTAGACATTCCATAGAAGTTTGGTAAAACTGAAGGTGGAATATTCTTCATTTTTACTTCTTCTCCTAGAATTGCTCTAGTATCTACAATTGGAAATCCAAAAGTAGCTTCTTCATCATTTTCTTCATCTTGTCTTCTTGTATTATCATATTCTCTTTTGAGATCTTCCTCTCTTTTCCTTTCTGCTTCTCTTCTAGCTTCTTCTTCTCTTCTCCTTTGCCATTCTTTTTGTTGTTTCTCATATTGTAACCTTTGTTCAGGAGTGAGGATGGTAGATCCTTGCCCTTCTTCTGCCATATCTTTTTCAGTAGTTTCAACTGTTTCAATAGAAATTTGAGATTCAACTTGTTCTTTGTTTTCAAAAATAGGTTGATCTATTTGTTCAAGAATGGGCTGATCAATTTGTTTTCTTGTTTCTTTTTGTTTTCCTATGGAAGGTATTTCTATTTGTTTTTGTCTTCTTTTCACTTCATAGGCTAACAAAGTTTGTCTTTCTACAAGAGTTAACCTTTGTCCTGAACATTGTTTTTCCTCTAACTCTTCCCAAGTTGGTTTTCCAACAATTGGTGTAGTTAATTCAAATGGAGGTAGTCCTGCTTCTACCAATGGTTTAGTAATTGGGGGGTCTTGTTTTACGTATCTACCCTTTTCATCTCTATACCTAGGCATAAATGACCATAATGAAAAATCCTATCTATGTTTTTTTATGTGTTTTTTTCCTTCCTAATTAGTTATATCCAGAATATGCTTCCCCAGCAATGGTGCCAAAAATGTCAGCTCAATTTATTGTATAAATTAAGACATGTATTTTACTATCAATCCAGGTTGGTAATCTTAGAAGCAAACCACAATTTATGGACTTTTGGATAAAAGCTAATGTAGGAAGCAATTATGAAAACAAAAGTGCATATTACAAATATAAATCATTCTAAGAATGGAAATACATATTATAAATTACTTCTCACAGCTCTGGCAAAAACTATCTAAGTCTATTCCATAAAAGCATACATTATTGATCAATGAAATTAGGCTATTTTAGAAAAACAAGGAAGAGGCTCTCTCAAAGAGACCTGGTTGTCCTCCCTCAACAATTCTATAAGATCATTGTCAATATCTAAGTAAGCAAGAAATAATGTGACGAAAGCATAAAAACTTAATCTAAGAAAAATTGAAAGAAGTGAATCTTATTCAGTTTTAGTTTTAGCTCACGACGAAGAGGCTCCCTCAAGGAGACCTAGTTTTCCTTCCACATTCAAGCTAGTCACTAAAAGAAGCAATATTCACTTAGCACATTTCATAAAATAAACTCATATTAAAGATATCTACAATTATTTTGTAACAACCCTGGTGAAAATTCCATGTAATAAATGTTAAAAACAATAACCACAGATGACTGGGACACGTATTCCAAGCTGAATGGTGGGCAGGACATCCCAATGGGTGTTCATTTGGTTGTTTATGGTTAAGGAAATTGGCAATGGCAATGGCTAAGGCATTAAAGAGGCAAAAAGGTATTTTGGCACATTTATTTATGAAAATAATAAAAATTAAGAGAAAAGGAAGGTGAAAGGTCACATTTTGCATGTGAGGAGGAAATTGAAGGAAAATAATGGAAAATGAAGAAAGTAGAGGCCTCATTAATAAAAAGGCTTGTGTGGTCTAAAATGCAGATGCAAATTAGAGTTTAATTTAATGTCAACCCGAGAAGGTAAACTTAGAAGTGCTTATCTAAAATATATAGATCTAGAAAGATTCCTAATTTGTCCAAGATCTTAAAGTCCCCTTACAAGAACATATTCATTAAGATCTCTTTCAATAACTAATCAAACTTAGATCTAACAATTGTTTGAGATCTATGATTCTCTTACAAGAACATATTCTACAAGATCTCTTCCAACATTAGAACATCTAATAAGAAATTAAAAGCTGAAATGAAATAAACCTAGATCTAATAATTGTTTGAGATCTTACGGTTCTCTTACAAGAACACCTTCAAATAAGATTCTTCCAATATTATAACATTTAACAAAACTTGAAATCTGAAATCAAACAAAAACATAAAATAAATTATAAACAAATAAGCATGCAAGTGAGGCCATGGGGGCCCTCCATAACTCCATAAGCATACCACTTCAATGGAGACTCAGATGTAGAAGCAAAATTGAAGTATGATCCTTTATTTCAAAATCAAGATTACAAAAAACTTCCCCGATTACAAATGGAGGAGATTGTACTCCTATTTATACAATGGGATGAGTAACAAACTCATAATGATCATCCACTAATCTCTCTTTAGTTCCATAAATCTCGCAACCATTTTTAACTACTTTCCCATTATTACAAAATATGATCCCACAAATCTCTCAAGCATTTTTAACTACTTTCCCATTATTACAAAATATGATCCCTTTGAATCCTCCATAAATCTCTCACATATCTTGGATAAGATATGCCAACCAAATCCTCCATGATTTTCTCCTTAGGAATAGGATAAGATATGCCAACCAAATCCTAAATGATTTTCTCCTTAGGAATAGGATAAGATATGCCAACCAAATTCTCCATGATTTTCTCCTTAGGAATAGGCTTGCATAATTATCTCCTTAATATGGTGGAGGAGATATTAATTCTTCACATATTTCCTACACATCACAAAACTCACATATTCTTGAGATATATATAAAAATATGTATATTTTCTAATATTTAATCATAAATTCACTTGTAATACAAAAATGAATAAAATGGAAAATAAGAAGGTGAAACCCAAATGTATTTATGAAAATGATATGATAAAAGGTTAATGGGATGATGAAATGTAAGGAATAGTGAAGAAAAAGGTGGATGAAAATATGACATTTCTGAGTCCCAACAAGGCTTATGAGGATCAGTGGGCAGGACTTGGTCAGTTCCGTTTTGGAGCTCTCTCATCATTCTCTCTCTCTCTCTCTCTCTCTCTCTCTCTCTCTCTCATACTCTTGGTTACTTAGATTTTTCTTGGAGCACTCTTGGGGGGTGTGGCATACTTGGATTCTTGGAGCAAGTAGGCAAAGGAAGAGCAAGAAAGCGCAAGAAGACATCGGCATCAACAATTACATTAGATTTTCTTGCAGGTACAGAGTTGCATGTATGATTTCTTCACTAGTTTTGGCATGCATGGCACATGCATGTGGTTTCTTGGTTATGATCTATCATTGGCATGAAGGATGGGCGGGATTGACAGTGGATTGCCTAACCTTGCCATTTCCTAGATAGCCATGGTGATTGTGGGTTTACTTTCACTGCTTTGTTTTGGTTGGTTCTGGAAGCCTTGGTTGGAAAAACACTTTGGAAGCCCTGGAAGGCTTGGATGGAGACCAATATGATGATGGTTTTTGGTGATGTCCGACTGTGAGGTGGAATCACTGTTTGATGGGTTGAGGTGGGTGGCCTCTGGAAGCCCTGGATGAGTTTTGATTGATGTGTTCTATGAGATCCCACATTCATGCTTGGAATATGGCACGGGGGTGATTGGTTGAAGAGAGACTTGGCTCAGCCAATCTATGGTCAGGTGGAATGTGGTAGTCCCATCTTCGGTTGGTTCATTGCATTTATTAATGAAAAGAAATCCATTCCCTTGATTTTCATGTGCAAATGTACTGATGTATATATGGATTTTGATGGCTGATATGTTTTGTTGTATTTCTGTTCCTATCATGTTTTTTTTATATGCACATTTACCCCGAAGGATGTTACATATTTACAGAAAATGAATATTATGAACATGGAAAATCAAACTAGCATATGCACAGATATAAACATGATACAACAAAGTGTACTTAGCTTGGATGGGGGCCCTCCAACCTTACTGGTACATTGATAAAATGCTCATCTACAACAACTCATTCACTCCAGCAAACACAAATAAATCATGAAGCAAAAGTTTTGTCTTCAATTATCTCAAAAATAATAAGTTTGTCTACATACTTCTAACTATGAATGTCTCTTTTTAAATAGGCAAAATGATAACCAAATAAGCTAAAAAGTATGAAACAACCATCATTAATTTTATCCAACTTCATCAGGTTGAAGCCATCCATTAGTTACAAGAAATCTAGAAAAAATCCAAAAAATCCTAAAACTGCCCCTTTTTAATAGGGATTTCTAGGTGACAGGTCATGTTTGACCAGCTTTGACCGGGCCTGTATTTTCTCATTTTGACCGAGCCAATAGTTGTTCATCTATCCTTGGTTCCTAATATTTCCAAATATGTATCTAGCTCGAGCCCAGGTGTCTTGCATATATCACTTCAACGAAGCTATTATGGGAATTTCCAGTTCTGTCCAAAAATGCTCTTAAAACCAAATTTTTACAAAAGTATCTAAAAATTGAAAAAAAATATATATATTTACCTAAATATGCATAATAAGGTCAAATTTAGGCATATATGGATGATATAAAGTGGAATATGATGGAATTTAAGTGGATTTTTATTAAGAAAAATTGATCAAAATCGAGGACCAACAGAATCACTGCCCAATATGCATCGGTGAAGCCATGAATTTTCACTACCTCTGTCCATCTGTACCCAATCCATACTGAGTAGTGCCCTTGAGGTATCTCAACACATGCTTTGCTGCCTTCCAATACAGCTTGGTAGGCCTAACCATCGCTTGACTAAGTTGGTTAACTGCATAGCACATATACGGTCGCATGTTCACCAAATAAATGAGTGAACGCACAAGTTTCTTGTAAACAATAGCTTCCATTACTTCCCCTGAAGTAGCATTCTCCTTCCTCTAGTTACCTACTACAAGAGTGTCCATGGGTTTACTGCTCTCCATGCGGAACCTCCTGAGTATCTCGTTGGCATACTTGCCCTAAAACACAAACAATTCCCCATCACCCTGCCATACTTCCATGCCATAAAGTAATGCATGAGCCCACGCTCCTTCACCTCAAACTCTCTTGCAAGGTCCTCCTTGCGAGACTTGATCAACTGATCATCACGTGCCAAAATAAAATCACTGACATATAACAGAATAATCAACAATTTACCTTCCACCACTATGTGGTACAGGTTCGCATCTGCCTCACTCTTGGTGAAGCCCAACCCAGTGAAGTAGCTATCAATCCTAGTGTACCAAGCATAGGGTGTCTGCTTCAGCACATACAATACCCTCTTGATCCGGCACACATGCGACTCATGGTCAAAGGTCTCAAAACCTTCAGGCTGCTCTGTGTACACCTCTTCCTTAATCGTTCCATTAAGGAAGGTTGTCTTTATATCCATCTGATGTATCTTCAACCCATCTATGTCGATAGTGCCAATATAGATCTGATCAATTAGTACCTTGCAATAGGAGCAAAGGTCTCATCATAGTGAATCCCCTCTACCTGTGAAAAGCCACAGGCCACAAACATGGCCTTATGCTTCTCCACACTACCATATGCAGCTTTATTTACCTTATAAATCCATAGGGAGCTTACCACTGACTTGTCCTCTAGTCTCAGGACCACATCCCAAACACTATTACGAACTATGGAGTCATACCCCTCCACCATGGCATCAACCCAAACCCACTATTGCACTACTTCCTCAAAGGAAGATGGCTTTGTCTCAACACATACGCTCATAAGAGCCATGTATCTAGTGTACCTCTCAGGCGACCTCCTCTGCCTGTGCTGAGATGTGGGTGCTCCCACATTCTCCCGTGCATCATGAAATAACCTGTCAGCCTCTCTAGTGCACTTTCTCCCATCTCTAGAAGACTCTTCCTGAGTGAATGTCTCCACTCTCGGATCCTCTACATGTGGCTGCTCCACATCAATCTAAGGCTCCTCAACCTTAGGAGCTAAAATCTCCTCAACCACATGTAGTTCAAGCTCCCTCTTAAGGGAAACTTGCATGGCCTTGTCCTCATTAAATCAAGCATCCCTGCGAACCACTGTCATCCTGTTGGTCGGAAAGTACACCCAATACTTGTGAGGAGTATCAATGTACCCCACAAATATCTCCAACTTTGTTGTCATCTCAAGCTTCTTCTGTGCATATTTGGTCACATGTAAATATACCGATGACCCAAAAATGTTGAAGTGACCAACATCTCTCATCTTACCGGAATAAGCCTCCTCTGGCATCTTCATCCCAAGAATCTGATGTGGGCTACAGTTTTGCAAATAAATCATTGTGTTGCATGCATCAGCCCACAAGTGTAGTGGTAGGCCCTGATCATGCAACATCACCCGTGCTGCCCCTATAATGCTTATGTTCTTCCTCTCAGCCACCCCATTCTGTTGTGGGTTATGGGGTGTCGTCAACTCCCATTTAATCCCTTCTGCTACACAGAAGTTCTTAAACTCATTTGAGACATACTCACCACCATTATCACTCCTCATAGCTTTAACCTTCTTGCTAGACTCTTTCTTGACCAATGTTTTAAATTCACAAAACTTTTTGAAAGTTTGATTCTTCTTCTACATGAAAAATATCTAACATTTACGAGAAAAGTTGTCAACAAATATAACATAATACCTATGTTTGGTCATGTATGCTATCGAGAATGGTCCACACACATTTGAATAGACTCGCTCTAGAATTGCCTTTTCTCGACTGTCTCTATCATGAAAGGAAGCCTTGGTGTATTTTCCAAAAGTACACCCCTTGCATGTATCAATTTTCTCTAGTGTACCTTTGGGAACACCAATAGAGATATTCTGCATGATTTTCAAAGCCCCATGATGCAAGTGACCCAATCGTCTGTCCCAAAAATCTCTAACATCTCGGCTCTGCACCTTCTCTTCTTTCGTGCTCATTTCAACACAATTGTCTAACTCCATCTTATATAGATTCTTAACTCGAACCTCTATCTTCTTTGCTTGACCCGTGGCTATGTGTTGAAGGAATGCCTTTCCTTTCAAGAAAATCACATCATAGCCTCCATCCTCAAGCATGGTGACCGATACTAATTTCTTCTTCAACCCAAGCACATACATAATTTTGTAGCTTATATTGTGTTTTTAGCTTTATTTATGAGTTATATCACTATTGGCGGCGTAGATTTCACTATGTAAAGGGAATAATCAATGTTTGAAACAAATATAAAGAAAAGGTGATTGGTCGGGTTTATTTGTATTTTCACCAATCAGAATACTCTCGACATATATGCGGTCCCCTTTCAAATCTTTTAGCACAGTTTTAGATTTTCAATATTTTATATGTAATAAAGTTGAATAATCTCAAATAGGAAGTAGTTTTATAACTGTTATAAAGCAGTTTATTAGCTATTTCAAGAAATCAGTTTCCAAAACTGATTTGATAGAAGAGTTAAAAGCCTGAAAAGGGAAATGTAAGGGGGGTTGTTGGAATTTTGCAAAACCCGGAGACTAGGCCACTATATTCCTGATATAACTGTTGATTTATGAAAAAATTAGAAGTTTCCATGAATTGTTGGGTATAATTTTGTAACTTCTATGTCATGTGTCATCTTATGTTTTCTTCTTTCAAGTATAGTAATGAAGGTACAAGTCTTTATTTACTTATGTAGATAAAGTTAAAATCCCTTAAAAGAGGGCTCCTATACTTGAAGTTTTCATATTCCTTTCTAAGTTATAGATAATAGTTTCTGTGTAAGGCAGCATATTATCTTTAAATTCTCCAAGGGTCGCAGATAGTAGTTTCTGTGTTAAGCAGCATATTGTCTATGATTCAGTTCTCATTTTCATAATTCTTCTAAGTGACGGATAGTAGGTTCTATGTTAAGCAGCATATTATCTTTAACTTCTCCTTCAAGCTTTCTTCATTCATTATTTATATCTAGCAACAAATGGCATTTCGAGATTTTCTGGTCACATATGTATTAAGGGTTAAATACCAAGTTTTCTAGGTCCTTCATTTAAGAATACAACAAACAATAAAGGGACAGTAATTACAAACATTAATGTCTTAAGCACATTTTATCTACAACCAAGAAATTGGTTTCTTAATGTACAACATTAATTGGCACCGCTGCCGAGGAGAGAAGACAAGAATAATTTTCCCTGGGTTTTCAATATTTTCCTCTAGTTGTTCAGTGAGGAGGGAATATTTGGCTGTTTTGAATAAAAGCAATTGACTAAAAGCACTTTTCCTTTGGTTTATTAAGTTTGAAGCTGATTCTTGAGAATGACAAGTTTCAGCAGTTGGTTGTACATTCACACCTGTGATTTTCACTTACAACATTGATTGGCGACTCCACTGCACTTTGAAGTTTTCTTTTCTAGGTTTTAATGGCTCTCCCTGCATTCTTAGTCCATAAATTTGATCCATTTGATTTTACTGGGATCACCGGCTATCCTCATGATATGCCTACATTTTATGCGTGGAATAAGTATCTTCCAAAATTCAGTAGAACGGAACATGAAGATCCAACTCAGCATCTCCAAGAGTTTCATGAATGCATGGAGCAGCAGGGCATCATTCATGAAGATGTGAAGATGAAGTTGTTTTTGTTTTCTTTGGACCAAGAACCTAGGGTTTGGTTCAGGTCTCTGCCTCGTTCAAGCATTTCATATTTGAAAGATTTCCATTCAGTGTTCAATTCTTATTGTAGATCTTATTATCCACATAAGTTTCTTTTTGAAGGTTGTTGTGAATATTATGATTTTAAAGAAGCTTTAAAAGATCAAGATAATCCTGTTGAGGAAGCTAATGATCTTGTTGATAATATATTAAGCATTCAGAGAAGTTATAACCAGATTAACTATGAGCAAGTCTCTGAAAGCGAGGAACTATCATTTTCTCAAAATGATGCGGAGAAGTTTATAAAGAATTTCTCTTAAATATACTCCCAAGCAGAGAATTGGTTGACTATGTTCCAAGTAGATCGAGCATCATTTTCTCAAAATGATGTGGAGAAGTTTATAAAGCATTTCTCTCCAATAATCTCCTAGGCAAAGAATTGGTTAACTCTGTTCCAAGCAAATTAAGAGAGTATTCAGATGGAGGAAAGTTCAAACATGCATCAAGAATTTTTGCTCAGCAGTCGAGAAGAGGAAGAAATAGTTAAGTTGCAAAGAAATCCCCAAAGTTCCTATTTTGTTAAATTTGATGATCCTCCTATCTATAATGAAAATGGTTTAAATAGGGAACAGGATGAAGCTCTTCAAGTTCATCAGTTGGGTGTTGAACATACAGGAAGAAACCAGCAAGTGGGATATGTTGGACAGCAATATATTGAGCCATCTATCATAGCAAAAGAGGTTATCTTATGTAAAAAGAAAGCTGATAAAGAGATTGTATATCATTGCATTGAAGAACATAAGGATGCCCATGGATCAGAGGTAAACAATCTATTTGAAGTTGATCATATGTCGTATAGTAATGTGAAAAAATTTCTTTTTCTTCCTGAGGTTAGAATTACAAATTATTTTCAATCAAAGCTTAGAGATGAAAAGTGGAGACATGAAAGTGACATAGATCATTTTCTTAAAGATGTTTCTGATTGTTCTGTTGAACATATTATCCCAACAGAAGGTTTAATCAAGCAGGAACCTTCATACATAGAGAATTTCTTTTTTGGAGCTGATCAAGAACATATTTTTTCTTATACTTTTGAAGATCCTGTGGCAGATTACATGGAAGAATTTATCAGCAGTCTACACATATCATTTTGTCGATATACTCCTAATTTTTGTTGTGAGCTGCTTTTATGCATAATTTATTTTTTGTTCAGGATGAATTGCATTTTCAAGATTCACTGGTAGAATGGTTCTAGATTAAGCACCCAAATGCTAACCTGGTACCATTGGAATATTGACTTCACTTGATGGAGATCAATCATGTACATATGTAGGAAATTGTACATAAATAAGCTCAGGTGTTGAGAATTTGGTTTCCAGTTGCAATTCTTCAGTTTAATCATTAGTTGATGAATAAGGGTGACTTCCCTAGTTGGAAACCAGTTTGCAAAGGTTTCAGACTTCAAGAATTTCAGGTTTCAGTTTGTCAAATTTCAAGGTTTTCACAGTTTTGGACTCCATGCCCAACTAAGACCACTGATCTACGATTCTCAATATTTTGCTATTAAAGCACAAGGGTTCACTGTACAAATCTTCACATAATTAAGCTTGGCAAAGCAATATATGACTCCATGCCCAATGGATAAGGCACTAATCTATGGTTCTTAGTGCTTCTGTGGCAGAAGCACTATCCCCAGTTGGAGCCAGATGTTGTAGCTTATATTGTGTTTTTAGCTTTATTTATCAATTATATCACTATCAGGGGTTCAACCTCAGTGAAACACCTTTATATTCTTTACCCCCCCACAAAGTCTAAAAGAAATGAAGCATTTTGTTTATTATATATCGGAAATGCTAAAAGAACAAGTATAAAAGAATCGGTTCTAGTATAGCCAAGGATCAAAACAAATTGCAATACAAGAAGTTATACGGGGCTGAACCTGATATGTGTGTGTGTGTGTGTGTGTGTGTGTGTGTGTGTGTGTTAGCGATGCGGTTAAATCGCAATTGAAAATCATAGTGGGCAACTATATAACATAGCAGCTTAGCTTTGGCCGATTGTGATTCACGATAGCCAGACCCGAAACATATATATATTATGTTGTAAAGTTTCGGCGGATCCCCTGTATAGTAAATTCTTTCATATACATGCATATGGGTTCTGCCGATTGTGATGAGCGATGGCAGACCAAACCTGAAATACTATATGTTGCATTTTATAAGCCCCGGCGGGTCCGCGATGTCGCATAACACTTGCCGATTGCGATGAGCGATGGTAAAGCTAGACTGAAAATATATGCATTATGTTTAAAAGTCTTGGCAGGTCCGCAGTATCGCAAAGCGCTTCATGTACATGTATATGGGCCCTGCCGATTGCGATTTGCGATGAAGATTCCAGACCCGATATTTTATACATTATGTTTAATACTTCCGGCGCGTCCATGATATCGCATATTGTTAAGTTTTATATCGATATAACATTTGAAGGAGCCGATTGCGATTTGCGATGAGAAGTCAATGGAACATTGGATGGGCGAACCCGATGGGTTATGAAATAGAGTTAATTCTTTTGAGTTCCGCTTTGCATTGATTTCATTGTGTAAAGGGAATAATCAATGTTTGAAACGAATATAAAGAAAAGGTGATTGGTCGGGTTTATTTGTATTTTCACCAATTAGAATACTCCCAACATATATGCGGTCCCCTTTCAAAGCTTTTGGCGTAGTTTTAGAGTTTCAATATTTTATACGTAATAAAGTTGAATAATCTCAAATTGGAAGTAGTTTTATAACTGTTATAAAGCAGTTTATTAGCTATTTCAAGAAATCAGTTTCCAAAACTGATTTGGTAGAAGAGATAAAAGCCTGAAAATGGAATTGTAAGGGGGGTTGTTGGAATTTTGGAGAACCTGGAGACTAGGCCACTGTATTCCTGATACAACTGTTGATTTATGAAAGAATCAGAAGTTTCCATGAATTGTTGGGTATAATTTTATAAATTCTCTATCATGTGTCATCTTATGTTTTCTTCTTTCAAGTATAGCAATGAAGTTGCAGGTCTTTATTTGCTTATGTAGATAAAGTTAAAATCCCTTAAAAGAGCACTCCTATACTTGATGTTTTCATCTTCCTTTCTAAGTTATAGATAATAGTTTCTGTGTAAGGCGGCATATTATCTTTAACTTCTCCAAGGGTCACAGACAGTAGTTTCTGTGTTAAGCAACATATTGTCTATGATTCAGTTCTCATTTTCATAATTCTTCTAAGTGACAGATAGTAGGTTCTGTGTTAAGCAGCATATTATCTTTAACTTCTCCTTCAAGCTTTCTTCATTCATCATTTATATCTAGCAACAAATGGCATTTTGAGATTTTCCGGTCACATATGTATTAAGGGTTAAAGACCAAGTTTTCCAAGTCCTTCATTTAAGAATACAACAAACAATAAAGTGACAATAATTACAAACATTAATGTCTTAAGCACAATTTCTCTACAACCAGGAAATTGGTTTCTTAAGGTACAACACATAATATCCCTCAAGGTGAGAGGAACACCTTGCTCCCTCTGAAAAGTAACCATGCCCAATCTAGTAGCACTATACCTCCCGTCATCACCCATCTTGATACGCCTCTAGAGATCTTTCTCCTCCAGGTCACTGAACAACTCCTTTTCACTAGTCATGTGGAATGAAGCTCCATTGTCAAGGTAACATACACTACCCATCATGGATGACACCTTGCATGCAATGAGAGTAAATTCCAATTCGAATTGAGAGGCCAAAGCCTCATCCGCCGCTCCTCTTGAGGACTTCTTCTTGGACTTCTTGAGCAGAAAATTTGTAGCAAAATGGCCCAACTTGTGACAATGAAATCACTTAACTTTCATAATGCCTTTCTTACTACCTCCATGGCAAGAATCCGATTTGGAATGAGACACTTTACCTCCATGGCAAGAATCCGATTTGGAATGAGACACTTTCCATTTCCCTTTCCTTGCCTTACACGCTAAGGCACAAATTTCCTCATCATCAGTCTTTGACGAGGAACCATCTCCGGTGTTCCTTCTGATCTCCTCCTGCATCAAATCCGACCATAGTCATTCCCAATCTGGTAGCTTCTCCCTCCCATTAACAAAGTCCTAATAGCTATTCCAACTCTTGGGAAGGCCTGGGATAGCTAGGCTCACCATATTATCCTTGGCAACGATTATTCCAAAACTTCCAAGCTCATCATGACAATGAGTGAGCTTGGTCAAGTATTTTGGAATGGTCTCGCCTTTCTTCATCTTGACTTTACGAAGTTTGTCTTTCAGTGCCAACTTCCTATGGTCATTGTTGTTATGGAATAGGTTCGTCAATGTTTTCCACATAGAATACGGAGTTTCCTTCCCATGAAAACTCAAGACAATGTGGTCTCAATCTCCCTCAAGGATTATCTGCCTCGCCTTCGCCACACACTTCTTCCATTCGACTAGATTGTGTTCATCCGATGCTATTGACTTAGGAATGTATTTTCAACGAATTCCTTCAAGCCATTATCCTCCAACACAACCTCCATTCTTTCCTTCCAGGCTATATATTTTGAGCTACCTTCCAAGGATACTCGAGTCACAAACCATGGAACACCATCTATCGATCCTAAAGTATGTATTGCAAATTTGAATTTCACCTGTAACCCAAAACTCAAAACTTTGAAATCTCCTCTAGTATATTGTCTTCACCTCTAATACCATGTAGATTTTCCTATAGATTCACAGCTCATGTATTGTACCAAAACCCAAGACAAGAATCTACTGTACTCTTTAAACATCGAAAACCAATAGATCAATGAAAACAATAATTGGCAAGATGAAGATTTAATCAAAGACACATAACACAATTGTTTCTTTGGGGAAATCTATTGCTCAAAACCATGACTAGTTTTTACATTAATCAGAAATCTAAGTGATAATACAAAGCTTGTTCTCACAAGAACAATTCCACACAAGTATGATCAACTCTCTGCCTCACAACCCTGAACTGACCAACACTTAGCCAATTTCTGCTTCCTGTTGAGCCCCTATTTCCTTGCACAATTCTTGAGAGGAATAGCCCATATTTAATTGGGAATTCCTTCTTCCATAACTGTGCAATCCAAATCTAGGTCCTCTTCTTATTGCATGCATGATCTATACAACTCGGATCATTCTACAACTGATAGTACATTGTCCCTACAATCTAGTCTCAACTGGGTCTTTCTTTGAACTAACATGCATGAGTTTCTCATGAGGGAATCTTCAATTCATTGGAGTAGCACTTTGCATCGATGCACCAACTCACCACTAGACCTCTACTAGTTCCACAAACAGTTAAAACTAGTTTAATTGTTTATAACTCATTCAAACTTAGTTATCTAATTACAACTCAAATAAACTCATCCTGGACCCCTAAAATTTAGGGAGAACATATACATGACTACAAAAAGACTTCCAACTCGAAATTTCTAAGCTAATTAAGTCAATTAAACTTAATTAACTTTTTACAAGTTGCTATTAGAATAAAATTCAATTTTAATTCTCAGTTTAATTCAATGACAAATTAAACTAGAATTTCTTGTTGTCATTTCTCAACATTTTGGATCGGTGACCTCGTAGGAGGAAACACATGCTCTTAAACATTAAGTCAACTCAATTATAAATTTTATTTTATTTTTATGTAATTTGATAAAGTCAAAATGATTAACATAACATAACTTTACAACATTGCTTTCATATTACACTACACTGGATAATACCTCTTGACACAATAAACTGATTTTAGATTTAATAATAAAATAAAAACATATAAACCATGTACAATTAAGTTCCACATCAATTAAAAAATAAATTTAAAAAATTAAAATACTTTAAAAATTATTTTAAATTTCCAAATAAATATTTTTAACATAAATATCCCAAAAATTCAAAATACTTAAAAAAAAAAAAAAACAAGCTTACTAATATCAAGTCAAAGTTATTTGACTTCATATTGGTAGCTATAATCCCTCGCTAACATAAACAAATTAATGAATCCATAAGATTATTAAAGTAAATAAATCAATACTAGAATCCAGTCACGGAGAATAGGCATCCTAAACTTAAATAAACAAGGAGCCACTGTGGTGGCGCTAGTCCCTGCCGGTTGAGATTTAACTTGTGTTTAATTTGCATTATCATCAGAGCGGGTTTGCATTACTAATATGTTTTAGGCATGTTTACTTGTATTAAGGTTTAGTGAATTGAATAGCGAATTGTTGTATGGACTTTTTGACTTTATGCAAAGAGTAAAATATAATGAACTTTGCGTTTGTTAAATAAGAATTGTGATAAATGTAAGATTAGTTTTAGATGTAATATTCCAATGTCTCATGATTTAGAAAATGTGTAGATTAATAATTAAAATGTAATAAAATTTAAGATTGAATCATGGAAACTTTGACGGGAAAAAACTATAAAAGGTAATAATAATGCATTATAATGTATGAAGAATTAAAGAGTGTTAAAGTAAGTTATGTATTTTAATGGTGCATAAAAGATAGAATTTTGTTATTTTTTTACATTTGAATATTATGGAAATATTCATAAAATGATAATCAGCAAATAAACATTATTATGAATATAAATTTGATAATTAAATCCGTGGTGGAGAGTGTTCAATATTTAGATAAACGATTGTCGGAAGTCAAAGAAGAACTTAAGCATTTAAAAATTATGGAGTCTTGGACCCATGATTGAAAGATTAGATATCTAGTAACATGTTTGGACATAAGCGATACCATTCAGGTTAATGTCAATGATTGGCGAATTATTTCATGGTCAAAAGAACAAAAGATATATTTATTTTAAAATATTGTTTATCATAACTTTAGTGTGAATTTTAAATTTCTCCAATTACAAATTAGCAAAGAAAATAAACCCTATATCTAATTTCTAATTAGTAATTTGTTGCATTTAATTAATAATTTGTTGTGATGCAAAAGGACATGACTTTTGGTCTTTTTTATAGCTTTGGGTTAGTAAATATTGGATCTAAGCACAATAGCAAAGCAATTTTGTTAAGTTTATTTTATAAATTAAAAACTAAAACAAACAAATTAAATTTAAAAAAACATTCAAACTCTACGAGTTGAAATGTAAATTGATCATGATCTGCAAGAAAATATTCATTATCTTTTGGTGTTGTGAAAGGACTTACATCACAGATAAACAGATGCCATTAAACATAGTTGTTTTTCTATTTTGTGATTATCTTAATAAGGGGGTATAGTTTAATATAATTCATTTATTTGGCATAGCATAGGCATAGGAGGTATGATGACATATAGAATGACGAAAATTGAGATAATTGAAAATAATAAAAAAATGGAGATTGACTATAGCACTTCAAATTACTCTATTTTTTAGTTAGAAATAATGTTTTGGCAGCTTGATTTTATAAAAGTTATTATGTTATTAAACTTTATATGTGGTGACAAGAAAGGCTTGCCTTGGGATAAGCTAATTATTGCAGGTTAACACAACTAGGAGAAATGATGTTACATGTTATAAATTATGAAAGTCATATTCAATTAATAGTGTTTTAAAAAATAGATAAGAGTTCATTTCAATGTGGGAATCTTTTTATTCAAGGAATTTTATTTCTTTGTGATTGGAAGTGTAATCTTTGCATTATGAATACTGAATAATAAAAATATTATAGGAAATTTATAGTTAGTTAAAACTATAAATAGTTTAGTAGTTATAATTAAATATGAATAGATAAGCAGTATTTAATATTATATGGCTAATTTAAATTATAAAATGTATTATTTGTTTAAACATTAAAGATTAAAGATAGAGTGTGATATTATAATTAAATAAAAACAAATAATAAGAATATTTTTATTTTTTAAAAGTTATTATGTTATTAAACTTTATACTTGGTAACAAGAAAGTAATACAACTGGAAGGAATGATATTACATGTTATGAATTATGAAAGTCATATTCAATTAATACTGTTTTAAATAAGAAATAGATAACAGTTCATTTCAATGTGCGAATCTTTTTATTCAAGGAATTTTATTTCTTTGTAATTGGAAATGTAGTCTTTCCATCATGAATACTGAATAATAAAAATATTATAGGAAATTTATACTTAGTTAAAACTATAAATAATTTAATAGTTATAATTAAATATAAATGAATAAGCAGTATTTAATATTATATGGGTAATTTAAATCATAAAATGCATTATTTATTTAAACAATGCAAGATAGAGTGTGATATTACAATTAAATAAAAATAAATAATAATAATATTTTTATATTAGATCAGAGATATTGAAATTTAATTAAACATTAGCATAATGAATCAAGAGCCATAGAGACAAAATAAAAAGTGCCAATGCAATTCTTATTAACTAATAATTAATGCATTAAACATTGGCATAATGAAAAAATATTGGACCAGAGATATTGAAATTTAATTAAACATTAGCATAATGATTCAAGAGCCATAGAGACAAAATAAAAACTGCCAATGCAATTTTTATTAAGTAATAGTTAATGCATTAAACATTAGCATAATGAATCAAGAGCCATAGAGACAAAATAAAAACTGCCAATGCCAATTTTTATTATTAACTAATAATTAATGCAACATTCCACTAGATGAATGTTCACATACAAGATGATCATTTAAGAACATAGGATTTGTGCTGTAACATTTTGCCTTCTGTCAATACAATGTCATTTTGTCAGCAATGACAACAGTTCATTCCAAGTCTACATGTTTCAAAAATTTCAGTTGAAGGGGATCCCATGGAATTTGCAGAAATTTATGCTTTTTTATACTAACTTAACTGCTGAATTTTAACAAGATCATTTGCAGACTTTCCTAGAATGGCTGCAACTGTGCGTTCAGATGTTACAACTTCAACTGTGCGTTGAGATGTTACAACTTCAACTGTAGTTTTTGTGATAAGCTGACCAGCTGCTGTCACACTGCCAAAGGTGATATACAATGTCAAGGACATTAGCACAGAAATATTGATCAGCAAAAGCACTATGATAGTAGCAATTGACAAAATTTTGCAAATGTTATGTACCTTTCAAATCTGGCAGAAGTCTGTTGACAAAGAATTGGGTCTTCAAACTCAGAGAAATTGCCAATACTGTTTATATTGCGATTTGACTGAATTTTGAAACAAAGCATATAGTTAGTTAGTACTGCAGGGGTTCATGTTTGCAGACAGATTTATGGTTGTCACACTGCCAAAGGTGATATACAATGTCAAGGACATTAGCACAGAAATACTGATCAGCAAAAGCACTATGATAGTAGCAATTGACAAAATTTTCCAAATGTTATGTACCTTTCAAATCTGGCAGAAGTCTGTTGACAAAGAATTGGGTCCTCAAACTCAACTTCAACTGTAGTTTTTGTGATAAGCTGACCAGCTGCTGTCACACTGCCAAAGGTGATATACAATGTCAAGGACATTAGCACAGAAATATTGATCAGCAAAAGCACTATGATAGTAGCAATTGACAAAATTTTGCAAATGTTATGTACCTTTCAAATCTGGCAGAAGTCTGTTGACAAAGAATTGGGTCTTCAAACTCAGAGAAATTGCCAATACTGTTTATATTGCGATTTGACTGAATTTTGAAACAAAGCATATAGTTAGTTAGTACTGCAGGGGTTCATGTTTGCAGACAGATTTATGGTTGTCACACTGCCAAAGGTGATATACAATGTCAAGGACATTAGCACAGAAATACTGATCAGCAAAAGCACTATGATAGTAGCAATTGACAAAATTTTCCAAATGTTATGTACCTTTCAAATCTGGCAGAAGTCTGTTGACAAAGAATTGGGTCGTCAAACTCAACTTCAACTGTAGTTTTTGTGATAAGCTGACCAGCTGCTGTCACACTGCCAAAGGTGATATACAATGTCAAGGACATTAGCACAGAAATAGTGATCAGTAGCAATTGACAAAATTTTGCAAATGTTATGTACCTTTCAAATCTGGCAGAAGTCTGTTGACAAATAATTGGGTCTTCAAACTCAGAGAAATTGCCAATAGTGTTTATATTGCGATTTGACTGAATTTTGAAACAAAGCATATAGTTAGTTAGTACTGCAGGGGTTCATGTTTGCAGACAGATTTATGGTTGTCACAGTGCCAAACGTGATATACAATGTCAAGGACATTAGCACAGAAATACTGATCAGCAAAAGCACTATGATAGTAGCAATTGACAAAATTTTACAAATGTTATGTACCTTTCAAATCTGGCAGAAGTCTGTTAACAAAGAATTGGGTCCTGAAACTCAGAAAAATTGCCAATACTGTTTATATTGCGATTTGACTGAATTTTGAAACAAAGCATATAGTTAGTACTGCAGGGGTTCGTGTTTGCAGGCAGATTTATGGTTAATTATCTTAAATAGAAATTTAATTGAATCAAGGAATCTGCTTTTGTTGTAAGAAATCAAAATCAAAAAGTAGCAACAGAGGGATAGTAGACGAATTGTTGGCAAATGTTGGAAAATGTCAGAGGGAGATCAAGAACTGCATACAAAATTGGTGCAGTTGTTTGCTGTGGATTGCCTGAAATTTCAATTAGTGATTCAGATTTTCCTGGTCTAACTTCAAGAAGATTAACTTTGGCATCAGAAATCTGACCATACAAAGAAAACATGATCAGTAAATAAAGTGTGTTCATAGCAACGCATCAACAATTGAGCTTGTTATTCGAGCATGCAAGAGTCCATGGTTATTTGAGCATTATAAGTTAATGGCATTCTGGTTGAATACTGAGGGTTTGTCTTAGCTGTGGTTGGCATGCGCTATGGTGGTCTGATTGGCGGCCAGCTGTTCCTGCTCGAGATGTTGGAAAGTTCGGCTTGGGTTTTACTGTCTTCGTGGCCTTTGGGTTGGTATTGTTACTTGCTTGTCTAGCTTTGCAGTCTGTGTGATTTTTCGTCTGTGGTGGAGTTCCTGGTTGCTCGGATATTGTTACTTGCTTGTTTAGCTCTGCAGTCTGTGCGATTTTTCATCTGTGGTGGTCTTGTGGGCGGACAACTATCCCTGGTCGAGATCCTGAAAAGTTACTCGACTTGGGTTTATTGTCTCTTCGTTTCCCTCAAGAGTCCATGGCTATTTGAGCATTATAAGTTAATGGCATTCTGGTTAAATACTGAGGGTTTCTCTTATCTGCATCGCTTTTATGAGCGATATAAGCTAAGTCGAACCAAGGTTTTGGAGGTTGGAAAGGTTGGTTTTGGGGGTGGAAAGGTTTTGGGGTGTTATTGGGGGCTCGCATCGTTGGAGGTGAAGGGCAGGTGGTCCGGTGACTCCCAAGGCGTTATGTAATGTTGGTATGAATCGGACTGTGTTCGCGCCCTTTGGGTTATTATTGGTACTTGGTTGTTTAGGTCTGCAATCTCTGCGATTTTTCGTTTGTATTTGTTGTATTGTCTGCGCTGAAAACACAATGCGGTTTCTGCTGGCCGTGATGCTGTGGACTTGTCTTAGCTACATGGGTTTTATGGAAATTTCTGTAAATGTCGGTTTCGACCGCCATTTGGAACGAGACAACCTAAGTCAAGCTATGGAGTGTATTCAAGGTTTTTCGGTTATGGATCTATGGATATTCGACTTTGATATTACTCCTAGAATGGAAGGTTGCTTTGTTGACTAAAGTTGTATAAGACTAAAACACATGCCTAAGATGGCTTGTTGCAGGTTTGCAATGTTGACGAGATCTGTTTTGATTTGCAAAAATAGTTTATTAGAAAGTGAGTATTGTACATACCTCAACCAATTGATCAGTTTCGAAAGCACACCGAGGAAGTTGTTCTCTTTGTAATATTCTAATATTGGCAGCTGTTGTGTGCCTCATATCAGAAGTTGGTACAGCATCCCTGCCAATTAGACAACACAATTTCAAAATAAGATCAACTTGCTGAAACGTACTTTATCATATGCAATCCTATTACTGGTTAGGAACTGTATCTGCGATCAAACTTCAGATTCATGCCAACTAGCTAAACATGAGAGTGTAGAAGGAGAGATCAAAAGTGTGAGGCTACAAAGCCATAAACTTTTGGCACAAAGCCTGTAGCATGTGCTTTTCAATGAGGTCTAATAGAAACATTGGCTGAAAATATTGCAGAATGCTGAGGATGTAGGCAATTAAATGCAAAGAACCGACTAGAAATTTTAGGCACGCGTTTGATAAAAAGTTTTAAGTCCCCTTGCCGAAGTACTCCAAAGTAGCTTCTGCATAGACAACACTGTGTGTGAAGTGCACTTCAAATGATATAAAAAATGAAATGGGTTGAGGTAAACTTACTGCTTGGACATTCTTTATCATCGTTATTTTAAAATGCCAAATAAACCTTATTCTCTGCCCTGTAAACCTTAATTCGACTTAGGAAAAATGCCAAATATTTCCAAATATCGCCGCGGTCAACCCAAAGTCAGCGATCTATCGATCGCTTATAGTCCCCGGCAGGGACTAGTAACTATGTGTCATCATCTTTGTTTTTTTATTCTTGAGTCAAATGAATGCAATTAAACTAAAACAGAATGCACACAGAATCCAGAGTAACACGTAGCAAAGTTTTAGAGACATATATGTAAAAGCAAGTGAAACAGAAAATAAACGTACTTTCACGTTGAACTGTGAGCGGCTCTGTTTTAGAAGATAAAGAATTGCAAAAAAGTCATTTCTATCTATATCTGAATCCAACAGAATTTGATGCGGTGCTCCATGCGATGGAAAAATTTGACAACTTAGGTAAGCCAATAGAAATATTTGGGAAAGAATAAACACATGTAACATCATCATGATGCTGTGTGACGAGTTGCATTTTGTATCATCAAGTGCACTTGTTCATGCAAATAAACTAGTTGAGTCAAAACAGTAGTCAAATTATGCAAGACTGAAATAACATGGAAGTGTAGTCTAAAACATCTGAACTCAATTTTGCATCTAATAATATGTTGAGCCATAAATAAAACAAAGATGTTTGGATAAGGTATTTGCAAAAAAACCTGAAATAGTTGCAAACAGAAAGAAGCATCAAATAGTTGCAGATTGCACTTGCCTTATGTGAGCAGGGAAGAACACAATTTCAATATAAGATCAAGCTGCTTAAAGGTGTTTTATCCTATCCAATGCTATTGCTGGTTACAGAGTTGTATTTGCGATCAAACTTCAGATTCACGCTAACTTGAGCCTCCTTCTAGCCTGATTGAAGCTGTTTTTCTTCTGATGCATCACCAAGTAAAACAGAACGTCAACAATGCAGCAGAAGATTCAAACTGATATAAAAGTGGTTTCCAACATTAATGCAATTGATATATCTAGCCATTTAGCTAACCAACGTATGCAAAAGGTATCACCCCATAAACCTCGTTCAGACTCCTTTATATTTGTAGATGCAGAATAATGCATTTTATGAAGATATGTACCAATATCATTAACACAATGTAACTTGTATAGGAACTAAGGTGCTAGTTCATATTGATATGACTGTATTGCTTCAACGTCATTGTTCTTTAAGCAAAAAAGAAAGTGGTCTATTAACGCATTTCGCAATTCATTTGAAGTATAACAAAAATGTAGAAGCATTTCGAACGAGTCAAATAGACAATCTCCTACAGTATATGAAAATGCATTTAGTCTAAAAAGACCATTTCTTTTTAATACAATATCAATGTTGTCAGGCAAAATGCATTGCAATCTGAATTTGTAATTGTCAACATCTATTATTTCTTCCATTATGTGCAATTGCTTACCAGGGTTGGCTTTTGCAATTGTCTTGTACAGCTTTGCAAAAAAATATTGATGAAGCTAGCAAAAACTGAACATGACTGACATCGATAGCCCACCAAACCCCTGAAGCTTCTCAACACCAAAGTGTTTCCCAAAGAACGATGTCCCTTTTTCAACAAAACTACCAATGCAAACATTTGCAGTTTCGTTGAAAAAGGGAGATCGTTCTTTGGGAAAGACTTTGGTGTTGAGAAGCTTCACGGGGGTTTGGTGGCGTGATCTGACATATATACATTTAAATATAGATATGTAAAAAGAGGAGATATATATAGTAAACATTAATATTTTAAATAGCAAATAGCATATTTGTATAGTTGCCATACATACCTTTTTCAAAGCAAGCGGTTGGGTTGCCTTTCCTAATTGAGTTATGTGGTCTATTTCTTCAGTTGTTTGTTTTCCTTTTCCAGGATTTATGCTATGTTATAGAATAGGAACATATATTTATTTCAATTTCAAAGAGCATATAGAAGTAAAGAGTTAACAAGGAACATTAAAACCATAGAACCATACATATGTAAAGATAGAATGGCTATATACTAAACATTAACATTCTAAATACAAATTGGCATATTTGTATAGTTGTTATAGACATGCCTTGCTGAACATTATCATTCTGAATACAAATCAGCATATTTGTATAGTTGTCATAGACATACCTTTGCAAAACAAGTGGTTGGCTTTCCCTTTCTAATTGCGGTATGGATTCTATTTCTTCAATTGTTTCGTTTCATCTCTGAAGATTTAGGCTATGTTATAGAATACTAACATATATCTAGTGCAAACTAGAAGAAGAAACTGAACAAGAACATTAAAACCATAGAACCATACATATGTAAAAATAAAAATAGAATGCATATATAGTAGACATTAATATTCTAAATACAAATTACCATTTTTGTGTAGTTCTCATAGACATAGCTTTGCAAAACAAGTGATTTGTTTGCGCTTTCTAATTGGCTTATGCATTCTATTTCTTGAATTGTTTCATTTCCTTTTTCAAGTTTTATTCTATGTTATACAATAGCAAGACATATTTAGTACAAGTCAAAAGAACATATGAAAGTAAAACTTGAACAAGAAGACAAGATGCATGATCCATGGAAAAGGAAAGGCAAAAAGAATATACTGTGTTTGTTTATGTTGCAAGTTGTTATTCTTTTTTCTTGGTTGTTGTGTTCAATTGAAAAGGGTTTTACTAGTAGAATCTGCATGCATAAATAGATGGGGTCATATCTGCAAATTTATGATAGGATAGTTCTGTTCATTAATTGAAAAGGCTATGTCTGGCATAAGTTGCATTGATCAATACAGAACGCCATATATGCAAATGTAGAATAGAATGCATAGTATGTATGCAGTTATCACTTCGTTTACGACAAAAAGATATTGTAGTATGCTTTAGTAAAATAGATATGATAAAAGCAATGAGACATTGCAAAAATGTCAAAATTTGGAATTTTGTAAACTGTTTCATGTGTGTATCATAGGTCAAGGACAAGAGATATTATATCATGGTCAGACCAATATGCATCCAATACGAAAATTTTATAGTTTATATTGCCTAGATTTGCCCAAACATGGTCAATCAATGATTTGTACATGCTATTAGTTTTGTCAACTAGGAAATGAAGATTGTAGTTTTGCATGTAGGTTTCTAGCTGCTTTGTTTTTTGATTGCAATGCACCATATCAATATTCAAGTCCCCTAGTATAACTATGATATTGTTTAGATCTAACTGGTAAAAGGACTTTGCAATGACGTTGAGGATATTGTTTAGGTTTGCATGTGGCAATGCATATATATTGAGTATTGCAATTTCTAATGTGTCAACTTTTATTTTTGCAAACAATGCTTCTACAAAGCAGTCTTCAAAATGGGTATGTTCAAGGATAACGATATTTTCCTTTATCAATATCATTACTTCATGCTTAATGCAACTTGAGATGCAATTGAAATTTTTGAAGTCTTCATTTAAGTCGAACTAAGGTATACGAGGCAGAAAGGGTTGGGGGTCTTATTACGCGCTTTGCATGGTTCGAGGCGAATGGCATGTGGCGCATGTGAGGGGCACGTGGTTACATGCGGTCTGGTGGTCTGATCGGCGGCCAGGTGTCCATCCTCGAGATGCTGGAATGTTCAGCTTCTGTTTTACTGTCTTCGCAGCATTTGGGTTGGTATTGTTACTTGCTTATTTAGCTATGCAGTCTATGCGATGTTTGGTCTGCGGTAGAGTTCCTGTGGTAAATGTCTGCGTGAAGCTATGATTCTTAGTTGTATTGTTTAGAGGTTAAGTTCGGCTACTGCATTATAAGTTAACGGCATTTGGATATGGTTATACTATATGGATCTAAACAGAATTCAAGGATCAAGGAACCCAAACAAGGCATTGAGAACCAGATACGAGCAGTGCATAAGCATAATTCCATAATGCTTCTCAACAAGATCCATCATTATGGGACACTGCAGGTATGATCCATATAAATGATGAACATGTAATATATTCAAAGGGCAGGTTTGGCAAACACAGCAACAATCTGCCTAAGCAAATTGTCCCAAGACTATTGCCAATTGTCGCATGTGAAAGAAGATGCCCAAAAATTACAGATCTTTGATGATTCACAAATTGTGGTGAATTCGATGAATGCAACAAATTGATTGGATAATTATATGTTGAAAAGTGTGCAACAAGAAATGCTTGTTGAGAGTGCAACAAGATGATGGAGCTTAGTGAAAAGAGTCGCCTTCACTAAGTGGGCCCGCAGGCTATTTTTGGCGCAAGTCTATTTTTAGACATATGGATCATGTCTATGGATGATTGATCAAGTTGGGAAAAATAGATGGACTTCTATTTTTGATGAAAGTGTGAGTGATCACAGTGTGAGTGATTACAGTGTGAGTGATCACAGTGTGAGTGATCAAAGTCAAAAATAGAAAAGTCAAATATTATTATCTCACAATAATATTTGGACTATAAACTTAATCTTATTCTCTTGGAGCACTTCAGTTTGAGCTACGGAAGTGGCACATGCAGCTGTCAGAAGGAAATTCGTTTTTCTTATGATTCAGTTGAGTTGTTGCATGCATGACTTCAGTTAGAACTCAAGTGAGTTGAGTTTAGTGGACTGGAGGTACAGTTGATGGAGTTGTGTTCAGTTTAGCTTTGTTAAACTGGTTGTATTTAGTCTAACTGATCAATAGACTAAAGATGAGTTGGGTGAATTAGTTATTAATTAATTCACAAGTTATTAACTCATAATGCAACTATAGAATACATCAGTTAACTCAGTTGCATGTCAGTGCATGTTCAGTTCAGCAGGGACAGGTGTTAGAGAATCAGATTGCTATCAGTTGTGACTATAGTTGTGCATCAGATCTTGCACAATCAAAGGATTGAGTATGCCAATGAGTTTGCTCACGTATCTTCATGATATTATAGCTGTTTCTCACGTCCAACATAGTGTGGGTGACTATTTTGCAGTGTAAAATCGAGTTTGGGAAGCTATTCTCATCAGTTCTCGAGCAGGTTTGAGCAGTGGAGGCAGGCAAGCAACGGGAGAGATTTGGAGATCAAATCTGAGCTGTATTGTGTGTAACAGGTGGAGATACTTGTGAGAAGTATTATGCTTTGTATTGTTACATGATTCAATCAATATAATATACAGATAGTGTGGGGTTTTTAGCGAGATGCTTTCCCCGGGATACATACTGTGTTTATGAGTTTGATTGATGCTTCTATGTGTGCCTGTGGATGTTTCTGCTTCTGTAATTTGATGATCAACGTAGAGGAGATTATGTATTATACATGTTCCGCTTAAATTGTATGATCAGGATAATCTCTGTTGAATATGTGTCATATTATTCAAAATTTCTACATTATAAACTTCAACCTATATTTCAGGAGATTCGACTTCGTTAAACATAGTATTTGACACATTATGTTTGAACATGTTTACAAAGACAGGAACATGGAAACTGATGGACTGTCAAAAGCAAGATTACACAAAGACAGGAACATGGAAACTGATGGACTGTCAAAAGCAAGATTACACTTGGTAGCATGAGCTTGGCTGATTCAACAGAGAGTGGAAGGACAGCTAATGGAATGTTCTTTAAATGCCAATATCTATGTATAATTTTTTATGCCACTGTTTATGAACATATTTAGGACCTGATTCTTCATGAGACAAAACTGGTTTCAAATCTCTGATGTATGTCAGAATGACCATGACAGGGCTGTTATCAGATAAAACTCGCTTCAAAGCTTCGATATATGTTAGAATGACTATGATATGGCTGTCATATTGACATTTTTGGAAACTGTTTATGAAACAAGATATGTTCCCAGCAATACTTTTATCACTTCGTATGCTTAAGCATATCTGTGAAATGCAGGAACATATATAATAAATGTAATTTTGTTTTCATAATAAAATATTTTTTTCTGTCTGAGCAGAATAAGGTAGTTGAACATCATATCAGAACCAATCTGGTTATAACTAGCTAACATGACATTTTAATCTAAGGTTTAAATAGACAAAATGTCTTGATTCATCATTATACGGAGCTAGTTGCATGCATTACTCAACTTCTACTTGTTGGGATCATCTCAAATAATATTGTTGTTATGATTATAACAATTGATAATATTCAAAATAAACAATGACAATTTCAGATTTGAATTCCAATATAATTGAATGACAGAAAAGATCTAAATGACTGAATACAGCTTAAATATCTATGTTTTTTAAAACAATCACAGAGTAATTCGGCTATAAATCTAGAGTAACTGAACCATAAACCTACACAATGCAAAAATCAAAAGCCTAACAAATTCACAAAAAGCAATTAATACAAAAATTGACAAAAATCAATTAGTCGAATAACGGCGTACCTGGAACAAAGCCGACTATTCAAATTGCTTCTCGTCTAGACCATATTCATGCACAACAGAGCCTGTACCAAGAACCACAGCTTCACCTAGGCCATCTCGGCCCAAATCACAAGGAAGTCACATGGTGCTCGAAACTGACATTTACGGGAATTTGCATAAAACCCATGCAGGTAACAGAAACCCTCAGCATGACAGAAAAGCTTATAATTTTCGCAAACGAAACATTTCATCCAATATATAAGCAACAACAAACGAACAACATCTAGTACCAATATAGCAAACCTTGAATTCAGCACTTGTTAACAAACCAAATGAACTTAACATTAACTAAATGAACTTAACAAAGTTGTTAACAAAGCAACTTTGCGTTCTAGGAGTAATATCAGAGTCGAATATTCATACATCCATAACAGAATTACAAACCTGAACAAACATTAAGGACCAAAGTAAACATATACATAAATTATACGAGCGAAAAACGTTGAATACACGCCTAAGATAGCAAAACCGTGCAGTTACAAAACAAACTGCAATCTTCAATATTTTAACATTTCAAACAGTTCAAAATCCCCAATTTATTTAGATGTTCATGTGCAAAAACAGTTCAAACTACAAAACACTGCGACTCAATCTGTACCAAGAACCATAGCTTCACCCAGGTCCACTCGGTTCAAATGATAACGAAGCGACATCGTGGCTGAAACCCACATTTACAGAATTTTCCATAAAACCTATGCAGCTAACAGAAACCCACAGTATCACGGCAGCCAGCAACCGCATCGGTCAACCCAAAGTCAGCGATCTATCAATCGCATATAGTCCCCAGCAGGGATGACGGAGTAACTGGACTATAAACCTAGAGTAACTGGACCATAAACCTACACAACGCAAAAATTAAAACACTAACAAATTGAAAAAAAGCAAGCAATACAAAAATTGACAAAATGCAATTAGTAGAATAACACCGTACCTGCAACGAAGTCGAGTGTCCGAATTCCTTCTTGTCTAGAGCATATGCATGCACAACACAGCCTATGCCACTACCATGAGAAAATGTGCAAATGACGTAATTGGTTAACGAAGTCTGCACACAAAATCCTCAGTATTCAACCAGAATGCCATTAACTTATAATGCTAAAATAACCATGGACTGTTCCATGCAGGTAACAGAAACTCTCAGTATTTAACCAGAATCCCATTAACCTATAATGCTCAAATAACCATGGACTGTTCCATGCAGCTAACAGAAACTCTCAGTATTTAACCAGAATGCCATTAACTTATAATGCAGTAGCCGAACTTAACGTCTAAACAATACAACCAAGAATCACAGCTTCACGCAGACATTTAGCCAAATTTCCATAAAACCGATGCAACTAAGACAAACCCTCAGTATTCAACCAGAATGCCATTAACTTATAATGCTGAAATAACCATGCACTCTTGCATCCAAGTAACAGAAACCCTCAGTATTTAACCAGAATGCCATTAACTTATAATGCAATAGCTGAACTTACCAAAGCGACAACACACAGTCGAGCGATAGAAGCTGCATTTGGAACAACACAACCGCAACCAAACGTTTGCGACAGGGTTAACCGAACAGCCAGGAACCACATTGTGTTTTGACCGTAGACAATACAACAAATACAAAGGAAAAATCGCAGAGACCGCACAGCTAAAAAACCAAGCAACAATAATAATCCAAATGCCATTAACTTATAATGCAGTAGCCGAACTTAACCTATAAACAATACAACTAAGAATCACAACTTGACGCAGACATTTACCGAAATGTCCATAAAACCCATGCAGCTAAGACAAGCCCTCAGTATTCAACCAGAATGCCATTAACTTATAATGCTCAAATAACCGCATTGTGTTTACAGCGCAGACAATACAACAAATACAAAACAAAAATCGCACAGACCGCAGAGCTAAAGAACCAAGTAACAATAACAACCCAAAGCCGCGAACAGGGTAAAAGCCAAATAACCATGAACTGTTGCATGCACGTAACAGAAATGCTCAGTATTTAACCAGATTGCCATAGAGTAGCAGAACTTACGAAAGGCACACCCAGCAGGCAGGAACCCCAGCGCAGACGAAAAATCGCACAGACTGCAGAGCTAAACAACCAACGAACAATACCCGAGCACGCAGGAACTCGAGCGCAGACGAAAAATCGCACAGAGTGCAAAGCTAAACAAGCAACTAACAATACCAATCCAAAGGCCGCGAAGACAGTAAAACCCAAAGGCCGCGAACACACTAAAACCCAAGCCGAACTTTCCAGCATGTCGACGAGCAATAGCTGGCCGCCGACAAGACCACCATAGCGCATGCCGACCACAGCCAAGACAAACCCTCACTATTCAACCAGAATGCCATTAACTTATAATGCTCAAATAACCATGGACACTTGCATGCACGTAAGACAAAACTGCAGTATTCAACCAGAAGACAAACCCTCAGTATTCACAATAATAATCCAAATGCCATTAACTTATAATGCAGTAGCCGAACTTAACCTCTAAACAATACAACTAACAATCATAGCTTCACGCAGACATTTACCGCAGGAACTCTACCGCAGACCAAACATCGCACAGACTGCAGAGCTAAAGAAGCAAGTAACAATACCAACCCGAATGCCGCGAAGACAGTAAAACACAAGCCGAACATTCCAGCATCTCGAGGACGGACACCTGGCCGCCGATCAGACCACCAGACCGCATGCAACCACGTGCCCCTCGCGCGCCACGTGCCATTCGCCTCGAACCATGTGAAGCGCGTAATAAGACCCCCAACCCTTTCCGCCCCGTAAACCTTAGTTCAACTTAGGAAATATGCCAAATGTTTCCAAAAATCGCGTCCGTCAACCCATGGACAAACCCTCAGTATTGAACCAGAATGACGTTAACTTAAAATGCTCAAATAACCATGGACACTTGCATGCACGTAAGACAAAACCCCAGTATTCAACCAGAAGACAAACCCTGAGTATTCACAATAATAATCCAAATGCCATTAACTTATAATGCAGTAGCCGACCTTAACCTCTAAACAATACAACTAACAATCATAGCTTCACGCAGACATTTACCCAAATTTGCATAAAACACATGCAGCTAAGACAAAACCTCAGTATTCAACCACAATTCCATTAACTTATAATGCTCAAACAGCCATGGACTCTTGCATGCAGCTAACACAACAGCCAGGAACCGCATTGTGTTTTCACCACAGACAATAGAACAAATAGAAAGGAAAAATCGCACAGACCGCGCAGCTAAACAACCAAGTAATCATAATAACCCAAAGGCCGCGAACAGCGTAAAACCCAAATAGCAATGAACTCTTGCATGCAGGTAACAGAAACCCTGAATATTTAACCAGAATCGCATACAGTAGCCGAACTTACCAAAGTCACACCGAGCAGACAGGAACCCCACCGCAGACGACAAATCGCATAGACTGCAGAGCTAAACAAGCAACTAACAATACCCGAGCAGGCAGGAACTTCACCGCAGACGAAAAATCGCACAGACTGCAGAGCTAAACAAGCAAGTAACAATACCAACCCAAACGCCGCGAAGACAGTAAAACCCAAAGGCCGCGAAGACAGTAAAACCCAAGCCGAACTTTCCAGCATGTCGAGCAGGAACAGCTGGCCGCTGATCAGACCACCATACCGCATGCCCACGACAGCCAAGACAAACCCTCAGTATTCAACCACAATGCCATTAACTTATAACCTTGAACTAACCATGGACTCTTGCATGCACGTAAGAGAAACCCTCAGTATCTAACCAGAAGACAAACCCTGAGTATTCAACCAGAATGCCATCGACTTTTGCATGCAGGCCACACAGTAGCCGAACTCACCAAACCCACACCGAGCAGGCAGGAACTCGACCAGAGACGAAAAATCGCACAGACTGCAAGCAACAATACCCGGGCAGGCAGCACCTCCACCGCAGACCAAACATCGCACACAACAATACCAACCCAAATGCCGCGAAGACAGTAAAACACAAAGCCGACGTTCCAGCATCTCGAGGACGGACACCTGGCCGCCGATCACACCACCAGACCGCATGCAACCACGTGCCCCTCACGCGCGCCACGTGCCATTCGCCTCGAACCATGTGAAGCGCGTAATAAGACCCCCAACCACTGCCCCCCCGCAAACCTTAATCCGACTTAGGAAAACCATGAAATATTTCCAAATATCGCCGCGGTCAACCCAAAGTCAGCGATCTATCGATCGCTTATAGTCCCCGGCAGGGACTAATAATAATAATAAAATGGGAGAAATATAAGAATATAAAATATAGGTAGATCATGTATAGTTAGGATGGGAAAAGGAATGAAAAACGATTAGAGGTTTAAATAAAAGAGATGAGATATATGAATGCAATTGAGAAGATTTTGGTACGTTAATATGGGATGAAAAGTATATTTAATTAAGTTAAATAAATATAGAGTGAGTTAATAAGATGAGTAAGAAAAGGAAACTTGGATTATCATGAAACTTTTAAAGGAAAAATATAAGAAGTTAGTGAAGATAATGGTAGCTTAACATGGAAAATGAGGGAAGATTGGATTTTAAAGCAATATATGAGAAAGAAACATGACGGTGAGTAGATGGAGGTGTGAGGAAATTAATGATTAAAATGATGGATAATGAATATTTATGAATGCTTTAGTTTGGAGTCAGTTTTTTAATGAATATTTTTGAATGCACACCCTAATGACATTAACATTAATTGAGAAGATGACTGTGAATAATGTGTTTTTGAGAAAGACTAAGTGTGTAGTTTTCTTCTCACGTTGTTAGGGTGTTTTTTAATTTCAAAGAATTTCTTTATTATATTCAATAATAGAAGAAAATTGGTGCTAGATTTTGGTGTTTTTTTTGTATTATGGAAAGTAGAGGGTAAAATTTATCTTAATAATTGTTCTAGGTTTTATAAGGTTTAATAAATTTTTATTCTTCTTGGCTAAGATCTTGGAACTATGATTGGTGACTATATGAATGTATGAGAAATTTGGCCTTAAGGAGAAGAGGCTAGAAGGAGAATCTTAGTCATGTATTTTTGATGCAGAATGAAGTTAAAAGATATTTTGGTTTGTAGATAGAATAGGTATTGGCTTGAAGGATGTTAGTGAGGATGGTCTCTATTTATCCAGATGTTGATAGTAAACAATTCTAATGGTTCTAGATATAAGTTTTTTAGTCAACTAGGTTTATCTTCGATGGTTGGGACCCCTCCCAACCCAAGTTCAATTCTTGCAAGTGACATGATGAGTTTCGATGAAATGGATTTGAGCCTATGATGTAATGGACCAGAACATGTATATTCCTCATATGGAATATAAATATATTTTTCACTTGAAAAGGAGTTTTAATTTTATTTTTTATTCAGATGTTTGTGGATTGGATATGAATATATCTATTAGTATAGGTTATTTTTCTAATGACTTGAAGGAGAGAGAGTTATTTGGCTAATGGATGATTAGAAATCCAAAAATAGAAATGAATTATTATTTTGAGTCTCCATGGTAAATTGAATGTGGAAAATAAGCTATTAAGATAGTTAAAGAATGATATAAGGGTTGGTTAAGCATGGGGATAAATGACAAAGGTATCAAAAGAGAATAGAAACCAACACTCAAGTTTGAAATGGAAACTCTTGAGAGTTAGTTTTCAAAGTGTTCTATCTAAATGTTTGCTCAAATAGAACATAAAATGTTTGTTCATAAAATTTATTTTTGAAATTAAAGAAAGTAGAGGTGAGGCATAACTTATGAAAATTTGTGATTCAGATCATCCACAGTATTGTGTGCATCTTGTCGACGTTTCAAATCCCAATGGGGATCCATCTTTAGGACAAAAATTTTAAGTGATAGATTGAAGGAGGAGCTTACCAACTAGAACCAAATAAATACCTAATGCATAAAAACAAAAAACCAACTAATTTCAAAAAACTAAACCTAAGCCTACATGAGAATAATTAATAAATTAAAATATTTAATTTATTATATTAAATGTAGTTATTTTATTATTAAGTAATATTTAGTAACAATTGCTATTAATTTTATTATCAAATATCAAAGATTTTAATTTATTTCCTAAAGATTTTAATTTAAGCGTAAGTTACAAACCCTCAAATTAATTTATTTTATAAAACTTTTAATTTAATTGATTTTATAAAACTTTTTATTTAATGTCTAATGAATTGATATATTTTTAATAAGAAACTTATTTAATCTATTAATCAAATAATAAGTGAAATTTTTTATTTTACTATGAAATAAATTAATAAATTTATTTTAGTAGTAGTAAATTAATATGGTTAAAATCTTGTTAAAAGTGAGAAATTAATTAATTTATAAGTGATTTTAATAATAAATGACTAATAATAAATTAAATAAATTTTATTATATTTATTCTATGATGAAATATATAATTATTTATTTATTTAGAATTTGTATATTAAAATAATATTAATATGTATTAGTAATAATAAGAGTAAGGCCTAATTTTTATTTAATAAAATTAATAAAATAATAATGATTATTAACTAATAATAATTATTTATTTATTTATTTATTTAATAATAATTATTTATTTATTCTTAATGAATAAATAAATAACTACTGTTATGAATAAATAATATAAATAGATAATTATTAATAATAAATTATTTATTTATTAATAATTAATAATTTAATCACTTCTTGATGGGTGTTTGTTAATTTTTTTTAATAAATTTCTTTTGCGAGGTTATTATTAATTATTAATTAAATCAACTTATTAATGTTTCATAAGTATTTATTTATTTATGTTTCATAAATATTTAGAAAATAAGGTCGAGAGAGAGGGTTCATACCTGGAATACTATACCTCAGAAGACCTTTGAAGCATTGATATGCCTAATCACGGGAAGTCAATTTCCACTCATCTCATTCCCACCATCCTTGTTGAGGTTATTCATACATTTCCTAATCTCAAGTGCCTCTCTGATTTTCCTTTTTTGATAAGTTATGTCTCCTTGAGGCATAACTTAATTAGATTCTAGGTATCATGGTCAATAAACTTAGAAATGAGGTCAAGGGTTTCTGGAACAAGGATTTCAATGTCTCATGTACGGTTTAATATCTCTTCCACCTTGTTGAGATAAGATTTGAAGGAATCAATATCTCTTAGAATTCAAGGTTTTGGTGATGTATTATTGTTGGTTATGGTAGCCATGAGTGTAAGCTATATAAATGTATAATCATAATCAAAACTACCATATCATATTAATGAACCTTTCAAATTTAATAAATGGGATTAGGGATATATATATATATATATATATATATATATATATATATATATATATATATATATATATATATATATATATATAACAAAAGTTTTAGAAATGGCCTTAATGTCATTTTTCAATTTAAGAAATTGTTCTTCTACACAAGAATATGACATGATGGATTATTAATTTTTTTTGGGTGATATGAGCATGAAATTCTTGGGCCATCTCTTCCATGTACGCTTTATTTGTTTTAACATTATAGTATATGTTAGCTCTTGTTTATCAATTTTTAATACATTCGAGATGTAACTGATTGTTATCTATTAATTATGGTGATATCTTTCATTTTTTATAACTTGAAAAGGGGTTTATATATTACATAGTTACATTAATTTGACTAGAAACGTCTTGATTTTGATGTGGCTTGGTTATATTATATGTCACATGGTTCTATTTGTATTGGTTACCAACTGATTCAAGATCTTTTACTTATAGATGCATCAAAATTACATAAAACGAAGCTTATTAACTATGGAACTTAAAAGCACATAAAACAATGCGGAAATAACAAGATAACCATGAAACCATGGCACAGATATTTGATTACAGAGTTCATCCAATTTTGACTACATCTTTGGGTCGTGCTCAATAGTGGGGAGGCCTTCATTCATTAAGTGGCATAAAAAGAGATAAAGTACAAGAAACATCCAATTACAATCCTTATACCTCCAAGCTAGAACATGGACAAAGAATGGAGAGCCCAACTTTAGAAATAGACAATACCCCTAAATACCTCATGGAAAATCCTACAGAATCGCCCATTCGAACACCCAATTTAGAGGAATGAAGATTTTGCACCTTCTCATAACCTCCCTGCTGCTCAAGGCAAGGTTCCAGCCTGCTACTAGGTCAAGTTACTGTTGTATGCAATGGTTTTTGAACTTTTGTGCTAGTCTCTCTCCCTTTTCCTGTGCAGACAGTCCAATATATACCTTTGATCGACAGATTCCTTAGTCCCAGGCAGTTTCAACAAATGACAAGTATAGTAGGCAGGTGGTTTCACACAGAGAATCTTGGACCTAGAATAGTATGCAGGTAACAACCTGTTAAGAAAACCGCCATCGAAAATAGTTCATAAACCATTTTCGCATTAAACCTCAAACAGCGGATGAATCAGCGTATTACTCTTGAACCTGACGGATTTATTAGCGATGGCCATAATCTATCGGTGTCGATAGCCCCATCGCAAATCGCAATCGGTCGAAGTCATGGGTGATTCTCCATATGGGCCGCCGCACTGTGCGATATGTGATGTGCAAACTAGCGGACCCGATGGGTTTTCAAAACCACACCCTATGTTGTATCGCATTTGGGAATATCGGCGTATCGCAATCAATTGAACCAGAGGGTGTTACTATTATTGGTATGCTGCATTGTGCAATATGTGATGTGTGATATCGCAATCACAACCCTGACTATTGGGGACCGATTCTGTAAAACGTTGTCCCTTTGTGATGTGCGATATGTGATCATCGCATCACACCCTTTCCTTCTTGGGGCCGATTTGTAACCACCAACCTGCCTCCAATCTGCGATTGCGATATCTCAATCGCAACTCGGTAGTGCTGGGGACCGATTCTTTACCTGCAAACCTTTGCCTGTTGCGATTAGCGAACTGCACCCCGCCACTTGGCGTTTCTACATTCGCTGAAGAGTTTTTCCAGGTCATTTTATCTTGCCACTTGTCCAAGTCAAACTTGAACTTTGACTTGCTCTAACTTCTTCATATGAGCTCGGATTCAAGTTTCGTTCACATCGGTGAAATCAAGATGATGAGCACTTCCATCTGATGCTAATTTTATCGAGATTCTACCACGTTGAGTTTTGAGCCTTTTTACCATGCCACTGGTACTTTTTAGAGATCCACCTGGATCAATCCTCCCCACTAACAACTTTTGGACCACCAAAAGGCCTTTTAGTCATTTGGTAAGTGAGTAAATTTTTCCCTCACTTTTCCTTTCTCCATCCATCGAGCTTTACTCGGATGCATTCCTTTAAAGCCAACACGAATGTACTCCACATCTCCTTGTCATGAAGTTCTAGTTTTCCTATCGAGTATGATATCTTCAGGCAACTTGTTTAGATACTCTGGTGAAAAATCATCCACTGTAGGAATTTATGCAACCTCTTTGGTATCCATAATCAATGGAGGTTCGTAAAGATTCACGTTTTCAACATTCACTATTGAGTACATTTGCCTATAAGTGGGCAAGTCAAGACGAAAATCATTGTCTCCAATATTTGCCAATATGGTGAAGGGACTATATCAAATGTGTCTCAATTTCTTCCCTTCCCCCTTCATTCTATCATTTCTGATGTGGAGCCATACCTTGTCCCCAACTTGAAACTGATGGTCAACTCAGTGCTTATCATGTCGAGCTTTATACTGAGCCTGACTCCTCTCCAACTGCTCTTGTACTACCTAATGAATCACATGTATCCGTTGAATAAACTTCCATGCTTTGTCCCTATCATCTCATCCATTGCCATCCTCATCTTTCCCAAAGACCATGTCTAAGGGACCCCTTGGTAGATAACCAAAACATGTCTCGAATAGTGAGCTCCGTGTTAATGAATGTATTGCTTGATTGTATGCATGTTGCACATAAGGAAGTTGTTCATCCCACAACTTGTGATGTTTTCCACAATAGACTCATAACAAGTGTACCACAGTGCGGTTGACGACCTCTATCTTCCCATCGGTCTATGGAACAAATTTCATACTTCTTTTCATCTTGGTGTCCATCATTCTCCACAAGTTGGTCTAGAACTCTCCAAGAAAGTGAGAGTCTTGATCTGACACAATATGGACCCAGACATGCTAAAAGAAAAGATAAGCTCACTGCTTATTAGTGACCTGCTTTTTACAAGGCATTAAAATACACATTTTACTAAAATGATCCACGGCGGCATACAAATAGTCGTGACCTTTCCTAGACATAGGCAAACCACCTACAAAGTCCATGGACACACTTTCCCATGGTAGACTCGGAATAGGGAGTGGTGTATAAAGCCCAAGTTTTCTATTAGAGTGCTTTGAAGTAGAACACAACACACAGCCCTTTACAAAATGAGTCACAATGTTTTTCATAAGAGGCCAAAAAAAAAACCTCTGTAAATGACATAATTTTTTTTCAACCCCAAAATGACCAGACACAAGAGAGGTATGAGCCTCTTGGATTAAATGTACCCTTTCATCAATGCTTATGCACAATTTGCCAAGGTGATACAATAGTTTTCCCTACAAATAATAATTGTCCACTTGCGATCCACGAGTCAGTTTTGCATAAATCTCTTTAAAATCATCATAATTAGAATATTGTTCAGCATAACTTTCTAACGATAAATAAGCATTTTGCAAAACTACAGATGCAGAAATAGAAGGGCGAGAAATCATATCTACTACTTTGTTACTGGTTCCCTTGTATTTTATTACTAGATGAAACTGCTGAAGGAATCCCATCCATCTGAAATGACGAGCTTGTTGAATCTTGGTTTGCGACTGAAGGTATTGCAAGGGCTGATGATTCGTATGGATGATGGTCTCCTTACCAATCAGGTAGTGTTTCCACTTCTTTACACTCTGAACCAAGGCGTACAACTCCTTGTTGTACGTGGGATAATTCACAACAGCCTGGGAGAAAGTCTCTGAATGGTAACATACAGGCTTCCTTTGCTGCATCAATACAACGCCCATGGCATATCTACTGGCATCTGTCTCAATCTCAAAAGGCTATTGAAGGTCTGGTAAGGCTAGCACTGGTGTTGTGCTGATCTTCTCTTTCAATGTGTCGAAGGATTTTTGCTGCTTTCCTCCCCACTGAAAGGCCTACTTCACACTTGTCAATGCGTGTAAGGGGGTTGTGATAACAGAGAAGTTTGCAATGAACCTTCTCCAATATTGTACCACACCCAAAAAGATTCGGACCTCTGTAACATTTGTGGGCTCAGGCCACTTCATAATCGCATCTACTTTAGAGGGATCTATTTTCAATTTCCCATTACCGACTATGTGACCTAAATAAACCAGAGAGGTCTTCCCAAACTCACACTTTAACAGTTTTACATACAGTTTTTTATTTTTCAGAACATTAAGCACTTTTTTCACATGACATACATGTTCATCCCATGTCCTATTATAAACAAGAATATCATCCATATATACAAGCACCAAATTATCAAGAAAATGCTTAAACATATCATTCATTACCCTCATAAATGTGGCTGGAGCATTACACAATCCAAATGGAATCACCATCCATTCGAACAACCCCTGCTTGGTCTTGAATGTAATCTTCCAAATGTCTTGTTTTGCAACTCTAACATGGTGATATCCACTACGCAAATCCAATTTTGTAAAGTAGACAACATTTTTCAACTAATCTAATAATTCATCAATGTGAGGGAGAGGGTATCGATTCTTCACCATAATTTTGTTTAGTGCCCTGTAGTCTACGCACATTCTCCATATGTCGTCTTTCTTTGGCACCAACACGATCAGTAAGCCGTATGGAGAAGAACTTCGTCTGATGACACCTTGATTTAGCAATCCCTGCACCTGTTTCTTGATCTCCTCCATCTCGATAGAAGCCATCCTATACAAGCCAATATTCAGTAAAGGAGCATCCTGCTGTAAATGGATCTCATGTTGGATTTCCCATTTTGGGGAAATCCTCTCGGTTCCTGAAACAATCCATCATAATCAGAAATAATTTCTAACAATTCTTTCTTATGATCAGGATCACAACCTTTGAAAGCATTAGCCATCTCGGCCTCTTTTTCTCTCACCATCATGAGCATGCACCCTTTGCTGGAATTAACCAGTCGTTTAATCTGTCCTGCACTTACAAGGCTAGCACTGACTTTCGTATGATGAGCTCTAACTATATATTCTACCCCATCCTTCGTGAGGTGGTATTTATTTTCATGCCGAAAGAAAACTGCTTTTTTGTCATATAGATACGGACTTCCCAAGATGATTCCACAGATATCCAAAGGTACTACATCTAACTCTACCTCATCAACTAATTTGGAAGAAATAACAAATCTGGCCCTACACTACTTGGTTACTTGTAATTTTTCTTTATTGCTTACCCAACCAAGCGGGTATGGACTCAGATGAGGCTTAGTTTCAAGGCCTAACTTTTTAACTAATGACTCTAAGATTAAATCTGCTTGAGAACTGGAATTGAACAAAGTTTCCACCTTTGTGTGTTTTACAATAACCCTAATGTGGAATAATTCAATTCTCTTTCGTTCATTACTTACATGCTCATTCAAAGAACTAGCACTTGCAATCAAATCAGAATTATTATTAATAGAAAGAGTACCTCTTGCACCCATGGCTATGATCAATGTCTCGTCACGGGAATTAGATCCAAGGTCCTGTTGTGTTGTTGTCACTATCTTGCCTTTTCCGCTGAATCTCTTTGGTCTCATCTCCAGATGTAGCTTCCAACAGTGGTCCTCATCATGACCTTCTCTCTTGCAATGCGTGCAAGATGGCGTTGCTTCGTCCTCTTTCTTGGTTGCAACAGTCTTCTTATCCTTCCTATTTCCTTTCCTTTGGAATTTGCCATGCTGAGGTTTGAACGGTGTTTTCTTGGCTTGATCATCTTTGTCATTCTTGCCTCAGCTTTCAAGATGAATGGCCCTTATGCCAGCCGCATCAATCGTAGTAGGCTCGAACAATAACAGTGAGTGTCTTATGTAACTATGTAACACACCAACATACTTAGTTACAGTCTCGGGTGAATCTAATGAGATGCCCAAATTCAATGCTTGTTTCCAAAATTATTCAGTGAAGCTTTACACATTTTGGCCTTTACCTTGCCTTAGATATTTCCATTCCTGTAGTTCCTTTTGTTTATAACCCAAAGGGTAAAATTGGTCTTTCAATGCAGAAATACAATTGGACCAAGAGGAAATAAGGTTACCCAAATTTTTGCTACCCTTATACAACTTTCTCTCCCACCAAACGAGAGTGGTGCCACTCAGCCGAAGAGATGCTAACTCGACCTTTGGCTCATCTTCTTCAATTTGCTAAATTCAATAGTAAACCTTTATCTGTCTTATCCAATTGTTAAATTTTTCTACACTACACTCTCCAGTATACATGGGCAAATCAAAATTTACATCTAGCTTAAAGAATGGTTTCTTAGACGTATGTTTAGAATCTCGATTAAAGTGATGAGAACTATCACTTGAAGAAGGAGAAGGAGGAGGCTCTTCTCCACCATCTTCATGATTTACTGATCTATTGTCATCGAAATCTTTCTTCTCGTGCCTAATTTCCTTCTCATACTCTGAAAATAGCTTGTCCACTTTCTCTGCCATATTTTAGAATACTTTGTGGTAATTCCACTCTTCTTCCCAACGAGCTTCTTCATTTGCCATGTTTCTTCTTCGTTGTGCACATCCTGCTTCAGGATCAAAGGACTTAAACTTTTGTTTGCCTTTTCGCAACTTGTTCCGGGTTAGCATATACTCATGAAATTCGCATCAACAAAGACCTACTCCGATACCAAACTTGATCCAAGATATTTTACTTATAGATGCATCAAAATTACATGAAATAGAGCTTATTAACCATGGAACTTAAAATCACATAAAACAATGCGAAAATAACAAGATAAGCATGAAACCATGACACAGAGATTTGATTACGGAGTTCATCCAATTTGGACTACGTCTTCGGGCCTTGCTCAATAGTGGGGATGCCTTCATTCATTAAGTGGCATAAAAAGAGATAAAATACAAGCAACATCCAATTACAATCCTTATACCTCCAAGCTGGAAGATGGACGAAGAATGGAGAGCCCAACTTCAGAAACATACAGTACCCTTGAACTCCTAGCAGAAAATTGTGCATAATCACCTATCCGAACACACAATTCGGAGGAATGAAGCTCTTGCACCTTCTTAGAACCTCCTTGCTACTCAAGGCGAGGTTTCAGCATGCTGCCAGGTTGGGTTACTACTATACGCAATGGTTCTAAACTCTTGTGTCAGTCTCTATCTCTTTTCTTGTGCGGACAGTCCAATATATACCTTTGATCGGCAAATTCCTCAATCCTAGGCAGTTTCAACAAATGACAAGTATAGCAGGTGGGTGGTTTCACACAAAGAATCTTGGACCTGGAATAGTATGTAGGTAACAACCTGTTAAACATGGAAAAACATCCATCAACAACAGTTCACAGACCGTTTTCTCATTAAACCTCAAACGACGAATGAATTGGTATATTACTCCTTAACCCGATGGCTTTATCAACGACAACCATAATCTATGGGTGTTGATAGCCCCATCGCAAATCGCAATCGATCGGAGCCAGGGGTGATTCTCCATACGGGCCTCTGCGTTGTGCGATATGCGATGTGCGAACTAGCGGACCCAACGAGTTTTCAAAACCACGCCCTATACTGTATCGCATCCCAGCATATGGGCGTATCGCAATAGGCGGAACTAGAGGGTGTTACTATTATCGGGATGTTGCATTGTGTGATATGCGATGTGTGATATCGCAATCAAAACCCTAACTTATGGGGGTCGATTCTGTAAAACGTTGTCCCTTTGCGATGTGCGATATGTGATCATCGCATTGCATCCTTTCCTACTTGGGGCCGATTTATAACCGTTGACCTGCCTCCAATCCGCGATTGCGATATCACAATCATAATCTGGGAGTGCTGGGGCTGATTTTTTACCCGCGTACCTCTGCCTTTTGCGATCAGCGAACTGCAGCCTGCCACTTGGTGTTTCCCCATTCACTGAAGAGTTCTGCCACGTCATTTTCTCCTACCACACGTCCAAGTCAAACTTGAACTTTGCCTTGCTCTAACTTCTTCATATGAGCTTGGATTCGAGTGTCGTTCACATTGTTGGAATCAGGATGACGAGCACTTTGATCTGATGCTAAGTTTATCGAGATTTTGCCACTTTAAGTTTTGAGCCTTTTTATCATGCCACTGGTACTTTTAAGAAATCCACTTAGATCACCAATAGATCTGTAATTCCGAATGTGGTAATAGTATAACGACTAGAGTTTAGAATTTCATACTCTTTATATCGAGCCACCTAACTTTAGAAAAAAATTCTTTGTCATAACTAATTAACATTTTATGGACTTGATAAAATGACAAAGCCTAATCCTTTCCTTATGCTTCCTAGAGGGATAATGTCCATCCCCAATTTTCTTAATCATTTTCAATCCCAACTATTGACCTCGGTTGTGTGGAAACAAAGACAAACTCAATATTTTTCTAGAATATTAAAAGTGTTCGTAGATTGGTGTTGTCCCTTCTTTAAGACCATTATTTTTCTATAAGGCCGTCTTTGTATAACGCTTAATTATTTACCTCTTTAGTTTCTTAATATGTGTTTTAAAAGCCTCTTTAGCATGTATACATGTGGTAATTACATTAAATTACATTGGTTTGGTTAGTATTACTAACAATGCAACTCTTGATGTGGAGACTATTGTGTTTAATGTTATAATAATATACTTTCTTAATGAATTCTTTAAGAGGATAGAGTATAATAAACACAGGAATTCAAATCTAATGAGCACATAACTTAAAAGGGTGAAGAAATAGAGTAACGTAATTCTAGGGTTGTTCACACTCGTTGTAAAACACAAAGAGAATAAAATGGGTGGGGCCATTATAGTATATAAAAATATTGGAAAGTCTAAGGTTGTTACTTATGTTCTTGAAGCTAGCCTATTTCATAAGAAGGGCGATATTTCCAAAGTGTGCTCCTTGGATTTCACCCCTAGTACTATAATCGAGAGGACTTTAGATTTTCAATAATTGCCATCCTCATTACAAGTTGAGTAACTAAGAATTATGCTTTGTTTTTTAAATATGTATTCATTTTATTTATATATTTTATATCTTTATTTTTAATTAAGTATTGAGTTGTATATTGTTTTTGGTTTTGGTTTTAGTTAACTATAAATTAGTATCAAGCATCAAGAGAATATGAGAGAATTAACATATAATATGAAATTAAATGATAGAAAAATTTATGTGTTAAAAAATTTAACTTATATTTGTGTTTGATAGATTTGTTTTTAATATGGATTTATATTGGTTATTGATAGACTTGTCTTTAAGATGGATTTACACTTTTTTAATTCTATGTCATGTATTAATTGCTTTATCTTAAATGCTGAAAATTTTGTATTTTAAGAAATTGGATCTCTCTCATTACTTGATAAATCTAGGTTTCAAATGAATTTATGATGATTTTTTTTTGGTCATATACATATATACATAAGCAATTATTTATTTATTTTTTAATTTTTTTGTTAACGTATATATGTACATAGTTATTTTTTTTGTCATCCCATAATATTATTTGACAGCATTCCCCCATATTGGAATATTGGATTGTAAAGCATCTTACAATGCTAAAATGAATAGAGCTTAATTTATAATTATTAAACATAAAGCGCTCTGAGAGCGATATAAAACGCTCTGAGACCGATGACCATTTGGTATGGTCCTTATCTCTCACCTCCTCTCGAGCAAATGTAAAGGACATTTATTTGGATCTCATCTCCAAATCAAACAGGTTGAACAGACAGATTTTTCCAGTATTCTGGTGGAAACTTGGCTGCCCCCTCAAGGTGACTTTATTCTCTTGGTTGGTCTATTACAACAAAAACTTAACTTGGGATTCCTTGAGGAAGCGTTCTTGGCATGGTCCCAGCAGATGCGTCTTTTGCAAAATGGAGGAGGAAACAAACTATCATTTGTTTTTCAAGTGCACGGTCTCCCAACAAATCTGGTATGAACTAGCTCTGTTTTTTTCTTTTCCGCATCTAAACTTCATCTCTGTTGATGCAGCTTTCGCCTGGTGGGGAAGACAAGAAACTGATAAACGTCCAATCCTTCCCATCACTATATGGTGCCTTTGGAAGTGGAGGAACTTAAAAATCTTTGAGGATTCAAATATCTCCTCCAATTATGTCCTGTCTTCTTTTTCAGCTCTCTTTCCACCTATCCGTTGAATGCAGTCCATGTGAAGTTCAATTTTGGTCTATATCCATGTTGTTTCCGAAGGCTTCTATCTTTCGGTATTTTGGTATTTTGTCCTTATCCTTTAATGTCACTGATATGCTGAATTCTTCAGCTCAAGCGATCTTATTATCAGATCCATCAGACATACATTTTGTATATATTGCCTCAATATAATATAGTGCTTTTCTTTCTATAAAAAAATAAGTATTTATTATTTTTTATGTTATAAACTAATTAAGTTGGAGACTAATCAATAATAACGACTCTAGATTCATCTTAACTCTGGATGTATCAAGTACCCAGAGGGATCAAATGTGTTAGGTGAAAAACTCTTGTCTGAGTGCAAAGCTCGAGGAAATGGTTGCACCTAGAGAGATTTGATCCCTCTTGACACTTAATAGCTCCAGAGTTAAGATGGATCTAGGCTGATTCAATTTCTGTAAATAAAGTGTAAAGTTAAAATGATATAATTTTCATATTTAAATATATGATATGGAAAAAATTGTTTAGTAAGCTTGTCTTCCAGATTAATCACATCAATATTATTTGGTCGGCGTTTCGAACTAGCTAATGTGGTTCATGCTCAGGACAAAGGTGAAAAAATCCAAAGATCTTAATGAATGAATAACAAGTATGCATCAGGATAGAATTAGCCACAAAATTAGCCACCTTAATAGTAACTATTTAAAGATTATTACTCTTAAAATTAGAAGAAACATTATATTTGATATTTTAAAAGAGTAAGTAAAAGAGTAATAATTTTTATGCATTTTATATTCATTCTAATTTTATGGTGATAATCTTTATTCTTTTAATATTTTTGTGTTATAATATTTCTTCTAATTTTTATAGCAATATTTAAAAGAGTACCCATTTTATTCATTTAAAAGAATATCTTGGGAAAAACCATGGTTTTCAAAACTGGACTGGTAATTTGACTGAGTTGGAATGTTTACATAACATTACAACGTCTCTTTCATAATGGGCAAAAAATATAAATATAAATTGATTTTAAATATGACTTTTATTATTACACTCTCAAATAGATTTGTTTTTTTTTAAACTTAAATATTTGTTAGTATTATTAATGAAATATGGTAAAAAAATTTAAAAAAAAATCAACTTTAAAACATAAATTTATATTAATTTTAAAGTTTAATAGTATTTTAAAAAAAAAAGTTAATGTAAATTTTTTTTTTTAATTTAACATTATTTAATGTTGTGTGACACTCCTCATATTAGACTATTAGAACACTTTTTGGTGTGTGTTCTAGCTAGGTTGAGGCCCCTCATATCAGATAAAAGAATAATCTTCCTATCTATTGGATGTTGTTTTGTTGCTAGTGTAAAACTAGCCCCAATATTGGATACAAGAATGATCTTCTTATCTATGGGATGTTGTTTTGTGGCTATTGTGTAAAATTCCATTGAGCTGAAATGTCCATTGTGAAATGTTTATCCTCCACAAATAATTTCTATACTCAATGCCTCTCCATATTGGAAAAATAGTCTTCCCACCTACGGGTTGTTATTTTATCAATATTGTGCAATCAAGCTTTGACACCCCTTAGAACCATATTTATCCTCACCAACTACTCCCACCCATAAAAACTTTACTAACTTGTTTCGTTTTTCGAAATAAGTAAACGAGAATGCCGATGTTTTGAAAACTGAATTTCGTTGAACAGAAATTAAACTTTTAAAACATTTAATAATTATCAAGTTGAAACGAATTTTCCCGGAAGCGAAACCCGTTTCACGTAGATTTGTGAGATTGTCAACATCAGGGTTGTTAATAAAAAGCACGTTAGATGTGTGAGATTGTCACCGTCATGAAATCGAAGTGTTTGGGTAAATGTGTGGCTCTCTGTTGTAATTATATTGGTCACTAACAAGCTCGTGTTTATATTGAGACCTTAACCTATAGACTCTATAATTCTATCTCATTCTCATGTGGTATTCGATGGGACAAATTGGACAGAGCCAAAAAGCCTACTCCTTTCCCAGCATTTTTCAAGGGACAATCTACAACCCATAATTATTTTAATCATTTTCAACCTTGACTTTAGTAATTATTTTAATCATTTTCAATCTTGACTTTAGTAATTATTTTAATACTTTTCTATCTTGACTTCAGTGGTGGTGGAGTAAACGTAAAGTTATTATTTATTTACCCAGTTAAGATTGTTTTGCAAGTTGAAATTAGTTTTTCATTCAGTCATTTTCAATCTTTAGTTCATTATTATTTTATATATATATATATATATATAATCCATTTATTTATTTATTTTATATATTTATTAAACCTTAACATATATACACATAACAATTTAATTATTTTAAAAATCTTAACTCATGCATTTTGCGTAACATGCAAGAATCAATATCAAGAAGCTATTTCACATATCTTTCTTTAAGATTGATCCATCACCACATCCAATTATGATCTGGAATTTATCGAGGACAAAGAATTTAAAGGTATTACAAACTCATGTGCATGGATGTGCCTATGTTACTTTATGCAATGGATCGATAAGATTGCAAAATACATAGACACTGAGGTAGTTAGAGAAAACATAACAAGAAAACATGTAATACAACAAGTTTAATAAAGAGTTCACCCAATACTCCTGGGCTACGTCTCTTGGTCCAACTTTTAGTGGTGGCCTCTCTATTATGTTTTCAAAGCAGAGTTTCTTTACAACAGTGAGCTCAATTTGAGTCTCACTCAACAGATATGAATCAGTAGGATATGAGTACACAGACTCTCCTTACTAGTACTTGACCTCTACTGGTCACAGTAGTGTGAGCCCAATCTGAAACTCATACATGACAAGCCTAGGTTGAGGAGCTCGCTTGGACCTCTCAAGCTTTCTCTGGAGTGCACAGACTCTCTGGCTCTCTCTCTGGCTCTGTCTGGCTCAATGCTGCCTTTAGGTTAGCTCGGCTTCTACTCTCTGTTCTCTGCTCTTAGCTTTCTGCGGCTAACTAACTCCTCTTTATGTGTGTGTTTCCGTCTCCTCTCTACTGCTGTCAGTTCATGGCTTTAAAGCCAGTCTGCTTTCCGTCAGTTCATTTCCGCTTCCTGGCGTTATGGTTTTCCTTCCTCTATCCGTTTGAACTCCCCTGTTCTACGTCATCATCACTGTGTAATGCTTCATAGGGAGGTGGCCACCCGTTTCCTAATGAACTGGGTGTCAGATTCCTTGAATCATATTTGAATGGCCGTTAATTCCGTTTGCTTCAAGATCGCTCGCAAAATACGAATCGTTTGCTAACTCATCGTCCACATTGGACTTCAAATCCCCTGTAATCTTGCTTTACAACCTTGTCGAATCCAGTCATTTATCGGGAAGTGCCTCCGCCATTGATCTGGGCCCCCTAGATCCTACGGTCGTCGCTCATATCGGGCAGGTAAGTTGCATGACGTTTACCCATCTAATGCGAGCGGTTTTCTCTCTCATCCCCCGGACGTGTGTCGCTCGATGTGTGGCATCAGGAGGGACTCAGCCAAAACTGCTTATAACCTGGAGGACTTCCGATATCCTACCGGTTTGTGGAATCCCGTGCTACGGAACTGAATGCAATACTTTTCCGCATTTCATATCGATTTCGGGTTCGGGCGCTTCGGGGCTTTCCTTTACTGAGGGGGACGCCCTGCGATACGTGATTAGTGCTTAGCGCTAATCGCGTATCAGAATCTACCTTTGTTTCTCGAACTAGCCTCCGGTTTTGCCAATTTGTGTCAGTGTGCGTTACCATGGGCCAACAGTCTGCTTGCTCGACCGAGGGTCCTCGTTGCTTCGCTCTGGACACAACTGCAACTGTTACAAGGATTCCTTCTGATAGCTTGATTTTTCTAAGACTTGAATCTTTTGGCATAATTTGAAACAGTCATGAAAACTTAGAGAGTGTTTAGGATCCAATTTGGATCATGGCCTTCCCACTGAAAAAGCTTTTGGACCACCAAAATTTTGTTTTTAAGCATCGATCAAGTGAGGGTATTGATTCCTTGCTTGCCCAATTTCTATCCATTTCGTACTACTTGGCTTTGAACCTTTGAGTCCAATTCTCAGGTACTCAACATTCCCTCTATGCATAGTTCTCACCTTCCTGTCTAGAACTGTATCTTCCTGCAATTCATTAAGATATTCAGGCAACAGATCATCAATAGAAGGCAATTGACTATGCTCTTCGGGATCTTCAATTAATGAAGGTTCAAATAGTCTCAAGCTGTCTGCATTAACAACTGGGTAGATGTGCATGTAAGCTGGTAGATAAAAGTGAAAAGCATTCTCACCAATTTTCTCAAGTATCTTGAAAGGTCCATACCTTATTGGCTTCAGCTTCTTACCTTCACCTTGCATTCGGTCTTTGTTGATATACAGCCAAACTTGATCACCAAATTGGAAACTATGCTCCATCCGATGCTTGTCATGTCTTACCTTTTACTTGGCTTGGCTCTTTTCCAGCTGTTCCTGTACTACCTGGTGAATCTCTTGGATTTGTTCAATGAACTTGGTTGCTTTGTCCACATCACTGTGTCCATCAACCGCTATGTCTTTACCAAAGATAAAATCCAAGGGAGACCTTGCTGTGAAACCAAAACAGGTCTCAAAAGGAGATCTCTGTGTAGAAGAATGCTTAGCTCGGTTGTAAGCATGCTGCACATAACATAAATGTTAATCCCAAAGCCTGGGATGCTTGCTTCAATAGCCTATGAGCAACTGGATCACTGTCCTATTGACCACTTCTGTTTGGCCATCTGTTTGCAGATGAAAATTTGCACTCTTTTTCAGTCTGGTGTCCATTAATTCCCACATACTCGACCAAAATTTCCCAACAAATCAGGTATCTTGATCAGATATAATGGAAGTGGGTAATCCAAAATGAACCCATACATGCTAAAAGAACAACTTTGTAGTTTGTTCAGCTGTAATCTGTTTGTTACAAGGTATTCAAATACACATTTTGCTGAACCTATCCACAACAACATATAAATAGTCATGACATTTTCTAGATTCAGGAAATCCCCCAACAAAGTCCATGGAAACACTTTCCCAAGGATGAGAATGGACTGGTAGTGGAGTGTACAAGCCTAGTTTTCTATTGCTAGGCTTGCTTTTAGCACACACGGTACACCCTATTACATATCTATAATCTGTCTCATTCATTTTTGGCCAATAACAAAATCTTTGCAGTTGTGCAACTGTTTTACTTACACCAAAGTGACCTGATATTAGAGAAGTGTGTGCTTCTCGAATTATCTTTACTCTTTCTGTTTGAGGAATGCATAACTTTCCCAAATGATACAAGAGTTGGTCCTTAACATGATAATCCAATTCTTCTACTTGTTTGTCATGACTTAAAGTTGCATATACATCTTTAAAATCTATATCTTGAGCATACTGTTCAATGTAGGTTTCATGCAATACTGAATTATGCTTAAGTATAGTGGATGCATTTATGATTAGTCTAGACAACATATCTGCAACTTTATTGTGTATGCCCTTTTTATATTTGATGACAAGATGAAACTGTTGTAGAAAACCCATCCACCTATATTGTCTTGATTGCTGCAACTTAGTTTGTGAGTGCAAATATTGAAGTGGTTGATGATCAATATGTATAACTATCTCTTTGCCCATTAGGTAATGTTTCCACTTTTTCACACTCTGTACTAATGCATACAATTATTTATCATATGTGGGATAATTAACTATTGCAAATTAAATGTCTCAGAATGATAACATATGGGTTTACCGTGCTGCATCAACACTGCTCCCATGGCATAGTCACTGGCATCCGTTTCAATCTCAAATGGTCTTTGAAGATCGGATAGTGCTAGTACTGGTGCTGTACTAATCTTTTCTTTTAAGGTGTTGAAGGCTTTCTTCTGTTTGCATCCCCACTGAAACACCTTGTTCAATACTATTAAAGCATGTAAGGGAGCTGCAATTAAGGAAAAGTTAGAAATAAAGTTTCTCCAATACTGTGCTGCTTCTAAGAAGCTTCTAACTTCGGTAGCAGATTTGGGTTTAAGCCAGTTTACAATGACTACAACCTTAGAGGGATCTATCTTCAATTCACCACCCCCTACAATATGACCCAAATAATTCAAAGATGTTTTTCTAAATTCACATTTTGAGAGCTTAACATAAAGATTCTCTTTCTTCAAAACATCTAGAGTCTTCTTAACATGATTTAAATGTTCTTCCCATATTTTACTGAATATAAGAATGTCATCCAAATATACAATGACAAAATCATCAAGAAAAGGTCTGAGTACATCATTCATTACTCTCATGAAAGTAGCAGGAGCATTAGTTAAGCTAAAAGGCATAACCAACCACTCATACAATCCCTGCTTTGTTTTGAAAGCAGTATTCCATGCATCTTGCTCTGCAACTCTGACCTGATGATAAAACCACTATGCAAGTCCAACTTGGAAAAATAAATAGCTTCTTTCAACTGATCTAATAGATCGTCTATGCGAGGAAGAGGATAACAATTTTTTATCGTTATCTTATTCAGTGCTCGGTAATCAATGCACATTCTCCATGAGCCATCTTTCTTTCTCACCAAGACAATTGAAGACCCACAAGGCGATGTGCTAGGTCTTATGAACCCTTTCTCGAGCAGCTCCTGTACCTGCTTCTTGATTTCTGCATTCTCTAAAGCGAACAACCTATACATTTTGATGTTAGGCAATGGAGCATCTTGCTGCAAATTAATATCATGTACTATTTCCTTTTTGGGTGGCAGACCTTTAGGTTCTTGAAATAGTATATCATATTCTAAAACAACTTTTTCTAAATCAACTTGCTGTTTAGCATCAAATACATTGGTTTTATCAAGTTTCTTTTCATTTACAACCATCAGTAAAAATTGTTTGCATGAATTTACAATCCTTTTCATCTGCCCTGAGTTTATGAGAGTATAATTATTCTTGAGTTTATGAGCTCTTACAATATATTCGATTCCATCTTTAATGAGTTGATACTTGTTTTCAACTCTATAGAAAATAGCTTTTCTATCATACAAGTAAGGACTTCCTAAAACAATTCCACATATATCCAAGGGAACAATATCTAACTAAACCTCATCTACAAATGTTGACCCAAAAGAAAACCTAAGTTTACATTATCTAGTCACTTGTAGCTGTGCTTTATCACATAACCAACCTAATGGATATGGCTTTTTGTGAGGCGTGGTTAGTAATCCCAACTTCTTTACAATTGCTTCAGAAATTAAATTTACTTGTGAGCCACTATCGAACAAAGTAACAACTCTAATATGAAACAACTCATGTCTTTTCCTCTCATTTTCTTCATTATCAGTAGATTGTGCAAAATTACTAGTAGATGCTTCAAAATTTTTACCTTTTATACCTGTGGCTGCAATTGTTGTTTCATCTCTTGAGTCTAACCCCAAATCCTTTTGATAGTTGCAACAATCTTCTTCTTTTTGCCCTCGAACTTCTTGGGTTTCAGCTCCGGATGCAGAATCCAACAGTGTTCATCATCATGCCCATCCTTCTTACAGTGAGTGCATGAAGATTTTGCCTTCTGTACAGTATTTGTCTTCCTCTCTTTCCATTTCTGTTTTCTTTTCTCCTTATTCTTACTTGCAGTGGGTTTTGATGATCCCCCAACTTCTGGGTTCACATTCTTTCCTCTAGCCTCTAGATGTGTAGCTTGAATAGATACCTCATCTATGCTAGTGGGATTAAACATGAGAATTGTGTGCCTTAAGTAGCTGTGTAGACCACCTATATACTTTAGCAGAGTTTCAGGTGAGTCTAAAGAAATTTCTAGAATCAAAGCTCTTTTCCTAAATTCTTGAGTGTAACTTTGTACACTTTGCACTTTTAATTGCCGAAGAGTTTGCCAACTCATCATGGCTTGCTACATATAAGCTAGTGGATATAATTGTTTTTTAATTGCAGAAACAAATTCACTCTATACAGAAAGAATTTTACCATGCTTCTTCAGGTCAACATGTGTCCTGCCTTCCCACCATACCAAGGCTGTGCCCCCAAGGCATACGCTGGCCAGCTGAATCTTGCTACTGTCTAAATCGATGCTCTGCACTCTGCAATAAACATCAATCTGTCTAATCCAATTATCCATCTTCTTTGCATTCAACTCTCCATCATATATTGGTAAATCAAATTTAACATCTAATTTAATAAAAAATGTTTTCTTTTTGTTTTCAGGGCTACTAGGAGGTGTGGGAAGTTTTTCTTCTTTCCCCTTGCCTTTAGAGTAGTCATGGAGGAAGGATTCTTCTGCTCCTTTATCCTGTTTGGATTTTGATGAATCTTCCTCTCTACCTTTCTTAAATTCTCTATACATTTCCTCTACCATGGCTCTCATGGTCATGAAACTATCCATGAACTAAGGGTCTGATTCCAAGGGAGTTTCTTCTGACATTTTCCTCTTAGGATAGACTCTCCCAATTTCAGGGTTAATTTCAATCAAATCTCCTTCTCCTAGTTTAAGCTTTGATCTAGTTATCATTCAACAACAAAATCTAGCACAAGCTTGTCTAACCTTAGTAAACTTGCCCTCTGATACCACTTGATCTGGAATTTATCCAGGACAAAGAATTTAAAGGTATTACAGACTCATGTGCATGGATGTGCCTATGTTACTTTATTCAATGGATCATTAAGATTGCAAAATACATAGACACTGAGGTAGTTAGAGAAAACATAACAAGAAAACATGTAATACAACAAGTTTAATAAGGAGTTCACCCAATACTCCTGGGCTACATCTCCTGGTCCAGCTTTCAGTGGTGGCCTCTCTATTATGTTTTCAAAGCAGAGTTTCTTTACAACAGTGAGCTCAATTTGAGTCTCACTCAACAGATATGAATCAGTAGGATTTGAGTACACAGACTCTCCTTACTAGTACTTGACCTCTACTGGTCACAGTAGTATGAGCCCAATTTGAAACTCATACATGACAGGCCTAGGTCGAGGATCTCACTTGGACCTCTCAAACTTTCTCTGGAGTGCACAAACTCTCTGACTCTCTCTCTGGCTCTATTTGGCTTGATGCTGCCTTCAGGTCAGCTCGGCTTCTACTCTCTGTTCTCTGCTTTTAGCTTTCTGCAACTAACTAACTCCTATTTATGTGTGTGTCTCCGTCTCCTCTCTACTTCTGTTAGTTCATGGCTTTAAAGCCAGTCTGCTTTCTGTCGGTTCGTTTCCGCTTCCCGACGTTCTGGTTTTCCTTCCTCTGTCTGTTCGAACTCCCCTGTTCTGCGTCATCATCACTGTGTAACGCTTCACAGGGAGGTGGCCACCTATTTCCTAACAAACTGGGTGTCAAATTCCTTGAATCATATTTGAATGGCCGTTAATTCTATTTGCTTCAAGATCACCTACGAAATACAAACCATTTGTCAACTCATAGTCCACGTCGGACTTCAAATCCCCTGTAATCTTGCTTTACAACCTTGTCAAATCCGGTCATTTATCGAGAAGTGCCTCCACCATTGATTTGGGCCCCCCAGATCCTACGATCGTCGCTCATATCGGGTGGGTAAGTTGCATGACGTTTACCCATCCGATGTGTGTGGTTTTCTCTCTCATTTGTCGGACGCATGTCGCTCAATGTGTGGCATCGAGCGGGACTCAGCCAAAACTGTTTACCACCTTGAGGCCTTCTGATATCCTACTGGTTTGTGGAATCCCGTGCTATGGAACTGAATGTAATACTTTTTCGCATTTCATAGCGATTTAGGGTCCAGGCGCTTCGGGGCTTTCCTTTACTGAGGGGACCGCCCTACGATACGCGATTAGCGCTTATCGCTAATCACATATCAGAATCTACCTTCGTTTCCTGAACTAGCCTCTAGTTTTGCCAGTTTGTGCCAGCGCGGGTTACCATGGGCCAACGGTCTGCGCGCTCGACCGAGGGACCTCGTTGCTCCGCTCTGGCCACAACTGCAACTGTCACGGGGATTCCTTCTAATAGCTTGATTTTTCTAAGACTTGAATCTTTTGGCATAATTTGAAATAGTCATGAAAACTTATAGAGTGTTTAGGATCCAATTCGAATCAAATTATAACGAACAATAATATTAAGGTGGTATTGAATATTTTAATAATTGTTCATTTTCATTAATAATTAGTTTAGATTCAAATTAATTTGGTTATCACTAAATAAAATCTTTTTTATAGCCTCTATGACAAAACATCTAGACTTATATTTTTTCCTGAAATCTTATTTTGTTATTCCAACCACATCAGCCATTATGTATGTCAAACGATTATGATGATATATTTATATACAAGAATATATTATATATATGATTTTGTATGTATTAGGTTTATATATAATTTGTATTCTTGTATTACGAATAGATCATTTTAAAGATATAATTTTTGGTAAGATTATTATTTTTTGTTATTTGAAATGCATTTTTGAATGTATAAATAGATCTAGAGTTTTAAAAAATACCTAAAGCACTCAGTATGTACAAATTTAACAATTTAAGTCTAGCACTCCAACAATGTTTGGTAGAATTTCGAAAAAAAATCACTAGAAAATTTGTTTGGGAAAAAACAAAAACATTGAATGTTTCAACTACATTATTGGATAATGTATTTTAATTATTCATTTGTTGAAATAATAATCATATTTAAAACATAGATAAATAATCAAAGCTCACTAATCATTTTTTAATGTAATAAAATACTACATCATCTTAATAATATAACAATATGTTATTTCTCATTCATGCATGTTATTGTCTACACATGTGTCTGTAAAATCTCACATGATATTAGAACCATGGTGTAAAATAAGTAGATGATGTAGGTGCCCACAAGGGGCAACTCAATTGGTGATTGCCATGCTATGAAGTATTATGGAAACCATGAGATTCAAGGTTCAAATCCCCCATGAGTCAAGCCAACAAAAAAGAAAAGTAGATCAAGAAGGTGAAGTAGCTCGAGAGATTGTTATAACCAAAGAAGGCATCAAGATATTGCAATAACATACACATTAGAATGCAAGTTGGATATCTAGATTACAACGACAATTAAAAAAACCCAAATTGTAGTAGAGGGTGACATAATCGCCAAGTAAGAATTAAGTCATCGACATGTCATATGTAATAAAGATAATCTGAGAATAGGGTTGATTTGATGAAGAAAATACAATATTTTTGGAGAATAAAGAATAATTACCAAATTGTAGAAGACATAACCATCATGGGAAGGTTGGTTCTTAGATCCCATGTTGGACATGAAAAATTGTGGTTCTCTTGGAAGAGTTGATGTCCATGTGAGATATTTTGGGATCACAACTCAAGTTGTAGCATATATAGGGTAACATCATTGTCAAGAAAGAATTGAGCAATTGACCGATCATCTACAACAAAGATCATCAATGTAATAGCCCAATGGTGCCATGGATTTGACAAACTATGTTTCCCTCATTTCACCAATTTATTCTATAATTTCCCTCTCATTTGCACCATGATTGTTGAAGGATGGTCTTACTTCACAGGGTGGAGGAAAGAATTTGAAGTCATTGCACTAAAATGTAGGGGACAAAACAAGGACAAAAAAAACCTAGATAACATCTCGGAGGGGGATCTCATGGTTGGGACTTGGGTCAATGACATGTAACTATAATGGAACAGGATACAGAAAGGGCATGTAGCGGGTTCCTATATGGGTTTTTAGTCGAGGGGAAGGAAGCAATGGATGACATTAATGTGGTTGTCTAGAAACTTTGGGAAATAATGGGTTTTGAGAGATTACTAATTGAAACCCAAGAGTGGGTGTTTGACCTGAGAAATTCCTATACAAGGGAAAACAATTTCTCTTGATTGGCTAAGATATATTGACATACAAAATCCATGGTGACACAGGTGGTGGCACCAGAAAGAGAGGAGCTAGCAGTGTTAAGGCAACAATTGTCCCTCTTTGAAAGTAAATGTTAGGCCTTCGTCAAAAGGGCCTTTGGACTCTTCATTACTATAAAAGCTAGCTCAAGGAACAACCAAAGAGGGGAATGCTACACCGGTTCTTGGGGGTTTGAGGGATCACAAGAAGATCCCATCATGATTCTAGAGGATTTGCTACCCCAATTGTCCAACCTTGTACACACTTCGAAATCAAAGACCATCATATTTATTAGGGAAGAAGGTGGCCTAGATCCCTCTTAGGAAAGGTTCCTCCCTTCTAAAATTTTTTAAATTCTATGTTTTATTTTGTTATTATGTTTTGGTTTGTATCCCTCATAGTATAATTTTGAGAATTAGGGTTGAGCAAGAACCATCTTAGGTTCATAATTTTCTTTGGTTTATTAATTAGACTCTACCTATAAGCAATAGTAAGCATCAATTGATATATGTTTGTATAAACATAGCCATATGTTGACATCTTAAAATAACTTGGTTTCCCATGGAGGCATGCCACAAAGAATAGATAAATTTGAGCATGTCAGGGGGACTTGGTTTCCAAAATGGTAGGACCCTTGTGTAATCTGGTTTTTCTATCATTTTACTAGATAATGTGAATCAAAGGACATATTCAATCTAAAAAAACCTAAAAATAAGTTTTCAATAATATCACCCATAAGAAATTTAACTAACTTCTTAAAGTATTAAAATACATTAATATATTATTAATAAAATTAATTAAAATATATATGAAATATCCTAAACAAAATATCATATAATTTCTTTTTTAAATATAACATGTTTATATTAATTTTATATATGAATTAAATAAAATATATATTAAATAGTTTAAATAAATTTCATATAATTTGGGATCTGCGGAAATGGAGCGCGGCGGTTTCGGCTAAAGGTTAGGGTTTCTGTTTCACTGCAGCAGACCGAGACTGAATCCTCTCCCGGTAACTCTCCTCGCTCCCCGGTCGCCGATTACCTGCTAGGTCGTGCCTGGGCTCGGTCTCTCCCCTGCACCCCCGTCTCCATGCCGTTTTCTCCTCTATCGTTATGAGATCGCCATTAACCATTACGGCCACTACCGCCCTAACCCTATCTTCTCCGCGGTTACCTGCGAATCGAGGTGTCCGCCGTTCTGAGGCTTTGTAGTTGGCGATATGGAGGACCAGGATGCTGTCGACTATACTGAGGACCCGCTGGAAGGAGTCTCCATCTGGCGTACGCCCTATTCCACATCACAAGGTATGCTCCACTCAGATCTCCCGGAAAATTTGGTTTCATTTTCCTCCGGGGAGTCGCCGCGTCACTATCCCGTGATTCTCCCGGATATTCCCCCCACCTGGCCGGCCTTGTCTACGCCTCCTCACTCTCCGGCCACCCTGGGTTTTGTGGCGGGCTGTATCAACCCTAACCCTAGTTCCGCCCCTTTTCCTGCTTCGGTACCCTGGTCTTCCGCTGTTACTCCGTCTTCCGCTCTCCCTTTAGCCGCCTCCTCATCTGCCGGTGCTTTTTCTGGTTGCTTCACCGATATCCCTCCACTCTCTGGACCGCTCACCTCTTCCGGCATCTGCCCCCAGCCCCCCGCATCCAGCGCTCCTCTCCCCCAGGGTTTTGGCTCCGACCCGGTTTCGAATCCTTCGTCGAGATCTGGTCCCAAAAAGAAGTACCGATGTTTCAAATCCAGGGCGGAGGATACTTTTCTCAGGCTTGAGGAGGACATTCAGTGGGGTGAAATCATGGATTTTGCTAACAGAATCCTTGTGGGTCGCATCAGAGGCAGGAATTACTCGGCAGCTCGACTAAAGACCCGGGCTTCTGAAGTTTGGGGCCATCATTTGGTTGACATCCCCTTCGTGCAAACCTTTGTGAGAGGATGGTTCGCATTAAGGTTCGCTCGTGCCGACCATACAAATTGGGTCCTATCCTCGTTTTGGCATTTCGAACACGCCCCGGTCCTTCTCAAACGATGGACCCTTATTTTCGACCCAGAAACTGAGCAGATTGGGATAGGACCAGTATGGATCAAGCTTCCCGGTCTTCCCCTGCAGTATTGGTCTGAAGACATTTTCAGGAGAATAGGAAACGCCATAGGCGGTTTTATGGACTATGACAAGTCGTATCTTCACATAGGCATGATGGCTTACGCGCGCCTTCTCATCAACCTGGACACTAGGGGAGGCCTTCAGGAATACATCACGATTCAGTGGAGGGACTCATCCAGGAAGCAGATCATTGATTATGAAGGGATCCCGTATAGATGCCGTAGATGCCACAAAGTTGGGCATCTTTATCGGGATTGCCCTTTGCTCCGTAAAGGGATGGTACGCGCTCAAGAAGAAGCACCGGTTAGGCCTCCCCCTCCACCTGCTCGCCCTCCGACAGGGGAGCCCTTGGCAACTCAGATGCAGGTTGATGGATCTCCTCCTTATCCTCCGAGCTCCTCGACTGGGGTCCAAACCCGCTCATCGCCTGCCCCCGCTCACGAAGACTCTGTACCGGCGGGGGACGATATGCCGGGTATGTCTGTCACTTCCTCATCTTACATTTTATCTCCTCTGCATGATCATGATGTCTCTGCATCTGTGCATCGGTATTTCTCGCATCCTCCATCTCATTCTGCTCTTTTTTCGACTTCCATCTCCTCCACTGCTCCTTTACCTCCCTCGCTAATCTGTCCCATCCCGCCCCCCTCACCGGTCTCCTCCCCGTGCCCGCCTACTCTTCCCCCGACTATTGTCGATGCGCTCCCGGCCCCTTCACCCCCTGCTCCCCCCAGATACTCCCTCCGCCCCAGATCTAAAGACAGAGGTCCGGATGTTATTGGACTTGACCTTGACTCCGTGCCTGCCTCTCTTAAGCTCTCTCGGGGAAGACCATCCCGCATATCGAAAGCTAGACATTCTGTTGATGCTGAAGTCGCCATTGGACGACAGCAAACCATCCTTCGGGCCCTTAGAGTGCAGAAAGGCCCTGCCTCTCATCCGTCATGAAGATTCTATCCTATAACTGTAGAGGGTTTGCTAGTACACCCAAGAAACTAGCTCTCAGGAGATTACTCTCCCTCTCTCAATCGGATATTATTTTTCTGCAAGAGACCCTCTGTCCCGCTGATACCCTTATGCCTACTCTTAAGGCCTGGTTACCCAACTGGACCTTTTTCGCTCTAGATGCCTCCGGGAGATCTGGCGGCTTGGCTATAGGAATCAATAATAGAGCACTGAGGATTAAGAATACTTGGGGTGGAAGAGGGTATATTGGTATAGATGCATATGTTCTCTCCATGGACTTAGATCTTCGGCTCATCAACGTATATGGCCCATGCTCTGATAGGGCATCCTTCTGGAGTTCCTTTCTGGGATCAGTTCTATTACGCGAAGATAACATCATATTGGGAGGAGACCTAAATTTCACCATGGGATTCTGTGAATCTTGGGGACATGCGGCCCAGGTTGAACCCTTCTCGGAGACTATATCTACTCTGCTGGAAGAGCACCAATGGATAGACACTCCCATGGAAAAACTGCAGCATACCTGGTCAAACAATCAATGTGGTGAACAGAGATTAGCCAGGAGACTCGACAGATTTCTGATTAAAGAATCCCTCCACAATAGAATTGCTCGTATTAGGCAATGGGTTGGATCCGGAGGCATTTCGGATCATCGTCCAATCTTTCTGGAGATCTCCAACATCTACAACAAAATTAAGAGCCCTTTCAAGTTTAACTCCTCCTGGTTAAAGGACCCCTCCTACGCTCAGATGGTCACTGAGTATTGGTTGAGAAACCCTATCAGAGACGGTGAAAACTTTACCAGGAAATTATCGGAGCTCAAAAGAATTTCTAAGCTCTGGGCCCATCAGAAGCGTCTCCGTGATGACCACACATTGAGGGAGGCTGAAAGGATAATAGCATCACATGAGGAAGATGAAAGAGGCATCTTCCTTTCTCAGGAAAGAAAGGATCTTTACACTTCTCTCATTGCCAAGCGGTCACAGATCTTGAAAGAAAGAGAAGAAAGTTGGAGGCTGCAGAGCAGAGCTATATGGCTCACAGAGGGGGATGACAACACCAAATTCTATCACAATTTTGCCAATGGGAGAAAGGCTATCAACACAATCTGGGAATTAAACGATGATCAGGATCATATCGTTACATCTCAGAGGCACCTTGCTAAGCTAGCGACTGATCATTTCAAAAGCATCTTCAAGGACCCCCGTGAGGTCAACATTCTTGAAATTATGAGGGTGGCCGAAAAATTCCCCAGATTTGTCTCTCAAGAGGATCATGACGACCTCACTAAGGAAGTGACCATGGAAGAACTAGAAGCGACCATTAAGTGGTTTAAGAGAGATAAGAGCCCTGGCCCGGATGGTTGGACCATCGAGTTTTATATTGCTTTTTTTGACATTCTGGCAAACGATCTCCTGAAGGTCATCGAACTTTGCAGGCAGAACGGTAGAGTCTCCTCAGCCCTTAAATCTACTTTCATCACCCTCATCCCAAAAGCTGACCACCCTGCATCTTTCAATGACTTCCGACCCATATCTCTCTGCAATTGTCTATACAAAATCGTTGCTAAAATTATTGCCAACCGTCTGAAGCCTATTTTATCTCGCCACATTTCATCAGAACAATTCGCTTTCCTAAATCATCGTCAGATCCATGAAGCCATAGCTACTGCTCAGGAACTCCTTCATACCCTCCACATTAAAAAACAAAAAGGTATGATACTTAAGGTGGACCTATCCAAAGCCTTTGATAGAGTCAATTGGCTCTACATCAGATTGCTCCTGACACACCTCGGCTTCCCCTTCGACTTCACTAAATGGGTCATGAGTTGTATATCGGAGGTATCATACAGTGTTCTCTTAAACGGGGAAGCCACATCTTTCTTCACATCGGAAAGAGGGCTCAGACAGGGCTGCCCTCTATCCCCTCTCCTATTCCTTCTAGTCATGGAAGGGCTAAGCAGACTTATCATTGCTTCTAGGGATAGGAATCAGATAACTGGAATTAATATCTCGGATAATTTTTTCCTCTCGCATTTATTGTTTGTGGATGATATTCTCATATTCCTAAATGGAGGCATAGGAGATGTCACTGCTCTCCACAATATTTTTCTTCTATTTCAGCAGGCTACGGGGATGATGGTAAACGATAGTAAATCCACTATCACGACGGTTGGTTGCTCTCGACATGAAGCTACCTATGCCACACAGCGCTTTCCCTTTACCTCATCTACCCTCACTGATGGTATCAAATATCTAGGGTACAGATTAAAACCACTCGGCTACAAAATTGCAGACTGGACATGGCTAATTGCCAAGGTGGAGAAAAGACTTCAGGTTTGGTATCACAAATACCTCTCTCGAGCGGGTCAGCTGATTCTCATCAAAGCTGTCATTGAAGCTACGCCTGTCTACTAGATGTCTCTAGCTTGGATACCCCGTGGCGTACTTAACAGAATTCAGAGTATATGTTCCAGATTTCTATGGAATGGACATCACTCTGGGAAGATATTTGCATGGGTGAAATGGGATACCATTGCTAGGCCAAAATGTTGGGGAGGCTGGGGCATTAAGAGGCTTGATCTCTTTGCTAAAGCATTAGCAGCAAAACTCGGATGGCAGCTACTGACCTCTGACAGCCTTTGGTCCCGTGTAGCCCAAGCAAAATACATCAGACCAGCTCATCTCATGGACTGGTTCCGCCAGCAACAAGAGCCTGGGCATAATATATCCAACATATGGAAGGCAGTTTTGCGCTCCCTTCCTCTTTTGAGGGATGGTATTACCTGGCGCATCAAGAGTGGGCAAAATGTTAGAATCGGGATGGACCCATGGGTAGGGTGTGGTAACATGCACAGACTTTCGGAAGGCCTTATCAGATATCTGCATAGCAGAGGCATCACACATATAAACCATATTGGAGACAGCGATAACTCCACTTTCCTACAACAGGCTTGGATTTCATCCGAGACCCTAGAAATTCCTGAACAATGGCAGTTTGAATGGCGTTACTTCACTGACGCGCTCACCCAGGCACATATCAGACTGACTAATGGATCGGATGAGCTTATCTAGGCCATTGCTAAGCATGGTTTGTACTCTCCTAAAACGGGGTACCTGAAATTAATGGAACCACATAAACCCCCGAATATTCTCCCACTCTGGAAAAATATATGGAAGCTTCAAGCTTCCCCTCGCTGTCGATTGTTAATGTGGAACATCATTTTTGACAAGATTCCCACCGGGAAAAATCTCTTGAAAAGATCTTTCCACGGACCTTTCAGATGTCATCTCTGTTGTAACGATGAGGAGAGCACGGATCACCTTTTCTTACACTGTTCAGTTACTAAAGATTTCTGGCACAGCATATCATCATATTGTACCTCCCTTACAGCATGGCAAGGATCGAACATTTTGGAAGCTTGGAGCTTTTGGACACGAGTACACTCAGGGAAACCCATCAACATGCCGCTCCTGGTATGCTGGGCTATCTGGATAGCTCGGAACCAAATCATTTTCAACAATAAGGCTCCCCACTGGCCTTCTATCCTGAGTCATACTATTGCTGACTACAATCTGCTTCCTGAGACAGACTACATCCCCCCAACCCGCACTATTAATCCCATTACCATTGATAAGTCAAAGCCCTGGGCCTACTTTGATGGATCCGCACAAGAAGAGGGCTGTGGCGGTGGAGCAGTTTTATATATCAATGAGTCGCATTGCTATAAGATCCAGATCAAACTTGAAAATGGCACCAACAATTTTGCTGAATTAAGCACAGCAAAACACATCATTCATTTTGCACACCAAAAACATTGCAGACACCTACAATTATTTGGAGACTCACATATTGTTTGCAATTGGCTGAATTCTGCATCTCATTGTTATGCTTTCTCTTTGAGACATATTCTTGACGAAGCCAAAAGACTGATATCATCTTTTGAATCTTTTGTCTGTCGCCATATTTACAGGGAACAGAATACAGAAGCGGACCAACTTTCCAAAGAAGCAGCGCATAGCCATCTAGATCAATGGCTGATCCAGGAGAAGATTGATGGAACTTTCCATCAATACTATCACAGGCCTTTTGTGGACCTCAATAGAAATGGGTCCCAGACCCGCATATAAATAGTCACAGCCATCTTAGACAATTTTGATACACATACTTATATTGTATAGTTTTATTTTCAGTAACTGTCTATATTAGTGCTCTTAGCGCAGAGCAGGATTTTGATATAAAAACTGTTGGTTTTTTATACAGCCAAAACTTCAAGACTCCCTGCGTGGAGATCCAGATCATTCAAGAATTTTTTGTATCCAGACTGGCCATTGGCCACATATGAATATGCGACCAGCATCTACAAAATGTAATTTCTTTTTATTAATAGAAATTACGACTTTTTCCTTAAGGGAAAAAAAAAAAAAAATCATATAATTTTGCCCATGTGGGCAACTTAATTGGTGAGTGTTGTGTTATGAATTATTACGTAAAGCATGAGATCCAAAGTTCAAATCCGTCATGGATCAAAAAACTAAAGATAATTTTTTCTTTAGAATGTAACATGTTGATATTAATTTGATATATTAAGCAAAATAGAAGAATAAAAATAAAAAGGATAAAAATATAACAATATAAAAATACATGTTATTATATTACAATCAAAATTTTGTTATAATAATAATAATAATAATCTCATAATTAAATTTTAAGGTCAATCAAGGAAAATATCAAATTGATGTATGAGACATTCATTGCTTGTGGGATAAAGGACCCGCTTCCATATAACAATTTGATTTTTTAAAGTTTACAAAATTGTAAATTCCCTACTCCTTATAGTTTTGACTATGTGACATTTTAGAAGAAAGGTGTATTCTTAACCTTAGGCCCACTCAAATTGCAAGTAAAACTGAGATCTTTTCATATTATGGCAACCCAAATTAATAAGAAAAAGATCAAAATAATCACTAATGAAAAATGCATGAGGGATTTTCAAATTCAAAATGAAAAAATAAGGAATTAAGGTTAAATAAAACTATAATAAATCAATAATATGAATAAAATGGGGAAATGTTGATGAAAGGGAAACTTTTGACGAAAAAAGATGAGAGGTGATATACAAATTCAAATAGCAATTATTTTGGTAGAATAGCATGAAAAAATAGTGATAAAATCCTTAAAAATAAGAATTTAAAGGAATAAATGAACAAGAAACAAAAGAGTTGGTGGGCAAGCAAAAGGGTGTCGGAAGTGACAAAGGGTTGAGGAGGAGGTTAATGATTAAAACAATGGATAATGGATTTCCAATAGTAATTATGTTTCTAACCATCTTCTTGAATGATGTTGTTAGTATGCTCTTCAACTCTAAAGGCTTCTCTAATAATACATATTGAGTAGCAGGGAATCAAAAATAGGATTTTGGTCTGATTAAAGTAAATAACGTATTTGGCATTATGGAAATGCTCATTAATATTGATTTAGTGATGAAATTATGGAATGTATTGGCAATTTGTTCTTTGATACGTTGGGTGTGTGTTATATTCTTTCCACGACTAGTTTCACACGTTGTAAGTTGTGTTGGGTGCAGCAGGGGGGGTCACAGGGGGGCAACAACCCCCCTATCAAGGGGTTTGAAGGGGGTGATTTCACCCTTGCAGTGCCCCTGGATTTTTTTTATATGCAAACCCAAGGATAGGGGGCAGACCTACCCATGGTTTTCTACATGGTTTTTGCACATGGTTTTGGCCATTATGGTTTTCTGCCCATGGTATTTTCTAGATCCGGTCAAGGGAACTATGGTTATGTTCTAATCAAGGGTTAATGGATTGGGGTTTATGAATGCTTCGACATGTATATATATGTATTTCAACATTGAAAGGAACATAATGAAAAATCAATCTAGTAGTCCTGGTTTTGGAATCTAGGGGGAAATCTTTGTGTATATTTGTTTTATTTTTGAAGAATTTGATTGCAAATAATTTTTGTACAGGGTTAAAACCTACATAGACAAGTTTGAATGGAACTGTCAATTTGTTCAATGTAGGATTTTCCACAGGAATAAGAAATCTAGTAAACACCTTGAGAAAGTATATGGTTTGATTTATCTTTGGTTCTTCTACATAATTTCATTAGGGTTTTATGAGGTTTGAACATATTTTTTTCTTCTTGGCTAAGATCTTAGAAATATGATCAATGATTCTATGAATTTAAGGAAATGAAATATGGGCTCAAGAAAATGAGGCCACAAGGGGGAGCTTGGTCATGGTTTTTGGGTGGAGATTGGAGTGCAAATCTCCTTTTATTTGTGAAATATAATAACCATTAGCATGGAAGAAATTAATAAATACAAATATCTCTTTATCGAGGAATTGTAGGGTGAAATTTTCATTGGATTTGGATATAAACATTTTGAACATAATAATTTTTGACATAGCTGATGGAATTGGATATGAAGTTATTTATTATTATAAATATTTTTCCTAAAGACTTGGTGGGAGAGGGGTCCATCTAGTTGATGAGTGACTAGAACATCTAGAAAGGGAAGTGATTTATTATTTTGTGTTTCCATGGAACACTGGATGTGGGGAGATAAGCTATTGAGATGGTAGAATAATGACTTAAGGGTTGATAGGCTATGGGGAAAATTAAAAAGGTACCATAAAAGAATCAAAATGAACACTTGTGTTTGAGATACAAATTGTTGAAGGATAATCTCTCAAAGAATTCCATGTAAATATTTTATACAACAGGAGATAAGGATAATCACATCATCGTACCTTTGATTTGCTCATAAAACTTATTTTTGAAACTAAAGTGAGTGAACAAGAGACATAACTTAATAAAATTCAAGGTATCGAGGTCAATAAGCTTAGAAATGGGGTAAAGGGCTTCTATAATCACCTTACTAAATATGTTATTGTTGAACATTCCTATAATATCAAACACATTATTAATTGTAATCAAACCAAAATCCTAGTGCCAATTCCCTTCTACTTTTCATGTATCGTTAGACAATCCCTTCAATTTTAAGAACGTCCTAACAATGTTAATAAAGAAGGAATCTACATATAATGAGTTTCCAATAATGGCTAAATTTGTAATAATTTTCTCAGATAATGTTGTTATGGTGTTCAATTTCAAGGGATTCCTGGATGATCATGTGATTAGTATAAGGGAGTTGGGGCTAAGATTTGATTTGATTGAATCAACTAAGGTGTTTTCTATTATGGGATTGCTCATAACACTGAATTTATTAAGGTAATTATGGAATGTCTTAGCATATTTGAGATGGTTTTGGATAGATTTACCAGTTTGGTGTATGTTATAATTTTCCACGAGAATATGAATATGGTAAAGACCTTGAGAAGGTAGAGGGTTTGATTTATTTGTGATGCTTCTAAATAATTGTTTTAGGGTTTTATGAGGTTTTAACATATTTTTGTATCCTTCTTGGCTAAGACCTTGGAAATATGATTAGTGATTTCATGAATGTAAGGAACTGAAATTTGTCCTCATGGAAAAGAGGCTAGAAGGGGGAGCTTGGTGATGGTTCTTGGATGGAGAATGGATCGGAAGGCTCATTTGATCTATGAAATAGAATAGCAATTGGCTTGTATGGAATTAGTGACAATGATCTTTTGCTTTATCTAGGTGTTGGAAGGTGGAAATTCGAATACATCTAGATATATAAGTTTGAAGAACAATTGATCTTTGTGTCAAATAGTGGTAGGTTTGACATGAAGCTATTTATTATTATGATATTTTTTTCTAAAGGCTCAGTGGGATTATTATGTTGATTTTCCAATGGTAAATTGAATGTTGGGGGGATAAGGTATTAAAAATGTCAAAGAATTATTTAAGGGTTGATTGGGAATGGAGTTAAATGAAAAAGGTTTCACTAAATAATCAAAACCAACACTTGGGTTTGAGAAGGAAATTGTTGAGGTTTAATGTTTCTAATTGTTACATCTAAATAGTTGTTATGATGGGGGATAAGGATGATCCCATTGTTATACCTTTAGTTCATTCATTAAATTTATTTTGAAACTAAAGAAAGTAGAGGTGAGACATAAGTTAACCAAATTCAAGGTGTCATAGTGAACAAACTTTGAGGTCAACAATTTCCAAAACTAGGATTTTAATTGTAACATCAAAATTTATCTCAAAAATTTTGTAAATTAATTTTTTTAAAACTATGTATGAATATTTTTTTATTTTTTGCTATATTAATCATCATGAGGTAGATATATCGTGGTGTTGTAGGTAATGTAAACATTTTTACTTTTGCAGCTAATGAAATGATGATGACCAAGAACACCAAACATGATCACGTATAGGGGCTATGATACCACAAGTGGTGAAAGATAAGGGGCTCTAAGTGGTTTATATTATTGTTTCTTCTATGTATTCTACCTTACTATCTTCATATTGTTTAAGTTATGAACTGTGGAGAAAACCAATCCATAGAATTAAGCCATCACTCCTATATTTGAGCAAAGATGTCACCCCTACATTATTTGAACAAGAAGAAGTAGTCGGTGGAATGTATGGGAAAATTAGAGTATGAAGATGGATATAGAGAGAAAGGAAATTTTTGGAGAAGAGAAGAGTAGAAAACAAAGTGCCATGAGCATATAGATTTGTACAACCATGAAAATAAGAAAATATACCCATGGAAAGAGCTAGGAAACCAAGAAAATATGCATGAGGTTTTGTGACATTAATTGGACCTTTCTATGTCTTCTTTGAAAACCACAAGAAGAAGAGACTTTGGAGGGACTAAGAAGAAAAGAAGGAAGTCTTATTGTGTTGTGAGAGGTACATAATGTAGGTACATATAGCTCCTCTATCTTTGCAAATCTTGGTAGTGGAAGTTATTTTGGTTGATTTCCTTGTAGAGTGGACTAAAAACTATTGTTCCTACTATGCTTCAGTGGTATCAAAGCTTGGCTAGGGGATGGAGTTCTACAAAAAAAATTCCTATAGTTGGGTGGAAATCACTTGGTTTGCTTGGTTTTGTTGGACATCCACTTTGTACTCATATAAGTTCTTTATCTCTTTCAACCAACTCTTTAATTGTTTGTATTTGGTTAAAGAATTTACATGTTCTACAACTATTATCAAATAAGCTTTCTCTCAGCTCCATTTCAAATTTATAAATATGAAAGTGAACTTAAAGATTGTATAGTTGTGAAATTTTTAGTGCATGTTGTATGTTATATTGATTATCTTTGTTAATATTATTTTTGTGGTGTTTTCCATGTAATTGATTCAAGAAATATTAATGTGGGTATACATTGCATAAGTCACATGTGAATTAAAGAGATGTCTTTTTGTAGATACTATTATCTTGGTATTGTGAAAAGCTTAATCTCTTCTAGGATATATTCTTATTGTTTATGACTTCTTATATTTTTATAGTTGACATGTAATTGAATTCATAAGAACCCTAACAAATTTGTATCTATTTGACCTAACCTTTTCTTATGATTATTGTTTAGACTATACTTTAGAATGATATGGCTTCTATGTTTAATGCATAAAAACATTGAACTGGTAGTCTTATTTAAAGTGATAAGCCATTATCACAATATCAAGCTTTATCTGTGAAAGTTATAATTCGAGGTTTGGAGGCTTTAGCACCAACCCCTAGTGACATGGATCTATGGGGGTTGTGACTATGAGCTTAGTGGAAATGAGCTAAAGGGAAAAGTCCATTGGTGAAAGGATGTGTTGGATAGCTAGAGTATCTAGATATTTGGGCATTGGGGTCCTTTGAAAGCCCACAATTCACTTTTCTATCAAATACCAATAACTTCCCAAGCATATAAGAGAATCCAAATATATGGAATCCAACAAATAAACCCTTTCCATTAGATATTGGGCTTTTTCTTCTCTATTGAAAATATCTGGACATCTAAAGGATATAAAACTTCCCATTTTATCTAGATCTGAATTTCTAGAAATTCAAAATTTATTTAACCTATAATTTTATGAAAAACTCCAAATCTAAATGTTAGGATGGTAATAAACTTGGTGGACACGTGAAGCGACATAGGATGAACCCACTCAAAATGTGTGGTGGCATATGATGTGGTTGTTGATGTGGCATGCTGACATGACATGCTAGGAGGCTAACGTGCAAAAGAAAAAAGAGAAAATGAGAAGAGAGGAAAGAGAGAGAAAAAAGAAACAGAACAAAAATTCCAGCTGCAAATGAGATTCTTGCTTCAAGTTTTTCTCCCCTTTTTCTTTTCGACCTTACGCCACTCTCCTTGAGAGGGTTCGATCGAAGCTATGACTATCTGTGTTTCTGCATTCTGTGGGATGGTTTCTTTGTCTGGGTCTGATGTATCAGAGTGGTGATGACGTTTGATGCCTCCCATGCTTGGATCCACCCTTGTCATCTATGTCTTGTCATGCGGACTGGTTCCCTTCTGATTCTCCATTTCTTGTGATATCTCAGTCTTCTCTGCAGGGGTCACTTCCTCCTCTGCTTCTGACTCTTCTTCCTCAGAATCTGGAGGTGAGAATTGCCATCCTTTCTTCTGCTTCCCTTTCTGAGGTCCAACATTTTATTTAAATTGGTTTTCAAGGAAAATTCTTATATTTGGATATCCAAAAGGTCGACCATTTGATTGAGTGTTTATTTGGATGCAAATAAATAAACCAAAAAAAATTAGTGTGGAGAAAAGTCCTAGATCTTGATATGACATGGCTAATGAGGTGTTAGGTGCGTGAATGTGGCATAGTGCAGTGATGGAACGTGGTTCAACCTACCATGTGTTAGCCACATGTTAATATGAAATGGAAATGTGTGGTGGGAAAACTTGGGAAAGGGCTATCATGCGAAAATGGTATAGATTTTGGTGGCACTAAGAAGAGTGAATCTTCTGATAGCCATAAATTTGTGTCCAAAGCTCAAAATTGGAAAGTTCCTGATGAGAAAGAGATGATGGTGATATCATAAAGGAAGTCACAATGACTAAAAGGAAGGGAATCCAATAATCTCATGTCCTTAAGGTAGACTAAATGGTTGGGACTTAAATGGAGCAATGAGACTATAGAAAAAAAATTGTATCAAGTTTTTCATATTGCCATCATTTTCCTTAAATTTGGTTATATTCATAAATTTCAATTTTTAATAAATAGAGTGTATTATAGTAATATCTCATGTAATATTTTCAAGTCCCACTAGCACAACCGGTTGAGGATGGCCCTCATTAGCAAGGCGACCCAGGATCAAACCCCATGTGGGTGGTGGTGCATGTGCTAGGGGGAGGAGACATGCTAAAAAATCTAGTCAACTTAGGGCTAGTGTGGCCTAGGACAGGTGCGATCCTCGGGTGACTTTGACGGATTAATTGCCCTGGGTCATAGTTTCTGAAACCATAGGTCAATCCCGGAGGATCAAAAACAGCTTGACAAACAAACAAAAAAATATCTCATGTAAGATTTATTGTCCCTTACACCTTCTTCAGATAAGATTTTAAGGAATTTATATTTTTCAATATTAATTCTTTGGTAATATATCATTATTGGGAAATGGTGGCCATGATTGTAGACTTTTCCAATGTGTAATAATAATGAAAAATACCATATCATTTCAATAAACTTTTCAAAGTTAATAGCACTTCAATGAACTTTTCAAATTTAATAATGGGATTTTTTGGTTATATTTTTTTGTAAAAATAGAAGGATTGTAATACTACGGAAAATACAAAATTACATCAAAAATGTTCATTACTGATCTTCCATCGGGGAAACCAAACCAGTAACATAGACTAATAAGTTTCAATTTTCCTCTGCTATTCCTAATTTGTTGATCCAATGCTATTGATTATGAATAAAAAACCATGTTACATAAATAGTTATGGCAATACTTAGATACATAAAAATGAAATGAAGCTAAAAACAAAATTGAGTCAATAAGCAATGAACTGTCATGCTCCTAGATTATGTTGTTGATATGGTTGTTGGGGATTTTCACTAATGTCCAAGGTGGGTGGATGGATGGCTCTCACATACACATGAAGAATAACCCCTTTATCATTCATGAAAAGGCCTTCATAATTGACCATACCTTGGTTACCTTTTAAGGCTCCATCCAAGTTTAATTTGATAAATCCATTTGAAGGATGCAACCAGTGATTGGGTATTTTTTACTTCTATGGTTAGTAAAGGAATGCTTGTGAAGAATAGAATGCTTCAGATCCAGAATCTTGATAATAGGAGCCTTAGATGGTTCACATTCCCAATATTGAGTGCTCTAGTTGGAAACAAGAATAATTTATTTAACCCTTTCAAAGGTTTTTTTTCCAAAATTGATTGAGGTCTTCTTTGGTATGTTTGAAAATTCGTTGATTGCACTATTTCCAGATCTCTTGGAAAATTAAACCAGGGAAGAGTTGTCATGCCCTATTTATTATTTCATTCTTTAAGGGTGTGGATTTCCAATCTGCGAGAGTGGATTTTATATTGAATATGTTCCTATCATTTCTTCTAAAAATAATGGTTATCCTGTCCTAGAGTTCGAAATAAAAGTGGCAGTCATTAAAAACAAAATTATGTTGTTTCAAAATTTGAATAACAAAGATGACATTGGGACGAATCTTGAAAGCCTCTTTTTGGAACTTGGCCAAATTTAGTGTCTTGTTATTTAAGAAAAGTCGGATAAATATTGTTATTTTAGGCCAAAGATTCCTCGTTGAGATTTTTTTCCATTTGATTTCTTCATTTTGAGTTGTCACTACTAAGATGATGTAGGCTTCTTTGAGATTAAGCTCACTTTTATAGTTTAACCCCATCTGAGAATGTTATTCCCTATCAAGATTTTAATTTTTCCTTTGTTCCAAATCCCTATTTAGGGCTCTATAACATTCAAGAATACTATGCGGGTAATATTGGCTAGTTTTTTCCCATTGTCTCCATTATGTTGGCCCAATAATATTTAACTATGATTTTATGTTGGTGCTAAAGTTCCACCTCGATAGTTGTGATGTTCTCATTTTGGTCCAACTTAGGCCATTGTTGCCATGAGTCCTCCTAGAACAAATATAGATTACCACTATGGATCTCCTAGAAGCTATGGTTTTGTATAAGTTGTTCATTGGTCCAAGCTTAATTCCATACGTAGGATCCTCTTATCTATTTTTGAAGCTTGATGATTTGGTCATTTCCCATATCAGAGGCATATTTGATTTCCGTACTTTTCTCCAGAGGGTGTTGGGTTTTTGATCCATCTACACCAAATCTTTTCTCTTATGGATTTGCTCAGAATTTTTAGATCTTTAAGGCAAAGGCCTCCTTCCATTTTTTATTTTCAAAATTTTCTCCAGGTGACAAGAGCCCATTTTTTCTTTTACTAGTTCCTCCGCATAGGAAGGATCTTTGAATAAATTGAATTTTGTTAAGGATGATTTTGGGAGTAGATAGGGAAAAGAGTTGATACAAAGGAATGGATTGAAGAATAGATTTGAGAAGAATGAATCAGTTGGTAAGATTGAGAGATCTGAATGTCCAACATGAAAGATTTTTTTTCTAGCTTAGAGAGGAGATATTCCCAATATTTGACTTTGAGAGGATTTTTCACCAGCAAAACACTGAGGTATTTGGCTAAAAAGGAGCTTCATTGAAAACTTAGAAATTTGGAGATGCGGGTTTAAATGGGTAATGGCATATTGAAGAAAAATATTTGAGATTTGATCAAGTTAATATCAACTCCCGAGGCATCCACAAAGTCAGAGAGAATGGATTTGAAAACAAAGGCTTTCATGGAAGGTTGGCCCATAAGAAGGGTATCAATGACAAAGTATTGATGAGATGAAGGAGGGAAATTTGGGTTGATGGCCAAGCATTTGAGAGATCCATTGGAGACTATATGATGGTTATATCACCCTAATCCATCAACCATAAGAAGGAAGAGATGAGGAGAGAGGGGGTCCCCTTGTCTAATTCCTTGAGAGGGAGAGAAGGGAGGGGAGGGTGAATTATTTATCAAGATGGAAAAAAAACTTTGGAAATAAGATTCATAACCTAGGAGATCCAATATTTAGAAAATCCAAAATCTTTTAGCATATGAGAGATGTAATGCGAGCTTAATTTGTTGAATGTTTTTGAAATGTCCAATTCAATGATCATGCTAGGAGTATTGTTGGTATACAGACAATGAATTCGATCATGGGAAAAAATTATGTTGTCTAGAATTTTCCTTCCTTCAATGTATCAAGATTATTCAGGAGAGATGAGGATAGGTAGAAGAGGGTTGATTTTGTTAGCTATGACTTAGGAAATAATCTTGTAGATAACATTTCTTAGAGAGATAGGTCAGAATTTTACAGGGGAATTAGTTTGAAAGTGATAGGAATGAGCGTCAAGAAGGTAGCATCCATAGCTGAAGGAATGGTCATTGTTTGATTGGAGTCTTCCACTAACTAAGCAACATCATTTCCTATGATATCCCAACATTCCACAAAGAATTCTATGGTAAAGCTATTAGGTCCAAGGACTTTTTATTGGCATATTCATGACTACTTCCACTTACTCATGGGTGATTTCCCTCATCAGCATTGTATTATGTTCTTAAGTAATTATGTTAGGACTTTGGGTCATGATTTGCCTAGTGGCCTGATGCTTATTCTCATTGGGTTCCATTAATAGATTATGAAAATAGGTGTTAAGTTCCTGGGAGATATTTTCATGTCCTTCCAGCGTTTGGTTTTGACTATTTTTTATGCTAATGATTCAACTTCTATGCGTATGATGTACCATGGGTCTATGAAAGAACTTGGTATTTTTTCCCCTTGTTTTAACCATTCAACTCTGTATTTTTTCCTCCATAATGTCTCTTGTTGTTGAAGTCGTTCAACTATTCACATTTGAATGGTTGTTTCATTAATCATGAGATCCTCTGTTCTACCCAGTTCCATGATTTCCTATTAGATTAGAACCATCTCCTATTCCAACCGTCTTTTGTTATGTTGAATGTTGCCAAATTCTTCAGTGTTCCAAATTTTGAGATTTTGCTTGATAACTTTTAACTTTTGGGGAATTTATACATAAAGTTGGCCACCATGGAGTCTAACTCTTTCCACCATTTACCTATATTGATTTTAAAAGAGGAATTCCTGATCCAAAAGGTTTCAAAGTGGAAGGGTCTATTTTTAGGGGTCCCTCCACAGTCTACCATGAGTTTAATGGGCCAACGGTCCAAGACCTAACATGGAAAAATATTGGCATGAAGATGAAGTTTTGAAAGAAGAAGGATCTCTGAGATATAATATCTATCCAACCTAGAGGCTACTTGGGAATCTCTCCATCTTTTGTTACTCAAAGCGAATAGTCCATTGTTGGTCTCTAGACTGATTAATTTTGATGACTGTGGGAAGGCCATAAAGAACATGGATTCTTATTCAAATGTTTGGGTTGCTCCTTTTTTTCTTTTGTAGGGATTTGATGAAGTTGAAGTCACCCCTGATGATCCACTATTTTTCATTGATGAGTTTCCTCAGGTTTAATAGGATGTCTAGGAAAGATTTTTTCTCTTTGAGAATATTAGGACGATAAGCAATAGTGATGTATCCTTTCATGAGCGATCCTATGGACTGACACTTTGCAATGATATTATGTTGGGTAGAAAGGAAATTGTTCAGGGTTATGATTGTTGGATTCCATAATATGGAAATGTCTCCTAAGATACCTGCAACATCATTTGTTATTATTTAGAATTTTCTCCATATTGGTCTACATATATTTCGTAAGGTGGTGGAGAGACATTTTGTTTCATGCAGCATCACTATATCTGGGTTTTTGTTTTTTATTATATTTTTCAGTATTCATTGTGTAGAATTTCCATTCATGCCCCTTATGTTCCAAGATGCAATTATCATTGATTTTTATTTTGAGAGGGTAGATACATCTTCATTATTGGCTTAACCCTTCCAGAATTTACCAAGTAGTCCCCCATTTAATTTACTAGTTGTTGATTTGTTTTTCTGCCTCGTTTTTCCCTCTCTAGCACCTTTCAAATGATCTTTGTTTATATCACTCTTAACCCCTAATGAAGAAGAGTGATTGGTTTGGAGTTGTTGTTTGAAGGTTTCTTTCTTTCTTTTCTTTGTTGGTTGAAGAAAGCCCGTACTATGATATTCACTTTCTCTTATGGGATGTTGATTGGGTTTTTTATATCACCATTCTTGAGCTATTTGTTGGATATCTACATTTCTGAGCTCTGAGTCTTCTACATATTCATATTTTGAGTCTTCATGCCCTTCTTCTATCATTTCCACATAACTGATAATGTTGTTTTGTATCGGTTGTGGTAGTTGATGCTTGCAGGGCTCTCTCTCTTTAGCTAGATCCAGTTCGAACTCTGGATTTACTTTGTTCTTGTGTTCTAGTTCCAGATCTTGTTTCCAATCCTCCTCTAATTGAAGTGTTGAGAATTTGTTGTGCCTAGAATATTTGGAGGAGGATGGGTTTGATATTCCTTCCCTTGTTTCTTTTATTTTATGGGTCACTCTTGTGAATCCTACTTCATTTTCTTGCTCTTGTTTCTGAGTTGGTTTGTGGGTTTGATTATATGGACACTCATTATATATATGTTTGTATTCGTGAAATTTCTTACAACGTAAGGGGATTTTATCATAGTTAATGGCATTTTCACATAAGATATCACTATATATGATATTGATGTTGGTTGGGAATGCCTTTGTTAAGTCTAGATAGATACATATTCTGGCATAAGTTGTATAACGCCCCAATTTGGTGGTATCCGACAACATCATAAATGATTCAATCGCATTTCCTATAAACACATCCAGATAGGGGATGAGGTGAAATTTTCCTGGTTTGGGTTGAATATTTCAACCTAGGGCCACATGTACATCCCAGTTGAATTAAGGAAGTAGGGTCCTCCTTGAAATATTTTATCTTTATTCAACATTGTTGAAGATGACAATGAAAAACCCCTTTGATCCTAGGTTCAAATCCATGTCCCCTTTGATTTGTCACTTTTTTCTTATTCGGGTTATGATAGTATTTTCTGATAGTTATATGCCCACAAATTTGCAAATTAGAACCTGGTATGTCATGTATTGGATTCCTTCCCCTATTTTCTAAGATATGATTTAATAAATTGGGGTAACAGTTTCTTGGGGAATATAAGCACTTGTTCTTCTTTCCATGTTTCCTTGTTGATTTTTAGGGGTAGATTTGTTCCCTCCATTTTCTCCTTGTACCGTAGCTACAGGTGAATTTTGTTGATTGTGTAGGGGTTGTGCCTGAGTGCTTGTGCACTGATTGGTTTTGCAGGAATTCTTACCAATTGCAATGGAGCTAAACAAGGGGTTGTACCCTACCCCTTTAGTGGGTTCCATTGGCCTTTGGTTAGGAACCCTATATAGATGTTGATGGTGCTGGACCCACCAACATGTCAGGGGATCTCCCTAGTAAGAAGTCCCAATTAGACCTCAGACCGTTTGGTGTAGGAGTCCCAGTAGTGGGTCGTACAGTAATGCCTTGACCGCGGTTTCGCACAGAGGCAAGTAAGATGTCCTTGTTGGTAGCAAGGGTGTGACAGTTGCAGTAAGTCAAGGAAGGTGCATGAGAGGTTCTAACACACTGAGGGTGAGGTGAGTGCACCCCTTGGAAACCTGTAATAGTACGCGGCTTGGAAGGGAACACACGAGCAAAGATGCATCACAACATGGAAGGCAAGTTAGCGAGCAATCCAAAGTGATGGTTAAACCAACAACACATTTCAGAAAGATTCATACATACTTATACAGAATAGTCCATACATGCATGTGTAAGCAAACAAATACATATGTCATTTAGAGTAAACAAGATAGCTGGAATACAATACAACATATGCATGAAACGTGTTGGCTCTATTATATTAAGAAGTTTAAGTTCCATTCATACAATACATCCATGTCCAACCACTAGTTCTAATAGCAAAACGTTATAGCCACAACCGCCTGCTTCTCCAAAGAGATATACTAACTCTGTGTAGTGGAGAAGCCAAGGCGCGTTACAATACTGTCCAAGCTTTCTCTAAGATTCTCCTATCGAAGCTTGGCATACCAAAAGCCTTTAAAATGAGTTATGAGGGACTATTTATAGCAAAGGGTGGGGTGACCCTTGACATTCCCCTTTGTGACAGTTCATCTACCCTCATGACTCTTCATCTACTTTATGAATGTTACATCCAACTATTGACACTTGAACTTACACTTGACAAGATGTTACATTACAATGCACATGTACCCATGTGAGACAAAATGGCTTGAGAAAGCCATGGAAGACATCACTATGACTCAAATAACTGTTGGAAGACCAACTCTTCGACATCCTCACAGTGGTTGATAGTAGCGAACTGATGCCAAGATCGGTAATCCGTGATGGTGTCCATGTACTCTAAGGTAACATCTTTCTGGAACCCGGCGCTTGCCTCCATAGCATTCAAGTACATTTCACGGGCTTCTCTGTCCAACTCGTCTAATAGCATGCACATCATTGTCTTCAGTGTGGCTGAACCAGCAACATACTTTTGCATGGTGTCTGCACTGATCGACAAGTCTGGGCTGGTGGCTATGCACATCAACTCGTCAAAGTACAAGTCAATCTCTAGGCAGACTTGTGCCTTTGTCTTCACCTGGGCGAGAGTCCCAATAGATGGGATCGCATGTGCGCGCACAACAACATCCATACTTTTGCATACACGTGCATGGGAAGCCTGCAGACTAGTGATGAGCTGTCGGGGCTCTTCATAGTTCTGGATCTGATTCCGAATGTGTGCCTTCAGCTCAACTGCCCTGGGCTTCATCATCTTAGGAAAGTGAAGCGGGGCTCCCTTGTATCTCATCTTCCATGTTTGAATGTAATCAGCAACATCATGCACGTTTGACAAGATACGTTCTCTTTTAGCACATCGTTGTTGCATTTGTTGAGATGAACGATTGCCTCTTGGAATACAATGCCCGCATGACTATGTCAAGGGACAATACTTCATTCAATATTGCCTTCTTCAATTCTGCTCGGGTAGATGCTATAACCAATTCTCCTCCGTGCTTGGCCATCTGTAGCTCCTTCGCAATTCACTCGTTCTCATCTATGAGAAAGCAAACGTTCAAGTTAGTGGCTTCGGCATATGCTCTGGTAGCATCAGCCAATGTTGTTGGATGTTTGCGCACATCATACATGATCACTCGTTCCTCGAACTGTGCAAGAGATTTATGATCTTCCGGAGCTGACACTTTGCGAGATTACATAACTCTATTTTGAGACTTGTTGAATGAGGTTTTGTGCATCTCTCCTTCCGGCTGATCTTCAAGGATCTCAGTGTCTCCTTGGTCACTTGGGACTTTCTCATCTTTTGGATGCAGTGAAGCTAGTGGGTCGACCTCTTGGTGGTGAGGCATGAGGTCAATGTCTTGCTCTAACTCCATATCCATATCCATCTTTTCAAGTGCTCTCTCTATCTCCTGAGCAAAGTCATGCTCCTGTGATGGTTCAACTTGTTTTCCTGATTCTAGCTGTTCTGATGAGTCCACTACCTATATGGGAGTTGTTTCATCCATCTACACAAGTCGCACCCCCTGTTGTACCTGTTCTTGATGTGATTCCTTCTCTTGTCTGTGCAGTTCTTGTTCCTTCCAAAGTTGCTCCTTCAACTCATGCAACTCCTTCTTTGTTTCCTCCATTCTCTATTTCTCTCTCTGCCTTTGCGTGTTTTGCTTGTCGCGTTATTGTCTCTTTGCCTCTATAGACATAGTTGCTTTCTCTACAAGTGGATATTCTCAGAACTTGCATCTTTTCTCTTCCTCCATGCGATCGACAATCTTCCTCTTGCACTTTTCATGCACTGGTATGTTCACCTCTATTGTTTTTGTTGCTTCTAGTGCTCTTCGGGATGCTACTTCACGTTGCTTCGCTAACCATTCCATAGCGAAACCGAATGGTTCATTGATTCTGGAGGAGTTGTAACAATATATCCATGGGTCCTCTGCCCAATGAGATGCCCCGCGGATCCAGTTGAACTATACTCTCGCGCAGTGTTCTTTCACAAGATAATGCAGGTCATACGGATTGTAACTTCAAAGGTCGAAATGATTCTTCTTCATTTGTTCTGCTTCGACATCTGCATGCTTGAAACTACAAATCTCGTATAACCCAATGCGCAGCAGAAGAGTGGGCCAAGGTTCCTTCTTCTTCTGGTGCAGTCTAGCTATCAATCCTATTGAGATGTGATATGCTACTCCCTACATGACGAGTATGTCCAAGGCAAACTTTGGTAGAACATGTAGAGGCTTCTCCATGATGTACATCCATATGAAGTTGTCGGACGGTGAGGCATACCAATCAACTATGTCTATCAGTGCCTCCATTGCTACCTTCGACATGAAGGGTGGATCCTGTTTGAATATAATCTTGTAAACCGGGGGTGAAAAAATGATCGGACCGCCATGTGACAATTCCTCTGAAGCTGCATTCAGAAAACATCTTACAATAAGTGTTTACAACAGTCTCTGCTGGTGTCCATGCCCACTTCAAGCCTGAGAACTCCTATCAGGCACAAATTTCATCCAAGATGTAGGTAGACATGTAGATCTCTATTTGCATACCTTTGGGTGGCTGTCGAGCCCTTGTTACCTGTTCCTTCAGCTGATGAGCCAACATGCCAGACCAGTTACATACTTTTCCTTCTCTAGCCAGTTGGTCCAGTGCGATCACCCAACTCTATGGGAAGGTTTCCATACTTTCTTGGCCATACATTCGACATGAAAATATGACCAAGTATTGATACGCCTTCTGCAATATTGTTGTCTTGAATATTTGGTTGGGTGTCATCCTGAATTTAACCGGATCCTTTACCCAGTTCTTCAAAATGTCTCTAGAGTTGGCATTGTTGCTGGGTAAGCTAAAGGGTGTCTCCATGATGATCACGGGCTTCGACATCTGATACATCTCATCATAATCCCGTGCCGTGAAGGTAGAAATCTCTGTCTCGCTGACACTACTCAATGTCATCATCTCACGATCAGTGTGCGAGATGATCCAATTTATCATGTTCGTGCACGAGAACGCAGGGTATCTGCATGCAATTCGATACAAGCTAGACTTGTGAATGTTCACATATACTTTGCGGTATTTGAGGTATTCCCAAAATGTGCCTGCAAATGCATCATTGACCTCTTGCCATTTCAGCTTGATGTCCTGGTCTACAATCAGCTTGGTGTCTTCATAGATCGACAGACTTGTAGACACTCACTCAACTTCTGCTCCAGTTGCACTTCTGTCAGTGTCCTTTGATCCTGCTCTCTTGGAGGCCATTGATCCTAAACTGCTAAGAGGCGGATGAACACCTACAAGATCTAGAGATAAAGCGACATGCATGGCAAGAAATCTGTTAGCGAAAACCAAAGCAAACTTAAGGAACGACATGCAACATACCTGGGGATTGACTGGTAAGGATTGCGCAATTTCTTCTGGGAGGCTAGCTGACTGGCTACCAGAACTACGCAAAAGGCATTTTGGTTTGTCTAGGAGGCTGACTGACTGCTGGAATTGCGTAATGCACAATTTTAGCTGGAAATGGTTGCAGGCTCAATGACTGCATTACGTAATTTTCTGGGCCAGCAGTCACTGTCCCTTAGAATTGCGCAAAGAAATCTTGGAGGACAGTTACCAGAAGGAAATGTGCATTTCTTGAGGGGAAGACAGAGCCTTCCCTTTCAGGATTACTCAATGTTGTCTTGGTGAGGTAGAGTATGGGCCAAGGTTGGCCAGAACTGCTGACGGGCAACTGAAAACAAATGTGAAAGTGAATGCATGGCAATACTCAATGTAAGTAGGAGTGAATGACCGTGCATGCAAACAGTGAATGAAATATTCAGAAAATGGAACAACATGCATGTGGGTGAAGCGAGTCACCAAATCAGCGATTGTTTGTGCAAAATAGTTTCATGCATGCACAACAGTGAGATGCTAACAAGAACTGAAATAATGCTAGTACAATCTAGTATGCATGCAAAAGACAACAAGCGTTCACAGAAATCAAGCAAACAACACTCACACAAGAAAAAACACAAAAAGCGATAGAAATGATGCAAAAGACAAGTTAAGACCACTTACCCATGAATAACTGAGCTGGATGTGTCGAAGAGTCCTGGATGTGTTGTGGTATGTCAGAGATCCAAGATCGATGTGAAGAAATGAGCTTTGAAGCATCAAATAAATAAGTTTGAATCTCATGATGCGCATGCCACAAATCTAGGAAAAAGTGACACTTGGAGGAAAGATTCTAAAATGATATTTGCATGTAACCTCCACCTGCTAAAAATATCTCCCTAAAATCTAGGGATGATTTTTGCATGTAGTTTTTTCTATTCTAGGAAAAAGCAAGCTATGCATGCAAGACAAGTTTTCTTGGTCTCGGTTGGAACCGGTCAACTCAACTGCACATGCAACGGTCTGCTCAGATGGGAGGAAAAAATGCGCATTTCTAGGATGGAGTTGGGTTGGTTTTCCAGGATATTTGCACAATTTCTGGGCAGAGCAGTTGAATGCTACCCACGATTGTGCAATTCTTATGCTGAGCAACCCTGCTGGGAGGAATTGTGTAATTTTCTCAGTGAAGCTTGACTGGCAGATTTGCGCAATTCCAGAGCCCTGCAGGCTGCCAGGCAGAATTGCACAATTTTTGGAGGGAAGGATGGTTTCCCTCCAGAATTGCACAATTTCTTGAGGGAGTTGCTCAGGCTGTAGCTGGACCAAGCCTGGGGAAACAGAGTGTGAGAGGGATGCAACAAGCTCTCATGGACAGGCTATCATTCTGCAAGAAAATCACCGAAGCTTGTGTACTTGACAAGGCAAGACATGTTGTTGTGAAAGGTTGGTAGGGAGGCTCCAAAACGAAGCTAAGGCAAAATTTTGGAGGGTGGTTGTGGCCTCTAAAAAAATAGAGTAAACCCTATAATTGAGTGAAAGATTGATATTACTGGTTCGCTAGTAAGAGCTCTCATAGATATAAAATTGGTTAGGATTTTTGGGTTTAATAATTTATATATAAATTATATAAAAAAATATACATATGACTTCAAGGTTTCTTTTAATGATTTCATATGCAGATCAATATGAACTATCATTAATTTTATTTTATGTTTTATTTTATGGCAATGAGAATGTTTTTATTAATTTCAAAATATGTGCCTGAATCACAATTGTACGTCGGGAGTTAGATTATGATTTTCTTCCATTTTTACTTTCATTTATGGACTCCTGAATCAAAATGATCCTCTAGAGAGGAATACAACCAATACCAAGCATATACAGGTCTTTGGTGGAGAATACCTTCCAATAGAGCCCCAAATTTAGAAAAAACAAGCAGTACATATAACCTACTTCAAAATATAATCTTGATTACAACATATTTCCCCAGATCCACTAGATCATTAAAGTATGGACACTTGACATTAGAGCTTCTAGATTGATACTTGAACATAGGATTCATGGTTAACCCACTAATGGATGGAGGATGGTCTTAATTGACTATTAACCATCAACTCTCCAAACTTCAAATTGCAACATTGGTTGTCACTGTAACAACCCTGGGTTAAGTTTCCATGTAAATAATAATAAGACCAAGGTCATGAGACATGTATTCCAAGATGAATGGTGGGAAGAACATCATAGTGGGCATCACTTGTGGTTTATTAATGGATATCAAAATTAGCAAATGAGTTGGCAAAGAGGTGCCTATTAGCATTTAATTAAGAGAAATAAGGAAAATAGGAGAAAATGAAGGTGAAGAGACACAAATTTGCATGCAAGGGAAGTTAGAAAAAAATGAAGGAAAATGAGGGAAAAGGAGATATCAAGGATAAAAGGGCACCTAAGAAACAACTGACAACTTTTTCTCATCTTTGGAGTATTTGTAGAAAAGGAGATAGAACGAGCACTCGGATAAGCAAGCAAGGAAAGCAAGAAGTGCAAGAGGAAGTTTGGACAGCGGCAAGTAAAGATAGAAATTAGTTGTGGATTGCAGGTAACAATGTGCATGTTATATTTAGCATACTTGGATTTGAATGCTTGGTACATGAATTTGGTTATTGGTTATGTTTTTTGTCATTTGCATGCGATTTTCCTAGATTGATAGCGGTTTTAACATTTTCTTTCCATTTCATAGATGGCCATGGTGTTATGGGTTCCTTGTTTGATTGAGATTTCGATTATCGAAAGGTTTTGGAACTGGATGAGGTGGTATCAGGAAAATACCAAGGGTTTGGGGTGGAAATGGTTTTCCCTGGTAATCCCTCAATAGGTGTGTAGAGACAGAAAAATTCCTGAAGGTATGGTGAAGGAATTTTGAGGCATCCAAGCTTGGTTTGGTTTTGTGATCTCAAGACTGGTTTAGGTGAGATTGCGATAGCTTGGGGTGGAGGTGGTTTAACCTCTGAAGTCCATGTTTGATTATGTATTAGTTTATCCCATGAGATCCCACATTCATGCTTAGAATATGGCATGGGGGTGATTGGATGAAAGAAAGATTTGGTTCAGCCCAATCTATGGTTGGGTGGTACATGGAAGTCCCTGACTTAGTTGAATTTTTCATTTGTCAATACAAGTTATTTTCTTGATTATCATTATGAGGACATGTATTGTTAATTAAGTGATCTTGTGGTTGATTTTTCATGGTTTCTATTCTGGCCATATGACGGTTATAATAATGGTTCTATGATGTGCTCTAGCTATGGCTCTTGTTCATGAATTGATAGTTTATTGAATGGTTGATGAATGCATAGGCTAACAAGTGTTATTGCAGCTACTTGAGAGAGAATTATACCTTCTTGGTGATTCTCAGATGAATTTCATAAGTTTATGATCAGATATGCAATTCATGACCTGTAACTTATATGTTCACCGTATCTTTAACAGTATGTTTATTGTGTACTAGGCCTGTTTTGGTCAAGATCTTGTTCAATTTTTTGAATGGTTAGCCTTGTCATCATTTTATTTGTGTTTCTAGAAAGTTACAGGTAGTTCTGGGCAGTGGTATAAAGGATTGCCTAAAAAAGTGGCCTAGATCTCGGAACCGTTGGCACAAAACTGGAGTTTTTGTGTCATAACCACATGGAAGCAAACCTATGTATGCAGTTGGGACCCATAACCACATTGATGTTGTGTTGTGGGTGCATTTGGAGAGTTTCCTTGGTGAAAAGAACTCTAGCTTAGGGATTGACTATGTTCAATTGTTTGGAGTCTCCTGAGTGGTATGTAGTCCCTGAGGGATGTATGTAAGTTGTCAGTGTGTCAGCCACACTTCCATAATTGTATCTTGGAGATCGGGTCATATCATAGTGACACTCGTCTCATGTTTACCCTGGTGAGCTTGTAGAAATGGGTAAATGTGAGAGGGAGTGTTACAGGATGGTATCATAGTGAGGTTGCAGTAGTGGACTGTAGGGTAAATGTATATAGTTATGCATGCATGTCAATTGAATATGTACCTAATATGCATGCATTGGGATGGTTATAGTTATAATGAAATTTTTGTCGTCATGCATGATGTTCAGATGTTGATATATATATATATATATATATATATATATATATATATATATATATATATATATAGAGAGAGAGAGAGAGAGAGAGAGAGAGAGAGAGGGAGAGCGCATTTGGAGAGTTTCCTTGGTGAAAAGAGCTCTAGCTTAGGGATTGACTATGTTCAGTTGTTTGGAGTCTCCTGAGTGGTATGTAGTCCCTGAGGGATGTATGTAAGTTGTCAGTGTGTCAGCCACACTTCCATAATTGTATCTTGGAGATCGAGTCATATCATAGTGACACTCGTCTCATGTTTACCCTGGTGAGCTTGTAGAAATGGGTAAATGTGAGAGGGAGTGTTACAGGATGGTATCATAGTGAGGTTGCAGTAGTGGACTGTAGGGTAAATGTATATAGTTATGCATGCATGTCAATTGAATATGTACCTAATATGCATGCATTGGGATGGTTATAGTTATAATGAAATTTTTTTCGTCATGCATGATGTTCAGATGTTGATATATATATATATATATAGAGAGAGAGAGAGAGAGAGAGAGAGAGAGAGAGAGAGAGAGAGAGAGAGAGAGAGAGAGAGAGAGAGAGAGAGAGAGAGAGAGAGAGAGAGAGAGAGAGAGAGAGAGAGAGAGAGAGAGAGAGAGAGAGAGGGAGGGAGAGGAGAGCGAGAGAGAGAGAGGGAGAGCGAGCGAGAGGGAGAGCGAGAGAGGGAGGGAGAGAGAGAGAGAGAGAGAGAGAGAGAGAGAGAGAGAGAGAGAGAGAGAGAGAGAGAGATGATCAGATGTTGATATATATATATATATATAGAGAGAGAGAGAGAGAGAGAGCGAGGGAGAGCGAGGGAGGGAGGGAGAGAGAGAGAGAGAGAGAGAGAGAGAGAGAGAGAGAGAGAGAGAGAGAGAGAGAGAGGAGGAGGGAGAGAGAGAGAGAGAGAGAGAGAGAGAGAGAGAGAGAGAGAGAGAGAGATTGGTAGGATGGGAAAGGTCAGTTGCGAAGAAAGGAGAAGAGTATTCTCCTGATTTAGAAGATACATTGAGGAGTCTCAAGGTAGAGATTCAAAGTTGAAAGGCAGATAATAATGGGATGATTGAGGCACAAGAAGGAATTTATAGATCTCAAGAAAAGCAAGTTGGGGTAATGCAGTGATTCTTCAAATCCTTACATATTTTTAAAAGCAGGGATAGTCGGGGGATCAGTCATGGAGATAGATAGGAGGAGAAGACAAATGGGTTTTATGGTAGTAGGTCTCAGAGAAGACACAAGCTAGACAGATATGATATAGTCAGAGGTGGAAAATACCTTGATACACTTGGTAGGAGGGGTAGTACTTATGAATTCTACTCCAACTCTTGTTCTAGGATACATCATCACCATCACTGTTGTCAAGTCATAAAGATGGATAAATAAATTAACATGTATTTTTTCAATCTGGGTAGGTAAATTTTGAAGTGAAGCATAGTATGTGGAAATTAATTCTTAATGCTTTCCTATCAAAATCAATCACTACGCATATACATTTAGATCTTAGAGTTGATTCACCTTATACTGATTTCTAGATTCTTAAATTAAGAGACTTGTTGACACAGAGTTACAGATTCAACAGGATATAATCACACTTCTTCACCAGATACTCCATCTAAATTATTTGTTCATGAAAATCAATTAAGATTGTTCTGAAAATAAATTTAAGTGAAATTAGTGTTCTAAGTTTCAAAAGAAAATGATAATTACAATCACTCTTTCTATTATGAAATCACAAATCAAATAATAAAGGCCTAATTAAGTTTTTCTAGAAAGAAAATCTTGATACTATATTGAGGAGATATACAGTCAAAAAGTTCAGATGGTCCTGTAGCATCTGAAAACCATGTGGCAGATAACCATCATGAAAACATGAACCTGTTTAACAGTATTTTGTGAAGAAAACCCAAAACCACCTTATAGTTCCGGTAGATAGCATCTGAAAAACAGCAGATAACCTTTATGAAAACATGAACCTGTTTTACAGTATTTTTGAAGAAAACCAAAACCCATAGGAAACATTCAGCTGATCGGGAGGTAAAGAGCAGACACAGATGATAAGACAAATTTAGCAGGAAGAGAAGAGTCTTCAAAAATTTTCAGATTCTGCCACCTCCAAAGTGACCAGATGGTGATGGGCAGAATGGGTCGGAGAGATTTTTGGCGCCCCCACCAGGCAAAAGCTGCATCCACAGAGATGAAATTTAGATGTTGAAAAGAGAAAAATTGTGCAAGGTCATAAAGGCCTAATTAATTAAATGATTTGTGGCATCACTACAGGAAATCATGTAATTTGATCTTTTTGCAAGACCCTATGCAACCAAAATTGGAGAATTCTTCTAGTATTTTTATTATTGGTCAAAATTGTTTTTCTTCCTTGCTTATCTATCAGAATTTGACTTCCCTATTTTCTTGCACTACTCCAGTTGCTTCGATAAGAAGATTAAGATTAGTGTTGGAGGGTTATTCTCTATCATCTTTTTCTTTTAGCCTTTCCTTCAAGACCCTAATCCTTATTACCAACCTTTTATTAATTTGGATGCTATGGATATTTTCTCGATATAAATATTTGCATTTTATTTTCATATTTTGGAATTTTTCCTTGTTTCTGTAAGCCCTATCCTTCAATAATTCATTCTCTGACTTTATTGTTTCATTGACCATTTCTTCCCTATGTAAATTTTGTTTCAACTCTTTAATGATCTTATTCCTTTTCTTCAATTTATTCAACAACATGTTTACTTGACTTTTAGGGCTTTCTTGTTTTTGAATTTGTTCAGTTGGTTGTCCTCCATCTGCTTCCTAGTCTTATTGTGGTGGCTAACTTTGGAGTGAGTATTTCTCTGGATCCTATTGAGGAATTTGGCTTAATTCTACAAATGGTTCTTGAATATAATCTCCACTAGTGTATACTTCTTGTTCTTCTTGAAAAAACATTGCTTGTTCATCTTGCACTTTCTTAAGAATTCCCTCTTGAAGCTATTTAGTTTGTTCGGCTTGTATCTCCTCAAGAGCTTCTTCATACAATATTTGGGCCTTAGTTTTTGGTTTCTTAGAAGGACTCTGTGATTTTATACAGGTGTATTCTTCTCTATAGGTTTCTCTTAGTAGTTTTATTTGTCTCCTTATAAGCTTAGTACCAGTTTTATGAACTCGGTTAGAACTGGTTTTTTCTTTCTTACTGATAAATGAAGACCCAATAACCTCAATGGATGGTGGGGATTATGGATCCCCCTGTTTCTCCTATAACCCTTATTCTTCATCCTTGTTTTCCCCAATTTGATTTTGGTTTTATGGCTCTAAATTATCTTGTTGTTGGGAAATTGGGTTTTCTAGTATTTCTAGTACATTTCCTTCAATTTGATCTTCATTAGGACCTGGATTATTTCCATTATGGTTTTCAAGAGTTTGTGCCTCTTTCATTCCAAATTTATTTCTTTGTAGGAAATCACTCCATATCTGATTCATTTTAGCCAATTTATCTATCATAATTAATTTATTCAAACCATAATGATATAGGAACCCCTGTTTGCTTCCTTGACACTTCCTAAAGTTGAGTGCCATTTTTGACAAGATTTTATGCAAAAAGAAGGGAAAATATATCCTTCTAGTATTACTTTTAACATGCTCCAATAATCTTATATGATAAAGGAATATAATAATGTACCTTCCCTCACAAGTCATGTAATTTTGCAGAAAATAAATGATATCACCCCATGGGTCTTTTAAGCATAGTCTTGGCACTCCTTTGGCCCAGTCGATATTCCCCTACGATGTCCTCAAAAACTATATAGCTATTTCTTACACTATTCTCTTCCCTTTAAATCATTTTTCACCTGCCTGTGGTAGCCGTGTAACCCTAGCTAGGGTTTCCTCTGAAACTGTTAATGTAATGTCACCAACTCTTGTTGTTTCTCCATTGAATGTAATAGAAAAATGCTTTGTGACCATAGCATTGTGTCCCTAAAACTTTTCAAAGAATTGAAGTATTTCAGCTCTATGAAAGTGTATTCCACAGGTCATAAAATTTTATAGGATAACAATTCCAAATGGTTCAGTATGCACCATGCACGGAGCCCCCACTCTCACTCTTATCTCTAGTCAAAATACTTAGACTTGGTTTCAAGGATACAATGTATGCTACAGAGTAGCAATATTAAGCTTTATGGGACTTTAAAAATGAAAGGAACTTGTGAATATCATGTAATGAGAGGAATAAATTGATTTTGGATAGAAATATTATTTGTAACCAAAGGTACAAATGTCATTTCTTTTAATGATTAGCTGTAACATTTTTATCATCACAAGCCAGGTCGATCGAGGAGGATCTTCAAAATTACTAGTGGCATGGTATAAAGGCTCAAAAATTCAAAGTGGTAGAATCTATACAAACTTAGCATCAGATTGAAGTGCTCGTCACCCTGATTCCAATGATGTGAACAACACACAAATCTGAGCTTGTATGCGGAAGTTAGAGCAAGTCAAAGTTCAAGTTTAACTTGGACAGGTGGCAGAGGAAATGACGTGGCAAAACTCTTCAATGAATGGGGAAGTGCCAAGTGGTAGGGTGCCATTGGCCTCGCAGTTCATTGATTGCACAAGGTAAAGGTCTGTTGGTTAAGGAATCGGCCCTGAGCAGAGGTGAAGTGCGATGCGATCACACATCGCAAGGAACAATGGGTAAGAATCGACCCCCAAGCAAGAACGGAGTGTGATGCGATATCACACATCTCACATCATAGGCAGCAAGGGATAGTGTTTTAAGAATAGGCCCCAGGAAAAGCTGGGTTGCGATTGCGATATCGCCATATCCCATATCATAATGTGCTATGTTTCGTAGTATAAGAATCACCCCTGCCCAGCTGATTGTGATATACTATAAAATTGTCGGATGTAATACCATTTTAGAGTTGTAGCCTAAAACCCGTCGGGTCTGTCGTTTCATAGATCAGAGCTTGCACTATGTAGCGGCCCGTCTCCACCGATTGTGATTTTCTAACTCTTTCCTCGGATCTGAAAATTTATGTGTTTCGGTTAATAATTCCATCAGGTCTACCTTTATCGCAGATCACTTATCACTTAATGTAAAGGCACAAGGTATGTATGTCAGTTTAAATTTGTTAATATGTCAGTTTCGTGTTAAAACCATTGTTTGAAGTGTTAAATGTGCAATTAAGGAATCAAGCAAGAAATAGACTGTGGGAGTTGTTTTCCAATGGTTTTTACTATGTTTGAACAGGTTGTTACCTGCGCATTATTCAGGGACTAAGGTTCTCAGTTGTTGAAACCAACAACCTAAATTTATCATTTCAGCTAAACGTGTTATTATGTAAAACATCCTAAATAGGTTATATATTGGGCATCCGCACAACAAGAAGAGGGAGAGAAGGTGCGAGATTTCTCAAAATACCATTGCAAAGAAGCAAAACCTACTCCTGGCAGGTGGTCGAAACCTTGCCTCAAGTATCTAAAGTTTTTGAGAGGTGCAGGAAGCACTTTTATCATAATTGGGAGTTCGGATAGGCGTTTCTGCATGATTTTTCCCCAAGATTTCAGTGATGTTATCTATTTCTAGAGTTGGGCTCTCCATTTTTTAGCTATCTTCCAGATTGGAGGTATAAGGGTGTTTAGGTAAAATCTACTTGTGCTTCTTCTCTTTTCATGCCACGTAATAAATGGATGCCTCCCCACTATTGAGCCGGGCTCGGAAATGTAGTCCAAATTGGATGAAATCCGTAATCAAATCTCTGTGTCTTGATCTCATGCATGACTATGTATTTACTCTTCGTTTATAAGCTTATGTTTCATGGTTTTTAATTAGCAAAGCTACATGTAATTCTGATGCATCTATAAGAAAAAAATCTTGGATCAAGTGGTATCAGAGCAGGTCGGTTGATGTGAGTTACATGAGTATGCTAACAAGAAACAAGCTTCAAAGGATGTCTACTACGAAGAGGAGACATGGCAGATGTTGAAGCACGTTGGGAAGAGAAGCGGTCTTTCACTGATGGGAAATTGCATGCGTGAATGACCGAATGTGCAACCATGGAGGATGATAAAGAAATTCGCGAAGCCTTCCTGAGGATGTCCCGAATTGTGCACATCATGTATGGCACATATGAGAAAAGAAGAGAGGAGGCGAAAGGAAGATCAGAGAGCAGTGCTTCATCCACATCTTTCGATGCTTATGCATCTTATTCACCGCCTTCCTCATCTTCTCATCCCTCGAATGAGGAGGTTAACTAGTGGCTTCAAGAAGAGAATGTTGAATTAAAGAGGCTACTACAGGAAGAGAAAGAAGAGAAACAGAGGTTGCTACGCTAGCTGCAAGCTAAGGATGAGGCTTTGAAAAATTTTCAGCGTAACTCCCGTGAGTTAAAGAGAAATTCTTTGACTCTGTGTATTTTTCCTGATAATGATTTCTCCCCTTTTGAAGAAAATACCACAAGTATCGACTCCAAACTGTTAAAGAGAATGGGGTATGAGGGTAAAGGCCTCAACATTAATGGCCAGGGCATCATAAACCCTATCAAAGTAGCGGACTTACCCAAACATACAAGACTTGGGTATGTCAGGAAGGAGATTGGGGAATGCACTAAAACAGCCAGCAAACCATCAACGACAGATGATGAGAAGCCCTCACCAATTCTTTCCAAATTGACCATGGAGGTAAAAGATGTTGATTTATCTTCAGTTTCATCTTCACATAATATAATTTCTGTTGGAAATGTGGAGATACCCATTACAGGGACAAGCATGAGACTCCTTACCAAGATGAGGTACAAAGGAGAAGGACTTGGTGTTAATGGCCAAGGCATAACTCAGCCATTGGAGGTTGAGAAAAAACCTCGATTTGCAAGTTTGGGGTACACTGAAGGATAGTGCTCAAAGGTGTCAGAAGCTTCCACGACATTGTTGAACCCATCGAGGAAAGAGGATGATGGGAATACATCACCATCAACCTATGGCAGTATGCATTGCAAAAAAAGAGCTGAGGCAAGCTCTCATTCCCATGATCATACCAAAGACCAATAGGAAAGGTATAACAAGTCTTGGTATTCTAATGTTCATTTTGATTACAACCATATTGTTAATAATGAACGAAAATCATGGCATAGAAAAACTTGTAGTTTTTGTGGATTGTATAACCATGTGTTTGCTAAGTGTTGGAGAAGAATAGCAGCATGAAAGAGGATGAGGCGTGAACGACCCTCTCCAAGGCAAGAAAAGAAGAAGAAGGTAAAGCATATTTGCAGGAAGAAGACTTATTGTAGTCATTGCGACAGAGGTGTTCATGAAAGAGCCATGTGTTAGATGATCCATCTAGAGTAGCGTCACAAGGACAAAGAATCCGTGCAAGAACCTGGTGAAGCAATTATTCGACTAGAAAATGTGCCATAGGGAGATGACCCATTCAATTTGAAGGTGAAAGATGGTTTTTCTTGTTGTAGCGGTAATGATGTTTGGCCTTATTTTTGTAAATCATATGTTTCAATGATGATGTGTTTTCCATCACTTGTTGAAGTAGCAATGGTGTTTGGCCTTATTTTGTAAATCATGTGTTGCAATGATGATGTTTTTTCCATCACTTGTTGAAGAAACCATAATGTTTGGCCTTGTATTGATAACTGGGGTATTGTTTCCATTTTATGTAAACTTGACCACTGAGTATGTGTTATAAACTCATGGCAAGTATGGGATGCTTGGCTCATTATTGTTCATAGAGCTAAGCATGTAATTTGCAAGAGTATTGTACTATAGGTTTGCATGGGATGTAGGTGTCGTCTCATCGCTTATGGCTCTGAAGGAAAAAGGTGAAGGAGAAGGAAGGATGGACCTATTAGGACACTTGTGGTGCAGAAAATGTACACAACAGGTGTAGATTATTTTAATTCTTCTGGAGGACCAAAATCTTCTCAATGGGGAGGTTTGATTCAGGAGGATCTTCAAAAGTACTAGTGACATGGTACAAAGGCTCAAAAATTCAAAGTGGCAGAATCTCTACAAACTTAGTGTTGGATCGAAGTGCTCATTACCCTGATTCCAACGATGCAAATGAGCTTGTATGCAGAAGTTGGAGCAAGTCAAAGTTCAAGTTTGACTTGGACAGGTGGCAAAGGAAATGACGTGGTAGAACTCTTCATCAAACGGGTAGGTGCCAAGTGGCAGGGTTCCATTTGCCCCACAATTCACTGATTGCACAAGGCATAGGTCTGCAGGTTAAGGAATCGGACCCGAGTAGAGGCAGAGTGCGATGCGATCACACATCAAAAGCAACAATGGATAAGAATCGGCCCCTGATCAAGCACGGAGTGCGACGCGATATCATACATTGCACATCACAGGCAGCAAGGGACATCGTTTTAAGAATCGACCCCAGGAAAAGTTGGGTTTCGATTGCCATATCGCAATGCGCTAAGTTCCGTAGTATAAGAATCAGCCCCAACCAACCAATTTTGTTATACTGTAAAACTATTAGACGCGATACCATTTCAGAGTTGTAGCCTATAACATGTCACGTCCACTGGTTAGTAGATAGCAGTTTGCACTGTGCAACGGCTTGGCTCTACCTATTTCAATTTGCGACGTATTTCCTTAGATTTGAAAATTTATGTGTTTTGGTTAATAATTCCATTGGGTCCACCTTTATCACAGATCACTCATCGCTTAATGTAAAGGCACAAGGTCTGTCCATTAGTTTAAATATGTTAATATGTCAGTTTCCATGTTAAAACCATCGTTTGAAGTGTTAAATGCACAGTTAAGGAATCAAGTGGGAAATAGATTGTGGGAACTATTTTCCAGTGGTTTTTACTATGTTTAAACAGGTTGTTACCTACGCACTATTCAGGGACTAAGGTTCTTGGTTGTTGAAACCAACAACCTAAATTTATCATTTCAGCTAAACTTGTTATTCTGTAAAACTGCTCGAATAAGTTATATATTTGGCATCCGCATAGAGAGAAGAGGGAGAGAAGCTGTGGGATTTCTCTGAATACCATTGCAGAGCAGCGGAACCTTCTCCTGGCAGGTGGTCGGAACCTTGCCTAAGTATCTCACTGTTCCGAGAGGTGCAAGAAGCCCTTTTATCAGAATTGGGCGTTCAGACAGGCGTTTCTGCATGATTTTTCACCAGGATTTCAGTGATGCTGTCTCTTTCTAGAGTTAGGCTCTCCATTTGTCATATGTCTTCCATATTGGAGGTATAATGGTGTTTATATAAAATCTACTTGCACTTCTTCTCTTTTCATGCCACTTAATAAATGAAGGCCTCCCCACTGTTGAGTCGAGCTCAGAGACGTAGTACAAATCGGATGAACTTCGTAATAAAATCTTTGTGTCTTGATCTCATGCATGATTATGTATTTACTCTTCGTTTATAATCTTATGTTTCATAGTTTTTAATAAGCTCAACTCTGATGCATCTATAAGAAAAAAATCATGGATCACAGGCTGACACCATTAGACATTACAGGGTAATACTTCATAGTGGAAAGTTGGTTATCAATAAAATGATTACATAAAAAGTCATGAATCATGGTAATAATGATGGTTTATGGGGAGTGGCATAGAATTTATTTTAACAATAAAATAACGTGTTTAAAATATTTTCAATTTAATAACTAAATGTAAATAAATTCGTTACATTTTCATTACTTTGCAAGGAATTACACTGGATGTAATATTTGTTGGTACTTTCAACTTTGCTGCCATGATGAGATAAAGGTCTTTTTGCAACAACCATTTCTTATTTTGAGGTCGATTTTATAGGAAATCATCACTTGATTTCATAAATTTGAATTTACTTTATAGGAGTCTAGACTTCACTTATAGGAATTTGCATTTTTCTTGCAAGAGTTTAAACTTTACTGATAGGAATCTCAATTTTGTGTGCATGAATTTAACCTTCACTTTACAGGAATCTTCCCTTATTTACAGGAATTATGAAAAGATATATTTCTCTTATTAATACCGCTCAAAATTTCCACCACTGATATCAAATGTAAAATTCTCTTTAATTTAGTTTCCTAAGAAAGATAATTGGTCTTAAAAATGATCTTTCTTCAAATAAATATTGAAAGTTCCTTAAGCTCATAGATCCCTGTAATTAAAGGCGTTTATAGGAAACTATTCTGGTTTTGTTTTTACAAGGATTGAGAATACATATTTCCATAAATTCCTATATCTACAGGTATATACAACATTTTAATCATGTATTTACAGGAAATTATTTTCACATTGATTTTTGAAAGTGAGAAGCTCTTTCTCTAAGTGGTTGCCATTTATTACCAAACTATAATATTTACATAATATTTAGGACACTATCATGTGGATTTTTATCAAGCCCAGATAGTTAATGCCCGTCAATATTTTCAATTTTAAAGAGTCTGAAAAAAATTAAAGAAAATTCAATTACTATCTTGTGGATTTTTCTCGAGCCAAGGATGGTTGATGCTCGCCGGTATTTTCAATTTTAGAGAGTCTACAAAACTTAAAGAAACTCTAAAGGGTTCCTTTTCCGTTATTTAATCTATCAAAGTCGAATAAAGGGATAAACCTAAAATTGATAGATGCCATTCTCATTGTTTAATGAGCACCAAAAGGAATAGAGTTAGCTCATTATTTCTGAAATGTAAATTTAGGATGAAAGTGGATGAGGGGTATTACCCCCTTTACCCACAATGTCCATCTCTACATGCCGAAAATTTGAAACAAAATCATCCCTAGAAATTGGTTGATGATACAACTTTAACCTATGACCATTGACTACAAATGAAATGTTTGGTTCATCAATTGTTTTTATTTTTACAACACCATTATCAAACACATTTTGAATCTCATATGGTCCCAACCAATTAGTAGTAAACTTACTCTTGAAGTCTTTAAACCTTGAGTCAGACAATAAGGCTCAATCTCTAGTTTTGAATTCCTTATTCTTCATGAATTTGTCATGCCATTTAGCTATTTGTTGTTGTATAAGAGTGGTCTTCTATAGAGCATCTAATAACATTTCATCTAATTCATTTAATTGTAAGACTCTTTGTTGTTGAGCTTCAGATAGTTCTAATACCAATTCAAATGCAATTTTAAGAGTTTTAACTTGAAATTCAATGGGAAAAAGTATTTGTTTTCCGTAGACTATTTCATATGGAGTATGATCGGTTGTACTCTTCCATTCTGTTATATATGCTCATAAGTACTCACGAAGCTATTTTGCAGAATTTGTTTGCTCTAGTCAAACAACCTTTGATAAGATGCCTTCCAAAACCTTTTTTCTAGATTCCTCTTAGCCATTGGCCTGTGGATGATAAGGAGTAGATTTCCAATGTTTAATTTTCTATTCCTTCATAATCGACACAACTAGATTTGATGTAAATTGAGTCCCCTAATCAGTAACTATTTCTCTATGTACTCCAAAACGAACAAAAATATATTTAAAAATAAAATCCACTACTGATTGTTCATTAGAGTTTATTAAGGCCTTTGCCTCTTCCCACTTTGTCACATAGTCTATACGGACTAATATGTACCTCTTCTTCTTTGATGATGGATTAATGGGTCCCAAAAATTCTAAGTACAATTTTTCAAATGGTTCTACAAGAACTTGTGGATGGAGGGGAATTTCATCTATTGCAATTGGATGGCCCATCCTTTCGCAATTGTCACAGCTTTTCACATACTTTCGGGCATATTTAAAGAGACTTGGCCAATAGTATTCAAGCTAGAGAATTTTTTAGGTTGTCCTTTTATCTGAAAAGTGTCCTCCATATGGCTCATAATAAAATTATTTCAAGGAATCTAACATCTTATTGTCTCTAACACATCTACGGATGACCATATCTAAACATGTATAGAAAATACCTCCTTGAATATAGGAGCATTTAGCACTTTGTTTGATCACTTTCTTCTTTTAATTAGATGAAAAATGTGGTGGAAACTTTCCAGTAGACAAATAATTAGTAATATAAGCAAACCAAGGTGTTACAACATAAATTGCAAATAAATTTTCATCAAGAAAACCATCTACTACAGGAATGATCTCACTAGAATTATTGATTCGAAAAAGGAAATTTGCTACCTAATTTTCCTTTCCTAGTCTATCTGTTACTGTGATATTAAAGTCTTGAAATAATAATAACCATCTTGTGATCTTGCCATTTGTTATCAGTTTTTTCATTAAATATCAAATAACGGAATGGTCAGTATGCACAAAGACTTCATAACCTGTAATGTAATGACAAAAATTGTTAATTGCATAAACAATTGCCAAAAATTCCTTTTTCGTAGTAATTTAAATAGTTTAAGCAGAGTCAATTTTTTACTAATATAGTAAATGGCATATGTTCCTTGTTGTTATTTTTTTCCCAAAATTGATCCTATGGTTGAATCAGAAGCATCTGTAGATATATGGAAAGGTAATGTCCAATCAGGTCCTCTTAACATAGGAGTTGTGGAAAGTATTTTTCCAAGCACATCAAAAGAAATTTGGCCATCATTATTCCAACTTGAAGAATCATAAAATCATAAAATCAACTGGATATGCCCATGAATCAATAGAAACAATTATGTCTTCTACAATTCCTTCAGGTTTAATTTTTTTATCTATCAACCAATTCTAACATTGTTCGAGTTCGTATACGTTGTTTATTTCTAGGATATCCATGGTTTCTTTAGTCATAACATTTATAGCATCATCCAAATCAATGAGCGTATTAGGAATGGAAAAAATGTTAATTTTTATTGTTACAACAGGAATACCAGGATCAACATATTTTTCTGCAACAATTTATGTAGTCATTAGACTTGCCAATTTACCTATGACTTGTATTGTTGATGGATCTTGTTTCCTTTTTCTAGTTCTTTTAGTGCACAATTCCCTTATAGTTTTGGTATAGATTGGTATATATTTTATTTCTCTAAGTAAGGAAATATTTATAGTAATGTTTTTCAATTCTTCAATAATATCGAATTCAAGTATGATTTTTGGCACGTCTTGTTTTCAGAAATCAATCTCTCAGTAAATGGGGTTGTCCCAGAAGTTTGAGGGTGGTCTTGCAAAGGGGAAGTTTTTTATTTTTCTATTTTTTTCTACATTTGCTTTAGGTTTTTCTTCAGTTATTACTATATTGTAATTCTACAAGACTATCTATTACTGTTACAACAAATTCCTGTAATTGCAATGGATTTTCCTGTAATTGTACAGAAAATTCCTATAATTTTACTGGATATTCCTATATTTGTATAGAAAAGTCCTGTAATTTTACTGGATATATAATATATGTAGGAAATGATTCAGATTCAGCATTATAAACATGTTTTTCTATATTATTATTTGGGTTTGCAACTGGTTGAGAAGGAAGTTGTGTAGGTCAAAGTGGTTGATTGGATGGAAGTTGTAATTATTGTTGTTGAGTTAATTTATGTTGTTCTCAAGGATGTTGTTGTTGTGGCATTTAGGGATATTTCTAATATGGTTTTGGTGATATAGAGGCTGAGGTTTTTGATATAATTGTTTTTGGTACGAAGCTTGAAATTGTGGAGGATAAGGATGTGGAGGTATATTTTTGTAAGGAAATCCCCTTCAATTTTGTTGATAGGGATGAGTTTGTGCTTGTTGTGGAGGATTTCCTTTCCATGGCATAGGTGCATTCCATGTATTCTTAAGAGAATTATAATAAGGAACACTTTGTTGATTAGGGTCTTCATACATACCTGTTCCACGTGGTTTCCATGGTCTCCTAGGTGCAATATTGTACATTGATTCTACATTTCCAAAGTCTCCTTGATAAGTTGTATTTAGCTAAGGTAATGTACGACATTCTTAAATCTTGTGTAAATATGTACAAATCAAACAAACTTGAATATTATCAAGAGGGAATTCTCTTAATGTATGTTTTTTTCTACATTTAGTGCAAAGTATAGGTAATACTGACTCTTTCTCTTCTTTCTTTTTCCTAATTTTCAAATCATCTATTTAAGAAGTAAGAGTGTGTTTTCGTTGTGAAAAAAAACATCCAAAATTTTTCCTATACTTGAATTTTGGAGCCTATTGTGGATCATGAGATCAACCTTTTCATAGTCACTTCTAGCTCTATTAATTCTTTGAGCTTCCTTTTGGATTGTAAGTGTCGAAGTCACCCTCTCAAACATACTCAATCCATAATGAATTCATGAGCACACTTCTTCACGCAATATCGAATAATCCTAGCACAGTATCTCAAGATAGTTCTTGCACTATGTTCAATCCATGTTGACAGTTAGTGTACATTGACATTAACTGTTTCTCACTTCTAGCTACATTTGTACTTCTATTTCAGTGAGTCTTGCAAATTGTCGCTTTTGTGCACCCTTCCTTTCGTGAGTGTCATTTTCATACTTTATACTGTCACTTTTTCTTGTGCTCACTTTAATTAGTTTTGGTTTCATGTTATCTTTGCTCTGGCATGTGTTTCTTCCACTATCGTTCGCATATCGTAAGTGTCGTTCGCACTTTTCTTGTCATATTGTAAGTGTTGTCTTCTGGCATGGGAATTGTCGCTTATCTCATAAAGTGGAGTTTTGGCTTGTTTAAAAGGGAAATATTTGTGACAATGAGTTGTTCTTATCATGTATACATGTTTCGCACTCATTTCCAAAGTTTCAAACATTGTCGCACAAGTGTCATCGCTTTCGTCACAAAGTGTATCATTTGTGTCGCACTTGGTAGGATTCGTCACAAAGTTGTTGCATTGAGGAAGGTGTGCTATTCATACGTTCTGAGTGTTTCTTTTCATGTCTTCAAATGATCTAAGTGTGTGATTATTCTCAAAGTCTCTCTCTTTCTCATCTTCATCTCACTGATCCAACACTTAGTGCAACTGGGAAAAATCCCTGATCAGGTCACTTAACCTCATTCTACCCAGCCTTAACTGCACATTGTTCAGTCCTATCCCTCAAATAGCACCCTATTCCCTTGGGACTATGCAATGCAGAGACTCTGCCTTCCAGGACTGTGCATTACATAATCGCAGTGCTCAAGCTCAGCTTCTGACCTCCAAAACTATGCAACCTCTCACTCCTACCCAGTCAGAACTATGAATTGTGCAGTCTTAAGGTTCAAGCCTTTGGCTTGAGCTCCTGAACTATGTAATTGCACAATCAGCCAGGCTCATCTACCTTCCAGAACTATGCAGTAGGCTAAATCAGTGCTCAACCCCTCATCATGGCTCACTGATCTCCCAAACTGCATAATCTTCTTCCTCAGTCCAGCTTGAACTGAACATTGTACAATCTTAGGGCTCAAGCCTGGCCCCTGACTACCTGAGATACACAATTGCATAGTCACTAAGCCTTTCCTTCATCCTTCCACCCGATTTTGTCTTAATCACTGGATCATCATGCAACATCTTAGACTAGGGGTTTATCAGACTAATGTCGTCTTATCATGAGTAAGTTGCAGATGTAAGTGCTCTATCTTATCATGACAAGATGATGATAAAGAAGATGGAGAAGGTTACCATGCTATAAGACACTTCATTAGCTACAAAGACAAGCTAATCAATCAAGAGGAAGCAAAGGGACATCAAATTGAGATAGTAGTTAGAGATAAAGTTACACTAAAGACTCCTCATCTCTAAGATATTTTGGAGGATAAAGAAGAAGGTCATGATCCATCTTTTAGAAGACATAAAGCAAGAAGTAGCAAAGAATTTATTCACATTTCCATGTCATCATGCAATCCATGTCATCAATGTCATGTCATGTCATGTCATGAGTCATCATGTTCCACATCATTTTGTGGAATATGTAATTCAATATTGGATAAATATAATGTAAAGTGGAAGTTCAAGAATCATTCATTTAATGTGAAAATTCATGTAGGAAGTCAAAATGTCATAGAGAAGTCGAACAGTCGTGAGGGTAGCCCAAAATTCACAAGGGAGGTGAGGGATCGCCCCGTTTTTTATATATACACCCTCATGGTACAACCAAAGGAATTTTCACCTTGGCTTCTCCTATAAAGCATCAATGATACAGAGTTAGTACTTTTTGGGAGAAAGTTGTGGCTCCAATTCTCCATTATTGGAGCTAATGATGCTCATTGTATTCATGTATCTTGGGACTTAATTAATACTTGAAGCCTGATGGTTGACACGTTTTCATGCATGGATTTTCAATATTTGTAAAATTATTCTGTGAATATTTATGATTCATGTTTGATTTCACCTGTACTGAAGTAGTTTAACTATTTCGGTTATTTTAGTGCTTATCTAATTGAAAATGTGTTGTAATTGTTGTAACAATTGCCACATCTATTTGAAATATTGTGCTTGATGTTAGGCAGTTATATTTTTTCTTATTTGTGCCTCTACTAGGATTTTACTATTACCTCTCTCTTAGAGGCTCACCTTTCCTCCCTCATAGTAGAAGAACCTTGATACACCTACAATCGAATATTCACCAGGCACACTTACTTTATTTTCACAAAGGCACATGCACACTTCTCTTTCTTGCTAACAGCTAAAACCAATGGAAATCTATAAGAATACATGACCACTGCGTCAATACTCCAGATGGGTCTCCTATTCCAAAAGATGTGAGGTATAATTGGGACTTCACAATGGGGAGACCCCCTTAGTTAACATATATCCAGCACCGTCAAAAAAATGGTGCTAGAAGGAGGGCCAGATGACAAGTTATGTCTGTTGAATCTATTTTGAATCTCTTATCCTAAATGGATCATCCTAAAATCATACTCCCAAGTTGTTTAATCTCTTGTCCCAATTGAAGTTTGGTGGTGAGGATGGAACATCCATAACCGAGCACATTTATGATTTTCTCAAATTTTGTGAATATTACGTAGTTGATAGTGAACATGTGGTTTGTATTCTCTTCTCCCTCACCCTTAAAGGTAGATTTAGTCGATGGTGTCATACTTTACCATCTTCTCCCATCCATTTTTTTCATCATTTCCTCTAGGAGCTTCATCAAGCTTTCGATAGGTATGATCATTGAGATGTTCTTAAAATAATTAATCAGTTAAGAATGAATCAATTGAGCATTTGTATGATCAATTCCTTCACCTTTGTTGTGAATTTCCTGAAGAAGATACAGATTGGGATTTATTGAAACAAAAGTTTCAACACTTGGTTCACATTTCTTTTCACAGTGAGCCTAAACCCCTTGATGTTTCTACTTCCCCAACTCTTGTGAATTATGAGACACCTCTAAATTTAGAGTAATTTGATGCTCCTTTTTTTGCTTGGCCTCCTCCTTTTCTAGTTCCAACGAGGTTGCCTCCTTGCGATGATAATTTGGGAAATCTCCAGATCAAATTCCTAATCCATATCTTCATCCTCCTACTTTTCATGAAAGATCTAATGGAAGAAACCCCATAATGTCTCATGGAGCTGAGGGTGAGGGACAACTATTTCATTCCTCAAGATGAGATTAGCACTCTTAACATCAATATTGAATAAGTTTCCATTGAAAGTGTTACTTAATCAAGGGACATTTGTCATCCTCTATCATATACATTTCATAACTCTGCTTGATCAATCTGCCCCACCAACTAGCTCTTCATGCTCTCTTGATTTTCGAGTTGCTGGTCCAAAATTGCAATCAAATGCAAGGCATTCACATTACACTGGTAGTGGAGGAGGAAAGTGAAGAGACTCTTGATCTCTCTACCCTTTTTCAAATTCCACCATGTCAAGATAATGCACTTCCATTCTTGGATGATTTTCAATTTTCTAATCTCGGTAGTGAATCAAATGAAATCAATTCTTTCAATGAATCTGTAGCCTTGGGCAAAAATCATTTCGATGATGATGACTCTGTTGATAAATGTGTTCAAAAATGCCTAGGTACATCAGTTGATCTTTCAATTTCTCATGAAGATTTTGATTTAGAGATAGAATCTTATTCGGTCAAAGAAGATGTCCTTATCGAAACATCTTCTTCATCTCACTATCCCTTTTGCTTTACCATTTGTGATGCATATATTTACAACAAAGATACTCCATGCTCTTCAAGTTCTTCATACGATGATTTAAATTCTTAATTGACACAGGATTGTGAGATTATTTGTGATGAAAATGAAAACAATCAAATCATTTAGTATTCTTTCCATCCCTCATCCTCCCTTCTCTTGCATGAAGACAACTCTTCAAATCAGCTTTCTCATGAAATTTCTTCAATCCATACATCTTTAGATTTGCGAGCAAAAGAATATATCAACTTGAGTAATTTGGTTGTTGAAGTTGAAAAATATGGTCAAATCAGTGACATAAATGGCTTCCATCCAGTGAGAACTGATCTTATTGAAACCAATGATAGCATCTATCCTCACACCATGCACAATCTAGTTCAAGTTTTAAAATGAGATTTTACAATGTTCAAAGGTTCTGGGACTTGTCATCAAGTCGAGGCACTTCAACTTTCATTGATGGTTATGTTAGGATCTCATGACTCTGGTAAGTCATACATGGTTTCTCTCGCACAATACTTCTCTTTGAATTTTTTCACTTGATGTAAATTTCTTTTTGAAAGATGTTTGGTATTTCAGATGTAATTTTTAAAATTTTCAAGATTTCACTTCTGATTGGATTCAACAATCTTCTTCATTTGATTCATCTTCATGCAAATCTCTTGCATCAAACTTAGTTTTTGAATTTGATCATCCTAAATATCATCTTTGGCAAAAGGAATCATATCTATCATATTTATTTCATGATGAGAAGCTCTTGGTTGCTGTTGTGAATGCCATATCGTGAATCTTATTCTTCATCACACCTAAAATCCTATTGAGTGCGAATTAATACATGAGTTATTATGCGAATCAAATTATTCTTCGTTCACCATATTCTAACTCGTCTCACGTGTTTGTTATACTCTCATTCCTTTCTACTTCTTTCGATGATTACGATGCTAGTGCAGTGTGTTACTAGCTACAAAGAAATAATTTGTTACATTCATCACGCAAAGAAGATGATTCTATTATTCAGAGCATTTGTGAATATGTCCAAAATAATTTATATTTGTTATTTTCTAACCATGAATATCATGCCAAAAATGGCCCATCTGATAATGGTATTAACTTTCATTCATTTTATCATTTTCCCACCAGTATACCCAATGACATTTTTTTTACATCCTTTGATCTTCATGGTTCAACATCTTACTATGCAGGTACTTGTTGAGCAGTTGAATCACTTCAGCCTTCGCCGATGGTTATGTCAAGCCCTCACTGTCTTAGTGTTCTTACTGAATATGGCCAGATCCATTTTCCCTCACAAGATTCTCATCCTGATCCCATGATTTTAATTGAAGATTTATTCTTCCTAAGTTTCCAAGGTTTTCAAGAGGATTTTTTCAAATTTTATGATCCAATCGTCGAATGGTTGGATCATTCTCACTCGGTAAGCTCCATTGCAAATAACAGGTTTCAACATGTTCTCATGCTTTCTAAGTAGGATGACGTAGGGGAATGTTCATTCACAAGACTTCTTCAAGGTTTTTCTGATTATGGTTTTCATCAGAAAGGTAAGAATGTGAACTGGTTAGCAGTAATGGTTGTGACACATCTTTCTACCCACAGGAAATACCTTATTGTTGTTGTGCAAGTTCTTCAAGCTCTTATATTTTCTTTTGCACATTACTTTGTATCAATTTTAATTGATCGTATTTTTGTGATTACGGGTCAGGAACAACTACGGTGACTTCATTGGAAATTTCAGTATACGTGACCCCACCCTTTTTGTTGTTAGGTTGGGAGTAGGATTAGCTGCATTCTAGTTTCCCCTCTCTTACACTCATTCTGCACTTGTTCTCTTTAGTCTTTCTTGTATTTTCTTACGTCTGTCTTACATCATGTTTGGTTTAGCCTCCTTTTGTTTGAGCTTTGGTTTTTCTTTCTTGTTGTGTCATGTCTTTTCACTTTTTCTTCTATTGATAAGACTTTGCATGAAGGATGTACTATTTGGGCTTGAAAGACAATGTGGTAAAATATAAAAGGACTTTCTGACACTGCAACATTTGGCTAACTCTCTTTCCTTCTTCCTTGTCTTGGTTACACCTTTTGGTCAATGATGTTCCGATGGAAAATACGATCCTTGTGTTAGGAAAGCCTTCTGTCAAACCATAATTTCCATGTTTATCTGGAAACCTCATTCCTACACTTGGGTCTTTATTTTTTGGTGTTTTCACGTTGATCCAATCAAGTAGAAAAGGATAAGGAGGACAATCTAAACGAGCAAACCAATATCAGAGGTATTATATATGCTTCTTTGAAGGGACAACCTCTTCTGCTCTCAATAAGTTGTAATCCCTCTTCTGCCCATAAAATGAATAAGTGCCTATGCACAGTCCTCTTTAAATATATAAATAAATTCAAAAGAAGAGAAAGGATTCTTGCATGGAGAGATGAAGCAAGAAACTCTATTGGGGTACTTTCCAAGCTCACTAGCAGTGGAACAATGTTTATGTTCTTGTAATGACTTTGTCGGTGTATTGTCCATGCCTGCTGGTAGTGAAACAACACCAAAGATGAAAAAGTATACTCTGAAAATATAAATCTTGTGAACTTCATTACCATATCCTAATTCACAAAATTGAGTGATATATGATCTTATGCTTGTGTTTAACCGAGTAAAGGAATGAGGGCGACTATGTTTATGGATAGGGTAAGTGGGGAAATGATGGTAATCTGAATGATGAATTAATACTCCTTGAAGAACTAGACCCCACATGAAAGAATTGACAAAGGAAGAGAAGTTAGAGTTCTATCAGTATGTCACCAAGTGTTGTTGTGACAAACACCCTCCAAAATTTTTCCTATACTTGAATTTTGGAGCTTACTTTGGATCTTGCGATCAACCCTTCTGTAGTCACTTCTAGATCTATTAATTCTTTCAACTTCCTTTTGGATTTTAAGTGTCATAGTCACCTACTCACACATGCTCAGTGCACAATGAATTCATGTGCACACTTCTTTACGCAAGTTTAATAAGCCTAGAATAATCAGCCAATGAAGTGCTTGCGCTATGTTTAATCCATGTTGGCACTCAATTCATACTAACGTTGAAAATTTCTCACTTCTAGCTGCATTTGTACTTCTATTTCGGTGAGTTTTGCAAACTGTCATTTTTGCGCACCCTTGCTTTCATGAGCGTCATTTTCATAATTTTTATTATTGCTTTTGCTTCCACTCACTTTAATTAGTGTCATTTTCATGTTATCTTTGCTTTGGCATGTGTTTCTTCCACAATCGTTCACATATCACAAGTGTCGTTCACACTTTTCTTGTCATATCACAAGTGTCGTCTTTTGGCGTGGGAATAGTTGCTTATCGCATAAAGTGGAGTTTTGTCTTGTTTCAAGGAAAAATATTTGTGATAATGATTTTTTCTTATCATGTATACATGTTTCACACTCATTTCAAAATTTTCAAGCATTGTTTCACAACTACTGCTGCTTTCGTCTCAAAGTGTATGTTTTGTGTTGCACTCGGTAAGAGTTGTCGCAAATTTGTTGCATTGAGGAAGGTATGTTGTTCATTTGTTCTGAGTATTCCTTGTCATTTATTCAAGTGATCTAAATGTGTGATCATGCTCAGATTCTCTCTCTTGCTCATCTTCATCTCATTAATCGAACACTTAGTACAATTGGGAAAGATCCCTAACTAAGCCACTCAGCCTCATTCCTCCCATCCTGAACTGCGCATTATGCAGTCCCAACACTCATCCAACATCCTTTTCCCTTGGCACTGCGTAATGCGCAGTCTCTGCCTTCCAGTACTACGTACTACACAATCACAGTGCTCAATCTTAGCCTTTGACCACCAAAACTCCGTAATCTCTCTCTTTTGCTCAGTCAGAACTACACATCTCATAGTCTCAAGGCTTAGGCCTAATCCTTGAGCTTCTGAAATATGCAATTTCATAGTCACCTAGCCTCCTCTACCTTCTAGAAATGTTAAGTAAGCTGAATCAGTGCTCAACCCGTCAGCCTGGCTCTGTATGCTCCTAAACCATGCAATATTCTTCCTTTGTCTAGCTTAAACTACATATTATGCAGTCTCAGGGCTCAATATTGACCCCTAACTTCCTGAGATATGCAATTGTGCAGCCACTGAGCCTGTCCCTTAGCCTGCCACCCAGTTCTGTCTTAGTCAGTGGATCATCATGTAGCATCTTATACTAGGGTTTTATCGACTGATGTCATCTTTTCATGAGTGAATCGTAGGTGCAGATAGTCTTTCATACCATGACAAGATGATGATGATGAATATGGATAAGGAAACCATGATAGAAGACACTTCATTAGCTACAATGACAAGATGATCAATTAAGAGGAAGAAACGGAACATCAAATTGAGACAACAGTTGGAGATCAAGTTACACTGAAGAATCCTCATCTTTAAGCCATTTTGGAGGATAAATAAGAAGGTCATGATCCATATTTCAAAAGACACAATGGAAGAAGAAGAAAATAATGGCTTAAATTGCCATATCATCATGCAGTCCATCTCATCAATGTCATGTTATGTCATCTCATGATTCATCATCGGCCACATCATTTTGTGGAATATGTAATTCAATGTCAGAGAAATATAATTTAAAGTGGAAGTCCAAAAGTCATTCATGTAATGTAAAAAGTCATGTAGGAAGTTAAAAGGCCATAGAGAAGTCAAACAGTCAAAAGGGTAGCCCAAGAGTCACAAGGGAGGTGAGGGATCACCTCATTTTTTATATATACAACCTCATGTTACAAGAAAATGAATTTTCAACTTGGCTTCTCCCATAAGGCATCAGAGAGATAGAGTTAGTATTTTTGGGGAGGAATTCATGTCTCCAATGATCCACTATTGGAGCTAGCAATGCATGTTGTATTCATGTATCTTGGAACTTTTAATTAATACCTGAAGTCTGATGGCCGACATGTTTTCATGCATGGATTGTGAATATTTGAAAGATTGTTCTATGAATACTTATAATTCATGTTTGCTTTCACCTGTAATAAATTAGTTGAACTATTTTGGTTATTTTAGTGCTTATCTAATTGAAAATGTATTGTAATGGTTGTAACAATCGCTGCATGTATGTGGACTATTTTGCTTGATGTTAGGCAGTTATATTTTCTCTTGTGTGCGCCTATACTAGGATGGTACAATTACCCTTCTCTTAGAGACTCACCTTTCCTCCCTCTGTAGTAGAAGAAACCCTATACACCTACAACCGAATGCTCACCAAGCACACTTACTTACTTTTCACAAAGGCGCATGCACACTTCTCTCTCTTGCTGATAGCTAAAGCCAAGGAAAATCTATAAGAATACATGGCAATTGGGTTGATACTCTGGATGGGGCTCCTATTACAAACAGTGTGAGGTATAAATAGGACTTCACATCGGGGAGACCCCCTTGGCTGATGGGTTTCTAGCACCATTAATAGAGTGTTTAAAATTTCATTCTTAAAACACTCTAATAAATTTCCTAATTCTGACCTACTAACACCTCCAGTAGCTGATTTAGTAACTTTAGGGAGTGGATTTCTTATGCTTGCACCAGTTATAGCTTTTCCTCTTGAATATTTCCTGCACAAATCACTAATTCTATTAAATGAAAGATGTTAAATATCACCAGCACCCATTAAATAATAGATATATATATATATATATTCATCACAAATGCATTTTATGAATATAGTACAAATTGTGCCAACACTCAAATCATGTTGCTTATATTTCTACAAATTATATAAAAATATTTCTAAATAATCTTCTAGGATTTCATCTTCTTGCATCATTCTGAAAATGTCTTCCTAAGAATTTCTTGTTCTGCAATAGGGTTGATATTTCTTTATAAAATCCTTTTTCATATCATCCAAATATGCAATAGTACCCTCACCTAAACCCATGAACCAATGTAGAGAATCTCCTTTCAATGTTGCAGGAAATAATCATAATTTTTGTGCATAAGTGTTATAAGCATAAATGCGACATAAAATATCAATTTCAAATATAAAGGAGTCAAGGTCTACAGTGATCCTACCATAAAATTTCGGAAGTATGATTGGTGGAATGTTCATCATTCGAATGGTAGCTCTTGGAATGTCCACAATAGGAAAGTCGAATGTTGCTTCTCTATCATTATCTTCTGGTGGTCCATTTCCATTTCCTCTACCTGTTGCACCATCTCTTCGGTCTCCTCCACCAATTCTTTGTCCATTAAGGTCGCCTCCTATGTTAAATCCTCTTTCCTCTTTTGCCATGTTTTTATTCCAAAATACAGTATAGATTGTATTCCACTTGTGGGGTGAACCAACTAGTGGTTCTAGTTGAATCTCTGATGTGTCACTTATGGAACTTGATCCTTTTTGTGCTTCTCTTGAACTTTCAGATCTTGTTTCTTCTTCTACAATCACATGAGAATATGGGGGAAATTTTCTAAATTATCTGGAATTCTATGTCTACCAATTCTAGGTGGTCTAATAAACCTTCCTCTACTATCTCTTAATCTATACATACAATATTTAGCTCAATTGGATTTGTAGGACACACTATGGTGGTGGCGCAGGTTCTTACCTCCCATCTTATATTCCTACTCCCCCATAATAAAAAAATTCATACTCTAAGAAATAAAGAAAGAGAATATATATATATATATATATTTGTGTGTGTGTGTTTTTATGAAACAAATTAAACTTCTAAGCACCAGTTTGTTACACCTCCCAGGAAATGACGCCAAAATGTCAAGTCATGAAGTTGGATAAATAAATTAATATTTATTTTTTTAATCCAGGTAGGTAAATTTCGAGGTGAAACACAATATTTGCAAACTGATTCTTAATGTTTTCCTATCAAAATCAATCACAAGGCATATACAGGTAGATCTTAGAGTTGATTCACCTTATACTGATTTCTAGATTCTTAAATTGAAAGACTTGTTGACACAGAGTCATAGATTCAGCATGATATATCACATTTCCTCACCAAATACTCCATCTGAATTATTTATTCATCAAAATCAATTCAGATTGTTCAAAAAATAAATTTAAGTGAAATCAGTGTATAGAGTTTCAAAAGAAATATTAATTACAATAACTCTTTCTATTATGAAAACATAAATCAAATAATAAATTCCTAATTAATTAAATGATTTGAGGTATCAATATTAAGAAATTACTCAAAAAACACTAGAATATGTAATTACAACAAATAAGTATGATCCTGTGTGATTAAAGGATCACTACAAGAAACATTGTAATTGCTACAAGAATTTCTATGTGATTATAGAGTCACTACAAGAATTCTAATAGTTATTACGAGAATTCCTGTTGTGATTACAGGATCACTACAGGAATTCTAAATATACAATTTACAAGAATTTAAGCACACGATTACGGGAATTTTAAATACACGATTACAGGAACAATAAGTAATTACAAGAATTAAAGTATGTGATTATAGGAAAATAATAAATTATTACAAGAAAACAAAGCATATTGTTCATCACATACAACTCACAAATTTTAAATAAAAATCACACCAAACCATATGAAAGCTTAAAAACATATAACAAAATACAAGCAACATGTACCAAGGGGCCCTCCTGGTAAGTGATGCTATAAAGATTTCAAACAATTACTCCAACTATATCATAAATTTGTTTTGATATTACTCGAAAGAAAAGTTTGATACAACAAAGTATGTATAAATATATGTCTTTTTTTCTCTCTAACCTCTCTATGTACCATCTGTCTACTTTTATACAAAGGAAAATCGCTTAACAGAGTTGCCCAAAATTAGGGTCAATTCCATATTTTTATGCTAAAACAACTTAACACAACTGAAACTACAATGCATATTTTGCTTTTAGAATTTGTTGGAGAAAAATGATGACAGTCCCACGATATTCTTCCCAATTCAACACCTTGCCTTCACTTGGATCAATTCTTCTAGTACAAGAATCCTTCCTGTTGATGTGGAACAAATTGGTGACTCGACTCTTGTATCAATAGAATTGGTACCTTTCATCTTTATTAGTAACAAAATAAATTTTTATAAACATTTAAAGATTAAAAAAAATATTGCAAATGGTTTTTACCTTAAACTCATTCTTTAAATGCCAAAAATGGGAAAAAATGGTGTAAAGTGAACGTTCATTTGAAGATGTGATGTTAAAAATGGTATGCTCATGGATATGAAAATTGAATCCCAATAACTACCATCTTCTGTATAGGAAGGGTGAGAAGCAGTAATTGCTAGCAGAGTCAAGAAATCCAAGGCTCCTACATTTGATGGAGAAATGAAGAAATTAGAAGATGCAGAAGCATGGTTGCTTGGGATGAATAATTTCTTCAGATTGAATGAGTATTCAGAGAACATGGAAGCCAATATAGCTACCTTTTGTCTTAAGTAAAGTGGTCTAAGAAGTGAGGAAGATCTCCAGATGCAGGTGAAAAGGAAAATGTGGCTCCTTATAAGAATTTTAAAGCGGCCAAGAGAGGACATGGATCTCAACCTAAAGAGTAGTAGAATAAAGGAAATGGCAGAGAACTATTGTGGTGTTGAACCTGTGGTATAGATCACTGTAGGAAGGATTTCCCTTTGTATCAGAGTGGCATAATGGATGTGTGGCAAACCTCATATCTATAGATCATAAGAGGCACAAACAATTGGGAATGTAGGTCAGAGCATTCCCTAGATCTATGCAATAGTGGATAACAACATGTAGGTCACCAAGTAAACATCATTAAGGTGGAATTGGAACCAGGGGGAGAGTTCCAGACAAAGAATCAATGCATTTTGTAGCAGAATAAGCTCATGCTTCGAGATTGATCAGTAGATAAATTAAAGTGCATGGAATCACTTTGGGGTCGAGGAAGCTACATGGTAGATGGTTTTTCAGATGCAGGAATAATAGTTGGTTTTCAGTTATGGCTAGATTCGTCAAGGGAATTAGAGTCCCTTGAGAGACGGTATGTATGTTTTTAGTTGCAGGCAATGTGGCATAGCAAGTTAAGGTAACTGGTATATTGATATATTTATTTATGCATTGGCAGTTGTGTTTTTATGGCAGTATGATGCATGGGATTGCATGGAAAAAGAAATCGTCATAGTTCTTGAAGAAGTCTCGGGTTGAGCTTTCCCTTGGAAGCACTCAATACCATGGGGTTGATTCATGGTGTCCGTTGAAAGCTTTGTGCTTTTGGTCTTTTGTGATTTTTTTGTGCTTGATTTGTGGTTTTTTATTGCATCAGGTGCATGGACATGCCACTTTGTTTTTGGTGTGGTATTGTTGTTAGTTTTCCATGGATTCTTCTTGTTTTCTTCTTGTTATTGCCTTTTATGTTTTAAGGGCCTTGGGAATTGGTTGGGGAAAGAGGAAAGTTAATGGAGCTTAGGGAGAGTTGAGTGAACCCAATAGATAATTTAATACTCGGATGAAACCTTATGCATGAACAAAGTGTAGCTAAAGGCAAGACTATGACAGCTAGTTAGGTTGGTTGGGTCCATTGGGGTAAAGGGATAGTGGCAGTACATTCATGAGAAAGGTAACAAGAAAGTTAAAGTAAATGGATTTGAGGCATTGGATGCCTTGGCTATGTTGGGCACTATTGTTCTCATTGTTGTGCATGTTGAGCACAGATAAAGGAAGTTCCCTTAACCTTGATCTTATTGATACTGGTAATTATGTTGTGATCGTGATTATATATATATATATATATATATATATATATATATATATATATATATATAGATATATATATATAGATATATATATATATATATGGAATAATTCTTGTGGAAGAATGATTGTTTTATGTAGCTGAATGGCATGAAAAAGTTCCTATTTTGATGACGAATTGAGTGGGAAGAGTAGCCCTAGAAAACCTATGAGGTTAGTATCATGTGGATATGATTTTGATATTATGTGCTTATATTATGCCTAATTCTATGTTATGGCAGGCAATGTTGAAGGATACATCAATGGAATGAATTTTGTGTGATCTGAATCATGCTTGGATAAACATGGATAAGTGGAAAGAACCACAGACTCGAGACTTTGGTTGTGGATGCACAGAGTAATGCATGGGAAAGAAACTAGAGAAAAGATTGCATAGTAGAGACTATGTGGTCTCTTGATGTGAAATATTGTTGTTGTGTACATGTTGTACATGTTAAGTTTTGTACATGTTGTACATGTTATGTTGTGTACATTTTATACGTGTTGTGGTGTACATATGGTACTGTGTCATGTGTATTATGTAGTTGTTTTACCATGACAAGTGTATGTGTTATGTTTTACACCACGTATAGGTGTATGTGTTTAATTATGCACTATTTTTATGTGTACATGTTGCGAAGGGATTGGTTCTCAGGATCCCTCAATGCTTTTGGGTTGAGATGGTATTTCTCTGGAGCCCTGAACAGCTTGGGATGAGTCAAATATTGAGTTGTTGATATTGAGGGTAGAGGCAATTTAGTCTTTGGATTCACTTATTGTTGATATTAAGCGCAGAGGTGGTTTAGTCTTTGGATGCCCTTGTTGTTGATATTAAGGGTAGAGGTAGTTTAGTCTCTAGATTACCTTGTTGTTGATATTGAGGGTAGAGGTGGTTTACTCTTTGTATGCCCTTGTTGATGATATCGAGGGAGGAGGTGGTATAGTCTTCAGATTCCCTTGTTGTTGAAATTGAAGAGAAGAGAAGGAACTGGGTGCTTGCCAAGTTTGGAAATTGATCTAGTGTGTGTATGTGGTTGAAGAGAAGAGAAGGCATTGGGTACTTGTTAGGTTTGGAAACTGATCCAGTGTGTGTACATGTTTGAAGAGAAGAGAAGGCATTGGGTGCTTGCCAAGTTTGGAAATCGATTCAGTGTGTGTACGGAAAGGACAAAGAACAAAGGAAAAAGAAAAAGAATCATTAAATGCTATGTATCAATATTTTATTTCAAATTTTATTTATGCACATAATCTATGATTTTGATTTATGATGGTTTAATTTTGAGCTAATCAGGAGTGATATGATTATACATGATGATTTGATCAAAGAGGTAATTTCACTTGTTGTGACAGGAAGTAAATAGAATTGCAAGTGTTCCTTATTGAACATCTATCAATGAGGTATGATTTGAATTTAATATAATTCCTTTTTAGTCTAATGGAAATTATGTGTCTGGTATAGGACAACATGGAAATGCTTGGTTTGGGTGGTTGGAACTAGCTGCAAGAGAGTCAGCATGAGCAGTAAAAGGAATTGGAACATGCAATAGTATGATGGTAAATCATTCACGAGTAGGCCCATTTTGGGACACTAGTAACCAATAGTGTCCATTTATTTCCATGAGCATGCTATGACCACTATGATGGTTTCGAGGTAGGGATATGCCCTGGTTTTTGGACCTTTTGATGTGAGGAAACTTTACCAAGGGATGGATCGCCCAAGGGACTGTGTAGAAAAGAAGGGGATGCCCGGGAACATGGAAGGTGAGTGACTGCATGGAAGGAGGTGACTGGATGGCCCGAGGGACTGGTATGCAGAGAAGGGAAGGTCGAGGAATAATTATTTTTTTTCCATTACCATTTCCATATGGAATCTGAAACATAGTGGGAGTGTGACTTGGAACAATGACTTGGTAATTACTCACTAAGAGAACAAGTAGTGTAAGGATTGTAGTGCTAGACATTGGAAGAATACTTAGATTATGGCATTGGATTTGGGACTTCCTGGGAAATAGGTGAATCCTGGTACTATCTTGAGGTGGAGGTGTGAGTCTTTGGACTCCCTTGTGTTAATGTGGGCATCGTATCCTTTTATTTATTTGTTAGAGAAAAAATATATAGATGTGTATATGTGTATATCATGGTAAATATTGTATCGAGATGTGTTTAAGCTCCATGGACAATATGATTATTTTTTGGTTGAAGAAAATGTGTAGAAGTATATGTGTTGTCATTGTAAATATTGCATTGAGTTGGGTTTATAAAGCTCCATAAGTAGTATGGTTTCATGGTTTCAGTAGTTTGGGTTGTTGTAAATGTTGCATCGAGTTGTGTTACAAAGATCCATGTGCAACAAGTTTTTTTGGTCATAAGAATCATAAAACACAAAGGACAGTGTTCCCCAAAGGGGGAGGGGTTTGTAACATCCCCAGGTTAAGTTTCCATGTAAATAAAAATAAGACCAAGGTCATGAGGCATGTATTCAAAGTTGAATGGTGGGAAAAACATCATAGTGGGAATCACTTGTGGTTTATTAATGACTATGGAAATTGACAAAGGAAAAGAGGCAATAATTGGCATTTAATTATGAGAAATAAGGAAAATAGGAGAAAAGGAAGGTGAAGAGACACAAATTTTAATGCTAGTAAATTAGAAGAAAAGTGAAGGAAAATGAGGGAAAAGGAGACATTAAGGATAAAAAGGCACCTCAAAAACAGTTGACATCTTTTGCTCAACTTTGGAGCAAGTGTATCAAAGGATAGATAACAAGCACGCAAGGAAAGCAATGAGTGCAAGAGGAAGTTTGGATAGTGGCAAGTAAAGACAAAAATTAGTTGTGGACTACAAGTAATAGTATGCATGTGAGATTTAAAATGCCTGGATTTGAATGCATGGTACACACATTTGGTTACTGGTTATGCTTGTTGTCATTGGTATGCGATTTTCCTAGATTGATAGTGGTTTCAGCCTTGCCTTTCCATTTCCTAGATAGCCATGGTGTTGTGGATTCCTTGTTTGTTTGATCTTTGGATTGTCAGAAGGTTTTGGAACTGGGAGAGGTGGTATCAAGAAAATCCCAAGGGTTAGGGGTGGAGATGGTTTTTTGCGGGAATCCCTCGATAGGTAGGTGGAGTAAGGAAGATTCCTCAAGGTATGGTGAAGGAATTTTGAGGCATCCAAGCTTGGTTTGGTTTTGTGATATTGGGACCGGTTTAGGAGAGATCACAGTAGCTTGAGGATGGATGTGGTTTAACCTATGGAGTCCCTGTTTGATTATGTCTTGGTTTATCCCATGAGATATCACATTCATGCTTGGAATATGGCACACGGGTGATTGGCTTAAAGAAATATTTGGTTCAACCCAATCTATGGTCGGGTGGTACATGGAAGTCCCTAACTTGGTTGTATTTTGCATTTTTCAATACAAATTATTTTCCTCATTATAATTATGAGCACATGTATTGGTCAATGAGTGATATTATGGTTGATTTTTCATGGTTTATATTATGGTTATATGTTTAGGTTATAAGCATGGTTCTATGATGTGCTCTAGCTGCGGCTCTTGTTCATGAATTGATAATTTATTGAATGGTTGATGAATGCATGGGATAAGAAGTGTTGTTTTAGCTACTTCAGAGTGAATTACACCTTCTTGGTGATTGTCAGATGAAGTTCTAAATTTTATGATCAGATATGCATTCATGACCTATAACTTATATGTTCACCATATGTTTAATGAAATGTCTATTGTGTACTAGGCCTATTCTAGTCACTATCTTATTCAAGTTTTTGGATTGTTAGCATTGTCATCATGTTATTTATGTTTCTGGAAATTTACAGACAGTTATGGGCAGTGGTCTGGAGGCTTTCTTGAAAAAGTGGCTCAGATTTGGGAACCGTTGGCATAGAACTAGAGTTTTTGGGTCATAATGCCATGGAAGCAGACCTATGCATGTGGTTGGTACCCCATGGCCATACTGGTGTTGTGTTGTGGGTGCGTTTTGGGAGTTTCCCTGGTGAAAAGTGCTCCAGCTCAAGGATTGACTACTTGGAGTGGTTTGCAGTCCCCTGAGTGGTATGCAGTCCCTGAGGGATGTTTGTAAGTTATCAGTGTGTCGGCCCCACTTCCATAACTATATCTTGGAGGTCAGCTCATATCATAGTGACACTTGTCTCATGTTTACCATGGAGAGCTTGTAGAAATGGGTAAATGTAGGAGGGGGAATTATAGGCACTTGTTCTATTTCTTGGTTATTATCCCTTAGAATGTGCTTGGAACTAATCTTTGGGATATATTTTGAGACCTTCTTAATCTGATTTAGGATATTATCTAGAAGTTTGTCTCTAAGGGAAGATCCTTTGACCAAATATTGAATTATTCAAAGGGAACCACCTGATACAATGAGAGAAAATACCTAAGATTCTTTGGAGAAAAGAATGCCTTGGAGTGAACCATAGACTTTAGCTTGATTATTTTTTATCTTCCCAAAGTACCACAAATACTATGAAAAAAAAACGTTGGGGCCATAATGGACCCCTCCCTTCTTGCCACCCTTGTATTTCCTTTCAATGCACCATCGAAGCTGATAATGTAGTAAGAAGAGGCTTGCTCCAACTCTTGAAGTCCATCCACTAAAGAAAAAGATCACATTTCTCTACATATGGCCTTTTAAAAACCCCCAAATATTGAGAGTTAACTTAATTAAAGGAAAATTTAGTGAGCCATGCAACTTTAGATTGATCCATTCCATAGTTGATATAGTTCTAGATGTCTTATTGGACCAAAATTCTGAGCACGGGTACAACAGTTTTGATGCTACTAACTGGGGAAGTGCCTTTGAAGAATTAAGGATACACTTATTTCAAGGTAACTAAACTTTCGAGTGTATGAAATTTTTCAATGCCTCCTATATTTTCTTGAGAAGGGGCTATTGAATGAATCTTATATAATATTTTGAGTCCCAGGAAGACAAGAAACTAGAGATCAAATCTAGATAGATCACTCTATTAGATAGAGGAGACAAAGCTAAAGACTAGACTTCTTTGGTGAAAGAGAATTCTATGAAAATCTGTTGTATGGTCTCTTCATTTTCTTTACATAAGGGGCACCGAGAAGGACCTTGAATACCTCAATTTTTCAATTTTTCTGTTGTTAATATCTTCTTGTGAACCAACAACTAATAAAATGAGTTAATTTTAGGGAGGGATTTTGGAAGCCATACCTTCGACTAGCAATGTGATTTTCTGTGAAGCCCCTTGGGGGAAGACGAGGGAGGTGTACCATTCACGAACTTAATAATTCGAATACTTCCAACCACTCTCATCCTTAACATCCCAATTCCAAGGATTGCATCCAACTTGGAGGCTACAAATATTTACAACGAGGCACTGCAAAGGGGGAGGGATGAAGTCTAATTCCTGTCTGATCCAATTACCTTTAACATCCTAGCTTGAAATATCACCCAATGTGTGTTTGCTTCTAGTTTTGAATACTTCCTTAAGAGGCACAAGTTTCTAAAGGAGGTTTATTCATGATTTTATCAGACCAAATATTAATACACATGTCATTCACAGGATTCCAAGAGAGGTAGAGGAAACAAAGAGCTTCCAAACCGAATAATTTATGCATTGTAGATGAAGAGAATCTAAATAGAAAGAACTCCCAAGGAGATGCTTTGCTTGCAATGCTTCTTTCCACCATTATTCTTTTGGGGATAAGAACCTTCAAACTAGTTTGACCAAAATAAATTTTTTGATTAATGATGGATCTCTAATATGATATGAAACTTCTTTGCGTTGGATTTTCCTCCTTCCTAAAGGAATTGTTGGGGTGGGGTCCCCTAGGTCAGTTTTGGGGTTTAAAACCCACGTTTTGATGTAAATTTTGGTAAAAGATGTAAATTCTCTGTGATTTCTGGATGCGGAGCACGTAGATGGTTAGGAGTCAAAGGGGTTTTAGCCCCTTCTTTATGTGAAAGTTGATTCGGTCTTGAGTTCCACCCTTGGTCTGTAGACCATGGGATTGTATGTAAATGGATATAAATAGGTGTGTATTAGAGAGTCTAAGGCATGTCTATGTCTGAAAGAGGAAAAAGGGAAAGTAAGAAGCGGGTAAATAGAAGGAAAAAGGCTCCACAGCGAAGTGCGTGGAGGCCTAGAGTAGAGTCTGCAGCTGAGTGCGCGGATCCCTACCGCTGAGTATGCAGGGCAGTTTTGAGTCTATAACCCCATATTGAAAATCAATAAAGAAGATTGTTGAAGAATTCCTATGTTTATCTATTTACTTCTGTTTAATTATGATTATGATATATGTTGTGATTTAATAATGTCTTTATGAAATATTGATCTATTGATGTGCAACTCTATGGGATACGTCTTGATAACTGTATGCAATGCATGTTAAGTACTTTCACAAAGATTATAATACATTCTGTTATGTTTATTAAATTCTTAAGTAGATATGTGTGAGCTCAAATCTAGGGTTATTTTATGGGGCGCGTAAGTGGATGATTCCTCTATTAAGGGTCTGCAAAGACCAATCATAGACCTTCGCGAAGGTCTAGAAGCCGTTTAAAGGAAGTTGTAGTACCAAGCCCTAGGGGCTTATAGTTCCACATGAAGGCAGATCTAGGGCAATAAAAGACATCACACTGATCTCTGGATGCGGAAACTTGGTTCCAGCATCCCCCCACACTGCTTCGGGTGAGATTTCAGCCTACGCTACGTGGGTTGATGCCAAAAGGGCTAGTGGTGCAGGGTTTTGTTTGGTGCAATTAACTCTAAAACCAGGTCAGGACCCACTAAGCCAACAAATGGTTCTGTTGTCGGGACCATGATCTGCTTAAGGAGATGTGTGATTTTGCATCACTGGAATCTGACCAAGAAGGAAATTGAGAAGTGGTTGGATAGAAAAATTCATGAATTCACTGCACAGGAGAACAGGAATCCATGCTTGTCAAAGGAGCAGTGACTGAACAGATATTTGTATACGAAAATACACGAAATTTTCTTCTACACCTTCCCAATTTAACTATACGAGTGGATAGCTAAGTTAGCAGACGACCAAGGAAGGTGGAGGCTTGATGGTCCAATAGTGTGGACTCCAGAGTTGGTATGATGATTAGAAGCCTCTGAAGACAAGATCGCGTGCGTTGTCGACCACTGGCTCGATCGGATTATAGGAGGATTTTTTACATAGTTCACGGTTGATACCTCGGTCAGCTACAACGAAGCAGAGTGACGCTTCTTCAAGGGACTATGAGGTAAGTATCTGAGATCTTTGAATACCTGGATTAAGATGCTCTTGTGTGAGAAATGGGTTATTCCATTGCCTTGATGTTTGGAGCTACACGAAGTGGAAAACTCTTTAGAAATCGAGAGAAAGCAGGTCCTGAATATAGCCCGTTGATTGGACCTCCTTCGAGCAACGACGAGGGAACGGTATAGGCCTCACCACGAAGTGTTGTCTAGCTAATAAGATAGGTTTTTATGGATACATCATCCACTCCACCTCCATATTCACCTCCACAGCATACACCTTCGCCACCACCAGTGTCGTTCAACATGTCGAACTCAAAAAAGATGCCAATTTTCAAGGGTATAAAGAGCAAGGATACAAATTAGTTCTGGTTTGTTGTGAATGCTATGTGGACCACATAGCAGATCACTGATGCTAACATAAAGAAGGCACAGTTAGTTGTTTCTTTGCACGATTACGCATTAATGTGGTATATTAAGTACTATGTTGATCATCCCATAGCAATGCTAGCAAAGACTAAGGATGCTTTAAACAAATAGTTTAGTAAGACGATTTTTGACTCGTAGTCAGTGGTTGTATTTAAAGAAATCATGATGAGGGTTGATGAGACGCCTTGGGAGTTAGATCAAAGGCTGAAATGTGTGATCCGTGAAGCTAATATGCAACTCACAGATGGTCAACACCACGAGTGGTTCATCACCTCTCTTCTGCCCCACCTAAGGATTGCATTGTCACAACAGAAGATAGGAACTCAGGGAAAAGCCCTGGAAATCGCGATGAGATTACATGCGACACCTATTTAGGACGTGACTTTGGGAGTCCAACAAATTCACTCATAGTTGCAGAACCTCTGCTTGGAATTATAGAGCTTGAAGAAAGAGAAGGAGACTAAACCCGAGGTGTGCAAGGAAGTCTGGTGCCTGAAATGTAAGAGCTAGGAGCATGATAAAGACCACTATCCCATATTTGCAAACTATATCATAGGAGGGGGTCCAATTCCCTTGAGGCCAGAAGCTCTAGCAGGACCAAGTGCAGGGGCCATGCTATGGTGAATTTTTTTTAGGTGGTTGGAAAACACGCAACAGATAATTTCCATTTACTTCAAAAGTTCGTTTAGATACCGTAGTCGTTGTTCTGAAACTTCTACAAATCAGTCGGCCATGATGAGCACCATTGTCACAACTATGAACTAATGATGGAAAGAACGCCTACCTACTGAATGTAACCAGAAACTCGGCCTCTGGATCAGGGCATCAGAGGAGCGCAAGGAGGATATCAAGGATGAGGATGAGGCTGAGGAGGAGGAGGACCTGGTAGAGGTCACAGTCAGGTTATTTGCTGTAACTATGGAACACTATGGCACTACACGTGGGAGTGTCAGAACCAGACATGCCCGTCCTGTCAATACTGCAGTGAGTTTGACCACACTATAGAAGAATTCCCTATGTTGATAGCCAAGATGCAGGAGAAAAATGCATAGCCTCAACAAAAATTTACAAATTATGAGAGTTGAGCCCCGCGAGGAAGATCTGACTGTGAATATCGTGTTTAGAAGTGGGATTACAACTGGGGACGATAAGGGAAAACAACCTGAAGAGGATGGATGGGTCCGCAAGGCCCCAAAGAAGGAAGTTGGATTTGATTTGGAGCGTGTGAAGGAAATATTTATGGAGGATAAGAAAATCTTCACTGAGGCATCTACCTTGGGAAGTCAGAACAAAGTACCAAAAACTAGCGCGTCTACAGAGGTTGATCCCTCTCTACTTACCACTTTCTTGGAGACCTGCACGAAACTTCTGCGCGATAGTAAAGATGTGAAGGGCCTGTAGGAGTTAATAAATAGATGCACTTGCAAAGAAAATTCTCTTGATGGACATAGTGTGGTTAGAAAAAATGGCAAACATAAGGCAAGAACAGGGCGCGAGATGAGGCTCACGGTGCATATAGGATATTATGAGATGGACTAGGTCATTCTGGATCTAGGGTTTGACGCAAACATTTTGCCTAAACATACATGGGAAAGAATTGGGATTCCTACGCTACAGTGGTCCAGATCTAGCTTAGAATTTCAAACCAGCAAAAGATCACCCCTATGGGACGACTACATGGTGTAACGGTGGATATAGAAGGTGCAAGCGCGATGGCTGATTTTGAAGTAATAGAGATCATCGATGACAACAATCCATACCCTACACTTCTTGGAATTGACTAGTCCATTGACATGAATGGATTCATCAACTTAAAGAAGAGGATGATATCATTTGAGAGGAAATCGCTTCAAGTTGTAGTATCGTTAGACCCTGTAGAAGGGTCACGCTATACTGAACTAGTCCGTGACTATGAAGACAGTGATGATGACTTGGATCAGATCTACAAAATAACAGTATGAGATCAAGGCTAGATTAATCCAATAGCTAATGGACAGATTGCATGGGACCAAGAAAGTTCCCGTACCTCGGATTCAGATGAAGAATTGGAGCATTGGCATAATCAGCTCCATGAAGTATCTACCCTGCACTGCAACATGATGACTAAATCATTGTGCTATGTGTCATTAGACTTAATAAATTTACCCTATTATGATGGTTTAATTGATGTAGATAAGATTTTTGATGCCTTTGAATGAGAAGTCCCTGAGGATCATCGATTCCAAGCACTGGATTTGGCGTTGTGGGTGTACGCCTGCATGATGGCGGGGTACGCACAAGGAAAACTTGGATGAATGGCAAGATTCTGGAAGGATGACGAGGTTGCAATTTGGTCATCCTAAAATTTGACTCACTGAGAAATACGGTGGGAGAAATGATCCACGTGATCATTTAGTGAAGTGTACGAAAGCTTATGGAATGGAGTTGTAGCCGGAGTGGGTGCACTTATTCTATCATACTTTGGATACAATTCCTATGAATTGGTATCTGGAGACGAAGCTCCACCATGGCACCGTGGAGTGGGATATCTTAAGGGAAGGATTCTTAATGACCTTCAGTTTTGAAGATGGGTTTGAGAGCATTGATGTGTAGGTTTTAACCCCTTACAGAAATTACCTGCATACAAATTCTAAAACACAAAAAATAAACAATGTGAGAGCATAACACATAAAACACATATGCACAGAGATTTTCCCCTGGATCCCAAAACCGAGACTACGAGCTTGATTTTTCATTATGTTCCTTTCAATGTTACAATACATATTTATACATGCTGAAGCATCCAATACCATAGACCAAAAACCATCGCGTCCAATACCATGGACCACCCAAAACCATGTGTGAAAACCATAAGTAGGTTTGCCCAACCCAACTAGGGGAGCTAGTCATGGAAAGAATATAACACAACTCAATATTCTCCCACTTGTTGTTTTCTTTTCACAGGGGGCCACAGGAGAGCTTATTCATTTATCCAGCCCTAAAATGCCCATTGTTTCTCTACACCATGAGAACTTCTCAGAGCTCACAGATTTTGTTAATGCATCTGCAGTATTCTTCAAAGTGTCCACCTTTACCAACAACACCTTTTTGTCTTCTATCATATCCCTCACAAAGTGATACTGGACATCAATGTGCTTTGTCTTTAAATGTTAAACAGGGTTCTTTGCCAAGAAAATTGCACTTTAGCTGTCACAGTCTATCCTTATAGCTCCCTGTACTAACCCCATACTTGAACACGATCTCTGCAACCAAACAAATTCCTTGCTTGCATGAGTGGATGCCATGTATTATGCCTCTGTAGTTGATAATTCCATTATAGATTGTTTCCTACGCATCCAACTGACTGCACCTCCAAATAGGTTAAACACATACCCACTCGTAGATCTTCTCTGATCAGAATCTCCAACCCAGTCTGCATCAAAAAAGCCACAGATATCCAAAAATATGTCCAATCCTGGTCTTCCTTGGTATCACAAACCATAATCACTAGTGCCATGCAAATACCTTAAAACCCACTTCACTGTTGTCCAATGCTTCTTCTTGGTTTTGACATAAACCTGCTCAATACTCCCACTACATGTGCAATGTCTGGTCTAGTATAGACCATTTCATACATCAGGCTACCAACTGCACTTGCATATGGAACACAGGTGATGTCCTCTTCCTCTTATTGTGTCCTCGGACACTGTTCAACAAATAACTTCACACCTACAGGAATAGGAACCTTCACTGGTTTACTATCCTTCATATTAAACCTTTGTAGTATTCTCTTGACATCCTTCCTCTGGTTTAACCAGAGCTTCCTCTTTTTCCGATCTCTTTTAATTTCCATACCCAAAATATAGTTTGCAGCACCAAGATCTTTCATGTCTAATTTGGAGGACAATTGGGTCTTCAAATCCTGGATAATTTCTTTGTCATTTCCAACCAACAACATATCATCCACATACAAGACTAGATAAATAACACGGTCACCAATTAATTTAAAATACACACAATGATATGCTTTGCTTCTGGTGAAGCCAAGTCCCCGTATAAATGTATCAAATTTCTGATACGACATCCTTGCTGACTGTTTTAACCCATACAGGGACTTCTTTAACTTGCATACTAGTTCTTTCTTACCCTTCACCATAAAACCTTCAGGTTGCTTCATGTAGATCTCCTCTTCCAGATCCCCGTGAAGAAATTTGTCTTCACATCCATCTGTTCTACCTCAAAATCAAAAGCAGCAGCAACAGATAGAAGTAATCTAATAGAAGCTACCTTGGCAACAGGAGAAAAAATATCACCAAAATCAATTCCCAGCACCTGGGAATAACCTTTTGCTACCAACTGAGCTTTTTATTTCTCCACCTTTCCTTCTGCATTTGTCTTCTTCTTGAACACCCATTTGCCGCCAATGGGTTTCTTTTCAGCTGACAACTCCACCAAATCCCAAGCCTCATTTTTGTGCAAGGATTCCATTTCATCAACCATGGCCTCTTTCCAGAGTTTGTCGTCCTCTAAATTTACTTCTTCCTTCACAGGTCTAGGTTCATCATCAATAATAGAAAAAGAAAAATTCGAATAGAAAGCAGATGGACTATACCTTTATGATTGCCTTCTTTCTCAAACTGATCTTCTCACACCCAGATTTTGTGGCTCTTCATCTCTTGACTCCTCCTCCGCTGTAGAGTCTAATTCTTCCTCCTTTAGCTCAAACTCTATCTTCTCAGTTTCCTTTGATGGGACTTCATGTTTAATAACATATTTCACCTCTCTGAACACCACATCTCGGTTGTACACAACCTTCCTTGTTACTGGGTTCCAATGCTTATAACCCTTTAAACCATCCTTATACCCAATAAAGATGCACTTTTCAAATTTACTATGCAACTTGGTTCTTTTCTCCTTTGGAACATGTACATATGCATCACATTCAAATATCCTCAGATGTGAAAGAGAGGATTTCTTACCAGTCCATACCTCTTGTGGAGTCTTATCCTCCAACGTTGATGAAGATGATCTGTTGACCAGGTAACATGTTGTCTCCACTGCCTCTGCCTAGAATTCTTGTCCTAACCTGGCACCACTGAGCATGCTTCTTGCCTTTCCATCAACTCCTTGTTCATTCTTTCTGCAACTCCATTTTTCTCAGGTGTGTATGGAGTAGTCTTCTACTGTGCTATACTACACTTCTTACAGAATTCTTCAAATTCCTTGCTGCAAAACTCTCCACCGTTATCTGACCTCAACACCTTTATCTTCTTCTCTGTTTGGTTTTCACCAGAGCCTTAATTTCTTTAAACCTGTCAAAGACTTTAGATTTCTTCTTAGGGAAATATATCCATGTATTCCTTGAGAAGTCATTTATAAATGATACATAGTACACAGACTTACCCAGTGATGGAACCTTCACAGGTCCAAACACATCACTGCGCACAAGCTCTAATATTTGTTTCGCCCTCTTACCACCAGAGGGGAACTCACCCGATTCTGCTTCCCATATACACAATTTTCATAGAAATAAAAATCCAAAGAACTTTTACTCATACCTTCTACCATACCTTTACCGTGAAGTATTCGAAGGCCCTTCTCTCCAATATGTCCAAGTATTTGATGCCACAGCATGGTCTTCTCTCCAGAGACCACTAGATTTTCTGTTACACTTTCAAAAACCACAGAACTGTTGTACCCATCAACAACAGTGCTACCTTGCAGCTTGTATAGAGTTCCAATTCGAACTCCCCGCATCAATACTAGTGCCCCCAAACCATCTTGTAGGTATCCTTCTCAAACACTATTTTTACACCTGCATCATCCATCTTGCTTACAGAAATCAGATTTTTGGCCAATGCAAGAATATGCAGAACACCTGAAAGTGTTCTAACCCTTCCACCTTGCAAATTCAACTTTACTTTTCCGCGACCAACGATTCTAGCCTTCCTGTCATCCCCCAAGAAGACATCACCACCATCATATTTCTCATACTTGCAGAACACTCTCTATGGGAAGTGAAGTGAAAGGATGCACCTGAGTCAATCAACCATGCCTCATGATCTACATGTGTACTTGAAGAGGCCAAGTACACATCCCCACCTTCATCTAAGGTCATTTTCGCCTCTACAGAAGGAGCATCATCAGATCCCTTTCCTTTGTCAGGAGCTTTATATTTACAGTCCCTTTTGTAGTGCCCTTCCTTTCCGCATTTCCAACACACCACCTTTACAGGTTTTCCTAGAGATTTAGATCTCCCTATAGATTTATATCTCCCACTCGATGACTTATTTTTGTTTTTGTTCTCCGATCGTCCTCGTAGAGAAAATGCATGACCATTCTGGCTCTCCATATTTTTTCGTCTCATCTCCTCAGTTAGAAAGGATGAGACTGTTTCATCAAACTGCAAAGCAGTTGCATTACTACCTATTGCAATAACCAGACTATCCCACGAATTTGGTAGAGAACACAAAAAACTGATGCACTTATCTTCATCTAAAATTTTAATATCAACGGATAATAACTGACTTACCACAGTATTAAATGCGTTTAGATGTTCTGTCACCGAGTCTCCATCTTTCATCCTCAGGTTATATAGCTTTTTCTGTAGGAACAGTTTATTCACTAGAGACTTAGATTGGTACAAAGTCCCTAACTTTTCCCATAAGGCCTTCGTCGTAGCTTCCCCTAATACATTCAGCAATATTGAGTCTGAGACACATAATTATATTGTTCTCTTTTCCTTCCGATCCAACTTCTTCCATTTTTCATCGGACACTCCCGTTGGTTTAGTACCTGGATCTACCATGATCGACCAATCTTTATCCACCAACAAATCCTCCATCTTGAGTTTCCATAACTCAAAACTCTCACCATTAAATGTCTTGATCTCTATATTTCCACTGCTCGTCATCTTCTTTCACCACTAGAATCGATCTCGCAGATCTCCCACTGAACAAGGCCTACCACAGGCCCGAGTGAAACCCCTCAGCAACAAAGGCATCCCCTTGAAGCCAAAATAGCTCTGATACCAAATGTAGGTTTTAACCCTGTACAGAAATTACCTACATACGAATTCTAAAACACAGAAAATAAACAATGTGAGAGCATAACACATAAAACAAATATACACAGATATTTTCCCTGGATCCCAAAATCGAGACTACCAGCTTGATTTTTCATTATGTTCCTTTCAATGTTACAATACATATTTATACATGTTGAAGCATCCAATACCATGAACAGAAAACCATCGCGTCCAAAACCATGGACCAAAAACCATCGCGTCCAAAACCATGTGCAAAAACCACACATAAAACCATAGGTAGGTCTGCCCAACCTAATATAGGGTCCAAAAAGAATTTTCCTAGGGTGCTACCTCGAACCCCATAGAGGGGGCCTACCCACACCCCTAAAACCCCCTGGATAAGGGGGGCTACCCCGCCCCCTAAAACCCCCTGGATAGGGGGGGCTACCACCCCCTTGTGACCCCCCGCTGCGCAATTGGCACAATGAAGAGGGGGCTCCGCCCCCCCCTCTAACCCCCCAGTTAACTACGTGGGCTAGTCGTGGAAATAATATAACACAACCCAAAATGATGAAGCTCTATAGGAGGTTAAGGTGACAATCTTTAGAATCCCACAAGAATCTTTGGAGTGGGTTCAACCGGATTGGAGCACCCAACTGCGCCATGCTCTGGAATGCTACAATGTGACTGCTGAGGGGGAGGATGAAGATCCAAGAAATATTAATATTCTAGAGGCCAAGAGGCATCGTGAATTTGAAGGTCCACAAATGGAGAACCTGGACATCACCACGCCATTGAAACCAAGAAAGTGAACATTGGTACTGAAGTAGAGCCAAAATTTGCGAAGATTGGGGATTACTAGGATGATGCCACAGTGGATAAAGTTGTTGAGTTACTCCGCGAGTACTAGGATATTTTTCCTACCAAGTTTTCGGACCTGAAGGGCATCATAGGCGACTTGGGTGTGATGAAAATCACTTTGAAACTAGCGTGAAGCCTATTAAGCAAAGGTCGTATCGCCTTAATCCCAAATATAAGGAAATGTTCGCTTAGAGTTGGATAAGATTCTAGAAGAAGGCATCATTGAACCTATGGAAGAATCTAATTGGGTGAGCCTGATGGTGGTTCAGGAGAAGAAACAGAAGAGAGAAATAAGGATTTGCGTAGTTCTAAGGAAGCTTCATGATGCCTGCATCCATGATCCTTTTCTGACACCATTTACTGATGAGGTATTGGACAATATTGGAGGGCAAGAGGCCTATTCATTCACTGATCGGTTTTTCGGGTACCATCAAATCAAGATCGCACTAGAGGATATGAGCAAAACAACCTTCGCGATGGAATGGGGTTGTTTTCAATACACTGTGATGTCATTTGGGCTCAAGAATGTGCCTATGATATTTTCTCACATGGTCATCGCGATGTTTAAGGAGTTCATTCATAAGTTCTTGGAAGTGTACTTTGATGACTGGACAATCTTTGGGTTAGTGAAGTGCCATGTAGCAAGCTTGCACTTGATGTTGGATGCATGTCATAGGTACTAGATCGCGTTGAATCTGAAGAAGTGTTTATTCTGTGTCCCCTTTGGGATCTTACTGGGTCATGTGGTGTGCAAGCAAGGGTTGATGGTGGATCCTGCCAAGATCGTGGTAATAGTAAATTTGGATGCCACAAGAAGTGTCAAATAGTTGCGTGCAACACTCGGACATACAAGATATTACATAAAGTTCATCAAGGCTTATGCTTAGATTACCATGCCCATCGAGAAACTGCTGAAGAAGGACGCTACATTCTGTTGGGATGAAGAATGTCAGCACAGTTTGGATGTATTAAAGGAGAAGATGGTCACTGCACCGATTTTAGTCTTCCCAGATTGGAAGAAGGAATTCCACGTACATGTCGATGCCTCTTGCATTGTGTTGGGAGCAGTGCTAACACAAGCTAGAGAAGGAGAGATGGACCACCCTATAGCCTTCGCGAGCAGGAAATTATCGAAGGTCGAGAAGAATTACTCAACGACATAGCGCAAAGGGTTGGCCATGGTACACGCATTGTAGAAGTTCAAACCCTATCTGTTGGGCGGACACTTCAAGATGTACACAGATCATTTTGCCTATAAATACCTGGTCAATATGCCTATGTTGGGGGGGAAGATCTGCCGATGGTTGTTGCTATTCCAGGAGTATGATTTTGAGGTTATTGTGAAGCCAAGTAGGTTGAATGCAGGACCTAACCATCTATCATGGATCGAAATAGGAGAAGAGCCTACTAATTTGGAGGAAGGGTTGCCCGATGCGCAGCTCTTCACAGTGCACATAGCAAATAACTAATTTGCATATATTATTCACTTTTTGACTATAGGGATGGCACCAGAGGGGTATACAAGTTAGAAAAAGAAGGAACTAGTAGTGCACATGGTAGATTTCTCAGTGATTTCAAGACATTTGTATAAAATGGGTGCAGATGAGATATTGCGACGATATGTGCCAGATTTTGAGTGGAATAGCATCCTCGTTGAAGCTCATGGAGGGGCTGCAGGAGGACATTATGTAGGAAAGGAAACATCACATAAGATTTTGCGTGTAGGGTTATGGTGGCCTACGCTACATAGAGATTCTAAAGCGTATTGTATGGCATGTGATGCATGTCAACGAATGGGCATACCATCGCAGAGGGACAAGTTGCCACTGAATCCTCAAGTATCATTGCAGCCATTTGAAAAATGGGCAATTGATTTTGTTGGACCAATCTAGCCCCTAGGGAAGAAAACAGGTACGTGCTACATCATCACCGTGATGGAGTATTTAACCAGATAGGCAGAGGCACAGCCGGTTAAAGATTGTACAAGAGATATAACAATGAAGTTTTTGTTTGAATATGTCTTAACCAGATTTGGCTGCCCAAAAGTGTTGATGAGTGATCGAGGTACACACTTCCTAAACGAGACAATCAATGCATTGATTGAGGAGTTCCAGGTCTATCATCAGAAGAGCACACTGTATCATCCTCAGGCTAATGGAACAGTTGAGGTCTTTAATAAGATTTTGGAGAACACGCTGATGAAGATTTGTAACGCACAACAAAATGACTGGGATGTGCTCGTACCTATATTACTATGGGCGTATAGGACTACTTGTAAAAGTTGATAGGACAAACACCTTTTAGATTGGTCTATGGTGTAGAAGTTGTGATGCCTATGGAATATATCGTGCCTAGCCTATGCATAGCAGCTTTCACAAGAATGGTTGATCGTGGAGCCTTGGAAGAACGGCTCGTGTATCTAATGGAGCTTAAAGAGGACAAATTCTTGGTTGGATTTCATTAGCAAGTACAGAAATAACGTGAGAAAGCATGGCACGATCGACACATAAATTTGTGCACGTTCAAGGTAAATGATTTAGTATTATTATATGATAGTAAGTTCACCAAGTTTCTGGGGAAATTTCAAATGCACTCAATGGGGCCATATGTTATCAAAGAGATTACAAGTGGAGGCACGTTCAGCTTGCAAAGCTGAATGGAGAACCTTTTCCGGGAAGGGTGAATGGAAGCCGATAGAATCCATATACAAGGGATCCCACACAAAGACTATATGGTGGAAGGACAGTCTTAGTGCTCCAGGAAATTGTAAGGGAGCATGGGACTATAGACTACACTGCCAGGGTTGGGGGATTACGCGGTAGGCGGGCTACGCGGAAAATGAGGAAGATGCAGTATAAGAAGCTGCGTGCAGTTAGTTGCATGCAAGTAGCTACACTATGGAGGGAGGTGCCACATAGCACAGTAGGAAAGTAACCGTTGGATTCACTGTTCATGATTAGACATCCAAAAGACGGTTATGAGGAGTGGGTTGGCAGCATTTAAGGCCAAAGTCTTTGAAGATCTGCCGCCAAAAAAACATTAATGATTGAATTTTTGGGGGGGACGGTTAGATCTGAATTCAAAAACCCCTATAAATTACACATGTCGATCAAACAGAGAACACTTTGTACCCTTAGAGTTTATGAGTTGCTATCTGTTGCTTATGAACTGTTCGTTTTTTGAGGATTTGGTCGCAAGCCCTATATTTTCTAACTTACCGGAGTTGAATCAGAAATTCATCCTTGAAACCATGTTAGGACAAAACCCTGCTGAGACTGTGAGCACTGGGGGAGATGTCGTATCTGAAGGAGTTGCTCCATATGTAGTGAGTATGTAAGCTCTGACTCCTGTGCCTATGACATAGAGGTCACCTAGGCTAAAGCCTACCCCAGTTAGAGAAACCTAGAGACCAAAGAATGATAAACAGAAGAAGCTGGTGCTGGTGCACAAATCACCCAGAAAACACTCTGCAACTCAAAAACAGAAGAAAGACAAGCAGCCTGAGAGGGTTGTCAATTTGGAGGTTAAGGAAGGACAAGGCACCAAGGACATAGATGCTGAGGGAATGGAGCCCCTTACCAAGTTTCCTGACTATATCCCTCTGCGCAAGGGGAAGGTGAAGGTCACCAAGGACCCAGACTTAGATAAATTTTTCATTTCTACACCCCTGTTGTTGGAGCAGGTTCCCTCTGAAAGTGCGCGCCTTGCGCGAATCCCCCTGCTGAAGATGGAAGATTTGGACCTAGCAGATCATGAGTGGTTCCCTCACTTAGCAACAACCAACTATATGAAGCACGTCTAATACCCAGACTCAAGTGTTACTGAGCTAGAGATGGTGGATTGGATCCGCAGAGTAGAGGATTCAGGATCGTTGAACCTATTGTGGGTGCCCCACTATCATCGGACCACTATCAACACCACCTGTGGGTGCCCCACTATCACCGCACCACTATCAACACCACCTGTGTGTGTCAATTACTTACTCTAGTGCATGATAGGTGCTTATGGATAGGATGACCTATACCCATCATTGACATGCTCATCCACAAGATCACGCACCTTCCGCATGAGGGTTTGAATCTGGCCAAGGATTTTTCAGACAAGATGAAGAAGGAATTTTCCCTCGCGAAAAATCCACGTGGATACTCAATCAATTCCATAAACAACCCCACGGTGTAGATTTCCACACAAATCTTAGCCAGGAAGGTAATGCGGAAGTGTCATGGGGACGAAGTTCCGGTACCCGTGGTTTCTCTAGCCTCACAATGCGCGAAGGGTGTGCAATTCAACTGGTCTAGGTACCTGTGCAGTGAATTCATCACGAATTGCCGCAAGGTCTAGGATGAGAGCAAGCCATTCCATTATGCTTGATTGTTTCTCTCCATCATGTTGGCCGCATGGCAGTTGCCGGAGGACAGCCAGTTTCCTCCGTTGAAAGAAGGATTTTCGGAGGCCGCATAGTTTACCTCCCTATGGGCCAAAAAGGACCTCGTGTGGATCACAGAAACAAAAATATTTTGGGTTTTGATGGAAAAAAGCATCTGCATGGCCATCAACCAGTGCCCAAGGTTGTCCCCGACCATGTATAGGTAGTTGTCAGCTTATGTCACATTTAAGGCTGACTTCCACTGAGTTTATATCCAAGCACGAAAGGATCTGCAACAGAAATGACTTGACTTGCCATATTTGGTCACAGATACAGACATATAGGAGGTAGTTAAGCGATGGCCAGTAGAGTGGCATGCCCCATCAAACTTTGATGTTGGAACCAGTAAGGGCACAGGAAACTCAGCAGCACAGAAAAGGAAGGATGCAACCAAGCACGGTACACAAAATTTGGTCGGGTAGCAGAAAAAGGAAGTCACAGAAAAGTGTCAGATGGAGAAGGAGCAGATTGAGCAAGAGCAACACGAATTAGAGAAAAGTGGAAAATCCCCTTCACCCGAGACCGAGGAGGAAGAGCTATCCAAATAGGGCGGCAGAGGAGATGAGGGGCAGAGCACCCCGTTTTGGCTTAAGAAGCGCTGACAGGAGCAACGGGAAGGTCCCTGCAAAAGAAAAAATTAGACAAGTTGCAGGGTGATCCCATGATACTGACAGAGGCTGATCTCAACGAGATCGACGAAAAAATATAAGACACTACCACTAAAGTGTTGCAACAGTATATGCAAACGTTGGGGAGAATCCAAAAGGAGCTGCGCGAGCTGCAGATCCAGGCTAATAGGATACAGGTGGGTGCAGGTCAAGCAAGCACAGCACACGTGAGCCTGGCACCGGGGATGAGTCAAGTTACAGAATTGGTAAGGACCCTGGACCTTTGAACTGTTGCTTTACCAGAAGGGTCCCTACACGCAGATTCAGTCGATGATCGCATAAGCTTAAGTACCCTTAAGAACATCGGGCTGAACATTGCAGCACTCCCCAATGAGCTTGTCCATGCGCTCCAAGTAGGGGTGACGTAGGAATTGAGAGCTCAGGAGCAACGCACTCTCGATTTGATCAGTGAATACAGGGTGAAAAATGAACATATGTTCGCCGAGAAAACTCATGCCTTGAAGGAAAAGGAAATAATGCAAGCACAGAGTTCCAGGATGCAGGCCGCGGTAGTAGAGGCATGCAGAACAGTGTCGGAGCTGCACATTCCAGAGGATGCATAAAGGGAAGCTAAGATCAGGAAGCTAGCCGCTAGACTACGGGAGGAAAAGGTAGAAGTTGAACGGGTTCAATTCAAACTCAACATGAAAATAACAAAGCTACAGCTCAAATTACAACCTACTACTCTGCCTGAGGTCAGGGAGCAGTGCGGAGCCACCATAAAGAAAGGGATGACCACTTTGGATGTCGCAGTCACTGACTGCTCGACCTTATTTGAACAGGCTATGGAATTGGTGACGACTTTGCAAGAAGACCCAAACCTGCAAATATTGAACATAGAGGTTTGAGAGCTGTAGAAGTAGTACGATGAGGTGAGGGTGACGACGCGCTCAATTGCTCCAACACAGTGCCTAGCCAAGTTACAGGAGGGGAAGTAGATCCTCGCACAGGTAGAAGCAGCTAAGCAGAATGAGGTCATCCTTAAGGCCAAGTTGGTGCCTTGGTTAGAAGAAGCTTACCAAGTGACAACCAACATTCAGTAGAAGCTAACAGACTTGCAGCAGACTCAACAAACGATGTAGTTGGTCGCAGAAGGACTAGCTACCGAGCAGCTAGTGGAAGAAGTCAAGTAGGCAACTACACAAAGCATTGTCAAGGTTGTAGTCGTGCAGGTGGAGTTGGGGGATCTTCGTAGCAAGATTGTAGCTTCAGTCAAGTGACTCGAGGGTGAGTCACGACCTTTATGTTGGGGGCCTATTGGGATGGGGTCCCTTGGCTCAGTTTTGGGGTTAAAAACCCAAGTTTTGATGTAAATTTTTGTCAAATATGTAAAGTCTCCATGATTTGTGGATGCGGAGCACGTAGATGGTTAGGATCCGAAGGGGATTTAGCCCCCTGTTTATGCGAAAGTTGAATAAGTCTTGAGTTCCACCCTTGGTTCGCAGACCATGGGATTATATGTAAAAAGCTATAAACAGGTGTGTCTTAGAGAGTCTAAGGCATGTCTATGTCTGAAAGAGGAAAAAGGGAAAGTAAGAAGTGGGTAAATAGAAGGAGAAAGGCTATGTAGCTAAGTGCGCGGAAGCCTAGAGTAGAGTCTGTAGCTAAGTGTGTGGATCCCTGCAGCTGAGTGTGGAGGCCAGTTTTCAGTCTGTAACCCCAAATTCAAGATCAATAACATAGATTGTTGAAGAATTCTTGTGTTTATATATTTACTTCTATTTAATTATGATTGTGATATACGTTGTGATTTAATAATATCTTTATGAAATATTGATCTATTGATGCGCGACTCTATGGGATACGTCTTGATAACTATACGCAATGCATGTTAAGTACTTTCGCGAAGATTATAATACATTCTATTATGTTTATTAAATACTTAAGTAGATCTGCACGAGCTCAGATCTAGGGTTATTTTATGGTGCATGTAAGTGGATGATTCATATGTTAAGGGTCTGTAATGACCCATCGTAGACCTTCACGAAGGTCTAGAAGCCGTTTAAAGGAAGTTGCAATACCAAGCCCTAGGGGCTTATAGATCTGCGCGAAGGTAGATCTAGGGCAATAAAATACATCACACTAATCTCTGGATGCAGAAACTTGGTTCCAACATCCCCCCATACTACTTCGGGTGAGACTTCAACCTGCGCTACACTGGTTGATGCTGAAAGGGCCAGTAGTGTAGGGTTTTGTTTTGCGCAATTAACTTTGAACCTGGATAAGGACCCACTAAGCCAACATGAATTTATAGATTTCCTTTTCCATCCTATTAAGAATATTTTTAGGAACAAGGGAAGAAACTGATAAAGAGGAAGGGTTGTAATAACAATACTAATTAAAGCCAACTAACCTACTAATTTGAGCCAACAAGTACCCAAATGGGAGAACTTGATTTTGAAAATATTAATTATCCCTTCCCAAGATTGAGATGCATTAAAAAAATGATCTAAGACAATTTTAAATTGATACTCTTGATTTCCATTGTATAATGAATACCCTGAAGACAATCATTTTTCCTTTCAAACACAAGATGCTTTCTTAGAGAGTTTTCCATAATAATATAGAGGAAGGGGGATGGGGATAGCCTTGACAGAGACTTATGGAGGCTTTAAAAATCCCATCAGATGGTTTAGTGACCATGGGTGAGTTCCAAGGCCCTAAATGAAAAGAGAAACCCATTCTATAAATGTGTTGTCAAAACCAAATCTAGAAATTAACTTTAAGAGGAAGCTATGTCAGACACAATCAAAGGCATTTTCCATATCTAGTTTTATCACCATTCCTTTGTCACTTCTTGATTGTTTTGAGTGTATAGCTTCTAGGACTAAAATGATGCTGTCAAATATTTTTCATTTATGAACAAACCCCGCTTGATTTTCACTAATGATTTTTGGAAGAATAAGCTTCAGCATGGACGCCAAAATATTAGAGATTATTTTATAAGATACATTACATAACAAAATAACCCTAAACCAAGTGAAGGAAGAGAGATTCGATTCCTTTGAGATGAAAGCCAAAAATGTTGATTTAATACCCCCTCCAATAAAATAATGTTTGAATGAATAATCAATCATTCTACAAAGTTCAAACTTTATACCATCCCATTATTTCTGATAAAAATGGGAAAAAAAAGAAAAGCATCCAACCCAGGGGCCTTATCTGGGCTAAATGAGAACATAATTGATTTGATTTCTTCTTCAAAAATTTCTTGTAGAAAAAAAAGGTTATCCTCCTAAGAGATAAGCTCTAGTGTGTGCTCCAATATATAGAATTATGATTGTTCTTTACTTGGGCCCACATTGTTGTAGATCTCTTTATAATGAAGAATAGCCTCAAACCATATTTGAGAGAAATCATCTATTTTGTTTCCTTGGACCATGATTTATTTGTTAATCTAGGTTGTCATTGATGTCAATATGGCAGTGGATGGGATGGAAAATATTCTTGAAAATGCCAGAAGATGAATACAACTCGTGTTCCCTACCTCCAATGATCTTTATGAAGACAAACCTCCAATAATGTTGAATGAGACAAGGTGATGAAGAAGGTAATCAAGGACATGATGGTGTCCCTACATTGAAGAAGGAAAGCATGATGGTGTCCCTACATTGAAGAAGGCAAGCATTATGGTGTCCCTATATTGAAGAAGGAAAGCATGATGATGACCCTACATTGAAGAAGGCAAGGACATAATAATGATGACCCTATGAAGACAAGTACATGACAAGGACATGATTGCTAATGAAGAAATCACCATGAAGAATCCCTACACTTTATTTATGCACTCATAAAGGACCAATCACATTAAAAATTTTCACCATCTTAGAGGCATAATTCTTCCATGAGACCTACACCATCTTAAAGAGCATAATTTTTCCTTTCCAACGAGCTATTACTTAGCCCGAAACTCCAAGCAGTTTGGGAGAAAAGAATTTTTTAAGTTAATTTATTAATTCTAGACATGAAGTGGACCTAAGCAAGCCTACACAAGTTGGCATCCAAACAGGGATGTGATTATTCATTGAAGGATGACAAAAGTGTATATATAATATGTTTTTCGACCTCTCTTTTGGCTCAGTATTTTTGGTGAAGATCAACAGAAGAGTGTAGAGACAGCAAGGAGACCGAGGAAGTTTTTTTTGGAGAAATATTTGTTTGGGTTGCAACAAACCTCAAACTGTGGTGTAGCACAGAGGCTTGGATCTTTGAACAGGACTCAGACTAGAGTAACGTCGGACTATTTTCACAGTGGATAGAACAACCCCTCCTTGTTGCAGATAAGTCATTTTTCTATTACGGACAAGCCCTCCTTGCTAGCTATGGACAACTCTGTGGACTGTTAACAACAGGCTATATCTTAAGGACTGTGGATCAATTGAGACAGTGAGCAATATAAATTGGACTTATAGAAGATTAGAGGCTTGGACATCCTGTGATAGCATCCTGTCTCTTTGATTTTGGGTATGTGGAGACTTGGATCATCTACAGTTGTTCGGACCCTTTGAAAAAAAACCACAGTGGCTCAAAGATTCTCTTATGACTGTGGTATAGCCTTTCTATGTATAGCTTTGACAACAAACTCTTGTGCTTAGATCATTAACTCAGACTATGATCTCTCTTCAAACAGTGATCCTCTATGGCTCAGACATCTCTTACAAAGCACTCTCCTTTGTGGAAAGTCATCTCATTTGTTCAGACTGTGACTGTGGTAAATAGCTTGGTCCTCTCTTCAAATTGTGAATTGAATAGTGAATATCTCGGTGAAAAATGATGCAGATGATTCTAATTAAATGAAGCAGTAAGCCACCCTTGGACTGTGGAGAAAATCTAGAAGCAGTCATTGAGAAGTCTTCTTAAGAATTGCTTGGAGCATTTTGGTGAAGCATTGACTGAATACATGTTGGATATTTCATTGGAAAATTATACTATTGGATCATTATTGAAGTTCTTGTTGAGCTTTTATAAGCCTCTTTGTTGAAGCAACCTTTCGAAGATTTGATTGAAGACCCCATTAAAGACCATGATGCATTGAAGACATCATGAGGTGATTTGGAGACATTTCTTGGGTACGATGAAGTGCAATGGTGATACCTTCTAATTGACAACGTTTTCATTGATGATGTTGCGTGAAGATTACAGTGAAGCTAAAGATCGACAGGGCTCGGTGAAGAAGACTTTGGGAGTCGTGAAACACAACCAAACATATATTGACAAAACGAAGCTATAGGATTGGTGTCCTTGGAGTAGGTGATCCTACACTCAAGATTGGTGCCTTAGATAAGATAGGGTCAAATCACTAGAGGTTGGAACCTCACTAAATTCCAAGTAAGTGCTTTGCGCATCCCAAGTTGGAGCTTGGGTGTATTCATCAAGGGTTGGAGCCCTACCCATATTGTACTTGATTCATTGAAAAGATTATATTAATAAAATATTTTATTTATATTCTTCATTTTGTGTTCTAAATATATAAGTGATATAACTGGTAAAAGTAGCAATTGAAAAGAAATACGGATTCACCACCCCTCTCAGTATTTCCAACATTATCTAATATTATTCTTCCATAATCAATTCCTTGCCATATTATGGGAGAATTTTGTTTTCATATCACCTACTTGGTGCTAGAGACTTCATGATTTGAGTCTCCAATGATTCTTCCTCTTCCTCCAATACACTATGATATTGAGCATACTCATTTTTTTCCTGAAAAAGGAGCTCATGGGTCATAAGAATGTGTTATAAAGCTAGATGGGTCAATTATAATTAGATTGCAGGATAATTTTTTTGGAAGAAATTGAATCCTTATGTGCCTTACCAAATGATTATTGGGTTATATGCAATCCACTCGCTCCAAATAAATTTAACTAGATCGTCGAATCCTTCTGATCTAATCCATATTGGATTGAATATGAAGGGAATAGGACCATAGTATTGAATTTCAGTAATTTCTAGAGAAATAGGTTTGTGATATGAACTATACCAAGCAAACATTTTAGGACAACATATAAAATCTTAAACTAGAAGACAATATGATACTAGAAAATGATCCAAACTAGCAATGATATGACCAGGGCACAATCTTATTTTTTTCCTAGTATACTTACTAGAGAAGGGCTTGATATTGAGAAGATTTAATTTTTTTATCAAATCCTCCATTTGCTCTTGAAACTGATCTCTGACTATAGATCCTCCCTTTCTTTTCCAGGGAATATAGGGTAGTATTAAAAAATCCACCTATGATGTAATATGATCCATATTCTGAGTCTCCTAAGTCCATGAGAGAATTCCACCAATCCACTTTTATTGAAAATGAATTGGCATATATAAATTAATTACTAAACATACCTTTTGGGAGGGGAGGTGTAAAAATTACATCACTAACTATAAAGGAGAGGAATTTTTCTGGAGTGGATGGACATGTGTTGGCTTGTTGGGGCCTAACCCAGGTTCGAAGATGATTTAGCCAAACAAATCTTGGTACTACTGGCCCTTTTGGCAACATTCCGTGGAGCACGAACTGAGGTCTCACCCAAAGTAGTATGGGAGGGTGATAGAACCAGGTTTCTGCACCCTGGGGATGTCTAATGGGTTCAAGTAGTCCGCGGTTAGACCCTGCGCGCACGTCGCTACGCACACTTATCAGTACCTCATAGCCTGTGATGTTGTCTACGCGCAACCCTACTCGGGGGTCAAACTGGGTTATTACCCAAGTCCTTACTAGTACCCCGATATTAGTTGATTAACTTATCTTATTTGTACGCTTTCAATTATACTTAACTATATTCACAATTCATGCAAGTGTGCACAGTAAATAAACAATATAATTGAAAATGAGATCAAACATGTAATAACTCAGTACAGATGCATAGAATTGGTAACAAAACCTTTCTTTATTAATCTTTTCTCCAGTTATAGACTTGACTCCGCCTGGCGCACTCAGCTGCAGGGGTCTGCGCACTCAGTTACAGGGGTTTGTGCACTCAACTGTGGACTCTACTAGGCCTCTGCGCACTCAGCTGCAGAGCCTCTTCCTACTACTATGACCCAAGATACACTTAGACACTTGCTCTGTGCTTCTATCTCATACTTCACTCTAACTTCCTTGTCTACTTCTAACTATCTTTTATACTTAGAGCTTTTCTCTATTTATACAATCCCACGGTCCGCAAACCATGGGTCGGCTGACATTACGCTCAAACTTAGGGCGGACAACCCTATGACTCTAACATACATTTTGCACCCGCAATTCACGGAGCTTTACAATAATATCGCTCAAAACTTGGGCTTTGAGCCCAAAAACATATTGTGGGGGGATTCCATGCCCAGCAGGCCCCCAACACAAACATCGTGACTTGCCCTTGAGTCACTCTGTCGGCGCGGTGATCTTGGCGCAAAGTCCCTCCATCTGCTCTCGAACAGTACTGATGTCGACAACGCACTGAGCTGCTGCTTACTGAACCTGCTGCATCCGTTCTTCTGAGACCTTTGTGTCTGAATTATGTCCTTACATCTGTATTGGCATTTTTTGCGTATGTTTAGAGTCCTGCACCCTTGTCCGGCTCCTTGGGTCGCAAAGACTGTGCTTCGGCCGGTCAGTCAGATAGCTAGTCCACCCGTGTAGGGCTTCAAGCAGCTGTCATTTACTTTGCCTGGGAAGGGTTCTCCATTTAGTTTGACTAGCTGGACTCTTCTTTGTGGAAAGTCATCTCATTTTTTCATACTGTGACTGTGCTAAATAGCTTGGTCCTCTCTTCAAATTGTGAATTGAATAGTGAATATCTCAGTGAAAAATGATGTAGATGATTCTAATTAAATGAAGCAGTAAGCCACCATTGGACTGTGGAGAAAATCTAGAAGCAGTCATTGAGAAGTCTTCTTAAGAATTGCTTGGAGCATTTTGGTGAAGCATTGACTGAATACATGTTGGATATTTCATTGGAAAATTATACTATTGGATCATTATTGAAGTTCTTGTTGAGCTTTTATAAGCCTCTTTGTTGAAGCAACCTTTCGAAGATTTGGTTGAAGACCCCATTAAAGACCATGATGCATTGAAGACATCATGAGGTGATTTGGAGACATTTCTTGGGTACGATGAAGTGCAATGGTGATACCTTCTAATTGACAACGTTTTCATTGATGATGTTGCGTGAAGATTACAGTGAAGCTAAAGATCGACAGGGCTCGGTGAAGAAGACTTTGGGAGTCGTGAAACACAACCAAACATATATTGACAAAACGAAGCTATAGGATTGGTGTCCTTGGAGTAGGTGATCCTACACTCAAGATTGGTGCCTTAGATAAGATAGGGTCAAATCACTAGAGGTTGGACCCTCACTAAATTCCAAGTAAGTGCTTTGCGCATCCCAAGTTGGAGCTTGGGTGTCTTCATCAAGGGTTGGAGCCCTACCCATATTGTACTTGATTCATTGAAAAGATTATATTAATAAAATATTTTATTTATATTCTTCATTTTGTGTTCTAAATATATAAGTGATATAACTGGTAAAAGTAGCAATTGAAAAGAAATACGGATTCACCACCCCTCTCAGTATTTCCAACATTATCTAATATTATTCTTCCATAATCAATTCCTTGCCATATTATGGGAGAATTTTGTTTTCATATCACCTACTTGGTGCTAGAGACTTCATGATTTGAGTCTCCAATGATTCTTCCTCTTCCTCCAATACACTATGATATTGATCATACTCATTTTTTTCCTGAAAAAGGAGCTCATGGGTCATAGGAATGTGTTCTAAAGCTAGATGGGTCGATTATAATTAGATTGCAGGATGATTTTTTTGGAAGAAATTGAATCCTTATGTGCCTTACCAAATGATTATTGGGTTATATGCAATGCACTCGCTCCAAATAAATTTAACTAGATCGTTGAATCCTTCTGATCTAATCCAAATTGGATTGAATATGAAGGGAATAGGACCATAGTATTGAATTTCAGTAATTTCTAGAGAAATAGGTTTGTGATATGAACTATACCAAGCAAACATTTTAGGACAACATATAAAATCTTAAACTAGAAGACAATATGATACTAGAAAATGATCCAAACTAGCAGTGATATAAGCAGGGCACAATCTTATTTTTGTCCTAATATACTTACTGGAGAAGGGCTTGATATTGAGAAGATTTAATTTTTTGATCAAATCCTCCATTTGCTCTTGAAACTGATCTCTGACTATAGATCCTCCCTTTCTTTTCCAAGGAATATAGGGTAGTATTAAAAAATCCACCTATGATGTAATATGATCCATATTCTGAGTCTCCTAAGTCCATGAGAGAATTCCACCAATCCACTTTTATTGAAAATGAATTGGCATATATAAATTAATTACTAAACATACCTTTTGGGAGGGGAGGTGTAAAAATTACATCACTAACTATAAAGGAGAGGAATGTTTCTGGAGTGGATGGACATGTGTTGGCTTGTTGGGGCCTAACCCAGGTTCGAAGATGATTTAGCCAAACAAATCTTGGTACTACTGGCCCTTTTGGCAACATTCCGTGGAGCACGAACTGAGGTCTCACCCAAAGTAGTATGGGAGGGTGATAGAACCAGGTTTCTGCACCCTGGGGATGTCTAATGGGTTCAAGTAGTCCGCGGTTAGACCCTGCGCGCACGTCGCTACGCACACTTATCAGTACCTCATAGCCTGTGATGTTGTCTACGCGCAACCCTACTCGGGGGTCAAACTGTGTTATTACCCAAGTCCTTACTAGTACCCCGATATTAGTTGATTAACTTATCTTATTTGTACGCTTTCAATTATACTTAACTATATTCACAATTCATGCAAGTGTGCGCAGTAAATAAACAATATAATTGAAAATGAGATCAAACATGTAATAACTCAGTACAGATGCATAGAATTGGTAACAAAACCTTTCTTTATTAATCTTTTCTCCAGTTATAGACTTGACTCCGCCTGGCGCACTCAGCTGCAGGGGTCTGCGCACTCAGTTGCAGGGGTTTGTGCACTCAACTGTGGACTCTACTAGGCCTCTGCGCACTCAGCTGCAGAGCCTCTTCCTACTACTATGACCCAAGATACACTTAGACACTTGCTCTGTGCTTCTATCTCATACTTCACTCTAACTTCCTTGTCTACTTCTAACTATCTTTTATACTTAGAGCTTTTCTCTATTTATACAATCCCATGGTCCGCAAACCATGGGTCGGCTGACATTACGCTCAAACTTAGGGCGGACAACCCTATGACTCTAACATACATTTTGCACCCGCAATTCGCGGAGCTTTACAATAATATCGCTCAAAACTTGGGCTTTGAGCCCAAAAACATATTGTGGGGGGATTCCATGCCCAGCAGGCCCCCAACACAAACATCGTGACTTGCCCTCGAGTCACTCTGTCGGCGCGGTGATCTTGGCGCAAAGTCCCTCCACCTGCTCTCGAACAGTACTGATGTTGACAACGCACTGAGCTGCTGCTTACTGAACCTGCTGCATCCGTTCTTCTGAGACCTTTGTGTCTGAATTATGTCCTTACATCTGTATTGGCATTTTTTGCGTATGTTTAGAGTCCTGCACCCTTGTCCGGCTCCTTGGGTCGCAAAGACTGTGCTTCGGCCGGTCAGTCAGATAGCTAGTCCACCCGTGTAGGGCTTCAAGCAGCTGTCATTTACTTTGCCTGGGAAGGGTTCTCCATTTAGTTTGACTAGCTGGACCGCACCTCCGTCTATGACCTCCTTAACCACGTATGATCCCAGCCAGTGCATTTTGAATTTTCCAAGAAATTTTTCAAACTTACTATCATACAACAGCACTAAGTCATTTACCTTGAAGGTGAGCAATTCAATATGGCCATCGTGCCAGGATTTTTCACGCTGATTTTGTACCTACTGATGAAACCCAACCAAAAACCATTCTTCCTCAAGTTCTTCCAATTGCGCGAACCTTTCCTCTAGAGCTTCGTGGTCCATCATCCCTATGAGCGCTGCTATGCATAGACTAGGTACGATATATTCCATTGGCATGACAGCTTCCACACCATAAACTAACCGGAAAGGTGTTTTTCCCATAAGTTTCTTACATGTTGTCCTATAAGCCCATAGCACAGCAAGTACGCGCAAGTCCCAATCGTTTCGCTTTGCATAGTTTGGTGAACGCAGTCTCCAGTATTTTGTTGAATGCCTCTACTATCCCATTAGCTTGTGGGTGGTATGGTGTACTTTTATGATGATACACATGGAACTCTTCTGTGAGTGTGCTGATGGTTTCATTCAGGAAATGTGTCTCGCTATCAGTCATTAAGATTTTCAGACAGCCAAATCAGGTCAACACGTTTTTGAACAAAAACTTCGCAACCATAGCGGTCATGTAGTCTTTGACCAGCTGTGCTTTTTCCCATCGTGTCAGGTACTCTGTCGCGATGATGATGTAGCACACGCTCATCTTTCCCTGAGGTTTTATTAGTCCCACAAAGTCAATTTCCCATTTTTCGAACGGTTGGAGTGTCATTTGTGGATTTAACCGCATCTCATCCCTCCACGATGGTTTTCCAGTCCTTTAACATATATCATAGGCCTTACAGTGCGCTTTCGAATCCTAGTGTAGGGTTGGCCACCATAACCCTGTGCGAAGAATCTTCTGCGCAATCGCTCGTCTTGCATAGTGTCCTCCTACAGCACCCCCTTGTGCTTCTGTGAGGATCTAACTTCATTCAAATTCAAGTACGTATCTTCACAATATCTCATAATTTCCCATTTTCTATAGGTGCCCCACGATGACAGAAAAATCCGTCGCATGCACCACCAATTCCTTCTGCTGTTGGACGGAGTATTCCTCTAGCGCAGTCCCTGTTTTCAGAAAATGGATTATATCTTTCAAGTGCCAGTCCGTGACGCGCACCGCAAAGAGCTATGCATCAGGTTGTCCCTCCTCCAAATTAGTGGGTTCCTCACCCATCTCATTTCGCGACAATGATTTAGTCCTACGTTCAGGAATCCCGGCTTTACTATGACCTCAAAATTGTATTCCTGGAACAATAAGAGCCACCTACATATGCGCCCACCCAACACAGTCTTATTGACCAGGTATTTCAGCGCGGAATTGTCGGTAGACATCTTGAAATGTCCTCTGAGTAAATAGTGTCAATATTTTTGCAGTGCGTACACCATTGCCAACCCCTCGCGCTCGGTGGTGGAATAGTTCTTCCCTGCTTTAGACAACCTTCGACTTGCAAACATGATAGGGTGGTCCAAACCATCCCCACCCTCCTATGTGAGCACTACTCCCAACGTGATACACGACACATCAACATGGACATGAAACTCCACATCCCATGTTTGGAGGACCAAGATTAGAGTGGAGGCCAATTTTCCCTTCAAGACATCCAAAATTTTCATACAAATGTCATTCCAACAAAATGTAACATCCTTTTTCAATAATTTTTCCATCAGCGCGATGATTTTGGCATAGCTTTTGATAAACTTTCTGTAGTATCCAGTGTGTCCCTAGGTAGCGCGCAGTTGTTTAACACTTCACGGTGCTTCCAAATTTAGAATAACGACAATCTTCGCAGGGTCCACCATCAATCCTTGTTTGCAGACCTCATGTCCCAGCAGGTTTCCAAAGGGAACGAGGAATGTGCGCTTCTTAAGTTTCAGCACAATCTGGTGTCATCGACAAGTATCCAGCATCAAGCATAGCTTGCTACATGGTGCTTAACTAATCTGAAGACAGTCCAATCATCTAGATAGACCTCTAAGAACTTGTGAATGTATTCTTTGAGCAGCAACAACGATGCACGAAAAGATGGCTGGCGCGTTCTTCAATCCAAATGGCATAATAGTGTATTGAAATCAGCCCCATTCCATTGCGAAGGTCATTTTTCTCCTGTCTTCTGGTGCGGTCTTAATCTGGTAGTACCCTGAGAACCTATCCGTGAACGAGTATGCTTCTTGGCCACAAACATTTTCCAGTACTTCATCTGTGAACAGTGTCGGGAATGGATCATGTACACAGGCATCGTTGAGCTTCCTGAGGCCCACACATATTCTTATTTCACCCTTCCACATTTTCTCCTGCACTACCATAGGACTCACCAGTCGGATTCTTCCACTGGCTCAATAATTCTAGCTGCAAGCATTTTGTCTAATTCTTCGTGGAACTTTTCCTTATATTTCAGATTCAAGTAGTAAGGCCTCTACTTAACCGGATTTGCATCGGGTTTCAGGGTGATCTTCGTCATTCCTAAGTTGCCAACGATCCCTTTTAAATCCGCAATTTTGGTCGAGAACAAGTCTTAGTATTTGCGAAGTAACTTAGCGACCTTATCCATTGTGGTATCATCCCAATACTCTCCAAGCATGGCATACTTTGGTTCCGCCTCTGTTCCAATGTTTACCTGCTTCGTTTTTAGCGGTGTGATGATGTCGGGATTCTCAATCAATGGTCTTTGAACCTCGTGACAACCTTTTGTTTCTGGAATTTTAATATTTCATGGGTCCTCACCATCCTCCTCAACATTTACATTGTAACACTCAAACACGCAGCCCAACTGTGTCGCCTATTCTGGCTGAAGCACTTCCATTATCTCCTGGGGTATTTTGAAGATAGTTGCTTTTACTGCCTGTAGCGCATTGTCAACAGTATCCCACCACCTATATTCAAATGTGAAATTTAATAGGAATCCCTCGTGTAAGATATCCCATTCGCTCATACCATGGCGGAGCTTCGTCTCAGTATACCAATTCATGGGTATGACATCCAGGGTATGATAGAACAAATGCGCCCATTCAGGTTGTGGCTCTTCCCCCTAGACCTTGGTCCATTTTGCGAGGTGTGTACACGGATCATCCCGTCCGCCATACTTGTCTGCTAGCTGCATCTGTGGTTTCCCAAATCGTAGGCGCATCATCCTTCTACAGCCATGCCAATCCTCAAAGCTTCTCTGATGCGTACCCCACCACCTTGCGAGCGTAGCGCGCAATGCCCATTTCAGAGCATCGAATCATTGTTGTTCTTGCATTGTTCTTTCAAATTTGTTCAGGAATTCATCCACCGCTATCATCCCATCATACATAAGCAGATCCCTTACCACTATTCTCACGCAGGGCAGTGATCTTATCATCATGTTGCAATTGAGCATGGTTACCTCGTGTAACCAGTTTTTCCATCGTTATGTTTCCTCATCTGAATCTGATGGGAAGGAGCTTTCGCGCCCACAAAATCCGGCCATCCACTATAGGATTCACCCAATCTTGTTCCTGAGAAGTTATTTTGTAGATAAACTCTAGCTCATCGTCGATCTCTTCGTCACACACTGGCTCTATGTAGCGCTCTCCTTCCACAGGGTCTAACGGCACCACTACGCGTAGTGACTTTTTCTCAAAAATAATTTTGCGCTTCTTTAGATTTATTACTTTTTTCATATCAATGGCCCAATCTATTCCCAGTAGCACGGGATAGGGATTTCTGTCATCGACAATCTCTGTCACCTCGAAATCTGCAAGCATGCTTGCACCTTCGATGTCTACTATTATCCCTTGCAATCTTCCCATCGGTAGGATATTCTGTTGGTTCACCATTCACAATTGAATAGCGGACCATTGCAACGAGGGCCTACCCATGCATTATCACATCCGATCCTAGATCCAAAATTACTTGATCCATTTCATACTCCCCGATTTGCGCAGTCAATCGCATTTCCCTTCCTCTTCACGATGTATGTTTCCCGAGCTTCTGGACTACACAAGGTTCTCCTAACCCAATGCACCTAGTGATAAGTTCCTACAGTCCTTTCACAACCTTGCTGTCGTGCAACAGTTTCATACATGTCTCCAGAAAGGTAGTGATCATTGAAGGATCCATCTCCAGCTCTAGTTGATCCTTACTACCTGAAGTGGAGGCCTCCGTGAAGCTCTTCTTAGCTTCCATGAATGTCTCCTTCGCGCGCTCTAAATCAAATTCAGGTTCCTTTGTAGGAGCCTTGCGAACCCACACACTTTCTTCAAGCTGCTTACCTTTGTCATCTCCTGTCGTGATACTGCTTCGGAGCACGATGTTTACATTCAAGTCCTCTTCACGCAACTCAAACCTCATAATTTACAAATTCTAAGTTGGGGGAGGCTGGAATATCCCTTTATCACGCAGCCTCGCTATCAGTGTAGGGCAGTCCTCTGTCTCATGATCAAACTAAGTACAATATAAAAATGATGCTCTCGTTAGATTTGTATAGTCACGGGCATAATGCCCTGACCCTCTGCAATTGTAACAAATCCACTATCCGCAACCCCTTCCTGGTCCCACTCCACCTCGACCTCATCCACGCCAATGAAATCTAGCGCATGCCATTCCCACATTTGGGTCAAGGGCTCACATTTTGGTCTGCACTATGTAGGTAGGATTCCGATCCATCATCAGTTCATAACTTCTGCAGGTGCGCTCATCATGGCCTACTGACCTATAGAAATTACAGAACAATTGTTGGGACGTCTGCGTATACTTTTGTAATAGATGACAATTATTTGTAGCATGTTTTCCTCCTATCTGACAAATCACACACCATAATGCAGGCGTCGTGCTCAGTCCTTCTTGTGCCTCTGGTATTAATGGCATCGACCCTCCTCCCACCAACTAGTTCGCGAAGACTAGACAATGGTCCTTGTCATGTCCCTGGCCTTTGCATTTTATGCACCATACCTCCTCGTGTGCCTCTGGCTGAGTTATCCTGTCCTATTTCAAACTCTGCATTTCCAGACACAAATTTTGCAGTTGCACATGGATTTGTTGGACTCCCAGGCTAGGATCTTGTATTGAGGTCTTGTGTAGTCTCATTGCAATCTCAAAAGCTTCGGCCTAGGTGGATAACTTCTGCTACGACATCGCCATCCTTAGATGCGGTGTTAGTGATGCTACAAACCATGCGCGGTGCTGCCCATCTGTCAAGGTCATGTTGGCTTCATGAATCATATTCTTCAATCTCTGATCCAGATCCCATGGGGTCTCACCTGGAAGCATCGTGATCTCCTTAAACCCGATAATCAATTGTGTCTCTGATTTTGGCCTGCTAAATTCCCTGTTTAGCGCAGCCTGGATATCTGCGATCCCCGCATTTGGATGGTTATTAGAATGCTTAATGTACCATGTTAGTGCGCGATCCTACAACGCGCTTACCAGCGTTTCCTTCTTTATATTTTCATCCATGACTCCTTATGCTTCCCATACGGCCCTTACCACGAACCAAAATTGGTCCAGATCTTCGTTCCCTACTCCTCTGAATACCGATAATTTTATCGTGCTCACCATACTGAACTATGGTGGTGGCGAAGGTGGTGTGGGCGAAGATGGAGGTGATGATGGTGAAACTGGCAGTGGTGTAGGTGGGGGTGGTATGCATAGAATTCACTGCCTTATCAAACTAATCGCGCTCCTCGGAGAAACTTTTGCAAGCTCTTCCTCACTTTCCCGCCGAGGTGAAATCAAGGGGCTATTTTCTATCTCTGCACTACCTTTGTTTCTATAGATCCTTCCACTTCGCGTAGCCCCAAACATCAATTTATTTGCATAACCTGCTTTTCACACAATAGCATCTTAATCCAAGTGTTCAAAGATTTAATGCACTTACCTCATGGTTCTTTGAGGAAGCGTCATTCCGCCTCACTGTAGCTGACTATCGTGTCTACCACGAACTCGGTGATAAATCCTCCTATAATTCGATCAAGCCAATGGTCCACAGTGTGTTCGATATTATCTTCCGATGCTTCTAGTCTGCACGCTAATTCTAGAGTCCACACAATTGGTTTGTCGAGCCTACACCTTCCCTAATTGTCTGCTAGCTTCACGATCCACTCATAATCTTCAGAGGGGAAGGATGCAAAGAAAATTTTATGGATTTCTGTATATAAGTAGTGTTCTAACCACTGTTCCTTTTATACTCGCGGATTCCTATTTTCTTGCACCGCGAACTCCTGAATCTTTCTGTCCAACCACTCTTCAATTTCTTTCTTCATTGGATTCCAGTGACATGACATCAGACATCCCTTATGTAGATTCCAATCCCGGCAATAGAACCATTTGTTGGCTTGTTGGGGCCTGACCTAGGTTCGGAGATGATATATCTAAACAAATCTTAGTACTACTGGCCCTTTCGGCAACATTCCGCAGAGAGCGGACTGAGGTCTCACCCGAAGCAGTATGGGAGGGTGCTAGAACCAAGTTTCCACACCCTGGGGATGTGTAATGGGTTCAAGTAGTCCACATTTTGACCCTACGTGCACGTCGCTACACACACTTATCAGTACCTCGCAGCCTGTGATGTTGTCTTTGCGCAGCCCTATTTGGGGATCGAACAGTGTTATTACCCGAGTCCTTACTAGTAGCCTAATATTAGTTGATTAACTTAGCTTATTTGTACACTTTCAGTTATACTTAACTATATTCACAATTCATACAAGTGCGTGCAGTATATAAACAATATAATTGCAAATGAGATCAAACTTGTAATAACTCAGTACAGATGCACAGAATTAGTAACAAAACCTTTCTTTATTAATCTTTTCTCTGGTTACAGACTCGACTCCTCCCTATGCAATCAGCTGCAAGGGTTTTCACACTCATCTGCGGACTCTACTAGGCCTCTGCACACTCAGCTACAGATTTTCTTCCTACTACTACAACCCAAGATACACTTAGACACTTTCTTTGTACTTCTATCTCATACTTCACTCTAACTTCCTTGTCTACTTATAACTATCTTTAATACTTAGAGCTTCGCTCTATTTATACAATCCCATGGTCCACGGACATTACGCTCAAACTTAGGGTGGACAACCCTATGACTAACATACATTTCACACCCACAATTTGCAGAGCTTTACAATAATATCACTCAAAACTTGGGCTTTGAGCCCCAAAACATGCTGTGGGGGGATTCCATGCCCAATTACATGTTGGCAGATGTGTTGAATGCACTCAATGAATCTGTTAGCCCTTTCAACTTTGAACTAAACGTGGGTTGAATCTACCTGAGTGGCTGCAAATGGTATGACTGCATCAATGGGGCATAATGGCTAAAATCCCAGCCCTACCTGAAAGGGGTTATGGCCTGTTGAGTTGTGGAGGTCTTTGTTGTAGCTGTGTTGGACATAGGGGATAACTTCATCCGACGTGAGTGGATGCTTCGAGTTGTACATGCACAGAATGTGTACGATCATCCTGTTGACAACCTCTATTTGGCCATCAGTTTGGGGATGGAAAGTCATGGACTTAGTAAGTTTTGTATCCAGCATCGACAAAAGAGTTGACAAAAATGCACTCAGGAATCTATTGTCCTGATATAAGGAAATAGACTGTGGGATCCCAAAGTGTACCCACACTCATTCAAATAAGATCTTAGCAATGGCCTCTAATGTGATACTCTTCTTTCAGGCCTCCATTATGGCCATCTTAGAGAATTTGTCGACGACCACGAAAATGCAATCATTGATGTGCTTAATAGAAGGAAGGCTCGGCATGTAATCCATGGAGACAAATTCCCAAGGTCGGCTAGGAGTAGGTAGAGGAGTATACAGGCCTTGCTTCTTGATGGTTGGTTTGGCAATGGCGTAGGCAGTGCAGGATCTAATGTACTTCCCAACATCCTGACAAAGTTTCGACCAATAAAAATATTTCTACAATACTAACACTGTTTTCTCTACTCAAAAATGTCCAGCAACCTAACTGTAATGTGCCTCAAAAATCATCTTGGCATGCTCACTTGAAGGAACACATATGTGTCCCATATGGCATAACAGTGCATCTTGAAGGTGAAAATTTGGAACTTTCTTCCCTTCCAGGAGTGTCTAGTATATGCTGTCGAATTATGGATCACTCTTTTAAAGATGTGGCCACCCCAATGTCTCATGCCCACAGGAGTCAAGCACAATGATCAACGCCATGATCGGTGGTTTGCTGAGGCAATTAGAAATGTTATTGGTGCTTCCCTCATATACTTAATGTTCAAATGGAACTTTTACAGATAGGTGGACCATTTCTGATGGCGATCATTCTACAACTTCATTTGTGTCTATATGAACTGTAAAGGTTGATGGTCTGTGTGGATGATTGTTTCCTTCCCCGTAATGTAATGTTTCCATTGATGTTAGGCCTTCACAATGGAATATTGTTGGGTTGTGTTATATTCTTTCCACAACTAGCTGCCCTAGTTACTAAGGGGTTAGAGGGGGGACGAAGCCCCCCCATCATTGCACCGATTATGCAACGGGGGTGTCACAACAAGGGCGGCAGCCCCCTTGTCTAGGGTATTTGAGGGGGGTAGGTAGCCCCCCTCTATGGGGTCCGAGGAAAACCTGCCTATGTTTTTATGGATGGTTTTCACACATGGTTTTGGGCGTGGTGGTTTTCGGTCCATGGTATTCGATGGTTCGGCATGTATATATATGTATTGTAACATTTAAAGGAACATAATGAAAAATCAATCTGGTAGTCTCGGTTTTGGGATCCTAGGGAAAATATCTATGTATATGTGTTTTATGTGTTATGCTCTCACATTGTTTATTTCCTATGTTTTAGAATTCGTATATAGGTAATTTCTGTATCAGGTTAAAACCTACATTATTTCTTTTTCGTATGTGGGGTACTTTCATACTGTGTCTAAAAGTGTCTCATTGTGGTAAGCCATTGGATGCCCATCTTGAGTAAGAACCGCACCAATGGCATAGTCGTAGGCATCTGTCTCAATCTCAAATGGTTGTTGCAGGTCTAGTGATGTGAGCATTGGTGAAGAATAGAGGCAAGTCTTCAACTCAAAGAATGCTTTTTGTTGGGTTTCCGACCAAAAAAAATTTGCTTTCACTCTGCCCTTGGTGACTTGACATAAATTCCAAGCGATATGAGAGAACCCCAACATGAATCTATGGTAGAAGTTAGCAAGACCCAAAAATATACAGAGCTCTGTTAGAGTGGTTGGGGCCAAAGGTGCATTTCTCCAATGATGTATCCCAGATATTGAACCTGGGTTAGGCCAAAGGTGAATTTCTCTAAGTTAGCACACAACTTGTGTTGTCACAGGGTTTGAAGGACCTATTGAATATGGTGGAGGTGCTCTTCCCAAATCTAGCTAAAGATCAAGATGTCATCTAAATACACCACCAAGAATGCATTGGTGAAGGGTCGCAAGATGTCATCCATCAGTCTCCTGAAGGTTACAGGGGCGTTCATCAATCCGAACGACATGACCAACCATTCAAAAAGGCCCTCCTTATATTTGAAGGTAGTCTTCCACACATCAGAGGGTTCGATAAGCACCTGGTGATAACATGACTTCAAGTCAAACATGCTGAAATATTTTGCCCCTTTGAGCTAGTCCAGAAGGTCATCAATTTGTGAGATTGGGTACCTATTTCAAATAGTGATCTTGTTTAGCGCCCGATAGCCAATACAAAGTCTCCAGGTCCCATCCTTTTTCTGTACCAATACAATCAGGCTCCCACAAGGTTATGAGCTTAGCCTGATGTGACCTTTCTGCAATAGTTCCTTAATTTACCTCTTGATCTCATCATTCTCTAGAATAGAGCGTCGATAGATCGGTCCATTGGGCATCAGCGCGCCCCGGGTCAGATCAATGGAGGGCTTGACATGACAGTGCAGAGGTACCCATGTGGGTGAGGCAAAAATATCCCTGTACTCCTCCACGACCTTGTCCATCCGTTGTTTTTGTGCAGAGAAGCCCTGCCTGGAAGCCATGGCCACAACCTTTTTCTTGCCTTGTGGGCGAATCATAAGGAAAACAAATTTCGTAGTCTAGGAAATGATCTTCCTACATTTCTTTGCAGTGATCAAAGAGATGGCAATAGGAGGGGCTACCTTCGGTATCCTGTACAACTTATTAGCCAAATTAATAATCACATAGGGAGGTCTAGACTCATATACAGCATGTCGCTTCCACAATTATGGTTGTCCTATAAATACATCACAAAATTCAAGAGGAGCAATGTCAAACAGTACCTCATCCGTGAAGGGCTTGATGCTGTAGGGAAGGCGACATTGTTGGCTAACGCAAAGATCTCACACTTAGTGAAGCCACCTGATCATGTACGGTTGTGGCTGTGTTGTAGTCTTTAGGCCAAGATGCTTCATGACCTCTGTTGAAATGAGGTTCTTTTGGCTCCTGCTGTCAACAATGAAATGCAGCAGAGAACCCTTCACCCACATCTATGAGTGGAATATGTGTTCCCCTCCTCTAGATCTTCAGGCTCAATCTTCTAGATCTTGGCAGTGGCCATGGTGGCACTAGGCTCTACATCAATGATCTGCTTCCCTTTTTCAGCTCCCTTATCAGGTTCTAATTCATATTTGGAACCTGCATCAGATTCAAAAGCCTTAAGCTCGGCCACTAGTGCCTTCTTGTCCCAACACTCACTTGTATTGTGAGTGGATCTCTTATGGAACTCACACCATTTTCCTGTATCCTTCTTCATCTTCATGGTGTTCTTCTTTGCTTTCGGCTTTAATGGGTTGTCGTGGGTAGCCCCACCTTGGCTTGGTCCTTTGTTCTATGGTTTGGGGGTGCCTTTTCCTTACTTTGGATTTACAGATCCAAAGACCCGCTTCTTTTTTTAAAACTTCTACTCAATCTTGACAGCGTACCAATATGTCATGCTGAGCGACAAAATGTTCAGGAACTCCATCTCATCCTAGATGTACTTGTGTAGACAGTCATGATACTTGAGCACTAAACACCACTCAGTATCCTTGATACCCAACTTCGTGCGAAGGGTATGGAAAATACTTGTGAACTCTGGCACATCTTGGTCCCTTCCCTGCTGTAGCATGGTCCACTTTATGTATTTTTCTTCATAGCTCCTGACAGGGTAATATTGTTCCTTGATGGCATATTAGAAAGAATTCTAAGTGGGTGCAGCTGAAAACAATGAAGGTTCACTCTTGTCCTTTTCTTCACAGTATGTTTCCCACTAGTCCTTAACATGTGGGGTGACTTTCAGAAGTGCAAAATAATATTTTCCCGATTGGAAAGGTCATGAACTAAAAAATATCCTTCCAACAGATTTAACCATTTATCTATGACATCTGCATCTATTAGGCCTTCAAATATGGGAATATTGAAGTTAACTTGTACCTTAAAAGGAGTGGCGCCTCTAGAGTGGCTTCAGGATGAAGATGCATCGCCTGTGGGTAGTCATCTAAGGATCTAGGCAAAGTTATCCATCATCACATCCCTCTGTCACTTGATAGATTCCAAGAGTAACATTTTGAAAGGATCTCCTGCCCCCTCGTCTTTCTTTTCTTCCGCCATGGGATGTCATTGTGTTTTGCGAGGCTAATCTTGCAATGGTTCAACCAGATCAAGCCCTAACTCCTTATACCCTAACGTCATTGGGGACATGCAAAGAAAAACGGAGAAAGATTAGACTGCTCTGATACCATTGATCCTAACTTAAATAGGAATGCAACAACTTATAGATATAATCATAAACACAAAGATGCAGTAGAAAAACACTTCATTTCATTAATAGAAAAATATTGAACTATGCTTACAAACGGAATGGAAATAAGATAGCTCAAGCGATGGTAGCTTATCTCTGAGAAGAGATGTGGCACCTACATGCCTCTGAGTTGTGTTACATTGAGGCTTAAGGGCCTATTTATTATTGGAAAACATGAGAAAGCCATAAACAAACAAAACCCTAACCCCAGGAGATGTAACACCAAGAGTTTGTGGGCCCCATTGGGGTTAGCTGGGTAGCCAACTTCCCAAGGTCGTAACTTGGTCATATTATCTCTGTTTGGCGCATATGATACCTTGCGGGAAAGGTATCACTGAGTACCATAGGTTTCGCACAAAACCTTTCCAATGGCCTTGGGCCTGCTGCAGACCCCAAAAAAACGTCGTTTAGTGGATCAAAACTGCTTCGAAAGTTTAGGACCCAAAAAACTGCTCAAAATAGTAAATGCTTAAATGAACAAGGAAACAGATGAAACTAACTGGGGGGTCTAGGTGGAATAGGCGGGTGGCCACTAATATCCACCTAGATCAGTAATGGTATCTCCAAGTCCCCCTAGAAGTTCATGTCAAAGTAGGGGTAATCCTCTATGTATAGTGCCTCAAGAAGTGATTCTCATCATCGGAACACTCTACCAACTCCTCCTCCTCCTCCTCATAGAAGTTTCCCCCAACACCACTTCCTAGGCTCCTATGGGCCCCCATCTTGGATCTGGATATGGGGTTGAAGAGTGGGGATCTTCTTAAAGAATAATGAGCATAATATTGTCCCATATGAACAGTTCCTTGTCGTAGCCCTCCTTCATGACCTCAATTGTTGCTTCAATGTTTTCAATAAATTTGGGCCCACCCATAGTAGGTACCTACAAGTATTCTCTCCAACAGCGTCATCTACCCTCCATTGATCTTGTGAGAGCATGGCTACCCACTATGTGCATCACAACTTTTGTCGTATCCTAAGTCTCCAATCTCTCCAAATCTTATAGTTGGATTGTCGAGTCCCTTACTCAAGCACCTGACACATAGTGTCACTTTATGAACTCATCCAAATTCCTCCCCCAAGGTAACACTAGATGTATATCTCCCACCACCCTTAAGGGTTTCAACCCTGTAATAAAATATATGTCATGTATGGTGATCTCAATCTCATGATCTTTTACAATGAATGCCTCTCAATATGGATCCCAATATCTCACTCTGTTGGTCAATAATGGCTCCCTCAGCCTCATCAATGAGTTCTCAAATAATTTGAGTAACCCATATCAGGAAAGAGCCCCCCTCACAACTTGGTTCCCTTGAACCTACAAGCACAACTCCTCCAAGTCTCGTTCTCACCATATAAAATATCTCTCTCTCTCTCTCTCTCTCTCTCTCTCTATATATATATATATATATATATATATGAACAAAAACATATTTTATGTCAGTTTCAGAGTATAATCATCCTTTATAGCTCTAGGGATACCTCAAGGGAACAATTCCCCCCCTCATCTGTGGACCCTTAGATCTAGCTATCCAACGCAGTTTTTCCACCAAAACTTGTGTTTCACAACGCACTTTTCCAACATTTTTCTACATTACCCAATGCAAAAAAAGGCCTACCATGTGTGTTATGGTTGTGAAAATGAGTAGGGGTTCATTAAGGTGAAATAAATCCCTAAAATAGAAATCAAAAAACTAAAAATGATGAGTAGGGGATGGCCACCAACCTGAAAGTCATGGATCTGAAATCCACCAATCGGTTTGTCCACTAAAAGCTCACCATGTTTTAGGACCCACTCCTCCTCTCCAAATTCACCAACAGTACAATGTACAAATGAATTTGAATTAGGGTAAAAAATCTCTTTTATAGTAAAACCCTAGATTTTTGTTGGCCATTACAGGCTCACTGTAGCTTTGTTTGATGAATCAACTGCACCATTGGAAATCTTTTTCCAAGCTTTGTAATGGGTTTTTCTTTGTTTTTGGTAATTTGAAACTTCACCTAGAAACCATTTTTTCCATGAGGTCTCACTTCGTATCTGTCACTTTTACTTTGGAACCACTTTGTATTTTCATTTGTCGGCTTATGTGTCAAGTTTTTCATGAGTAACCACCTTTTACTCATTTTTTTACAGTCCCCTTTTGGCCTATACCCTCTGTCAACATCATTGATTCACCCTTATTTAGAGCATTAAAGATGATTCACCCTTACATTCCATGGAGTCTATTCAAAACCCCATCGATTACTATTATAGGACATCATCCTCTTTGCGTGTCAAATTAATCATGTATCGTTGAGATTTGACCTCCATATTTCCTTATTTGTCTTTGAAAAGCTTTCATCTAAGTAATTGACCAGCCCCTCCAGAACTGTATCAATTATTACTAGTCAACCCTGCATGTTATGCTCTGACAAGGGAAGGCAAAAGTCCACCCATTTTCTCATTCTCCATAACACTCTTTGGTTTTAGTCTCTATCAATTACATTTTTATGTTCCTTGTGCCTTTGTTGAGGACACTTTAATGTGTTAGCTTTGGCAGGCCTTCCCTTGTCAACTTTGGTATATTTATTCCAGGAGAGTGGCTTAGAGGGAAGTGTATCTTGGATCTAGTCTCTTCATTATGGGTGCCTCGAATCAAGCAAACTAAACCATCATGTCCATTTGACTTGGTTGTTTCTCGCATGCTTGACTCCAACTCATTATCACATGATAAAGAAGCATACACTTAATGGTCCAATGCTTCAACAAATTATCCCAACATTTACCGAGGGTGTTTGAGATGTTCCAGACCTCATGAGGGGGTAGTCATTTAGGTAGCCCCCCACATGCCCAACCATAACCATTTTCTAATTCATCTTTAGATGCAATTCATTAGATTTTACTATCTTGGTTGGGTCAATCACAGGGCCCACCACATGAGCCCCTCCTTCATTTGTCTCATTCAAATATTCATAGCCCTTTCTTATTCAGCAGGGCTTCTTTAGTTTTGATCTCCTCCTCACATTAGCTTGGGAGAATTTGGTCCTTCTCAATTTAGCAGTATTCATTGTATTAGTCTTGGAATTTTTATTCCAAGAACATGTATATGGAACTCTTTGTATCATTGTATTATTGTTTGGCCATCTGATGCCATCACATCATGTATCATGTACTATTTTTCTCAACCCCACATCGTTCGACGTACCATTATTCTTTGTACGGAGTTGTCTTGACGAGTATGGGTATGCCTCCCCCACCTCATTGAGGTCATGTCCACACCATATGGATACTCCTATCTGACAAATAGGTCCCACCTCCTCCATGCCTAGTTCGTCCCTTCATTATGATAGCTCTCTCTGTCTCTCTCTCCATTGACTCCCCCTTTGACGTCCTATGAAAGTGAGCCTACAATGTATTTTGGTCATACGATGTGCTCCTAACACTCGTACATTGGAGGGAAATATGTTATCACCTAAAAAGTGATCACCTAGCCATTTTCCACTAGGATGATTAAAATACACCATGAAGTATGGTTTTTACACATTAAAACCTATGTTCACCTTAAGAAACAATTTAGAGAACCACTTTTGCTAAATTATTTTTGTTTGCTCACTTGAAAATAACCTAGAAACCCATTTCATTAATTTCATGTTATTTTCATATTTAGCCATTTCGTGAAAATAATTAAAAATGTTTTCACCCATCCATAGGAATAATTAAATAAATCATTATTTATTTATTATTATTTATTCATTTAACTTCTCTCCATTGAAATAATTATTAAATCATTATTTATTAATTATTTCGAACCCATCTTTGACCATATGACCCAAGAATAATTAAATAAACCATTATATATTTATTATTCCTTAATCATTACACATTCTCCTATGAAATCATTATTAAATCAATATTTAGTAATTATTTCTCACTTACCTTAACTATATGTGCTTAAAGTAATTAATAAATCATTTTTATTTATTAATTACTTTACCCACTTTTCTTAATTAACTCAATTATTATTTTGTTTTAGTTAGTTCCCAAAATATATATTTTTGACCATTTCATTGATCTTTTTCTCTCCTAACGATTATACCTTTATTTGGTCTAATAATATTTGATTATGGCTTCTGTTTACTGTTGAGGGAGAGGCGATGTGCTACTTTGGCTGATATGCATGATGTAGCCTTGGAAGTAGAATCAAACATCATGGCTACAAAGAAGCTCAAGGGAAATGCTAATAGAAGGAGATAGAGGGGCGAGTCTTCATCATCTTCAGATCCCAAGATCGATAAAATGGCCAAGATGATAGAGTCATTAGCCTCTGAAATTTCCAAATTAAAGGTTGAGCAACACCTTGGGAAAGGAAGGGTTCCTAATACCTTTGTTCCTAGAAATCCAAATCAATATACAAGAGCTAATGAGCAGTTGTAGATTTTGCAAAGAAGCAAAGATGCCCATGAAGACTAAAGGGTGAAAACCCCTTTCTAGAACATAGTCATGGAAGAGGAGCAATTTGATGAAGATGATGAGATCCATTGTATGGAAGACAAAGGCAGTGCCCCTTTTTTGACCTTAGCTGCCTATGAAAAGTCATTATTCAATGATCAGATCAGCCAAGAGTGGGATGATGAAGCTATTCTACAAACTGAAGATCAACACAGATATAATCTGAGGTTGAAGATGAATAATGCCAAGGAAACTCTTGTTCAAAGAGTTGTTGTCCCTGTAGTATAGGAAGTTAATAAGAAGAAGCAGCCGACAGTTGATCCCATCATCCTCAAAGCTCCAGCCCATGAGGTAAGAGGCCCTAACAAGTCTCCTTCTCCTTTTAGTTTTGAATCAGAAATCCAGAAGCTAAGAATACCTATACCTCTAATTGAACTAGTGAAGAATGAGTCCTTCAAAAGATCTATCCTCAAGGCCCTTGAGCCTAAAGCCATCCAAGCCTCCACTGACTATCTAAATCTGCAATATGACCAACCAGCTATTATTCTCAGCCCAATGATTGAAAATTGTGAAGACAGCTCCCCGTCATTCTATGCCTCTTTGACTATTCATGATAAAATCCTTCACAACTACCTTCTGGACACTGGAGCCAGCCATAATCTAATGCCCAAGGCTGTCATGGATGAGCTGGGTCTTGACATTACCAAGCCTTATCATGACCTATTTTCTTTTGACTCTAGAAAAGTGAAATGCCTGGGATTAATCAAAGACCTAGCCATCACTTTGTCTCAACTTCCCATGAAGAGCATGATGATGGATATTGTGGTAGCGGATGTACCCCCCAAGTTTGACATGTTTCTTTCCAGAGGCTAGATCAAGAGATTAGGTGGAACATTGCATAATGATCTGTCCTATGCTACTGTCCTAGTTTTTGGAGGTGAAAATAAGAGATTGTACAGGGAGGCTCGGTTGGCTTATATTATCAGCGATGAAAGGAATCCCACTAATCATCCCATCTATGCTATCGATACTGATTTTGGAGCTTGTTTTTCATATTGAAGAATCTCAGTTGGCCTCTATGTAGCTTAAGAATCCAATTTGCCAGATCACAGAGGAAGAAGGCCCACAAATTTGGGACATGTTCTTTAATGGAGATTGCTCTAAGGAAGTTGAAGGGGCAGGTGTAGTCCTTGTGTCCCCCACACAAGAATGCATTCATTTATCTTTCATATTAACTTTTCATGTACAAATAACACAGCAGAGTACGAAGCCTTGATGTTGGGCTTAAACACTGCTAAAGAAATGGGCATCAAAGGTCTGAAGGTGTTTGGAGATGCAGACCTTATCATTCAGCAAGTCAACAAGACTTTCCAAGAAAAGCATCCAAGGCTGAAAGCATACAAAGATGAGGTGAAATATAGACCATCGCTACCTGACAATGTCAAATATTGGAAAGTTTTTGAAGAGGATGATCAAATTAATAGGCTTTTACAAGTCTTTGATGAATTTGCTGAAATTCATCAGAAGAAAATCAAAGAAACCTTTGATAGAAAGGTAAAATGGGACAATTTTCAGTTTGGTGACTGGGTTCTCAAATGGGATGCGTTAAAGGAAAAGAAGGGAAACCATGGTAAATTTGATGCCTCGTGGATAGGTCTGTTTGTCATCGCTCAAGTTCAGAGGAGCAACATTTTCATTCTGCACTATTTAGAGGGGGAAGGTGTTTTTTATGGCCCAATCAATGGGAAGTTCTTGAAACTTTATTTCATTTAAGGCTTTAAAGCCTTGGTATTGTAAATAAGTTTTTTCCAGTTTTTATTTTCATTACAAAAGAGACTCCATGCCCAATGGAACACTAGGAGGAAGATTTGATTTTGTTTTTATAGGAAAGGCATTGTTCTACAGTTCTTGAAACCTCACAGGGAGGCTTTCATCCCCAGAAGGAGCCAGTGTTAGCCTTGTTGGCAAATGGCCCAAAAATGGATCCAAATATGCTCTTTAACACTCCCGAAGTCTTCAAAATTTTCTTAAGGATCATTCAAAGAGCAAAACAATCGCATGCCAAGAGCCCTTAGAAGGGCGGAAAAGCACTATCGGGAGGCAAAAACCAGAGAAAACCATGAAAACGATGTATCGCAGGCATAAACATAGAGACACATAGCAGCCGTTAGATTTGGCCGATCAACGGTCCAGATCTAAGCAGCAAATCGCAAATCGGCCAACAAAAAGGACTTAAGGTTTGGTGGAAGACACCCCCGATCAGCGATCTCCAATGATCGGATCAGCGGGTCGCAATCGCGAAGGCAAGCCAGCGGAGTAAGGGAAGACCGATGGAACTTGCGATTGCGATCAGTGATGCAATGTGGATCGTTGATCAAGCGCGCAGATCGACGACCCACATTGCGTCGCAGGATCGCTATCGAAGAACATTATGGAGCGAGGCCATTATACAGGCATGTGTGCGACCTGATGAACCAGACCTGACGGTATTATAAGTATTATTGCATAATATTTCAAGGCTGCAGAAAGGACTTTTTAAATACATTTTCGCGTATTTCGTTATTTAAAAAAATACAAAGGGAACCAAGGAGCAGAGCCGATGCGATAAGACCCGGAACAGAAAGGGTTCAAGAATGAAAATATATAATTTTTTAGGTCTGCTAAAGCTATTTTTTCATGTATTTTCAGTGTTTTTAAACATATTCCAAATACAAAGGGAAGCAAGGGACCAGGCCACTTGTGATTTGCAATAACGACCCAAAGGGTGGACCCGATAGAGGAATAGGCCATGTTTAAGGACTTTTTAAGTCTGAAGTGAATAGAGATGGGTAGGATTTCTCATTGTTGTAGTGTTTTCTGTTTAAAATAGAAAACAGTCATTATTTTTTGTGGAAGTCCACAATATGGAAGCATTGCTTTGTGTTAACAGAAAAGGGGTTGTTGCAGGGATTTCATAGGCCCGATAGCCACTGCATTGTAGGTACAAGTGGCCAGCCATCATTAGAGGCATTGTGCAATAACATCTTCATGCCATAAGAGAGATTCGGCTGGGAGACAACGGCCGGTGGACAGAGGCTAGAAAGGGAAAAATCATAGCGCAACACAGTTGAATCAACGGAAACATCATGGAGCATCAACAGTGCAAAACAGTCGAAAACAACAGAAGTGATTGTGGGGCATCTCTGGCACGAGAGAGCTCCCTGCCAGCGTAGCCAAAATATCAGAACACGGTTACTCTTTTGTCAGAAGAAGAAACCTCCAAGCCCATGTGTTCCTAGTCATGGCATCAAGTTGTTGAAAAAACAGAGAGGATAGATTAAGACACTCCGAGCCTTTGAGAGCTCAAGAGCATTGTAAAAGGCCTATAAATGGCTGAAAATTAAATGTAACAAGGGTTCAACTTCTGGAGACTGTGGAGACTTTTCTGCTCAAGCTTTTCATCTTCATTCTAGCAAATATAAGCTTCTTTTGTTGTTACATGTTCAATATCCATTTCTCTTATTTTCTAAGCTTGCACTTGGATAGTCTATTCATGCTTCCTTCTGTGTCTAATGCCAGATAACTGTCATCTTACTCTATATTGATAAATTGGATTTGCAATTGAATAGGTTGTTCATGTTTCTTCTATGTCTAATACCAGATAACTGTCATCTTATCTCTGCGTTGATAAATTAGATTTGCAAGCTTCTTTTACTTCCTATATCTGGCCATTCATATGTGTTTATATATGCATCTTCTGGTACAGTCAGTGTTCTCCATCTATTCATTGAATCTACAAACTATTGAACAATAGTGGTCTAAAGCCTTGTAAATTTGAGGGTGTTCATGCATGTCTTGAGTAAAAACAGAGTTGAAATGGTTATCTGGCTTGATGCAAACCATCATCCATTCCAATAGTTCAGAGAACAATATTGAAGATTACATGTTACTAGGCATCTCCGAGCTACAACCTAGGAGATTTTCCGTGATAACACTACCTTTATGTAACACCCCTCCCTTCTGTGCTAAATTATTGTAAACCTAAGCTGAGTTAAATCTAGGTGTGATATCCACCCTTGTGTGTTAAATGATTGTAAACCTAAGCTGAGGAAATCTAGGTGTGATACCCTCCTTTTTGGGTTAGACTATTCTAAACCTAAGCTAAGGAAAGTTAGGTGATATGTAATATGAAAAGAAAATGTGTTATTAAATAAATTAATAAAATAAAACACTTGGAGGGTAGAGCACCAAGAGAGAGGAGATTCTTTCCAAATCCCACTAAGGAATGGATAGAGATGAATCTTTCATGATAAAGCTTCTAGATGTGATTCTAGATAAGCTTGGATGGATTGGAGATCCATCGGATGGATGGGAGATAAAGATCCATCGAACATAAAATCTTTGCGGGAGATAAAGGCAACCTTTTATGAAGAAAAGCCTCATGGGAGATAAAGACGAGCTTTTCTGAAAAAGACCTAGGAAAATGGAAAAAATCCATAAAAGCGGGACGCCACCAATGGAAACCAAATCATGAAAGAGGGTATTAAATACCCAGTGCATTGATCAATTGAGGATAGTTTATCCTTGGAAAGAACTTCAGCTCGGGCGGAATCAGAGGTGATTCATGGTTGGGTGGTGGTGCTCCTCCCTCCAAGTGATTGTTTTAGATGGATTCACATGCGTGGAATGTTTGTATGTCGGTCTCTTACCCTTTTATGTCATTATAGTATTTGGTTCAGTTATATAGATGTTGCGTTAATTATGGAATAATTGTAGTTTATGCATATGCCAATTATGGATTTCATGTTAAAATCAGTAGAAGGATTAAGTCATGTGAATTCAATGCAGTATTGGATATGTTGCCCCATTTTGGTTTATGTATTAGTATGATGTTATTTGTATTCATGTGATTGATTTCATTCTTATGCATGTGGATGAGTGAGATATCCATTGAATCTAATGGTGATCTTCATTATGTTAGTGAAGGAACGTGGTAGGTATTTAACGTTATATAAAGTCTCTAGTTTAACATGGCAGATAGTGGTAAATGCATGCAGATCATTATGGTATAGTCTATGATGGTCAAATTATCTATTGCATAGATACTCAATGAGGCTAGAATTGCATTCTATTTTATGCTTAGAAGTTATCTTATTATGGAATTGATGGAAATTTATTATGCATGTGATTAACTGAGTTAATGGCTCTTATAAAGTTTATGCATGCATATGGTAATTAGGATTATTAGTGTTGAGGAAGTTATTGGCATGAGATATAGATGCATGCAGAACCATTAGGAAGTTCTATATATATATATATATAGATATATATATATATATATATATATATATATATAATTTTCGAGGATATCGATACCATGCATGTCACAAGAGGTTTGATGGCTGCATGTTATAGCTCCTCCTTCCTTCCAACTGTGGTTGTGTTTATAAAATCATTTGAGGAAGATGAGATAATGTGTCTATGGTATAAGGTTACTTCCTAAATGTGATGTAGTAGCCCAACTAGGAGAAAGGAACATGAATCTTAATTATACCTAAGAAAAATTTTAATATTTAGGGGATTAAGGATTGTTTTTCTAGGTAGGCCATGGAGGTACGTTACATATTTTTCATCCCTTATCCCTTGAGTTCATCCTCCCATCAAGAGTGGATCTCAAGTCCAGCTTGGTAAAACGATAAGAATTCATGAACTACCTCCTTCACCTATATATTTACTACCATCCATAGGCAAGAGGTTGGCTTTTGGAGATTTATTTTACCCTTATGTTGTTGATGTGATAGATACCATTCCATGCATTAGGGTGGTTAGAGATGCACTTTGTGGCAAGGAAAGGACAAGTCAACTTGGAGGAGCTCTTCTACAATATCAACACCTACTTTTGGTTGTAACTCACTCCATTTCTATTAGTGCAAAGATTTCATTGTTTTCCTATATATGATGTTATGATTTCATGTATTTCAATACCACGTTGATCTATTGAACCAAGTGATTAGATGATGCTACATAGATCTCGTAGATTATTGGCTTGTGTTTTCTAATTGTACAGGTTCTAATTATAGCGGTTTGAGCTAGGATTGGAGCATACAAGCCAAGGAAGGAGCGAAGCATATGACAGACACCAGGTAGGCTTCATCCTGTTATCTATTTACTTTAAGGAAAGTATTAGTCCCTTTGTCTTTATGTTGTTCTAGGTCAGTCCAACAAGCCTAGGGAAGATACTTATGTCCGCAGTCGTACATTATGTATAACAAATTGGCAACCATACTAGGGAACGGTGTATTTCGTTGGTGGTTTCTTTGTCCACTGTGCTTGTCTTACCTCTTATTCAGACCTTTATTATCTTATTCAGTCAAGAACACACCTAGTAAGACCTTTTATTGAGTCTCAATTGCAATCCTTGTGTCGAAACTTTGCATCTCTTGACTAATGCACCCTCTGGTCTTTAGACAGAGCATTGCACCCCATATTAGCCTTATTTGAGCCTGCTTTTCATAGCACTGGTGCCTTATTTTCACTTCTGTTAGCCCCTGTCCATGCACAAACTTGATTTTCTCTTGATTTTCTCTCATCAACCTTTTTCCAACTACTCTTCCTTGAGTCTTTGAGTGCCTTCTGGTCCTTCTGAAGCCTCCATTTGGTTTGCTTTCATTTTTACTTGCCTTTGATAAGGATTTGTTTATATTTTCCTTTGTTATTATCATTAGGTTGTTTGCAAACTAATTTTGTTTGATCATTGAGTGTTAGATGAATTGATGTTTTAATCATCATTCTAAAAAGTTTGTTTGAATTAGTGATTAAACTTTATATCTTTGTTTCCATCTAAAAATTAAGTGGAATCCAAAAGAAAATATTATGCATAATGCATTGCATATAGGGATTTGATTTTGATTGGAAAAGTGAAGTTATAGAGATCAATTATTGCATCACATGTTTGTTGCATCGTTGATTGATTTCTTCTTCCCCTACTTAGTTAGGCCTTTCATTGTTAAAAGGAAAATGAAAATAATTATTTTTGTCATGTGAGTTACATCATAGGTGTGTTCAGGCGACATCGAGTTTTGAGCCTCAAAATCGAAACCTAATCAAAGATAAACTTTAAAATATTTTGAATCAACCTAAGGATAATTTATAGCATTAATGCAAACACTTAGATGTCTAGGCTAGAGACCTATTTCAACATCATTAAACGTAGGAGTTGTCGTTGTTTTCCAGCGTTGTATCTCGAGGGTGAAATCTCTTTCAACGTACATGAGTTTATAGGATCATTCTCCACATAAATTTGGGTATATTGGACGATGCTCCACGCATGTAAAGTATATGGGAACGCTCTCATTGAATGGTGATGCATTAGACAACACTACTACAGACTGCACTTCCATGTACCATCGAGTATATTTTAGAAGTACACCCTAGGTTGCTATCCATCCATAGGTAACTAAGTCAGACACCATATACATCGTGATACACTGAACACAGAATTCGGGGAGATTTCTTGCATGTACGTTAGGTCCTTGGTTCTCCAAGGTGTATATTATAGTTCACGGTTGCTTAGTAAACCTTTTGCCTAGTTTACCCCTTCGTTTTATTTTGTGTTTCTAATTTCTAAAATCAATTAATTGATTGTGAAAACATCCTCTTTGTGGAAAAACTCCTTAGTATATCTTAGGTTGAGACTAATGGAAGTGGTTCCTGAGTAAACCAATCAAGGAAACCCCTTTGAAGAGAATCATGTTCCTTTTCCTTATTTTGTAAATATTGGTGCTCCTTATATGGAAATGTTGTCCCTTTCTGTATTTACCATTGGTTTGCGAGTTTGGTTGTTTTCGAGCACTATGGTTCTGAATGTCCAAACTTCTTCTCAACCAATTTCTCCTCCACCTAAAAAGTATCAACCTCAAGTTGAACCTTTTCCTTCTTCACTTGTTGTTTCTTCATCCCTTTCTTCCTCTTCTCCTGCTCAAAGTCTTGATTTTAGTAACCAGGAATCTAAGAAGAAAAAGAAAAGGATGAAGAAGGAGAAGAAAAATAAGTAGGGGGAAAACCAAGCAACCATTTCCATGGATGCAACTAGTATGGAGAAACTCTACAATCATTCCCACAAAGTTAAATTCCCATGAAAGATTTGTAAGGGTAATCACCTTCTAAGAGATTTTCCTGGCATTCCCAAGGTGTTAGAACTATGGTCCATAGGATCACATAAGCCTTTGTCATCAGCCTCTCGTGATCATGCTGATGAAAAGCCTTCAACTAGTGATAGTAAGGTCCATGGAAAAAAAGGTAAAGTCAAGTTTCCTTGTAGGTTATGTGAAGGGAATCATCCTGTTCACCTTTGTCCCTATTTGGATGATGCCCCAAAAGTGTCAGAAAACCTTACAGCTTCTCAGCCTCATCTTCCGAATGGTTATCGAAAGCTTTCTCCCAATCCTCCAATAGTTGATGAAATGATTGATCAGAATATGAATCCAGTCAATCCCACTGTCTTTAAACATGAATCCCATGAGCCAGTTCCTGACCAACCATTGGTTGAGAAAATTTTTGACCTGATTCCACCTTCATTCAATCATACTTTTCTCATAAAGAGTGAGGATCATACCGCTCAGGTTCTTCTTGTTTCTTCTTATTCTATCAGACAAGGAGGGATTTCTCTCGTTCCCACGAAACCCCCTCCAAGGAAACAGGTCGTTGCCTTTGATTGGAGTTGATTGACATAACCTTGTCTCCCTTCTTACATGTCTTTTAAGATCATGGTAAAGGGTTATGATAAGAACATTCATCACATTGTTATAGATGAGGGAGCTTTTGTTAGTATTCTATCCTCCACTGCTTATCAATATTTGGGTTCCCCATAGCTTGTATTCATTGCTCCAAATCTGTTAGTTTTTAACAGAAGAACCAGTCAACCCTTAGGGATCCTTCCTCAGTTTCTTGTTACCTTGGGAGGAAAAACTGTATGTATTAATGTTATGGTTGTCATAGGCCCTTTGGATTTCAATTTTCTCCTCAGGTGAGACTATGTTTATACTATGAATGTTGTCATGTCCACACTCTTTTGAGTGATGTGCTTCCCGCATGATGGAAGGACTATGGCTATCGATCAGCTTTCATTTCTTGGTCCTGATTTGAATGTCAATCATCCTACTTCCCTAAGAGTTCCTAATGTGCAAGTGGTATATTCCCCACCACAGGTAAATTATGTGGTAACCTATCCCATTCATGTACCTATTGATGAAGATGAGCCTTTCGCTATTCGCTAAACTTCTTTCGGCCTAGATCTAGTATGTGATATGGTGAATCATTTACTGGGGGAATTGGAGCCTGATCTTTCCATTGGATCCTTTGATATGTATCCCTTCTAGAGCATTTTTCTTCCATCTGATGAGAACCTCTTGGAAACCAAGTCTCTTGGAGGCCATGATCTAATTTTGGAGTAGAGTCCCTTGTCTTATGTCAAGCTTGTTAAAAATGAAACAAGGTCCTTTGAGAAAAGTTCCTTTTCTTATGTCAAGCTCGTTAAAAAATGAAATAAGGTGTCATGAGAATAGTTCTTTTCTTGTGTCAAGAAAATTAAAAAATGAAAAAGATCCCCTTCTAATTCGATTCTTTGATTAGATCTCGTAAATTCCTAGTTGAGTCTTTCACTTGATCTCGTAAATGAACCTTCATTCCATCCATCTGTTAGTAACCAGTAGTATACTTAGGTGAATGAAATGAAGCTTATGGGGGGGCATGTACGTCGAATTGAGTCATTATGTTGGGGGCATGCAAACTTATTTCAAGAATAGTTTTTCTTTGTTTCAAGCTTGTATAAAAATGAAACCAATCTCAAGCACAATGTCTTTGTTTCAAGCTTGTGTAAAATGAAACTACTCTCAACAATAGTGTTTCTCATTTTTCAAGCTTGTATAAAAATTAAATCATCTTCAAGTATTTTCAAGCATATTTTCCCATTTTTCAAGCTTGTGTAAAAATGAAACCATTCCCACTTTATACCTAGCGATTGCCATTTTTATCAGCATGTTGATACCATATGAGCCTTGTTTTTTCATTCCATTGTCACCATCTTCTTGGTCAATCATATGCTTTCATATGGTTGTTTTACCCTTGCATGGGGAACTGCTCCAATGAGTGGTCTTGTTAGCCTGCCTCTTGACCTATACATGTTTTGAGAAGTTCCATCATCATTGGAACCAATTGCAACCATTTATAACACTTGCTCCTCCAAGAGGAGTCCTCTTTCATCTCTTTTCAAGCTCCAAAAATCTGAAAATATTTTCGAGCACTTGTCTTTTCAAACTCGTTAAAGTAAATGAAAATAATTCTACTCAATATAAGTTTAACCCTTTTCCGGACTGAAATAGACTACTTAAAAAAAAGGTATACCTTAGTTCAACATGGCTAAGAGGTTCTCTTGAGTATTATTTTCTTCCTTTTCAGACCTAAGGGACTATCTACAAAAAGGAACATCTGGAGTTTTCTTTTTCGCCTCTTTTTCAAACTCTCTAAGCATGAAAGAGATGTCAAGTTTTCACATTCGTTGGACTCTTAAAAACATTAAAGAACAATGGACTTGTTGTTCATGATGGGACTAAACCACTCCTTCTCTGGGTTTGTTAAATAGGGATTCATCTGAAGGATGAACTTACAGATCAAGCATATGTTATCCTCCTGAAGCTTGTTAAAAAGTAAAGAGGTATTGACTAGTATGGTTGGGGAAATTGGGAAAAAAAGGTACTCCATTTGTTAATGGCAAAAAGTCACTCTTGAATACGACCCTCTTCCACTTCATCTCTGTGGTTATTGGGTTGGGGAATATGCTTGTATTTTGTTTTATCATACCTTTTCAAAGCCTCTATTTTTGGTTTTGGGTCAATCCTGCCAACTCCATTCAATGTCATCATTGTGTTCAAGATAATTCATTAAGTCAATATCTGCTACAATACCCTTAAGCCTTCATTTCATGTCTTCCTTTCCTGATCCAATTCTGTATTAGCATCATTCTAATCATTTTGTCTCAAAACGTGATACATGTTTCTTGTCATTGATGGGGGATACATCAAGGCCCTCCTATGATGGGTCACTTCATGTCGACATCATCTCATTATCGAGGAAGTTGACCTAGAAACACCCCTTTGGTACTTTGGTGCTTGCATACATCAATGGCAAGTTTCCTCACTCTCAGCGACAGGTTTACATCATTGGCCTTAGATCGAAAGATTATGTGTGGTGTTCAACATCAACTCATTCATTATCACCATGCGGATTGTACTAGAGTACCTTGAGAGCCATTAGCATCATCGATGGTTTCTCTCACGTATGTTAACGGCTTAAATCATTAGTCAGTAATCAGATGATGTCTACCATGTTCAACCTCAACTCATTGATTCACATGCTTAGACTCATACGTTGGTTAGTCATGTGAATGAGATAGAAGACACTAGATCTAGTTTCATCTATCCGAGCTACAATTTCAGGAGTAATGCAAGATCACAACATATGATGGCTATGATCGTATAGAAAGTCATCCAGTCATGAGTCCACCATATTTCATCTATGGATGTGTATTTTGATCATTGTATAGGTAATGTTAGCTTATGTGTTAAGTATGGGTATGCCTCCCTCAGCGAAGATGTCATGATGTAAATGTATTGTAACAAATGATTATCTCGCAGTTGTTCTTGATCCCGACTTGTCACAAGGTAAATCACTTCAGTCATCAACTATCATTTCTGACTTTTTGTTTTAGGGGGCAATCTGTTATAGGAAATTTTGTCATATCTGGTTGATAGGCCTTCAAATAAGATCATTCACATCCTTTGAACACTTTTTCATACTCCCTACAAAAATCCCTAAGTATGCATCTCTCATATCCTTGAATTTCTGCCTAAAACTGCCTCATTTCAGTCATTTTTAGGACCAACACACCTTGGCCCCTCATTGGCCAACGTTGACTACCAATTTTCCCTATTCTATACATGTGTTGATCGCCAGCAAGTTGCTCAATTTTGGGAGTGCGTTGATTCTAGAAATTTGGGAAAATAAAAAAGAATCCCAAAGCTTCCTCTTCCAGAGGCTTCCAGGATTTGTTGTAACTATTTACCTCAGATAAAAATCTTGAATCCGATCCTATCCTACCTTGGATTTTTCAACTCTTATCCCTTGAGCTCATCCTCCCATCAAGAGTGGATCTCAATCCCATATTAAAAGGATAAGAATTCATGAACTACCTCCTTCACCTGTATATTTAATGCCATCCAGAAGCAAGGCGTTGGCTTTTGGAGATTTATTTTACCCTTATGTTGTTGATGTGGGAGATATCATTCCATGCATTATGGCAGCTAGAGGTGCACTATGTGGCAAGGAAAGGACAAGTCAAATTGGAGGAGTTATTCTATAAGATCAACACCTATTTTTGGTTGTAACTCACCCCATTTCTATTAATGAAAAAAGTTCTTCATTTTCCTATATATGATGTTATGATTTCATGTATTTCAATACCACGTTGATCTATTGAATAAAGTGATTAGATGATGCTATATATATCCCATGGATCATTGGCTTGTGTTGTCTAACTATGCAAGTTCTAATTATAACGATTTGAGCTACGATTAGAGCACACAAGCCAAGGAAGGAGCAAAGCTAGGCATACGACATATTCTAGGTAGGCTTCATCCCGTTATCTATTTACTTTAAGGAAAGAATTAGTCTCATTGTCTTTTTGGTGTTCTAGGTCAGTCCAACAAGCCTAGGGAAGATACTTTTGTCCCCAGTCGTAGATTTTGTATAACAGGCATGTCACTTTTATTTATCAAAATATATGCCAATAAAATAAAAACATAGTTTTGATATGTCTAATCCCTAGGTGTGATGTTCATGGTAGCATACTATTTCCTAAGCCACTCGCCGAAGAAAACAACCCATCCGCTCAGATACCCTGAAAGTATGGCGTTGATAATGTTGAGGAACCTCCTAGAGCCACATGTCTATAATACCCTGAGTCAGACCCTCAAGGTTCTTCTTTGCCTCTTGAATCTCCTCTTCCCCTTCTCATTCATGGCCACCCAATCCACCTTGTTGACCTCACCTGTGGATTGGAAAAACTCCAACTTGATGGATCAGTCCAATATCTACATGTAAAAATGATATTAGTCTTAACACAACAAAAATAATTTTAAAACAAAAATCAAAATCATACATAAAAATCAACATATTTTTAAAAGTCCCTTTTACCCAACGAATCCCACTGAAATCCATCAAGAAGACCTAGATCTGGATGTCCTTGGAAATTTGTGCCTGCATAAGGAAAATCCTCAATCATGATTAGTTGACCTTGCAACCACCTAAAGAATGTGGAACCATATGAGAATACCTTACTGCCCCCATGGTGTGTCATCAAATCGACCCATCTCATCATACAAGGATCTTGTGTTGCTGGGTCATTGACATCTACTTGTGGATGCATCATAGGTACCCTTTCTAGGAAAAATTACACTGAAATTGATCCATATCCGAAGTTTTTTAGCAGACCTATCTTGCACTTAGTCAACTGGAATTTCATATTGATAAATATCCCTTCACACCAGTTAAAAATTATGGGCTTCATACACTCCAAGGCATATTTCGTTTGTGCCTTAGTGGCCAAATGCAGAGTTTCACTCCGTAATATGCGGGTAATAGTGAATAACACAATTTTGAGAGGAAGATCCCTCACATTCTTGATCAGAATCTTTCCATTGTTTTTCCTTGTTCCCACAAAACAGTATTGGACAATGAAATCATAATTTGTTTCACCACCAACTCTGTAACCAGCTAATGAAACTTGGTCCCCTATTTTTTATATCCTAGTTAAAAATTAAATGTCCTCTATATCAATGGTGAGAGTATGAACACCAACTTGGACAAAAAATCATCTATATCCGACATTCTCACCAAATGCTCCAATAACTGTAATTAATCTCCCATGCCCAAGATCAGGAAAAACTTCATCAACCCACATTGGCGAAGTTCCACCAATGTATTTTCATCATTGGCTATAATTAGATATTCCATTTGGTGCTCTCTTTCCCTCAACTCCAACATTCTAGTAATGAAAAGATCTGTAAACATCAAATGGAAAAAATATCAGTCGATCAACAAAATAAATCTTAAATTTTTTCACTTCAAAAATTATGCCTTCCTTTTTTTTGCATCAGTCACAGTTTTTCTTTTATAGACAGTTTGATTGTGTCGCACCCCCATCGTTTGGGATTTGTGACACCTATGCAGTGTTGGTGTTCCCAATATGGGAGAGGTGCGACACTCGTAGGGCGAAATTCCCTCTACAACTAAAATTAAAATCAGCCTAAATCATTATGGAAAATGAAAATAAAAATCGAAAAAATGAAGAGGAGGTTGATATCTCTTACCTAGAAGAAATTGCGTCGAAAATCATCCACTAAAACGCCCAAAATCACCTCCTGGAGATCAAGTTGAAATGAATGTTTTTTCTACTCTAGCAATTGGTAAAAACAAATTGTAAAAATGAAATTACTCTTCCCCTTTTTAAAAAATGGGATTAAAACATATTTTATTATTTTATTTTACCATTTCAAATCTTTTATTTAAACAATACCTTATTCTACTTATCTTTCATATATTTTGGGCATATATGGTGATTTCGATTGTTTAAGTGTGTGCAGATTATCGGTAAATATTGAAACAAAATTTTTCAGAATGAGCATACTTTTATTCTTTTTTGGAATCATTAAATTAATGAAAAAGACATTTATTGGAGTTTTCTTTTTCAATTTTTCAAACTCTCTCAATATGAAAAATCATCGAGCTTTACTTTCTACAGGCTCATTAAAATTTCACATTGGAAGAACTTAATGAATTATATTTTATCATCTTTTCGCACTTGTTAAACCTAAATGAAAAAGCCCATTTCATATTTTTCTTTGCATTTATTTTCAAACTATCTAAACATGAAAATACATCTAGTTGTGCCTTCATTGGACTCGTAAAACTTAAACAACAAAGGACCCATCTAAAAACTAGGATCGAAACCCTCCTTCCTAGGGTTAGCTAAAAATACTCTGAAGCACTCGTCTAAAGGATGAGCTTATACTTCAAGCATATGTTATCCTCCTAATTTGTGGGGGGAAATTAGGAAGAGAATATGTATATTATGGCAACAAGTCACTCTTGAACATTACACCCTTTCACTCCTTGTGTTAAGGTTGGGAAATCCACTTGTCTCTTGTTGGTCATACCCCTTTGAAAAGTCTTACACTTTGATCTATGATCCACTTTTTGAGTCAGTGTTTCCATGAAAATTATCTTTTCATCAATATGTTCAAGAGAAGTTCAACCTAATTTCAATTCTTGAGCCTTCTATCACATCGACAATATATGAATTATCCATTTTTTACAATCCTTAAAGACTTCTATCGTGTAAGCCATCCCTAAGCCAGTCCTAAATTACTCTATGCTCCACTATACTTCACATTTTTATACTAGTTTCATGTTGTTGATGGGGGATACATCAAGTCCCTCCAACAACGACTCACTTCCAAACGACTTCAGCACATTATTTGGGAAGTTGATTTAGAAACCATTCAGTACCTTGGATCTTGCATGCCTTAATTTCAAGTTTCCTCACGTTCGACAATAAATCTATAGCATTGACCTTCGATCAACTATGAGTGTTTGGCTTCAAATAATTTATTCACATTTCATAGAATGTACTTGAGTACCTTAAGGGCCATTGTCATTTTTGGTGGTTCCTTTCACGTCTGCTAACAGTTTCCATCATTGACTGGTAATCAGGTGGCATCTACCATGTTCGAACTCACCACATTGATTCACATGGTTAGATTTGTATTCTGACACGATATAGATGAAGACCTTGGACCCTGTTTGTTATGTCTAGATTGTGATGGAGTCTTTTGAGTATTTATGAATGTTGCATAGATCCACAATGTATGTTTGGTGGCTACATTCATATTGAGTCATACGAGCATGAATCCATGATGTATTTTGGTGGTTGTGACTCTCCTTGTTTGACATTGATATTTTCATATCTATATGTATGCTTTGATTCATTTGTATTCTGAGTATGGGAATTCCTACCTCAAATATGATCATATGATATGTTGACACCTAATCCGAAACGGATGGGTGAACTGGACAGTCATCTAGAAGATGAACTGATCCGTTTTATGTATGTATAAATAATAGTTGGCTAATGAATAAAATTATCAGTTCTTTCTTGCGCTCATTAATTTCTGGAGTTACCCTGGCCTGACATGGTATCAGAGCTCAGGTCCCAGTCCCTAAAATTAGCTGTAACTCCTGCCTCTGCGCCCTCTGGCCTGTATACGCTGCCTCTGGCCTGAATACGCTGCCTGAGCGCATTGCCTGACACACCTCTGCTCCTCTGCTCCCTGGCGCACCAGCGCTGCATACGCTCTCTGCTCTCTATCCTGACAAATCCGCTCATTCTGGTGTAACGCTAGATGAGCACCTGTTGAAGCTTCGGCTGCTATGGAAGACGCAGCAGGAGGTATTGAAACATCTATTGTCTCTGCAATCGTTTCAACTGCTCTCTTTCCACTTCTTTGATGACATTAACGAGCCTATTGCCGCATCAGTACCCAAACCCTTCCTTGCCATCTTCAACACTTTTTACTGCAACAGCGTTTAAGCTGAACTTGTTTACAGGGTAGAGAGTCGAAGCCCAAGCTCACCTTTCGAAGTGTTCACTACACTGATGCAATACGCACTGCTGCAGTGGCACTGTATATGCTTCGATTGGCATCCTAAGCGTAAATAGCAGTGTAAGAATCCGTGGGCTGAATCGAGATGCCTGTTGGTAGGGAGATAGCCAGCCCACTGCGGCACCCCCGCCGGCCACTCTTCAGCTCTTCAATGAGAGATCTCTCTAGAAATCAATTTCTGAAGGTGAATCTTGTGTTTGATGATATGGTGACTGCGTTTTTTCTTGAAGAATGACTGCGTTGTATTGAAGACTGACATGGTATTGAAGACTGCGTTTTTATTGTAAAAAATGCGACTGCGTTTTTATTGTAATGGTGACTGCGTTTTTGGTGAAAGAATGACTGCGTTCTATTAATGACTGCGTTTTTTTAGAACTGCTCCTATTCGAGACATTTTCCATTACTGACATCAAAGACTGTGTATGGTGGTTCGATGAGCGTGGAGTATTTCTGCATTAAAAAATGAGATCATGTTAGTTATTGTCAATGCTACATTAATTGTGGTATGCATTGGTTTGTGCGCTGGCCTGCTACATTGTTTTTTTTGCAAAGCTGAACGAATGTGGATCATATTTCATAGTGACTTTTCAAAGGGGTTATATAAGCAGTTTTCGAAAGCATTCAAAGTCATATCAGTCAGAACATTTGCACAGTTTGTTTTATGCTGTATTGAAGCACAAAGTGTTATAATATTTCAATGAAATTCTGATGCCTTCTGTCACACATTAGAGGGATTTGTAGAATTTTTTTTATCAAGCAGAAGTTTTTACAGAATGCATTCAATCATCTCTATGGTCGGAATAGTTCTCACTGGCAAGGAGAACTATTCTGAATGTTTTCGGATGGTAAAACACACCCTCATCTACAATGAGCTGTGGAAAGGAGTGTGTGTCGGAGAAGAAGACAAAGACCCTGTGCAGCCTACATCAGATAAAGAACTTGTCATTTGGGAAAACAAGAACAGTAAAGCCTATGCATTGATCGCAGCATCTGTAAATGAGGAAGTAAGTCGTCATATTTCATCCTATTCCACTGCCTTTGAAGCTTTACAAAAGCTGAAAGAACTCTATGATACACATTCTGCACTTGAAGTTGTTCAGCTCATGATTAAACTCTTCACTCTTGAACTGAAAAATAATGATCCTCTTGCTCTTGCATCTGAAATAAAGTCTATAATGCATGATATTAAATCCACTAAGGTTGAGCTGGATATCTCTCTTATTGCCTTTCTCAAAGCACTCTATCCTACATACTCTAATTATCTTGAGTCTTTACAAGCAAATGGAAATCTTAAAGATATAACCTTTGACACTCTTGTGAAAAAGTTTGTTGAAAGAGAGAAAGCCTTTGGAAAGAAAACATTCCATGAATCTTCTGAAGAGACTGTTTGCCTTGCTCATAAAGAAAAGCATCCTGCTCAAGATTCTACAAGAGGAAGAGGTGGACGAAGAGGAAGAGGAAGATACTTCAGAGGCAGGGGGGGCAGACATCCTCAAGCAGAAAAGGCAGATCTGCATTGCATTCGCTGCAAACGAAATGGATCACATGATGCTTCTACATGCAAGCTACCATGGGACAAAGTTGAGTAGAGAAGAAATCAGCAGAAAGGTAAAACTGATGACACAGACAAAGGTAAAGCACCTGAATCTGCTCAATATATTGAGGCACAATGTAACATTGGAGTAAATGAAGATTTGTTTAATGCTTCACTTGCTTCTTCGAAAAATGATTGGTTGCTTGATTCAGGAGCAACCTGTCATATGACTCATAGGAAAGATTTCTTTGAAGATTTCACTGACAATGTTGATGGAGCAGTATACTTTGCAGATCAGTCAAAAATCAAGCCATCAGGGCTTGGCACAATCAGGCTTAAACTGCCTGGTCTTCCAGACTTTCTTCTGGATCATGTTCTATATCTCCCACAGCTCAAGAGAAACTTGCTGTCCTTGGTCCATATCCACCAGCAAGGTCACTCCATTCACATGTTTGATGGCAAGCTTGAGGTAAGAAAGGCATCTGACCACTCACTTGTCATGAGGGGTATAGAAGAAGAAAGACTTCTTAAACTGCAAGGAACCTCTACTCATGCACAACATTTCTCATATATTTCTCATCATGAAGAAGGTGCACTTCCATCAAGTTTATTATGGCATGCTAGATTTGGACATTTAAACTATGATAGTCTCCGCTTGTTGAAGAAAAATGGTGTTGCTGGTTTGCCTACAATTCCTAGAAAACATAAACAATGTGATGCTTGCATTCTAGGAAAGCATAGCAAACAGACTTTTCATGATTCACATTCAAGAGCACATAGGAAGCTTGAGCTTATTCATTCAGATTTATGTGGTCCAATGCCTGTTCCTTCTGCAAATGGAAATAAATATATCATGACATTTATTGATGATTACACCAGAATGTGTTGGGTTTATTTTTTGAAGAACAAATCTGATGCTTTTCAAACATTCAAGAATTTTCATAAATGGATTGAAAATGATGCACAATCTCATATTGGGTCTATTCACACTGATAATGGAAAAGAATATACATCAAATGAATTTGAACACTATCTTCGCCAACATGGGATTAAACATCAAACAACTGTGCCTTATAATCCTCAACAGAATGGTGTAGCTGAAAGAATGAACAGAACAATTTTGAATATGGTATGATCCATGCTTTTCTTCAAAAATGTAAAGACAATGTTTTGGGCTGATGTTGTTCTATGTGCTGCATATATAAAGAATAGATGTCCATCTACTACTATAAGAAACAAGACTCCTTATGAATTGTGGTATGGACATGTTCCTTCGGTAAAACATCTCAGGATTTTTGGTTCCACCTGTTATGCTTTAATACCAAAGGTACATAGAAACAAACTTGGTGCTAGAAGTCGTAAGTGTATCTTCCTGGGGTATTCAAACACATCTAAAGCATACCGCCTCTATGATGAAGTAAATAAAAAGTTTGTTTTATCTAGAGATGTCATTTTTCTTGAATCATCCAAATCTGATAGTGTTGTTGAGCGGCAACTTGATCGCTTGGATAGATTCACAAAACCGAAATCATTCCAAGAGTTTGATAATCAGATTCCACATCTTGAAGGGGGGATTCCTATACTAGATCAACATGTGGAATCTCCTTCTGAAGAACAATCTCCCCTGCATGACACTCCAACAACGGATGATGCTTTAAGTGATGTAATTGATAGAATTGGGAGACTTAATCTTGATTCAGTCCCAACTCAATCAACAGAATAGCCTGGACCATCTCAGAAAGGTCCCCCAAAGTGGCTGACAAAGACACTTGAAAGTGTTCATCCTTATGAAACTGGAAAAACAGGAACCAAAAATACAAACCGACAAGATGGAGGTGATGTAGATAACTCTAATTCACCTGTTGATATGGATGTTACTTATGATTGTGAATTGAACTTGTCTACAGATTTTGAACCAACTTCCTTCAAAGAAGCTGCTTCTCATGATGAATGGAAAGAAGCGATGCAGAAGGAGTATGATGCCCTCATAAAGAATGGCACTTGGAAGCTGGTTGATCCTCCATTTGGAACCAAACCAATTGGCTGCAAGTGGGTCTACAAGAACAAGTACAAAGCTGATGGCTCACTTGACAAGCACAAAGCTAGGCTTGTGGCAAAAGGTTTTGCACAGAAGGAAGGGGTCGATTATGAGGAAACTTTTGCTCCCACAGCAAAATGAGCCACCATCCGGACACTCTTTGCACTAGCTGCTCATAACAGTTGGAAAGTCCATCAAATGGATGTAAAAACTGCATTCTTGAATGGAGACCTAAAAGAGAATGTTTTTATGTCCCAGCCTGAAGGATTTGCTGTGAAAGGACATGAACACAAAGTATGCAAACTTGTGAAGTCCTTGTATGGCCTCAAACAAGCACCACGAGCCTGGTATGAAAAACTAACTGAGCATCTTCTGAAACTCAACTTCAACCATTTTGATCTTGATTATGAAACTTTATTTGTCAAGAAAGTTGGCAAAACAGTTGTATATCTTGTGGTATATGTAGATGATCTTTTAATGACAGGGAACAATGAAAGCTATATTGCATCCATAAAGAAAGAATTAGGAAAAAATTTTGAAATGACTGATTTGGGCTATGTTCATTACTATCTTGGCATTGAAGTAACCCAACATCCAAAGTCCATATTTCTTTCTCAAAAGAAATACATTGGAGATTTGTTAAACAGATTTGGCATGACAGAGTGCAATCCCCTTTGTACTCCAATGGAACAAAACTTGAAGCTCACATCTATTGAAGGAAAGGAATTTGAGGATGCAACAAAGTATAGACAGCTTGTAGGAAGTCTCATCTACCTCACTACTACCAGACCAGACATTTCATTTGTTGTTGGAATCCTCTCCAGATTCATGCAAAAGCCTTGTGAGGGACATTGGTTTGCTGCAAAAAGAGTTCTAAGGTACTTGAAGGGAACTCAAGACCTTGGAATCAAGTATACACAGGTGGACGACTTCAACTTGATTGGATACTCTGATTCAGACTTCGATGGAGACAAAGAAACTCAGGTATCTACTTCAGGATATGCTATGAGTCTTGGATCAGGAGCTGTCTCCTGGAGATCACGCAAACAATCAGTACCAGCAGATTCCACAACAGAAGCAGAATATGTGGCAGCAGCTGAAGCAACGAAAGAAATTGTGTGGCTCAGGAAAATTCTTGAAGATTTGCAAGTAAAACAAATACAATCAACTCCACTCATGATTGATAACACCTCTGCAATAAAGTTGGCCAAGAACCCAAAGTTCCATGATCGTACTAAGCACATCAATACTAAATATCATCTGATCCGACATCATGTTGAGGCCAAAACAATCCATCTCCGTCATTGTTCCACAAACGAGCAAATTGCAGACATCTTCACCAAAGCGCTTGGAAGAGAAAAGCTTGAAAGATTCAGAACGATGCTTGGACTCACCAACATCCCTTCAGATTAAGGGGGGGAATGTTGACACCTAATCCGAAACGGATGGGTGAACTGGACAGTCATCTAGAAGATGAACTGATCCGTTTTATGTATTTATAAATAATAGTTGGCTAATGAATAAAATTATCAGTTCTTTCTTGCGCTCATTAATTTCTGGAGTTACCCTGGCCTGACAGTATTGTAGTTCCTTAATTTTTGTTGGTGGGTTTCCAACCAGATGATCCGTTGTTTCAATGTATTTTCATGATAAAGAACTCTAGTCATCACTCTTTTTCTGAATTCATACTTTAGGGGGTATTCTATTACACATTAATTGTCACATCCATGGGAACTGATGGCATACCCCTATCCTTTGTCATTTGAAGCATAGTTTCCATTAAACCTTGAGTAATATGGAAGAAAAACCTTTCTCTGGAAGATAAGAATGTTGTGAAAACACCATACAAAATCCTAATTTAAAAGGATGTTGCAGGTTGGACCATGATTAATTGTGATGTTGCTAGGTTGTCACACGTTGCATACCTATTGAGCTACAAAACTATCACACTTCTTGTTCAAAAGATGCAACATTATTTAAACAAAGATAAAAATAAAAAGTACGAGAAACTTCTAGAATAGAAGCCTCATGGATGGCATCTCCTCATAGAGATGTGAAACTTACTTGCATCCCTACCTTGTTAGATCTCAACCTCCATCCCTTATCCTCCTCCTATCCTTTCCCTAGCTTACAAATACAACCATCTCCCAATGATATGGCTAGTTAGAAAATCTCAAGAAAGCCCTTGACTTGGTGAAACTCTTCTAAAATACCAACCTTTTGAACACAAGATGTTTGGAGCCATTCAAATGAAGGAAAAAATTGGAAGGGAATTGTAGGGTAATTTAATTGACCTTAAATTACTTCATTAATTGTCAACCAAGGTTCCTGTACTTATGAAGTGTATGCGCACCATATATGCTAGGAATTCTATCTTAGGATGAAATTGATCTAAGTATGGATAAAGTTAAATGATATTAAAGAGTTGTCATGTGCATGTTCTTCCCATTATAGCTACATCAAAACAAAATGCCAAACTGAATTGAAAATTAACTAATCCCAATTTATTCTAATTGCAAAAATTAAAATTCTATCTCTAATTGGAAAAATGAAGTATTAATGCTAAATTGCAAAAAATAAATCTTAATACTAATTGCATAATTGAAATTTTAACACTACTTTACAAAAGGAAATCTTTATACTATTTGCAGAAACGGAAACTTAACTCTAAATTGCAGAAAATGAGATTCCAACTCTAAATTGCTTAAAGAAATACTAATTCTAATTACTTGTAGAAGGAAAATAAATCAAATGAGAAATTTTAACTTAAAATTATTACGAATGTGCGCTAATAGATCTAAAAAACCATTTATTCATCTTGCATGAAATTTAACTAAATTAAAAACTATATTACTAAAATGAAATGCATTCTGGAAATAAATATTTTTGGTATTTTCCTTTTATGAGCACATTGGAAACAATAGGTGATTAGAAAATAACTAAAGTTTAACTATTCTAATTGACAAAGAGAAAAATTATATGAAATTGTGAATTGAATGCAAGTTATCTATGAGAAATTGCAATGTAAACAAAAAAAATTAACTACCCTTACAACTCTCCAGGGGGGCCTCCTGTGAGTGTAAGTTTGTCACTGATCAAATGATTGCTAAACCACTCATTGGAAAACAAGAATAGAGTATTATATTAATCCACATAAGTTTCTTAAAATAGAGCTTGCAAATATTGAAATAAACGATGACTAACTATCTTTTTGGTTTTTCCTTACGACTTTTATACAATTCTTCATCAAATTGTTCTAAGAGTCCTATGTCGATAGGAAATTAAACTAATATTCCATCTAAGAAGTAAATTAAAATTAAGAGTTTATCTCCTCATGATTTGCTACTGGAAGAGAAAATCGTGAGGGGTTCTTCTTGAACATGTCAAACAAATATTCTTCACGCTTACTTGATCTTGCTTGATCTCATACTGAACTTTGCTTGACTGCTAAAATGCCATAACCAGAGTTTGACTTTTGATTTCACTTCTAGATATTTCGATCTTTGTATCCTGTTAGATCATGACGATAAGTGGACATCCATATGGGGAACATTTTTCATTTACAGGTACCTTTCATTTCTTCATTGGTGCATTGAAACTTGTATAACCATGGAGATGGTTGCAGAATTTGATATTAGTTGTGAAATGATAAAGATTATGTAGTTGTAGAGATGTTTTAATTATAATTCACAAAGAAACAATAGATTCTAAAACATGTATGATTAATACCTTTTGTATGCTTGAGTAAGTATGTGATGGCCTTAATTAGGTTGAAACTACAACAAGATAGTCACAAAAAGGTAAAGGAGAGGGAAAAGGATAGTAAAAAAGAAAACATTTTTAGACTTCAACATTCCCCCACACCAAAGGTCTTGCATGTCCTCATGCATCAAAAATTCAAAATTGGTTCCTTCTTCTTCTTTAGTGTATGATCTCATAAGCTTGTGCAAGCACATCTAGACTAGTGCTTTCCTTTCTCTTTTTGATGCTAAAGATTGCCCTTGGTTTCTTCATCAGAATTTTACTCTGCAATCCCCTGATTTTGTTTTTGAGGAATCTATTGTTTGCTTTGAGCTTCTTGTTTTTCTTGTACTAGTGGCATAGATGCAAAAGTATATTATCATTCTGAGTCCTTAATATTTCATTTTGTACCTTTGTTGCTTCTTGTTCCTGTATAAGGTGTTTATTAAGGACTTCTAACTCATATATATCTTTCTTCAGAGCATCCTCAATTCTATGTTCTTTTTCAGGAGTATGTTCTGTCAGAGGGGTTTCATTAAATGCATTCTCTTGATTCTGAGAGGATTTTACCTTATGTTGTGCTCTTTGTTCCAGAGACTCCACATAATCATAAATTTCTTGTTGTATTGGGTCAATGTCTAGTGTCTTCCTTGTCAGGCTCATTGTTTGAGGTGGTGTCATGTATCCTTCTTCTTTGGTTCTTCATTTACTTCAGGAATTTTAATATTTGGGTTGGCTTTATTTCTTCTAACACTTTGTTTTCCATTTTTCTATTTATATTTTTCCAAATACTGAGAGAGAGGAATGTCATCTTCAAGTGGGTCTTTTAGTGCCTCTATTTCATTCTTCCCTGAATTTTCGTTTTCAATTTCTTCTTCAGGTTTAGGGTTTGGTACTGACCTATGTCCACTTCTTTTAACTGTTTTTCTAGTTTCTTCCTCCTGAGCTTCTACAAAGTGATTACAGACCAGAAAATCTTGCCAATTATCTTCCTTACGTTTTAAGTGTGCTTCTATGAGTATTTTGATAAGTCCATGATGGTAGAGGGCATTATCAAATGATTTTTACTCTTTTTGCACACTAGAGGCCATATTTCTAAGACTATGAAGAAAGAAATGGGGAAAATTGATTTCATTTACATTAATAAAATGCATCAAAAGTTGAGCATGATAGAAAAACATGGTTCCAAATCTTCCTTCACAATTTAAAAACTTTTGAATAACCAACAATAAATTCCTCCATTTTCCTTTCAATGTTATGACCAGATTTCTTTTTATAAAGATAAAAAATTAAATACCTGGTTCTCTAAGGAAGTTTACCCAACTTTTTCCTTGATTTTTTTGTTCTTAACCCAACTCTGTCCATTTCTCGGCAATTCCATAGTTTATGCCATGATGGACTATGTCAATATAAGGTTAATGTTACCAATTTCTGCCCCAAACCCATCAAAAGCCTGAGCAAATCTTTAGTCACCTCTGTCTCATGCCCATCAAACTTTTCAAAGAATCTAGGCCACCCTACTTGCTACAATTGTTCTTTGGCTCGCAAGTATGCTTGAAGGAACTTGACTCCATTGGGTTTTGATTGGACGATGATACCCATAGTGGAGAGAAGTCTCGGTCATGAATTGTTTCTTTTTTACAGAGGAAATGGAGGGTTGATAAACAGAAGGTGAGAAAAATTAACAGTGAGGGATATGGAATGGAGTGAAATGGAGTGGAATGGAGTGGGATGATTATGGAGTGAGGTGCTCGTGGGGTATTTGATTTATGATAGGACTAAACCTTTTCACATGATTTCCCATGATTTTAGATCCGCTTTCATAGGATCGATAGGATTTATGCAATTTTGTATAGATTTGATGTGACAAGTTAAGTCATGATGATGAAATGAGGTTGTAATGGCTATGGTAGTGGGACATAATCTTTAGGCAGTTCATAAGGTATTTTAATAACTCAAGTTTTAAAATCATCCAATGAATTAAAATATAATGCTCTTATATGAAAATAATTTAACATCCTACATACCTTTTTTGTGGATACCTTTAATGCGATGTGTTGATGTTATTTTGACTATAGATATTAAACTAAGTTGTGAAACTGAAGGTTAGTGGCAGAATGACATGTATTCGTATGCTTCTTATTCCTTGAGATTTGTTGCTCGATCAAAGGAGGATTCTTTATTTTTGTTGCTTCTTTGATGATCAGTGAAGAAGGTTGATCTTCAAAAGTGTTGCTTACCACCTAAAAATTTATTAGAAAAAGAGGGATAAAAAGAAATAGGGAAAAGACAAGGGAATTATGAAAATCTAAACCGCCAAGAATTCTTGGTTTTCAGTTAAGATTTTCTGCATAAGCATGCCAACATAGTTGGTTTTCATGCTTATACTTTTTTCAAATTTTTTATATTTATTTATTTATTTATTTTTTATACATATGATAAGAAAATTGCAACGAAGTTGGGGAATGGGGAGAAAAAACTCCTTTCTTTACTAACTTGAATTCAGAATTCTCTTGCAGATATTTGAAAAACTCTTCCTTTGTTACTGGTTTAGGATATGTTGAGGGCCCCGAAATCGGGTCAACAACAAGGGGGATACCCACCCGGTCCGGAACCTGGTTGGCGGCTCCTTGCCCGTTTGGAGTAGCGGGTCCGACTGGGGGTAATGGGACCAGTTTCCCAATGTGAGGGGTGTGTGTGTGTAGAGTTTGATGGTATTGATCTAGAGGTATTTTAAGCTAATTTAATTCTAACTTCTAAACTAACTCTATGCTATTGTAATCTAATGAAAAACAATCCATCTAATCTACGCTAACCCGAGGTATTTTTCTTCTATTATGCGATCTAAAAAGATTTCGAACAATCACTGGTAATAAAGATCATTCAGCTATCATAAGAATAGAAATCCATTAAGATAAACCATTCTGCATAAAAAGTTAGGCAAAACAGTTGTGAACAGCATATCGCATATTTAGTTATTCATATGTCAAGCACAAATAAATGACTCCACCGTACAGAAGTGCCAAATGGTAATACACACATTCATACATTAACATATAAAGAACTCAGCTGCATATCACTTTAGGAACATAAGCAGAAATTAGTCAAGAGATAAAAGTACCATTTATGACTGATTTCACTAATAAACTTCAAGCAATAACGATTTATTTCTACTTGTTCTAATATCTGCTAAGAGTACAGAAGTGCAACATCAGTAACAGACATTAAAATGCAAACATAAATAAATCTCGATCCATCCATTCATCAAAAACCCCCTCCGAGGGTGCAAAAGTGTATGTTCTGAGGACAAGTTTTTTGACAGATTTCCGGACCCTTCTCCAAATGCCATGAGAAGGGTTAAATACTACTAACTAATTAATCTTAATTACACAAATTTAGGGAACGGCTTCAAATGACCGCCCTTTTACTAAAAGCAAATTTATTTCTAAAAATCAAATCTAATTTCTAACCGTTTCTGTATCTGCTCCTTAGTGCTGTAAGCAATGCAACGTTTGCCTGGGAAGAGTCGGCTGGCTGTCTTCTTCTTTCGTTTGAGTGATAAAAGTGGAAACAACAAGAGCTGGCACCTCTTTCTGACAGACTAGAAGATATTTTCGAAAACCTTTCTCTAGCTGGGTGTATTCGCTGTGCGTATAATTAGTACAACCCAGGTTCCTTTCGAACTGATTTTGCTATTGCTATTTCGGTTTCCGGTCGTGCGAATGACTCAACGAGTTAGGAGTTGCGTTGTATAGACAATCCCCTGTATCGAGAATTGCTTCCGTTCTTTGTTCCAGGCTTTTCTGGAGCGTCCTCCTTCTTTTGTGTTTCTCTTTTTGCTTTACTCAGTCTGAGCTTCAAGATCTTTTGCAAACACACTGCTTTTGTGCGCCTTTGACTCTGAGTCTTAGATAGTCTATTTTCATCAGCGCCTGTTGGGTGATACTCTGGAATCCGCGGTTCTGCTGCATGCGGCATCCATTTGCGGAGGCATCTTCTCTCTGTTACCCCATTGGCGCTTTCCTCTTTTCCTTAGATGTTTCCTGCATATAGATTTATATCAGTTACATGTCTTGCAGTTTACGCAAAGAAGAAGAGAAATGACGAAAAGATTGACATGAAAGCATTAAGTTCTAATGAATGCGTAATTCTGACACTCATCATGATTTGACTCTTCGAAAAATGCGATACAATCATTCTTGGATACTCAAGCATGCGATCATTAATTTCCCTTAAGGTGCGCGCTCAATTTTGGGTTTACTGTTTACGTCGGAGAATTCTTGCGATGAGTCCTTTCTGCGATGGGAATCGCAGTATCGAGGACTGCGACGTCATTAAGTGTTATCGCAAATTGCCAATATCGCAGATCACAGATCGTTGATATCACAGATCACAGATTTTCATTCAGTTACTTATGCTGTTTCAAGCGACGTTGCGATATGCGACGTCGCATATCGGCGATCGGTGATTCCTTAAGATTTTCTTTTTTAAGAGCGCTTTGAATGTATGCGACGCGATGAACTTCGCGTCGCTTCTTCGTAGCTTGTTTTTTGCGCTTAGGAAACGCTTCACTCTCTCTTTGCGATGCGATCAAGCCTTAGGGAGTCTAAAACACAAAAACTTTAACAAAAATATTTTTTGGATTTTTATTCAGGGTCCCCCCTTTGCTTGGTGTTATTGCTAATATCAAACAAAGAGGGGGTTGTTGGTGACCACAACAATGGCGATTCACTGTGAAGAACCAGTTATCTCTGCTTTTCTATTGCATTTTCACTTCCAAAACAGAAAAATTTTCGTATGTCTAAATTTTGTTATGGACAGATAGAGTATATTACCTCTTATCTTGTCAATGATATTTCGTCACAACCTTTTTATTCCGATTTTCTGCTTCCTCTGGGTTAGTTCTTGCATTCATACCAGACATTACTCGGTCCTTTTTAAAGATAAAATAAGGTCTTCTCTGCGTACTGGCTTTCTAAAATATGCTCATTTGTCGTAGGTAGAGCCTCTGCTGCCCGCAAGCGTCCATAGCCTCGACAGGGTTACCATGTTATCCAGCAATGATCCTTTTTCCTGCTTGAGGTTATTTACAACATTTCAGAGAAAAATCTTTTTGACACTTTTTCCTTTTTTTATTCTCTAAAGAATAATGTCTTGGTTTGGTGGCCAAATTATGACACAGTCATTCACTTGATTTACACTTCTGCTGAACAAGCTGGCTCGTGATGAGACCCCTTGTCTTTTGATTGCAACAATCTTGAGTCGTTGCCCTGTTTTGATAGACAGTATTGGCAAAGTCAGCAAGTTATAATATCTATGATCATGATAAGCCAGCTCGTGATGAGACCTCTTATTCTTTGAGATATAGTGTTTTCTCGGATTGTTTCTCTGGATGCTGCGATTCCCCTCAGCAGGGAGGAAGTCATTGTTTTTCCTTAAGAAAGCTCTGGACGACAATAATAGAGTTTGAAAACAACAGCTTTACAGAGAATATTTATTTTATTATTGATGATACCTTTCATTGTGTTGGCATAAAACAATATTTTACCAAAAGTTGCTTTCATTCAAGATTTTCGAAGTTGAAACTAACATCATATTCAGGTTAAAGTTAACTCTATTTGTCAATAATAAAAGTCAGAATTTTCGAAAAGTTTTGCTATTTATACAAGTGAAAATAAAATCTGATAGAGAAATGGTGTGCTCTTTCATGAATACTATTTATGATCATTCACAACCAGTCTTATTTATAAGAAAAGTAAAACAAAAGTAAAACTAAAACTATCCTACAAAAAATAGAAGAATGATCTTCTATGGAAAATACATTTTGAGAATTTGTCCATTCACAGGCAGAGAATCTCTCCTGCCTGTTAAATCCTGCAACACAAAATTCGATGGGCCTATGACCTCTACAATCTGAAAAGGACCAAGCCACAGCTTCTGGAATTTCGTATGTTTGCCCTTTTCTTCATGAGCCTTATCCCATTTTAAAACTAAATCTCCCATCTGAAAAAAAATTCTGGTCATTATGTTTGAGTCAAAAGAGGATTTTATTAGCGCTTGGTGGTGAGCATGGGTTTTCTTAGCTTGTTCTCGTCATTCTTCTAGTTTGGTTATTTCCATTTGCCTTAATTGTAAGGAGGAAGTAGGTACTTCATCGATGTATTGAACTAAGGACAAAGAGGGGATGACTAAGTGAGTAGGAAGAACCGCTTCTCTCCCATAAACTAAATTAAAGGGAGAAGTGCCGATAGAAGCTTTCTTTGTAATTCTATCTGCCCATAAGGCATTTACCAGCGCTTTGTGCCAATTCTTTTGGTTTTGGTCGACTGTCTTTTTAATAATCCTGATTAGGTTCTTGTTTGTTGATTCGGCCAACCCGTTACCTTGCCGATAGTAGTTGGCAGAATACTTCAGTTTGAACCCTCTTTTGAGCGCAAACTCAGTCATTGTATTTCCAGAAAAATATGATGCATTATCAAACATTAAGGCCGTTGGCAATCCAAACCTAGTGATGATAAACTGATCTATGAATTCAATAATGTTTTTAGAATTAGCTGTCTTGAGAGGAATTACTTCTACCCATTTGGTAAAATAGTCAGTTGCCGTGAGGATATACCTATGCTGTTTAGAAGAGTGAGGAACGATCTCACCTATTATGTCCAGGCCCCATTGACTGAACGGTTGCTCAATGTTAACCGGCTGCAGTGGCATGGATGACTTCTTTTGTTTCCCTGCAGCAGTCTGGCAGACTTGGCATTTCCTTACGTAATTGTATGAGTCTTTGAACAGCGTGGGCCAGTAATATCCTGCACGTAAGATTTTATGTGCGGTGGCTTCTCCAACATAGTGTCCACCTGCTGGTCCATCGTGAAGTTCCTGCAAAACCTTTTCGGCTTCAGTTTTCTCAAGACATCTAAGAAGCACAGAATTGTAATTTCTTTTAAACAGAATATCATTTATGAGCTGGTATTGTTTAGCTTTCAATCTCAGGGCTCTCTTCTTGGTGTGATCCAGGTGAAATGGAGCATACCCGTTCTTAAGAAAATAAATGGTGTCAGCATATAATGATTCTGCGTCGTTTAGGCTTACCTCATACGTGTGTACCTCTTCAGACGAGTTCTCAGGAATTTTCGATGCTCCAGCTAACATCTTGCAGAAGCCTTGACCTCTCACGATGTGTGCTGGCTTGATCTCAAGATCGTATTCTTGTAAGGCGGTGATCCAATTCGCTCTCTTTTCGCCCACATCCTTCTGTATCAGGAGGTTTCTTACCGCTGGGAACGGTACTATGACTTTGGTATGGGCTTTTAGTAGGAAAGGTCTGAAATATTTGATTGCTTTGAAAACAGCATATGCCTGTTTCTCCACGTCTGAATAATTGAGTTCAGCACCTTGTAAGTTCGAGCTAAAAAATGCGATTGGAGCTTCTGCCTTTTCTTGATTCGCTTGAGTTAAAATCGCAGCATAAGATTTCTCTGAGGCAAACGTGTATAAGATAAAAGGTTCTGAAAAATTTGGGGTTGCTAAAGATGGAGCGTTGATGATGGCTTGTTTGATCAAGTTGAATGCTTCATGCTCGTCTAGACCCCATTTAAAGTTTGAATTCTTTTTTATCATTTTTTGTAAAGGAGAAATAATATGTGAAAAATCCGGGACAAACCTTTTTACAAAATTGATCTGTCCCAGGAAAGATTGCATGGTCTTTTTGTTATGGGGCATGGATATCTCGGAAATTTCTTTGATTCTGTCAGGTTCAATGTGAATACCAGATTTTGACACTATGAATCCTAGCAATTTCCCTTCACTTAATGCGAAAAAAGATTTCTTCGGGTTAAGTGAGATCCCATACCTTAAACATCTTTGAAAGATTTGTTTCAAATCTCTGAGGTGGTCGCTTCGGTTCTTGGAGTACACTGTTATATCGTCCAAGTAAATCACTACCGATTTATTGACTAAACCTTTAAATGCAATGTCCATGGCTCTTTGAAAGGTAGCGCCGGCATTGATCAGACCAAATGGCATCTTCCGATACGCGTAGGTACCCCATTTGGTTCGGAAGGTGGTTTTTAACTGATCATCGGGATGTACCAGCACTTGATTGTATCCTGAAAATCCATCCAGAAAAGACATTAACTCTGAGCCTGCTACTGCCTGTAATATTTGCTCCATAGGTGGGAGGGGAAAATTGTCTTTCTGGCAGGCTTTGTTGAGATTCCGGAAGTCGATACAGATCCTAATATCTCTGTTTTTCTTTCTAACGGGTACCATATTGGATACCCATTTGGAATGTCTGACCGGGAAAATTATTCTGGCTCTCAACAACTTGTTCAGCTCAGTCTTTATCTGATTTTCCAAGTTGGGGTGGATTTTCCTGAGCTTCTGTTGGACAGGTTTTTCATTGTCAATCATAGGGATAGTGTGTTGAATGATGGAAGTGTTGTAAGTCTTCAGCTCATCGTAATTCCAGGCAAAAACGTTTTTGTATTGTCTCAGAAGGCGGATATATGCTGATTTTTCTTCAGGGGCTAGGCCCTGGCCTAGATTAACGTTTTGTGGCTTCTCATCGGTTCCTAGCTTCACCGATTCATAGTTCAGAGTTGAACTGTAGAGTTTGGCATTAGCTGACCTTTTGAACTGACTTTTCAAATCATATAGGTCTTCTAATTTGACCACCGATTTGGTTATAGCATTATCAGTGCTACTTTGTTGTATTTGGTGATCATGACAGTCTTCGTCGATTATCTGGTTTGAGTAGGATCCTTCAGAGGTGAGGAAACTTACGATGTCCGGATCATCGTTGAATACTCTCCAGTTGGTGATGTTGTCAGGGATGGACGGTCTAAAGATTAATTCTATTGAGAATCTATCTGGACTGAAATCTTCGGAGGGAATAAGTCTAGAGGCTACGTTAGCTAACAGGTCTGCGCTTGCATTTTGGAGTCTCGGGATTGACGAAATATTGAATGCTATGAAATGTGCAGTCAGATCTTGTACTAAAGATTGATAGTGCTTCAAATGACTTGACAGGCAGTGTATGGTGTTACGTACCTGTTTGACGACAATCTCAGAATCTCCAAAGACTTGAAGATACTTAACGTTCAATCCGATTGCTTTGTATAGGCCTTGCACCAAGGCCTCGTATTCCGCTGTATTGTTTGTACAATCGAACTCAAGTCTGCATGTAAGCATGGTCTTATTTCCGTCTGGGCTAATCAGAACGCATCCTGCTCCTGCTCCCTCGTTGGACTTAGAGCCATCAAAATATAATTTCCAAAATAAAGATGTATTTACAGGGTTATCTAAAAAACTAACACATTTTGAATCATCAGTTTGGGAAAAGTTTTCTACTTGGGACAAAACTGAATTTTCCAAATAAGGTGATATATGAGCATTGAAATTTCCGAGGAAAGAATCTACCGAGTAGTTGCCTATGATGCTGCTGTTGTATGCTATTGCTTCATTCTCTCCTTCCAATTCCGTCACTATGTATTTTTGGTGCAACTCTCGTTCAACCTTTATTTGATTTGGTTTACCGTTGTAGGGTAACCACATGTGCGACCAGTCGGTTGAAAAGTATCCGTGGAGTTTTTCGGACCAGTCCCTGCTAAGAATCAAACCATAGAATTCAGGGATATCAGCTACTAGAATGTCGATAACCTGGCATACCTTGGGGTTAGACGACAGTCTTATGGTCACTTGATTAAGTTCACCTATCACTTCGACTTGCGATCGATCAAGTTGAACTATGCGCACTGCGGATTTTTGCGGTTGAACATTCAATTTGGCACATATTGACCTGGGTAAAATATTGGTTGAAGCACCAGAATCAACCAAGCAATTGTGCACGTTTTTATTGAAAATTTCATAAGTGAGGAGAAAAGGAGGAGTACGAGATCTAGATCTTCCTCCAATTAAGGCGATGTCGTTTGGATCAATCTTATTGATCGTGTTGATTGGAGGTCTTCCCACATTGTGGGAAGCTACAGCCGTAGGTAAAGGTGTAGTAGGCACGGCATGTAATTCTTTCATCATTATTTTCTGTTGATGTTTCAATTTGCTCAACTCGTAAAGAGTGATATTAGCCCTAGTCTTTTTCATGTCATCGATGATGTTATACTCCATTTCATCCGACACTATCAGTGTTCTTGATGGAGGCGATTGGTCTGATTGGACTGGGCTAAATTGGGTCACTCTGGCGATTGTTTTCTTTGTTGCGACCTTATCTTTTGCTGCAGGGCTTGCGCCCTTCTGTTTAGGGGTAGTTTGGGGAGGATCAAGTTGATTTTTGCTTCGTGTGCTAACCGGAAATGCTTCTTGATCCTCTTCTTGTGGGAGGATGAAATCCCACATTCCTTGTAGTTCCACCACTTCTTCATCGTCGGTCTGTGCTTCGATGGTATTCTCTTCTTCTTCTTCTTCAGATTCAACGTTTGAGACAGCGTTGGGTGGCTTCGTCTCCATGGGAGGGTTTCTTTTAAAAGTCCTGAAAGGCTTTTTTGAAGACGTTTCTGCTACTTGTTTTCTTATATCAATCATCTCATTGGACATGGCCTTTAATACTTTTTGTAATCCTTCCATATCGAAAGGATCTTTCGTTTGTTTCTTCTTGGTGTCTTCTTTGAAAGAGATTTTCTTAGATTTACGTTCTTCAATTGCAGATCTCTTTTCAAGGGCTACTACGCGTTTTTCAACTGCTAACGCCTCTGTTAAGTTTTCAACTAAGGTTGTCTTGCTTGCCCTATCTACGAAGATGACCAAGTCTGATGGTAAGGCTGTAATATACCATTCACATCTTACTTCCTCGCTAGGTTGAGAAGCAGCGGGGATTTTGTTGAGGATCTTATTGAACCGTAAATTGAAATCTTTAATGGGTTCTCTAGCCTCAGCTTTAAGATTGGATAAGTCGTTGATCAATGTCGCTGTTGATCTATCATCACCGAACTTGGTTAGAAATTGACTTTGAAAAATGTCCCAGCTCGTGATAGATCTGGAAGGTAACGAAAAGTACCATGACCCGGCTGTTCCTTGCATTGTATAGGGAAAAAGCCGGACAACAGCATCTTCGTTGGTAACTCCGTTGAGATTAACCATGAAATTATTGATATGTTCTTCAGCTAGCATGCATGTTTCTGGATTGAATTTAGGTAGCCATTTCTCAGGATGGGCCAGTATTGGACTCAGGGGTGGAGGCATTAAAACCGCCCCAGGGTTGTTCCATGGAGACTGGGCCATCGTTGAGCTGCTAGTTAATAGAAGTGCAGAAGATGATCTCTGATGCTGAGAAGATGGAGATATTATGATCTTCGATGATCGCGGAGGAAGGGTTGCGGAAGATGGATGAGTGATCTGGGGTGAAGATGTGGGTGGCCGACTTCGCGGTGAGGGAGTTGAAATGGACGAGGTGGATGAAAGAGTCTCTCTGTCAGACTCTGGAAGTGCTTTCCTTGCTCTTTTCCTAGTGGGGAGAGGGATGTCAGTTGGCTGGATGCCAAACTTTTCACTCTTCAATCTGGTCAGGGGATGAGCAGGATTGTACTGCGAAGTCACGCTGCCTTTAGATTTATCAGACCTCTGAGTAAAAATAGAGAATCCCTGGAGTTTACGAATCAAAGTTTGAAGTTCAGGGGGATCAATGATAAGTTGGTCTGATATATTAGGGTGTGTAGCAGCGGTGGATGCCCGAGCGACTTCTAGCTCCGAGTTTAATCTTACCGGAGAAGTCGGGGGAGTTGGTGAGGGTGATTTGCTCTCAGAATGGTATTTAGATTTTGATTTATGTGCCATTCATAGCTCGTGCCCTCCTTCTAGCGCCAAATATGTTGAGGGCCCCGAAATCGGGTCAACAACAAGGGGGATACCCACCCGGTCCGGAACCTGGTTGGCGGCTCCTTGCCCGTTTGGAGTAGCGGGTCCGACTGGGGGTAATGGGACCAGTTTCCCAATGTGATGGGTGTGTGTGTGTAGAGTTTGATGGTATTGATCTAGAGGTATTTTAAGCTAATTTAATTCTAACTTCTAAACTAACTCTATGCTATTGTAATCTAATGAAAAACAATACATCTAATCTATGCTAACCCGGGGTATTTTTCTTCTATTATGCGATCTAAAAAGATTTCGAACAATAACTGGTAATAAAGATCATTCAGCTATCATAAGAATAGAAATCCATTAAGATAAACCATTCTGCATAAAAAGTTAGGCAAAACAGTTGTGAACAGCATATCGCATAATTAGTTATTCATATGTCAAGCACAAATAAATGACTCCACCATACAGAAGTGCCAAATGGTAATACACACATTCATACATTAACATATAAAGAACTCAGCTGCATATCACTTTAGGAATATAAGAAGAAATTAGTCAAGAGATAAAAGTACCATTTATGACTGATTTCACTAATAAACTTCAAGCAATAACGATTTATTTCTACTTGTTCTAATATATGCTAAGAGTACAGAAGTGCAACATCAGTAACAGACATTAAAATGCAAACATAAATAAATCTTGATCCATCCATTCATCAAAAACCCCCTCCGAGGGTGCAAAAGTGCATGTTCTGAGGACAAGTTTTTTGACAGATTTCCGGACCCTTCTCCAAATGCCATGAGAAGGGTTAAATACTACTAACTAATTAATCTTAATTACACAAATTTAGGGAACGGCTTCAAATGACCGCCCTTTTACTAAAAGAAAATTTATTTCTAAAAATCAAATCTAATTTCTAACCGTTTCTGTATCTGCTCCTTAGTGCTGTAAGCAATGCAACGTTTGCCTGGGAAGAGTCGGCTGGCTGTCTTCTTCTTTCGTTTGAGTGATAAAAGTGGAAACAACAAGAGCTGGCACCTCTTTCTGACAGACTAGAAGATATTTTCGAAAACCTTTCTCTGGCTGGGTGTATTCGTTGTGTGTATACTTAGTACAACCCAGGTTCCTTTCGAACTGATTTTGCTGTTGCTATTTCGGTTTCCGGTCGTGCGAATGACTCAACGAGTTAGGAGTTGCGTTGTCTGGACAATCCCCTGTATCGAGAATTGCTTCCGTTCTTTGTTCCAGGCTTTTCTGGAGCGTCCTCCTTCTTTTGCGTTTCTCTTTTTGCTTTACTCAGTCTGAGCTTCAAGATCTTTTGCAAACACGCTACTTTTGTGCGCCTTTTACTCTGAGTCTTAGATAGTCTATTTTCATCAGCGCCTGTTGGGTGATACTCTGGAATCCGCGGTTCTGCTGCATGCGGCATCCATTTGCGGAGGCATCTTCTCTCTGTTACCCCATTGGCACTTTCCTCTTTTCCTTAGATGTTTCCTGCATATAGATTTATATCAGTTACATGTCTTGCAGTTTACGCAAAGAAGAAGAGAAATGACGAAAAGATTGACATGAAAGCATTAAGTTCTAATGAATGCGTAATTCTGACACTCATCATGATTTGACTCTTCGAAAAACGCGATACAATCATTCTTGGATACTCAAGCATGCGATCATTAATTTCCCTTAAGGTGCGCGCTCAATTTTGGGTTTACTGTTTACGTCGGAGAATTCTTGCGATGAGTCCTTTCTACGATGGGAATCACAGTATCGAGGACTGCGACGTCATTAAGTGTTATCGCAAATTGCCAATATCGCAGATCGCAGATCGTTGATATCGCAAATCGCAGATTTCATTCAGTTACTTATGTTGTTTCAAGCGACGTTGCGATATGCGACGTCGCATATCGGCGATCGGCGATTCCTTAAGATTTTCTTTTTTAAGAGTGCTTTGAATGTATGCGACGCGATGAACTTCGCGTCGCTTCTTCGTAGCTTGTTTTTTGCGCTTAGGAAACGCTTCACTCTCTCTTTGCGATGCGATCAAGCCTTAGGGAGTCTAAAACACAAAAACTTTAACAAAAATATTTTTTGGATTTTTATTCAGGGTCCCCCCTTTGCTTGGTGTTATTGCTAATATCAAACAAAGAGGGGGGTTGTTGGTGACCACAACAGGATACAATCTTAATATATGACCATTAACAAGGAAAGTAACTTGTCCATCATCAATAGTTTTGATTTTGACTACTTCATTATCAAAAATAGTATCAATCTCATAAGAACCAAGCCAATGAGTTTGAAATTTCCCTTGAAAGTCTTTGAATTTGGAATAAAAAATAAGATCTGAGTCACATTGCTTGAAGTTTTTAGCTTTGATAAATTTGTCATGCCATTTTGATCTTTGCTGTTGAACTACATTGATTCTTTGGATAGCATCTTGTCAGATCTCATCTAGCTCATTCAATTGTGCTATACTTTGTCTCTGAGATTCTGATAAATCAAGGCCCAATTTAGCAGTTGTTCTAAAGGTCTCCACTTTGAACTCAATTAGAAGCACAAATTTGTTCCCATAGACATGCTCATAAGATGTCAAGTTGTATTTCTCCATGTTGTTTAATATGCCCATAGTGCTTCTAGAAGCTTTTCTGCCCAATCTTTCTTATGCAAATTCACAGTCTTGGTTAGAATTGCTTCAAGTACCTTGTTGGTGGATTCCACTTTTCCATTGGCTTGTGGATGATATGGAGTATACTTTCGATGCTTGATTTTATATTGTTCCGTGATCTTCTGCACCAACTTGGATATGAATTGAGTACCTTGATATGTTACAATTTATCTTGGAACACCAAAATGAGTAAATATATCCTCAAAAAGAAATGTAACTACAGCGTTTTTAGTTGGAAAAAAAAGAGGTTTAACTTCTACCCATTTTGTAACATAATTTGTACAGACAAGTATATACCTTTTATGTTTAGATGGAGGATTTATTTTCCCAACAAAATCTAGAGCCCATTTTTCAAAAGGCTCTACAAGTACCTGTGCTTGTAGAGGTATTTCATCTGATGGAATAGGCTTCCCCATTCTTTGACAACTATCACATCTTTTGACATATTCTATGGAATCCTTAAAAATAGATGGCCAATAATATCCCAAAAGAAGGATCTTGTAGGTTGTTTTTTTGTCAACAAAATGTCCTCCACGTTACTCATCATTACAAGCTTTCAAAAATTTTGGTACATCATCTTCTCGAACACACCTTCAGATGATAAATCGGGTCTAGTTTTTTACAACTCTCCATCTATCCAAGAATAAGGTGCACTGATTTTGATAACTTTTTTCTTTTCTCTAGTTGATAGTTGTGGAGGTAAATTTCATATAGCCAAATAATTAGCAATATATGCAAACCAAGGTGTTTTAGTAGATACTGAAAAAATATATTCATCGGGAAATTTATCTTTTACAGGAACATCATCGTTATGATGCATTCTAGAAATAAAATCACAGAATGTGTTTTCTTTTCCTAGTCTATCAAGAATAGTAATGTTGAATTCTTGTAATAATAATAGCCATCTTGTAATTCTACCATTAGTAATTGGTTTGTTCATTAAATATCTAATAGCAGAATGATCTGTATGAATGAAAGTTTCATAACTAGTGATATAATGACGAAACTTATTAATGGCATGCACAATAGCTAAAAACTCATTTTCTGTTACAATGTAATTTAACTCTATTGGAGTCAAATTTTTTCTTGTATAATAAATAGCATAAGGAGTTAAATATTTTTGTCCCAACACAGCTCCTAGAGTTGTATCTGAAGCATCAATATAAATATGGAAAGGGAGAGATCAATTAGGTCCTCTTAAAATTGGTGCTTCAGTAATCTTCTATTTCAATGTCTCAAATGATTTTTGGTAGTCAAAATTCCAAACAAATTCACAATCTTTTGTAAGAAGTTTGAAAAGTGGAGAGGATATTTTTGTGAAATTTTCTATGAATCTTCTATAATAACCAGTAAATCCAAGAAAAATTCTTACATCTCTTTGACAAACAGGAATTGAAATTTTAGAAATTATTTCTACTTTAGATGTATCCACTTTAATTCCATCACTTGAAATATGGTACCTTAAAAAAAATACTCTCATTGAACATCATAAAACATTTCTCATGGCTTAATGAAAGGTTTTCGTCCTTACATCTAATAAGAACTTTTTCCAAATTTTCAATAGCTTCTTTAAAAGTATCTCCATATACAGTAAATTCATCCATGTAAACTTCCACACAATCATGAATTAGATCAGAAAAGATACCTAAAATCACTCTCTGAAATGTTGCAAGTGCATTACATAATCCAAAGGGAAGTACCCTATAGGCATATGTTTCCCATGGACATGTGAAAGTAGTTTTATCTCGATCTTCTGGTGCTAGCTAGCTTTATTATACCCACTATTATTATTCTAGAAATGAAAAATATTTCTTCCTTGCTAAGGTATCCAATACTTGATCTATAAAACGTATCTTTCAAAGTAGCTTTGTTTAATTCCCTGTAGTCAATACACACTCTCCATTTCCCATTTTTCTTTGGAATAATAACTAAAGGTGACACCCATTGACTATCTGATATCGGATAGATGAAATTCACATTAAGTAACTTTTGTAATTCCTCCTTAACAATTTCTGTCAGATTAGGATCCATCCTTCTTTGAGGTTGTCTAACTAGTTTGACATTTTTCTGGATATAAATATGATGCATACAAGTTTTAGGATCAATCCCTTTCATATCAGTATACTCCCATGCATAAGCAGAAGAGTGTTTTTGCAGCATCTTTATCAATTTCCTATTTTGAAGTTCTTCCAAGTAGATATTAATATTCAATGTTTTGCTTGGAAAACTTTCTACTTGAGAATTGCCAAACTTTGCCATGGAATGTAAAGTCATTTGGTGAGATGATAAATATTCAATATTGCATTGTTCTTGAAAACTTTGATCTTGCTCACAGTATGACGAAGGATCATTATTATTCATTAAATTCATAAATTGATCTTCCTCATCTAATTATGAAAGAGTATATATTAGTTTCATATCATCAAACTCTTCATTATCATCCTCTATCCAAAATTCACTTTTTGCTTCAGTTATTGTTTTTGTAGGTGGATATAATGTGAATTTCTTAGTGGAGTTTCCATCAGAAATATACATGTCATCAAATCTACAACTTATGAATGCATCAGTTGTAGCTAGCCAAGGTCTCCCAAGGATCAATAAATGGCCTCCTAAATTATTCCTGGGAGTTAAAATCATGAAATCCACAGGATATTCCCAAGAAGCTAGAGAAACATACACATCTTCCAATACACCATCTAGTTTGATAACAGATATATCTATTGATTGTAACAATGTAGGAGTATATTGAAGATTAGGAAGCCTTAATTGCTCCATTTTATGTTTACTCATAATGTTGATGGTTGCTCCTAGATCAATCAAAGTATTTGGAAACTCGTTACCATTGATATAAATTTTTACAATAGGGCTACCTGGATCTAGATATTTTTGAACAATTGGTTTCCCCATCATAATATCAACAATTTTCCCTACCAATTGGATATTTTTAACATCTTTCTTTTTCTTCCTAGTTTTCTAATGCATAGCTCCTTAATAGTTTTTGCAAATATTGGTATTTCCTTTATAGCTTGAAGTAAAGGAATTTTGATGCAAATATTTTTAAGTTCATCTAGCATATCGTAATCTGGTAAAACAATTTTCCTTTCTATTCCTTTATCAATTTTGAGCCTTTTAGGAAAAGGTGGATCCGGTAAGGAAATAGAGGGTTGTTATACTAGAGGAAATGTAGGAGCTTATTTTATTTGATCTTCCTTTGATTGTATAGGATCTTCCTCCAGAGGAGAATTTTCTTGATCAAGATTTGCATCTTTTTCATGAACTTCATCCTCTTTAGATTTTTGGATGGTAACTGTTGGTGACTTATTTTTCAAAACCGTACCATATCTAAGGTGAGCACCATTAGACCTAATGAGATTATCATACAAGCTTGAAAATTTTATCATTCAACATTGTAAATAGCTTGTTGATTCTTATTATTTGGATTCGGGAGCATATGAATAGGTATTTGATTGGATTTTTGAGGAAATTGTAATGAAAATTGTTGGTTTAGATTTTGAAATTGAGGAAGTTGGTTTGGTTGAGGAGGATAATACTGTGGTGGAAAATAATAAGGCTATTAGAATTGAGGATATTGAGGATTCCTTACATAAGTATTTTTCCAACCTTGTGCCCAGGATGGATTTTGAGGTTGTGGGGGGCGAGGTCGCCAAGGAATAGGTGCAGTCCAATTATTCTGTGGTTGTGAATATGATTGAGTATTGAAACCTTGGGTCATACTTGGTTGTTGATTTTTCCATGGCCTCTTAGCAATAAAACAAAGTGATTCAGCTTGGCTTGTTCCATCCTCATCTTGAAAAACATCTTTAAGACCAGATATTGAGGGGAATTCCTTTGTATTATGATTTTCAGCACATATGACATAAATTTATATACTATCAAGGGGATATTCTCTCAAGGCATGCTTTTTCCTACATCTGGGATAGAAAATAGATAATGTGGCATTCTCATTCTTTTTCTTGTTTTGTATGTTAAGAGTATCTAGTCTCTCATTAAGACTCCCAAGGATATATGTTTTGAAATTGCCAAGAAAATTGCCTATTTCAACTCTACTTACTATTCCAGTTGCAGATTTACTAATTCTAGACATAATAGGATCTCTTGGACTTTTACCAGTTCTAGCCTTTCCCCTTGATATATGTTTACACAAATCACAGATTTCACCAAATGAAAGTTGAGAAACATCTCCTTTTCTCATTAAATTGAGAAGATAAATTCATTCATCCCTAATGGATTTCAACAAAAGAGCTTTCAATGTTTCATCATATAAAGCATGCATCCTAGCCCTTTTAACATTATAGGAAAATATTTCAACTAGGTCTTCAAGGTTTTCATCCTCTTTTTGCATCATCTTAAAGACATCGTCCTTAAGGTTATTGGGCATGCAATAATCCTTATACTTTCCTAAGAACACATTTTTCATTTCTTCCCATGTTATAATAGTATGTGTTCCTAGTCCCATGAACCATTTAAGTGCTCCATCTTTAAGAGTAGCTAGAAATAATTTCAATTTCTGAGGATCAAGTAAGTAGTCATAAGATCTACATAAAACTTCAAACTCAAAAAGAAATGTTTCTAGATCCTCATTTCTTAAACCATGGAAATTAGGGAGGATAGAGGGTGAAATGTTTTTCATTGTGGTTGTGGTATCTTCATCAAAAATAGGAAATCCATAAGGATTTGGTTCTCCTCTACCACCTCTACCACCTCGTCCTCCACCTCCTCCTCTATTTCCTCCTCTGCCTCTTCCACCTCCAATCCTAAGTTCACCATTTACATTATGTACTTCTCCTTATCCTTCCCCTGCCACTGTAGATTCCTCAAAAGATAGTATAAGGTTCTATAATAGGATTATCTAGCTCTTTTTCTGGTTCATCTAATAATGGTATATTAAAATAATTTTCCTCTTCTTCTTCGCTAAGAACCTCTAATTCTTGTCCTAAAACTTGTTCTCCTATTGAAGAGATAAAGATTAGTCCTTCTATTAGGGATATAGGTTCTTCAACTACATCTTCAGTAGAAGAAGTTAGTGAATCTCTTGGTTTGATTTCAGGCCTATGCACCTCAGAGAGTCTATGTCTACCTGCAAATGATGGAATGTGAGTCTTAGTGGATGGTGTGGCACTGCGAGGTCAAGCGGGGGTGAGTGGTGATGTTGGAATTGTACTTCTACCTCTACTTACAAATCTACCCCTAGAATCCCTTTCTCTATGCATATCTTTACCATTCTTTATTTATGCATATAAAAAAATCAAAGTTAAATGCACCTAAAATGATATGCGAACCAAGAATGGAATCCTATATACACCTCCTCGGTAACGGTGCCAAAATGTTCGGTAATTTAATTGACCTTAAATTACTTCATTAATTGTCAACCAAGGTTCGTGTAATTATGAAGTGTATATGCACCATATACGCTAGGAATTCTATCTTTGGATGAAATTGATCTAAGCATGGATAAAGTTAAATGAGATTAAATAGTTGTCGCACACATGTTCTTTCCATTAAAGCTACATCAAAACCAAAAGCCAAACTTAATTGAAAATTCACCAATCCCAATTTATTCTAATTGCAACAATTAACAGTTTACCTCTAATTGAAAAAAGGAAATATTAATGCTAAGTTGCAGAAAAGAAATCTTAATACTAATTGCAGAATTGAAAGTTTAACACTACTTTGCAAAAGGAAATCTTAACACTATTTGCAGAAAAGGAAACTTAACTCTAAATTGTAGAAAAGGAGATTCTAACTCTAAATTGTTGAAAGAAATACTAATTATAATTACTTGTAGTAGGAAAATAAATCAAATGATAAATTGTAACTTCAAGCGATTACTAATGTGTGCTAATATCTCTGAAAAATCATTTATTCACCATCCACGAAATTTAACTAAATTAAAAGACTAGATTACTGAAACGAAATGCATTCTGGAAATAAATCTTTTTGGTATTTTCTTTTTATGGGCGCTCTGGAAACAACAGGTGATTAGAAAATAACTAAACTTTAACTATTCTAATTGACATAGAGAAAAAATATATTAAATTGTGAATTAAATGCGAGTAACCTATGTTATCACTCAAGAAAAAATTTTAAATTGTTCACATCAGTTCGATTGTTTGTCAAAGGGTTGGTGTTTGGGTCTAGTCTTTTCATCTGGTTTTAGAGTCTAAATAGTTTGAATAGGAGTCTTGTTAAGAGTATTGTTGGTATGTATAAAGGGGTCATTTCTCTGTCTTAGTCTATCATTGGTCTCACATCTCACATGGATATCATATGTCCAAACTCGTTTCAAAGCTGAGATTGTCTAGGTGATTTTGTAGCGCCTGTAATCATTTTAAAGTGGTTTTGCAGCACATAAATACCTTTATCAGTTTCACAGCGCAACATATTTCGTAGCGCATAATTCATATTTTGCACTGGCTGCGCTACGAAATTGGGGATTTGTTTGAATCCATAGCAAATATTTCACAACTGTCATATCCATCAAAATCCATCAACAGTTGTCAGCCTATACGCTTCATCTATCATATCCGACCGCTTATCCTCATCATTAGGTCGTTAGGTGTCTCCTGGTCATCTGTGTTGGAAAAGACCGTTCAATTTCAAAGCTTTCAGCGACTCTGTGTTGTCAAAGATCTTTTAGCTCATGATGTTATAATGCGTATCATGCGCAAAGACAATTTCTTAATCAGGATGTAGAACAAGGGTGTGTTTTCCATGTCTATTCCTCGGTGGGTTCTTGGTGCAGGTCCTATGGTTCATAAAGCAAATGGCATCGAGAATTGCTTGATGTTGACAAAGACTCTGGAATGGACTAAAGCAGACCAGCAGAAAAAGAACAGCCTGAGCTGGTTGTCTTGAACATGCAAATGGATGGGAAGCTAGATTGGAGTGAAATGGAGTTCTTGATTAAGTGGAAAGGACAGTCATATACGCACTATGGCAATCTCTGTCTGAGCTTCAACAACCTGAATGGTTTAAAGGAGGCACACTTCGTGATTATCAATTAGAAGGGTTGAAGTTTCTTGTGAACAGCTGGAGGAACGATACAAATGTTATTCTTGCAGATGAAATGGGCCTTGGAAAAACTGTGCAATATGTGTCAATGCTCGGGTTTTTACAGAATGTGCAGCAGATACACGATCTTTTCTTTGTAGTTGTACCCTTATCAACATTAACAAACTGGGCAAAAGAACTCCTCAAATGGCTGCCTGAAATGAATGATGTTGTTTATGTAGGCAATCGTGCAAGTAGAAAGGTTTGGTAATGATTTCAATTCACCACAACCGCCGGCAGTAGCATAAGGAAGAAGTATCTGACGGCAGAGATGTCATGGAAGAAAGTATTACATGGAGGAATGGGCTATTTCTTTGTGGAGATCCCAGAGGGAACTATATTAGCACATCCCCTTGCACCTGAAGAGAAGATGCCTATTCAATTTGCACGTGAGGTACTAGCCAGATTCATACAGTTATATTTGGAACAGTGAATGGTGTTATTGGTGTCAGTGCATCTTTTCCTCAGGAGCAATATCTGTTTCTTGAAAAGTTGCAAGCAAATCTTGTCAAAATGATCAAGGGAGTAAGGTGCTTAAGCCATGAACAGTGGCGATCATTTAGCTATGAAAGGAAGACTGTGTTTTTGAAATTACACAGCAGTTTCGTAGCGCGCTACGAAACTGCTGTAGCTGCATGTTACAATTGAGTTGATCAATTATGATTGACAAAGCAGCAAATCTTTTTGAAAGGTTTTGTCATCACACAGGTACATGGGAAAGGCTTACAGCACATCAAGGACGTGGCAGTCTGCTCCATTTTGGGTAATTAAAGGATAAAGGACATGCTTCTTTGGATTCGAATATTTTGAGGCAAACCAAGGACCGACAAACAGGGGTAGTTTCCTATGTTTCAGGGCAATGGAAAAGATGTGTCATTGAAGATCAAACATGGAGCCTTGAACATCCATTACAGCCAAACTAAAGGGGAGCAGATGTCAAAGAACGAGAACCATTGTAATCAAGGCTATTATTGGCATAACACGGTGTTAGAATCCTACTTGATTTAGATCTCTAAAAACTCCAGTCAACACTTTGTTGCATTTATTAAGTAGTTAGAGTTTAAGAGTTGTCAGTAATAGAAGTAGTTTTCGAATTCCCCTCATGCTGGAGGAGGAATCTCGATCAGTTAGAATAAGAGATCTATATATAGCTGAAACAGCAATGTAATCAGGGTTGGAAATTTTATGAAAAAAGCTGGTATTTGGCCTATGTAAGACTCATTCTCAGTAAAATACATGCTGGACTTTACTTCTCAGGATTCATGAAGGATTTTTTATGTTCAAAATATGTGATGTTGTCCTTTTCTTAATTCTTACAGTGGTATGGATGTATAATCACTCAGAATTCACTGAATGTGCTCTGACTTCCTGTATACATTTATAAACTGTGTGGTCCCATATGAGTTTATGTTCTGAATGTTTAAATGCTGAATGCCCTGACTTCCATGTAAGGTTGAGTTCATTGTTATATTGAGGTGTTGTTGACTCCATAAGCCCAATGGATAGTTTTGTTTAATGTGTTTCCACCATTCATATTTTCACAGTTGTTCTATAAGAGTTAGCCATCTTATCTTTAATCAAAATCATTAATCCATCAAGAGAGAGCCCTCTCAGGTTGAGGAGGCTAAGCCTCAGCCTAAAGTCGGTTTGAAATAGTTACTTGAAGTCTTCCTGGTCTGCAGCCTTCCAGGGCCTGATTTTGAGATAACATTTTGGTGCGTCTGCCGGGAGCCTGAAGTCTATTCATTCCCGAAATTAAGAGGTTGAACTTCTGAAGGTAGCAGGAGCTCAGACATCTATTTGAGGCTGCAAAACTACCTTGGCGACTCCACACATCGAATAAGAAATTGGAAGGTGACTCCACTGCTAGAAGATCAGTAGCTTGATGAAGTTTCAAGATGAATTCCACTGCAAGAATGAATGCCAGGTATGCTCCTATGAATCGGTCTCATATCCCTGGCTTTCCAAATCCTATGCCAAAGGTTGATTGGTTAGATGATCTTCCAATATTCAAAGATGAAAAGAAGGACAATGCTGCTCTTCATTTGGTTAGGTTCCATATGCATGTACGCAGTCTTAAGGTTCATTTCCCTGAAGATTGTCTCATGAAGATGTTTATGACCACTTTAGAAGGAAAGGCATGGTCTTGGTATAAAGGTTTGGAAAATGGTTCAATATATTCGCTTGCTAATTTTCATGATGAATTCTATGAGATGTATAAAGAATGTCATCCTTCCTTATTGTTGCTCAAAGATTGCTGTAGACATTCTTTAAGTCTTATTCAGTACTTGGAGGATTTTTATGATGATGATGAATTTATGGATGAAGAAATTTTAGAGGCTCTTCATAACAATGCATTTCAACACCAAGAAGAAAGTATAACATCTCATGAAATGCAGCATGAAGATCAGCAGGGGTTTACTTATGAAAATCATATTACATCCTCTGAGATTGATGTAGAGATGCAGCAGATTTGTCAGGCTTCAGATCATTATGAGTATGAAATTGATTGCAAACAGCAAGAAGAAGTACTGGAAGAAATTTTTTATAATCCTCAGGCAGAAGAAAAGGTTGTTCATTTTTGTGATTCCTTGCAGCAGCTTACTTCAAAGAATGATCACAGTAGTGAGGAAAATTACATTGTCTATGAGAATCATGCAGAAAGGCAGTTGGATAGCACATCAAAGGAATTTTGTGTGGCTGAGGATCAGTTGTCTAAAGAGATAGAATGTTATGATGATTATCAAAATAACCATGTTTTCTTTGACCCTATAAGTGAATACATGGCAAAGCTTTGCACACCAGTATTTCATTTTCATTTGCATTATAAAGATCAAGCATATTATGAGTTGATTTGGTCATCTCACTACCATGGTTATTTTGAGGTCGAATGCAGTCAAGAGCCTCCAATATCAGATAAAACAAATGATTGGCTACATTGGAAATTTCACATTGATTGAGCAGAAAGAAGTTGAAATTGATAGGGTAGGTAGGTAGGAAAATGCAAATAAGCTCAAGGTTGACTGAGCAGTTTTTTTTAGTAGATATAGACTTCTCTCTCCTATGGTGATTATCAAGTTCAAGCCCAAGGTGAAGGCCCAAGACGCTGGAAAGGGATGTTTGTCAAGCAAATTTCCGTTTGTAATCAAAAAGATAAAGCACTGGACCTACGAGTTCTTAGTGTACTACAGGAGCACACTATCTCAAGTGGAGCCACTGTTATCACTCAAGAAAAAATTTTAAATTGTTCACATCAGTTCGATTGTTTGTCAAAGGGTTGGTGTTTGGGTCTAGTCTTTTCATCTGGTTTTAGAGTCTAAATAGTTTGAATAGGAGTCTTGTTAAGAGTATTGTTGGTATGTATAAAGGGGTCATTTCTCTGTCTTAGTCTATCATTGGTCTCACATCTCACATGGATATCATATGTCCAAACTCGTTTCAAAGCTGAAATTGTCTAGGTGATTTTGTAGCGCCTGTAATCATTTTAAAGTGGTTTCGCAGCACATAAATACCTTTATCAGTTTCGCAGCGCAACATATTTCGTAGCGCATAATTCATATTTTGCACTGGTTTCGCTACGAAATTGGGGATTTGTTTGAATCCATAGCAAATATTTCACAACTGTCATATCCATCAAAATCCATCAACAGTTGTCAGCCTATACGCTTCGTCTATCATATCCGACCGCTTATCCTCATCATTAGGTCGTTAGGTGTCTCCTGGTCATCTGTGTTGGAAAAGACCGTTCAATTTCAAAGCTTTCAGCGACTCTGTGTTGTCAAAGATCTTTCAGCTCATGATGTTATAATGCGTATCATGCGCAAAGACAATTTCTTAATCAGGATGTAGAACAAGGGTGTGTTTGCCATGTCTATTCCTCGGTGGGTTCTTGGTGCAGGTCCTATGGTTCATAAAGCAAATGGCACCGAGAATTGCCTGATGTTGACAAAGACTCTGGAATGGACTAAAGCAGACCAGCAGAAAAAGAACAGCCTGAGCTGGTTGTCTTGAACATGCAAATGGATGGGGAGCTAGATTGGAGTGAAATGGAGTTCTTGATTAAGTGGAAAGGACAGTCATATACGCACTATGGCAATCTCTGTCTGAGCTTCAACAACCTGAATGGTTTAAAGGAGGAACACTTCGTGATTACCAATTAGAAGGGTTGAAGTTTCTTGTGAACAGCTGGAGGAACGATACAAATGTTATTCTTGCAGATGAAATGGGCCTTGGAAAAACTGTGCATTATGTGTCAATGCTCGGGTTTTTACAGAATGTGCAGCAGATACACGATCTTTTCTTTGTAGTTGTACCCTTGTCAACATTAACAAACTGGGCAAAAGAACTCCTCAAATGGCTGCCTGAAATGAATGATGTTGTTTATGTAGGCAATCGTGCAAGTAGAAAGGTTTGGTAATGATTTCAATTCACCACAACCGCCGGCAGTAGCATAAGGAAGAAGTATCTGACAGCAGAGATGTCATGGAAGAAAGTATTACATGGAGGAATGGGCTATTTCTTTGTGAAGATCCCAGAGGGAACTATATTAGCACATCCCCTTGCACCTGAATAGAAGATGCCTATTCAATTTGCACGTGAGGTACTAGCCAGATTCATACAGTTATATTTGGAACAGTGAATGGTGTTATTGGTGTCATTGCATCTTTTCCTCAGGAGCAATATCTGTTTCTTGAAAAGTTGCAAGCAAATCTTGTCAAAATGATCAAGGGAGTAAGGTGCTTAAGCCATGAACAGTGGCGATCATTTAGCTATGAAAGGAAGACTGTGTTTTTGAAATTACACAGCAGTTTCGTAGCACGCTACGAAACTGCTGTAGCTGCATGTTACAATTGAGTTGATCAATTATGATTGACAAAGCAGCAAATCTTTTTTAAAGGTTTTGTCATCACACAGGTACATGGGAAAGGCTTACAGCACATCAAGGACGTGGCAGTCTGCTCCATTTTGGGTAATTAAAGGATAAAGGACATGCTTCTTTGGATTCGAATATTTTGAGGCAAACCAAGGACCGACAAACAGGGGTAGTTTCCTATGTTTCAGGGCAATGGAAAAGATGTGTCATTGAAGATCAAACATGGAGCCTTGAACATCCATTACAGCCAAACTAAAGGGGAGCAGATGTCAAAGAACGAGAACCATTGTAATCAAGGCTATTATTGGCATAACACGGTGTTAGAATCCTACTTGATTTAGATGTCTAAAAACTCCAGTCAACACTTTGTTGCATTTATTAAGTAGTTAGAGTTTAAGAGTTGTCAGTAATAGAAGTAGTTTTCGAATTCCCCTCATGCTGGAGGAGGAATCTCGATCAGTTAGAATAAGAGCTCTATATATAGCTGAAACAGCAATGTAATCAGGGTTGGAAATTTTATGAAAAAAGCTGGTATTTGGCCTATGTAAGACTCATTCTCAGTAATATACATGCTGGACTTTACTTCTCAGGATTCATGAAGGATTTTTTATGTTCAAAATATGTGATGTTGTCCTTTTCTTAATTCTTACAGTGGTATGGATGTATAATCACTCAGAATTCACTGAATGTGCTCTGACTTCCTGTATACATTTATAAACTGTGTGGTCCCATATGAGTTTATGTTCTGAATGTTTAAATGCTGAATGCCCTGACTTCCATGTAAGGTTGAGTTCATTGTTATATTGAGGTGTTGTTGACTCCATAAGCCCAATGGATAGTTTTGTTTAATGTGTTTCCACCATTCATATTTTCACAGTTGTTTTATAAGAGTTAGCCATCTTATCTATAATCAAAATCATTAATCCATCAAGAGAGAGCCCTCTCAGGTTGAGGAGGCTAAGCCTCAGCCTAAAGTCGGTTTGAAATAGTTACTTGAAGTCTTCCTGGTCTGCAGCCTTCCAGGGCCTGATTTTGAGATAACAACCTATGACAAATTACAATGTAAACAAAAACACTAACTACCCTTACAACTCTCTAGGGGGGCCTTCCATGACTGTAATTCTATCACTGATCAAATGATTTCTCAACCATGCATTGAAAAGAGGAAAGAGTATTATATTAATTCGTAGAAGTTTCTTAAAAGAGAGCTTGCAAACACTGAAATAAACAATGAATAACTATCTTTTTGGTTTTGCCTTACGACTTTTATACAATTCTTCATCAAATTGTTCTATGAGTCCTATGTCGATATGCAATTAAACTAATTTTCCATCTAAGAAGTAAATTAAAATTAAGAGTCTATCTCCTCATGATTTTCTATTGGAAGAGAAAATCATGAGGGATTCTTCTCAAACATGTCGAACAAATATTCTCCACGCTTGCTTGATCTCTTGTTGAACTCTTCTCGATTGTTGAAACTTCATAACCAGATTTTGACTTTTGATTTGACTTCTAGATCTTTCAATCTTTGTATCTTGCCATATCATGACGATAGGTGGACATCCATGTGGGGAAAATTGTCATTCATAGGTACGTTTCATTTCTTCAGTGGTGCATTGAAACCTGTCTAGCCATGGAGATGGCTGCAAAGTTCAATATTAGATGCGGGATGATAAAGATTTTGTAGTTGTAGAGATGTATTAATTATAATTCACAAATAAAAATAGACTCTAAAACATGGATGATTAATACCTTTTATATGCTTGAGTAAGTCTGTGATGACCTTAATTAGGGTTAAACTGCAATAAGATAGTCACAAAATGGTAAAGGAGAGGGAAAAGGGATAGTCAAAAAGAAAACATTTTCATACTTCAACAGGAACTTACAACATTGAGTCTTAGGTTGTAACTGCTACTTTCATGATTAATACAGTTATACATTTCTTTCCCATAAATATTGTCTACATTTGATGGTTGTTATTACATATCTCCTTGATGTAGTATCCCACTCTAATGGACCTTTGATAGACATTATTTTAACTCGAAGATCACATTATGACATATACACTCTTCTTTGAGGACACCATAGTTTAACAATCTGGTTAATATTATTTCATGCAATGATGGTTAGTGATGTACTTATTTTGAATCCAATCTACACTATGTTGATGGTTATGGTATTTGTGTTTCCAATGTTGATGTAATTTTAAGTAATATGTGACTTTCATAATGGATGTGGTTAACGAATGACTAGTTTAAAATGGAATACTTATTTTCTCATTAGTTAAAATATCGTGACTTAGATCACATCACTTAGTGTTTATCTAAATATGAGCTCGATTCTTGTATCTAGAACTTCTTGTTATTATCTTGAGTCTAAATTGTAAATATTTTTTACCAAAAAAAAATGGTGTCGAATGGAAGGTCCCTTCACTTGATCAAATGTATAGGTCTTTTTCAAATCATATTTGTATAGATGTGCTTTGATCTCTTATTTGTTTGTGTTATCCGCAGATCTCATCTTCACAAAGACTAAGGACAACGTCAGAAGCTAAATATTACAAGTATGTAGTGACAAGGTACAAATCACTCATCTCATTATTGCTCATCTATGATTTTATCATTATAGACTTAGGGAAAGTTTTCTAGTCATGTTTATTTTGTTCTAATATCAAGGGAGATCCCTCTTGTCTATAAGAGGGATTTTTCTCTCAACACATATAAGTCTAATTGTTTATGAATATTTAAATTATGAGATATGAAATTATTTGTTGTTTTTTTTACTAATGCATGGTCATGTATTTTCATGAATTAGTAATGAAACTTTCCCTCATTTACTAGAAATATTTTCTTTATTTCCTACATTTTTGGTGGGCTAGAGTTATTCCATGTGTGAAATAAGATAACATGTCAAAATTATTTCTCCTACTTTTACATGGAAACAACTGGAAAGGAATTTATACTTACAAGATAAGTTTTAGCTTCTAGGAACAAGATTTATTAATTCCATCAACAGAAATATCTATGTGCATATATTAATGTCTATATTCCTATGTGATAAGTGTCCCACCTGCAAAAATATTACTAAGTATAAAACTAGTGGAACAAAGACAGATGAGTAAGTAACACATATGCACAGGAAAGACATGTCTGGAGCTAAAGTTTGTGTGGAAGAAAGGCATGTGCATAGCTATTTTGGCCCCAACTTATATGAAGTAGTGGAACTTACCCTATTACCATAGTGCATGCTTTACCTCCTCGCATACTTTACTTCCACACAAACTCTACCTCTAAACATTCGTTGCTTTCACACAAACTTTAGTTCTGCACATGGCTTACTTCCATTAGTTTTAGACCCAGTAAGATTGTTGAACTAAGGATACTTTTCACACATGCCTATAGACTATAATATATGCAGATACATATCTCCATTAATGAAATTAATAAAACTTGTATCTAGAAACAAAAAAAGTATATCCAAAGTATAAATTCCACTCCATTTCTTCCCAAGTAAAAAAATGAGAATTATTGTTGGAGGCAATGGATAAACCACCTACACAATGGAATCCTTGTCTTGATTATTTGTTAACTGAAGATTGATATAAATTCTTTTCAGCACCTAACTCCTCGGAGTCTGAATTTGACTCGAGGGTGGTTAGTTGCACCAAATATACAATGTACTTGGCCTAAAAATGGTGTTTCCAACCATTTTTAGATACAAAAATAAGTATAATTGTTTGTGCATATTTGGATTATGATCTATGACATTTTTGTTGTGATTTTTACTGATGCATGGTCATGTATATTCATGAATGAGTAATGACACGTTCCCTCATTGTAGAATTTTTTTCCTACATTTTTGGTGGACTAGAATTATTTTGTGTGTGAAGAAAGATGTTATGTCCAAATGTAATTCTCTTACTTTTACCTGGAAATAATTCGAGAGGAATTTATACTTGCGAGATAAAATTTTAATTTATGGGAAACATATTTATCAATTCTTTTTTTTTTGTTAAGCTTGGCATGACCATTCCATTTTCTATTAAACAAAGGCAAATTTACACCACAAAGATTGACCAGGTGGCATCAACTTGCCCTGAAGGGAAACCAAGTCTGTTAACCACTTGTCTGCATTGTAAGCCATCCAAAAATAGTAAAGTCTTAATCTCTCTAGCCAAGCTAGATATGTCTATGTTTCATGTCCATGCACTACATAACTATCTAAACTGATATTTGCATAATAAAAATTAAAATTTGCCCGCATAAAACAAAAATATGCATAGGTAAGAGTCTATCCCTTCTTCTCCTCCGGGGCAGATTCAACAGGTGTTGGATCCTTGGCTGATGCCCTAAGCATCTCATTCAGTTCCAGTATGCAAGGGATGTGACGGTCAATTATATCTAGTCTGATGTCTTGTTTATGAAGTTGGAAGAGGATTTTCTGCAAATCCTGATTGTAACTTGACATACCTTGGAGTGTCATTGCCATTCCGATAGAAATTTGTTCCATTGATTTGCCTAATAAACTCTTCATTAACCAATAGAGGTAAAGAGTTTGTTTGAACTGCGTAATTCTTCCTCGGGTGTTGCCTAGATCCGGGACTAAAGTCCTCCATTTTTCCATGTCTTCCTATATCTCACTGCCTTATTTTATTTCCTCCTCCCACTCTTCTAACAGTTTATAGATTCCTTCATCCATCCCCTCATGGTAAGCCTCCATCGCTTCAGTGATAAGGTGTTCTACCGACTTCCTGCCCCTTCGAGGTTCCGACGTGCTTGGCTCTTTGTCTTTCCTAGGTGTCGAGCCTCTCCTTCCACGACCACGTCCCCTCGCAGGTTGAGCCATGTCTAGATTTCCTGAACCCTGGTGACAACAATGGTTTTTTAAACCAAAACAAAGCATTGCAATTTGGACCCTTTTTTTAATGGTTTTTCCAACATTATGTGCCACCCCCTGCTTCTCCTCTTATCTTACTCTCTCAGCCTCAGAGCTGGGGTGGTCCATAGACTGAAGTTTGAACCCAACAATGGGGTGGTCCATAGACCGAGCCTGCTGTTGTGCCCCTTTTCCAAGCCCCATAAATTTTGTTCACATGCAGGTCAGCCTTCCCTTTCCTAAGCCATTCGCACAGTCCTATCCTTCTCCTTACAATTTTCTGGGAAGAAATTGGGTCCCTTTCCCCCTCTGCCCAAGGAGTAATAGTGTTGCCTCTCAGTTTCACCCAATTAGCTTTCCAATCAGGATCTTTGGCCTTGCCATCATCCTGAGAGGAATTATGGTTAACCCAGCACTTGCTTTGCATGCAGCGATAATGGTTGCTTCCCATACATCTTATCAAATGCTTCCCCCTGCCCCCTTCTTCCATCTCATTCCCCTCACCCATTTTCTTGCAACAGGCAGCCTCGCCCGAAGCGCGGTTTAAGGATATCGATGTATCGAAACCTGGCAGCATGAGATTTTCCCCCCAGCGTCTATAGGCACTACCCACCTAGCAAAGGATATGGATGAAGAAATAGAAAATTTCCAACAATTGCCTTCCCCATTGCCACCAGCAGTTCTCTACCCCCTAGGCCTTCTTCCTATTTACCCTCCTCTCACCCCTGAAAAACCCCAATCATAACATAATTACAGTGGAGGAGAGAGGCTAAATAACACACTCAAGTTCAAATAGTGTTCGTCGTCGAGCTTTGTGTCGCAGGTTCCGTCTCCCTCCCGAGCCACTGCGATACCACCGTCTGCCACAAGAAAAAACTCCAACAATGGTCGCTTGCCTCCCTTGTCTTCCTTTATTCCTCACCTCACCTCCTGTCTCGCCAACTTTCCCACCACCCCAGCATGCATTCATGCCAAGGGTCACTGAACCCATTGCCTTGAGGATGTGGAGGGTGGCGGTACTATTTTCAAAGCTACCGATCATTAATACGACCAGGTTGTCCCAACTGTCGGCCCACATCTCGATCAGGGTGGGAAAAAATATTTATCAATTCTATTACTAGAAATATCTATGTGCATATATTAATGTGTATTGGCATGTGTAATAAGTGTCTTGCTTGGAAAAATATTATCAAGTCTAAAACTAGTGCAACAAAGGCATGTGTAGAAGTAATGCATATGCGCATGTAAAACATGTGTCAAGCTAAAGCATGTGTGGAAGAAAGCCACGTGCGGAGTTAAAGTATGCCTTTTGCCTAATATTGTGTGAAGTAGTGTAACTTACCCTATTACCTCCACACATGCTTTACCTCTTAATATACTTTAATTCAGCATAGACTATACCTCTGCACATTCCTTTCTTTCACGCTGAATTTAGCTCCCCACATGCCTTACAACCGCACATGACTTACTTCCACCAGTTTTAGACTTATTAAGATTGTTGAACTAGAGAGACTTATCACACAGGTCTACAAACATCAATATATGCACATATTTATTTCCATAAATTAAATTAATAAAACTTGTTTCCTGAAATCACAAGTTTATCTTTGAACTATAAATTCCTCTCCAATTATTGCCAAGTAAAAACATGAGATTTACATGTGGACATATTATCTTCTTTCAGACACATAATAACTATAGCTAAAGCATCTACAAAGCTAAAGTCTATGCGTAGATAAAAGGGTAAGTTCCATTGTTCCGCACAATGTGGTCCCAAAAGAAAATATTTAGTTTATAGTAATGTTGGGAAAACAACCCATATATTTAGATTTATCTTCCTTTCTACTAGCAAAATAGAAAAGAGAATTGTTGTTTTACAATTATTGTAAACTACCATCATATTTATGTAAAAGTTATGAAATTTAATCAAAGACAAATTCATCATGTATGTAGTTCATAAGCTTGATGTAAATTCCCTACAGATAATCCTTAGATTTATGAATTTGTTAAAATATTTTTACATATAAAATCCCAGTGTATACACAATGTCTACTATTAACTTGCAATGAACTTGGGGATTTGAAACAAGATAACAAGGTCAATGAATACTAAATTTTGTAATATAATTGTTCTACTTTTCAAATCCATAATAACTTAAATGTAATAAAATTACAATTAAAATCAATGAATATACAACCAAAATAGGTCCAAAAAGTAAAACAATTAGACAATAACCTAAAATTCAGGAATTCTAGGGTTTGACCATTAAAACTTTACAAAAACTTATAATATCAACTAATGTTACATCCCAAAAGGAATAAAGAACAATCTGAAACATAGACCCCTAAATATTGTAACTGGCCAAAGTATGACCATATTCCAACTACAATGTCACAAATATCAACCTTTATTAGTCATAAGGGATTATCTCCTTGTCTTGATTGTAGCATTCACATTATTAATGATATCGGATCTCTCTATAAATATATGCATGCCAACTTTTAGACAAAGCACCAAAATAAAACTAAGGTTTTTCTAAATATTATAGTCAACCAAGGTCCTCAGGCCATCCTCTAGTCGCTTATTAGTGAAGACAAGTCTTTGTTAGTCAGTCAAAGTTATTTTCTTGTCTTGGACATTCACCTTGACATTGTCAATTTTGTCTAACATCTCAACTCCCAATGTGAATCTCTTTCTAGACTTAAGCATAATAAATATATCTGATCAATGATATCATACACAAGATGTTTTACAGAACAAAAAATAGTGTTCTAAAACAAATAAATAAGTCAAATTAGTAAATAAGTCAAGTTAGTAATGATACATCCCAAAAAGAACAAAGAACAATTTGAAAAATTCCAAAACACTAGAACAATTATAGTTTTCATCTTTGAATTCAAAAACATGGACACTAAATACACAAACAAACAAAAACATAGTTTGCAAGGACCGTAGAGAACAAGATTTAAATTTGATGAGTGCAACCTATTATGTTTTTGTCTGAGTATGTTCCATTTACCAAATGCATAACAAATCTATTTATTCAACTCCTGTTTTAATTCCATATCAAAATGTGCATTTCATTTGCCAAACTAAAGTAGACTTTAAAACAATAAGTCTGTTTGATAAGGTCCATGGTACATAATGACATTTGCAAGATTTAAAGTAAAAGTTTTTCTTCAAATCACCTAGGAATAATACCTCATGATGTTACTCTTCATTTACAACCAATATTAATCAATTCATTTAAATTTGAAATGTCCAATAACCACCTTATCGAGTGTTTCTGGTACATAGCAGTCCATGCAAGCTTGAACTTTTATGTACTGGAAATAACACAAGAAGGATTATCAACGTTCCCAATGCCACTTACTCATAAATTCCTTGTCTCTCTATATAATTACCAGTTGTTAGTCTCTCGCATGTGAATTTTGTTAGGCATGACAAGATAATAAATAGAAACTTAATATATGAAGGCCATCGTTTATGCGAGATAGTGGAAATAAAACTCGAAGTTTCAAAACCATCTCGTCCACTTAATTCAAAGGTTGATTCAATTTTAAAACCCTTGATATCAATACCATGGAATGATAGGGAAAATTAATGAGGCGAGATAAACATTGTGCCTTGAAATCTTGTAATCATGACAAATGATGTACATCCAATCAATTGTATGTAGTGAGGTAACGTGTAAGAACTGGCAAACGTCGAAGTAGTTGTAGGAAGCAAGAGATATGTGAAGACAACAATGTGTGTGGAATAAAAGAGTTTGGAAGAGGTGGTATGTGTGGGAGAATCAATGTGCAGAGGGGATGTGTGTGTGAAGCAAGGAACATAAACTTTCTTCCGCACACATGAAATTTGACTAAGTATAAAAACATTTAAGAGGGAAATTTCGAGTGTCAAAATGCACAAGGTGGGGCCGAAAGGAAACATTTAATTTCTAATTGTGTTGGAAAAGTGACCTAGGTATTTAAACTTGAATTCAAATGATAAATAATAAAGTTTCGGTGAATAAATTAAGAAGAAGTAGTAAATGATTATTTATCTTCTCTGCTACTCCACTGTGACCCGGGCCTGAAGTGAAGTGCCCCTTATGCTCTTTCACTTTCTGAGAACATAAACACTATTGCAAATCAGCAATGATACTTTATCGTACATGTTCTTAAAAGGCTAGAATACATTTTTTTTATTAAATTTTGATCTTCACTCTCAGGCCTAAAGTGAAGTTCCCTCACTAACAGCTTAAATCCAATTGAATTCAAGTTTTTTTAATTAAATTTTGGTTTAAATATGCCAAGAAATCGGTAATGATTTTAAATATCATCAAAGTTCTATTATGGATAAAATTTATGTATGATGACAATGTTTTTCAATTTTTGTCCAATTTTGAAATGACCCAAATTTAACTCAATGTTTAATTTTTTGCCAAAAAAAGAATTCAAACTTGAATTCTCAGCTCCATTTGATTTTAACACCCTTGATATCAATGCCTTCCATTGACAGTAAAATTTAATGAGGTGAGATAAATATTATGCCTCGAAATCTTGTAATCATGAAAAGAGGGGTGTAGGAAATCAATAGTACACAATGAGGGAACGTGTGAGAAATAACAAGCTTTGAAGAAGTAGTTGTATAGAACAACAAGTGTGTAGATACGACAATGTGTGTGGAATAAAAGAGTGGCAAAGAGGTGGTATGTGCAGGAGAAGTGGTGTGCAGAAGGAATGTGTGTGCGAAGAAAGGAACACAAACTTTCTTCTACATACATGAAATTTGGCTAAGTATAAAGACACTTACGAGAGAAATTTTGAGGGTCAACATGCACAAGGTGGGCCAAAAAGAAATATTTAATTTACTAATCGTGTTGGAAAAGTGACCAACGTATTTAAACATGGATGTAAATGATGAATAATAAAGTTGTAACGAATAAATTAAGAAGAGGTAATAATATATTATGTATCTCCTTTGCTACTCCACTATGACCTGGACCTAAAGTAAAGTTCCCCTTACACTCTACCACTTTCTGACAACGTAAACAATGTTGCAAATCAGTAATGAAATTTTATCATAAACGTTCTTAAAAGGCTAAAAAGCATTTATTTTAGTTAAATTTTGATCTTCACTCTCGAGCCTGAAGTGAAGTTCCCTTACTAATAGCATAAAGCCAACTGAATTCAAGTTAGATTTTGGTTTAAAACTACCGAGAAATGGGTAATAGTTTTTAGGTATCATCATAGTTGTATTATGGATAAAATTTATGTGTGATGACATAATGTTTTTCAATTTTTGTCCAATTTTAAATGACTCGAAATTTCAAAAATTCAATGCTGATTTTTTTTTCCAAAAAAAAAAATCAAACTTGAATTTTCAATTCTATTTAGTCGTAAATTCCTCATATCCTTATATATTTATGAGATATTACTCTCGTGTGTGAATTTATTTAGATGGGACATGCTAATAAATAGAAACTTTAATGTTTAACGTTCTCATTTATGGGAAATTGTGGCAATAAACCTCAAAGTTTCAAAACCATCTCATCCATTTAATTCAAAGATTGATTCCATTTTAACACCATTGATATCAATACCATTGAATGATGTGGAAAGTTAATGAGGCAAGATAAATATTGTGCCTCAAAATCTTATGATCATGACAAGTGGTGTACATGAAATCAATATTGGGGAGTGAGAGAACGTGTGAGAAGTGAAAAATGTGTAAGGTGTAGCTATGAGGAACAAGAGGTGTGCAGATTTAGGGATGTGTGTGCAATAAAGGATGTGTTGAAGAGCAAGTATGTGCAAGGGGATGGTTGCATAGAGAGAATGAGTATGCAAATAAATCAACACAAACCTTCTTCTAAACATGTGAAATTTGGCCAAGTATAAAAACACTTAAGAGAGAAATTCCAAGGGTCAACATGCACAAAGTGGAGAGAAAAGGAAAGATTTAATTTAAAATCATGTTGGGAAAGCGACCTGGGTATTTACAATTGGGTGTAAATTATAAATAATAAAGTTATGGTGAATAAAATAAGAAGAGATAATAAATGATTATTTATCTTGTACCTACTAGAACAAGAAAAATAATTATTTAAAGAATATACAACAAATTAGGTAAAGTCATTTTAAAGAAAAAAAAAATACATTCTAAAATAACTAAACAATTTGATTTAGCAAACTTCACTTTTGGGCATCATGAAATATTTGAAACCAAGTTTTATGAATATCACTTAAAAAACAAAATCTCAATGCAAAGAGTCCCTTCGTGGAAAATTACCGATAGTATGAAGCAAATCAAAAAAATTCCATTAAAATGTAAATCTCGATAGATTCAAATGTCCCAAGACTTCTAAACACCTGATGAACTTGCTAGGAAGATCGGATATAGTAGGGGAAGCATATTCATGTTGATAAATACACACAATACTTAGCAAATTGGTTGAGATAAAAGAAATCAACAAGAATTACTAATTTGTGTGCATTAAAAATATGAACACCCCATAACCTATCCTCTTTGTTCTCTAATTCTGACAACAAACCCATATATTCAAATTTCTCTTCCTTTCTACTAACAAAACAGAAAATAGAATTGTCATTTTACAATTATTGTAAACTATCATCATCTTTATGTAAGAGTTATGCAATTTAATCAAAGACAAATTCATCACATAAGTAGTTCAAAAGCTTGGTGGAAATGTTGTACAGATAATCCTCAAATTTATGAATTTGTTAAAATATTTATATAAATAAAACCTAAGCCTATCCACAACTCCTACTATAAACCTGCAACAAACCTGGCGATTTAAGACAAAAAACCAAGAACAATGAATACTAAAATCTGTAATCTAACCAAAATAGGTCAAAATGTAAAACAAGTAGATAATTACCTAAAATTCAAGAATTTCAAGAACTTACTACTAAAACTTTAGAAAAAACTACAAGATCAGGTTATGATGCATCCCAAAAAGAATAAAGAACGATGATAATTTCCATCTTCAAACTCCATCGACACTCATGTGAATACGAGGAATTAGAATAAGCAATTCGAATTTTATATTGACTAACTAAGTCTACATTAAATGATAACACCATAGCCCTATTCTAATATCAAGTTCAACAATCTTGTATTATGTACCCTTTTCAATGCATGAGTAAATTTGAATAATGATTCCTCTTTGATATGCATACAAATAGAATTACTACATCTTTTTAACACTACATATGCATGACTTAAGTAGATTAGTGACATATGTTTAAGTTACACAATCACAGTTTAAAACATATGAGTCCTTCTAAATATTTTTACATAGATGATATAAATGTATTTAATTAATGATTGTGTTTCTATAGGTGAAACAATGAGAAACATGTCAGCTCGCAAAATAGATAATGCAACAATTAGCAAAGAATGTGTCTATTTGAATGTGTTCCACTTACCAAACTGGTAGTCAGGCTTAAACATAATAAATTTGTCTAACCAGCTTCTATCCTAACTCAGTATCAGAATGTGAATTTCATTTTCCAAACTAAAGCAGGCCTTAACATTGTAAGTCAGATTGATCTGCTTCATGGTACATAATGAAATTTGCAAGATTTGAAGTTTTTTTCTTCAAATCACCTTGAAACAATACTTCATGGTGTTGCTCTCCATTTTATAAGCAATGTTAATAATTTCATTTAAATTTGAGAGGTATTATAACCATCCTCTTTTGTTGTATCTTATACATAGTAATCCATGTAAACTTGGATTCCTTCAGACAATTATGAAAATACCACCTACGTCTAGAATTGGCAAACAATAATACTTGTGAATTTCCAACCAAGAATAATTGAACTTTGAAATTATTACAAGTTCCACCAAATCTGAGAATAAGCATAGGAATACAGACTTCTAAACACAAATTACTTAAGCATTACCCTCTTTATAGAGATTCAACATGTCCAATACCCTTCACCAACTTGTGGGAATGTGTTGACTAACACAATCTGCAAATCATACATAATCCACTATATAAAATTTGTAAATAGCCTCAAATCACTTAATATAGACATCTAACCTTTGTTGATTGATACACTCTTGAGTCTTAATATAACCATGTGCAGAGGTTCAGAATATCTACCAACCTAAGAATTGGATCTGATGGACCTTATAACCTTTCCAGGGTAGATCTTTGCACCACTAAAGTGACAAATTCATGAACTGCAAATATTGGAAAGAAACAAGACAGAGAAAAAGTATCAGATAAACAAGCCATCTAAGAGAACACAACATCATTTGTATATATAAATGATACAAAAAATGGAAGAAAGGAAAAAAGTTCTCTAAATTTCCACAAATGACAAAAGCAGTTGTTAGAACTCAGAACTCAAAAAAAAAACACATTAGACGACAATGGCAATGCAAGAATGCCAAAGGCATCTCCTGAAAAGCATTGGCAACATATCTAGACTAGTAAAAAAGAAAAAAACAAAGTGAAACAAATCATAGACAATACACATTATAGTACAAATTTTGAAATATAGTATCTTAAAGTGCATGAAAATAGGTCCAAAAAACATACCACATAAATTTTTTAGAAACAACAAGGGAAATCATCATGAAAACCTTAACAAAAAATTCATAAATCAACATTTCTGACAATAAAACCTTAGGTAGAATGTTCTCCCACCATATAAAACAATGATAAGGAGAAACTTACTTTAGAACCATGGAAACTGAATAGATTTATTTTCTCTTGCAACTTTATCCTCATCTCAAATATACCTAAAAATCATCATAGCAAAATATAGTTGTCAAAGCACACACTAGCAGGAAAAATAGAGACATCGTGTAAAAGCTAAGATAATTTACAACATAAAGAAATCAACAGTATAAAATTCAACTAGGTAATGAAAATCCCCTCCACCCTACATGATATTTAAAATCCATGGCTCAAATACATACAATACCTCACAACTTCTAGGAACAGAAAACCTTCCAAAAGGTACGATAAGTCTTTTTAACAAAAAAAAACATGCATCAGACAAATAGTCATAAGATATGATAAAGGCTAGCCCATAAACCCTAATAGATAAGATAATGAAATTTATGCTACATAAAACATATAAGAATGTCAATAATGACCTAGAAATATAGATGTAGGTGAAAATCCAGGAAACCCTAACTAGAATCAAATTTGATAAATGCATGCCAGTAAAAGTTGAGAAAGTGAATCTTATAGGTAATAGTGAACCTTCTTAGGAATTATTGTATGTAATAACCAAAATCCATTTATTAAAAGCTCAAATAGGACAAAGAACTTTAAATTGTCAACTCTTTACACGGTTGTTGAACAAAAACTCTTAAACTTAAATGATGAAACTCTAATTTCTCTTAATGATTTGATGGGTGCACGGTAAATATTCAATGTCATCAATCAATGCAGGCACTACATGATATTTTAGTCCAAGGATTATGTATTTTGCATTAAAGTTTTATTTCATTTTATTTTTAAAATAAAAATAAATGTCACATCCAACCACAGGTAATGAGTCCAGTCAAACTTTATAACCAATCAAAAAAAAAAATTACTAACATTTCATTTTATTTTTAAATCTTTTAACAAATTCCACGTCCAACCATAGTTAATTAGTCTGATCAAACTTTGTAACTAATTAGAAAATAATTTTCTAATTTTCAAAAAAAAAAAACAGCTTTAAATTTCAAAAAAAAAATTAATAAAAATATTACAAAACATATGAAACATTAGCCAATTTTTTTTATCAAAAATAAATGTCAAAACATTTTGACTAAAACCCAATTTTTATACTCCCCATTATGGCAGGGACTAATAATATGGACTATAATAAAAAATAAAAACAAATATTCATATTTGATTAGCTTTAATCAAACACATTATAAAATATCAATAATCTCACTCCCATTGTGCTTTCATTGTGATCACTAGGATTTTCACTTTTCAATATGAGAGAGATGTGTAATTTCTTTACTATTTAAAAATATTTCAATAAGATCTTTGAATAAAATATTTGATTATCTATGTTAATTAATATATTTCAATATTAACTTTTAATATTAGCATTGACAGGGATCAAATATTTTGAGACAATCAATTATTTTAAGTGAGACAATCATATATATACATATAGAGAGGGGTGCTTTCTAATTGAGGGTATGAAGGCTTAATATGGAGCTTAATATGAATTTGACATGTAACATTTTTTCAATGTAAATCTACAGTTCCTATTCAATCTTTCTTTACCATGGTGAATCAATAGCTCGGGTATTATGGGCAAGGCCCAAGATCAAACCTTCCACTTGACACTATAACTCCAAGAGTATATCCAACAACCCACAAGCTAGATATACCATTTACTTATGACTTAGCAAAATCAGAGATGTCCCAACCCCATCACAGTGGGATCTATCCCAAGTGTTGCCTACCCTTCAAGCATTATCACAACAGACCAAACATGTCCCTTGGAATTGAACATGGTTGAATGGGAGAACAAACCATGCTCCCATGAGCTACTAACTCAGGACAAAGTTCCTATTCTATGGATATATGCTTTCTACTTCATGGAGATGTGTATTTAAAAATACGCTAACAACAAAAATACATTTTAATATGGACAATGTGGGTCATTAATAAATATTTCAATGTGAAATATGTATCTATATCATATAAAGTAATTGAAATAAATAAATATTATGGTTAAAACATTTTATTGGTGTGTTACTCAAAATGAAGATGTGTAAGTCCTTCCATGTTTAGCATGGAATTTACACAAGATGTGCATGTGTGTGTATAACTAGCATAGCTCCATCTTAACCCCGGATTTATCAAGTGTTGAGAAGGATCAAATATTTGTAGGTGCAAACTTTTCTTCAAGTTTCGCACTTTAAAAGAGGTTTGCACTTTAAGAGATTTGACCCCTCTTGTTGTTTGATTAATCCAGGGTTAAGATGGAGCTATGCAAGTGTGATATACATATGACATGCACAAATTGAAGGATCACCTAAGATTGAGTCTCCCATTTTGGTGGTTTTATGACACATAAATCCATGCATCCATTCATGTGAATTTATATAATTTCCTTAGTGATATAACATGGTAGACATGGGAGATTGTTTATGGTGCATTATTTACATAGGGTGATGTAAATGATTTTAGGTTACAAAAGAATAGATGTAAATGTGAAATGTTTTTAGGTTACAAAATAATAAATGTAGGTATGAATATTTTTATAATTAGTTAACATTGTATTATTTATTTTGGAAATAAATTGTGTTAAAGTTAAAAAATGTTTTAATAAGTGTTTGAAGAAAAAATATGAGAGGTCATGGGTCCAGGTGAATGTTTGAAAAAAAAAAATTAGAGGTCATTACATAAATTCAACGAATCAATTGGGATTATCTTGGGTGGTCAAGATGAATTATTTTTATCTTCCCCACCCAGGTTCAATTCTCACAAATGAAATCTTGAGCTCATATTGAGTTTATTATTGTAAAGCCTTCAATCCTTCTTGTTGAATAGCCCTAAGCCCTAAAGGATATATTTCCCTTGCATATGGGTTGGAGGGTGGGGTGCTTCATTACATGGGAAAAGAAAATCAGTGAACATGTTACAGTAAGCTAACAGTGAAAATGAGGGACAAAAAATAGAATCTAAAGGAATAAATAAACATGAAACAAGAAAGTTGATAGGACTGAGGTTGGAGACAGGGAGTTGGCCTGAGGTGGAGATGCAATAACATTAATTATTAATACAATGGATAATAGGTTTCCAAAAAGTCTGAGTTTCTAGAAACTTTCCAAATTAATATCGTTTAAAGTGTATTCTTCAATTTCAACCACTTCCTTAATGACAAGAGAAGAGTAGAAGGGAGTGAGAGTTACGATTTTGGTTTGATTAAAGTAAATAAGGTGTTTGGTATTGTGAGAATGCTTAATAATAACTAATTTAGGAAGGAAATAATAGAATGTATCAATGATATATTCTTTGAGACAACTTTCTATGGATCTACCAGTTTGGTTGAAATAAGACTTTTCACAAAAGAAAGGAATCTAGTAAACTCCCTGAGAAAGTAGAGGATATTATTTTTCTTTTATGCTTCTAAATAATTTCTTTAGGGTTTTATGAGTTTTGAAAAAAATTTAATATTCTTCTTAGCTAATATCTTGGAAATAGGATCAGTGAATCCATGAATGTAAGATAGTGCAATTTGGCCTTGGGGAGAAGAGGTTGGAATGGGTATCTTGGTTATGCTTTTTGAATGGATAATTGAGTGCAAAGCACTTTTTATTTAGGAAATACATTAACCATTGGCTTGGAGGATGTTAATAATTATGTCCTCTACTTATCTGGGTGTTAGAAGGAAAAATTTTGATTGGCTTTGGATATAAGAGTTTTAAGAACAACTAATTTTTGAGCTAGGTGGTGCTGGGATTAAATATGAAGATATATATTAGCATGAGTATTTTTCTAATATACTTGGTGGGAGAGGGATTCATTTAGTTCACAAGTGACTATAACATACATAAACAAAATTCAATCATTATGTTGGGTTTCTATGGTAAATTGGGTACAAGGAGATAATCCATTGAGATGCTTAAACAATGGTTTTGTAACATCCCCTGGTCGATTTTCCATGTAAAAAAAATTAGATCAAGGTCATGGGACATGTATTATAAGATGAATGTTTGGAAAAACAGTATATTGGGCATCACATGTGTTTTAATAATGGCTATGGAAATTGAAAAAGGCATTGGCAATTGGCATTTAACTATGAAAATAAAGTAAAATAGGAGAAAAAGAGGGTGAAGAGACACAGATTTTCATGCAAGACAAATTAGAGGAAAATGAAGAAAAATGAGACCTCAATAATAAAAAGGCATCACAGAAACAATTCACAGCTTTTGGTCATTACAATTTTTGTCAATTTAGTTTTTGGCTCTCCCTTTTCATTCTCTCATTCTCTCCTACTCTTACACACTTAGAGCATTGTTCGAGCATGCTTGGAGCACTCTAGTATCCACTTGGATTGGAGGAAGAAATAAAAGGAAAGCATGGAAGTGCAAGGAGAATGTTGGATCAACGGCTACAGATGGATTGCTTTGTAGATAACAGTTTGCATGTGTGATTTCCTTGTTGATTTTTGGATGCATGGTATATGCATGTGATTCCTTGGTTATGTGTTGTCATTGGCATGGAGATTTTCCTAGATTGATAGTGGTTTCAGCCTTGCCTTTCCATTTCCTAGATAAACATGGAGTTGTGGGTTTCCCACTTTTTTTTTATTGGTGCTTAGGTTCCCTATGGTTGTGGGTTGGAAAAATTTCTCTGGAAGCCCTGGAACAGTTTGGGTTGAGTTACTAATTCCTGGAGTCATAGATTGGTACAAACACTTTGGAGCCCTTGGTGGGTTGAGTTACTAGTTCTTGGAGCTGCAGTTGGAACAAATGTTTTGGAGCCTTGGAAGGTTGTGGGTTGAGTTACTAGTTCTTGGAGTTCTAGACATCTTGGATAAAGACGGATCTAGCTGATGTTAGTGATTCCCAATCCATAGAGGTGGAATCACTATAGTTTAGGGTTGAGGTGGTTTGGCCTTTGGGAGTCTTGGTTTGGTTTTGTTTTGGTTTAATCATGAGATCCCACATTCATTCTTGGAATATGGCATGAGGGTGATTGGCTGAAAGAGAGATTTAGCTCAGCCCAATATATGGTCGAGTGGTACGTGGAAGTCCATGACTTGGTTAGAATTTTCGTATGTTAATAAGAGTTATTTCTTATTATGATCTATGAGCACTTGTATTGGGTATCAAGTTCATGTTAGGGTTGATTTTCCATGGTTTCTATTATGGTTAAAAGTTTGTTATATGATGTATTCAATCTATGGCTCTTGACATGTTTTGATAAGTTATTGAATGGTTGATGAATGCATAGGTTAACAAGTGTTATTGCAACTAGAGAGGGATTGGATCCTTCTTGGTGATTCTTAGATTAAATTCAGAAGTTTATGATCAAATATGCATTCATGACCTGTAGCTCACACGTTTACTATATTTTTGATGAAATGTATGATGTGTACTAGGCAGTCTAGGGTAAGTTCCTTCTTCAAGTTTGAATGTTTGGCATTTTTGTCATGTTAATTATGATTCTGGAATGTTATAAGAAGTTATGGGCAGTGGACTAGAGACTAGCCTAGAAAAGTGACTCATATCTCGAAATTGTTGTCATTGAAATGGGAAATTTAGGCCATAACCACATGGAAGAGGGCTTATGAGTGTGGTCATAGCCTCATAAGCATGCATGTTATGTTGTGGGTGCGTTTGAGAGTTAAGCTTGTGAAAAAACAGTTCCAACTTAGGATCTTGTCATCAATAGTTGTGGGTTGACTTCTTAGTGATATAGTGCTCCTAATTGATGTTTGTAAGTTGTCAATGTGTCGACCCCACTTCCATAACTAGAACTTGGAGGTCGGGTCATGTCATATTGACACTCGTCTCATGTTTACCCTGGCAAGCTTGTGAATTTGGGTAAATGTGGGAGGAGGTGGTTACAAGGTGGTATCGTAACGGGTTCTATTCTCTTTGGGTGATATATGATACCACAAGGTGGTATCAGAGCAAGGTTACAGCACTGGACCTCGGGGTAGATGTGATTCTTATGCATGCATTGTAGTAGCTATGGTTTTCATATATGTAGTCGGTGTTACAGTTTTTGTTATTATGCATGATGCGATGTTGATAGATTGATGTCATTATATATATATATATATATATATATATATATATATAGAGAGAGAGAGAGAGAGAGAGAGAGAGAGAGAGAGGGAGATGTTGATAGATTGAGGTCATTATCTATATATATATATATATATATATATATAGAGAGAGAGAGAGAGAGAGAGAGAGAGAGAGAGAGAGAGAGAGAGAGAGAGAGAGAGAGAGAGTTAATCTGGATTAACTTTGTAAATGAGATATCCTTCCCTAAACTTCACAGAGGTATGATTTTGATTATGTCTATATTTGGTTTATCTAACATGGCATGTTAGAAGGAAGAAGAAGGTCAAAGATGACGAGAATAATGGTGGATTACAGTTCACGTGACTCTTATTATAGACCATCTGAGCAGTGAGGAGATGAGTATTATCCTAATATAAATATACACTGAGAATTCTGAAGGCAGAAATTAGAATTTGCAAGGCAGATAATGGCAAGATAATTCAGTCACACGAAAGACTTGCCAGAGATCGGGAAAAGTAAGCAGAGGTAAATGCAGTGATCCTTCAGAGCTTATCATACTTGTGAAGATAGATACAGCCAAGAAATAGTCATGGATGGGAGGAAAGGACTAACGGGGCATATGGTAGTAGGTATCGAACAGGATACAAGTTGGACAGGGATGACACAGTCAAAGGTGGCAGATAATTGGATACACCTAATAGGAGACGTGTGCTTACAGATTATATTCTAGTTTTGGTTCAGAGAAACATCATGATCATCACCACCATCATCCTTATAGGAGGAGTGATAAGTATTACTTTCCAAATGAGTCCAAGAAATCCAAGCCTCCTACTTTTAATGGGGATGTGAAGAAATTGGAAGATGCAGAAGCATGTCTACTTGGGATGAAGAAGTTCTTTGAATTGCATAATTATAAGAATAATATGAAAGCCATGATAGTTATTTTTAGTCTCAAGGGAAGAGCATACATCTGGTGGGAAGATATGAAGCATTTCATAGGTGTCAAGACAGAGGAGTTGAGTTGGCGCGAGTTTAAAAGGCTCTTCTGAAAGAAATAATTGTCCACGAGATATTACGATGGAAAGGCTAAGGAATTATATAAGCTTAAGATGGGTTCTATGATAGATTAAGAGTATACGACTAATTTTTTGGAGTTGTTGAGGTATCTTCCATATCTTAAGGATGAGAAGACAAAAGTTCAAAGGTTCATCAGTGGGTTTCCTTTAGCATTTAAAGATTGGATTGAATATGATGAGCCTTGATCATTGGAGGAAGTCATTATGAAGTTGAAGCATTGTTATGATCATTCTAAGTGTAAGTCTAAGCCTAAATTGGATTGGATAGGTAATGAGAAGAATAAAGGAAAGTGGGTTAAAAAGTGAGGAAGACCTTAGGATGTAGGTGATAAGGAGAATGTGCCACCTTATAATAATTTCAATGCAGTTGACAGAGGACATGGATTTCTGTCTGAGGAGCAGAATAAAGGCGATGGCAGGAAACCCTTGCAGTGTTGGACTTGTGTTTGAGAGCATCAGAAGACAAATTGTACACAGCACTAGGGTGGAAGACCTCAGATTTACACTGCTCAAGAGGCATAGATAGTTGGAGATGTTGGTCATAGTATTCCTCAGATCTATGCAACACTCGATAACAGGTAGACTAACCATTAGGATTCCATTATTGAGATGGAAGGTAAGCTTTGTGATCGAGTTGTTTCCATTTTGATTGATCCTGGATCTAATTATAGTTAATTCTTATCCTGACCTGGTGGGTAAGTGTGGCTTGAATAAAGAAGTGCATGCATAGTATTGGTTGGTGTAGTTGGATACAGGGACCAAGAGAAGAGTTCATCATTGGGTGAGATCTTATGCATTTGAGTTGAATGATATTCCCACATCAGCACATTTAAATGTCCTTCCTTTGGGATCATACACTATGCTTTTGGGCATGGATTGGTTGTTCATTCACATGACCAAGGTGGATTATTATGAGAAGGCTATTGAGTACATGGATGATGATGGAGAAAATAGAATCTTGCAAGGAAAGTAAAAGCATGCATCAATGAGAAAGGTTACAACTATGTAGGCAAAGCGTAGTTGTAGGAAAGGGTGTGTATTATTTGTAGTGCATGTTTCTAGTGACAAGGGGAAGTATGTCAAGGATGTTGAAGTGCTGAAGAGGTATCCTATTTTGCAAAAGTTTCAGGATGTGTTTCCAACAGCGATTTCAGAGTTAACACCTCATAGGGAAGTGGATTTCTCTATTGAGTTGGTACTAGGAGTAGCACCAGCATCAAAAGCACCATACAGGATGAGCACTCCAGAGTTGGTGGAATTGAATTTGTAGCTTAAGGAGATGCTTAATAAAGGATACATAAGTCCAAGTGTGTCACCTTGGGGTGCACAAGTATTTTTTGTAAAAAATAAGGATGTTACTCTCAGGTTGTGCAATGATTACAGGCAGGTTAATAAAGTGACCATCAAGAACATGTATCCATTGTCGAGGATTAATTATTTGATTGATCAGGTGAAGGAAGCAGCAGTGTGTTCAAAGATTGATATGAGATCAGAATAACATCAAGTGTGTATCAAAAAACAAAACATTTTCAAGACTACATTTCGTACCAAGTATGGGCATTATGAGTTCGTAGTGGTTCCTTTTGGTCTTACTAATGCTCCAGCTACTTTCATGTGCTTGATGAACAGTGTGTTGCATCCTTACCTGGACAAGTTTGTGATAGTTTTTATTGATGATATATTGATATATTCCAAGAATTAGGAAGAGCATTTAACGCACTTGGTAGCAGTGTTGATATTGTTGAGAGATCATGAGTTGTATGCAAAGCTCAGTGAGTGCAGCTTCTTTCAGTCTTAGATTCACTACTTGGGACATGTCTTTTCCAAGGAAGGTATAATAATGGACCCAGAAAATATTAAAATTATCATGGAGTGGCAGCTCCATGAGGTTGAGGAATTTGAATGAAGCCAAATCATTCATCAGACTAGCAGGTTATTACAGGAGGTTCATCAAGGAATTTTCAAAGATTGGTTATCCCATCATGTATTTGTGGAGAAAAGGGAAGAAGTTTGAATGGAAAGAGGAGTGTGTGGCTAGTTTTGGGCAGTTAAAGAATTTTTCTTACAAATGTTCCAGTCTTGAAGATTGCATATCCTGATAAAGAGTTTGTGGTATGTACAGATGCTTGCAAGAGAGAATTGGGTGGAGTCTTGATGCAGGAAGGGCAGGCAATTTTCTATTAGTCAAGGAAGTTAAATGAGCACAAGAAAAACTATGTGACCCACGATCTTCAGTTAGAAACCATTATTCATGCATTGAAGATGTGGAGACATTATCTTCTTGGTAGGAGGTTTGTTTTGATGAGCGATCATAGTGTACTCAAGTACTTGTTTGACCAACCTAATCTGAATGTTAGGAAAGTTAGATGGTTGGCTACCCTCGGTGAGTTTGACTTTGAGATCAGGTACATCAAGGGCAAGGAGAATAGGGTTGCAGATGCTCTTAGTCGAAGAGTGCAGGTGAATCGCATTTCATTTGTGAACTCTTATGGGATAGATTTGCAAGAGCGAATATTGTAGGCAGGGCAGCATGATGACAGGTATCAACAGCTGAAGCACAAGTTATAGTAGTAGGGTGAAGGTTATAGGGATGAGGAGTATCACCTCACGGTAGATGGCTTGGTCATATTCAGGAACAGGATTTATGCGTCAGATAGTAGTGAGATCAAGAAGCTTATCTTGAGGGAGTTTCATGTGAAGATGTATTCGGGTCACCTGGGATACCAGAAGACATTGTAGTAGTCAAGTTCTACCATTAGCTGAACTTGAAGAAGGAAGTGGCTGAGTATGTTGCTAGATGTTTGGTTTCAATAGGTAAAAGCAAAGTGTAAGCATCCAGCTAGTTTATTACAGCCTATTCTGATTCCAAAATGGAAATGGGAGGTCATTTCCATGGATTTTATTATAGTATTATCAAGGACATTGAAGCAACATGATTCCATCATGGTTGTGGTTGACAGGTTGAGTAAGGTAGCTCATGTCATTGCACTGAAGTCTAAAAATTTAGCTAGCAAGGTAGCTCAGATATTCATCAAAAATATAGTGAGATTTCATTGTGTTCCCAAGAAGATCATGTTGATTTTTTTGTTTCTTGGGAGGTACTCCAAGCCTAGAGGATCGATATTTTGGAGGAAGGAGCTCCACAAATGGCCTTGTGGGCTTGAAACCCAATCTTAGGGTTTTGCACCCATCGGGATTTGGGCCAAAACCATGAAGAATTTCAGCATGAGAAAATTTTAGGTGATAGAGGATGGTGTGGTGAATCCATCGCTTTGAATATCACTCAAATTAGAGCTCTAGAACTTATGATATCAATTTTTGAAGTTGTCAATTAATGTTTGGATAGTCAAGTCATTTAGGCATGAGGAGAATTCATCTAATAGACATGACTCTTCACTAATTTGTGGAGCCCTTCTTATGTGTATAAATAGGAGTTGATGGAGAGTCATTTTACTCATCCAAGGACATCAAAGATTAGCATATATCTCTGAAATTAGGTCGAACTCAAGGAGGACAAAGCATGGAGAATTAAGGGTTGTTTTGGGCTAGTTTTCTTCTTCGTTGCATGTGTGAATTAATTGTAGAGGGAGGCCGTATTTCATAGTGATTTTGGGGATGTTTCTAAGTGTGGTTTTTTGTGAGTGATCTCCCCTTGCTAGGTCACAGTCAATAGAGGCACAAAAGGGTATGTCGCAAGCATCTTTTACTTTGATTTAGGTAGGTCGTAAGGCTGTCTATAGCTACATAATTGGCCATGGGCCTTATCTCATCTAAATAGAAGGCTGAGAAGAGTTTTTTAGGGCTATATTTAGCCCATACCTCAAGAATATTATGGACAGAGAATAGGAAGGGAAGACCACAACTGGAGAAGGAGGTACGAACATGAGGGAAGAGGGATGTAGCAGTGGATTACAATCCCTAACTAGAAGCAGAACCTTACAACGTGAACAAGACCTCAAAAAAGGTATGTATTGATGAAGGGTTTTGTTGATTTGATGTTAGGGATTGTGTCCTAGTGTGGACAGATTTTTATCATCCTGTGGAAGCCATGTGTTGGGGTTTTCTTAGGTGTTAAGAAATCCCAACTAGGAGAATATATCACAGTGGAGTGATAGGTGTCCTAGTAGAGGACTATTGGAGAATTTTGTTAGAATCCATGTGGATGGGTTTCCTAGGTGTTGGATGCCCTAACTATGAGCAGATGCTACAATGAGGATTGGTCACTTATGGATTGTTGGAGGGAAGCATGAGAGTGGACCAAGTGTGGATAGTGATTGGGCATTTATGGTCTACTAGAAGATAGCGTGATAGTTCCAAAGTTGGATCCTGGTGTGCAACACCTTGATGGACAAAAGTAGTTGCTAGAGTGCCAGTTGTTAAGCTAAAGGGTTGGAAAACCAAAGGAGCAGTTGAACTTCCCTAGACTTATGTGTGGGGAAGGACTTATACAACAGATGATGGGTAGTCCTCTGTGCCCGTGTTCATTGTGATAGATGGAAATCTTGCAGTAATAGGTGGCAGCCCTCTATGCCCTACATTAGTCTTCATCAGAGCAACGCAGGAACACCATAGTGGGTTGAAGTCCTTAAGTAGTTGAGGAGCAGTAGTGGGAAGATCGAGAGTTTTTCACAAGTGGAGTAGTGAACAACTAGACAAAAGTCTCGATGTGTTGGGCCCTTGATGGACTAAGGCACCACTAGTGAGCAGATTGATAACTGAGGTTCAGTGGCTAGATGGACTTGGAGCATTGATAGAGGCAAGAGTTGCAGATCACAAGTCGAAGGACCAAGTAGGTATAGCGTATGATTGAGAGGAGATGAGAGAGTCGACTACATCAGCCAAATGGTCAGAGTATCTTGTTGAGGGAAGATTGGTTTTCAATGGACCGACACCAAGCCCTAGTTTGTATTCTTGTACTAGTCGATGTATGAGGACCATTATTCCTGGTACAAGAGCCCTATACTGTTGTATTATATGTTTTTTAATATAACAAAATTGGGTTAAAATTTGTAAAAAGTTGTATATATTTTGTGCATGTATGATTTATTGATGTTTATATTACATTGTGCAAAGTAGTTCTGTTGAGATTCTTGGTTTGGTAGCATTAGAGATTCTAATATTCTATCCTAGACCCAAGATCATGGAAATTCAATAGATCATATCATACAGAGATGCCAAGTTCACTTCCATGTTTTGGAAGGATTTGTTTATAGGCTTGGGGACGAAGTTGGATTTCAGTGAAGCTTATCATCTGCAGATAGATGGAAAAACTGAGAGGGTTAATAGGATTCTTGAGGACATGTTGAATATGTATGCCATGCATCAGCAGCAGAAATGGGATGATTATCTTCCACTGGTAGAGTTTACATATAACCATGGGTATCAGGAATCCTTGAGGATGAGTCAATTTGAGGCTCTCTATAGGCAGAGTTGTAATACTCCTATTAGCTAGAGTGATTGATTGAATAGGGTGTTGATTGGACCAGATATGTTGGTTGAGATGGAACAAGAAATGCAGGTTATCAAAAGGAATTTAAAGGCAGCACGGGACAAGCAGAAGAGTTACGTGGATCAACATAGAGCATTCAAGGAGTTTCAAGTTGGGGGGCATGTGTACTTGTGCATCAAGCCCAAGCAGATCTCCTTGAGGATTAGGTCATGTGCCAAGTTGGAACCTCGGTATTGTGGGCCTTTTGAGATCCTTGAGAGGATTGGACTAGTGGCCTACCGACTTACACTATTGCCATCAGTGAAAGTCCATGATGTTTTCCATGTTTCATTGCTTAAGAGATATGTCTAGGATGTTAATCATGTGATTGATTAGTCTATATTGCAAGTGGAACCATAGGGAAACAACTCATGCTCCAAAACAGAGCAATCGAGCAAGTTAAAGTGCAGTGGAAGCACTTTAAGTTCAATGAAGCTACATGGGAGATGGTTGACCAGATGTGGGCTATGTATCCTTCCTCATTTGTTGGTTGAGAAGATATGTTGGTTTATATGTTTTGATTTACATTTATATATGCATATGTGTATTGTATATACTAATAAATCTCCAATAAGAAGTATATTGTAAATATTGCATTGAGTTGTGTTATAAAGCTCCAATAAGCAGTATGGTGTTCATGGTTTCTACAGTTTGGTATGATGTAAATGTTACATCAAGTTGTGTTATAAAGCTCCATGGGCAACATGTTTTTCTATTTATAAGCATCATTGAACACCAAGGACGGTGTTCCCCCAACGGGTATGGATTTGTAACAGCACCTTGTTGATTTTCAATGTAAATAAAATGAGACCAAGGTCATGCGACACGTATTCCAAGATGAATGTTGGGAAAAACATTATAGTGGGAATCACTTGTGGATTAATAATGGCTATGGAAATTGGCAAAGGAAAAGAGGCAATAATTGGCATTTAACTATGAAAATAAAGGAAAATAGGAGAAAACAAAGGTGAAGAGACACATATTTGCATTCAAGGTAAATTAAAGGAAAATGAAGAAAAAGGAGACCTCAATAATAACAAGGCATCATAGAAACAATTCACATCTTTTGGTCATTACAGTTTTTTCCAATTTAGTTTTTGGCTCTCTCATTTCATTCTCTCTTACTCTTGCACACTTAGAGCATTTTTGGAGCACTCTAATATCCACTTGGATTGGAGGAAGCAACCAAATGAAATCAGGGAAGCACAAGGAGATTGTTAGATCAGCGACTACAGTTGCTTTGCAGGTAACAGGTTGTATGTGTGATTTCCTTTTTTATTTTGGGATGCATGGTATATGCATGTGATTCCTTAGTTATTTATTGTCATTAACATGGATATTTTCCTGGATTGGCAGTGGTTTCATCCTTGCCTTGCCACTTCCTGCATAGCCATGGCGTTGTGGGTTCCCACTTTTTTTTCTAATTGGTGCTCAAGTTCCCTATGGTTGTGGGTTGGAAAAAAAACTCTGGAAGCCCTAGAACATTTTAGGTTGAATTACTAGTTCTTGGAGTCGTAGGTTGGGACAAACACTCTAGAGCCCTTGGTGCATTGAGCTACTAGTTCCTAAAGACGTGGTTGGAACAAATGCTCTAGAACCCTGGAAGGTTTTGGGTTGAGTTACTAGTTCTTGAAGCCCTGGATAGCTTGGATAGAAACCGATCTAGTTGATGTTAGTGATTTGCGGACCACAGATGTAGAATCACTATAGTTGAGGATTGAGGTGGTTTGGCCTCTGGAAGCCTTAGTTTGGTTTTGTTTTTATTTAACCCATGAGATGCTTGGAATATGGCACGGGGGTGATTGGCTGAAAGAGGGATTTGGTTTAGCCAAATCTATGGTCGGGTGGTACGTGGAAGTCCTTTACTTGGTTGGAATTTTCATATGTTAATAAGATTTATTTCCTATTGTGATCTATGAGAACTTGTACTGGGTATCAAGTTCATGTTGGTTGATTTTCCATGGTTTGTATTCTAGTTATTTGCGGGTTATATGTTGGTTGTATGATGTTTTCTATCTATGGATCTTGACATGTTTTGATAAGTTATTGAATGGTTAATGAATGCATGGGATAACAATTGTTATTGCAACTAGCAAGAGAGGGCTTGGAGCCTTCTTGGTGATTCGTAGATGAAATTCAGAAATTTATAATCAAATATGCATTCATGACCTAGCTCACACATTTACCATATGTTTGACAAAATGTATTATGTGTATTAGGTAGTCTAAGGCAAGTTTTTTCTTCAAGTTTGAATGTTTGGCATTTTTTTCATGTTAATTATGATTCTAGAAAGTTACAGGCAGTTCTGGGTAGTGGGCTGGAGACTAGCCTGGAAAAGTGTCTTAGATATCTGAACCGTTGGCACTAAACTAGGAAATTTAGGTCATGACCACATTGAAGTAGGCTTATGAGTGTAGTTATAGCCTCATAACTACACGCATGTTGTGTTATGGGTGTGGTTGGGAGTTAAGCTTATGAAAAAGCAGTTTCAGCTCAGGATCTAGTCATCAGAGGTTGTGGACTAACTTCTAGGAGATCTAGTGCTCCTAGGGATCTTTGTAAGTTGTCGGTGTGTTGGTCCAACTTCCATAACTAGAACTTGGAGGTCAGTTCATGTCATAGTGACACTCGTCTCATGTTTACCCTAGTGAGCTTATGAATCTGGGTAAATGTGGGAGTGGGTGGTTACAGGTTTAAGGGTTAAATGGCCATGGGTTCGAATGACAAAGGCATCATCAAATAATTGGAACCAACGCTTCGGTTTGAAATATAAATTTTCGAGGGTTATTGTTTCAAAGTGTCTCATTTAAATGTTTGCTACAATGGGAGATAATGAAGATCACATCGTTATACCTTTAGTTTGTTCATAAAAAGTATTTTGAAACTAAAGAAAGTAGAGGTGAGACACAAAATAATTAGATTTTAAGTATCAAGGTTAGTAGATTTATAAATGATGTCAAGGGCTTCTAAAACTCGGATTTTAATGTCTCATGTAAGCCTCGGTATCTCTTCTACCTTGTTAAGGTAAGATTTTAAGGAGTTAATATCTCTCAATATACAAATTTTTGATGATATGCCATTGTTAGGAAATCGAGGCCATGTGTAAGCTATATCAATGTGTAATTATAATCAAAACTACCATATAATTTTAATGAACCTTTTAAAGTTAATAATGGAACTAGGGATTTATAATTTATATATGGCTCTTTTAACAATTTTCTTTTAAATGACCTTTATGTCTCTTTTCAAGTCAAGAGAGTATTTCCCTACGCAACAATATGGTTGATCATTAATTTCATGGGAGATATAAACATATAAATCTTGGGCGATAATAAGGGTTATCATATACTATAATACTAAAACAAACAAAGCATACATCAATATTTTAATATTTTTAAAATGCAATCGATTTTGTACCAATGACCTTTTTCATTTTGTATTATTTGAAAAGGGGTTTATATCTTACATAATTACATTACTTAGAATAGAAACATCCTAAGTTTAAATTGGTGTGTTTATCTATTGATATATACATTAGATGCTTATTACATTGTTTAGACTAAAAACATTTTGAGTTTAAGGTATTTGCCTATCTATAAATTATATATTAGATAATTGTATTTGCATTAGTTGCTATTCCAATTTATTTTTTATATTAAAGTAATGATCTACCTATTAGAAAGTTGTTACTTTAGACAAAAACATTTTAGTTTCTTAGGGTTATATTTATATTAATTACTAATAAATCTATATTTTATATTAAAACAATAAGTTAATAGACTAACCAATAATATCTAAAATCTCATATTCATTACATCCAACCACTTCACTAGGGAGAAAATTCCTTTGTCATAAATAATTGGTATTCTATGAGCCAAATTTGATAAAGTAACAAAGATTAATGCATCCCTATTCATCCTAAAGGGATAATGTCCATCCCCATTTTTCCTCAATCAATTTTAATCCCAATTCTCAATCTCATTGTTGGGTGGAAACAAAGGCAAAGTCACTATTTTCGACAATATTAAAAGTGTTCCTAAGTTCGTATTATCCATTCTTTAAAATGATTATTTTTCTACATAGCCCTTTGACTATAGTGTTCAGTTATTTAGCCTCTAAATATGTGTTAAGCAAGTCTCTTTAGCATGTGTACATGTGGTATTTTCATTAAATTACATGGCGTTTGGTTGGTAGGGTTGACATTAAAGTCTTGTTGTCGGGCACAATAGGAATAAGTTATTAAAGGGTTAAAGGGTTGGAGTATAAGAGGCATAGAATTCAAATGTAATGAACGAACATATAACTTAAAGTGGTGAAAAATTAGAGTAACGGAATTCGAGGGAGGTTATAACTTCATGTAAAAAAGCAAAGAGAATAAAATGGATGGGGCCACTATTGTATGATAAAAATAATGTAATGTCTAAAGCTGTTACCTATGTTCATGAAGGTAGCTTGATTTCTTATAAAGGTGATGTTGCCAAAGTGAACTCCTTGACTTCACCCCAGCACTATAATCGAGAGGGCTTTAGATTTTCAATAATTGCCCCTCCTCTTTAGAAGGATTATGTTTTTCTATTAAAATATATATTTCCTTTAATTAATGTTTTAACTAAGTAATTTTCTTGATGTTTGGTTGTGGACTTGTTAAAATATAAAAAATAAATATTTTTTAAAAATAAATATATAAAAATGAAATTAAATAAATATATTTTTAAAAATAAATATATGAAAGTGAATTGGTATGGAGTATGTCTTAAAATTGTTTTGGTTTGGTTAAGAGTTTGTTTTTTTCGGATATAAAGAAATAGGTTAACGGTCTAAGACTCAGAGACATCTAGCAAGAGCGAAAGCCTGTCCCATTACCAATCACCAAATAACATGGTTTTCCTTGAATAACAGTGATGAGTCAACTTGCATTCACGAATAACTATTAGAAATGATTATCCTCACTACTAATTTGACAACTAAATTATAATAAATTTTCCTACCTATAAAAATAATATAAAAATAAAATTAGTTTAATGAAAGTTAACATTTTCAACCTTTATTAATTATCAAGTTAAAACAAGTTATCCCTCAAGCGAAGTTTCGCCTAGATTTGTAAAATTGTCAACATCATGAATTTAGAGTGGTTTGGGTATATGTGTGGCTGTGTTAAAATTATATTTATATTGGTAGCTACCAAGTTTGTACTTTACATTGGGACATTAACCTATAAAGTCTAAAATTCTATCTCATAGTTATATGGTATTCGATGGGACAGAAAAAGCCTACTCCTTTCCCCAGCATGCCTCGAGGGACAATGTACTACCCATAATTATTTTAATAATTTTCAATCTTGACTTTAGGAGTGGGGAAATAAAGGTAAAGTTGATATTTTTTTTAACCAAGATAAGATTGTTTTCAAGTTGATAGTGACCTCTCTTTCAAGTACCTTTTTCTTTAAACCCCTTCATTTATAATCTTCAATTCTTTGCCTTAATATGTATTTATAAAGCCTTAACATATATACGCATAGCATTTTAATTATTTTAAATGTAATTTGGCTATGCATAGTCAACATTGAGTTCAAATGTGGATCCTATCATGTTTTGTTTGTGTTATGGAAATATCATTTTCATGTGGTTGATTCTAGTATACCAAATTCTAAGAAATCTGAACTTATGCAGTCTCTATAACATGCAGTCAATCAATATCAAGAGGTTATTTCACTTTTATTTGGATCGTGCAATCAATCAATATCAAGATGTTATTTCACTTTTATTTACATTAAAAAACAAATTAAATTTCATCAATTGCCGTATTTAACTTCAATCAACAATAGTTTTAGTGGTGATGTGGGATATTTTTAAATAATATTTTACTCAATAATTAATTTAGATTTTAATAAATTTGGTTTTCATTTCATTTATCATATTTACTTTTGATTAATAATAATTTTATAATAAAAAATTATAATTTTATAATTTTAATGGTGATTTTAAATATTTTGAATCAATATTGATTTATTTAGATTTAATTTATTTTTTTGGGAGTTTTATATGGTATAAGAGTCTTAATAAAAGGAATAAGCTTAAAGGATATATGAAGACTGTGATAAGTGATAAAGAGAATAAGTTTGAAGAGTAAATAAAGGTTATGATAAAACAAAGAGACTATTGTAATTAGAGAAGGTATTTAGATATTACTAGCATAGATCTATCTTAAATACAGATCTAATATGAGTTAAGAGGGATCAAATTTCTTCACATGCAAAATTTTTTAGAGTGCAAAATACAATGTGCTATAAATAAATCTCTTGTTGAAATATTTTTGAAAAGTATAAGATTTAAATGTCTAATTCACACATTTTTTACTTCTAATTACTTTACAGCATATTCATTTTTTTTAATTATAGCCGGCATTATTTTTGTATTTAACACATAATTTTTAATTTTAAAGGGGCATGGATGGATAGATGGATACATGGATAAACTTACACATCCCCTCATACTGGGTTGTAGAATGAGCATCTCGGCTCAATAATCTTGCATGCATTTGGATGGAAGTTAGAGATTTAGATTACAAACATAAGTAACATGTATGCGACAATTTAAAAAGTGGTGGCGTGCCATAAAGGTGATATGAATGAGTCCTCTCAAAAGACTTATTCATATCACCTTTATGGCACCCCAAGTTTTTTTAAATTGTTATATACACATTATCTTATAACCATGAGTTGTAGATCAACTGGTTTGTGTGGAGTATAGTCCCCATTAAATAAATGTTACAAACCTCATGGAAAGGGGTTGTGAGTGGGAGGCACTTATGGGGGATACAAACTATCTAACAAAGTGTTCAAGCTCAACCAAGCCTTGTACAATCCTAATAACAATATATCATAGGTGAGAAGATTATTCTTCCATCCAACATTAAGACTCACCTCAATCTATTATATCAAAATGACATGCAATCACAGAGGAAAAAGAAAATAAAATAAAAAATAAAAAAATAAAAAAATGATGATTATTTCCACATTGATATATACTCTCTCTTTTTTTAATCCAACAATTGAATAACAAACCAACAAAATAATCCATACAAAAATCGATACATGTATAAGAGGATAAGCTCAACAAAATAATCCATACAAAAATCGATACATGTATAAGAGGATAAGCTCAAGGTACAATGGTTGCCAAGAAATAATGACCAAAGGTCTCTATCAAAGAGTTCGTGAGAGCATGTACATATATAAAAGAGAGGTAATCGCCCCCATTCCCATTTGCCGACAAACGATTCCCGTATTTCCAGCGCCACGTTCCCCTCCGCCGACAAACGGTAATCGGCTCCGGCCTTCGGTGCCCATCTCATCATGCGTCTTACGTGGATGCCACCGCGGATTGAGTTACGGCTATATCTCCAAGAAACAGCTGGCCTAATGAAACTTACCTCCTGGCCGCCATTTACTATTCTTATTAAAGTTTGGCCACTCTCCATTATTGAAATAAACGTGAGTGCATATATGGACTCTTAGGATTTTGATATTTGGCTTTCGAAAAATGGAGACTGCTCCACATTTTTATTCAATTTTTAGAACATTTAAATAAACATATTTAAATGTGTTATTACTACTTTCATGTCTCTTATTTCACCACGTGATAATGCGTTTATGCCTTAAATAATATAATTATGGCTACACTCAAACATAGTGACAAACTCTTGAGTGTCAAATATTTTTATTATGAGAGTATGCTTGATGCACTAAAATTGTTGTAAGTTGAATATAGTGATGTCACTGTCAAGATGATCGATGTTGATGTCCATTCCATGTTTGCAAGTTGTTAAGCTCCTAGGAAGGTGCAAGATTCGAGGCATGGTGGCAATAAAGCCTCTACCTCTCTTGATTAGGATTAAGATGAAAGTAGAAGAAAGAAAAAGTAGTTTTAGTAATGCACTCAATTTTATTTTTATGTGCAAGCAATGTCCACCTCCCCATATTTAAAAACCTTCTAAATTGGCAAGCAATGTCCACCTCCCCCATATTTAAAAACCTTCTAAATTGGGAACTTTCTATAGTGAAGAAGATGCATTGCTTTAGAGAAACTTTTATGGTGAAGAAGATGTATTGTTTTGATGATTTGAAAGAGTTATCATTGCTATTAGTAGGTGATATTTGACTTGGTGTCAATGATCCCGTGCATTGTGCCTTTCTCAATGTTATTATGGTTAATCTTTATTACCAATAAGAATTTTATTGTCTTTAAGGTGTTCAACCTACATAAGCAATATGGTTGAAGTAGTTTAACAATAAGGATATGGTATAAGCCAACGAAGAATGGATTATAATTTTAAAATCATTCTTGTTCATAATTTCAATGGTGGTTTTTGGTCTGTATCATTGGTTTGAGCTTCTTATGGGGAGACGTGAGTTTCTCTTCTTGCAAATGCAATTGTGTCCTCTTTTCACCAAACTCAAAGTGGTGTGGAATCAGATGTTGATAATGTCATTGCTTGTTCTTGGTGTTGGAATTCTGCATAATAACACAACCTTGTTGTCGAATGTATTGAATCCATATGAAATTTTTGGTTGTATTATTTGCCTTCTTTTGAGCATGGAAGGACTATTTCTTCTTTTTTTTTGTAAAGGACAAAGTTACATCAATTACAACCAAGGATTAGAACCCCATGCACACCTAAAAAGAGTTGTTTCCAATAGGATTGTAAAGATCCATGTTGTTGCATTAACACAAGGAGGGATTTCATCCCATGTATCTGGATACTTTGAGATATACATCCTGTGGATGTATCCAATCGTATGGATGACTACCTCCATTTGTCTATTAGTCTCAAGATAGAAGGTAGTGGATTTGGTGAAGATGGGTTCCATCAAGGACCAAAGGTTAGACTAAGAAATACTTAAGAACTTGTTGAAAAAAAAAAGTTCTTTTGTAACACATAATGAATCTAAAAATTGTTAAGAAATATCTTAGTCATGGAATCTTTTATGAAACTTTTTATACATGGTGCTAAAAAATTCATCTTAAAAAATCAATTAACAACCACAAAAGACAATCATGGCCGTGATTGTTTGAGTGAAGACCTAATATCAAATCTATAGAGACTGAATCATGAGGCTTATCTAAAGTGGGAAGAGGAATGTCCAATCCTTCTTGATTACAGGTTTAGCGTTATAATGGCAAGTGAATTATATGTTATATTTGCAAATGTGTTGTCAAAAATTTAGCCAATAGAAATACTTTTTCTACACTACCACTTTCTTCTCCATGACATCAAAGTTGCTTTCCACTTAAATATTGCACTTGCATTTTCCAAATGATCTTCTCACACTAACCGAAAGGAACACATAAATGGTCTATATGGCAAAAAAGTATAATATCCTTAAGATGAAATTTTGAAACCCATTTGAGTTTGAGTAGTGTTTAGTATTTAGTACTAAAGTCAATATTACCTCCATATAACTAGGGCCACTTTGATGTCTCATGTCAATATGAATTAAGTATTGTGGTTAGCGTCAGAACCAGAGGTTGGTCAAGGTAATCTGCAACTTATTGGTGATGTCTTTCATGTACTTGATGTTTAGGTGGAACTTTTGAAGGTTCGAAAATTATTTTTTATGGTAGTTGTTTTGTAACATGTGTTGTATTTAAATTATAGAGGTATATAGTTGACATAGATTATTGTTTCCTTTTCTATAATATAATGTTTCCAATACCAATAAACTTGGATTATGGAGTAATATTCTTTGTCATATGTGGGGTATCAACAAATTAATTTGGAGAGTGTGTCGCTATAGTAGGTAACAAGATGTCCATATCAAGTACGCCAATAACATAATTTGATGTGTTTATCAAAATTTCAAATCATTGTTGCATAGTTGATAGAACTGAGTATAAGCATTGAGCAAAGATAATTCTTCTTCTCCTCAAATGTTTTTTATTACACCATTGCCTCAACAAAGGTGGTCATGGTTTCACCCTTTGTCAATTGACTATGGAGCCAAGCGATAGGAGATAATTGTAGATTTTAACCTTATACAAATAATTGATATAAACATATTCTTAATTAAAATAGAAAATATGCAATGGAAAACACACACATTAACACAAAGATTTTAACATGTAAACCCAAACCAAGAAAACCATAAATATTTTTTAGTATATTCTTCTTCATAGTATTACAAAACAATACACACACACACATCCCTCGACATCCATAAATTTCCAATCCATTTACCTTGGATTAGAATACAACCATAGTTCCTTAGTTGAAACTATGGCTAAATTACCATGCACCACAAAATTGCTAAAGGAAAAACCATGTGTCGAAAACCCCCAAAAACTTATGCAAATAACTCCCTATTTTTTTTCAGGGGCATTTCTTTAGAACCCCATGTAGGGAGGCTTATAACCCCATATTACCTCCTCTCTATACCTAGAACAATGTACAATTTGTGCGCATGGTCGTGTAAAGAATATAGCACATACCAACATTCTCCAACTTGTTGTTTTCTTTGCACACAAGGGATCATAAGAGTACATGATCAATAATCTAGGGCAACAATACCCATTGTTCTCTACACCAAGAGAAATTCTCAGTGCTCACATATTTTGTTAATGAATTTTCAACATTCTTCAAAATCTCCACATTCACCAACAACACCTTCTTCTCTTCAATCATATCTCTCACAAAGTAACATTCAACATCAATATGCTTTGGATTAAAATGATCTGTTGGGTTATTTTCAAGGAATATTGAACTGTAACTTTCACAATCTATCCTCACAGCTCATTTTACCTACCCAATACATAAACACAATCTTTGTAACCACACTACTTCCTTACTTTCATGACTGGTTACCATGTATTAAGCTTTTGTAGTTGAGAATGCCACTAGACTCTCTCTTGTCCATCCAATTGATTGCTCCTCCAAATCCAAATATCCAACCTAGTATGCATCAACAAAGCCATGTATGTTCAACACTCTATCCAATCCTAGTCTTCCTTGGTAGCACAATCCATAGCTAGTAGTGCCACACAAATACTTGAAAACCCACTTTACTAATGTTCAATTATCTTTAACTAGTTTTGACATATACCTGCTCAATACTTCCATTGCATGTGTAATGTTTGGTCTCGCTGTTGGCGGGAAAATTTACTTTGAAACTAACGCAGGGTTCGACTAAGGGTGCCAACAAAAAGCCCACGTAGTCTAGCACTTCGCTGGCATTTTCACTCCTTCAAAATGAAGAAGAGTTTCACCGAGGTGAGACAAAACCATGGAAGGATAAAGGGGATTTGGATCTTCATATTATGCAACTTGCGCAACTACCACAACATTCATTCTCAACCATTCATATTATACATTCAACAGGAAAATTAACATACGTAAAAAAATTTAAAGGGGCACATAAATTACACGGATAAATACCATAAATCACATCTTTATTATATTAATTATCAACAGAGAACAGTTTCGTTACATACTTGCGCATAGTATCAAAATCTATAGCCAAGACATAAGAAGAATAATACAAATCCAGATCTCAAAACTAAACAACGTTGGATGCTCAGCGCTATCTATTCTCCTGGCTCGATCTGAACTTTGTGACATTGTCTAAAACTTGTTTCTCAGTGCCTTGTGTCTTCTTTTATAACCACACTTGCTTGCTCTGACACCTTGCTCATTTGATCCATGGTTTTCAATAACTAGGGACCTCATTCTGGTTTTCTGTTTGACTGTATCAAAATATCAAAATCAACTCCTATTTCTTTGGCACGCTCCCTTATTTTTCGTTGCGTGAGTTCCAATCCATTCTACTGTCGTTTTGGTTTTTTGTTGTTCTGTTTTCAGTAGTTTCATCCAAAATGTCCCCCACGATTGTTATCTTTTCAAAAACGAAGGACCCAACATGCCCCAACCACATCCTATTGACTCACCCTCAAGTCAATGTGCTCTTGTTGTTTCTTCTGAATATGTTGTTGGTTGGATTCTACTAGCTTCAGTTGGTGTACCTTCAAATGAAGGACCCAACTCTGGAACAGTATGAAGAGCAGACTCCTTGAAACTAGTGAATACGGAAATAGAGGATTGTCATGAGTCTATAAGTGTGGAAACCTTGGCTAAGAACATGACAATGGTATGCTCACTGAGATCACTGGGTTGTGCCTCAACCAATTCCTGAATTTGTTGATCGGAACTGCTGACCAATGTGCTCAAGGTCATAAAATTCTTTTGAGCTTCCATTCGAAGGTCGCGGAGGACATGTTTGGGGACTTGGTTGCATCTTCCAGTTGAGTAATTTGGGCATCAAGAACATTGGCTTCATCAAGGAGTTGATGCTTGGCTTCCAGATCGAAGGTCACTAATACTTGGTATCAATTTACAACACTCTCATGCAAGGGATCAATGGCTACATGTTTCTTTGTGATGACACGACCGACATTGGAGATCTGGTGAAACACATGCTAGGATTATTGCATGACTTGGGGTAAAGTAGCATGAAGAGAATGGTAGTCTGCAATTGCTCACTAAGTTGATTGCGATAGACGGCGAAAGGATCAGAGGAAGACTGCTACATCTTGGTGACAGTATCCTGGAGTTCTGCATGTTTGGACATTATTTGTTGACATGTCACTTCAACCATAGTACAACATTCGACAGGGGCACAGGCAGAAAAATATTCAGGTTTTTCGGTGGCATATGGAGCAAGATTCAGCCATAGAGATTGAAATTGAGAATGAACCACACTAACCTTGGACTCTAATCCTTCCTTCTCAAAATGCAGTTGCATTTGTACTGCTAAGGAGACATTCAAATGATGTTGTTGTTCTTCATAGGTGACCTGTAGATCAGTACACCTAGTCTTTGTTTGAACCAAATGGTGCTCCAATTGAGAAACAGAGGCATGAATAAACTAAACCAGTTGTTGGGAAGACTAGGTACTAAGAGTGTCGACTGCAATCGTTTCGATCGGCGGGAGTCTGGATTACAATGGTTGGCCACTAGCAACCATCTTTTCTGATTGATCTTTCCATGAAGTTTCACGTTGAATAGCGACCCTTTGGTTATGCGCAATGCAATGAAAAACATGGGCTGGAATGAAAGTGATGAGGTCATGTTGTTGGGCTGCAAGGGAAATTACTTAACGACACTATTCAGGATCCTTCATGAAGTCGGCAACTTGTTCTGTTGAAATGGGTGGAGGAGTGGAGGATGATGGATGAGACAGAGTGACAACAAGAGATGGAATGGTCAACGGTGGGGAAGTAACAGTAGTATACATATGGGCAGAAATGAAAAGCGCAAAGTCAATTTCTATCTCTATAAGTCATGAGGAGCGACAGGTGAATCGAGGGGGTCAGATTAAGTAGCAGCAGATGAATGAGGTGTCCCTTTGGAGGCTTTATGTGGGGATGGAGGTGATTCTTCTTGAATAGGCACTGCAAAATCTGTGACTGTCAGTTTGGCATCAAGGTCGATGAAAGTGGAGGTAGAGGGAGTGTTATGGACTTGACAAGGTGACAAGGGAGTAAAAACAGTAGCAGGCGGAATGGTAGACGCAATAACAGGTGGTGCAATGGACATAGGGGTGAGATGATGGACCTGGAGAGTTTGATGCACATATGAACCGACCTCGGACCAAATGGCATAAGTTAAGCTCATGCACTCCTTAGATTTCTTCAAAAGGGGCTAGAGATCCACAGGTACATATTCAGAATGCTTGCAATAATTTGAAGGGGATTCTTCAGCGTGCTTCAATTCATCGAAATTATAGAAAATTTGCCCATCTTGTTGCCATGCAATAACCCTTGGCCAACTGCCAACTTCAGTGTGGAAATAATTTTCAATGATGTAAAACGACAATGGATGCATATAGAAATTATATGAGGAAACATGCATCGATAAAAGATAGCAAGAACTATGAGAGATACCAAACCAAATTAAAGGAAAGTATTGGTCCAATAAAGGAAGCGACACCTATGAAATAGCATTCAACACAACGACCATCTTGTTGTACCAGTGACCAAAAGCGAGGTCGTTAAATTCTTTGTTTACAGTGTCTTCGGTGTTATGCCATGGTGCATACATATAAGAATGGGGATCCTCTTCGGTAATTGTAGCAAGGTCACGACCCTCTGGAGGACACCATTTGGACATTGCAAGAGGAATAAGTAGGTACTATCTGAAAAACAAAATAATTGGACCGATCATAGACATCATTAGCAGCCTCAAATAATTCCTAAAGAAGATAGTTGGACCAATTGAGTTGATCGTCATGAACACAAGCTTCAACAACAGAAATGGCATCCAACATACGTTACCCTTTGGTGTAGTGATGCGTGAGATTGGTGGCAATGATTGTAGTATCAACGCGGACCGATATGTTGTTGATCATATCTAGAACCACTCCCCGACCTTTCCAAGAAGTACCATACTTCTTATACAAGTTATTCTCATTTGTTTTCTATCCACGCTTAGTTATTTTCTAAAAGGTCGAATTAACATCAGCACCATAGGCAGAGAGTCTAGTGATCTTGTGAATGTCAATTGCATGAATGGGGTATTCCTGTTCCAACCAAAGAGAACCCCCATGAAGTCGGCTAACCAAAAACGGGGTACAATGCATTACCTCACCAATGGTGCCAAACGCAAGTAAGTCCCGCAAAAGGAGAAGGGTGGACTGCTTCAATTGACAAAAAACAGTTCTAACTTTCATGGTGGAACAACCATTGGGAGGCGTATTAGGCTCCATAAAAAGATAGTAGTCTGGAGCACTGGGAACAAGGTGGAATCAGACATGTCTCTATCCACAAGGTGATATTTATCGTACTTTCCCAACAAATCATCTTGAGACTGGATACGAGAATCGATGAGGTACAAACTAAGATCAAGTTTAAGTGAGTGAACCATATTCATAGGGCGATGGGTGTATAGAAATCGGACAGGAGGATGAGCAAATAGAGAAGGTTCAAGCGTGGGCGATAGCAGAGCCAAAGCGGACATTGAGAATGCACAACCGGAAAAGATAAGGACGAAAACAAGAAGAGGGAAGATATAAGGAAATTGGCACAGACTTAGTCGTTAGGCACAAGAAATGTGACTTAACTTTTTAATTAATGACAAGCGATCCGGACACGTACCGAGGAATGTGATGACCTAACAAACAATCTAATAGCAGAATAAAATATTACAAAAAAATGAAATACGGATTTGGTAACTAACTTTGGCATGATTGGAAACATTAACAGATAGGATAAGTAATAATGACTCTGACAACACAAGATACGACAAAATATCCCCGACCACAATTGGTTGCGTCGGGTGGCGACTGAAAAATGGAAGACTCTTGCAGAAAATACAGAACCTAGAAACTACCAAATAGACAAAAAAATTACTATTGACACATTTATCCTAACTCCTACCTAAGGCTCTCGCAAGGAGAGATCACTTTAATTGGAAACTGAACTAGAAAAGTAGCATTTCAGGCAAGCGCCGTTCACCCATCCAAAAAACAGAGTACCATCGAGTTGAGCAAGCCAGACAGCACCAAAATATTTAATATATGCAACATAGAAAGGACCAAGCCAATGCATTTGGAGCTTACCAAGATGTTTGTGGTACTTGCTATCATAGAGTAAGACTTGGTCACCTACAGAGAAGGAATTATTCTTGATGTGATGATCATGCCAAGCCTTATGGTGCTCCTTTTCAGTTGTCTGACAAAAATATGTGAGGAATTGGTATTCGTCCAGTTACATCAAGTCATTTACTCAATTAGGAAGAGACTCATCCTCTGACATTCTAGTTACGTGAGAAATGAAGAGATTCGGAACAATAAATTTTGCAGGAACAATAGCTTCCCTACCATAAACTAGTTCGAACGGGGTATACATATTCAATCTATTGACAATAGTTATGTAGGCCCATAAGGTAGCAGGAACCCATTCATCCCAATCATCTCGATTCACGGAACATACCTTAGTGAGGCCCTTCTCTAGAATTTTGTTAAATGATTCAACATCTCCATTAGCTTGCGGATGATACGGGGTGCTCTTGTGATGTTGTATCATGAAGTTCTTCAGCATAGTATAAACTATTTCATTAATAAAGTGAGAACCCTGATCACTCATCAGGTTTCAAGGGAAACCAAACCCAGTAATAATGTTCTCAAATATTAAGCTAGCAGTCGTATTCGTAGTACAGTCTTTAACTTGAGCATCTTCCGCCCAACGAGTAAGATAGTCTGTTGTCATAATAATATATCAGGCATGAGAATAATGAGAAGGAGGATTCATAGGTCCAATAAAATCAATAGCCCACTTTTCAAATGCAGCAAGTGCCTTTACTAGATTCAGGGGCATTTCATCACGCCGCGATGGTCGACCAACATGTTGACAAACATCAAAGGTTTTGGCATACTCCTCTACATCTTTGAAAAGATTTGGCCACCAAAGACCAGCTTGTAAGACCTTTCGAGCAGTAGCTTTACCTCCAACATGTCCCCCAGCAATTCCAGCATGACATTCCCACAATATTCCTTCATGTTCATGATCAAGGATGCAGCGGTGTAGAATTTGATCAAGCCCCATCTTATATAATTGTCCTGAAATCAATTGGTAGTCGATTGCTTGAATAACTAAATGCTTATTTTGCATTGTTTTGTAATCGGATGGACACTAACCTGTAGTAAGAAAGGTAGCAATCTCTTCTAAATAGTCAGGGACAGCTTCAATGTGAAACAAATGAGCATCTAGGAACTCATCATCGATAGGCCCTCCCGACTCTCTTGACTCCAATCTAGATAGATGATCTAGCCCCACATTTGACCTCCCTAGCTTGACAATGACTTCAAATGTGAACTCTTGAAAAAAACAACCACCGAAAAATTCTTCCTTCAAGCATAGGCTTATTAACTAAGTACTTAAACATTGAATGGTCTGTAAAAAAATTGAATAGGTCTCCTAACAAATAATGTCAAAACTTCTGGAGAGAGTATACCATCGCTAAGGCTTCTCATTCTGTGGTGGTATATTTTTTTCCCCGCATTAGAAAGTTTTTTTCTTGCAAAATAAATAGGGTGGTCTAAGTTGGCTTCACTTAGTTATGTCAAGATAATGCCCAAAGCGATCCCAAAAGCATCAACATGAACATGGAATTGCTTATTCCAGTTAGTATAGACTAAAATCGGTGCACTCGCAAGATTCTCTTTTAGTGTATCAAATGAAGCATTACATTCCGCATACCACACAAAACACTCAGATTTCTTAAGGAGCTTCTCTAGCGGAGTCGTAATGGAAGCATAATTCTGAATGAATCTTTGATAGTAACCAGTATGACCTAGAGTGAAACACAATTAACGAACCGAAGTGGGCGGTGGCATATTCAATACCACCACAACTTTAGCAGGATCGACACAGGCTACCTCCTTACAAACAATATGCCCCAATAGAGTTCCAAAAGGTACAACAAATATGCATTTCTACGGGTTTAGAGATATCTGAAGTTCCCTGCACCTATCAAACATAACCCTTAACAAACTCAAGTGATTCTTGAGCAAGCTGTAAACAATCAATCATCCATGTAAACTTCCAGGAACTTGTGTATATATTCGCATAACGCAGCAATGACAATGCGAGAGAAAATAGTTGTAGAATTCGTCAACCTGGAAGGCATAACATTATACACATACGACCCCCATTCAGTGGTGAACGTAGTCTTCTTCTTGTCTTCTTCAGCAATACATACTTGATCATAACCCGAGAACCCATCCATAAAGGAATGTGCTTCATTTCCACCAACATTGTCCAATACTTCATTGTTGAAAGGGGTGGGAAATGGATCATGTACACATGCATTATTGAGACTACGATAATCAACACATACCTGGATTTCATGTGAATCCTTCTTATCCTAAATGATAATGGGGCTTATCCATTTAGCTTCATCAACAAGGAATATAAGACCGACAGATAACATCTTATCAATCTCTTTCTTAACCTTCTCCTCGACTCGTGAATTCAACCTATAAGGTTGATGCTTTAATGAATTTTTCATTTCTCCAAGATCACCTGTAATTCCCTTCAGCTCTGATACAAAACAAGGGAAGATATCTTCACATTCTTTGAGTAGGTCAAAGATTTCCCGCGTGGTCTGGTCATCCCACTGGTCCCCAATAGAGGCAAGATTCAGTTTCTCTTCAATCCCAATATTCATCTTCTTTAGTTTAAGTGGTTGTAGGTGTGGGGCATCACAAACAGAATCCTCCTTTATTTTTTATTCCCCTTTAGACTCTTTGAAATTCAGGTGCCTTAACTCCTATAAATTATCATTCAGGTCTTTGTTAATCTTACCACAAACAACAACTTCATGAAATCTTGAATCATACTGGTGCACAAATTCTCCATACCTACTGAATTTTTCTAGCGCATCCTCTCCCAAAAACAATACACCTCTAATAGCTTTAAGAACCTATGCCATATTCTCATCGGTAGCAGAAAAAGAAAAAACTTTACAAAACTAAGTTTTCAATACATCCCAATCTGTTGTCTGGTATTTTATCTCCTCCTATAAATATCAATCTTGTGGAATATTTCCCAAAGAATGAATAAAAATATGAGGCCACATTTCAACTGCTAACCCATCAACATTCTATATAGAAGAAAAATGTGCAACATGGTCTTTTGGCGAAGTACGACCATTATAGATAGGAATATTTCTCAAAATCTCATTTGGTAGAGAAAATTGATATAACAAAACAACCTTAATAGTGCTCCATTCTTGCAGCTGATCCCAGTGTGTTTCCCACCACCTTGTGGGAGTAGCTTGCAAAGAAACACTCATTACAAGGATCTTATGACATTCTTCTATGCAAGAATCAATTTCTTTAATAAAATTTCCAACAAAATTAGTACCATTAAAAGTAGGATACTTGCATACCTCAGTACCAATCCAACGAATACATTGAGTAGTAGCACAATATCAGGAGTGGAGTTCATGGGTACCCTGTTGCCAATCGTCTATCGTAGCTTCAAAGCCAACTTATGTACTCTAGATACTCCTCCAACTAATAGAGCCAGTTGTTATGGGGTTAATGTAATATTCTTGCTTTCCATCAGTTAATTGATACAACTGGTACACTAAACTAGAGGATTCAACATCATCCATAGGTTTGGTAAACCTCGTACCTTGGTATGGATCAAGAGGTTGTATAACGCGCATACCATCCACTTCAAAATTCATAGTCCCTCGCTTTAAATCAATGATTGCATAATTATCGAAAGCCCAATCAATGCCCAACAAAGCCGGGTATGGATCTTTGTCACCAATAATATCAATAACCTCAAAATTTGCCTAAGTTTTAACACTGGCTGTATCAACCTCAACATCTTCCAGTCTACCAACACAGAGAATATAGTATTGGTTTTCCATTCGCAAATGAATAGATGAATAGACTAACTTGGGTTTTCCAAGAGCTTACCAAGTCTTTCTAGGAAAAATATTAACATTTGATCCCAAATCTAACATAGACTCCTTGATTTGAAACCCTGCAATCAGAGCATCTACCTAAAACTCCCTTCCAATCCTCTTCTTATTCCTCTGCACCCTTCTGAAATGCCTCTCAGGAAGATTTCCAGAAATCAGTTTCTCATAGAACACATCATCCTTAACAATAGTCTTCAATCTCTTCCACAACTGACCAAAGAGATGCTCATCATTCATAATATTTAAGAATAACTTAAACCAACCCATTATAGGTTGGGAAGATTCTGCAAATTGTTTCTCCTAAATCCCTTTACTTGCTCCTGCAATTCACTATGTGGTCCCTATGAGGACATTAACTGATGGAAGAGTTTAGTTGTATCCCTATAATACTACTTTTGTTGGTTTGGATCATATGATTTCTTTGGAGATGCAGGCTTTATAATAGTTGGTTTATCAAGGGCTCCAAGATCAATTCCCATCCTCTTTCCTCTTCTTGTAACAACATTGATATTAGGTTACGTTGAAGAACTAGGATCTCAGGGCTCTATGTAGACTAAATTAGCTCCCTTTTCCTGATTTCTCTCTTCCCATCAAGTAATAAGTTTAGGGAATTATTTTGTTGCATGCATATTTACTGGAAAGTATGAACACCATGGTCTTCACGGCAAAGGAAATTCTCTTGACACATCTCCTTCTTGATCACAATTATAGCATCTAATCATACCTCTTCCACCTATCCTTCCTCCCCTTAGAGCTCCTCCTCCTCGCCCTCGAGGAGTCTCATTAACACGAAAAGAAGAACGGTTAAGACTATCCTCTAAGGAATCCAACGACCGACATTGATCTATATGATGATTAGGGGATCCACAGAATTCACAAAACAAGTTATTTGGAACATTTGAATACTTCTATAAAATATGACACAAGCGAGGTTGATGCCCAAAGCTTCGACATATTTCACAATAATCATTTGCAGACATACCTGGTGGACTAGGAAATGACTGGAACTAAGTATGACCCTGATAGGGAAGTGTAGACAATATTTGCGCAACTCCCAGAGTCTGCAACGATTGAAGACCCATGGGCGTACTGCATGATCCTGGTCCTTTGAGTCGCGATAATTTTGTAGCATGGTGCCCTTCAACCTGACAGTGGGTACACCAAACATGAGGTATCGCTGAATGTGTAGATGTTAGAGATTTTAGGCTTTCTATTAATGTAACAATTTGATTTTGGAGGCCCATAATAGTCGAATCTTTCGAAGGTCCCCCAACTTTGTAATCTTTTGGATAACCATCCATAGCCTCTATTTACATTTCTTGCTCTAGGGCATCTTGCAGCGTACTAGCATTCTGCTGAGATAACGAAATCTGGGTCATTGGTAACAAAGCCTTGATAAAACAATCTCTCTGGTGATGGGGGTTAATAGGGTAATATAATTTACTAATAACATCCTTGAATCGTTGCATGCATTTCCAAGTTGATTCCCCCTCCCTTTGGTGAATGTCCAGTAGCTTTGCCAATCCTTGTTGATTTGATTGCAGTAAATTAAACTCCTGAATAAATTCTTGCTTAACAGGTCTATACCAGCATTGGGGTTAGCATTAATCCATTTTATGAACCACCTCAAAGTCATATCCCTCAATGTGGTCTGAAACTTAATGATCTTGGTAGTGTCAAGGGTCTGATGAGCTCTCCAAACATCTTCACACAAATATTAATGTTAATCAACATCTTCTCCCCCCTTTCCTACAAACTTGGGGTATCTTGTAAGTGATCCAACTTTGGCTCCAGCCATGGTTGGTTGCATTGTAGAAACAACTATGAACCCTTGTGAACCTGGATTAGAATAACTAACCGAAATTGATTGACTAACACCACTAGAACTACTTTTACCTTGAAGCAACAACTGAACTTTAATAAACTTGTGTACCTTTAAAAAGAGAAAATCTGGACTTTGATATAGCACCAGGGGAAGGTCAAGAGGAGGAGGAATAGTCGTGTTGCTATGTTTTGAGGTTATGTGTTTTGGTGTTGACTCATCTTCAAAGAAAATTCATCTCATTATGAAATGTAAATCATCATCTACTGATGTATCATCTTCTAGTGTCCTGGTCAGTCGAAAATTAGGCTCAAGTGTCTGAAATCCTTCTACATCCTCATGCATCATAGTAACTGCTCCAAATCCCTTCACTCCACTTCCTCTTCTACTCCCACTGGTTGCTCCCATCGTGCCATAAAAAGAACTCTCTCCCTCACTCCCTTATCTTAGCTCCAGAGTCTCCATTTCCTTCTTACGCTCTGTCGAACTCCTCACAGTGTCTCCTATGCATTGTATTTCCCTTCATCTAGCTCTAAGTTCACACAACTTCTTCTCACACCACTCTTTAGCAATTCTTGCCCTCCGGAACACCCTAAAGTCCCTTTCCTTTCGAAACTCTTCTTGATTCATTATAGGAATTCCTTCATCCTCCCGCAGCGACACAACCTCCCTTTCCCCTAATCCATTCCCCCAGTACAAGTAACTTATGCTTCCATTTGATTTGGTTGAAACTCCAACATGTTGTCTTTGACTAATAGTATCTTAATCCAAAGTGGGATTTCCTTCAGCAATCGTCCTCGTATTCCAAATTTGAATATAGCCTCTGTGTGGGAAACGATTGATATTGTTCAGCTGCAAACTCAATAATATATCCTTCAAGTGTCACGTTAACCCAAAAATCAATAGCTCTTGTTAGTTATGTATCCAGCTGATGAAGTTCAACTAGATATGTTGTTTTCAAATTCCTACACAACCTTCGTTGTATGGGAACCCTTGATTTATGTTGTATCAAGTCAACCAATTTTCTAAATTCTCTGGAAACTCACACCAAAAGATCATGTACTAGTAGCAAGCAGGTTCGGCATACAATGTTTCTTCTTTAACCCAATTCAGATTTTTATGCCTCAGTTATGCCTGTTGCAAAATAAAGTAGTCAACCTTTTCATGCCACCATGTTTGGATATTCCGACGAATATACCGGGGCTGCATGATCTAAATGACCCTTCAAGAAACTCGAGGTCCCGGCAACAGAACCATTTGTTGGCAGGAAAATTTACTTTGAAACTGACCCAGGGTTTGACCGAGGGTGCCAACAAAAATCCTACATACTCTAGCACTTCGTCGAAATTTCAACTCCTTCAAAAAGAAGAAGATTCTCACCAGAGGTGAGCCAGAACCATGGAAGGATAAAGGGGATTTGGATCTTCCTATTATGCAACTTGCATGACTACCACAGAATTCATTCTCAACCATTCACATTATACATTCAATAGGAAAATTAACATATGCCGAAAATTTTAAAGGGGCCCATAAATTACACAGTTAAATACCAAAATTCCCATCTTTCTTATATTAATTATCAACAGAGAATAGTTTCATTACATTCAGCAGCATTTCAACTTGCGGCAGTTACAGAATTGCGCACAGTATAAAAATATACAGGCAACACATAAGCGGAACATTACAAATCCAGATCTCATAACTAAACAACTCTCAATGCTCAGCACTATCTATTCTCCTAGATCGATCTGAACTTTGTGGCACTGTCTAAACTTGTTTCTCACTTCCTTATGTCTTCTTTTATAACCACACTTTCTTGCTTTAATACCTCGCTTTCTTGATCCATGGTTTTCAATACTTAGGGCCATCCTTCTAGTTTTTTGTTTGACTGTATCAAAATATCAAAATCTACTCCTAGTTCTTTAGCATGCTCCCTTATTTTCCATTGTGTGAGTTCCAAGCCATCATATTGCCATTTTGGTTTTACGATGCTCTATTTCTGGTAGTTTCATCCAAAATGTCCTTCGCAACTGTTGTCCTTTTAAAAACGAAGGACCCAACACTAGTAAAGACCATTGCATACAACAAACTTTTAGCTACACTCGAATATGGAACAAGTGACATGTCCTCTTCCTCGTGCTTTGTCTTAGTACATTGATTTGCAGATAAATTTGCACCTACAATAGTAGGCACCTTTATTAATTTATATTCTGACATATTAAACCTTTGCAATATTGTCTTGACATACTTCCTGTACTTTAACCAAAGTTTTCCATTTGCTCAATCTCTTCTAATTTCCATGCCCAAAATGAATTTTTTAGCACCAAGATCCTTTGTGTCAAATTTAGAGAACAACTAAGTTTTCATTTCCTAGATGATTTCCCTATCATTTCCAATCAACAACATATCATCTACATACAAGACCAAATAAATATGATGATCACCAACTAATTTGAGATATACATAGTGATATGCTTTGCTCTTTGTGAAGCCAAGTACCAATATATAAGTATCAAACTTTTGATACCATATCCTTGGTGATTACTTTAACCCATATAGGGAATTTTTCATCCTGCATACCAACTCTTTCTTTCCCTTCACCATAAATCATTTTGGTTGCTTCATGTATATTTCTTCTTCCATATCCCCATGTAGGAATTTTCTCTTTACTTCCATCTTTTCTACTTCAAATAGAAAGAAATAGCAACATATAAAGCAAATCCAATTGAAATTAACTTTGAAATAGGAGAAAAGATCTCACTAAAGTCAATTCCCTTTACTTAGGAGTACCCTTTTGCTACTAGTTTAACTTTGTATATCTCCACCTTGCCTTTGGCATTCAAATTCTTCTTAAACACCAATTTTCTGAAAATAGGATTTCTTCCATCTTGCAACTCCACTATATCCCAAACCTCAATTTTTTTTCTAAGGATGTCATTTCTTAAACCATGTAATTTTTCCAAAGTTTTCCATCCTTTGAATCCACTACTTGTCACGTACCCAGTTCCCTCAATGATTTACAGAGGTTACAAGGTACCCAAAATTTTTTTTTTTTTTTTATTAGCTTTATAATAAGCTCTAACACCACTATGTCACATACTCAACCCCCTAGTCCTTCACTATGGTTGTGGGGCATTACATTTTTCTCCCTTAAATCCTGATTAAGGATATGGGGATACCATTCTGTCACATACCTTACTGAAATATACTACTTAATCATGCAATTTTTTTATTTTTGTAGTTGAGATATTTTATCAAAAATTGTATGCAATCAATTATGAAACCTTTTAGGCATTTCTTAAAATAGTTTTCATGCAACTTTGGGAGTGTTCGGGAGACCTGACTTCCTCAAGGAATATCTCTTAAATTATAGAATTACAAGATCTGAAACTTGTACCATAGGTTCCTTGATATATATTATATGTCTCCTACAAGTTTTAGGGTCTCGAACATCTCATAAAGAAATGTATAGCGAGAATTCCAAGATGACCTATTTGAAGCAAATTTTCATGAAAATTTAGGAAGCCTGACTTCCTCATATCATAAATCCAAAAATATAGCGAACCAATATCTGAAAATTGAACCTTATGATTAGCTATATTTCCACTCAACATGGTCCAAGTTTTAATTTCTAGAACCTCCCATAAAAAAATGTTATGAGGAAAATTCCAAGCTAGACTATTTACCCTATAAATCACATTTTGGATTTTGCTTTTAAAGTCCAAGAATGACTCCAAAACTCTTCCTCAGCTTATTTAAATCAGAGGAAAAAATTGGGACATATAGTATGTAGAGGAAATTAAATAAAATACTACATGAAATTAACAAGGGAGGCATCTAATTACCAAAATTATCGTGCATTTCTCATGCATCCCAATTTATTTAAATTCCAAAGCCAAGTGACTTCAAATCCACTGCACATATTTGATTTCAAACTTTATTTCCATAACCAACACTGAGATCAATAAAATAAATTATATAACAATAACAAATAGTATGCATGTCACTAAACCACCTATGCTAGCAATATCATTAACACACAAATACATGTTTGTTTATTGCAACCAAAAAACAATAAAAACTAAAGTAGGGTGAGCCATATTCCACCCCATCATAGGCTTAGTTGTGTTGCATTTTTTGTCATAATTGGAAACCCCTGTGTCATATCTTGATACCTTGAGGAGAAATTAACTCAAGGGCATTTCACACACTCAAATACAGACAATATTTTAACACCAGAAGTAAAGGCCATTCTCCTTCACACACACATAGAAAGACTTGGTGATTAGCCTTTCCATATTTGGCCATGCTCACATTCATAAAAATATCATGTAGGTTTGCACATCAAAAGGCAGTTCTCTGATTTATGTAGTCCCTCAACCCTCCCCTCTTCAGTGCTCTATGTGCCACACACAACCAGGACCATTCCTAGTCCTTGAATCCATCTACTCCAAAGAAAAGGCATTGCAACACATTCATTTCCTATTGCATAAGTTGTCACTCGCAACTCTTAACCAATCATAAGTTCTGAACCTCTATAGATTCTTTCACCGATCCTTTTTCCAATTCTAATTTTCTAAGTGAGAGAGAGAGAAATATATGAGAGAGTAATAGAAGAGAGAAAAACTAAAATTTTAAGAATCAATAAGAAGAAACCATTGATTTTTCTCCTTCTTATTTTAATAATCACTCTTTTACCCTTCATCTTCCCAACCTTTCATCTTCTTAGCAAGGCTAACCATCACATCAAAGGGAAATATTCACTCAATGTATATTTTTCCTCTTAAGTCAAGTTTTCTCCCTCCCCAAGGAATCATAATCTGTTAGTTGTCACCTTTCGTTAGTTGTAGCATTTTTATTAATAAAGTTAAACATTACATCATATAATAGAGTTTGACATCATAGGATCAATGTTGGCACCCCATCATTATATGTTCTTAATTACATTACAAAATTTGGGGTAATCAAAGGGGTGTCACACATCAGTAATAAAGAAAGTGAAATTTGAATAGAAATAAGGTGGATTATACCTTTCTAGATACTTTCTTTCGTGAATTGATCTCTTGAATATTGGAGTATGTGCTTCTTCTTCTTTGTATTCTTATTTTTCTATAAATTTTGATTCATTATCCTTCAATTCAAACTCTATGTTTTATTATTCTTTATCCCTTGGTAGGACTTCCTATTTGACAACATCATTGACTCTAAATACCACATCTCTATTATACATAACCTTCTTAGTTTCTAGGTTATATATCTTATAGCCTTTCAAACCATATTTATATCCAATAAAGATACACTTTTCAACTTTCTTATCTAGCTTACTCTTATTCTCTTTTGGAACATGTACATAAGAATCATAGGAAAATACCCTAATATGTTTAAGAAACATTTTCTTACTAGTCCATACCTCATGCGGTGTCTTCAATCTAACGCTGATGAGGGTGATCTATTTACCAAGTAACACACAATGTCCACCTCCTCTACCCAGAATTAATGCCCTAACTTAACACCATTGAGCATGCTCCTTTCTTTCTCCATTAGTGTCCTATTCATCTTTCATGTAACTCTGTTATACCGAGGTTTGTATGGAGTACTATTCTACCTTGCTATACCACACTTCTTACAGAATTTTTCAAATTAATTCCCATAGAATTATCCACCATTATCTATCCCTGGCATATTAATTTTCTTCTTTGTTTAATTTTCCATAAGAGTCTTAAACTCTTTGAATTTGTCAAAGACTTCATATTTCTTCCCAAGGAAATAAATCCATGTATTCCCATGTTCAACACTATGTCAATCCTGGTCTTCCTTGATAGCACAATCCATAGCTAGTGGTGCCACACAAATACTTGAAAACCCTCTTTACTAATGTCCAATTATCTTTGACTAGTTTTGACATATACCTGTTCAATACTCCCATTGCATGTGTAAAGTTCTTTTCTAGTAAAGGCCATTGCATACATCAAACTTCTAGTTGCACAGGAATATGGAACAAGAGACATGTCCTCTTCCTCTTCCTTTGTCATGGTACATTGATTTGCAGATAAATTTGCACCTACAGGAATAGGCACATTTATTGATTTATATTCCCACGTATTAAACCTTTGCAATATTGTCTTGACATACTTCCTATAATTTAACCAAAGTTTCCCATTTTCTCAATCTCTTCTAATTTCCATGCCCAAAATGAAATTTATAGCACTGAGATCCTTTGTGTCAAATTTAGAGGACAACTAAGTTTTCATTTCCTAGATGATTTCCCTATCATTTCCAATCAACAACATATCATCTACATACAAGACCAAATAAATATGATGATCACCAGCTAATTTGAAATATACACGGTGATATGCTTTGCTCCTTGTGAAGCCAAGTACCAATATATTAGTATCAATTTTTTGATACTAGATCCTTGGTGATTGCTTTAACCCATATAGGGAATTTTTCATCCAGCATACCAACTCTTTCTTTCCCTTTACCAAAAATCCTTTTGCTTGCTTCATATATATTTCTTCTTCCATATCCCCATGTAGGAATGTTCTCTTTACGTCCATTTATTCTACTTCAAATCAAAAGCAATGGAAACATATAAAGAAAATCCAATGAAAATTAACTTGGAAATAGGAGAAAATATCTCACCAAAGTCAATTTCCTTTACCTTGGAGTACCCTTTTGCTACTAATTGAACTTTGTATATATCCACCTTGCCTTTGGCATTCAAATTCTTCTAATTTTCTACAAATAGGATTTCTTCCATCTTGCAACTCCACTATATCCCAAACCTCATTTTTTTATAATAATGTCATTTCTTAAACCATGTAATTTTTCCAAAGTTTTCCATCTTTTGAATCCACTACTTGTCACGTACCCACTATGTCACACACTCAACCCCCTAGTCATTCACTAGGGTTGTGGGACATCACATTTTTCTCCCTTAAATCCTAATTAAGGATATGAGGATACTATTATGTCACATACCTTACTAAAATATACTACTTAATCATGCAAATTTTGTATTTCTATATTTTAGGTATTTTATCAAAAAATTTATGCAATCAATTATGAAACCTTTTAGGCATTTCTTAAAATAGTTTGCATGCAACTTTGGGAGCATTCAGGAGACCTGACTTCCTAAGGGGATGTATCTTAAATTATAGAAATCCAAGATTTGAAACTTGTACCATAGGTTCCTTGAGATATATTCTTTGTCTCCTACAATTTTTATGGTCTCGAACATCTCATAAATAAATTTATAGCAAGAATTCCAAGATGACCCATTTGAAGCATGTTCTCATGAGAATTTAGGAAGCTTGACTTCCTCATATCATAAATCCAAAAATATAGTGAAACAATATCTGAAAATTGAACCTTATGTTTAGTTATATTTCCACTCAACATGGTCCAAGTTTTAATCTCTAGAACCTCCCATACAAAATGTTATGATGAGAATTCCAATCTGGCCCATTTACCCTATAAATCACATCTTGGCTTCCACTTTTAAAGTCCAAAAATGACTCCAAAATGCTTCCTCAACTTATTTAAATCAGAGGATAAAATTTAGACGTATAGTATGTAGAGGAAATTAAATAAAATGCCGCGTGCAATTAACAAGAGAGGCATGCAATTACCAAAATTATTGTGCATTTCTCATGCATCCCAATTTATTTAAATTTCAAAGCCAAGTGAATTCAAATCCACTGCAAATATATGATTTCAAACTTTATTGTCATAACCAGTGCCAAGATCAATAAAATAAATTATATAACAGTAACAAATAGTATGCATGTCACTAAACCACCTATGCCAGAAATATCATTAACACATGAATACATGTTTGTTTATTGTAGCCAAAAAAATATTGAAAACTGAAGTAGGGTGAGCCATATTCCACCCCACCATAGGCTCAGTTGTGCTGCAATTTATTTCATAGTTGGCCACCCCCGTGTCATATCTTGATACCTTGAGGAGAAATTAACCCAAGGGTATTTCACACACTCATATACAGACAAGATTTTAACACCAAAATTGAAGACCATTCTCCTTCACACCCACATAGAAAGATTTGGTGATTAGCCTTTCCATATTTGACTAGACTCACATTCACAAAAATACCATGTAGGTTTTTGCAGCATAAGGGAGTCATTCTCTGATCTTTGTAGTCCCTCAACCCTCCCCCTTCAATTCTCTATGTGCCACACACAACTAGGACCATTCCTAGTTCTCGAAACCATCTACTCCAAAGAAAAATAACTGCAACGCATTCATTTCCTATCACATAAGTTGTCACTCACAACTCTTAACCAATCACAAGTTCTGAACCTCTTTGGATTCTTTCACCAATCCTTTTTCCAATTTGAATTTTCTAAGAGAGAGGGAGAGAGTAATAGAAGAGAGAAAAACTAAAAAAATTAAGAATCGAGAGGAAGAACCCCTTGATTTTTGCTCCTTCTTATTTTTATAATCACTCCTTTACCCTTCATCTTCCCAACCTTTCAGCTTCTTGGCAAGACTAACCATCACATCAAAGGGAAATATTCATCAAGGTATATTTTTCCTCTTAAGTCAAGTTTTCTCCCTCCCCAAGGAATCATAATTTGTTGGTTATCCCCTTTCAGTAGATGTAGAATTTTTATTAATCAAAGTAAACATTACATCATATAATAGAGTTTGACATGATAGCATCAATTTTGGCATGCCATCATTATATGTTCTTAATTACAATAGAAAACTTGGGGTAATAAAAGGGGTGTTACACATCATTAATAAGGAAAGTGAAATTTGAATAGAAAGAAGGTGGAGTATACCTTTCTGGCTACTTTCTTTCTTGAATCGATTTCCTGAATATTTGAGTATGTGGTTCTTCTTCTTCATATTCTTGTTTTTCTATAAAGTATGATTCATCGTCCTTCAATTCAAACTCTATCTTTTATGATTCTTTATCCCTTGGTAGGATTTCCTATTTGACAACATCATTGACTTTAAATACCACATCTCTATTATACATAACCTTCTTAATTTCTAGGTTATAAATATTATAGCCTTTCAAACCATATGTATATCCAATAAAGATAAGCTTTTCAAATTTCTTATCTAGCTTACTCCTATTCTCCTTTGGAACATGTAAATAAGCATCATAGTTAAATACCCTAAGATGTTTAAGAAACAGTTTCTTACCAGTCCATACCGCATGCGGTGTCTTGTCATCTAACACTGATGAGGGTGATCTATTTACCAAGTAACACACAATGTCCACCTCCTCTATCCAAAATTAACGTCCTAACTTAACAGCATTGATCATGCTCCTTTCTTTCTCCATTAGCATCCTCCTTCATGCAATTTCGTTCTACTAAGGTATGTATAGAGTACTATTCTACCTTGCTATACCACACTTCTTACAGAATTTTTCAAATTCATTCCCGTAGAATTATCCACCACTCTATCCATGGCATATTAATTTTCTTCTTTATTTCATTTTCCATAAGAGTCTTAAACTCCTTAAATTTTCCAAAGACTTCATATTTCTTCCCAAGGAAATAAATCCATATATTCCTTGACAAGTCGTCTATAAATGATATAAAGTTCATAGATTTACTCAGTGATGGAACTAACATAGGTCCAAACACATCATTATGCACCAATTGTAATATTATCTCTGACCTCATAGAACTAGAGGTGAATATTACCCATTTATGTTTTCCATATAAACAATGTTAAAAGAATTCAAAATCTAAGGAGAAATTAAGCATACCTTCCAACATACTATTACCATATAGTATGCAAAGGCCTTGTCTCCAATATGTCATAGTCTTTTAAGACACAACATGGTATTTTCTCTATAGGTTGTAGGATTTTTCCCTCCTATGGTCCACTCTCAGGAACAATAGAACCATTGCACCCATCACTAACAATGTTTCCCAAAAGTTTATACAAAGTTCCAATCTGAACTCCTTTCAGCAATATTATTATTCCTCAAACTATCCTGCATGTATCCCTTTCAAACATTGTTTTTACACCTGCATCTCTCATCTTCCTTACAGGGAAAAAAAAAAAAAAATTGCCAAACTTGGTATGTGGAAAATGTTAGGGAGTTTTCTAGTCCTTTCACCCATGATCTTCTATTTGATTTTTCTATGTCTTATGATTCTAGCCATCATATCTTTCATACTCACAAAACCACTCCCTTTCAAGAGTTGTATGAAAGGATGTGCTTGAGTCAATAAGCCATGCCTCATGATCTACATGTGTACTTGAAGAAGCCAAATATACATCCCCTCCTTCATTTGAGGATACTTTTGCTTCTGTAGAAGAAGTACCATCAGGTCCCTTCTCGTTCTTAACAACCTTGGATTTAACGTATTTCTTGTAATTCTTTATTTTCCACATATCCAACATACCTTTAAGAATTTTCCTGGAGATTTAGATCTTCCTCTAGATTTAGATCTCCCACTTGAAGACTTGCTTTTATTTCTATTTTGGGAGTGTTCTCTTACAGATAATTCATTTGTGTTTTAACTTTCCATGTTGTTCTATCTCATATCCTTCAATAACAAGGATGATACAATGTCATCAAAACTTAAAGTACTTGCATTACTACCTATGGAAACAACCATACTATCCCACAAGTTTGGTAAAGAGAACAAAAAAATAATACACGTCTTGATTTGAAATCTTAATATCAATATATAATAGTTAACTTACCACAGTATTGAATGAATTCAGATGTTGTGGCACCGAGTCTTCATCCTTCATCCCTAGGTTATATAGCATTTTCTGTAGGAAGATATTTTTTTACTAGGGACTCAGACTGACAGAAAGTCCCTAAATTGTTCCATGATGCCTTTATTGTAGCTTCTCCTGAAAGATTCAATAATACTAAATTTGTGAGGCACAACCATATTGTACTATTTTCCTTTCGATCCAACTTGTTCAAATATTTTGTCAACATCATTATTGGTTCAGTACCAAGATCCACAATTATCCACTAATCATTGTCCACCAATAGATCTTCAATTTTGAGCTTCCACTGCTCAAAATTTTCCCACTAATATTTATATTTGAACTACTCGCCATTTCCTTTCACTACAAGGATTTATTCCATATATCTCCCATTATAACAAGGTCTACCATAGGCCAAACCCCTTAGCCATAAAAATGTACCCTTGAAGTGAAAATTACTATGATACTAAATATAGGTTTTATCTTGTACAATTAATTGCTACAAACAAATTATTATTAATTAAAATTAAATTAAAAAATACAATGGCAAACATGCTCAAATTAACTCATAGTTTACTTTACTAATGTTAGGCCCCTATAGTACTAGTGTAACCCCTTATTGTTATTAGTATAACCCACTTATTATATTGATGTACCCATGTAGTGCCCATATTGTTACTATTGTGCCCCATAGAAGCCCACTATTGTTATTATTGTGCCCTTACATTATTATTGTTATGTCGGCTCTGATTATGTTATAACCCCTTAGACTCCTATATATAGAAAGGAGGTCTTTTCATTTGTATCATCCAAGAATTGTTCATTTATGTAATGTAAAGGAGGTTGCCCCCTCGAAGAGGCTGAATTCTAAGGCGTTGATCTATCTTTTCTATCTTTTCTTGAGCTGGTTTCATAACATTTGGTATCAGAGCTTTGGATTCTAGGGTTTCGCTGCTCCAAACAGGTCATCGTGGCATTTTCGCTATAACGTTTTTTCTGTGACGTTTCAGAAGTTGCAAAAAAAAACCCATTTGAGAAGAAATCGTGTTGAACCTTGGGTCCGAATTTCAGAGCTTTTCACGCGATATTTGCGGAGATATGATCTGAGGAAGTTGGTCTTTTTGCAGACTCCTGAATTACATTCAAAACAGGTGACCTGGGGAAAATCGTCATAACTTTCTCTTTGGGGATCGGATTGAAATTTTGTAAGAAGGTACAGAAAGAGGACGGACGATATCTTCTTGTATGCATTTTTCAGATCCAAAGGTTGAAACAGTGACACGTGGCACTTCATACAATTTCACTCTTCTGGAAAGGTCTATAATCAGGTCATCTTGGGAGATTGTGCATAACTCTTTCTTAGAGAATCCAATTTGGATCATACTGGTGGCATTGGAACGAGGACACAGAGGGCTACTATAGTTCACAATTTCAGAACTTAAAGATCTGAAAGTACAGATTTACAGTCGTTTCAAGGTCGAGCTCCTAAAATCAAGAAAAAGCAAGATGAGGAAGTTTGATGGCAAGGATCCGGTAAATTGGATACTTCAAATGGAGCAATATTTTGATCTACATGGTGTACAACTATTACAAAAGGTATGTATTGCATCTTCATATTTAGAGCCAAATCAATTTTTGTGGTATGAAGGGCTTTTTTCTCGTAAAAAACTTGTTACGTGGTCAATTTTCACGGAGGAAATGATAGCACATTATGAGGATACAAAGAGCAACACCTTCTTTAGAGCAACACCACAACAATTGGAAAGAGTAAAAGGGCTTTGTGACATAATGGAAAGCAAAATTATGGAAACCAGGAAGCATACCCCTCATAACTATAAAGATGAAAGTGTTGTTTCTCCCAGCCTTCCACAACCTACAAGGGTTACACCACAACAATTGGAAGAAAAAAGAGAAAAAGGGATTTGTTACAATTGTGATAGCAAATGCACTAAAGGTCATAGGTGTGCTGAGAAGAAATTATTTTACATAGAATATGAAGAGGAGGAAGAAAAGGATCAAGAAAAATCAAAAGAAGAGGATATACACCAGGACACCACCCCAGAGAAAGAAGAAATGAATCAGACCATATCTTGTAAAGCATTGGCAAGAATTACCACTCCTCAAACTATCAAGATAGAAGGACACATCAAGAAGAAAAATGTTCAAGAAGTGAAAGATCACATTGAGCATCAAGAAATGAATCCGACCATATCTTGTAAAGGACTGGAAGAAATTACCACTCCTCAAAAGATAGAAGGACATATCAAGAAGAAAAAGGTTCAAGCAGAGAAAGATCACATCGAGCATCAACAGCAAGTTCTCCAACTTTTAAAGGATAACGCCACTTCGGTGCAAAATCAAACGAAAAAACAGGTAGATCAACATCGTAGTGAAAAAAATTTTGATGTAGGTGATTGGGTATTTTTACTGCTACATCTCAAGCAAGCTATTTATGAGAAGGAAATGTTGGCAATACTACATGCACTTAAAAAATGGCGACCTCACCGAATGGGAAGACTCTTCAAGGATGAGGATGTGGAAGCATTGTTTTGTGCTATTTATATTATCCAACCAGATTGGATAAATGAAGCAAGTGATGAATGGAAGAAGGACGAAGAAGTATGGACACTTATTCAAAAGTTGCAAAAGATCCCAATTCAAGCAATATTACCAGAAATTGAAGAGGAAGGAAAAATCATATTGGAACTTGGAGCAGTCACAGAAACAAGAACCCGACAGCTACGAAATCGATCAATTTCAGAGTATCTCATCAAGTGGAAGAACTTACCCGCTGAATATTCCACATGGGAGGACAAGAATTTTATACAGAAGCATCAAGAACTACTCAAGCGTTGAGGACAACGCTTTTTGAAGGAGAGGGGCATGTTAGGCCCCTATAGTACTAGTGTAACCCCTTATTGTTATTAGTATAACCCACTTATTATATTGATGTACCCATGTAGTGCCCATATTGTTACTATTGTGCCCCATAGAAGCTCACTATTGTTATTATTGTGCCCTTACATTATTATTGTTATGTCGGCTCTGATTATGTTATAACCCCTTAGACTCCTATATATAGAAAGGAGGTCTTTTCATTTGTATCATCCAAGAATTGTTCATTTATGTAATGTAAAGGAGGTTGCCCCCTCGAAGAGGCTGAATTCTAAGGCGTTGATCTATCTTTTCTATCTTTTCTTGAGCTGGTTTCATAACAACTAACCCAAAATCGAGAAAACCATAAAGTTTTTTCAATATATTTTTCTTTACAATATTACAATACAATATGTATAATCCACGACATCAATAATTTTTTAATCTATTTACCCTAGATAAGAATGAAATCGTAGTTCCTTAACCGAAACTACAAACCATGGGCTAAACCACCATGCACCACAAAACCCCTAAAGGTGAAAATTATGTGGCAAAAATGGATGAAAAAAACAACCCAATTCCTTTTTCTCAAGGGTGTTTCCCTAGAACCCCCATGTATGGGGGCTTCCATCCCCCTACGAGCCCCTTGTTGCATCTGGTGCAATGTACAGAGCATGTGCATAGTCATGCAAAGAATATAATGCATACCCAACAATAACCCCCACACAAACCTATGGTAAAAGTGATCTAACCCTAAGGGGTACATATATGGGATTAAATGCATATGTAAGGTGGTAATTGTATATGTAAAATGGGTCGACTTAGCATAGGGTCCACATGTGTAATGAGTATGTATATATATATATATATATATATATATATATATATATATATATATATATATATATATATATATATATATATATATGTTATGGAGGCCGGAAACATGTGATTTGGATATATGTTTTGGAAACGCTAATATGGGTGTGAATCAATATTTCACTTCAAATTTGAACTTCATGGAGCATTAATTATTATTAGTATTATATCAAAACAAATGATCAACAATACATCGCATCACATGAACTATACACAAGATATTTTAGGTGGAAACCTTTCTGGGAGAAAAACCAACAAACACTTTTAATATATGTCTTGAAAATTATATCAACAAGAAGCACCAACCCCATGGTTTATAAGCTCCAACTCCCATATTTACCGGAAACAACTAGAAAGAGGCTCCAACCCCTTTGTTTATCAACTCCAATTGAAAGGAATCTCCAACACCTTGCATAGGAACTAGCTTACCCTGGCACCACCCTACTACCTTGAAGTGTTCTCAAGCTCCAACCTAAAAGAGACTCCACTCTCTGCCTTGCACCATGTTGTCACCCTTAAGATTGAAGATGTTCTCAAGCTCCAACCTGAAGGAGTCTTTTGTCTCCTCCATGTACCAACCAATTTCCCTTAAGATAGAAGATGAGATAATAAGATAGATTACACTAGATATGTTTCTCAACCATTGTTATCAATAACATTGTTGTACTACCTTTGTTCTTCTCATATCATTGTCACAATACTGCAATAATTGCCATATTTAGCACCACTTCTGCTTGATCACTATGCTATCATAACATCTCCATATATTGTTGTCCATACCACTATTGTTTTTGTTGTCAATACTGTGAAATCACGTCACTACTAGGTCTTTCCCACATGCACAATCCAATGTGCCACAAATATGTCCTATGCCCAGCGTTAAGTTGTCTCAACTTCTGCCTTAGGAAACACAAAATCATAAGATACCAAGCCAATTACCTCTTTGTAATGCAATCCCCATCACAACAATTCAACACATTCCACTATCAAAAACTAATAGCATCAGCGTCTATTTGAAAACCCTAGCAACATGTCAAGCTCTCACAAAAACCTACCCATAAGCCTTTATAATAAAGAATGTGATCATCAAAGCACAACATCAAGACTTATCATGTCTCTAGGAATGTTATCTGCGAAGACTTAATTGTGACGCTTCTTTCGAAATTCAATTTGGACTTATCATGTCTGTAGGAATGTTATCTACCGAGACCTGATTGTGATGCTTCTTCCAAACTTCAATTTGGACTAAAATTGAGTTTAGAAATACCAAAAACAAAATATTAAATTAATTGTCAAACAAAATGCCCCAATGAGAATACGTTATACACATTACCACTTTTCAACAATTTGTTCTACAAATTGCACATTTCAGGCTACTAATATTTTGACAAAATAAAACCTTACAAGGTAAAATTAAAAATTAATTTCATATCAAATGTGGATTGAACTTTAGACCTTTTGTAGAAAACTTATGTTGTATACCAACTAAGTGCTCCGAATAGTTTTTTAACATGTTATAAACTTGTTTCACCTTCTCTTAATTTTCAAAGGGACCATCAACATATTTTTTTTAACCACATGGTGAATCGGTAACTGTCAAACCTAATCTATGGGAGACCAAAGATCAAACCTCATAGTTGCCACTATAACACATATTAAAGAGGCAACCTTATGTTGAATTAAGGCTCCTTTGATTTTCATGAAGCTTCCAACTCTTTTATAGATAGGACCCCTGCCAATTATGTTGCATTACAACTTGTCCATGAACAACACTGTCGTATCAATACTTTTGCTCCAGTATGGTGTTCGAATAGCAACGATCTTCACAAGGCAACGAGACTTGGCAACTCTTTTGTGCTCAAATTTCTCCCATGCACATATCATCGGTCAACCAAAACGTACTCGTTCTTTTTTACTTATCGCATTCAAAACACCGCACTGCATCATATCATTTCACCAGAGCTCTGCTATATTGCTCCTCATCGCACCAGGCCCGTAGTCAAGTTTTCCGGGTGATAGGCAGGCACACCATTCAATTCACATTAGATCCGAAGACACTTGGATCAAATCAGAACATCAATGCCCAATCGCTCGCGTAGTTATTTGATCGATTCTTTTCCAACATAGACATAATTTAATCAGATAAATTCGAATCATACATTATTTATGTGCGATTATGGTTCAGTTTAGCTCGAACGGCCAAGAATCGCATTGTGCCAGAACATGTGCAATATGAAGGAATATGGCCAAGATTGCTTAGTCAATTCCACACCATGCCAGTTTCCTTTTTTAAACACTATGTTGGATTGAGAGCACATTACTAGATCATTGTTATCAACTAGTATATATTCATTTTAAATATAAATTTAATATGAGTTTAGAGGGATCAAATTTCTTTAACTGCGATTTTTATGAACCTATGTTATTTAAATATTTATTATAGTTATTTAATTTCCTTTTATTTTTAAATTTTTTAAAATGTATATTTGTGCTTACATAAGAAAAAATTCAACTTTAATGATGGACCCACAAAGTTACACATCACATTAAGTCGTAGAATAAACCTCTCAACTCAATAAAATTGTAGACAATTTTATCCCTAACGAAACTAAAACATTGTTGATAAACGTAACTATAATGAAACCATACCAGCTTCGAACCGAACTATTTCAAGTGTTTTCCTATAAACCTTCTTCGCTTTCAACCTCTAAATTTGACTTATGTTAATTCGATAAGTATATCCAAGTAAAAGTTTGAACATATGTATATATAGGCCATTACATGGACCCAAGCTTGAACAAGTTGAGCATGGATTGATAAGCATTCTCTGCATATCTAGAATCAAAATAGGATAAAATTCATGTTCGTATGACCCGTGACAATAACCAAAGGCATTGGCGTTGAGTTCCAAGTTATTAAAATTCGCTCGTAGCCATAAAAATATACACAATGTGACCAAGCTATTATAATTCATGCAAGGGCCAATTTTAAATAATTAAATTCAAAAGTATTTTTAACCAAAGTTACCATAACCATTATTCTTTACCTCTTTATGCTTGGGATGATTTTAGGGCTTTGTTGTACTGTTGAGCAACCTCCATTTTAAGATATTATAGATTTCCTATTAAATTTATTATATTAAAATATAAACCCTTCATTTTTAAAATAATCTTATAATCAAGGTTTAATACTTAGGTTTTTAAATTAAAACCCAAGTATTAAACCTTGATTATCCTAAAAAACCAAATTAAATAGCCCCCAGAACCAAAACTTATTCTTAGGCTTTAAAAAACCTTAAATAATAAACAATAGGGGTTATTTGATTAAAAAAACAAAATAGTCGGAGTTCTAATTCCCAAAGGTTTTATTTTTTATAATCTCTGACTCACAGCTTCCCCGTAAACTCTAACTTATCTTAAAGTAAAAGACTTCCCCGCAACGCAAATAATACAAAGTTTCAATGTCTCAAGACCCCTCCACTAAACTCCATTGTGATAGCGATTAGATCGAACCCGCGGGAAAATATACAATACAATCCATAAGTCCCCACATCCATGACTATCGCAAAAAGTTATAAAGAACTTAAGTTTTAAGCCTTAATCGATTGTGATTGTGATGAAGCCCGGACCCAACGGGATTCAACACTGCAATTCATAAACAATCTCGCATCCGCGGTTATCGCAAGTTCCAAAAGTCCTGCCTCCTCCCTTAGCCGATTGCGATCTGTAATAAAGCCCAGGCCAGCCTCGATTATACACTGAGATTTATATTAATATCACGTACGGATCTTATATCGCAATCGCAAAGTTCTAAAAATCATGCCTCATGCTAATGTCGATTGCGATATGATACCGATTGCCGATTGCAATATGACGTCAACAGTGACCTTAGGTCCACAACACTGCCACGTCACCCCCCCATCGCAAATCGCAAGTCTTTCGGGACTTAAAACACATGTCATGTGTACCTCCGCTCTGAACACTGATTGCGATATAACTAAAGCCAGACTTATCTACTAAAATGAACGGCCCAGATCTATCTGCTGAGATCAACGGCAAATAATGGTTTTGGACCCCCTTGCTCTCAATTTTAAGTTTCTCACAGGGGGGTGTCCGAAAAGTGGTTTTCTCATCTAAACCCTATCTCTACTTTTCACTCCTCTGTTCTTTCGGACTCCCCCCTTCACAAACCATTTACCACTTCGAACCCCCTCCAAAAAACCACTAAGCCTCCCACCTATTTTGCGATCTGCGATAACACATCATTCGCCACATCATCCTCCACATGGATCTGCCACATCATCTGCCACGTCACCATGATGTCATCCCGCACTTCGCAATCGCAAATTTTAAAAGGACACGGTTTATAAAAATCCATCCACCTTCCCAATGTCGATTGCTATATGTCTTAAGAAAGCCCCCTTTTGGATTTTGTTTAGAATACTCCAGGCTTTAAAATGATTGCAATTATTCTAAGTTCTACCCCGGTCTAAAAGTGATTGTGAATTGCGTTAAAACAGTAAAGCTCCGACTTGTCTTATCACAGGCATCACTCCGCATTCCTCTCCATGATGGTTGTATTCGGACTTTATTGCAATTCTACATTTTTCCTGATTTCCTGCAAAAGTGATTTGTTTCAAATAAAACTTGCTTATCAATTTCATTTATTTCCATCTTATCGATTCCTATTTTTCTTGTTCATGTTCATGAAAGAGGAAGGCAGTTGTGCTAATAAGTGGCAGATCAGTTCAAACAGACAGAAAAACATCCAAATAATTTGATGGAACAAACGAATTTGACGAAGACAGCAAATCACTTTCAGAAACTTCTATCAAAATATTGTTTTCATTTAAGCGTTGTTGAAGGAATCTGTTTAAATGCCCTCAACGCTTTGCACAATAGATTCAGTTGTTTTCTGCTATTTAAACTTACTCGTTGTATGAAATAAATGTCTTGAATTTTATGAAAAAAGTCTTACGAAAACTCGCACTATTGTGCTTTCATCCTTTTCTAAATAGAAGGATTGGAACATTGTTTAAGAATTTTCATAAAGAATTTTGAGAAGTTGCACCACTGTACTCCTGGAATCAGCTTTGTGGGAAGGAATAAACTGTTGCTATTTATTTTATGAGCTCAGGAAAGTACATCTGGTATTCCTATATTTGTACCTTTGTTTTGTTCATGAATAAATAGTGAATTTATCTTTTTCAAATTGCTTATTACATGTTATTTAAATAACAATGTTACATGTATTTATTTCTAATCATGTTGTCATTGATATTTTTAAATACATGTTAAGAAATTTGCTTTGATATTCTAAATGTGATATGAGTAACTATTTAATCGACATAATCGTCTTGATATATTTTCATTTCCATTGGTTTTTGAACAATCTATATTATCTCTTACTAAGGAAAATCATTATAGATCACATCTAGATAAATGTTAAACAATCCCGGGTTATAGAGTAGATTAATGAATATGTTTTCCATTAATGAATATGTTTTCCATTTGATTCATTGTTGCAAATCCATATATTTCACTTCACTATAAGCATTACACATTAATTCAATCACCTTTCATTGGGAAACTGGTCCCATACAATCCAGTCGGAGCCACTACTTAAACGAAAAAGGAGTTGTCTTAAGGTCCAAACCAGGTGGTTTTCCCCCTGTGTTGAAGCAGCGATTTTCGAGGCCTCAACACTTTTTGGCACTAGAAGGAAGGCCTGCAGACTATGAATGGCAAGTAAGTCCAATCCAAAAACAAAAGGTCATTCCAAGAGTCATTTCCCCTCCGAATCTCCTACAACTTCCAAATCCCCTCTAGAATATCCTACTTTTAGATCAAGAATTGTACAATCACCTCCCAAGTCTCCTAGAATGCTTCCTGAGGTAATCCCTGCAGATTATACTCCAGAATCACTAGAAATTATAGCTTTGATAAATAAATTGGAAGACATCTCCATTTCAGCATAAAAGTTTGAATCATCTTAAGTTTCTTAAGGAAGTATAACTTCTATTTTTCATGGAACTAGTGTTTTAACACAGTCCCAAAGTGCTAAAATTGACATCTCACCATTTGAATTTCCACTTCAATCTTGTCGAACTAAAACTACTACATCAGAGTCCCAAACATCTACTAGTGATATTACCTCATTATCTCATTCACCAACATCTCCATTTCTTCCTTTTTCATTTCCTTTCTCTCTACTAATCACCTCATCTATTTCCATTTCCTCTACACAAACAACTAGTGCTACCTCAAGCAGTACTATTACAGCTACCAGTTCTTCTTTCATCACATCCACCTCCCCAATTGTTACAATGGCAGCCAGACCATGGTCCAATTCGGGAGTTGTTCAAGTGCCAGTACCACTTCATCCTCTACCAAAACATCCTGAAATATGGCTTCCCAAATTCAATCTTGATGATGGTTACCTGTTGAAGAGCACCTTCATAATTATATGTTAGCCATCAATCTTAATGAGGTATATGAAGAAGACATTGTTGTTAGATTATTCTCATACACTCTTACAGGATCAGCAGGGTCTTGGTACTTTTCATTACCAACCAATTCTATTACTAGTTGGGATATTTTTGAAGAACTATTTTTTACTAAATTTGGAGATGATCGTTCAACAGCATCTCTTGTCAATGAACTTTCCAATTTAAAAATGAATTCAAGGGAAAAGATAAAAGATTTCAATTCCAGATTTAACAAATTGTTAAATAAAATCCCAGCTACTTCTAGACATGGTGTCGATGTACAAATTGAATAGTATATTTCATCTCTTCCTTCTAACATAGCAATTTTTGTAGATAGAGCTAATAAAAATACCTTAATAGATAACATGAAAGAAGTTGTGCTTGTAGAGAAGGGGATAAATTCACTAGAAAAGAAAAAAGATCCGGAAGACATAGAAAAGAAAAAAGATCCGGAAGACAAAAAAATAAAAAGAGTTACATTTAAGGATGAAGCTAAAAAGAAAGCACCTAAATATCCCTTTGATCTTGAAGGCTTACAACAAGTCCTTAAAACTTTATCTAACGAGATGGTAGAGATGAAAAAAGAAGTAGTTGAATCTTCTTCCAAAAAATCTTTTAGAACATTCAAAAAAAATCAACCACCTAATCCACAACCTCCAAACACGATATCTAATGCAGAAACTGATGATGAAGATGAGGAAGAGGCAGCATTTTCTGCTGATGAATCCCAAGATGAACAAATAGTTGAGTTAAATGGAATGTTTGATTTTATTCTTCCTATTTCTGATAGTGAAAATGAATATGAAGCATTACATGTTAGCACAAGAAGTAAAGGTCCAGTTAATCCTATATAACCAATTAAAAAACAGAAACCTTCAACTTCCACTACTAAAGATAAGGTTGTTGTTAAAAAATCCACTTCCACTTCCCCCCAAGTAATTCCATCTTCATCTAATTCTCCATCTTCACCCAGAACCTTAGTAGTTTCAGATACTATTGAGTACAATATAGTTGAGTATATGAAGAAAATAGAAGAAAACATTTCCATTCATGAACTTACTAAACTCAAACAACAGCAGAAATTTCTACCAAAAGAATTGAACGCAGTACCTTCTTCTCCTCTTCCTATTGTTGTGGTATCGAAATCTTCTAATGGAATGGGTAAACCTCCTGGTCATTCATTATTCAATTCCTCTAATGTTATTCTGATAGGTGACAAGTCTAACTCACATATCCCTCCTTTTCTTTTGACTTTTGAAATATTTAATAAAAATGTACTTAACTTCTTAGTATATTCAAGGGCTTCTTTGAATATCATGTCATATTTAGTTTGTTTGAAATTAAATATTTCACCCCAGAAAACTGCAGTTCACATTGTGCAACTCGATAGGGAAAAAGCCAAAGTCATAGGAGAAATGAATTCAATTCTTATTAGATTATCTTCGAATCCTTAAGTTTGTTAAATAATTGATATACTTGTTATTGATATCCTAGATTTCTACGATTTAATTCTTAGTAGAGATTGGTCAGAAAAACAACACAGTTCCTTTTCCACTAATTGGTCTCACATATGGCTCCCATTTAATGGAAAGCCGAATCAAATTAGAATCAACTGAGAAAAACACATGAAACATTCAGTAAGAGATTTCGAAGGTAAAAATGAGGCAATAGCATTTAATAATAACATTCTTGGAAACTACTCTAATGAATCATTCTTTGAGAATTTTAAATCACAAATGTCACCATTTATGAGTAATTATGTAACTTCTCAAATTGAAAATTTTTCACAGACAAACTTTTCCAAATGTGTAAATATGTTAAAAAAAACCATTAGTTAGTTCTTTATTTTGGACAGTGTATTTTGATGGGTCGAAATTAAGTGATGGTGCAGGAGCAGGTTGCATATTGATTAATCCTAAAGGTGTGAAGGCAATGCTGACTTGCAGATTGGAATTCGAATGCACAAATAATATTGTCGAATATGAGGCATTGGTCCAAGGTATGTATAAAGCAATTAGCCTTGACATTAAGTACCTTCAAGTTTATGGAAATTCATAAATTGTAGTTAATCAAGTAAGAAACATGATGCATTGTATCTCTACACACTTGCAGCATTATCAGTCTTTGGTTCAGTCTCTCACTTTACATTTTTTAGCGTTTAACATTTCTGTTATTTCTAGAATTCAGAATGCCAATGCTGACCTCCTTGCTAACGTTGCATCAAAATTGATCCCATCTGAAGATTACAATCCCGATAGATTTTTTGTGGAGTTAATATTTAGACCATCCATTCCCGATAATATCACCAACTGGCAGGTATTCAATGATGATGAAGACATTTTAAGCTTCTTAACTTCTAAAAAAATCATACGTTGACCAAATAATTGTTGAGGATCAACACGATGATAAATTAAAACAAAAAATTGATGATAATCTCATACCCAAATCTATAGTTAAACTTGAGGATCTCTATGATTTAAAAGATAGGTTTAAAAGAGTTACTAATTCAAAACTACAAAGTTCAACTTTGAGATTTGAATGAATAAATATTGGGACATATCTTAAACCTTAGAACATCAATTTAGGACTTGGTCTCTCATTTGAAGAAAGATTATCCTTCATACATTTATTAAAAAAATATAAGTATGTCTTTGCTTGGAGTTACGAAGATCTCAAAACATTTAACACTTCCATCATTCAACACACAATTCCGATGACATCTAATGATAAACCTGTCCAACAAAAATTAAGGAAAATTCATCCGAACTTAGAAAATCAAATCAAAACGGAATTGAATAAACTCCTTAAGGCTAAAATCATTTTTCCTATTAAACATTCAAGGTGGGTTTCCAACTTGGTACCTGTTAGGAAGAAAAACGGTGATATCCGCATTTGTATAGATTTTAGGAATCTTAATAAGGCCAATCAAAAGGATAATTTCCCACTACCCACTATGGAACATATTTTATGATTAGTTGTTGGTTCTGAACTTATGTCTTTCCTTGATGGTTTCTCTGGATATAATCAAATCATGGTCCACCCAGATGATAGGATAAAGACTACTTTTAGAACCAAATGGGGAACTTATGCCTACCAAAAAATGTCATTCGGTTTAATAAACGCAGGGGCCACTTTCCAACGAGCCATGGATATAGCTTTCAAAGGTATGTTAAATAAAACAGTTATTGTTTATCTGAATGACATTACTGTTTATTCAAAGAACAGAAATAGTCATTTGTAGGACTTAAAACAAATTTTTGAATGCAGTAGAAAATATGGTATTCCATTAAATCCGAAAAAAAATAAATAAATAAATAAATAAAAATAAAAATAAATAAATAAATAAAATAAAAAATAAAAAATCTTTTTCTGCTCTTAGTGAAGGGAAACTTATAGGATTCATTGTGCAAAAAAATGGAATTTACATTGACCCTAATAGAATAAAAGAAATTTCATAAATTTCTCCACTATATAACAAAAAAAGCATGCAATCATTTTTTGGATAGATCAATTTTGTCAAAAGGTTTGTCCTTGATTTTTCACAAATTATTTTTCCATTACAACAAATGATTAAGAAAGACGCAGTTTTTAAATGGGGTCATCATGAAAAGAAAGCATTTGATTTAATCAAACAGGAAATTATCAATGCTCCTTCTTTAAATACTCTGAATTTCTCCGATCATTTCATCTTATATACCTTTGCTTCTTCAACATCTTATGTCGTTGTTTTGACACAAATTAATAATCAAAAAATTGAAGCACCCATATCTTTTTTCAGTTCAAATTTTTAGGGTGTTGAATTGAATTATTCAGAAGTAGAAAAACAAGCATTTGTTGTATATAAATCTGTAAAGCATTTTAGACCTTTTCTTTTAAAAACACACACGAAAGTAATAGTCCCATTCCCAGCAGTGAGGCAATTACTAATGCAGAAAGAATTAGGAGAAAAGAGAGAAAATTGGGTAACATCTCTGCAGGAGTACGATATTGAAATAAAACCAGCCAAAATTGTCATAGGGCAAGGTTTCTGTAAGCTTCTTATGGGAGAATCCAACATACCAGCCGAAGGGGACACAGGTAACAATGAACACATTTCTGAGGTAAGTGTAATTGATGCTGAGTCCCAATACGTTGATTTAATTTTTTACTTGAAAAATGGATATGCCCCTCCTGAACTCAATTATAAAAGAAAAAGAGATTTACGATTAAAATCAAGTCATTATGAGATTGTTGATAACGTTTTATTTAGAAGAAACTATGATTCCATACTATTAAGATGCCTTGAAAAATCTGAAGCATAAACAGTTTTGCAAGAACTTCATGATGAACTAGTAGGTGGACACTTTGGAGGAGATATTACTGCATACAAAATCTTACATGCTTGCTACTACTGGCCCACTCTCTTCAAATATACTCACGCATATGTAAGGAAATGTGAAACATGCCAAACTACTTCTAGAAGACAACGGAAACCAGCCTTGCCTCTGGAACCAGTCAACATCGAACAGCCTTGCAAACAATGGGGACTGGATATCATAGGTGAGATCGTTTAGCATTCCTCTAAACAACATAGAGATATTCTCACTACTATAGATTACTTCACTAAGTGGGTGGAAGCAATTTCTCTTAAGGTAGTCAATTATAAATTTTTTATTGAATTTATTGAACAATTTATCATTACGAGATTTGGTTTGCCTTCTGCACTTATATTTGATAATGCATCTTATTTTTCAGGTACCAGTATGATTGACTTTTCAATTAGGAGAGGTTTTAAACTCAAATATTCTTCTAATTACTATCCCCAGGGAAATGGTTTGGCAGAATCCACTAATAAAAATCTTCTTAGAATAATCGAAAGAACTGTAGATCAAAATCAAAGAAACTAGCACAAAGCTTTAATATTTGCTCTATGGGATGATAGGATAACTCAGAAGGCCTTTATAGGCACTTATCCATTTAATATTTTCTATGGGAAGGAAGCCATCATTCCATCACATTTAGCTCTTCCTTCATTAGCTCTGGTTCAATTTATTGAAGAAACACCTTCTTTTTCCTTGCAATTAAGAAACTCACAAATCCTAAAACTAAAATAAGAAAGGGAAAAGGTCAAACTCACACACACCAAACATCAACAGATGGTGAAAGCTTCTTTTGATGCAAGTTCAGTCACACAAAGATCCTTCCAAGTTGGAGATCTAATTTTCAAATGGGACAAAGCACACGAAGAAAAAGTGAAACATACCAAATTTCAGAAATTATGTCCTGGTCCACTTCAGATTGTTGAACAGATAAGCCCATCTACATTTATACTTTAAGATTTATCAAGAAAGAGATATTCTCTTCCTGTAAATGGGTTCATCTTAAAGAAATTCTTTTCTTAATTTCTTTTTTTTAAAATAGAATAAAGAATAAAATCTGTAAAAAATCACTCCCATTGTACATCCCAGTGCAATTTATTTTTCCTTTTACATATTTTGTTAATAAAATGTTAAGTAGTACTCTATTGACTTTTCAAACATCTCTTGAAGTTATTTTTATTTTTTCATTTTGAAGGTAAGAATTTTTAAGAAGTGGTTACCAAAATTGAAAATTAAATAAAAATTATATAACTCTCAAAATCTTTTCCATTGAGTTGTAAAAACTTTTAAAAACCTCAAAAATTATATCCTTTTACTCTAGTTTCTGTCAAATAGGTTATCCTCAAAAAGTAAAGGTCGTCTTATGACTAAAAACTCTCAACTTATATTTGTCATCCAAAACTTTTAAGGAGTTAATAGTCCTCCCCATCCATTAAAAAAGAATTTTTTTAGAGTGTAATTCTAAAATATTATCAATCTAAAAATATAAGAGGTCTCATCACGAGCCTACTTACCATGTTCATAGGGAACCAATTAAACTGACATTAGCACACTGAACACCAAATCAGGGTAATGACTTATGATTTTTAATTATGAGACAAGGGGTCTCATCACGAGCCATCTTGTTCAGTTTTAATTATTACCAGTGAATGGCATTGTCATTATGTGGCCACCAAACCAGGACAATGGATTTTTAGCATCAAAAAGAAAATAAAATGTCTCTAATTATTGCATTATTAAATGGATGGGACACTGGATTGTTGTTGGTTAAAAGGTAACCATGTTGAGGCTATGAATGTTTGTTGGCAGCAGTGGCTCTACTTGTGACGAATGAGTACATTTTAAGCTAAATCGTAAAAGGCCCCCTACTTTATTTTTATAAACTGATTAATGACTAATACAAGTAAATAAGTATTTTTCATTCACAAAATTTTTTTAAAAGAAATTACAATTTAATGAGTTTTATAGTAAGAGTAATTTTATTTATCTAGATGTTTCGAAAAACAATTTTCACTTCTTAAATTATTTTTATTGAATGTTTTGAAAATTTCATTTATCAAATATAATTGGTTCTTCCAATGAATCGCCAATTGTTGTACTATTCAACAACCCCCATTTTAATATATTATAAATTTCCTATGAAATTTATTATATTAAATTAGGGACCCTTCAATTTTTAAAAAATATTATAATCAAAGTTTAATACTTAGGCTCTTTAATTAAAAGCCAAGTATTAAACCTTGATTATTCCAAAAAATCAAATTAAATAGCCCCCGGAACCAAGACTTATTCTTAGGCTTTAAAAAACCTTAAATAATAAACAATAGGGGTTATTTGATTAAAAAAACAAAATAGTCGGAGTTCTAATTCCCAAAGATTTTATTCTTTATAATCTCTGACTCACAGCTTCCCCGTAAACTCTGACTTATCCTAAAGGAAAAGACTTCCCCGCATCACAAATAATACAAAGTTTCAAAGGCTCAAGACCCCTCCACCAAACTCCATTGCGATAGTGATTAGACTAGACCTGTGGGAAAATATACAATACAATCCATAAGTCCCCGCATCCATGACTATCGCAAAAAGTTACAAAAAACTTAAATTTTAAGCTTTAACAGATTGTGATTTTGATTAAGCCTGGACCCGACAAGATTCAACACCGCAGTTCATAAAAAATCTCACATTTGTGGCTATCGCAAGCTCCAAAGGTCCTGCCTCCTGCCTCCTCCCTTAGCCGATTGCAATCTGCGATAAAGCCCAGACCCACCTAGATTATACACTGCAATTTATATTAATATAGCGTCTGGAGCTTATATCACAATCACAAAGATCTAAAAATCATGTCTCATGCTAATTATGATTGTGATATGATATTGATTGTTGATTGCGATATGACATCAACAGTGATGTCATATCCACATCACCCTGCCCATCGCAAATCGTAAGTCTTTCGGGACTTAAAACATATGTCATGTGTATCTCCGCTCCGAACGCCAATTGCGATATAACCAAAGCCAAACTTATCTACTAAAATGAACAGCCCATATCTATCCGCTAAGATCAACGGCAGATAATGGTTTCGGACCTCCTTGCTCTCAATTTTAAGTTTCTCATAGGGGGGATTCGAAAAGTGGTTTTCCCGTCTAAACCATATCTCTACATTTCACTCCTCTGCTCTTTCGGACTCCCCCCTTCACGAACCACTTACCACTTCGAACCCCCTCTAAAAAACCACTAAGCCTCCCGCCTATTTTGCGATCTGCGATAACACATCATCCTCCACATGGATCTGCCACATCATCCTCCACGTCACCATGACGTCATCCCACACTTCACAATCCCAAATTTTAAAAGGACATGGTTTCTAACAAGCCATCCACCTTACCAACGCCAATTGCACTATGTCTTAAGAAATCCCCCTTTTGGATTTTCTTTAGAATACTTCAGGCTTTAAAATGATTGCGATTATTCTAAGTTCTACCCACAGTCGAAAAGTGATTGTGAATTGCGTTGAAACAGTAAAGCTCCGACTTGTCTTATCACAGACATCACTCTGCATTCCTCTCCATGATGGTTGTATTCAGAATTTATTGCAACTCTACATTTTTCCTAATTTCCTGCAAAAGTGATTTGTTTTAAATAAAACTTGCTTATCAGTTTCATTTATTTCCAGCTTATCGATTCATGTTTTTCTTGTTCAAGTTCATGACAGAGGAAGACAATTATGCTGATAAGTGGCAGATCAGTTCAAACAGACGGAAAAACATCCAGAGAATTCGATGGAACAAACGAAACTGATGAAGACAGCAAATCACTTTCAGAAACTTCTACCAAAATATTGTTTTCCTTTAAGCGTTGTTGAAGGGATCTGTTTAAATGCCCTCAACGCTCTACACAATAGATTCAGTTGTTTTTTGCTATTTAATCTTACTCGTTGTATGAAATAAAGGTCCTGAATTTTATGAAAAAAGGCTTACGAAAGCTCGCACTATTGTACTTTCTTCCTTTTCTCAATAGAACGACTGGAACATTGTTTAGGAATTTTCGTAAAGAATTTTGAGAAGTTGCACTATTGTACTCCTGGAATCATCTTTGAGGGAAGGAATAAAATGTTGCTATTTCTTTTATGAGATAAGCAAAGTACATCTAGTATTTCTATGTTTGTACCTTTGTTTTTTTCATGAATAAATAGTGAATTTATCTTTCAGAATGCTTATTACACGTTATTTAAAAAACAGTGTTACATGTATTCATTTATGATCATGCTGCCATTGATATTTTTAAATACATGTTAAGCAATTTGCTTTGATATTCTAAATGTGATATGAGTTATACACATTATTTTTCTTAACTATTTAATCGACATAATCATCTTGAAATATTTTCATTTCCATTGGTGTTTGAGCAATCTATATTGTCACTTACTAAGGAAAATCATTGTAGATCACATCTAGATAAACGTTAAACAATCTGGGGTTATAGAGTAGATTAATGCATATGTTTTCCATTTGATTCATTGCTGCAAATCCATCTATTTCACTTCACTGTAATTTTTACACACTCATTCAATTACCTTTCATTGGGAGATTGGCCCCATACAATCCAGTCAGAACCACTACTTAAACGGAAAAGGTGTTGTCTTAAGGTCCGGACCGGGTGGTTTTCCCCCTGTGTTGAAGCGGTGATTTGCGAGGCCTCAATAGGTCCTTGACCATTACTTAGAGGAATCAAATTCAAGAGGGCATATCTCTTTAACTTAGAGGACCCACATGATGTACAACTTACTGTTAGAAACGATATGATGAGCATTATCAAATGATGATGGTATTGCTTGCAAATTCATGAGTTTTCCTATTTGATTATCTTAACAAATTTGGGGCATCTTCTAGTTGTTGCATGGGATGACATCAATGACAACCCATTTCCAACAATATGAATGTGTTAGGGTATTTAGAGGAGGCTCTCCTATTATTTATGAAGTTATTGAGTAACTCATCTCTATTATCTCTTTTGGAGTTATGCTACATGCTCACATCTTGTGTACATTATGTGTACTTTGGTGTATTGTGTTATTTTTAAGGAATTGATACATAAAAAAATGTTTCTAAAGGATAATAAGGTGGGTAACTCCATTAGTGTATCCAATATTCACCAATCATAAGTGGCTTGAATCTTGGTTAGATCCACATGCACAAAATGTGCACCCACAAAGTAACATAAATGTTAAATGCTCTTCATTTTAAAGGTTGTTCATCATTTTTTGAATGTGCTTCATAATATATTTGTAGGTATTGTCAAATATAAGGATTTCATCTAAGCATATGACCACTAAAAACTCAATGAATGATCAGACAATGGTGTCTATCATCCTAATGAATTTTTTTGTCACAATGTTAAGTTGAAGGGCATGGCCATCCAATTAAAATACCTTCCTTAGACTAATTGAAAGGGTGTAATCCACACATTAGTTAGCTCGACTAACACCTAGTGATGTCCTTACTTAACATCAATCTTGTTGAATAACTTTGTGCATTTGAGTTGATTGAGAAATTTATCATTATGGGAGATGGGGTACCACTCATTGACAATAATTTTGTTCAAGGCTTTGTAGTGAATATAAAGTTGTTGTGTCCTACCTTATTAAGAACAACATAAATGGCTCCTCAAAGGTGAGGATTAGTTGAATTTGGCCCTTCTATATTAGCTCCATATTCTTGTATTTCGTCTCCTCATTGTCTAAAAGAGAGAATTTATATACAATGTCATCGCACAAAGAAGAACACAGTGTCAAATTTTTTGTAGGATTTACCTAAGATATCCTCATTTCCAACATCTAATTATTCCCATATATCATCTACTTCATGGTCATCGGGGTATTGTGCATCATCCATGTTGATAATGTCCCTACTTAGTCAACATTAAAGGTTGTGTTCTATTGATCATGATAATATTACAAGAGTAAGTTTCAAAAAAAGCAACCTCTGGTTCTATTCCCCTTTGAAATAGCTTTACAATGACTATAAGATTTATCAAATTAGATATGAGAGCTATAAATTATAGGATTTAGTAGACAAATACTTGGTATTTCCCCGCAACTTTTTATAGAAAATTTATCACTAATGTTAAATACAAAATTTATGCACATGAATTTTTTATTCATCAATAAAAATAAGAACCATCATCTTGATTTTGTGATTAACCAAATATGCATGTCATATTCAATACAAAAACATAATTCCTTGTGTTCATTAGCCATTATTAATTGATGGTGATATCTACGGTTTTTCTTTTTTTAAAGGAATGTTGCAACAAATGTCAAGGGAAACTGATCTGGATTTATGAAGGAACGAAATGAAATACAAATTTAAACAAACACACAAATATACAGTGAAATAGAATTTCAATTAATAAATACCAACTACTGAAAATTGTTTACACGCAAAAAAGAAACAAACTATCTCATGCGATGGTAGCTTATCTTTGAGAAGAGATGTGACAGCTACATGACTTATGAAATGAGTTACAATGACGCTTAGAGGCCTTTTTATTATGAAGAAACAATTAGAAATCCTAAACATCCAAAAACTTAACCCTAGGATATGAAATGCTAAAACTTTGTGGGCCCTGATGGGGCTAGTTAGAACGTCAACTTCCCAGGGTTGTAACTTTGGAATATGATTGTCGTTTGGCATGCATGATACCTCATTAGAAATATCTATATGAGGACAATAATTTTCGACCATAAATGTGTTGCAAAATGTAACTATTGTCAGTCTTCATAATGTAATGTATTTTTCAGAAGAAAGAAATATAAATTTTGTTGTAAAATAAATTGACTTATTAAAGCATGGGTTTCATGTTTGGGTCAATGATTTTTAGGTAAATCATGCATTATAGGCTTATAGGTTTAATGTTAAGAGTATGTATCCTTGTTAATATGTAAAAGACCCTTCTTGGGCTTTATCTATCAAAGAATAAAATCATTTTGATGTAAATTAGGTCTTTTAGGTCCCCTCCACCAAGTTGACCTCAAGAAGAACGAGTCAGCCTCATCAAGGGAATTGGACCTCACAGATTCATTATATAAAGGAATCAACTCAAACTTGTTTAGAACACATAAGACACAAGTTTGATCTGTAGTAGCTAGAAGAAGAAAAGAGAGTGAAATCCCTAAGAAGAAGGAGGAAAACCTGGAGAAGGAGAAGGAAGTCTTTGTTAAGTAAAAGAAGTCAAAATTTCTCTCTCTACTACCACACATCCGAATTTTTTGGGTTGTTGGAAGGGTTGAAATTGCAAAATTGAAGTTTGGCCAAAATTTTGAAGTAGTTGGGTCGAAATTCTTAAGTAGTTGGGCTGAAATTATGTCTTTGATGTAGTATTGTTGCAGTTGATCTTTGAAGTCTGGAAGGACAGTTTTAGGGATTACTTGGTGGAGTGAAAAGAGTCTTTTGGTCTAAGGTATTGGCCTATCTCAATTTGATTTACTAGTGGAAGAGTCTGATTGGGTTTTCCCCTATTGATGGATTTTAGCCCTGGATGAGTGCTTGTATCTGGTGTCATTGATCTTCATGTTTTTTATTTAATTATTGCTTGATGAAAAGAAGATAAAATAAGAACATAAAGAAAAACAATAAGAGTACAAGAATATCACAAGTAATTATCAATATAAGAGAATCTTTTTGCCTTTCTAGTTTTCTAACTTGGTATTAGAGTTAAGGTGAGGGAGGAAAGAAAAAGGCAGCTTGAAATTCTATTGAAAGGATGGTTAAGAAGGAAGGAAAAAAAGAAGATCATTAAGGAAAGGGTATTCTACATCAAGTGAAGGAGATATTATAAAATATATGGCAACCTCAATGAAGACAGAAAATAAGCTAGAAGGAGCCTCCAATTACAGGGTCATGGAAGAAGGGTGTTAATCACAGTTATGGCGAAGACAGGAGATATGAAGGATCAGCCTTGAATGCAATATTATTCACAATATTTGTACAAGTCTAGTGACCCTTGGTTTCATATCCAAGTGGTCTCTTAGACTCCCTTTGACTGTCCAGCTTCCACACCAACCCTTAGAGGATTAGGTGTCCAACATTCCCCCCCTTAACCTGAAGGGCTATGTATGAGTCCAAGAAGATAGTTGTAATACAAAATGTGAAAAAATGCATGACAGCACAAGGTTGAATGTGCTCTCTAAAATTTTGGTATAAGGTGATGGTTTAAGGATGACCACCAACACTGGAACGCTTAGTGTAGTTCCCAAAACTCTTCCAAATCTGGCAAGAAGCTGAAATATTCTGCTAGAGGAAGTCTCCCTAATGCTTTGGAGAGAGATACCCTCAACCTAGAAAAGGGAGGTCTACAAACTGCGGTGGTTTAAGGATGACCACCAACTTTGGAATGCTTAATGCAATTCCTGGAACTCTTCCAGAACTAGCAAGAAGTTGAAGTCTTCTACTAGAGGAAGTGTCCTCAATTCTTTGAAGAGGGAGAAGCTCAACCTAAAAAGGGAGGTCTCAACCCTATATAGATGGTTTAAGGTTGACCATCAACCAAAGGCATTTTCAGGGGAATCTTTATCTCTTGCTACAACTCTGAATCTGGTATGGTAGGTTGTGGCTCAGGGTTGCTTGATGTGGCTTTGAAGCTTGTGGATGACTATCACTTCCCCCCCATCAATACAAGGTGAGAAAATCGAGAAAAATCAACTGCAATATTGTTCACTACTCTAGAACAAGTTCTGACATATGACTGAAATATCTTCTTGGTTTTTGAAGCCCATTGCCAAGAAGCGATCCATCCAAGATGAATCTTTGTTCTTGCAGGAGGCTTGTTTTTGAAGCATTTGTTTGAAGAATGAGTGGTTTTACAATAATGCTCACATGGATGAAGATCAAAACAGTGATATTTCATATGGTCAACTCTGTCACAATGTTTTCATTTAACATTATGTTGTGGTTTTTATGGAAGAGGAGCAAGATCTGGAACAAATGAAAATGAACAGTCATTAAGAAATCCAACACTATGAAACTGGATGGGCTTTGATTAATCTGGAATATGAAAGGACACATCCTTTTCATATCCAATATTGGTTTTGTTTATGTTATTTACAAGCTCTTCCCAAGATCTAATGATGGGCTTCAGAAGTGTATGACGAATTTATGCTTTTGCATTCAAATCTGCTCTTGTACTGGGCTCAGTGATCTAAACAATTTCTAGTTGTTGATTACAGTCGACTTTGGACTCAAAAATTGGATTATTCGGAACAAAAATGAGTTCAAAATCATGACTAGATTGTTGTATCTCCTCTTGTTGTAGCAGCGATTCAAGCTGCAAAAAATCAATTTTCTCATGTGCATTTTGCAGACAAGTCTGAATTTCTGAGAGAGAGTCTTTGTTGATTTGGATTGTGTCATTAGCAGTAGATTGTATCAAAATTTTCAAGAACTCTAATACTTCATAAAAATTTTCCATTTTCTTATCACAATTATTAACCAATGAGGAAGATGCATCACTCTCTCACAATTCAATGTCACTGCAATATTCTCTGTAAATGTGCATCAAACAACTAGTGTGTAATAGCCCTATTTAATATACATACCAGGACTTCAGTGCACAAGATTAATGCTCCAACCAGAAAGCAATAATGACCATTCCAATGCTTCACTCAATTATTAAACATACCATTCTCAGCAAACTTCAATGCAATATGCAATAACTTCACGCTCCGCTTAGTGAAAAACTTTGTAGATTTATTTTTTTTAACCTATGCAAGTGATACACAACACAGGGACTATTTTCTTTATGATCCTCCCGCTTAAGCAACCTATTTTTGGGTTCTTTCTCCTCACTCTGAAAAAGAGGATAGTGCTTACTGTTGTTGGGATCCAATAGGAGGAGCCCGAAAGGAAGGGCAACCAATCAGGAGTAGCCCTTCTGATATGTTTCTCATTTTCCACAACTCAAATTAATGACATCGTAAGCATTCGTTTTCTATGCTTTCGAAGGTTGTCTGGGCTCAAATTCTCCAGGGAGATGGCTTGAAGATTATAATAAGGATTAAAATAGGTAAAATGCAAGTAGATGTGCACTACCTTGAAGCGTGTTGAGGAAGCATGGGCAGTTGTTAGAAAACTTCCTAAGATGGTAGAATGCTTAATTGTCAAGACTGTGGCATGGGAGGAAGAGGAACAAAAAATTTCTCTATGATGGGATTAGTCTCCTATCTGTGTTAGAAGAATATAATATTCTGAGACAAAAGAGAGCAAGAGCATTACTACTCAGCAACAACAGGGTTTTGGCAGTCTAATTTTGTCAATTGTTTCCAAATCCATTGATTCCTCCTTTCACAGTTTGCCTCTTATCTGCAATACCTATTGTTTATCCATTGATGCAATTGTTTGTCCAACAGCTGAAGAAGAAGAAGAGGAGTAGAGGTCTGATGCAGAGGATTCTTGTACCCTGTGTTACAAGACCGATTGGAACTCGCAGAAATGACGCAAATGCTTCGTAATTTTAATTTAGAAGTTGAGGATGAACACAAACATTATTATCAGATAGTGGTTCCTCCTGCTTCCAGGACTTCCATAGAAATCTTGCCGTTAATTTGGATCTGGAAAAAAGATTCATAACTTATGTTAATGTGTACAATCTATAGGAATCACCTTGTCGTGGGAGAGTTGGTAAAGCCACTAACTTGTCTACATATGTATCACGTGGATTTCATTCTTCCCTGGTTAAAGATTCAGAATTCATGCCCCATATGTACATACCCCCTTCCTACTAATGATCCCATTTATGAAAAGCAGAGAATACAAGGGGTACCCTTGCAAACATATTATGTGCAGTGTATCTTGAAACGTACGGAGAGTAATGCATAGGTCTAACACACACAGAGTAACGCCTATCAGGTAGAGGAGTATTTATTGGTTTTCTCGAGTCAGAGTTGGTGGATAGTGAAGAAAAAAATAATGTTGGGTGTGCCAATGATAAGTTTTTCTTGACAAAGGGACATGTCTGCACAATTGCAGAGAAACACCCAAAATAGTTGGACCACACACCAAAATTTTTACTAAGCACCTAGGAACTAAGGCAATCGACTGATTTTCAATGGATCACCAACTTAGAGAGATCACTAACTCAGAAAAACAAAAATGGAGAGGTTGAGTAGGTTTTCGTAGTGCCCAATAGAGGGAGGACCACAAAACTTGTGGTCAGGGAAAGTCACACACCTTAGCTATGATACCATGTTAACCATAGCTATGGCAAAGACAAAAGATATGAAGGATCAACCTTTAATGCATTATTATTCGCAATGATACATATTTATACAAGTCTAGTGACGCTTGGCTTCATATTCCAAGTGGTCTCTTGGACTCCCTTTGATTGTTCAGCTTCCACACCAACCCTTAGAGGATTAGGTGTCCAACAAAGAAGATGGATCTTATTCTTAAAAAGCATAAAATTTTGGATTTTTCTCAAGAAAAAATTAAGAAACCTACAGATGATTCACAAAAGGAAAAGTATAGGGAAACTGACATCATAACCATGAATCTACTAGTAAATGGAGTGAAGGAAAATCTTATCCCATACATATCCAATATATATTCTTCACAAGAAATGTATGAAGTCATCTCCAAGTTGTTTACCATCAAGAACATTGGTAAGATAACTAGTCTTAAGAATGAAATAAAAACAATAAAGATGACAAAATATGATATTGTTTCATCATATTTTGTAAGGATCTCTAGAATAAGAGATGAACTCCAAGCTATTGATGAAGTTGTACCAAATAAAGAACTTGTGATTGTTGCACTATTAGGCCTACCGAAATCTTGGAGCTCTTTTGCATCAGGAATTAGCAGTTGGAAATATACACCAACCTTCGAACAAATGTGGAATGCATGTAGTCAACAAGAAGCATGCATCTCATTGGTAAGTGATAAAAAGGAGGATGAGGAAAACAACACTTCAAATTCCTACTCTTCTCATCAAAAGAAGAAGGGAGTATATAAGAAGTTCAAAGGACCAAAGAAGAAGGTTGATCTATCAAAGGTTGAATGCTATAATTGGCATACAAAGGGACACTACAAAAGTCAATGTCCTAAAAATCCAAGGAATAAGAAGAGAGAAAGAGAACATGCCAATATTGTCGATGAGGCTCCACCTAAGAAAAAAAATATCTAAGAATCTGAATTCAAAGACGTATTTGCTAAAGTCTCTTAGGGATACTATCCCTTGCATATCCTTCTACTTGAAGTTTTGTAATGTTTTTATCTTATGTTTCTAGAGTTCATAAATATAATATATCTTTTCAAAATTGTTTGAATTGTTCTGATAAGTTGTAGGTATCCCTCAAAAATATTGGATTAAGAGGGAGCCTTCATTATTTAACCAAAAGATAAGTATATTATTCTTTGTTTCATATTTCATATTTGGTTTCCTCTTCACATCAAGATTTGTTTAAATTGTATACTAATAACCATTTCTTTATATTTTCCTTGGTAGGAAAGCTTGCAGAATACACAAAGGCTATGGAGTAAAATTCAAAGGAAAGACTTGAATCATGAAAGAAGTTTTGTTGCAAAGGAATCCCTTCAAGAATTGATATCCTACAAGGTTTGTTAAATAACAACTCAAGGTATGTCTTAAACTACAAGTTTTGTTACAAGGTTCTCTTAATAGAGAAGGCATGATCATTCTCTTTTGAAATTTGCTTTATATTACTGACATCTTTATGTCTAAGGTTTTGAATCATAAAGATTCTTGTTATGGTGATTAATCATTAGATTGAATCTACACTCATTATACTGTCTCTTGTCATTTGATCATTCTTTTGAAACCTAACCTTTAGGGTTCACCATAAAAACCTAACCTCTTGATGCTAAGGGTATGTCAATGTTAATAATGAAACCCTAGTTTACTTAGGGGTTGTTGATAAAGTCTATAACATATAATAGAATCCTATTCTTCTTAATTTTAGGATTTTGATAATGTCGTGATAAAAACCCTGGTCCTTTAGGGTTTGTTGTTAATGTCTAGGTTATATAATGAAACCCCATATTTTTAGGGTTTGGTGAATTAAGGTTTATGAACAAAACCCTTGCAATAGTAAGATCCTAGGAAATAAAACGTAGGTGTATATTCTTCCATATGATAGAAACCCTAGCTTGGTCAAAATCATATATATTGTTAGAGTCAGTCTTATCAGTCCTCCATCAGAGATCAAAACTCTTTTTGCATTTCATTCTTAGGTGTCTCATTCAGCTCGATCATCTGCATTCTGCTAGGGGCATGCCATAATCTGATGGAAGGGTCTTGTCATACATTACCCCTCATGCCTTATCCATGCTGGCTTAGGTCTTTTCATCAATGTTTATTAAAGTCCATAAAAGTCAATGTTTGATCTTTTAATGGGCAAAGATTCATGTCAATCATAGGTCTAGGGTTTCACAAATTGAGTCGTTAAAGTGTCCAAATGCCAGCAAGCCAGAGGGAGGTTCTACACATGTTTTTTATTTCGTGAATTTCATCGTCATATTGATGGATTATGATTGTTCTTCAAAACTCTGTTTTGAAGAAAAGTCAACATTTTGTCTTTTGTAACATTTTCAAAAGTTCTTCAGTTATTGAATTCTCCAGGCGCAGCCCTGGTCTTCCTTGGTCAAAACATGCCACCGTCCCTGCAAAAATTCCAAAAAGATTCATCATTTAAAGCCAAAATCACAAAGAAACTTGAAAAACAGAGTTGTATTAAAGTGTTAAAAAGTGCCAAAACTAAACATAAGAAAATGGGTTTTTGAGAAGCAAAAATCGAACCCATCACTATATACATGTTTTTCATTGTTTGAAACATCATTAGTACATCAAGAGATCATTGGAAAGCCGAGTCAAGCTGTGGAAGAGTGAATTTCATATTTGAATGCCAAAACTGTGAGTTGGAAGGAGTCACGGCGCATTGGGCCTCCTGCGCGGCGCACACAGCAAAAGGCCCGAAAACTGTTAAGATTTGTTCCAAATCGCCCATAACGTGCATGGATTTTCCAGAGGCTCAACTATTTCTGGTTTTTCAAGAGAGAATGGAAATAATATAGCATACGGCAGCTATGAAATGCTCTCAGGACACATTTGGAAATGAAGCTTTGGGCTGGATGGATGATGAATACTCGCGTTCTGCTTTAGACTATTTGGAATTGCAGCCTGATTTGACTGCTCTAGTCCAAGGTGCTCATACTGTAAGGTGTCCAAACATTGGTATCACAAGCTGGTCTCGGTTGCCTATTAATGACGCAGACATTGGGTGGGGAAGACCCATATTCATGGGACCTGGAGGTATTGCCTATGAAGGTCTTGCTTTCGTTTTGCCAAGTTCTGTCAATGATGGAAGTTTGCCAGTTGCATTGGGATTGCAACCAGATCATATGATTCGTTTTGCCAAAATGTTGCATGAAATCTAGATTTGACTTCTGTATATGATTCAGGAACTAGAAATCGAAAAACCAGATTATTGCAGCAATGGATCTATCTATCTTCTCACTCCATGTTGGTGAAATGAAAGGTCACCACATCAAAATGAAAGCGCCCCAAATATTGCAAAGGATGCTAATTATAAGAAATCAAGTTTTATTCAAACAGCAAAGGGAAGATGAAAAGTCAAAAAGCCAAAATTAGAACGAAGATATCTACAACAGCGAGAAGATAGGTTGGATTGCCTATGTTTGTCTTCAGTTATCAGATCTACGCTACAGGTGTTGCCTCCTCATGGGTCATCAAACAGATTTCACATGTAACGTTGTTCCTGTTCAAAACCGATGGTTGGCTCTTCATCTTCAGTCTATTAAGGATGATTAAACAGTCCCTTATTTTTTGGTCGATCTGTTTGCTCATAGATTGATTCTATTTTATTGTATTGTAAATCATTTGTAAGGGGTTATGAGTTCTGGGAGAAGTGTGGAGGAAAAATCCAGCGCTTTCATTGTACAGTTTTGGCAGAGGATTAATGAAAAGATGCAGCTCTGATTTATGAGATTCATGTGGTGTGAGTTTGGCATAAGTGTTTTCTTACTATTTCATATGTGTCTTGTGATGTTTTACATTTCATTCATAATCATTTCCAGCTGAATGCTTTTAAGTAAGAAAGGTAGAATTCAATTTACTGCTCTGCCTTGGGAAAGCGTTCATGTTTTGTGTGGCTTCTTCTGTCTGAAAAGGATTCATCACATATGCCCCTTTCAGCCTCTCAACTGTCTTTCCACTCCATATTATTCAAATTTGATTGCTAAACTTCTTGCCTATCTTGCATCATGAAACAATCTATGTCTTTGATTTAATTTCTCAAGCTCATGCTGTTCTTTGTCCCATACAACCCTGAAAACTCAGTCATTTATTAAACTACCTCTTTCATATCTATTTACTAGCCTAAAATCAGTTTCCCATTTCAAGTCATCTCAAGCCTCATTGAAATACTTGTCGCGGAGATTGACTCAGAGAGAGCCCTCTCCTGTCCTCGTAGGGCTAGCTACGAGGCTGAGTGTCGTTTGATGTTGAACCTAGAAGCTTGCCTTTTCAGCCTGAGGCAAATCTAGGCTCTAACATATCTAATTTTGATATCTTGATGTTTATATCTAGGGTTTACCTAGTATATATTGATATGAGATGCTAGTGGATAATAATGAAAATATGTATATGTGAGTATTCTATCTTGATTGTTGATGAAATCTAGGATATATAACAAAACCATAGTAGAGATTGATATTCTAGGGCATGATAATGAAACCCCAAAAGTATATTTTTTAGTTTTGATGATAAATTCTAGGGTTTGAAACAAACCCTAGTAGAGTTGGACATGTAATTCTAAAAGAATATTGTTGGAACCTTAGATGTATACTACTATGATTGGATTGATATTTTGATTGAATTGTTGATATCTAAGGCTTATGTCTCAAAGATGGAGTCTAGGGTTTATGACAAAACCCTAGCAAGATGTTGAAGTCTAGTATGTAAAACGATGTAACCCTTGTTGATTATGAACCTAACTAGGTTTAGGTATTTAATGTCCAAAGCTTGAATGTTTTTATGCTTCCATTGCAATGATATGATTTTGATATGGTTGACTTCATGCTTCTATATATTTGTATTTGGTTGTACTTGCTATTAAAGTTTTGTAGGTACATAATCTTCAAAATGTTGAAGATATTCATAAATAAAGATGATGAGCATGATGAAGGAAGCTACAAGAATAATGATGATCAAGATGACCTTGATGCCATGAGAAAGAATTAAACCTTGAAAAGTTGAAATCTCTCCAATGTTATAAAAGAAGGAAGATGTTGAATTGAGAGGGAGCTTGGATAAAAGAAAGGGTATATCTCCTCGGTTAAGAGGGAGGGAATATTACGATAGTCATAAGTAAATACCTTGAAGAAAGAATGAAACAGAAGAATGAATGAAAGTAGTAAGCATGTCTTTCAGGTTAATCACATCAGTATTATTTGGTCGACGTTTCGAACCAGCTAATGTGGTTCATCCTCAGGACAAAGGTGAAAAAATCCATAGATCCTAATGAATAAATAGCAAGGATGCATCAGTGACCAGAAGTAGCCATTAGAAACTAGCTATTAGGAAATTAGTTATTTGATTAATAAATTAATATATTTTTTAATTTCCAATCAGATTACTAGTTGTTATAAAATTAACCATTAATTATAAATATCTAATTATTTATTAATATTAAAATTATTATATATATATATACTACTTATTATAATAACCCATTAAGAAATTATTAATTAATAAAATTAAAAATGACTAGAGTCAAAACATATTAATAATATAAACTAATAAATCAATAATGGAATAATAAAAATATAGTTATTTATTAATCATATTAAATTAATATATATATATATATTACTAATATTAAATTGTTATATATGAATTTTTTATTATTCCATTTTTTATTTATACAATGACTAACTTTATTACTATTTCATAAATAAACCAATCAATAATTATACAAATATAAATGAAACATTTATGAAATTATCTAAAAATATAATATTTACCAATAGTTTATACATATAGGAAAGAAAAAAAAGGGAAAAATCAAGATAAAAGAGTTGGAATCCAACTCTTACTCAATTTCCACCCATCATCCATATTGATAACCTCGACATTGTCATCCTAAAAGTTGATAAAGGTGGAGCAGTTGTCATTCTTGATAAATGAGACTATACGAATAAAATGATTTACCATCTCTATAATAGTGGTAGTTACATCAAGCTAAATAAGGATCCTATAAAAAATGTTAACAAATAAATATTAACCGCCATTAATTCCATTAATTCCCTTAAACCTCTTTGTAAGAAGCTTATTGAAAGCAATCCCCTTACCCCCGGGATCTATGGCCTTCCCAAGATTCATAAGGTCGGGGTCCCCCTGAGACCTATTGTTAACACAATAGGTGGACCTACATATCATCTAGCTAAATTCTTAGCTCAAAGACTCAAACCTTTTGTTGGTCGCATTGATTCCTCTGTTAAGGAATCTACTTCCTTTGTTAATGAATTGAAGGATATTAGGCTGGAACCTGGTGATTTGTTAGTGAGTTTTGATGTTGTTCCTCTTTATACATGTATCCATATTCAAGAGGCCACTGGGGTCATAAATAAGATCACTGACAATGACACTGCCAATTTAGATGGCCTTTGCCTCACCTCTACTTTCTTCAGTTTTCAAGGTGAGTTCTTTGAACAAACATGTGGGGTAGTGATGGGTTCTCCTCTTTCCCCTATCGTTGCTAACTTATTCATGGAGGATTTTGAGGCTAAGGCCTTAGCTCCAACTTCATTTCGCCCTAAGAAATGGAAGAGTTTTTTCGATGATACTTGTGTCGTTTGGCCTCACGGTCACGAAAAATTGGATGTGTTTCTTAACCATCTTAATTTTCAATCAAACTCCATCAAATTCACAATGGAGGTTGAAGTGAATGGGTGTCTTCCTTTCTTAGACATCCTTTTATCCAGGATGAATGATGGTTTTGTTTCTCACCGAGTCTTTTGCAAGAATACACACACAAAACAATATCTTAATTCAAGTTCTCATCATTTTCTAGCGCAAAAACTAGGGGTTCTTAGTACTCTAGCCACCCGTGCTTTAAGAATTTCGGATGAGATGCACCTAGAAGAAGAAAAATATCACCTTATTAAAAATTTAAAAAATAATGGCTATAGGAGGTCTCAAGACCTCAGGGCTTTCCAAAGAGCCCATAAAGAGTCGAGGTTTAAGCCTCCTAGTGATGAGCCAATCTCTAAGGTGCAACTCCATTTATCTAGGGGACTACTGACAAGATTTCCCATATTCTAAAGAAGAATAATGACTCCTCTACTTTCAAGCCCCTTAATACCATTAGGAATTCTCTCAGATCAGATAAAGACTGTTAGGTCCCTATAATACTAGTGATTCCCCCATTACTATTGTCATTGTAACCCTTATTGTTATTATTGTGCCCCTAGTGTCCCCATATTCTTATTAGTGTGCCTCGTAGAAACCCACTATTGTTATTATTGTGCCCTTATGTAATTACTGTTATGTTGGCTTGATTATATTGTGACCCCTTAGACTCCTATATATAGAAGGGAGGTTTAGTCATTTCTATATCCAAGAATTATTCATTTGTGTAATGTAAAGGAGTTTTCCCCCCCGAAGAGGCTGAATTCTAAGGCTTTGATCTATCTTTCTTATCTTTTTGTGAGCTGGTTTCATAACATTTGGTATCAGAGCTTTGGATTCTAGGGTTTCACTGCTACAAACAGGTCATCGTGGCATTTTCGTTATAATTAGTTTTCTGCGATGTTTCTGAAGCTACCAAAACAACCCATTTGAGCTGAAATCATTCTGAACTTCGGGTCTGAATTTCAGAGCTTGTCTCGCTATATTTACGAAGATATGATCTAAGGAAGTTAGGGCTTTTGCAGACTCTCCAATTACATTCCAAACATGTGACTTGGGGAAAATCGTCATAACTTTTGTTCTGAGCATCAAATTGAAATTTAGTAAGAAGCTTCAGAAATAGGACGGGCTGCAGTTTTCTGTATATTAGTTTCAGGTACTAAAGTCGAAACAGTGACACGTGGCACTTCATACAAGTTCGCTCTACTAAACTAGTCTATAATCAGGTCACCTTGGGAGATTTGGCATAACTCTTCCCTGGAGAATCCAATCTTGATCAGACTTGCAGGGTTAGAAAGAGGACTCAAACGGCTACTACAAGATGAAATTTCAGATATTCGAGATCCACAATTACAGAGATACAACAGATTCAATATCGAGCTCTTACAAAGTGAAAAAAAAGTGTGTAGGTTTTTTTTTTAATTTTGCATAAGATTGGTTTGAAAAATTAGTTTGAAGGAATTCAAAGGGAATAGTGAAGAATTATTAGCATTAATTTATGCCCCCAAAGAAAGAAAATGGAAACACCTGGTAAGCAACTCGAAAGCTCTAGCATGACTCGTGAAGAAGAGGAAGAAATGTAACATGATATATCAAAATTACAAGACCAAGTACAACAAATTTCACTCTCACAAAAGGTAACTAAAGAAAAGATGAATGGTGTGGAAGCTAAAATGGATGGCATGGAAGTTAAGATGAATGGCACGGATGCTAAGATGGAAGAATTGAAGATAAAATTGAATAAGTTGCTACAAGAAATGGTTACTAATGGTGAAAGGGTAGTAAAGAAAACTCATGATGAGAACAAAAGAAATGTTAATCATGATTTCATAGACTCTAATGTTGGATTGAAAACTCACCATGTTCCAAAAATCGATATGAGGCAAGGATCCTGGAACATGGATACTACATATGGAGCAATTTTTCGATCTCCATAATGTGCAAAACACACAAAAGGTACGTATTGCAACTTTATATTTGGAACCAAATTAGTTTGTATGGTATCGATGGCTTTGCTCTCGTAAACAAATTGTCACTTGGGAAATTTTTATGGAATAAATGATAGCACATTATGAGGATACAAAAAGCAACATCTTTTTTAGCCAATTGATAAATCTCAAACAAAAGGGTTCAATGATGGAGCACATTGAGTACTTCCAAAAATTGAACATAAGGGTAAAAGATATTCCAGAGGAGCATAGGATTGATGTATTCATAGGGACTTTAAAGGATAGTATCCAACATGAGGTTCGCCTTTGGGAACCTGATTCATTGGAGAAGGCATTCAAGTTAGCCAGAAAAATGGAAAGCAAAATTATGGCAACCAGGAAGCCTACCACTCACAACTATAAATATGGAAGTGTTGTTGCCCCTAGCCTTCCACAACCTACAAGGTTGACACCACAACAATTGGAAGAAAAAAGAGAAAAAGGGCTTTGTTATAGTTGTGATAGAAAATACACTAAAGGTCATAAGTGTGCTGAGAAGAAATTATTCTACATAGATTGTGAAGAGGAAGAAAAGGAACAAGAAATGTCAAAAGAAGAGGATATACTCTAGGAACAAACCCTAGATAAAGAAGAAATGAATCTGACCATATTTTGTAATGCATTGGCCGGAATTACCACTCCTCAAACTATCAAGATAGAAGGGCATATCATGAAGAAAAAGGTAATAGTGTTGATTGATTCGGGAAGTACCCATAATTTTGTTCATTGTAAGATAGCCAAGGAATTGAATTGCTTCCTATATCCAGCACCAGAGTGTCAAGTGATGGTTGCGAGTGGACGAACCATAAATTTCTCTGGAAAGTGTCATCATATCAAGCTATCCATTGGAGAATATGTATTGAATAGCCCAATGCTTTCCATTCCAATGGGTGGTGCTGATGTTGTACTAGGAGTCCAATGGCTACAATCATTGGGTACAATAGCTTTTAATTTTCAAGAACTTTTCATGAAATTTTGCGCGAAAGGAAAGGAAGTTGAATTAAGGGGTATTGTAGGGAAACCGGGAAAGATAATCAGCTCTAACGATATGACAAAGCTTCTAAAGAAGGAACAATGAGGCGTAATTTCACAATTATGTTCGCTAGAGGTTCCCACATCGAAATCATCTATTTCTCCAGATCTCCAAAAATTCTTGGACAATCATTCCAAGGTATTTGAGACTCCCAAATGCCTCCCACATATTCGTGATCATGAACATGCTATTCATTTGATTCCAGGAAGTGTTCCACCAAACATCAGGGCATACAAATATCCCTATTCCCAAAAGAGTGAAATTGAACGTATGGTTGCAAAAATGCTAGAGGCTGGTATAATTCAACCTAGTCAAAGTTATTTCTCTGCTCCAATAGTATTGGTGCACAAGAAGGATGGATCATGGCGCATGTGTCCGGATTATAGGGAGCTCAACAAGCTCACTATTAAAGATAAATTTCCCATTCCTGTCATTGATGAATTATTGGATGAATTGCATGGATCAATTTACTTCACCAAGTTGGATCTTCATTCAGGATATCATCAAATCAGAATGAAGACTAAAGACATTCCGAAAACAGCATTTAGAACTCATGAGGGTTATTATGAATTTTTCGTCATGCCTTTTGGCCTTACCAATGCACCTTCTACATTTCAAGGTTTGATGAATTCCATTTCAAACCCTTCCTTAGAAAATTTGTGTTAGTATTTTTTGATGATATACTAATCTATAGCAAGTCTTGGAAGGATCATGCTCAACATGTTTACAGGGTGCTCAAACTATTGGAGGAGAAACAATTATATGCAAAAAGCTCCAAATGTTTCTTTGGAATACAAGAGGTGGAATATTTGGTTCATATTGTATCTCATGAAGGTGTTAAGGTAGACCCTAGCAAAATTAAAGCCATTAAGGAATAGAAAATCCCCACATCCATAAAGCACCTACGAGGATTTCTCAGGTTGATAGGGTATTACTGCAAGTTTGTTAAGAATTATGGGAGAATAGCAGCACCTCTAACAACATTATTGAAGAAAGATACATTTTCATGGACTCCAGAAGCAACAACAGCCTTCGAACATCTTAAAGAGGCAATGTGCCAAGCACTGGTCTTAGCTATGCCGAACTTCACAAAAACCTTTATTGTGGAATGTGATGCTTCAGGAAATGGAATTGGTGTTGTTTTAATGCAAGATGAAAGACCCATTGCTTTCGAAAGTCGTCCAATCAAAGGAAAGTATTTACACAAAGCTATTTATGAGAAGGAAATGTTGGCAATACTACATGCACTTAAGAAATGGCGACCCTACCTAATGGGAAGACACTTCAAGGTAAAAACGGATCATGATAGTCTTAAATACTTTTTAGAACAAAGATTATCCTCTGAAGAGCAACAAAAATGGGTCACAAAGATGTTGGGTTATGACTTTGAAATCATCTACAAAAAAGGGAAGCAAAATGTTGTGGCAGATGCACTCTCAAGAAAGGATGAGGATGTGGAAGAATTGTTGTGCGCCATTTCTATTATCCAACCAGATTGGATAAATGAAGCAAAGGACGAATGGAAGAATAACGAAGAAGTGTGGGCACTCATTCAAAAGATACAACAAGATCCCAGTACATCTGATACATTTAGCTAGAAAAATGATTCATTATGGTACAAAGATTGCTTATACCTATGTAAGAATTCCCAACTCAAACAAAATATTCTTATGGAATTGCACACTTCTCCCTTAAGAGGTCACTCGGGATCTTTAAAAACTTACCAGAGGGTTAAGAAGGAATTTTTTTGGGATGGCCTTAAATCGGATATCCAAAAGTTTGTGGCAGAATGTTTGGTTTGCCAACAAAATAAAGTTGAAACAATTAACAACTCAGGTCTATTACAACCTTTATCCATTCCAAGCCAACGTTGGGAGGAGGTTTCAATGGATTTTATCACAGGTTTACCCAAGTCCGAAGGAAAGAGTGTCATCATGGTGGTAGTTGACAGACTTACCAAGTATGCACACTTTTGTGCATTATCACATCCATTTAAAGCCAGTACAGTTTCTACTGCATTTATGGAAACAATTTAAAAGCTACATGGAAACCCAAAGATTATTGTAAGCGACAAAAATCCCATTTTCACTGGAAATTTTTTGACAGAATTATTTTCTTGTCTTGGTACTCAGTTAGCTCATAGCTCATCTTATCATCCTCAATCTATTGGGAAAATTGAGATAGTAAACAAATGTTTGGAAGGATATCTTCATTTGTATCTGATAAAGAGACACAATGGTTCAAATGGTTGCCTCTAGCTGAATGGTGGTATAACACTTCCTTCCATACTGCAGCAAAAATGACCCCATTTACGACACTTTATGGATATCATCCACCATCCATCACATCATATTTAAGAGAAAATTCTAAGGTTCAAGCAGTGGAACATCACATTGAGCATCAAAAACAAGTTCTCCAACTCTTAAAGGATAACCTCATGTTGGCGCAGAATAGAATGAAACAACAGGGAGATCAACATCGCAGTGAAAGAAGTTTTGATGTAGGTGACTGGGTATTCCTACGAATACAACCATATAAACAAATGTCCCTCAAGCAAGCTAAGAAGGATAATAAATTATCACCAAAGTATTATGGTCTGTACAAGGTGTTGCAAAATATTGGTACTATGGCATACAAATTGGAGCTTCCTGCAGCTTTCCGAGTGCACCCAGTTTTCCATGTTTCATGTTTAAATAAGGTTACAGGTGACAACCTCCCAGTTCAAACAATATTGCCAGAACTTGACGAGGAAGGAAAAATCATATTGGAACCGAAAGCAGTCACAAAAACAAGAACTCGACAGCTACGAAATCGATCAATTTCGTAGTATCTCATCAAGTGGAAGAACTTATCTGCTAAAGATTCCACATGGGAGGATGAGAATTTTATACAGAAGCATCCAGAACTACTCAAGCGTTGAGGAAAACGCTTTTCGGAAGGAGAGGAGCATGTTAGGTCCCTATAATACTAGTGATTCCCCCATTACTATTGTCATTGTAGCCCTTATTGTTATTATTGTGCCCCTATTGTCCCCATATTTTTATTAGTGTGCCCCATAGAAATCCACTATTGTTATTATTGTGCCCCTATGTTATTACCGTTATGTCAGCTTGATTATATTGTGACCCCTTAGACTCCTATATATAGAAGGGAGGTTTAGTCATTTGTATCATCCAAGAATTGTTCATTTGTGTAATGTAAAGGAGGTTGCCCCCTCGAAGAGGCTGAATTCTAAGGCGTTGATCTATCTTTTCTATCTTTTTGTGAGTTGGTTTCATAACAAAGACCCTATTGACCCCAAGGACATGAAAGGTGTCTACTTGATCCCATGTTCATGTGGGGTTCCCTACATTTGGGAGATCGTTCTCTCTATTAGACTGAGAATCCAAGAGCATGCTGCAGACATCAGGCACAACCGATCTCACTCCTTAGCTCTTGCAGACCATGCAGAGAAATACAAGCACCATGATTTCATTGAGGATGTGAAAGTCATTGTCGGGGTTGATCATTTCCACCATAGGAAGCTAAGAGAGGCTATTGAGATTGAGAAACATGTTAAAAATATCAATAGGGATGATGGGTGGAAATTGAGTAAGCGTTGGATTCCAGCTCTTTAATATTGATTTTTCCCTTTTTTTTCATATATGTATAAACTATTGGTAAATATTATATTTTCACATAATTTCATAAATATTTATTTATGAAATAGTAATAAAGTTAGTCATTGTATAAATAAAAAATGGACTAATCAAAAATTCATATATAACAATTTAATATCAGTAATATATAAATAATATATATAATAATTTAATATCATTAATAAATAGCTATATTTTTATTATTCCATTTATTGATTTATTAGTTTATATTATTAATATGTTTTGACTCTAGTCATTTTTAATTTTATTAATTAATAATTTCTTATTGGGTTATTATAATAAGTAGTATATATATATATATATATATATATATATATATATATATATATATTAATAAATAATTAGATATTTATAATTAACAGTTAATTTTATAATAGCTAGTCATTTGATTGGAAATTAAAAAATATATTAATTTATTAATTAAATAACTAATTTCCTAACAGCTACTTCTGTTCATTGTTGCATCCTTGTTATTTATTCATTAGGATCTATGGATTTTTTCACCATTAGCCTGAGGATGAACCACATTAGCTGGTTCGAAACGTCAACCAAATAATACTGATGTGATTAATCCAAAATACATGCTTACTACATTATGGATCACAAAAGCCTAAGATCTAAAATGAATGAAATTACTACAGATGGATTTCCAAACAAAATATTTGAGAAATATTGAGGTTGTATATGGTGCTACTGAAGAAGTGAAAGAAGAAGAAAGCTTTCAGCAAGTTGTATTTGGATAACTTGATGATGATATAAGTAGCATCAGAATGATGGAGGACCCCTAAGGTTTGTGTTTACTTGTATATATACTTGAAGGTTTATTACTAATTGGGGTTGTGATTGTGCGGGATCTCTCTATAAAAGGTTCAAGATTTTGAGGCATGCTTGGATTGGTGGATATATCTAATTTAGTTGGTAAGGAGAGATGAAGCATATTGTTTCCATGGAGGACCCCTAAGGTTTGCGTTTACTTATATATATACTTGAAGGTTTATTACTAATTGGGGTTGTGATTGTGCAGGATCTCTCTATAAAAGGTTCAACATTTTGAGGCATGCTTGGATTGGTGGATATATCTAATTTAGTTGGTAAGGAGAGATGAAGCATCTTGTGGAAACAAGATGCTTCAGAGGACATCTGGTCGACCTATGTGTTGATGTATAGATCCTGAAGTAGGGAGGGTGGCATTGGTCTTAGAGCTCTGACCTTGAATACGCACCTATATCCCTGGGTTGGTGTTATAGTTTAAAATCCTGATGGTACTTAGAGTGGCTAAAGCTTGAGTACACCTTAGTCCCACCTAATTAGAGTACCTTGGTCAGGTATATAATATGTAGAATTTTGTGTGTTGTGACACTTCATTGGAATATCATTTTAAGATCTTCCATGTACCTTTGTATATATGTAATTATGAATACCTCCCTAATTAAGAGGGAGGGTTGAAAACTTTAAATAGTGTCAGTCTTTATAATGTAATGTATTTGACAAAAGAAAGAAAAAGAAAATTTGTTGTAAAAGAAATTGACTTATTAAAGCATGGGTTTCATGCTTGGGTTAATGATTTTAGGTAAAATCCTCCATTCTAAGCTTCCAGGGCTTGTGTTAAGAGTCCTTGTCCTTATTAATATGTATAAGACCCTTATTAAGCTTTATTTTTAATGAAGAAATTTATTTTGATGTAAATTAGGTCTTTTAAGTCTCCTCCACCAAGTCGGCCTCATCAAGGGAATTCAACCTCACATATTCACTATATAAAGGTAGCAACTTGACCTCATTTGGAACACATGGAACACAAGTTTGATCTGCATTAGTTTGAAGAAGAAAAGAGAGTGAAAACCCTAAGAAGGAGGAAAACCTAGTGAAGGAGAAGTATTTTTCAAGAAAAAGAAGTCAAAATGTCTCTCTCTACTACCACACATGTGAAGTTTCTGGGTTGCTAGAAGGGCCGAAATCACAGAACTGAAGCTGGGCCGAAATTATGAAGTAGCTGAGCCAAAATTACAAAGTAGTTGTGCTAAAATTATCAAGCAGTAGGGCTGAAATTTTTTCTTTGATGCAGTATTGTTGCAATTGATATTTAGAGTCTGGAAGGACAATTTGAGGGCTAACTTGGTGGAGTGAGAAGAGTCTTTTGGTCTAAGGTCTTGGTCTATCGCAATTTGATTTACAAATGGAAGAGTTTGAATGGGTTTCCCCCTATAGAGGATTTTTATCCCTAGGTGAGTGCCTATATCTGGTGTCATTAATATTCATGTTTTTTATTTATTCTTGATGAAAAGAAGATAAAAGAAGAACATAAAGACAAATAATGAGACTACAAGAATATCACAAGTAATTATCAGTATAAGATAATATTTCTACCTTTCTGATTTTCTAACAAAATGTTAGTTTATTGGCCTTTTTTTTCCCATTTCCCCAAAAAATGTTGTTTAGGGCCTCAAAACGGCTCCGGAAGTTTAAGACCCGAAAAATTGCTAAAAATAGAAAGTATGCTGGAAAATAGGAAACTAAAAGGAAATAGTGTTGGGGGTCCGTGTGGAATAGATGGGTGGCCACTAATATCCACCTAGATCAGTCCTCCCACATTAGCAAGCAATGGTCCCCATTGTGTTAAGTGCTTCCATGAGATTGAGAAAAAAAAAATCTGAACTTAGTCTCTGCTGAGCAACTTTCCTTGGTGCGGGAGTTGGCTTACTTTGACAACCTGATACAGTTGACCCTTAGTTGGCGAGTGTTCTTAATTTTTTCTTCCATGATCCAATCAGTCGTGGCATGTTCAATGTAATCTAGGTTGAGAAATGTTGGTGTCATTTTCTCAACAATGTTTAATGTCTCTGTCAATGGTGGAAAGTATGGTCGAAGGCGGTCCACATTGAATATTGGGTGCAAGCCAAGGAATGGGGGAGTACTTAGCTCAAAAGAAGTATCACCCATAGCCTTGATGATGGTGTAAGGCCCATATCGGAGTGGTTGAAGCTTTTGATGGGATTTGGTAAGGCGTTCCTTCCACAAATGCATCCAAACTTTTTCACCCACTTGAAACTTATGTGGCGCCTAATGTTCATCATGATGTTGTTTCTACTTGGCATTAGCTTAATCCAAGATATCATGAACCTCTTGGAAGATGTGTCCATCGTTCAATAAACCTGGTGGCTTTATCAGCTTCAGACTAAACATGTGCAAATTATGCCTATGTAGTCGCAAGAGGCATTGCAACATCAATGGGACACAATGGTTGAAATTCGAAGCTCACTTGAAAGGGGTTGTAGCCAGTCAATCTATGTAAAGATCTATTATATTTGTGTTGCACATAGGTAAGACTCTCATCCCATGTTCATGGATGCTTGGAGTTGTATACGTGTAGTATTTTCACTATCATTATGTTGACAACATTTGTCTGACCATCAATCTGAGGATGGAATGCAGTCGACTTGGTGAGTTTAGTGTCCAACAACGACCGGAGGCTTGAATGGAATGCACTTAGGAACCTGTTATCCTGCATTAGGGGAATTTTGACGTCTAAAATGGGCCTCCTAAGGAAATTATAAAATAATAATGGAAATAATAAAATAACATTAGATTACATCATCAAATTTTATAGGGAAAAAAGAAAAAAATAAATTTTCAACTCGTATTTTCAACTTATCTCCGTATTAGTTTACTCGAATTTCGAGCAGAAACACTCGTTGGATGCGGAACTTGATTCCTTATCCAAGGAGTACCCATGTTTCATAATTTTTATGAACCTTGCTTCATGAAAAATGAGAAATACATGAAAAATGTGATTGCAATCACGTTTTTTCATGTATTTCTCATATTTTGTGTAGCAGGGTCCATCGAAAGTGTGCAACATGGGTACTCCTTGGATGAGGAATCAAATTTTTCATCCAATGACTACTCCCACTTGAAACTTGAGTAAAACCTTAGGGAGATAAGTTGAAAATACTAGTTGAAAAAGTAGTTTTATTATTTTATAATTGTTTAAACATTTTACTTTTTTACTCCAAAAATGGTGAATCATCCCCCATGGTTAACATCATCATCTTGAGTCCTATTGGTTCTTATAAATTTTATTTTGGTTGTACATTTTTCTTAGGAGGCCCATTTTAAACCTCAAAAATCCCCTAATGGATATGATATAATGGTCTGTGGAATCCCAAAATGTAACCACACTCGTTCGAATAAGTGTTTGGCAATGTCTTCTATTGTGATACTCTTCTTGAAAGTAGTCAATATAGCCATCTTATAAAATCTAGCAATGACCACAGATACATAGTCATTACCATGCTTGGAAGAAGGAAGGCCAAACATATAGTCCATGGATATCGATTCCCAAGGTTGGCTAGGAGTAGGCAAGGGAGTGTACAGTCATTGCTTCTTAATGGTTGGCTTGGTGATGGCACAGATAGTGCAGGATATGATATATTTTCCAACAGCCTGTCAGAGTTTTGGCCAATAGAAATACTTCTGCAGTACTACCATGGTTTTCTCCAAACCAAAGTGTCCTGCTACCCGATTGTAGTGCACCTCCCAAATTAGATTGGAACACTATCTTGAAGGAACACAAAGGTGCCCCAGGTAGCATAACAATGCATCTTGGAGGTGGAATTTTGGTACTTTCTTTCCATCCATTACCATCTGGTATGTGGTGGAAAATTTTGGATCATTTATGTATAGTTTCATCCATCTATAAGTCTTGTTCTCATAAGACTTGAGAACAGTAGCCAGTGAGAACGTTATTGGTGTTTCCCTTCTTGTATTTAATGTTCAAATGGAATTGTTGCAAATATGTGGACCATTTTTTATGGCAATTGTTTTTTAACTTCCCTTGTGTCTGCATAAACTTAAGAGGTCGATGATTTGAGTGGATGATCATCTCTTTCCCCAAAATGTAATGTTTCCATTGTTGGTAAGCCTACACTATGGAGTACATCTCCTTATCATAGGTGGGGTATTTCTGAATAGTATCAGAGAGTGTCTCACTATGATAGGCTATTGGATGCCCTTGTTGGGTGAGAACTGCACCAATAGCATAGTCAGAGGCATTTGTCTCAATTTTAAATGGTTGTTGCAGATCTAGAAATGTGAGTATTGTCGCAAAGAAAAGGTGATGTTTCAACTCCACAAATGTCTTCTATTGTTCCTTGGACCAAAAAAAAATTGTTTGAGCTCTGCCCTTCGTAACTTGACTCAAAGGCCAAGTGATGTGAGAGAATCCCAACATGAACCTTCGATAGAAATTGGAAAGGCCCAAAAAGTTGTAAAGCTCTGTGAGAGTTTTTGGGGCTAGTCAATCCCAAATGACTTAGATCTTAGCCGGATCCACATGAATGTCTTTCTCATCAATTATGTAGCCGAGATATTGGACTCAGTTCAATCCAAAGGATCATTTCTCCAAGATGGCACATAATTTTTGTTGTCGTGGGGTTTGAAGGACCTGTCGAATTTGTTGCAAATGCTCTACCCAACTCTTGTTGAAGAAGAGGATGTCATCCAAATATACAACCATGAATGAGTTGGTGAAAGGTTGCAAGATGTCATCCATCAACCTCATAAAAGTTGCAGGGCCATTTTTCAACCCAAAGGGCATGACCAACCACTCAAAGAGGCCCTCCTGGAATTTGAAGGTGGTCTTCCATACATATGTGGGTTCTATTGGAACTTCGTGATAACTAGACTTTATGTCAATCTTATTGAAGTATTTGGCCCCCTTGAGCTGGTCCAAGAGGTCATCAATCTATGGAATCAGGTATTTGTTCCCAACAGTGATCTTATTTAGTTCCTGATAATCAATGCAAAGTTTCCAAGTCCCATCCTTCTTTTGTATGAGTACAATTGGGCTCCCACAAAGTCAGAAACTTGGTCAGATGTGCCATTTTGTAACAACTCCTGGATTTGTCACTTGATTTCTTCATTTTCCATAAGTGAGCGGTGGTATATTTTCCCATTGGGTAGAGGTGATACAAGACTCAGGTCAATCAAATGCTTGACCTGACAGTGCAAGGGTACCCCTATGGGTGAGGAGAAGATGTCATTGTACTCCTCCATAACCTTATAAACTTCCTTTTGTTGCACAAAGGAACCATTTTTGGGGGCCATGGACATGACCATGATCTTCCCCTTACTTTCAGAGTGAATCCGAAAGAAAGAAAAAAATCTCAGTCTAGGAGATGATCTTACTACATTTCTTAGCAGAGATTAAAGAATGGTGGTAGGCAAGGCCACCTCTAGTATCATGTATAGTTTTCTAACTAAAGTAATAATAATAGTGCAAGTTATAGACTCATACATATCATGACACTTCCACAAGTATGGTTAGCCTAATAAAACATCATAGACTTCAAGAGGAGCAAAGTCACACAGTACCTCGTCCATGAAGGGCTTGTTGTTCTAGGGAAGGCGACACTGTTGGCTGACATGGAGATCTCGTTGGATCCACATGATGGTGTATGTTTGTGGGTGTGGTGTTGTCGGTAGGCCAAACTGGTTAATGACCTCTACTGAGATGAGGTTATTTTGGCTCTCACTATCAACAATGAACTATAGTGGAGAACCCTTTACCCACATTTGTGAGTGGAAGAGATGCTCCCTCTCCTCTGGATCTTCGGGCTCAATCTTTGTACCTTGTTGGTGGCAACTGTGGCACTAGGTTCTGCATCAATAATCTACTTGCCCTTGTCATTCCCCTTATCGGGTTTTGGCTTAAATTCGGAATATGCATCTGACTCTAAAGCTTTTAGCTCGGCCACCTGTGACAGCTTGGTGTGACACACATTTATGTTGTGGGTGGGGATCTTTTGGAACTCACACCACTTTCTAGTGTCCTTTTTCTTCATGGTGCTATTCTTTGCTTGTGGATTTGATGATTTTTCTTGTGTCGCTCCACCTTGGCTTTGTCCTTTGTTCAGTGATTTGGAGGTGGCCTTTCCTTGCTTCAAATTTGTAGATCCAAAGTCTCGCTTCTTTTGTTTAAATTTCTACTCGATCATCACACCGTATCAGTATGCTACACCAAGCAAGGAGATGTCCAGGAATTCCATTTTTTCCAAGATGTATTTGTGTAATCAGCCATTGTACTTGAGTATCAAATGTCGCTCAAAATCCTTGATACCCAACTTCGTGCGTAGGGTATGGAAAATGTTCGTGAACTCTATAACATCTTGATCCTTTCCTGTCGTAGTGTGATCCACTTTATCTACTTATATTGATAGCTCCTGATAGGGTAATATTCTTCCTTGACGGCATCTCGAAAAGAATTCCAAGAGGGTGTGGCTGAAAATAGTGAGGATTCCTCCTCGTCCGTTTGCTCACAGTAAGTTTCCCACTAGTCCTTGACATGGGAGGTAGCTTTGAGGAGTGAAAAAATAATATTTTCCCTATCATAAAAATTATGGACCGAAAAATATCCTTCCAGTAGATTTAACAATCTATCTAGGGCATATGTGTCTATCTAGCCTTCAAATATAGCAATGTAAAAGTTAACTTGTACCTTAAAGGTGGTGGCACCTCCGAAGTGAATGTTGGATGAATATATTTCACCCGTTGATACCCACCGAAGGATTTAGGAAAAATTGCCCATCATCTTGTTCCTTTGTTGCTTGAGGGCCTCTTCAAGCAACATTTTGAAAGGGTCTCCTACTCTCTCATCTTTCTTTTCTTCCACAATGGGAGCATGTTGGGGTTGGAAAGGTCGATATTGCAAGGTTTCAACCAGTTCAAGTCCCAACTCCTTATACCCCAAACTCGTTGGGGACATGCATAGAAAAATAATAAATAACATTGTTGAAAATTGTTTACAGGCGGAAAAGAAACAAACTAGCTCGGGTGAAGGTAGATTATCTCTGAGAAGAGATGTGATGGCTACATACCTTATTAAATGAGTTACAATGAGGCTCTAAGGCCCTTTTATCATGAAGAAACCATAAACATCCAAAAACCTAACCCTCAGATATGAAGCGCCAAAAATTTGTGGGCCTTGATGGGGTTAGTTGGAACATCAACTTCCCGAGGTTGTAACTTTGGCATACGGTCTTTGTTTGGCATGCACAATACCTTGTTATAAATATCTATCCAAGTAAAAAAAAAAAAAAACCCAAATGGTTAGCCTTAGGCCTCTATTTTCCTGTTTCCCCAAAAAACGTCATTTAGGGCCTCAAAACGGCTCGGAAGTTCAAGACCTGAAAAAACTAATAAAAATAGAAAGTATGTTGGAAAATAGGAAACTGAAGGAAACAGTGTTGAGGGTCCAAGTGGAATAGGCAAGTGGCAACCAATATCCACTTGGATCAGCAACAACCTCAATTTTTCTTAATTTTAAACCCATTTGACTCATTTTCCATGCATTTTGCATTGACTTTTTACATTTTTATATCAATATTCCACTCTATAAGTACCGTTGATCTCTTTTTAATCCAAAATTGAGTGGTAATTTTAGGCACATTCTCATCCCTTCCATCCTTATTACATGGGATAAAGATAAACATATATCCACATATTCATCATCTCAATGGGTTGACTTCCTTACAAACCTATCATTATTAAGCCTTTGGAGACCCTTGTACTATATTCAAATCGTTTATGATCATTATATGGATCCATAAGAATATGGCCCATGATCCCCTTCGCATCTTATATTTCTGTTTAATAATGAGGCCTTTTAGTACTTCCCTTCCAGGGTCCACTCAAAACTAATGTGGGAACTACAACTATCAATCTTGGTTAGGATTTGACAACCCACAAACATTCATAAAAGTTTCTTGTACATCCAAACTACCCTAAATGGTTCCTAAGACAATTGAGACATTTAGTTAGATGGCCCACATCTTATTGTGGGGGAATTTGGCACCTCCCTTCCCAACTCTTTGAATGAGGTCTTATAGATGATTGTGATTTACTTTATGATCCCACATTCATTTATCCTTCTTACACTTTCCCTCATCCAATAATGACATTCCACTTGGAAAATATGTGAGACTTTTAACACTTCAATTCAACACTCTTCTTCCCTTTGTTGCATGGGATAGCCACACATCCAAGGATGGTATCATGTTTGTGTAATTCCTATTTTGACATATTATCCTTACTTTTTGTCTAGACTTTGTTATGTTAAATCTTTTAGCCTCATCCTTCAAAGAGATGAGTTATAGGATAAGCCTCTATTCTTTTCCATTATGACCTCAAGTGCACACTTGGATTAATTCTTCTATGATGTTGCTACAATCTAGAAAGCTATAGATAATAGATATATTTTTTAAGAAAAAAAACAATGTACTACAAATGCATGCTTAAATGAAGAATTAAATATGCATCAAAATAATTTAAACATACACCAATTGAAATCATATGGAACATGAAACAACAAATCCATAATCATTTTAAGCAAATTCGCACAATAAGGCATTAACAAATTCATCAATAAAAAGTGGATTTGTTTTCGAAGATAAAAGGATAATGTACTACAAATGCATGAAGAATGAAGAACTAATGAAGTATAAACATAATTTAAACATACACCAAGTGAATTTATATTATTAAACAAACTCATAATCATTCTTAAGTGAATTCACATAGAAAGGCATGTGAAAATTTATCATAACATTAAACTAGAGAGTTAAATTGCTTCTATTTGAAATTATGCAAGGTTGTTTTCAAATATCCACATATATAGATGCATGCTTTTAGATATCCACATATATGTGCATTTACAAAAGTCGACTTCCCTAAATGCGCATTTACAAAAGTATGCATTTATGGAAACGCAATTTAGAAAGGGCTTATGGGCATATATGGAAGTTTGCATATATAAAAGCAACTTCATGTATATGCACATTTATAGAATCCAATTTTTGTATGTGTCTATACAAAAGAATATGAGCATTTGAAAAGTTAGCCTTCTATAAATGTGCATAGATAGAAGTAGGACCATACATGCACATACATGTAAGACAAATTTTATAAATGCATGTACATAATTCGATTGTGTAGATGCATTTAAAAAAAGGTTGCTTATGTAAATTTCCATTTACAGAAACCAAATTAGGTATACGTGCATTTATGAAAGCTTGCATATATGGAAACCCTTTTATATAGATACCTTTATAAAATATGGCTCTTGTATATTCTCATTTACGGAAGCATGCACATATACAAAATCCCTTCCACATAAACACATCTATGAAAGCCCGCATATACAAAAACCCTTCCATGTATGCCCACTTATTAATACAAAATTTGGCTTCCATAAATGGTCATTTATAGAAGTCAACATTTGTAAGTGCACATTCACAGAAGTTGAGTTTTGTATAGGCATATTTACAAAATCCTTTTTGTATTTGTGCATTTAGAAATAAAAATCCTAAACTTTATATATGTGCATATATGGAAGTGTGATTCCATAAATTCCCACACATGGAAACAACTTCTCTATATGCTCATCTATGGAATCCTACTTTCATACATGCACATATAGAAAGGTACTTCCAAGATTTTTATATGTGCATTTATGGAAGTTTGCTTCATGTGTACATAAGGAATTGAACTTCCCTAAATGCACATTTACAAGAACACACATATATGGAAGCCCTTTTGCATATGCATATTTATGGATACATAATTTGGAAAGGGATTATACATATATATCAAATCCTACATGTATAGAAGCACCCTTTTGTACAGTGTGCATTTACAAAATCTAGCTTTCGTGTATATATATATAGAAGGGAATTTTTCTATATGCGTATTTATGCAATTCAACATTTGCAAATGTGTATTTATGGAATTGAACTTCTAGAAATGTGCAGTTAGATAAATTGATTCTAGAAATGCAAATTTACAAAAACATTTTTATTGTATGTGTAAATTTATGAAATTGTCGTTGTAAATGCATATTTATATAATCTACTTTATGTATAAATACACTTACATATATGTGCATTTACGGAATCTAACTTCCATTTCTATATTTGTATATGAATTGATGGAGGTGTGCATACACACAATCCCTTTTATGTATGCACATTTATGGATATTGAATTTGGCTTTCATAAATTTCCATGTTGACTTGTGCATTTGTGCATTTATGGAAATTTGCTTTTGTATGTATGAACATATCGAAGTGACAAAATCTAGTTTTTATATATATAAATTTGTGAAAGCTAACTTATGTAAATATTCAATTATAGAAGCTAACCCTCAAGTGTACATTTATGGAAGCGTGCATATATAAAATTTGGATTCCATAAAAGTGCACATTTATGGAAGTGTGCATATATGAAATGTGGATTCCATAAAAGTGCATATTTATGGAAGCGTGCATATATGAAATTTGGACTTCATAAATATCCCTATGAATAAGTTGAATTCCATAAATGCGCATATATATATGAAAGTCATATTGCATATTCATAAATGCACAAATATTGAATGAATTCATACATGTGTGTTTTTGTTCTAAATGTGCATTTATGGAAGTTGATTTATATAAATGTACATATAGAGAAGCATACTTCTATCACATCCATATATGCCACATATATGGAAGTCAACATGGATATTTATGAAAGTCGGATTCCATATTTGTAAATACACATATAAGAAAGGGCTTCCATATATGTGTGAATCCATAAATATGCATATTATGCAAAAGTGCATATATACGAAGTTCTAGATATCGTAAATAAACAGAAGGCAGATTCTGTAAATGTGAATATATAGAAATGATTTCATAGATGTACATATAGGGGATAATTCTTATGTGTATGCCCATTTGCAGAATATATCTTCCACATATATACATATATGGAAGCCTGCTTCTATATATGCACATTTACGAAAACCAATAATTTTGTAAATGTGCATATACATAAATTCCCTTTTGTATATAGAAGATAGATTTCGTAAAAGTGCCGCAACACCCATTTTTAAAGCCCAAGTTTTTGGATTGTAATTAAGACTCATAGTGTTGGAAATGGCTAGCATTAACATCTTGAAAAAAATTGATTGATGTAATATGCATTTTATTTAATATATTTCCAAAAACCAAAGAATAGAGCATCCAACACAGATCTCGATGCTTGAGGGGAAAGTGTAAGGGGGTTTGGGAAGTTTCCTATCTTACCTTAATTAAATGTCCAAATGTGTTATTTGGGTTGAACCACCCAGTTGTTGGTAGTTATGGAAAGGTATGGGAGTGGTAAATAATTGCACAGAGATACGGGCAACATACCATCTAGAGCCTTCTAAATTAACCATGTAGTCTTGAGGGGACCCAAATTTTCATGTTGAATATAGTGCATGTGAAAGAGGGGGGGATGCAATGGAATGTGTGTTTCTATATGTGTGAGAAAGACAAGAGAGTGTGTACCAGTGAATCAGTGGAACTTGGGAGTAGAAAAACTAAACCATGTGTGGGGATAAAAGTGTGACTCTAATGGGGGTTTCATAGAGAACCCTATAACTCACAGTGGACCTGTGTGGAATTTGAGATTTTACTTTAATTAGATAAGGAAAAACAATGTGAAAGCCTTCAACCTAAGTCAATGGGCCATAATAATTCTTCTGAATAGTTTGTCTTGATTAAGCATGTAAGGCACTAAGAAAAAAGGAAGTATGGAGGAATTGCTAGATTAGTGAAGGATTCTATTTGTGTTGTGTACGCCCATGGTGGGAATATTGTGAGTGTTAACAAGACCAGGCTCAATAGTTGAAAGCTAAGGAACTAATTTCTCATATGTGAAGGAAGGTGGCCTTCAAGTATTCTAACCTAAATTGAATCTTGTTGAACCAAGAGTGAATCTTTCTCTTAAGGCATTAGATCTAGATTGGGTTGTCTAGCTACAATAAATCTATAACGTAGTTGTGCCTATGGTTGGATAGAGAGTAGCTCTCCATTATTTAATTTCTATCCAACTTTTTCAACTCAAATAAGTGTAATTGTTCCTCCTTTAATGCAATGGCAATATTATGTTAGATTTTCATGAAATTTAATGTGTTGGTTTACTGAGTAAGTTTCTAATGATGAGCTAGAAGTTGTGATGAATGGTGTTCAGTTAATAATTGTAAATATATTTATTAATGAATGTTGTATACAAAAGTAAACTTGAAAATATGTTATCTATAATATATATGAGATGTGTGGTTTGTGAAGAACAATTTAATCTGAGCCTATGGATGTTCTTGCAATCTTGTTGGTGCATCTAGCCATTGCTAGGCTACTAATGGGATTGAATAGTTGTCCTATATCCCTAAATTGAAGTAAGAATTCCATGAGGGTTTCCCCTAGTTGGATACCTTGACAAGGGGTGGTCAAGGCCCTGTTTCTGATAGTTATGGGTGATAGTTTGCATATATGTTGTAAAGGGGCCTTGGGGAAACTTGTTTTCTCAAGTGGTAAGCCAAAACGCTAGCTTCTTTATTTTAAAGTTTTGCGGTATGATTTGTGGTTCCCAAGAGTGTGAAAATATCATCTTAGTTGGGGTTAATACCAGCCTAGATCCATCTAACTTTGGATCTATCATGCATCAAGAGGTATAAAATCCCTCGAGGTGTAAACCTTCTTTTTGGAGTGTAGAACTTGAGGAAAAGTTTGCACCTCAAGGGATTTTATCTCTCTCAATGAATAATAGATCCAGAGTTAGATGGATCTAGGTTGGTTCTAGTTGAGGGAATCAATGTCACATTTTTATGATTATTATACATATGTTTGAGATAAATTTCATACTTTGAAATTTTCATGTTTATTATTATGTATTTGTTTGAGGATTTAAAGCAATGGCCATTATACACAAAGCCTGTAGCCATTTTTGTGCATTAAGCCATTGTTAAAAAGCTATGTGGTTAGCATGGCTTTAAATCATTTTTTATTTTTCTTCATTTTGTTGTTGTTAAAAATATTTGTGGTGGATTTACATTATGTTTTACTTTTTCCTTGTTAAAAAACTCTATGGTGGCTTTACATTATGCTTTCTTTGGCTAACCTAACCATATCATTTTTTTATTTAATTTAGTCTTTGTTGCATGCCTTAAATGGTTTGTATGTCTTGAATGGTTTGTATGCCTTTGTTTGGATGCTTTGAGTGGTTTGTGTGTTTGTGTGTTTGTGTGTATATGGATTTGGATGGTAATTTTTGTGGATGTTACACTTACTGTGTTGTATTTCTATATGTATATGTAATTATCTGTTAGTTATTGGTTACTGATGAAGAAGGGAGAGGATCTTGTCAATAATTAATTTGTAGTTTGCATGAGGATTGATTCTGCACATCTATTTCATTTTCATTTAATTCTAGGTATCACAACTTTTGATAGCTAATTAATTCTTAATAGTGTCCATCCAAGTATTACTTGAAGAGTATTCTTAATAATTTAATGCCTCAAGTTTACTCTTGAAATAATTTGTTTCTTTGCAAATTTTTACATAATTTATTTCCTTCAATAATATTTTGATTATTTTTTTGATCTATAGTTTGTTTTGCAAAGTCAATAAATAATGTACTTTTGAAAAAATTAACGAGTGGTGAGGTTTACAATTCTCTAAATTATTTGCTTCTCCAAACAGTTATTACATCTCCATTTTCTATATATCTTTCTAAATTATCTGCTTCTCCAAACAATTATTACATCTCTGTTTTCTATATATCTTAGAAATGGATCTTGAATAGTATTTTATTTGATGAAATTTTTTGAGAGGGCGTTTTTTTTTAATGTTTACAAATATATCGTTTACTCTAAATATTTTCGATATATTGTTGTATGCAATTGTCTGTTAGTAAGTTTGAATATATGTAATTTTGAATATATTTTGAATATATGTAATTGTTTGTTAGTAATTAGTTGTTGATGAAGAAGGGAGATGATCTTGTCAATAATTAATTTGGAGTTTGTAGGAGGCTTAATTTTGCATATCTATTTGATTTCATTCCAGGTATATTTTTGACAGCTAATTAATTCTTAATAGTGTCCCTCGAGGTACTACTAAATATATCTCAAAGAATATTTTTAATAATTTACTACCTCAAGATTACTCCTAAAATAATTTGTTTCTTTGCAAATGTTTAAAATAATTTATTTCCTTTCAGAATATTTTGATGATTTTTTATATATAGTTTGTTTTTCCAAGTCAATAAATAATGTATTGTTGAATTTTTTTGAAGAGCACTAGGTTTACAAATTTTCTAAATTATTTGCTTTTCCAAACAATTATCACATCTCCACATCCAAGTCAATAAATAATGTATTGTTGAATTTTTTTAAAGAGCACTAGGTTTACAAATTTTCTAAATTATTTGCTTTTCCAAACAATTATCACATCTCCACATATATATATATATATATATATATATATATACATATATACATATACATATACATACATATATACATATACATATACATATACATATATATATATATATATATATATATATATATATATATATATATATATATATATATATATATATATATATATATATATATATATATATAAGGATCTTGAATAGCATTTTGATGAAACTTTTTGAAAGACTTGAATGTTTATAAATATATTTTGTCCTTTAATAAATATTTTGAATATGATGTTGTGTGCAATTGTGGGTTAGTAATTTTGAATATATGTAATTGGTTTGAATGTTTATAAATATATATTTTCCTCTAATAAATATTTTGAATATATGTAATTATATGTTAGTAATTAGTTGTTGATGAAGAAAGGAGACTATCTTGTCAATAATTAATTTGCAGTTTGCATGAGAATTGAGTCTGCACAATTATTTTATTTAATTGCAGGTATCACAACTTTTGAAAGCTAATTAATTCTTAATAGTGTCACTATGGGTATTACTAAATATATCTTGAAAAGTATTTTTAATAATCTACTACCCTGAAATAATTTGTTTCTTTGCAAATGTTTGAAATAATTTATTTCCTTAAAGAATATTTTGATGATTTTTTTATCTATAATCTAATTTGCAATGTTGAGATATAATGTAATTTTGAAAAAAAAAAAATGAGTGACGAGGTTTACAAATTCTCTAAATTACCTACTTCTCCTAACAATTATAATAGATTTGAAGGGTTAGGAACTATTACAAACAAGTTTTGAGAAAGAAAACCATAGTTGTTTATTGGTAGCGTTGTTGTAGATAATTAGTGTAGGGATTTATTATGCAAATTATTTTCATGTTAGGATTTCTTATGGAGTTATTTTTGTAAAATAAATTAATCTATATTTTTATTTCATCACATCTTCATTTTCTATATATCTTAAAAATAGATCTTGAATAACATTTTGATGAAATTTTTTGAGAGATTGTTTGTTTAAATGTTTATAAATATATATTTTCCTCTAATAAATATTTTGAATATGTTGTTGTATTTTTATAAATATATATTTTCCTCTAATAAATATTTTGAATATGTTGTTGTATGCAATGTGTTTCAATGTTTTATATTGATTAAATTTTGGGTCAAGGTTAAGAAAAAATTATAAATGAGAAATCATGTTAAAATTTCAATTAAAATTAAACTATAAACTGAAATGATATAGTTTAGGGACATTTTAATTTTAATTTGTATATCTGATCAAATTAATTTTCTAATCAAGATTTATTCATTCTTGTAGAATTTCATCTTGTGAATTTTATTATATTATATTTACAAAAGATTAATTTATTTCCTATACTGTTAGGTAGGTCATGTATAATGTAAAAAATTCAAATTTATGTCAAAGATTGGCACGATATTTACTAAAATTGTACAATATTTGAAATTGAAATTATGAGAGAAATTACTTTAATTATTTAACTACCTCTTTCATTCAATCTTTGTAGTGTATATTTACTATATTTACTTTGGGATAGAAACTAAAAAGTTCACAATATTTATGTTGTAATTGTATTTATTTAAACTAAAAAATGCATAATTGGAATCAATACCTTGAAAATCCCATTGGGCGCCTATATTGTGTATAGCTTAATCTTTTTGACTTTGAATCTTACAAAATAATAAGTCATATTGGAAGTCCATATGACGTCGATTAATAGTTTACCAACACTTTACTTAATTTCTCCCCAACCCCTTCTATCTTATACTAACTCTGAGTTTCAATTTCTTTTGAATAGTAGAGCTTTTATATGGATGTTGGATTGGCTTGAACCTTCACCATGCACTTTATATACATATTCAATGATGTATATGTGTATAATTGCATGCTTATACCTATAATCACATGTTTATAGATATGCTTATCATATTTTTAAAGATAGCCTATGTTGAAAACTTACCTGGAAGTGGAGCAAGCACAAACCTAGTGAATGCGAAGAAGATCAAAACCAAGGAGAACAAACTTAGTGAGCAATTGTAATTGTTGTTTAAATATGCTTTTAGATTTTTTTAAAAATCGGTAAGAAAAAAACATTGGTTAATATTAAGAAATATAAAAGCTAGTACATCATTTTCAATAGGAAGCATCATAAAAATTCCACCATATCAAGAGTGGATCCCAAGTGATACATTGTGCAATAATATGCAATATAAAACCAGAACATACAGTTTGTAGATCCTCCAAGGCCGCAACGAAATTAAGTACTTAGCACTATCTTCCTATGGTAGTAAGCCCAAAAAATAGTAAACATAAATCATGTAACATAAGTCTGTGAAAGAAAACATAGAAGAGCATAAGTCAAAATTTATTTGGTTTTGACATTGACCAGAAACTGTGTGGAGCATAAAAACAAAAAACATTATCCAGGCAGTGGCATGGATTCAACATCCATAGTTGAGATGCTCATCCCAAGAGTGATATGCATGCTTCCAGTAGGATCCAAAATGCCCAACTTTGACATATCATCTGCAGTTGTATTGAATTCTCGGTGAATATGCTGGAAATTAATGTTTTGAAAAATTCCTTTAAGATATTCAATGTTCCTAAGCCAACCCTGTAAATGTGGATGGGAGATAGAGGACAATCCCAACACATGGTTGATAATGGCCTGTGAGTCCCCATAAATCTGCATATTTGGAATATCCAGGAAACTAGCAAACCACAATAACCCCCATAGTGCAATGGCTTCAACTTGCGTATTAGTCTCGTTATCTCCAGACCAAGGAATTTTGTAGTGTTGATTTATATTGATGTGAATCCACACACCGCATCCACATCTCCCACCTTGTTCTGCACCATCGAAATACCCTGCTGGGAAGGATATATTCGAGGCAATTTTTTTATGCGAAACTGCTTATGCACTGGTTTAGTCTGCAACAGAGGCCCCAACCAGGAAACTATGTTGTTGATGATGTGATTTACATTGAGAGTATTGCCTTCAAAAATAATTGAGTTCCTTGCTTTCCACATTTCCCAAAAAATCACCAGGGGAATAGCCATTTTTCTTTTGGGCCTCTGGCTCCACCATAACAAACAAGCATCAATAGAGTCATGTGCAATGTGAGTGAAAGAGAATATACAAGAGATCCTAGACCATACATGTTCAACTCTTGGGCATAGCAACAAGATGTGCAAATTATTCTCCTCCATCAATCTACAAAAGACACATTATCCAGGTCCATAGATGCCTCTCTTCCTCAGGTTTTCCCAAGTTAAATTCTTATTTTTCCATGCTAGCCATGTAAATAGAATCATCTTGTATGGGACTTGGACCTTCCAGAATATGGAAAACCAGCAAGTGTTCTGAATATTGAGGGTGTAACAGCAGATGTATAGGTATGTGTCTGCAACAGATATAGTACCCTTGTGTAACCTCCCGTCCCACCCAATTTGATCTCCAAAGTCAGCTTTGCATATGCCCAATCTGCACAGTGCATTTACCAAACTATCCCAACTTCCAACATCTTCTCCAATCAGTCCAATCTCCCCTGCCCTCTTCCATATTGGTGTAATACGATTCCATGTTTTGATTGCATGTGCAAGGTAGAAATACCCTCTGGTGTTTAGACTGTGTATAAGAGATTATGTGTAGTGCATCTCAATCCCGGTACCTAGGATACAGTCCCTGCCAATAATGATCTCCTTCCCCGAGCCAAATATCCAACATGCTCGCTTTAAGAGCCAGAACTTAATCTTATTGAAACTGATCGAGATGGTGGATCCATTAGGTCTTCCGATAAGCCCATCTCTCATCCAGTGTCCCACCTTAATGCCCCCTAAATATTTCGATCTGATGATGTCTCCGCATAGGTAGTTTCCAAATAAGTTGCACCATAAGGTTTTTATCAAAAGAGCCCATCCAAAGTATTTCAGATTCAGAATCCCCCAGCCTCCTAGTCTCTTAGGAATGGTGAGGTTTTCCAGCTTGGTTAGATGGAATTTGAATGATTTTCTGGATCCTGCCCATATAAACTTTTCCATAATACCATTTATTTTTTTAATAATCATGGCAGGGAGACAGAAGAGATGAGCCCAGTACACTGCTAATTGCTGTAGGACCGATTGTGTGAGGGTGACTCTACCTCCAAGAGTTAAGCACTGATGTTCCCATCCAGAAATATTTTTGTGGAATCTGTCGACAATCCACCACCAGTCATTGACTTTGTAATTGTTTGGCTTTATGTTAAAACCCAAATATTTTAAACCAGAGAAAATTGGTTGGGTATCCACTCCAAATAGATTTGCAATATATTCAATGTCCTCTTGTTGCCCCTCCGCAAATAATATCAAGGATTTTCCCTTATTAATGAGGAGTCTTGAAGCGTTGCCAAACCTGCAAAAAATATAATGCAAAGTAGCCCATTTCATCCTCGAAAGCATACCAAAAACCAATATGTCATCCACAAAAAAGTTATGTGAAACTCTAATTTCGTGGCCAATAGAGAGTCCACGGAAGTTGTCCTCCAAACATGCATTTTTTATTTTATGGCTGAGGCCATCCATGATTAGTATAAATAGCAATGGTGACAGTGAACATCCCTGTCGGAGTCCCCTACCAGCGCCAAAGAACTTTGTGGGATAACCATTGATAATGACAACATACTTGACAGATGTGATGCATGCCATAATCCACTCAATGTTTTGCATCTCCAGACCAATCCTATGTAGAATAATGTGGAGGAAGTTCCAGTCGACACTATCATAAGCTTTTTGTAAGTCCACCTTCATGACGATAGCTTCCATTTTCTTAGTGTGAATGGAATGCATGCATTCCTGGGCTGTAGCAACCGCATCATGAATCAATCTATCCTATAAGAAACCATATTTCTCCGGAGAGATATAGGTGGATAAGGTATTCTTAATCCTTAGTGCAATTATCTTAGAGATAAGTTTATATACCATATTACAAAGTGAAATGGGTTTGTAGTCTGTGAAGGAAACCAACTCACTGTGTTTTGGTATAAGTGCAATGAATGTGGAATTGATAGCCCCAGGGATGTGCCCCTCCAGCCTGGATTCTTCTACCATCCACACTGTTGTACCTTAAGAAACCAATTTCCTGGTTGTGTAGAAATTGTGCTTAAGACATTAATGTTTATAGTTATTGTCACTTGTTTGTCACTTAATTGTATGTTGTGTTCTCAAATGAAGGACCTGGGAGACTTGGTTTTTAACCCTCAATACTTAGGTGAGAAGAAAATATCAGAATGCCATTTGATTGTTGAATATAAATGATGAATGAAGAAATCTTGAATAAGTCATAGACAATACGTTGTTTTACACATGATCTACTATCTGTGACACTTGGAAAAGTTATAGATAATATGTTGTCTTACACAGAAACTATTATATGTAACTTAGAAGAATTGCAGAGGTGTGAAATTCAAGTATAGGAGCGCTCTTTTAAGGGATTTTAACTTCATTTACATAAGAAAATAAAGACCTACAGCTTCATTACCATACTTAAAGGAAGAAAACATAAGATGACACATAACAGAGAAGTCACAAAATCATACCCAACAATGTATGGAAAACTTATGATTCTTTCATTAACCAACAGTTGTATCAAGAATTCACTGGCCTAGTATCGAGGTTCTCCAAAATTCGAACCCCTTCTTTCTAAATTTTCCTCTTATTATACATTATGAGATAGTTGGTAATCACCAAAACTGTCAAACTACTTAACTATTTTCCTAATTGTCTAAAGTAAAAATTATTATAGCATATTACACAAAGGGTAAAAGACACTTCATTCTAAAGAACATAAAATAACAGGAAGTAACGGAAATGAGAAGATGATGGATGTTCGTTGTTCGAATTTGTATCTTCAGCCTTAATGTAGCAGTGGATGAAGGGCAGAAGGCTTGGGGAGCACTGCGGGGGGTGAAGAATATATGGGAGCCTCAACGAGGTTGAATCCCCGCAGTGATTTTTGGCCGCACATTTTGGTCAACCGTGCTAACGTCACGGTCAACTGCGGGGGTCGATCTTTGACTAACCTTCGTGCTCATTGCTTCCCCACAACGCACCTTAAAGTACTTATCAAACTATCACTTGATCACGCTTCATGAACCTGTATGACATTTAAACGATGGGTCGGGCCCACAAAACTTTAAAGAATTAACACTCTGATTCATAAAACCTGTTGCATCTGCCTTTTCAACGCACCTTTGACTCCCTTACGAACCCGATAGGACATAAAATTGTGTTTAATGATTTATCAAGTCCGATATTAAAGATAGAACTTGATGATTTGCCGACCCGATATTTGACCCGATATCTGTCTCGATATCCGTCAGATCCCATTTCTTTCGATGGACGGTTGAGATTGGCCTGGACTTTAGCAAATTTAAACTGTGTTTGATACACCATTGCATCTGATCTCCAAAATAAACCCATTTTGGTTAACTTATGTGATTACCATTGGATCTGTGGCTTGTTGATCGAACGGCCCAGATCTTCTCACGGATTTATCACTTTCAAAGCCATTGAAAATATAAAATCAACCATTTCTTTCATATTTTTTTATTTTTCTTCCATTTTATAATAAAACTTAAATAACAATGGACAATGGATGCTACAACATCTAGCTCCACCTAGGGATAGTGCTTTTGCCACAAAAGCACTAAGAACCGCAGATCAGTGCCTTCACCTTGGGCATGGAGTCATATATTTCTTAATCAATTTAAATTCTATGGCATTTGTACACTAATTTCACACTGGTATCTACAATGATAAGATGCTTATGCTTCAGAACTGGAAGTAATGCTTGAGGTACTGCCCATTGACAGGCAGCTATAGAGTTTCACCATTAAGATTCTCAAGAAGGAAAGTGGTATTGGACGTTGCTTCAACAATTCTAAAAGGGCCATACCAGAGAGGATCAAACTTCCCATGCTTACCCTTATCTTCTTTTCCGTTATCCCATCTTAATACTAGGTCCGCAACTTTAAAGTCAATCTCCTTGGCTTTTCTGTCAAAAATAATTTTCATCTTTGATTGATACATAATCAAGTTGTCTCTTACCTTGTCCCTATTCTCACTTAGCATCACTACTTTATTCATTCTTCTTATCAAAGCATTGGGTTCTTATTTCGCCTCCTGAATCATTGCAATCACATGCATCACAAGTTGACTTGGAAACAGAGCCTGAGTTCCATATACTAATTCAAAAGGTGATTTGGTTGTCGATCTTCTTGTAGTCACTCTAGCAGCCCATAGAGCAAACTTTAACTTAGAATCCCAACCTTTTTGGTTCTCTGCAATAGTTTTCTTAAGGATCTTCATCAAAGTTTTGTTAGTGGATTCAACTAATCCATTTCGCTACGGATGATAAGCTGTTGAATGGGACAAAATAACATTATACTTTTGACAAAAAAGAATAAACTTACTTGAATTGAAGACTTGAGCATTGTCTATTATGATTTTGGTGGGGCATCCAAATCTACTAAAAATATTCTCCTCTAAGAACTTCATCACCACCTGATCATTTTCCCTCTTGGTAAGTATAGCTTCTACCCACTTGGTGAAGTAATCAGTAGCTGTGAGAACCCACTTGTGTTGTCCACTTGAAGGTGGGTTAATCTCTCCAACAAATTCCAATCCCCATTGTCTGAATGGTTCCTCTATGAATACTGGGATCAAAGGCGAGGGAGCTAACCTCTTCTTCTCAGCAAAAAGCTAACACTTCTGATAGCTTCTGACAAACTTAAATGTATCACCAAATAAAGTAGGTCAATAAAATCCTGTCTAAAGGATTTTATGTGCAGTAACTTTCCAACTATAATTTCCTCCACATAACCCCTCATTATAATCTTTGATTGCCTCTGTAAACTCATCTTCTGTTAAACATAGAAACAAAATTCCTACAGGATCCTTCCAGTATAATTTGCCTTCCACAATCACATATGGTTGTGTTTTGATCTTTAATGCTCTATACTTTGTTCTATCCAAGGATTGGGGACAGGAGAGAAAACACAAATAATGGATTATATGCTTGTACCATTCTGAACATAAAAATGTACACCTGATCTTCATACCAGGATCTGGATTTTCTTCATTTTCTTCAGTTGTTCCTTCATCCATATGTGTCAGCAAGTTAATTCCGAATGCCTGTAAGTTCGACTCTGTCAACATTTTTTCCAATCCTTTCCCTTTCACCAACTTTGTGGGTTTTATGTCCAAGTCATACTCTTGGAACTTGGTTATCCATTTTCCTCTTTTGCCTTCTACATCTCCCAGTACTAATGTATCTTTTACTGCAGCATTTGGCACATAACCAATGATCTGTGACTGCAGCACATAAGTTCTAAAGGCTTTTAGGGATTTTACCAAAGCATACACCTACTTTTCAAGAATATTATACTTTAGCTCAGCATCCCTGAGAATCTTGCTAAAGAATGCAACAGGTTGCTCCTTCTCTTCATCATTCTTCTGCAACAAGATAGTAGCTATTGAATTCGGTGATGCGAATGAAAAACTTGGAATGGCTTTTGATAATCAGGGCTAATTAGGACTGGAGATGCCTGCAATGCTTCTTTAATCCTGGAAAATGATTCTCTAGCTTCCCTAGTCCAATGCACTTCATTCTCCTTCTTCAGCATATTAGTAATTTCTTTTACAATCTCTGCATAATTGGACACAAATCTCCTTAAGAAGTTTATTTTTCCCAGAAACTTTTGAATATCCTTTTTACTCCTAGGTAGTGGTATTTTTTGCACATCTTGTACTCTTGCTGGATCTATCTTCACTCCACCTATAGAAACAATTTGCCCCAATAGTTTTCCCTCTTCCAGAGCAAAAAATGGATTTCTTGGGATTTAAGGAAAGCCCAAATCTCCTGCATTTTTCAAAAGTCTTTTTCAGATGGTCCAGATGTTCTTCATCAGACTTTGAGAAAACAGTAATATCATCCAAATATATTACTACAAACTTATCTCCCACAAAAGCAATGTCCATAGCCCTCTAAAATGTAGCACCTGTGTTCATCAATCCAAAAGGCATTCTGGCATACATAAAGGTCCCCCAGGGAGTTGTGAATGTTGTCTTCTTCTGATCTTCTCTATCCATAGCCACCTGGTTATACCCAGAGAATCCATCCAGCATTGACATTCTAAAAGATCCTGTTACCTTTTGCAGCACATGATCCATTTTAGGCAATGGATAATTATCTTTCAAGGAAGCCCTGTTGAGATTTCTAAAGTCCACACATAACCTTATCTCTCCATTTTTCTTTCTTACAGGCACTAAATTAGCCACCCAATTGGAGTACCTAAGTGGAACTATTATTTTGGCATCAAGCAACTTTTTGACCTCTTTTTCAATTAATGGTAGAAGCAGAGGATTTATCTGTCTAAGCTTTTGTTTAAAGGGTTTAATTCCCTCCTTCAAGGATATCTTGTGTTGAATAGTATTTACATCGTATGTTTTGAGATCCTCATAGGACCATGCAAAGACATCAACATAGTCCTTGAAAAGTTTAATATATATTTCCTAATAATTAGGTGAAACTCCACTGAATAATTTGACTAGCCTGGGTTCCTCCTGAGTTCCAATGTTATGATCCTAAACGTGTTCATCCTGTGAAATTTTTCCTGAGTCAATAGCCACATCATTGGGGTTAAAAAGCCTCTCAAGAGGGACAAGTCCCTTTGGCAGAATATTATCTTTCAATTGAAAAACTTTTTTATTAGTTATTGAATCTTTTAAACCACTAACTTCTGCAACTTCTGTTGTTTCATCTTCATCCTGATCAATTTTTGTGCCCTAAAACTCTTCAACCATAGTCAAAAATTCTTTAATCTGTTGATCATCTTCAAAAACCTGCCAATATTTAACATTATCAGGAACAGAAGGTTTGTGCCTCATTTCTACCTCATATCTTAGTCTTGGATTAATAGGAGGCTTGAAAGTACTAGCAGCCATAGCCAATGAATCCGCTAATCTATTCCCATCCCTTGGAATAAATTTAATGTTAAAAGCTTCGAAAAATTTCTCAACCAAGTCCCATACTTCATTTCTGTATGCCCTAAGCCTAGGGTGTTTTGTCTGACAATGATTTTTTATTTGTTTTATAATCAGCTCTGAATCTTCAAAAGCAGAAATTGACTTCATTCCCATATGTTTAGCTATTTGCAGAGCAGTAATCAAGGACTCAGCTCTGAATCTCCAAAAGTAGAAATTGACTTCATTCCCATATGTTTAGTTGTTTGCAAAGCAGTAATCAAGGACTCATATTCCACTAGATTGTTTGTTGCTTCGAACTCTAATTTAAAGGAAAGAGGGAACATATTACCTCCAGGTGCAATTAGAAGGAAACCAACACCTGTTCCTTCCTTGGAATAGGCTCCATCAAAGAATCACTTCCACACTCCTTCAGTTTGCAGCTCTGTAATTACATTGGCTAAAGCAAGTTGCTTCTGATTATCTTCAGCCAACTCTGCATTATCATGTAGCATGAAGCAAGCAAAGTCATCTTTCTCCTGGCTATATACAGGTGAATTACTTGCTCCATTTTTTGTAATTGTTTTTACAAATCTAGTTTCTTTGTACAATCTCCTCTTTTCCCCACCAAAAGTCGGTATAACAGCATATGTAAAATCTAGTTTCTGAACACCACCCAATTTAGTCCCCCATGACCTAGATAGTAGCATTCCAAATCTAGCAAGGATATCTGCTACTACTACATCCATGACCAAGCTCCTAGCTGGGATTTGGGCTAGTGACACTACCAGATCCTTAATGACCCCCAGACACTTGACTTTGTTTGAATCAAAAGAGTAAAGGTCTCTATAGGGTTTGGTAACTTGTAGATTTAGTTGCTTCATCACTGATAATGGCATAAGGTTGTGTGAAGCTCCTGAATCAAACATACAATTATGCAGGAGGAAATCATGGATCAATAAGGAAATATAAAAAGGAGGTGTTGAAGGATCTACTTCCTCTACATGTGGACCAAAAGCCACTACTATTTTATCTTCCTGCAAATTTACAGTGTCATTTATATTCACATTTTCTTTTAAATTAATAAAATCAGCAACCTCCCTCTGATAAATAGGTGTTTTTGCTAATTCTGTAAGGGGAACTTGAATTCTAACATTTTCCAACTCTTTAGTAAGACTAAACAAATGACCCTGTTTAGCATTCTTTTCATTTTCATCTTCTCCTTTCTTCATGATTGAAATTACTTTGGGAATTGAAACAAGTTTCTCCAAAGGAATTTTTCCACTTTGGTCTTGAGAAGACTCACCTTGAAGTATTTGTGTCTTGTCATTTGCATTCTGTTGTTGCTTTCCTTTATTTACTTGTTTTGCAATTTGAGATTCTTGTGGAGTCGCCTTTGGTGAGGAAGCTGGAACTCGCTGCTCACTTTCATTTTCTTGAGTTCTTGATCTGTTCGTTAATCTCAAGTCATATTTCTTATGTAGTTCTGCCTGCATAAAATCAGAGAATTGCTTCCAATATTCATCAATTTTATTTTCATCATAAATGGCATCTGTTTTGGCATATTCATACTCTTCTCCTTCAACACCAAGTTCATCTTCATCTACTGCATATAACGTAGAAATTTGATCTTCATGGTCCCTAGGGTGCTCTAGTACTTCACCAGGATCTGCCTCTATATACAATGGTGCTTGAATCTGATCTTGCTCTTTCCTCTCCTTTTGCAAGATTTGCAAAGGTTGTCTTCTGTATTGGGGATTAAAGTTCTTATTATATTGTGTTTGCCTCTGAGAATTCTTATTTTCCAACTCTAACTTATTCAATTTATCTGACAAAGTTTTAATTACATTACTCATTTCCTCTAATGTTTGACTTTGAGAGGATTCTATCTTTGCCTTTCACTTGTCTTGGATACGTTGTGTCTCTGGTGCTTTGCCTGCAGCCACCATATTTGTTTCTATCTCTAATGCATCTGTTTGGATCTGATCAAGGGTTGGGGATCTTCTTTCCCTTAATGTGAATCCAAAATTTGACTCAAAACCCCCTACAAAAATTATTTTTGCACCAACGGGACGGGGCTTAATCTCCACTGGAAGACTATTGTACAATTTATTAAATCTTCTGACAAATTCAACTATAGTTTCATCGGATTTCTTCTTTATAGCATTAAACTCTGTTAGTGAATACCCATGGTCTCTTTTTTCTCCCCATCTCTAGGTGAATAGGCGTTCCATCTCTTCCCAAGAAGGAATAGAGTTATTAGGAAGCCCTTTAAACCATTTTCTTGCTTCTCCATCCAAGGATTGAACAAAAAGTCTTAGAACAACATCTAGTTGTTCAACATTTAGGTTTTCTGCAAAATTACAAAATATTGATACATGATTCTCTGTTGTTTGTTCATCTTCCCCTGTAAAACGAGGAAGAATATTGAGGTATTCTTGTGGCATTTGATTCAACGGTTGTGGTAGTTGAAGAGGTGCATATCTATTCATCAAGAATGCAGGCACTGCCATGTTTTCTCCCAAATTTATTGAACCTTGATTACCAACAGATGTGGAACCTGACTGAGGGGTAAATGGAGTGTGCAGAGGTGGTAATGTAGTTATAGGTTCGGGGTGAAAAATTATAGCAGATAATGGAAAAGTAACACTCTAAAGACTGCTCTTGATAGTTGGGTTCTTGAAATGAAGATGATGAAAAAAGTGACTCTTGATCAAATGAATGTTTGGGTGAGTTGTTGCCTGATGCAGGCAGTGTACGAATCGGTGTAAGGGGGGTTTTAGACCTTCTAACCTTCTTAGAAACTAGCCTTTCAAGATCTGAAAGGGCTTGAACCTTCTGTTGTGAGGTGTCTGATCTTGTATGGGGCCTTCTTGGAGCCAGAGTTATTGCTTTTATCCAAAACAGCCAAAAATTTCCTCCTCACTGAACAACCAGAGGAAACTATTGAAAACCCAGGGAAAAGTGTTCTTGTCTTCTCTCCCTGGCAGCGGCGCCAATTAATGTTGTACCTTAAGAAACCAATTTCTTGGCTGTGTAGAAATTGTTCTTAAGACATTAATGTTTATAGTTATTGTCACTTGTTTGTCACTTAATTGTATGTTGTGTTCTCAAATGAAGGACCTGGGAGACTTGGTTTTTAACCTTCAATACTTAGGTGACAAGAAAATATCATAATGTCATTTGATTATTGAATATAAATTATGAATGAAGAAAGCTTGAATAAGTCATAGACGATATGTTAATTTACACAAGATCTACTATCTGTGACACTTGAAAAAGTTATAGATAATATGTTGTCTTACACAGAAACTACTATTTGTAACTTAGAAGAATTGCAGAGGTGTGAACTTCAAGTATAGGAGCGCTCTTTTAAGGGATTTTAACTTCATTTACATAAGCAAATAAAGACCTGTAGCTTCATTACCATACTTAAAGGAAGAAAACATAAGATGACACATAACAAAGAAGTCACAAAATCATACCCAACAATGTATGGAAAACTTCTGATTCTTTCATTAACCAACAGTTGTATCAAGAATTCACTAGCCTAGTATCGAGGTTCTCCAAAATTCGAACCCCTTCTTTCTAAATTTTCCTCTTATTATACATTATGAGACAGTTGGTAATCACCAAAATTGTCAAACTACTTAACTATTTTCCTAACTATCTAAAGTAAAATTATTACAGAATATTACACAGAGGGCAAAAGACACCTCATTCTAAAGAACATAAAATAACAAGAAGTAACGGAAATGACAAGATGATGGTCATTCGTTGTTCGAATCTATATCTTGAGCCTTAATGTGGTAGTGGATGAAGGGCGGAAGGCTTTGGGAGCACTGCGGGGGGTGAAGAATATATGGGAGCCTCAACGAGGTTGAACCCCCATGGTGATTTTTGACCGCACATTTCAGTCAACCGTGTTAACGTCACGGTCAACTGCGGGGGTCGAGATTTGACTAACATTCATGCTCATTGCTTCCCCGCAATGCACCTTAAAGTACTTATCAAACTATCGCTTGATCACGCTTCATGAACCTGTATGACATTTAAATGATGGGTCGGGCCCACGGAACTTTAAAGAATTAACACTCTGATTCATAAAACCTGTCGCGTCCGCCTTTTCAATGCACCTTTGACTCCCTTATGGACCCGATAGGACATAAAGTTGTATTTAATGATTTATCGGGTCCGATATTAAAGATAGAACCTGATGATTTTCCGACCCGATATCCATCACGATATCCGTCGAATCCCATTTCTTTCGATGGACGGCTGAGATTGGCCCGGACTTCAGCAAATTTAAACTGTGTTTGATACACCGTCGCATCCGATCTCCAAAATAAACCCATTCTGGTTAACTTATGTGATTACCGTTGGATCTGTGGCTTGTTGATCGGACGGCCCAGATCTTCTCGCGGGTTTGTCACTTTCAAAGCCATTGAAAATATAAAATCAACCATTTCTTTCATATTTTTTTATTTTTCTTCCATTTTATAATAAAACTTAAATAACAATGGACAATGGATGCTACAACACACACCAAGTCCAATCCGACCAAATACATAAAATGCAGGAAAACTTCAACCGTCCATTCATCTGGTCCAGGGCATTTATCTTTCATAAAAGATTTTAGAACCGAATGTACTTCCGCCAGATTGACCGGCTTGTATAACTCCTCATTTTTTCCTAAATAGAACATGGTGGGATATGAATCTGATCCCCATATCTCATCCTCTATATATGTATTCCCTCTTGCTTTGTAGGCGTCCTCAAAAAAGGTTACCGCTGCATTTTGAATCTTCGGGAAGGTATGTACCATGTTTCCACTTGAGTCTTTAATATTCCAAATGGTATTAACTTGCCTCCTATAGTTAGCATACCTATGGAAAAAAATTGTATTTATGTCCCCCTCTTTTAACCACAACGCCCTGCTTTTCAGTCTCCATGTGACCTCCTGTGTGTGAAGGATATTTTGCTTCCTATCCTCCAATTCCTTGATGCTCCTAATGAGATCCGGAGTAGGATTCCTAGCATCCAGTATCCTACCCAATTTTTCCGACTACATTTTAATATTTGTTAGCTCCTTAATCATGTTCATTTTTTTCTTGCACTCCCATTTCCTTACTTCTGCTTTTAAAGAAAGTGGCTTTCCATAAATGACCTACATGGGGGGGTTATCTACATCTCTGTGATGACTCCAGAAATACCAAATGAGAGAGTTAAAGTCTGCATATTCGGGCCAGACCCAAATGAACTTGAAGGGCACACCCAAGCACAACTCTTCCCTCCTCCATAGTAATGTGATAGGCAGGTGATTAGAAATGTAAGTTTTCAGAACCTCCAATTGAAGAAAACCTATTCTCTCCATCAAATCTTCATGAACCAAGAATCTATCCAATCGCTTCGCAATATGTTGTGATATGACCCTGCCATTGTGCCAGGTGGGTACAAATTCCTGTGGCCGAATGTCTATCATATTATTATCACAGAAAATAGATTTGAGTCGATCCACCAATGGATCTATCCTACGAACCAAGCCCCAACATTCTTCCAGCATAATGGTGGCATTAAAATCTCCTTCCACAATGAGAGATCCAATTTTTAGGATGTCTGATGATTCCATTTTGTTCCAAAAAAATATCCCTATCCCAGTATGGAACATATAAGTTTAGGATGTGTACACGGCTGGCCAATCCCCTGAGTCATCCAAAGAGAAGTATGCAAGAAAAACAACTATATGCCCGAAAATGCACCCATCGCGGATTCCACAGAGCTGTCAGTCCCCCAGAGAGCCCCATAGAGTCAACAACCACCATATTCCAATCTGGCAGCATTTTCCTAAAGTATTCTAACACCGTTTGTGCAATCGTCATGGATTCTTGTAGCAGAATGATAAGGGGATTAACAAAAGTGAAAATTTCTCTGAGGGAGAGGAATTTTTGCGAGTCCCCCAGTCCCCACATATTAAGTGAGAGGCAAAGCGTCATGTTGCATGGACCTCGGGCGACGTTGCTCTAAGGGCCCGAGGATTGAAAGAGGTACCAATAGGGATATCTATGAGGGAGGTAGAATCAACAAAATAAATCGATTTGAATTTGGTTTGCCCACAGAAATGTCTACTTCCCCTCTTTTCATTGCGTCAAATGGTGATGTTAATATCCGAGTTGGGGCTAACGGTCAGAGAGGTCCGAAGACGTTCCCGATGGAGAGACAATTTTCAGGTCAAGTGTTAGGTTTGATAGTAGGAATTCAATGTTGCTGTCAACCGAATTCCTGGGGGAGGAAAAAGGTGACGAGGGAGAGAGTGGGGAGACGTTGGAATCCAACAAATGCGAAGAAGAACAAATCTGAGCAGAACCAACTCAATGAGAAATTATAATTATTATGTAAATTGGCCTTTAGTTTTTTATTTATATGATTGTTTAGTTTTTTTTAGATTTACATTATTTATATGGTTATTTATATTTTTGCTTAGGCCGACATTAATTTGTTTAGAGAAAAAAAATCACTATTTTTATTTATTAGACACATGTCAACTCTACATTAAGCATGACATACTTACACATTCCCCTCACATTGGGTTGTAGAATGTGCCTCTCAACGCAATGAAGATTTGGCCATTAGTCATCCTATGTCTTTCTTTTATGAGGATACCAAGTTGAGGGCAGTGTTTTGGATGCCTTTATAGGATGTCTTTGTATTTTTAGAAGTCTTTTAGGTAGGTCTCTTCCTCGACAAGAGTTAGTTTGAGTCCTTTGAAATAGGTTTAGTAGCTAAGAAAAATTTATAAATATTCGAGGATTGATTTGCTTGTTTTTAGGTTGATTTGAAAATATGGGGGTCAAAGATCTTTAGCCCTAACCCCTATCCACATGACCGATGGGAGTTGTGACCAAGTGATTATCCTTAAAGGGGGCATAAGCATGGAGTTCATTCATCAAATTATCCTTGAGTCTCTTTGGATACTTTATTAGTTCTCTTGGTGGCCTTGTGGCCAGATGACCTAGTGTTCGGGGACCAGAGATTGGTTGCATGTGCAAAAAGGTTAAGGTCAATTAAAAGGCCTAATGACCTAGTGCTTAGTTAATAATCCATCAATTAACCATAGTGTTCCTATCTCTATTAATTGAGGTTTGTTAACCAGACCGACTCCAGATCATTAGATACCCTTCAAAGTTTTCCTGGTGGGCTAGTGGCCCAATGATTCGCCAACCAAACCAATAAATTGAGGAGACATATAGAATTTTCCAATAAGTAACTTTATTGAAAAAGTCATATCATGATGCTCATCACATGGAGGTTACATGGAGCCCACGTGAGCATTGTTGAACCCCATGGGAAAGCAGGTGTTGATGTGGCACGTCAACACGACATGTTGACATTATGCACTTCATCTAAGATAACCTTCTTCTATTCAAATTACTTCTTACTTAGGAAGATGTATTTTGTTTTTGTACATGAGAATATCATCATCTATGAGTTAGTGTCCTTCATACATGTATCCTATGTTTCTTACTACAAAACTCTCCATTGCCTTGATGTAGCATTCATAAGAAAAATAGTTTTAGTAATTATTTTCTTCATATCAGCGATGCAAATGTTAATTGTTTTCATTTTTAAATTACATGCATATTATTACTAAGTGTATCAACCACCTTGTTTTCTTTTATATCATGTGTATGATCTAAAAATCAAATCCATGAAGGAACTCTAACAATATTGTCCACTTAATTTTTATTAGTTGAACATGTATTTCAAGTTGTTATGACCCATTCTTAGCTCAAATTCCTCACCCATCTTGTAGTGCTTCCCATTCTTAGCTCAGATGCCTCACCCATCAAGTAGTGTTTCCACTTTTCAAAGCATGCACTATGGTAATGTACTCCAAGTCATGAGCGATATAATATTTTTATTTTTTCATGGACCTAGATTCCATGATTTCTAAACTCCAATTATGCATCTTCTCCAATTATATCTTCATCATGGAAATTGTCTTACAAGTTTTATACATCTTGTAGGTCATCCATGTTGATAATTTTTTGCCAAAATAATCCTAAATTCTTTGTTTGCTATTTAGTAAATGTTTTTATTAATAGAAGCAAGTTTCAACAAAGATTATGTTCATATTTGTTCTTGCATGAATGCACTTTCCAATAGCTATAAATTTCCTTGACTCCAATGAGATTCATCGTTCACTCTGAAACTGAGGGTCTTGATACTTCTTTTATATTCTTTTGTTGGTGCAAATTATGGCCCAAGACAAACTTTTCGCAGTATAATGTGGAAAAAAAAAAGGTGATCTTTAGAATAATGTTTATATCGGATGATAATCATGCATTTAGTGATATTTATTATGATGATACATTGTCTCAATCAACTTTCGTGCCTCTCAATATGGAAACTTGTCACCTTTTCCACTTTTTGACTTCAGGTGGAGTTTCACATCTCACAAACTATGGGGATTGCAAAATTCTCAGTAGGGTGAAGTTGTTCAAAATGTAAAGGAGATTAGAGCACGATTGCAATAAGTTTTCCAAATGAGTCATATTGGATCATTTTCCTCCATTTTCTATTTTTTGTGAATAATGTAAAGGAGATTAGAGCACGATTGCAATAAGTTTTCCAAATGTGCCATATTAGATCATTTTTCCTCCATTTTCTATTTTTTGTGAGCAGTGTGTCTATGAGTAGCACTTTCTTGAGAAATCCTATGAATTATTTCAGTTCCTTAGACCAAGTTCTAATTTTAGATACAAACCCTTATTAGGTCACCATTGGCCCTTTTATTGTATCAATATGAACCTTTCTTATTTTGATGCCACGAGTTCTCTAAATTGAAATCTTTTCATTATCTTCAATTCTAAGATGAACTACAAAATTATGATCAATCACATTTCGCTGAAAATTTGTTTTATGGAAATTCATTTCAAATTTTACATAAATATGCATAAACATGCCAAAGCTACGCAAATATATTTTTTCCATTTTATACTCTTCCTTTTTAAATCGAATCATTGGAGTCCTCATCAATTTTTTATCAACACAATTTGTGTCATTGTCATAATGATTAGTTTGCTTCATAAGGTTTATTTCCCCATCATATATTTTTATCATTGTGTTCAGATTATTATTCCAATCACTAATGGTATCGAGTAATTAAATGACTCTTCTAGGTGAACATTTTTTGCCTTTAAAAAATAATTAATTTTCTAATGGTTATTTCTTGATATTTATCTCGATGATTTTTTTTACTTCAAATAGTCAAATGTTCAAATTTTCTCGAGAACCCTCCATTGAAAACAACTTATGTCTTCTTCATTGAAAATTTCCATTGCCTCATGTTACCCACAATCTTTTGATGACTAAGTTTCAATAGTCACTTTCAATACTAATTTATGTTGCTATACTTCGTCAATTTTTTCAAGATTTTCTATATTTTTTCTCAAACTTACACCATCGAAAAGCATCGGTCCTACTATTAGAGGTGTTGGTCTCATGCATACTTTTTTCAAACACCCAATAAGTAACTATCTTGTAATTGTCATTTTTAATGGTCATTTTCTCTTTTTTAACACAACCATTATTAAAATTATCACAAAGACCACCTCATTTGAAATGTTGATGCTTCCATTTGGGATTGGAGTTAAATTTTGTCTCCAAACTTTCCTTGATTAGTAAAATGGGGGTCATTCTCAATGATGATGTTTATTGGAGCATCAAGGGTCAAATTTTACAGAGTCATTGGGTTTGCTTCTTGGGAAAAAATTGCAAATTTTCTTTTCTTAGCCAATCTCACTTAACAAGAATGGAACACTTTGCATATCAATTGAATACATGCATAGAACCTGATGGGTCAGCTCTAGTGGTTGAGAACTACGATTTACTAGCAAGAGTTATCAAGGTCAAGCCCCTAGGTTGGTTATATATATGTACTTTGCAGGACCCACTCAATGTCCCTACTACGTTAGATTTCCAAACACTATAACCAACTGATTTGCCCTAGGTACCATCCTCAAAATGAGAAGTTCTTAGGGATTTACCTAGGAATTGTATTTGAGGGGAAAAAAATTCACTTCATGCATATATTACCACTGCACTACGCCAGATGTGAAAATTGAACCTCCTCAAAAAAACTAAATAATTGTACATGCCATGGGAAATACTACATGCTATAGGTTTGCACACTTTGTGGGCATTGAAACCTAGACATCTTCAAATCATAACGTATTCATTACGTTAAGCTTTTCAAAAGCTTCAACACTATAATCTTGCTCTAATGCCACTCTATCACACCCATATATGCTTTTCACATTGAACAAGAAGTTCCCACTTCACCATTCTATATAATTTTCATCATTGACCATGTTGGATTTCTTGACTCTAAATTCACACTGGGCTTCCAACAACATCATCAAATTCGCAATATGAAATATATACATAACATATTTCTTCACGTCTAACCATCAAACTCAAAAAGTTTCCATTGCAATGTTCATATCCCAAACAAAGTTCATTGATTAAATTAAAAAATTACAAAATAGAGAAATTGAACATATGTTAATGAAAATGAGTGATCCACCTCCCAATGGTAGGTATCTGTTCTAGATTCCACCCACAGATCAAGCTACATGACCACAAGGGCAAAGAAAAGTTAATGTGCTTTGTTTCTCACTCAACCCAACCAACAATACTCTTGACATGAATTCTTTCACCATATGCTACTCTAGGCACCTTGCTAATCTTCAATCAGTGATGGACCTTTGGACCTCTTATTTTAGTGAATCACAATGTTGTCTTAGGCATTTCCTTTCTCCACAATATAGTGCCCTTGAGAAACCAACCCACCGAGTGCTCTATTGCGAGAAAAAAGGATCCAACCATTAATTGTCTTATGGGAAAACCAAGTCATTTCATATACAAAGAAGAACCAACATAGAGAAATTGGTAACAAGGTTCTAGGCTTGTCCCATCTTCTACGTTCTTTCTACAAACCTGGATTTCTCCCAAAATTTGTAATTTTCTAGATTCTACCCACCACCAAACTGTATGGCTTACTACAAACTAACACAAACTCCTAAATTCATGGTCTTCCTTATGTAAGTTGCAAAGATAAAGATGGGTTTCAAATTTAGAGGGTAACCCTATTTCCTTGAAGAATGGGTAGTAACAACGAAATAAAAAGAATCTCCTCGTAAACAAATATATATTATATATTTCCTCTTTGCATGAAGCATAAATTCTTGAGTAAAAACAAAATAAGTTATCATATGGTCAAATATGGTGAAAGGTGGATGGATTTTCCTTAAAATGTGGTGGAGCATTCAAGAGGTGACACTCAGCAAAGTATGTGTTTTCCCTTGTGCCTTTCCTCTTCTTTTCTTATAGGCCCATAGCAAAGTATGTATTTTCCCTTGTGCCTTTCCTCTTCTTTTCTTATAGGCCCATAGCACCCTTGTGCTCCTAGAAACCATATTAATGTTTTTGCATAATAAATTATGCACACGATTTTTAAACATGACTATAAACAACACCAACATTACCCCATGATATCTTAGAACAATAAACATACACCATAAATAGCTCAAACTCATGACCATTCTATAGTCAACCCTTTGCCTTCGGAAAACTTCCAACGACAAACTAAATAACCCAAAATCGATAAGCCGTGACATTTCAATCTAAAATAAATTCACTATTTATTAATAAGTTAGGGAGAAAATTACCAAATAAATGACTTCAAGATTCATCCAAAGATTTGTTTTCCCAATCAACACATTTTATCTTTTGATTGTGCATTTAGTTTAGAAGTCTTTAAAATTAATATACCTTTATACATTAAAGGATAAAGGTAGGTGGATATCCTTACCCAAGGAAAGATCTACCTTTCAAGCCCTTACTTGAGTTTTACGCTCTCAACTAAAAGTTTCTAGAATTATTCATGTGATTTCAAAGAAGACTTTTCAATACCCAACTAAATAAGCCCTTCAAAAAATCATGTGATTATTAAGTTGTTCAAGGTATTATTGATATAACATTTTAAGATCTTTTCTTTTTAAACCATGGTGAATCAGCAACTCATTTGAGTGATCTACGTCAACTCTATTAGCCGCTTCTATAACACCAAGAGTATATCCAACAGCGCACAAGCTAGATATATCAATAACTTGTGACTTCGCAAGAGCTAAAAAGAGCAGCTTACCCAAATAAAGCTAACTCAAAGAAAGTCTTACAAAGTCTTTATTCTAAATGAACTTTTAACTTAGAGCACTTGTTGCTTATAAACCAAATACATTAGCCAGCAATGTCATTGCACAATTATTAAAAAAATTCAAATATTTGATTGTTAAGTTACAAAATTTACACCGTCTAAATAAAATATAGATTAAAAATTATTTAATTACAAAATGATCAGCTTAGCTTCAAAGAGAAGGGCCCCTGTAATAAGCCTTCTCTATAATCTAAAAACATCACAACATTTATTTCAGTGTTATATTTTTCCCTGATTATTTTTTCAAACCAATCAATAAATGTTAAAAATAAAAGATCTTATTAAAAAATTAATATCGATCAAATATCATACATATGGAATGTCACAATGCAATGCAGTAGGATGGTCTTATAGTTAGTCCTATGATTTTGGCCTTGCCTTATAGTTAGTCCAAATCTATCTTAGAATTAGTCCTATGATTTCGGCAATTATCTATCTTAAAGTTAGTCCTATGATTTTGGCAAAATCATATTATTGGATAGAAACTACTACACCCTCCATCTACTTCAAGCATTCCATATTATTACAAGTTATGTGCTTTCATGAGACCAGCAATTATATTATAAGCTACTACACCCTCCATCTACTTCAAGCATTCCAGATTATTACAAGTTATATGCTTTCATGAGACCACATACGCTTGTCCCACTTAAATCACTGTCTAATCATTGGTAATTTAACTTTTTCCATCCCCAATACATGTTCCTAATTTAGGATTAAGTTAAGAAGATCATCGATCGAGGATTCCATTTAGTCCGGCCTTTTGCTCTCGGAACTTTGATAGCATTCGACATCGGAAACTCCTAACATTCATTTGAACCATATCGCTTCATCTGCTATACGCCATATGCATTATGCATTTTAGATAAGAAAAATTACTATTTATTATAATATTCTTAAAATCTAAATCATTCATAAAAAAAATAGTTGAAAGAAAAAATAGGGAGTATTAATGTAAAACAAAACCCCATAACAAGGATATGTCACTGTTGCAAGATAGCATGTAAGATCACTAGATAAAAAATAAAAACCAAAAACAGCCAACAAGACATGACACCAAAACTGCCTGTGACGATAGTACCAGAGTAACAATGCTGTTACATTAACAAAGAGACTTGAACCCCGAGTCAGCTTCCAGATTGGCAGAAAAAGCAGATATTAACAAAATCTACCCCACCCATATGGCATGAGTTCCAAAGGGATAAGGCCACGGGCAAGTCCTGAGCACTTTCGCAGAATAACTACCCCTTGGACCTAACCACTATGCCAAAGCAAGTTGGCTCTTTACAGTGCAACATTTGACAGCATCTTTTTTGAAGCACCTAACAAATAAATAAATAAATACTTTTACCAAGGGAGAAGATCAGGAGGTCAAATCCAAAACCACATTGGAAATCTTATAATCATTATCAATAAGTTCTGGAAAGTGAATAAGAATTATCTAATACACCAAATCTCGCAATCATAAGAGCTAAAACAGATTCTCTCCCTGTAACATCATCATTGAGACATACAAACAATCTATCACATCTTGAAACATGTCACCTTTCTATTAATACAAAACATAAGATGGAAAACGGAGATACTGAACCCTCTGCAATAACAAATTTGTCTGAAGGAGATATTGGAGGTATGATTCGACGAAAAATTATTGTGTTCACTACAAAAATGTGAGCAGCAATTTTACAAATGGCATATTTCACCATATATTGTAATAATTTGCTCTAAACAATAAGAGACTCTCCATCAGGAGCAAATCCAAAACCTCTATCTAGTCTACGAATCTGAATTATGGAAAGCATCAATAACAATGGCTAATCAGTCCTTCCCCAGTACAATAGTGAAGAAATATAGTTTCAATACGACAGCAAGCCCTAGCTGCAACAAAAATATTCCTGCCACTATAAGGAACCATCTTTCACTGGCAGTTTTGATGTGACTTCTGAGATTAATGGCAAGAAAAGTTGCTGACATCAACCCTGCAACACCAACTACTACCCATCTAAATATCTCCAATGGAATAACAGACAAACACTGCAAGCCAAGCCAACATATCCATCAGTAATCCAATATAAATTAACATATAAATATGCCTTCAGAAAGTAATAAATCAAGACAAGCTTGAAAAGTAGATTTACAGCACAATTGTCCAAGGATTCACAACTCGCCTGCAAGGACAAAAAGTACTTACTGATGCAGGGATAAACACAAAGAGAGAATAGCCATATAAGCACCAAAGGTTTACAAGTCCTGATGGTACTGAGAAATATTTGAGGACAAAGTAGAGCAGGAGAGGTATAACAGAAACATAGCCATAAAATAGCCCAGCCGACCATGTGACCTGATTAATGTCATAATCCCAATGTTTGTGATGTTTCTTGTGAGCTATATAACCTACTAAGTTCCCCAATGCTGCAGCAACAAGTATCAGAGTACTGCAAATCCAGAATGGGCCATATCTGTTCACATCAATAGATCATAGAGATGATATGTCAATGCCCATAGTAAACTTTACATATATTTGGTACAAAATAAATGCAACAAACAAGCCTTGTGACAGTTTCTGACATTTCTGTATAATATTGTAGAGAAAAACATAGTCGACAGCAAAATAAACGTGCAACAGATACTACAGTATGTCGCATCTGTAGAATTTTAAGATAGACGGAAAAAAATACTATACTCCAACATAGATTATAATTTGAAAATTTCTCGAGTGTTTTGAGTAAATATGCATTTGGAAAAATTTTCCTTTAGTGTTTGTGTGTTTGAATTAGTAAACTTATATAATTAATAATATGAAAATTCATTTAGAGTTCTGAATAAATGGGTATTTGAAAGTGTAGAAGAGCAGTATAAGTTGTCTAAAGTGTGTACCAAGCAGCATGTAAGTTGGACAAATAATAAAATGAGATCTTCTTAAGAATAACTTGTACACATAATCTTCAACCTCTTCATGCAAAGGAATTATGAAGTTAGATATGATAGCATAGTTTCCCATATTAGGTTGTTCCATTATAACTTCATTATGGGGGTTCTTGGGGTCTTCAACATGGAATCTTCTTTCAGGCTCTCTGTTAAGTCTAACAAATCCAGTACCTCTAGGAGAAGGAATCGTAGCATATGGCCAATTCATCTGAATACTCTCTCCTAGATCAGAAGCCCACTTTCTTGATAACAACATACCCCAAGCATCTGGTACATCAACTACAACAATGTCCATCACAATCATTATATCAGTGTATACTGGCAAATGCACTTGCAAATCCTTAATTAACCCATGAACCTCAATCTTCTTGGAATCCATGGCACATATGTTGTAATATGGTCTAGATATTTTCAAATTGAGCTGCTCCATGACCCTCTTAGTCATAACATAAGCTCATGCACCAGAGTCTAACATGCATTTATATAATCGAATACCATTAACAAGGTAATGAAGAACGACTGATGATCTTTATTATCCAGATCTGTACTTTGCAAATATACCAGAGCATCCTGATAGACAGTACTAGGGTTCTTTTCATGAGTGTCATGTCCCCAGTAAATAATTTTGCTAAGGAGAATTCACAATTTGCAATTTTGGCAATTAACAAATATTTTGGCATTTAAACTTAGGAGAAGAAGTAAACTTAAAATGTTAGTGGATTGTGGGGGCCACCAAAAAGGGAAAATCGAACCCCTTAGGAGAAATCGAATCACAAGGGAAGGAAGGGAAAATGGGGGTCGAATTAGTGGAGCCCGCAAGGAGGAGAAGAGCAACAATTATGAATAGAAGGGGAGAACTTCATTTGGGGACATTTTGATGGTGCAATTTTCAGAAATAGAGTTTGCTTGAGCTGTTTAGCCAAGTCAACCAGTTCTACTAGGCACAAAGGATTTCCAAGTGGAAAATGCCAACTCTTCTTCGGTGAACCTTCAGTGTCACCCTAGGAGAGCATTGAAAGAAGAATTGAGCATTTGTTGGACAGAATTTCGCAGGCTTCTCTCAGCAGTGCGAGTTCCAGGAGGGTGCAGAAGGAATTTTCGTGGAGCTAAGGGAAGAAGGGAAATAGTGGAGTTCATATTTGTCCAATTGATCTTCTAAACTTTTAGTGCTTTATAATTTACGATTCCGTTTTGATCCTCTCTCCAGTATCCTGCCAAGTCAGTTCCTATGCTGCAAGGTCCATATTTAAAAATGAGAAACGAATACCATTATTAAACAACTCAAAAATTCCAGAATCAACTGGAAAAAAAATAATTTCAGATTATCAGATACAGCAAGACCAGGTTAAATCATATGTCGTAAAGGCTATAATAGTAAATTCACCATGTTTCCGAAGAAAGAAATCCCGTAGATAAGACATAATATTTACACATAAAACTATCCTTAGTAACAGCAAGATTGCATTCCCGACAATGCAGAACAAATTTAATAGAAAGACAGCCTAAAAAAGCCCTATGTCAAACCAGCCAGTAAAAATTCTTACAAATCTGGGTTGTGAACAGTCCTCTCTGAAAAGGTGCCTTTATATGGAAGAAGAGAATCCCGAATCCTCTCCAAGACATCAGAGGTATCTACATTGAAGTAAGGCTGGTAAGGTGCAACACCAAAATATCTCTGCCAGCCACTAGACTGATTGTCATCTTGACCTCCACCAGAACCAGGCTTTGAAAAAGAATCTGCACCAGAGGAAAAAATATCTCAATATGCATGAAGTTCCTTATATAGTAAAGACATAAAGAAATTATACACCAAATCATCATATCTTTCCCTTGGAATGTTGAAAGAAACAAAGAGAAAAACCAAACGTGTTACCTTACTCAGGAAGGCGAGAAATCCAATCTGAGAAAGTTTGAATGTATGGAACCGTATAAAGTAATAGAATTACTTGTCCACCAAGAGATGGAAAACCTGCCATGAGTGAATGGGAAGGAGGATGAGAGGCACCTGCCTCCCTCTCACCCACAAACTATGGTGCAGGAAACACTTAGGGAACAGTCATATCCCATATGTTTCTGTACAGAAATGTGGAAACACGAGTTGTACAGACCAGAAACGTGTTTCACTCAGTACACATGCATCCCACATGTGGGAAATGTGTTTTGTACAACCTGAAATGCATTTCCAGGTCATATGACTGTTGGACACTGTCCATACAGTGCAGCTCCAAAACATTTTCGCTGATATTTTACTTGGTTTTTGAGTGGATTTGACCAAAAATGCTAACAAGTAGAAGCTAACATTTCTTTTATCTTTCCTTTTCTATCCCTTACCTAAATTTTAACATTACCATTAAATGTTTCAGGATGTTTGAGAGTGGTTCCAATATCAACATACTTCATATGGAGAAAGTAGAATTTCATATTGTATCTTCACATGGGTTGAACACCTTAAGAAAAAACACTCACACATATAGATCAAAGATCAATACACTGATGTTTATGTGGTTAAAACAAAGGGGGGTCCAGTTCACTGCCCTAACCAACATGGCCACTTGAAACAATATATTAATGCAAAAAGAGTCGGTATTGCACAGGGACGCCTCCCCCAAGGTGCGGGGCGCACTCCGCACGTTTCCCACACACCTTGCACAAGGGGACACCTGAAAAAATGTTTACCCCCATCCCCCTTTTGGGGAAACTCAGAGATACGCAGGGGAAAATGTTTCCCCAATGTGGGGGATGCGTCTCACAAAAAGGGGTGCTTGTAAGCCTAATATTCAACCCTAGCGCCCTATTAATGCTATGTAATTAATGGTAATGTTTAAAAGTGGCATTCTCCTTTATCTTTCATTTTCATTCTTTTATTTAAATTTTAACATTACCAGTGATTGACACGGGATGTTTGAGAGTGGTTTTGACCTCACTGGATTTCATATGGAGAAAGAAGAATTTTATATCCCACTCAAAATCCAACAGACTTTACAGTTTTCAGGTGTTCAAGATTGGGGGAATTGCAACATTTTCATTGGATTCTACCATGTATGAGAGTATGGAACTAGCATTTAATCAAGAGCACCAAGCACTCTATGTACCTTGATGTTGGTGGCATTGATTATTGAACTCCTCTATCATGACCCTAGTAAAATTGTACCTATCACTCAAACAAAATCTCAACTTGCCATGATAGGCTTTTTCTATCTTATTTTAACACTTAGAGGGTAATATTGATGATGAGGATTTCAATATATGCAATAACTTTGATGATATGTAGGTATTTGTTGTAGCATGAATTTTTTTGGATAATAGAGGCCATCGAGAGCCTCTTTGTTGATGTACTTTGTGTGAAATATGGATTGCACTCAGTGCTTATTTTGTTATATGCACCACCCTTGCTATATATATGAGAAACTTTGCATATTTGTGTATAATGTTTGGATTCATATGGACGGACATGAATATTTACATTTTTTTTTTCAAAATTTGAATATTTATGTACTTTTTGGTTGAATAGTTTTTTGGTCCCGTTTCTTTCCAGTTCCCAATTTTGGGGTCAATCGATTCAATCAATGGTTCAGTTTTGATAACATTGGTTCATTGTCCATTGTTCATTTTTAGTTTTAACTTTTCAGTCTTGACTCTAGATACTGATGACTTTAGAACAAGTCTTTCACTCCTCACTTTTTACCATTTTTCAATTTCAGTAATTTCAATTTACTATTCCAGTCTTCGAACTTTAATATCTACAATTTTGCTTAGTACTAATCAGATTGCAGGATAATAAATGATGAATTTAAATCAATGTACACAACATTTTACTATTTTTATTTCATTGAATCATTTATGATGTATGAATCAATGTATTTCGTTATTGAATTTGAATTTGAATCATGATTATTATACACACACACACACAAACCTGACATCCCCCTTGAGCATCTCCACATTTCCGTGTCCCACTATCCCCAAAACTTGGTGGAACATTGAAAAGAATAGATTACATCAACATCTCTCACAATTGATTGATTACAAATCACCCTCCATGTTATTAAAATAGAGATCATGGACCAATCAAGTTTTAAGCCATGGATTAAGTGTCTTTAATATTGAGAAAGTGTTTAAGCCGTCAAATCACTCATGCCAATAACATGATTGTCACCATTTGATTTAGAAAAGTACAAAAGCACACTTTATTCTAATATTACATTAGACCAGGTTGATATGAACCAAGCCCTAGTGTCTGAATATCATAACATTCCCCCTTAAGAACAACTTGGGATAGGGTTGAAGGATTTACAAAGTGACAAAAGGAGAAGGAAGGAGGTGACAAAATCTATCCCCTCTTAATGACAACTTCTTGAACACCTAACGTAGAACAAAGTTTTGGAAACTTCACAGCTATGAGGGGATTCATAAAAATGTTAGCAACTTGATCATTTGTTCAACAATAGAACAGTTCATTTTTTGAAGAAGAATCTTGATGAAGTGCATGTGTAGCTTGATGTGCTTGTTGCACTAATGTTGAACTGGATCCTTGGCACACTAAATGGCACTTTGATTGTTGCACCAAAGTTTGGTCGGATGCTGCTACTAGAATCCAAGCCACACGGTTTCTTGACTTGTAAGAACTATTTCTCAGTAATTCGCTTTTGTTGAAGAAAGATCAAGGGCACTTTACTTCTTACAAGCCCAAGTGATAGGTCAAGAATCAATGTTGAAAACATATCCTATGGTAGACTTTTGATCATCAAGGTCATTAGCCTAATAGAAATCTGTAAAACCAAGGAATGGCTCCTGAACTAAACTTTATGCCAAACTAAATTGTACCTCGAATGCACTGAAGCATCCATTTTGCTGCTTTCCAATGGTGGGTTTCATGGGGTTCTTCCATGTAGAAACAATGAAGCCTATTACCCCTCTTTCAGCAAGGGTAATATGAATAGATTTATTTTTGGAAGCACCATTGTAAGCCCAAGGAATGCAAGTTTAAAGCCCCTATAAAGTCCTATGGGATGATGATTATGTGAGAGTATGTTTTAGATCCCCAATGGTGGATGGTCATGCCCAATCCTCTTAGCTTCATCTGCATGGTGCTTGGGTTTAAAGCACTGCTAACATTCCCCTGGTGGGCCATAAATCCCTGTGTTGATGGGCATTCTTATGTCTTGAGGTGGAATATGGGCATTATAAAGGTGGAACGTATTAGGAATCATGATTTATGGGAACACTCAATGTCTTGCCTATCGTACTTTTTCCTTCATTTCCACTTAATTTCGACACACCTATTTGTTCCCCACATGGTTGTCTTATTGAGTCTATAGGCATTCCTTGGCCTTGGTGTCTTCATCTTGTCACAGTTCATCGTGGCAATCTCACATTTTCCAACATTTTATGTTTCCGAAAGCAATTTGTGGATCCCAATGCCCAAGTTTTAGGGTCTTTAGTCAACAAAGTCTATGCCACCTGGTATTTTTCATAATGATAATCCAAAAGGAAGTTATGCTCAGTTCAAGGAGGCCATTCTCCTTTTGTGGCATGTGTGGGCTTCTGAGAGGGTTTTGGAGGTCAAATGAGGCAAGTGAGCAGTCAAAACTCATCTACAATTTTGTTGCAAGAGAACCCATGTTCTGGAATCCTCATATCAACAAGGGTGTTGGAGATCTACACTTGGGATCACTTTTCTAGGGATCGACAAAATGTGTGGAGGCCAGGAGAGCCTTCCAAGAGAAGTCAAAGGGAATTTTGGCCAAGTTAAGGTTGGAAAGTCAAGCAAAGTCAATTTATTTAATGTAAAAGGAAAGTTACCAAGGAAAAAGGAAGAAAGCATCTTATTTCAAGCTAAGGGACCAAGTGGAACTTCTAAAGGGAAAAATTAGAGCCTTGTGGAGCAAGTTGTGGAAGGTTTGAAGGCGTGTCAATGGAACGTTGAACCTCTACTAGCCGTTGGAGGGTACTTCAACCTAAAATCACTCAAGAGTCAAGACAACTCATCAATGATCAAGATCAAGCCTTGAAACACACACCAAGCAAGCCTTTGGACCAAAAGAAAGGAGATGTCCACTTCTAGCAGTTGGGAGGATGTCAAGGTCAATTTAGAGGAATGTTGGGCCATTTGAGGGGGGGTCATTGAAGCTTCCAGGCATGCCTAATTACTTCAAATCAAATCAAGCAAGGATCTAAAGGAATGTTGTGGTTTTAGACCAAATGTAGCCCACTTAGTTGGGGCATCTCACCTCTTTAGAGAGTTTTAAGCAATATAAATGACAAAATTAATTTTTGACTTAGTCTCCATGTAATTTGTGGATGACAAGTCACCCATTTTGGGAACAAAAGGAGGATAAACGTTGAATGTCTGATCTATAATTATGGAGCTCTTACTTCTTAGCAAAGTATGTTGTGAAAATGTGAGATCATTAATGCCATAAAAAGAACATCTTTGGTGCAACATCTTATGTACAATGTGTAATTTATTTTTTCAATTCTCTCTTCTTGGCTCTTGTAAAGATTATTGTGCTTTCATAAGATATTTTGTAGGTTTTTCTCTAAATTACACAAAATTATTGGATTGATCCATTGATGGGCTACATAGTCACGTGGAGAAAAAGAGTTAAGACACTAGGCCTCACCTTCTTGTGGACTAGGGTTGTCAAAATCTAATTTTTGGACAAACCTTATCAAGGGTTACTCATTAAAGGATTAAATATCTCCTAACTTCATAGCCAGTCCATTGGCAAGAGGTTTTCCAAAGGGAATCACTCCTAGTTGAATTTGGGCACTAGTAAAAGTCTTAGACAATAATGGTGGTGACTAGTTGTAATTTTAGATAACAATGTTATGTTCTATGCTTGCAACAATTACTTCAATGCCTAGTTGTTAATTTTGGATAACAATGGTATGTTCTATGCTTGCAACAATTACTTCAATGTCCTTTTATTAGCCCAACGATAATCTCCACTTAATTTCCAATAACAATCACGTAAACCGTTGATTCACGTTGACAGTAACTGTAGATAGAACATAAACAATAAACGCGGAAGACAAGAGAACACAAGAATTTGGCTCAATCCAGGGAAAAAACCCCAAAACAAGGAAAACTGTCGATCAATTCTTCTTATTATAAATATCAAATGTTCAGCAGAGAGAGAATCCAATAATGTACAATGATGAAGTCAAAGTGAAAGTAGACTTGACAAATGATGATTCGAAACACTGTCCAAAACAACCCTGTCAAAATAGCAGTATTCCGCTTCCATTCAACAGTAGTCAAACAGCCCTAACCAAAAAGTCAACAGTGGTCAACACAACAGCAAACAGTCCACTTGGAGCTTGGTCAAACCCAATCAAATTCAACCTTCCTTGCTAGTCAAAGTCAACCCAAAATAGTCAACAAATCAACAATCAAACTTCGTCAACATAAAGTCAAAAAAGCATGCGATCAACGCAGGTCAAACAACCTAGAATTCCTCAGTTCATGTGCCAGCCAATGCAGCCTAGTCAAACAAAGTCAAACCATCCAAAATTGTAGTCAAATCTGGTAAAATCACCTTGGTCAACATTGGTCAAAGTTCAATTGAAATAGAAAAATCAACGGCAGTCAAAGTGCCTCTTGAAATCCGCACATGTTCGAGAAATAGGTTGCCTGCAACTTGTATGACCCAATCAGATGAGGAGAGAGAAGATTATGTTGTGTGATGAATGTGCCAAATGAGGTTTTTGAGGTCACTCTTCTTTATATGCTTGGAGGAAGGTCAATTTGTCCAACTTGACCCCAAGCCGACCTTGACAAATCAGTGTTTTAAGAAACGGCCGTTTCGAAACCGAAACGGCCGGGTTGATCCGAGTTAATGGCCCAAGTTATGACCCGGCCATGGAAACGGTTCAGTCGGCCGAGTCACCCATGACTCGGCCGAGTCATTGAATGACTCGGCCGAGTCATGGGTGACTCGGCCGACTCGGCCGTTTCCGATATGACTCGGCCGAGTCACATGAAACCGCCCAGCAACACGTCAAACAGCGGATTTGTAAAACTTTAATGGATTTTTAAATGGTTTTTTGGTTGGTTTGGACTCCAAATAGGTCTATGAATTTGCTAAATGATTTTTGGGGTCCATTTCCCCCCCCCCCAAACCCTATTTAACACACCCAAGTGCTCTCATTCACTCACAGCAATCTTATGCATTTGAGTGAGAGTCTTCTTTGAGAGTTAGTGAGCAGTTCTTGAGCTTGTTTTGGAGCAGCAGTGAGGAGTCTTGGAGGAGCATTGTAGCTGGAGTGAGGAGCTTCTTGGGCAGCCATTTGGAGCAGCATTGAGGAGCTGATTCTTGGAGCAAGCTTGAGGAGGCAGTTTGTGCCTGGAGGTATTTTTTTTCACCTCTATAAATCTGTTTTTGCTTAGTAAATTTTAGGTGCATATCTAGAAATCTTAGAGTGTTTTTTGTCAAATAAATGAACATTGAATCAAGGTTTTTTTTTTCATTTTCAGATTGTTTGCTTTCATTTCCTAGTCAAAAAATGGCACCTAGAGCAAGAGATCCTGCTTGGGCATATGTTGAAATGGTTGATAATCAAATGCAATGCAAATTTTGCCATAGGAAAATTAAGGAAGGTCCTGGGGGCATTAATAGGCTGAAACAACACTTGGCAGGGATTAGAGGCCAAATTACCCCATGTACCTCACCAGAAATTGGGGAGATTAAGAAGAATTTGTTGGCCAGCTTTGAGAAATTTAAAGAAGATAAGGCTAGGCAAAGAGACATACAGGCTGAAATTGGGAGGAAGAGGGAGATACAAAAAATGATCGCTGCCAACCCCCATTATGATTTTGAGGGTTCTTCCTCTATCCCTCAAACTGATCCATCCAACACTTTCCGATATGTTCCTCCATCTTTTGGTTCTATTCAAGATAAGGGAAAGGGTAGAATGTCAATGAAAAAGGGTGATGTGACTATCAAAAGTTATTTCACTCCCTCCTCTCCATCAGATGCACATGGTCCTGAAGTTAGTAAAACTCAAATGCAGCCCACTTTAGATGACCATTGGAAGAAAGAATTGAGGGAGACTGCTTGTGATTACATAGCCAGATGGTGGTATGATGCTGATATCCCCTTTAATGCTGCTCGTTCACCATATTATGAGCCTATGTTTGATGCCATACATGCTGCTGGAAAAGGCTTCAAAGGCCCTACTATGCATGAGCTAAGGGGGGTTCGTTTGTAGAAAGAAATTCAATCCATTAATGAGTATTTGCAAGAGTTCAAGGACTCATGGGCAAGAACAGGGTGTACCATCATGTCAGATGGATGGACTGATCAAAGAAACCGTACCATCATAAACTTTCTTGTCTTCTGCCCACAGGGAACCATGTTTTTAAAATCAGTTGATGCATCTAATAAGATAAAAGATGGCCACTTGTTGTTTCAGCTATTGGATCAGGTTGTTGAGGAGGTGGGGGTGGCTAATGTTGTTCACATCATCACAGATAATGCCTCTAACTATGTTCTTGTTGGTAAACTGTTAGAGGAAAAACACAAGACCATCTTTTGGACCCCATGCGCTACACATTTCATAGACCTCATGCTTGAGGATATTGGAAAATTAGATTGGGTCAAAAACAAAAAAGATCATGCCAAAAGCATAACAAAATTTATCTACAATCATACATTGGTTTTGAGCCTCATGAGGAAACACACTGGGGGCAAGGATATTATTAGGCCTGCCATAACTAGATTTGCTACACATTTTTTGACATTGCAATCTATGCTTTCCCAACATAGAAACTTGCAAAATATGTTTTCCAGTGATGAATGGAATCAAAGAAATTGGTCTAACAAACCAGAAGGCAAAGAATTGAAAAGGAAAGTCCATGAAGAAACTTTTTGGAGAAAGGCAGCAGAGATTGTGAAGCTTGCTGAGCCACTAGTTAAGGTGTTGCGGTTGGTGGATGGGGAAAGGTTGGTTATGGGCTTCATTTATGAGGCTATGGATCAAGCAAAGGAGCAAATAAAGACGGTATACAAGGATAGAGTGGCAAAGTATGGGCCCATTTGGGCAATCATTGATGAAAGATGGAACAATCAACTCCATCGCCCTATACATGCAGCTGGGTATTTTTTGAACCCACGATATCATTATAAAGCTAAGGAGTCAGGAGCTTTGAGGGGGGAGATCAGAGATGGACTGGTTGATTGCATTGAACGCATGATCCCATTGGAGTCTGATCAGCTGGAGATACACCGACAGGCCAATATCTTCAGCAATGCAGCAGGTACCTTTGGGAAGAACCTAGCAAAGATTGCAAGAGAAGCAGATGAGCCAGGTAAACAAAAATTTCAATTTTCAAATTCTTAATAGTTTTACTTTTTTTTAAAGTTTGTTAAATCGTTTATAATTTGAAAGTTAGATATAATTTGTAATTTTGTTGAGCTAACTCATTACACTCCTATGTTTTTTGCAGCACAATGGTGGGAGGCCTTTGGTGGCCATTGTCCTGAATTGCAAAGGTTTGAAATTCGTATTTTGAGTCAAACTTGCAGTGCATTTGGGTGTGAGCACAATTGGGCTGTCTTTGAGAGGATTCACACAAAGAAGAGAAACCGTTTGGATAAAAAACGGTTAAATGATCTAGTTTATGTCCAATACAACCTTTGGCTCAGACGAAACCATTTGCTGAACAAAAGACCTGATTCAGATCCCATTGTGTTGGAAGACATTGATCCAACATCAGATTGGGTAGTGGAGAGTTGTCCAGCAGAGTTTGATCCTGATGAGGATCTTGATATAGATTTAGATATGGAGACATTAGTTGAACTTGAACATGTTGTTCAACTTCAGCCTGTTCAGTTGAATGCAGATCCCAATCCACCAGCCTCAGTCTCACAGCCAGCAAGGACTCCAGTTGTAGGTGCTTCCTCTGCTCAGCCACGATAGAAGCACAGCCGCATATCTACTCTATCTCAGCTTGCATCTGCTGCAGTTGCACAGCGTGCTAGTGGTACCACTTCTACAGTTGCAGTTGGGGATGATGATGATGAGGAGGAGCCATGGGGCCCCTGTCTGACTCTGATGATGATGATCCAGAGATTGATCGACATGATCTTGGCTCCTCTGACAGTAGCTACTAGCCAGTAGTACTGTAGTACTAGTACTGGAGTCTGGTCACCGTCACAGTTTACTTTTGTTGTAGAGGCCATTTCTAGCCTCCTTGGTTATGTGTTTTTTGTTTTGAGTCTTCGATCATGTATGACAGTTGACTATGTATTGCCATTGGGTACCATTTTGATATAATGGATTGGTTCATGAGCCTACTTTGATCATATGTTGTCTTCCATCTATATTATAATGCTGTGTGTTTGGAAACATGAATGAAAATCTTTAAAATTATGTTTAAAATCTTTAAAATTATGTTTTTTTATAAAAAAAAAAAATATTTAATGTATTTTTTACAACGACCGAGTCATTGAAATCGAGCCGGCCGAGTCATTAATGTTTCGGAGTCGGAGTCGGAGTCGATCCTCGGTCGAGTCGGAGTCGGAGTCGAAGTCTTAAAACATTGGCTACACTAGACCATTATTTCAAATAGGGACATCAAGTTCCTTGGCACCTTTTGGTCCAAACATATGGTCTCTCATGCATACCAAGTTGACCCAATCGATTGTCTTTCATCTGCAACCAGATGGAGAAATAGAATGTTAAAATTGGCAACTAGGGCCAAATTCCACCTTGGGACAACTCATTTGATGGAGATGATGATTGCATTAAATTCCTTTTTTCGAGAGGACCAAAATTGATATAAAGATCATCTAATTTGGACAAGCAGAAGTGTGTTTTTGAATTTATGCCCACACGTGCAAATTGTTCAGGTCGGCCACATCATCATGTAGGCTCATGAAGCCCAATGGACATGTCACTTCACCCTTAACGACTTGTATAAATACAGGTGACCTCTCACATCATTTGGCATCATCACTCACACATTCTTCTCTCTCCTTCTCTCATTGGTTCGTACAACTATTGGGCATTCTCTCTCTCTCACACGTGTGGCACAAGGAGATCGAATTTTTGGACAGAATTGTAGGGTCAACAATTTCAAGAGTTGACCAAGTTTGACCAGGGACTCTTTGACCAACTTTGACTACGATTTTTGAAGGATTATTTATGTTTCTCTAGGCCGCATTTCTCGGCACAAAAATCGAGAAAATTTGGGCACTTTGACCAAGGTTGACTGCAACTTTGACCACAGAAAATTATAGCAGACTTTCTCTCTCCTTTGACCAAATTTGATTGGACTTTGAAGGATTGTTTTGGGCTGACTTTGACCAGCAAGGAAGGTTGAATTTGACTGGGTTTGACCAAGCTTCAAGTGGACTGTTTGACTATTGCATTGACCATCTTTGACTTTTTGGTTAGGGTTGAGTTTGACTGCAGATTTCACAAGGTTGTTTTGACTTTGATTTGGCAACTCAATTTTGACTTTTCTACTCTATCTCTTTAATGAACATTTGATATAATAAGAAGAAGAATTGATCAAAGGGTTTTCCCCACATTGGGGATTTTCCCTGGCATCTGCCAAATCTGGTGTCCTCTCGTCTTGGATTGTCTTCTGCATTTTTTTTATGTTCTATCTACAATTACTGTAAATGTGATTTAGGGTTAATGTGATTGCTATTGGAAACTAATTTGGAAATTGTCATTGGGTTGCTTAGAAGTACATTGAAGTAATTGTGCTAAGCATAGAACATACCATTGTTATCTATATTTAAGATGGTATTGGAGCCCAAGTGAAGACAAAGCCCAACAAGAGAGAGAAAAGCAATCACCAAGAAAGGTATATTGGACAAGTTTCAATGGTTTCCTCATCTTACTTCAAGACTGAGAACAAGCTCAATGACAAATCTAACTATCATGCATGGAAAATGACTTTGGACCTGACTTTGGAGGAGCATGAAGTATTGGACTATGTGCAGGGAAAAGTGGTGGAGCCTCCTTCAAATGCACCAGCTGCTGCTAAGACGAAGTATAGAAAAGGTGAGGTCAAAGAAAAGAAAATTTTGGTTGATTCTATTCAAAAGCATTTGGTTGCCTATATTTCTGATTTGGGAACTTCTAAGGAAATATATGATAAGCTGGTTGGGATGTTCAAAGTGAACAATGCAAATCAAATCCTCTTTCTCAAAAACAAGTTGAAGGACATCAAGATGGATAAAGGGGAGTCCATCCAATCCTACTTCATGAGGATCACACAAATCAAGAATGACCTTTTATCTATTGGAGAAGTTATTGCTCACAGGGAGCTCACTCTCATTACACTTGAGGGTCTTTCAAGAGCATGGAATGTGTTTAACACCACCATTCTAAACAATAACAAGATCCTTGTTTCAATGAATTATTGGTTGGTTGCACTCAAGAGGAGACAAGGATGGTGGAGAGAGACAAGCCTTCAAATGGAAATGAACCCACTGCTTACTCCGCTCATGCAAAGAAGAAAAATAATGTTGGTTCAAGGAGACAAGGTCAAGGATTCAAAGAAGGAAGAAAAGGAAGGTGTTTCAATTGTAAAAGGTTCGGCCACTATGCTAGAGAGTGTCCTCACAAGAAGAACTCTCAAAGGGATGACGACAACCGGAGTGGGATACCATCATGATCTTCTGCAACAACCAGAGTGGGATTCGCCCTTCAGAGAAGCCTGTGTTCCATGACCACAGCAAGCATATTGATATCAAATACAACTTTATCCGGGATATGGTACAGCGAGGAGCAATAAGGCTACAACGCATCAGGACTGATGAGCAGGTCACAGACATCCTCACGAAGCCCTTAGGGAAGGTCAAATTCTTAGTCTTCTGAGAGAGACTTGGAGTCGTGGAAAGACACTCCCATGAGGGTCCCGCTTGAGTTCCACATCGAGCTCTGGGAGCTCCTGGGGGCTTGGGGTACTTCTTGGATCTATGAGCGACCATAGGGTGAGTGGTTCACCTTCCCCTATTGGTGAGCTATGTACAGGGTAAGTGGTTCACCTTCCCCTATGATACCCCATGATGGTTGACATGTGTGTAGGGTGAGCGCTTCACCTTCCCCTACGATTGACACATGCATAGGATGAGTGGTTCACCTTCTCCTATGGCATATGAGCAAGATGAGCGGTTCACCTTCTCCTGCTGATGCGCCAACATACATCCTACCCATGTAGTCTAGGACTCATGGGAAGTACATCTCATCTGGCCAATGAGTTGCGAAAAGTGGTTAGGGACCATAGCACTACTGATGGACGCATCATGTACTGTCGTACTCCCTATGACTAGGATGCATGGTGTTCAACAACTTGATCTGGGATCAAGTCTGATTGAGGTTCTACCTCTAGACTGACTTTTGTCAGTGGAGAGTGGTAAGGTCTTGTGACTCACTCTCGATCGATTCTTCTTCATTATTCATATCAGTGTTTAGCAGAGCAGAGATGAGATGAGATACAAAGATGGTACATGACAACAGGATGGCATGATGATCGATGATGATGGATGGATTGGCAGGTGGAATTCTCCCTAGTTGAGAGGGAGTGTTAAAATTGGCAACTAGGGCCAAATTCCACCTTGGGACAACTCATTTGATGGAGATGATGATTGCATTAAATTCCTCTTTTCGAGAGGACCAAAATTGATATAAAGATCATCTAATTTGGACAAGCAGAAGTGTGTTTTTGAATTTATGCCCACACATGTGCAAATTGTTCAGGTCAGCCACATCATCATGTAGGCTCATGAAGCCCAATGGACGTGTCACTTCACCCTCAACGACTTGTATAAATACAAGTGACCTCTCACCTCATTTGGCATCATCACTCACACATTCTTCTCTCTCCTTCTCTCATTGGTTCGTACAGCTATTGGGCATTCTCTCTCTCACACACACATGTGTGGCACAAGGAGGTTGAATTTTTGGACAGAATTACAAGGCCGAAAATTTCAGGAGTTGACCAAGTTTGACTAGCATTGACCAAGGACTCTTTGACCAGCTTTGACTGCGATTTTTGGAGGATTATTTTTGTTTCTCTAGGCCGCATTTCTGGGCACAGAAATCAAGAAAATCTAGGCACTTTGACCAACGTTGACTTCAAGGTTGACTACAACTTTGACCGCAAAAAAATTACAGTAGACTTTCTCTCTCCTTTGACCAAATTTGACTGAACTTTGAAGCACTGTTTTGGGCTGACTTTGACAAACAAGGAAGGTCGAATTTGACTGGGTCTGACCGAGCTTCAAGTGGGCTATTTGACTGTTGTGTTGACCATCTTTGACTTTCTAGTTATGGTTGAGTTTGACTGCAGATTTGACAAGATTGTTTTGACTTTGATTTGGCAAGTCAATTTTGACTTTTGTACTCTCTCTCTTTCTTGAACATTTGATATAGTGATAAGAAGAGTTGATCAAAGGGTTTTCCCCACATTGGGGTTTTCCCCTGGCATCCGGTGTCCTCTCATCTTGGCTTGTCTTCTACATTTTTTTATTTATGTTCTAGCTACAGTTACTGTCAATGTGATTTATGGTTAATGTGATTGCTATTGGAAACTAATTTGGAAATTGTCATTGGGTTGCTTAAAAGTACATTGAAGTAATTGTGCTAAGCATAGAGCATACCATTGTTATCTAAGTTTAACATAGAAGCAACCAACAAGATGATTGTGCATATCTTGCCCATGTACAATTCCAAGCATCCACATAAATGGAACGAAAGCCTTCCATATATTCAGCACAGCTATAACAAAGCCCTCCACAACTCTATTGGCCACAGTCCTTTTCAAATGTGTTTGGGGTTCCAACCCTTGGCCCAATTTGATATAGCCATGCCTATTTCATCCTCACTGGCAGAGTCCTCCCATGCACAAGTCGTGGTAGACAGAGCAGCCAAATCTGTTGAACAAATCCAACACCTCCAACAACAGGTCCATGATATCCTGTAGAAAGCCAATGCAAATTACAAACAGTGACGTGACCAACATAGGGTTCCACATAAGTTTTAGTTTGGTGCTAAGGTGTGGTTACATTTACGGAAAGAGCACCTCACAAACCCCCATAAGAAACTCAAACCACTCCAATATGGGCCTTACACAATCATAAAGGTTGTGGGTGAAAATGTGTTTGAATTGAGCAATCTACCTTTCCTTGGCTTGCAACTAGTATCTAACGTGGATCTGCTTCGACCATATTTTCCACCTTTGTTAGACACCTAAGAGGCGGTTGCACAATTGGCCCCCATAGAACTCAATCCTAATTGCATTGAACATACTACAATGGATCGAATCCTGGACACCAAGACAAGGGATACATGCTAGCAACACATACAACTTTATTGGGTTGTCAAAGCAAGGCAACGTCTTCACCAGGAGCCAAATTCAGCAGAAGTTTCCCCATCTAATTAGAGAACTTGACGCAATGGAGACCATTGCTTCCTAAGGGGGGAGGAATGATCCAAGTGGATATCGGTGGCCACCCACCTCTTCCACTATCTCAACGATTCTTTATCTTCTTGATAGTTTTTCTATGATTTTTGGGTCCCAAACTTATGGGGTTGTTTTGAGGCCCTAAGCAATATTTTTTGGCAATTCAGGGAGGCAAGGGTTGCCATGGCAACCCCTAACCCCAATCAAAAGTTGTATTCCTCAGATAGTTCTTTCCAACGAGTTATCGTGAACCCAAAACAAATATTGTATGCAAAAGTTGTGCCCCCAAGAAGTTGATGTACCAACTAACCACCTCAGGGCCCACAAACCTTTTGGCATTTCATCTTCTAGGGTTAGGTTTTTGGACCCCTAGAGTTTTTTCTTTATGTTAAAAGGCCATTTTTTCAGCCTCTTGTAATAGCTTTTGCAAATGCATGTAGCCATTATCTCTCTCTATTCAGAGATGGCTACCACTATTCTAGCCAATTGTGTTCTACAGTAATCTATTATTTCATTTATGAATAGAACTTGAGTTTTCACCACAATATTGTAATCTCTATTATATTTCTCTGTGTGCTTCATTTACTTTCTCGCATTCATTGTACAAAATGGATCAATGGTATCAAAGCAATCTATTTCTTATTGTTTCTCAGTGCATGTCCCTGACGAGGCCAAGGTACAAAGAGTTGGGTCTCAAGATAGTTTCACATGGCAACGATCTCTCTCACAAACCCAAACTACCTTCCATGGCGAAAGAAAAGAGAGATGATGGAGCAGGACATCCAATCAAATTTTTGCTCGAGGAAGCATTCGCACAACAAAGGAATGAGATGATGGACAATTTCGACTAAATCCTTCGACGACTACCAATAGCAGTCGAGGCACCTTCAACAAGCGACAACTTTGGAGGTGCAACACCTTTCAAGATTCAATCTAACTTTCATATCCCCTTATTCGAAGGCCAAATAGATGCAAATGCTTTAAAGAAATGGTTAAATTTGTTAGAGGGCTATTGCTCTGTCCAAAAAAATTCTGACAATGAGAAGATCAGCTTTGCGCTATTAAAAGCACCCCATGTCAAAGATTGGTGTGGAGGTTACTAGGGGAGAGACAGTGAGGATGAATCTGTGATGTTCAATGCAAGACCAACTTGGGTCACTTTTGTTGATGCCTTTAAGGAGGAATTCTACCCAGTAGGGAATTATGATGACCAGTAGATGAGATGGACAACTCTGCGACAAGAAAGCAACCAAACGGTGCTAGAGTACATCAATAATTTCCATAAGTTGCACTCAAAGTTGGGTACCAAAGACTCCAAGCAACACCTGGTCTTGTAGTACCGCAGTGTCCTATATTGGTACATCCAAATGAAGATGGATTTCCTGGACTTCTCCTCACTAGGCATTGCTTATCAATATGTTGTCGAAATTGAGCAGAAATTGAAGCAGCATAATAAGCAGGAGTTCGGGCCTACAAATCCGTCGCAATAGAATTCTAAAAAAGGCGGCCCTAACTCACAGAATAATGGACAAAACAAAGAGAGCCAACCTCAAGACAACCAACCCCAGTTGCAAGCAAAAAAGCATAATGGGAAGTCAAAAAAGGACACTGGAAAGCAGTGTGAGTTCCACTAAAGCCCCTAGCAGAACTTTGATGAATGTCGCTAGAAATAACCATTGTTAGCGAAGATTAACTATAAAGAAGCAGACTTTGGCTCTAATTCTGATTTAGAATAGGATAAAGGAAACTAGACCATTGATGCATAGCCCAGTGCTACCATCATGACCACAAAGATCCAACCAAAAGAGCCAAAGAAGCTTGACGAGGGGAAGTGCCTCTTCCATTCACAGATGTGGGTAAAGGGGACCCCACTCCATTTCATCGTTAACAACAAGAGCCAAAAGAACCTAATATCCATCGAGGTCATTAAGAGATTGAAGTTGCCAATAGTGTCATACCCCCAACCATACACCATTGATTGGCTAAGCCATGGATGAGACATCCGTGTCAGCTAGCAGTGTCGCGTGTCCTGCAACATCAAACCCTTCAAAGATGAGGTATTGTGTGATCTTGACCCACTTGAATACTGTGATGTTCTTTTAGGACAATATTATATGTGGAAATGACATGTTGTTTATGAGTCTCTTACCTATAGTGTCATTGTTACTCTCATAGGTCAGCTCTACGGGATACCAAAAGTAGTTCCAACTACTACAATCTCATTTATCTTAGCAAAGCAGTGCCAAAAGGCAATCTCTTAGACTACAAGTTTGTTCTCTTCAAGGTTCGGTAAGAAGGTGAAAGGAAGGTCAGTGCAACCACCACAAGCTCCGCACAAGGCCTCTCTACACAACAAAAGCAAGTCGACAAGATTATAGAGACATACAGAGATATCTTCGCTCCACCTATGGGGGTGCCTCTACACTGTCAGGTCAAACACTCAATTGACTTGATACCTAGTGCTCCTTTACCTAATGGCCCAATATATAGATGCTCTCTCTTGGAAAATGAGGAAATAAAATGTTAGATTCATGAGTTCATCCAAAAGGGCCACATTCAACCAAGCTCCTCACCTTGCGGGAGTCCAATTGTGTTGGTGCAAAAGAAGGATGGGACATGTAGACTCTATATTTCTTATAGAGCCTAGAACAAAATCAGTCAAGAATAGATACCTGATCCCCAAGATTGACGAACCTTCTTGACCAGCTTAAGGGTGCCAAGTTCTTTAGTAAGATTGATCTAAAGTCAGGCTACCACTAGGTTCTAATTGAACAAACTAATATATGGAAGACCGCATTCAAATCTAAAGAAGGCCTTTTCGAGTGGTTGGCCATGCCCTTTGGCTTGACTAATGCTCCAACAATGTTCATGAGGATGGTGGATCATATGTTGCGGCGACTTACAAACTATTTTGTGGTTGCGTATTTGGATGACATCCTCATCCTCAGCAGAACCTGGACAGAACATTTGTAGCATATTCAGCAGGTCTTAAGCACCCTGCGGCAACACAAGTTGTATGCCAACCTGGAGAAATGCTCATTTGGGACAGAGAATTCAATACTTGGGATGCATTACGAATGAACATGCAGTGCATGTGGACCCAGCCAAGATCCAAGTCATTTGGGATTAGCCAACACCAACGACAAACGGAGTTTCGTAGCTTCTTGGGCCTTGTTAACTTCCATCGAAGGTTCATGTTGGGGTTCTCTTATATCACTTGGTCGTTAAGTCAAGTGACCAAGGGTGGAGCAAAGGCAAAGTTTTGTTGGTTTGAGTCACAACTGAAAGCATTCGAGGATCTGAAACAACGTCTTTGCTTTGCACCAGTCCTCACCCTGCCAGAATTGCAACAGCCATTGGAGATTGAGACAGATGCCTATGACTATTCTATTGGTGCAGTGCTCGCTCAGCGGGGAAATCTGGTGGCCTATCACAGTGAAACACTCTCTGATATTGTCCAGAGATACCCCACCTATGATAAGGAGATGTACTCCATCGTGCAGGCATACCGACAATGGAAGCATTATGTTCTAAGGAGATGATCATCCAAACTGATCATTGGCGTCTTCAAGGAAAGTTACAAAATGATCGCCATTAAAAATGGTTCACATACTTGCAACAATTCCATTTGAACATCAAATACAAGAAGGGTAACACCAAACATGTCACAGAGTGCCTCAGTCAACCCCCAGTTGTGATGCTAACCACAGTTCTTAACTCTTGTGGACACGAGACCTCTGGGTGGGCACGAGACCTCTGGGTGGCCACAATTATGCAACAATGACTCTGCCTTCGCTGCCACGTATTAGATGTTGATCACAAGCAAGCAAGTTCCAAACTTCCACCTCCAAAATGCACTCTTGTGTTACCTTGGCCACCTTTGTGTTCCTTCATGCCAAGCTAATCTGGAAGGCACATTACAGTGGAGTGACAGGGAACTTGGTGTGGAGAAGGTAGCAATACTTCAGAAGTATTTCTACTAGCCAAAGCTTCAACAAGATGTCCAATGGTGTATTAGATCATGCAATGTCTACGCCATTGCTAAACTAACCATTAAGAAACAGGGGTTTACACTCCTCTAACTACCCCAGACAAGCCCTGGGAGTCAATCTCCATGGATTACATGTCAAGTTTGTCATCCACCAAGAATGGTAATGATTGTGTGTTAATGGTTGTCAATCAATTCTCTAAGATGGCCATTTTGGCACCATGCAAGAAGAGTATCATAGTTGAAGCCATTGCAAAACTCTTCTTTGAGTGTGTTTAAGTTCATTTTGGGCTACTTCTAACCATTATTTCTGATATGGGACAACAAGTTCTTTGCACCTTGTGGTCCAATCTATGGTCTCTAATGGATACCAAGTTGACCAAATAGATTGTGTTTCATCCTCAATCAGGTGGACAAACAAAAGTGGTCAACAGGATAATTGTGCAAATCTTGTGCATGTACAACTGCAAGCATCCACGTCCATGGGATGAAAGTCTTCCACATGTTTAGCATAGCTATAACAAAGCCCTCCACAACTCTATTGACCACAGTCCTTTTTAGGTGTGCTTTGGGTTCCAACCCTTGGCCTAGTTGATGTAGCTATGCCCATTTCATCCTCACCGAGAGAGTTCTCCCATGCTCAAGTCGAGGCAAATGGGGAAGCCAAATTTGTTGAACAAATCCAACACCTCCAACAACAGGTCCATGATATCCTATAGATAGCTAGTGCCAAGTACACGCAGCGATGTGACCAATACAAGGTTCCACATAAGTTTAGGTTGGTGATAAGGTGTGGTTACATTTACAAAAAGAGTGCCTCATAGGCCCCCATAGAAAATTCAGACCACTCTGACATGGGCCTTACACAATCATAAAGGTTGTGGGTGAAAATGCATTTGAATTGAGCATTCCCCCTTTCCTTGGCTTACACCCAATATTTAATGTGGAACTGCTTCGACCATATTTTCCACTGTTGATGGACACCTCAGAGGTAACTAAGCAATTGGCCCCAACAAATCTCAATATTGATTGCATTGAACAGGCTACAGTGGATTAAATCATGGACATCAAGACAAAGGATAACTGCCAGCAACACATACAACTTTATCGGGTTGTCAAAGCAGGGTAGCTTCTTCACTAAGGCAAGTGGCTCACCATGAGCCAAATTCAACAAAAGTTTCCCCATCAGATGAGAGAACTTGAAGCAATGGAAAACATTGCTCCTTGAGGGGGGGAGGACTAATCCAGGTGTATATTCATGGCCACCCACCTCTTCCACTGTTTCAATGGTTCTCTATCTTCTTGGTCATTTTTCTATTATTTTTGGGTCCCAAACTTCCGGGACCATTTAGAGGCCCACAACACGATGTTTTTTGGCAATTAAGGAGGCCAAGGGTTGCCATGGAATTCCTTGGACCTAGTCAAAATTTATAGTCCTCGAATAGTTCTTTTCAACAAGCTATCATGCACCCCAAATGAATATTGTATGCAAAAGTTGCAACCCACAAGAAGTTGATGTACCAAATAACCACCTCAAAGCTCACAAACCTTTTGGTGTTTCATCTTTCAGGGTTAGGATTTTGGACCTTTAGGGTTCTTTATTGATGTTAAAAGGCCATTATTTTGGCTTCTTGTAATAGCTTTGGCGAATGTGCATAGCCACCATCTCTCTCATTCAAAAGATAACTACCACCATGTTAGCCAGTTTGTGTTTTACAGTATTTTGCTATTTCATTAATGAATAGAAGTTGGCTTTTCACCATATTATTGCAATCTATGCTATATTCTTTGTGTGTGTTCCATTTACTTTCCTGCATTCCATTTCATTCCTTGTACAACTTCGATCAACTAGGTTGCAGCCAAGGTTGGTTGGAGAACTACCTCCACGAAGAGTTTATGGACTGATGTTGCATGCAGAAAATATATTTACCCTAGCTCCCTGGAGGAATGGATCAAGACTCCTGATAAAAAGAGGCCTAGAATGTTTAACATTTGGAAAGTTGTCCTCTCGGCTTTCCCGAATATGGAAGAAGGTCTAGCCTGAAAGGTAGATAATAGGGCTAAGGTTCAGCTTGGTAAGGATCTGTCGGTTAGATGTGATGACAATTTTCAGCTCCCCAAGGACATGATTCGTTTTCTTCATCAACAGGGAAAGTACACTCTTAGTCATGTTGCAGATCCAGCTAGATCGTCTATCTAGGCTCAAGGTTGGTGCTCAACATAGCAATTGAATTTACCTCAAAATTTCTAGGGGTATTGGCAAGCCTATACTCTTGCTCTCAATGTGGCTCACGTTCGTATAAACAAGGACGAGGAGGATACTCTTTGTTGGGTTCACTATCCTTGGGGATTCTATTCTCCAAAATTTGGTTATGCTTTTATTATCAGTGCGAGACATCCTGATGCGTTGGCTTGGTGGTGGAAACCTTTATGGAAATTAAAGAGCCCTCCCAAAACCCACCTCTTCATGTGGTGTCTATTGGAAAACAAGGCTCCAACTTGGGATAACCTTCTCAAGCGAGGCCTGTAGGGCCTCGGCTGGTGTGCGCTTTGCAAGAATGAGCAGGAAACTGAATCCCATATTTTCATTAATTGTCCTTTTATGCAGGTTGTCTAGAATTTGACTAAAGCCCATTTGGGAGGTAGCTCTAATTGGGATGGGGTTTCTATACAAGAAGCATGGCAAGCATGGTGGAACCAGATTATCCCTAAGCATTTTAGGAACCTTACCCCCAATGATTTGTTGGGGAATATGGACAGCTCGAAATAGAGCAATTTTCAAAGATCAGTCTTCAGTGCTTTAGCGTGTGATGGCCAAAATTTGTGTTGATTTTGGGCTCATTCTGGTGGAAGAAGATGTTCAGGTCCAGCGAGTCATTACTGAAGAAGTGATTGATCAATATTATCCATGGGTATACTTTGATGGGGCTACTTTTGAGAGTAGTTCTTGTGGTGGAGGGGCAATACTCTATCCGAATGAAAACCATTATTTTATGCTTCAAAGTGGTTCAAGGACGGGTACAAACAATTTTGAGAACTTCTTAGCCTCAAACTTCTTCTGATGTTTGCCATTGAAAAGGATATTCTATCATTGCAGATTTTCGGTGATTCTATGATCATTATCAATTGGTTTAATGATTTGTCACCATATTTACAGGGAACGCAACAGTGAAGCAGAATCTCTCTCTAACACAGGTTCTTCACAGGCTCTAGGAGTTTGGAAAATTAGTGAACAGTTAGATGGCACCTCCACGAGTTTCTATCACAAACCTTTCAATGAAGGGCTACAAGTGGATGATCCAAAGACTGCTCAAGAATCATAGATTTTCTCCAGTTATTATAGTTTTGTCGGGTTTTTTGACATCTATGTGATATGTAAAAATTGAAGTATGTATTGCCTTGTATTTTGGTATATAGCCCCAATGATGCTAGTAACAATAACTTAATTTTTTGTTTCTATTAATGAAATTATAGCTTTTTTCTTCGAAAAAAACTTCGATCAACCTGGTTGTTAAAGTAGGGAAACTTCTTCACTAGGCAACTGGCAAATAGAGATTGTATGCAAAAGTTGCCCCCCAAGAAGTTGATGTAGCAACCAATCACCTTAGAGCCCACAAACCTTTTGGTATTTCATATTCTAGCGTTAGTTTTGGACCTCAAGGGTTCTTTATTTATGTTAGAAGGACATCTTTTTCGCCTCATGTAATAACTCGTTGCAAATACATGTAGCCACCATCTCTCTCTTCAAAGATAGCTACACCACTCTAGTCAATTTGTGCTCTACAGTATTATGTTAGTTTATTTATTAATAGAAGTTGGGTTTTCACTATATTACTATACTCTACTAAATTTTATGTGTGTGTGTTTCATTTCCTTTCCTACCTTTAATTTCATTCCTTGTACAACCTAGATCATGTTTGTACAAAACAAAATGCATTTCTAACTTAATATAATGCTATGGATGTAATGAAGTTATCCTTAGCCCAAAAATGCTCATAAATCACAGAAATCGATTTTTTTTGCCACATGCAATGACACAGGATCCAGATCTAGATCAAAAAGGGAACAAATCTTCAAGAGATCTCCAATACCATGTTAGAAAACTAGGGTATCTTCACACAAGTTGAAAATCTTAAGAAAAATACCCACACACAAATCAAAGATCAATACACTAATGTTTAGATGGTTAAAACCCTCAAAGAGAGAAACAGTCCATGATCCTAACCAATGCGACCACATGAGGCAATATATTAATGCAAAAAGACTAGATTACATTAACATCTCTCCCCCTCAACCGCTAACAAATGACCCTCCATACTCTTTAAATAGAGATCATGGACCAATCATACGTTAAGCCACAGATCAAGTGTTGTTGATACCAAGGGATTTGTTTGAACTATTCTATCACTCGTGTGGGACATGATTCTGACCACCAAATTATAAAAGTACAAAAGCACACTAAAAACACACTATAATCTCATATTACATTAGACCAAGTTGACCTTAACTAACTCCTAGTGTCTAAAATCCGAACACCATTCAAAATTGAGCATACACAATATTTCTCAAGATTTCAAGATTGGCAAGATTGCAGCACTTGCATTGGATTCTATCATGTATAAGGGTACAAGATTGGCATTTAATTAGTGGCACCAAGCCCTTTATGTATCCCAATGTTGATGGCACTAGTTGTTAAACACCTCTATTATGGCCTTGGAAAAATTGTACCATTTGCTCAAGCCAAAATCATTGATTAAGGATGTTAAGCATTTTCTATTGTAGAAAATCCTGTAGATTCACAAGCTCATGCAATGTACTAAAACACAGGATAAGAATCTACTTCTACTTTCAACCAGCGGAAGCCAATAGATCAATGAAAACAATAAGAACAAGAAGAAGATAAATCAATGGCACATAACACAAGATGTATCTGGGGAAAGCCACTACTCAAAACCCCGCTATCTGTATTCATTAAATCAGAAATATGAGTGAATATACAAAGCTTGTTCTCACTAGAACAATTCCACACAAGTATGCTCAACTCTCTCAGCTCACAAGCTAGCTCTTGGCCAACACTTAGCCAATTCTGTAGCTCTCCAAGCCCCTAATCTCTTGCATAATTCCTAGGATGAATAGCCCATATTTAAAGGGAATTCATGCTTCCAAAATTGCGCAATCCAAACATAGGATCAATCTCTGATGCATGCATGATATTTACACTCTAGTAAATAATACAATTAATCGTACATTGTCCCTGCATTGTAGTCTCAACTGAGTCTTTCTCAGAATCAACATGCATGAGTTTCTAATGAGGGAATCTTCAGTTAACTAAAGTGACACTTGTGGATGCACTAGTGCACCAACTAGCTGTTAACGCTTAACTCAGTAAACTGAGTGATCTAATTTCCAACTCAATTTAAACTCATACTGGACCCCTAAAACTTAGGGAGAACATATACATGACTATAGAACAACTTCCAACTCGAAATTCCTAAGCTAATTAATTTAATTAAACTTAATTAACTATTTACAAGTTGCTATGAGAATAGAATTCAATTTTAATTCTCAGTTTAATTCAAGGACAATTTACATCTTAATAATGCCTTTGTCAAAATGTCAACATTTTGCTCCTCCGTGGGAATGTACTCTAACAAAATAATCCGCCTCAATACACAATCTCTAAGATGATGATATCAGATATCAATATGCTTGGACCGATCATGAAAAACTAGATTTTTAGAGAGTTTGATACAACTCTGATTATCGCAATAAATCACAGTTGGATCCATCTACTAACCAAACAAACCAACCAGGATCTTCCTCATCCAGATGGCCTCACATGCTACATGACTCGCATCCATGTACTCTGCCTCTGTCGAATTGAGTGCAACCGATCCCTATTTCCTGTTGTACCAAGAAACTGTCATTGACCCAATAATGAAGATCCCTGACTCCCTACCCAATCTGCATCGGTGAAGCCTTGAAGCTTCACTCCCTCTGTCCGTTTGTACCATAATCCATACTGAGAAGTGCCCCTGAGGTATCTCAACACATGCTTTGTTGCCTTCCAATACAGCTTGGTAGGCCTAACCATTGCTTGACTAAGTTGGTTAACTGCATAGCACATATCCGATCGTGTTTTCACCAAGTACATGAGTGAACCCACAAGCTGCCTATAAACAATAGCTTCCACTACTTCCCCTGAAGTAGCATCCTCCTTCCTCCAGTTACCTGCTAGAGGAGTCTCCATGGGTTTGTTGCTCTCCATGCAGAATCTCTTAAGTATCTCGTTGGCATACTTGCCCTGAGATACAAACAACTCCCCATCTCCCTGCCATACCTCCATGCCAAGAAAGTAATGCATGAGCCCCATGTCCTTCATCTCAAACTCTCTTGCAAGGTCCTCCTTGCAAGACTTGATCAACTGATCATCACCTGTCAGTATGAGATCATCAACATAAAATACAATGATCAACAGTTTACCTTCCACCACTATGTGGTACAGGTTTGCATCTGCTTCACTCTTCATGAAGCCCAACCCGGTGAAGTAGCTATCTATCCTGGTGTACCAAGCACGGGGTGCTTGCTTCAGCCCATACAACGCTCTCTTGAGCCGGCACACATGCGACTCACAATCAAAGGTCTCAAAACCTTCAGGTTGCTCTATGTACACCTCTTCCTCAATCATGCCATTAAGGAAGGTTGTCTTCACATCCATCTGATGTATCTTCCAACCCATCTGTGTTGATAGTGCCAATATAGATCTGATTGACGAGTACCTTGCAACAGGAGCAAAGGTCTCATCATAGTCAATCCCCTCTACCTGTGAAAAGCCACGAGCCACAAATCTAGCCTTATGCTTCTCCACACTACCATCTGCAGCTTGCTTTACCTTGTAAATCCAATGGGAGCTCACCACTGACTTGTCCTCCAGTCTCGGGACCACATCCCAAACATTGTTACGAACTATGGAGTCATACTCCTCCACCATGGCATCAACCCAAATCGACTGTTGCATTGCTTCCTTAAAGGAATATGGCTTTGTCACAACACATTCGCCCATAAGAGCCATGTATCCAATGTACCTCTTAGGTGACCTCCTCTGCCTGTGCTGAGAAGTGGGTGCTCCCACATTCTCCCGTGCATCATCCAACAATTTGTCAGCCTCTCTGGTGTGCTTTCTTCCCTCTCTAGAAGACTCTACCTGAGTGGATGTCTCCACTCCCAGATCCTCTGCATGTGGCTGCTCCACATCAATCTTCACCCGAATCCCTATCTTCTTTACTTGACCCGTGGTTATGTATCGAAGGAACATCTTTCCTTTCGAGAAGATCACATCATAGCCTCTATCCTCAAGCATGGCAACGGATACCAAGTTCTTCTTCAGCCCGGGCACATACATAACATTCTTCAAGGTGAGTGGAACCCCATGCTCCCTCTGAAAAGTAATCGTGCCCAATCCAGTAACATTATACTTCTCGTCGTCACCCATCTCGATATGCATCTGGAGATCTTTCTCCTCCAGGTCACTGAATAACTCTTTGTCGCCAATCATGTGGAATGAAACTCCACTGTCTAAGTACCATACACTTCCCATCATTGATGACACCATGCATGCAATGAGGGAAAAGTCCAATTCGAATTGAGAGGCCAAAGCCTCACTCGTCGCTCCTCCTGAGGACTTCTTCTTGGACTTCTTGAGTGGACAATTTGTAGCAAAATGGCCCAGCTCATGACAATGAAAGCACTTAACTTTCGTCATGTCTTTCTTCTTACCTCCATGATAAGAATCCGATTTAGAATGGGAAGCTTTCCCTTTCCCCTTCTTCACCTTAATTGCTAAGGCACAGTTCTCTTCATCATCAGTCTTTGATGAAGAGCCATCCCTGGTGTTCCTCCTAATCTCCTCCTGCATCAAATCCAACCACAGTCGTTCCCAATCCGACAGCTTCTCCCGACCATTGACAGAGTCCTGATAACTATGCCAACTCTTTGGGAGTCCTAGAAGAGCAAGACTCACCATATCATCCTCAGCAATCGTGATTCCAACACTTCCAATTTCATCACGACACTGAGTGAACTTGGTCAAGTATTTTGGAATCGTCTCGCCTTTCTCCATTTTGATTTTTCGAAGTTTGTCCTTCAGTGCCAATTTCCTTTGGTCACTGTTGTTCTGATACAAGTCCATTAATGTTTTTCGCATAACATACGGAGTTTCCTTGCCATGGAGACTCGAGACAATGTGGTCTCGAACTCCCTCAAGGATTATCCGCCTCACCTTCGCCACACACTTCTTCCATTCGGCCAGATTATGTGCATCTGATGCTGCTGGCTTAGGAATTTCTTGGTCAACGAATTCCTTCAAGCCATTATCCTCTAGCACAACCTCCATTTTGTCCCTCCAAGCTATAAAATTTGCGTTGCCTTCCAAGGTACTCGAGCCGCAAACTATAGAACATCATCTGCCGATCCTGAAGTATGTATTGCAAATTCGAATTTCACCTGTAACCCAAAACTCAAAACTTCGAATTCTCCTCTAGTACATTGTTCTCAACATTGATACCATGTAGAAAATCCTATAGATTCACAAGCTCATGCAATGTACTAAAGCACAGGACAAGAATCTACTTCTACTTTCAACCAGCGGAAGCCAATAGATCGATGAAAACAATAAGAACAAGAAGAAGATAAATCATAAATCAATGGCACATAACATAAGATGTATCTCGGGAAAATCACTGCTCAGAACCCCGCTATTTGTATTGCATTAAATCAAAAATATGAGTGAAAATACAGAGTTTGTTCTCACTAGAACAATTCAGCACAAGTATGCTCAACTCTCTCAGCGCACAAGCTAGCTCTTGGCCAACACTTAGCCAATTCTGCAGCTCTCCAAGCCCCTAATCTCTTGTGTAATTCCTAAGATGAATAGCTCATATTTAAAGGGAATTCATACTTCCAAAACTGCGCAATCCAAACATAGGATCAATCTCTGATGCATGCATGATATTTACACTCCAGTAAATAATACAACTAATAGTACACTGTCCCTACACTCTAGTCTAAACTGGGTCTTTCTCAGAATCGACATGCACAGAAAGAACTCCAACTCGAAATTCCTAAGCTAATTAAGTTAATTAAACTTAATTAACTATTTACAAGTTGCTATGAGAACAGAATTCGATTTTAATTCTCAGTTTAATTCAAGGACAAATTAAATTGAAATTTCGTGTTGTCATTTCTCAACATCTACCATGTTTAAAAGTTTGGATTACGAAGTTTCATCAAAATTGGATGGTATTGACTAATGTCCCTGGAGGATCAAGGTAGAGTCAAAGGCTAGATGAGGAGGCAAAGGGTGATACTAATGATCCCAAATAAGTGATGGTGGTGCATTGCTTATCATTTATGTTTGTCATTTAAATGTTCTTGCTCATGTATTTATAATGCTTTCTGTCAAAATTCCAATCTAATGAGCTATTTATAACAATGTGGAAAAAGTCGAAGTCGGGATTAATTCGGCAAGGGTCCAAAAGTTGAAAAACTCGTCAAAGTCGGGAGTTTTTTGAAAAAGTCGGCAAAAAGTCGGCAAAATTAAAAAAACACAAAATTATTCATTTTTATTTTATTTTTTTTAACATCTAGAGTATCCACAACATCAAATAAATGCATTTCCACATAAACATGTAAAGAAAGCTAATATATAATATGTATATGAAGTCTAATGCTACATCACATATCAAAATAGTGAATCAACTCCAAAGTTTTGGGTCCTGTCTGAATCTCAGCTCTCAAGAGTCAAAATATCAACAAAAAATATAATAAATGTATATCATGAGTCATCTAAAACTCATCAAGTAATCAATCACTGAGATCCTCTTCCCCTTTTAATTTTTGTTTCCGATAATTGTATTAAGAAATAAGTCATGCATTTATTCAGTAGATTGTAATCTACTTGGGTAATAAGGTGTCAGGTGGTAGGTCCAATGAAAATTAACAGCGAGTATCACAGTAGATGTGAAAATTAACGCTTGGTGACTCCAAGCTGCTTATTTTCTGAGAAAACAGTAGATGTCAGATTACTAACTTAGCCTTGGCATCTATTATTCAAAAACTCTTGGAGGTAAAATCCACTTCTGATACATAACCTTTGCCCACATTTACAGGGAGTTCACCACTAAAGAAGATTCCCTTTCAAAACGTGCTCTCATTGCAGGAAGGATCTTTGTTGTCACAAGATTTCATAGGTACTTTGTCCCTGTCTGAAAAATGGGTTCTTTTTTGAGGCACTGGTTTTGTTTTTTTTGGACAGGTTGTTGCTATTTGATCTTCATGACCTTCTCTTTGTTGTTTCTTCTGGAAGCATTCAACAACTGTAACAATGTTTTTGATGGTGTGGGGTTCTTTCTACGGAAGACTGTTGTATGCCTGTCCTTTTGGTACTTTTGTAATCTTTTGAAGGGGCAGTGGTTGTTAGAGTCTGGATCACTGAAAGCCTGGAGGCTTAGCCAATGTATACTTTGTTTTCTAACTAGAAATATGAAGTATAAAGATTTGCTTTCCCTTGGAAAACAAAAACACATCTTAACCTCAAAACTAACAGATTACAAATGAGACTGCTATGCTCACAAGAAGTATGACAAACAATACAATGCAATAACTTGAAAATGCATGGATGGAAGCTTCAATTTACAGTTTTTTCACCTTTGCAGCCTCTTTATCCGCGGCCTGGGAAGGGAGGCAGACTTTTTGGGTCGACTTCTAACTAGAAATATGAAGTATAAAGATTTTCTTTTCCTTGGAAAACAAAAACATATCTTAACCTCAAAACTAACAGATTACAAATGAGACTGCTATGCTCGCAAGAAGTATGACAAACAATAAAATGCAATAACTTGAAAATGCATGGATGGAAGCTTCAATTTACAGTGTTTTCACCTTTGCGGCCTCTTTATCCGCGGTCTGGGAAGGGAGGCAGACTTTTTGGGTCGATTCCCAATTAAATCGGGAGTATAAGGAAAAAATCGGGATTTTTTCCTTTGTGAAAAAGTCGCCAAAAAGTCGGGGGATTAAATCGTTTAGTTCAAAAAATCGCATTTTTAGGATTAAATCGGGATTTTTTCTAGACTTTTTCCACACTGATTTATAAATTAGAACATTATTTTACCCCACACACACATATATATACATTGTAACATTGTATTTCCCTGCCTCCTAATTTCTGACAGGTCACGTTTCCAGTGCATTTCGGTTTTGGAAACTCATACCCATTTCCCTGTATCATGCAACTTGGCCCACACAGTTCTTGCCTAAAACCCTAGTGGGTTTTCATCACCAAGAAGGGAATAGCATGGTGGAGACAAGAAAGATCAAGGAAGACATCATATTCAGGGTGAGGGGTAAGCCCAAGCATCTCAAGTGCATCTAATGGAGAGCTCCTTGAAAAAAAGTGAGTATGGGACAGTAATATGCATGGACAATAATTAGGTTGAGGCAAGAGTGAATCACCTGCATCGGCAAATGTTGTGGTGTGGTACAGCAGCTGCCTTTACTTGCAGGCCATTCCCAGTGGGCTCCCAGCACCACGGGAGGAATAAAGGCTGACAATAGACCTATGGACGATATCTTGCGGTTTGATGATGTCAGGATTGCATTGCCCATTTTCCAGCATAGCATTGAATGTGAGCACAAATATGCCAGGTTAACAATGACGGAAAATTAGTTTTTGGTTGGAAATGCAAAAACTACATGTAGCACAGCTCATAGCTATAAGAGAATTCTTTTACCCAGCACATCTTCCTGGCAGCTTGGATGGGGCAATTTTCTTGTTGCAGGTTTAGTGAGTAGCCACCTATGAAGCAAGCTTTAATATAGGCTTTCCATCTCTTAGCCTTACATTTCCAACTTCGGTAGTGGGGGTCATGCTGTTCCTTTAGACGACACCCTGTGGTTTTGTAAAGAGACCGTTTTATCCAGTCTGTCAGTGATCGTTTTTGAATCCTTGTTTCTTCCCAGCTTGCCATGTACGGGGAAGTTTCGCAGTTTTCTGAATTATTAGTTCCAGACTTTTTGTTTGCAGTGCTTTAGTTTTATGTTTTGGCTTTGTTTCGCAGTTTTCTGAATTATTAGTTCCAGACTTTTTGTTTCGCAGTTTTCTGAATTATTAGTTCCAGACCTTTTGTTTGCAGTGCTTTAGTTTTATGTTTTGACTTTGAATCCATTACGCTATTCAGACGCAACTTGTGCTCCCATTTTATACTCTTGTTATTTGTATTATGCCCCTATATCTGTACCTGTAGCTTATTATTTTATTAGTAGATATAAGAGGTATATTTCAAACAAAATAAAAAGTATATATTAGAATTATCATAAAAATATTGTAGTTACAAATGAATGCTATATACACCATCGGTAAAATCTCATTTAAAAAGTCAACAGCTTTATATTAATCCATACATTTTTTGTGAAAATCGGTTAGACCGTATAAAATGTCAGCCATTATTTAATGAATCTATGTCGATTGGCAAATTTATGAAACTTCTATAAAAGCAAGAGGAAGGAAAAGCAGAGAAAACTAGGGCACACATACCATCAGCGTCAATTGGGGGCTGAAAAGTTCCAGTAATCTTGCCTTGTGTCTGACTGGGAGGGAAAGTTTGCAAATTGTTCTCTGCACAAAAAGTACAACCATGTATAAATCACAAAATCCGGATTGCCAAGATCTGCATACCCACATCCGTAATGCAACACTATTATTCCCCATTTAAACAGAATTTGGGTGCCCTAAAATCCCGCAAAAACTACCAAATCCCATATTCCTAAGCAATACCCAACTCCCATAATTCATCACACTAAGACGAATCCCATAAAATTTGCATATACAGCATAAAATCTGCAGAAAGCCATGATAAAAATAAAAGCAAATTGTATGTTTGTAAACGCTGCCCAAAAGATAAAATTCAGTAGATTTGGGGCTAAAATTTACCTGGAAACTTCAATTCAACGCGATCCGGACTTGAGGCGGCCTACAAAAGATCAAATCACAGGATCCTTTCAGCATACAGGCATAGGATGAAACAATGATTATACCCGACATTTCAAAACCAATTGTAGGGAAATTAAGGATGAAAAATGATGCAAGCGAGTTCTTACAGGAACAGATCCGGAGACATTCTGATTGTCAAGAGTTGTATAACCGCTGCTCATCATCTTTGCGAAACTACTGGATCATTCGACCTTAATCTTTCCAATCAGATCTGTAATTTGGTTTCCTGATGTTCTGAAAAATAGAATGGTGGAGCCTTGCCAATCATATGTAGGAAGCAAGACCTTGATTTATATCTATCCAACTAAGCTTCGAAGTTAAGTAAGCCAATATGTTTCATGTTCGCAATTTCTCACCACGGCCGGTTTGCCGGGTCGCGCGGGGCTGCTTACAGAGCTGATTTGATGTGGTGGATTATATCGTTTCTCGCAGTCTGATGGGAGCTGGGGGTATGAAAGTAACTATTACACATTCATTTCAATTATGAAAGAAACATTTGAACCTGTAAAGATAATGACAGCTGGACTAGCGGTGAAAACGGGTTTGGTTTTTCCTAGAGTGGAATAGCCTATATTATATGCTGCCCATTGCAAGTTAAAGATTGCATTTACAGTTTGAACTTAGTTGCAAGTTAAAAATTAGAAACATATTGAACTAGTTTGCAAGAGCAAAGCATTAAATTATTAAATGTTATGTTATATATATTTTTTTATTTGTTTCTTTTAATGTATGTTCGTTTTATTTATTTTTTATTTAGGTAGTTGGAAAAAATGGTATTAATTTTTTTTATTTACCCATTAATAATATATTTAGTTTAATCTAAAATAACAAAAAAATTAATTTAATTATATATTAATATATAGATATATATTATATAGATTGAAGTAGACCAAATTTGAGATTAAATTAATTATGATATTTATCTTTACTTCTTTATAATAATATTAATAATAATTTAAATAAATATATAATTTTTTTATATGGAAAAAAGTATTTATCAATTTTTCATAAATATTATTATAATGAAAAATAATATTATTTTTAAATATAATTATAACTTAAATATCAATAAAATGTAAGTAAAATATAGTGAATAATAGTGGATTAGAAAAATTAAAAATTATTAGAATAATTTGTTTTCTAATTTATTTCAAATTGTTTAATCAAATGTTAAAATTATAATCTATTAGATTTTGGATAGAGGGTGATGGGTGTGTTGTTAAGGTACTTTTACTTGTTTTATTCGATATTATTTTTGGACATAATCATAATGTAGTCACAACAATGCTAAAAAAAAATATTACAATTATAAATAAATTTAATTTAATTAACAGGAAATCACAAACCTAATTTTAAATGGAAAATTGATCTTATAATATGAGTTTTAAGCAATTAAATTTCATTCAACGAGTGATGTTTAGTTTAGATTGCATCTTCATTCATTAGAATCTAATGTAAAAGATTGTTTGATTTAGATAAGAAAATACTTCCAAATGTAAAGTTAGTTTTATGTTGAGAATTTTAACAAATTAATTTTTAGTTTTATGTTGAGAATTTTAACAACTTAATTTTAAGTAAATGGGTTGACTATTTTTTGGGATATTAGTAAGTTAGACATGTTATTTTACGTTATAAGGAAAGTATTAATTTGTGGAAGTTTTAACAAAATAATTCTTTTTTATTTGTTTCATAAAGGACATGGATAGGTGAGGTCCACAGGGTACAGAATAGATGGTGATAAGGTGTTATGTTAAGGCACTATGTGGTGAAAGTTCATTGGTTCGAAACTCCATGGGCAAAAATCCAACCATGCCAAGGATTGGTGTGGCCCAAGCCGAGTGTGATCCCTGGGTGATTTTAACGGCTTAGATATCCCTGGGTCGCAGTTACTTACGCCATAGGTTAAGCATGTCAATCATCTCAAGACTTACATTACCTAACAAACAAAAATAAATAAAAAGGACATGGGTAGGTGGGTTTTTTTCAATGTACCTAAATCATTAAGCGACATTGATGTGCTTTCATAACACATGTACTAGTGCATTTATAATATAAATGGACTACAAATAACAATTCAAAAATATATTTCTCGTGTTCAATTTTGTAAAATAGAATATTGAAGAAAAAATGTCACATGTTGCATATAAAACATATCGCTACCAAGAAAACATCATTTGGCAGAGGTTTCTTGTTATGATGACAAATCCCTCTTGCGGACAAGAGTGATCTCCCTAGACTTCTAAGAACCCTAGTAACAAACACACAGTAACTGCTACCTTTCTCTAAGTTCTAATCGTTTGAAAGAAATAGAATGAAAGAGGCCTCTTACCGATTTAGCGAACTGATTGATGAAGTCCCTCAAAGCTTTCGATCACTCACTCTTTGATGCTCCAAATGTCCTCTCATCACTCCCAACAGCTTCTCCGCAATGTTCTGAAAGAGATCTATAAAGACAGAGACAAACAAGAGATCAAAGCATAGAGCATATAATCAAAGAGATAAATGAATCAATTAACTAATTATACATGTGAACTGATCAATTATGCAACGAAAACTCATATAGCTTATCAAGGAATCCTACAAATCAAATCAAGAGAGATGTAACTGAGAAAGAACAATTGTTTATATTCATAAAACTGGAGAAAAGCCTTACAACCATGTAGCCTTAATGTAGCAGCCCTTTCTGCAATCTCCAACCCTCTCCCTTGCAAGACAAGCCTTCCAACCTAATCTCAACAACATAAACCTACTTCCAATAGTCCTCCCTCGATGAGAAGTTATGGATCCATTCTCTAAGGGATGAGATCCATTATTAGTGGGATAGAGGTTCCACAAAAGAAGGGGAGTTACTCCATGATGGGAGGGAACAACATTGAATGTGCACTCATTCGAAGCTTGTTGGTTAGGATAGATGCTACCAACAATGCTTATAGACTTTACTTTTTATTTTTACGTACTCCAAGTCATGTTTGCAAGTCATAGTGGAAGACAGTGCGTACTTATGCGCGGATAATAATGGTTTTCCCTGTGTGCATATGCGCATGAATCAACTAGGTAATTACGAACATAGCCAAAATCAAGGCTTTGTACCATAGGATCTAGAAATTCCACCTTCTCTGGGATAATTTTGTTTCAAACTCTATAGGGTAATGCTCTCGAACACATGTGCGGACAGCAAAAGATCCAAACCGATGGTCATTTTCCTAATGCGACAAAATGACATGTAACAGATTGCCCCCTAAAGCGCAAAGTCAGAGTATATATTTTGATGACAGAAGTGCTTTATCATGTGAAGGTTTGGGTTAGAGATTGCAGTTGGAGACCTGAAACAATCAAACAAATGTTACAATGCAATATATAATATCGTCACTAAGGTAGGCATTCCCATACTCGGAACATAAATGTCTCAGAGCACAGTACGGAAATACATCTGAAGATCCATGTCAAACGATGACATAGTATGGACGCAGCCATCAATGGATCTATGTTTACAATCATGAATATTTAATAACTCCACATAGCCTTGATGGATGAAACTAGATCCAGGGTCTTGATCTCCATCTCTCGATCTGTAGTACAAATCTAGCCATGCGAGTGAATGTCTCAAAGTCAAACATGGTCGAAACCACTTAATTACCAGTCAATGATGAGAACTGTTAACAAGCGCAAGAGAAACCGCTAATAATGACAATGGCTCTCAAGGTACTTCCAGTACAATCTATGAAGTGTGAATAGATGATTTGATGTCAAACACTCTTCGATCGAAGGCCAATGATGAGAACCTGTAGTCGAAGGCAAGAAACCTACCATTAAGGCATGCAGGCCCCAAGGTACTGAAAGTTTCTAAATCAACTTCCTAGATAATGAGTTGAAGTCGATAGGAAGTGATCCGTCGCAGGAGGGCTTACGACATGAAACTCGTGTCAAGTTTGAAGAACGGAAGTTTAGAGTAATCTGGGACTGACTTAAGGATGGTCGATGCAACTTAAGGCGAAGACTAGCAAAGTAATTTTGACTGAGGTTGAACTTCTCTTGAACATATCAAAGACACGACACGATGACTTTGCAACATTTGACTCAAAAAGTAAAACCCAACCCAACTGAAGACTTTCAATGAGGTATGGTCAACTGAGTAACAAATGGATTTCCTAGCCCTGACATGAAAGTGACAGTGTCTTGTTCAAGAGTGACACACTGCCTTTTACAAATGCAAAACAAAGATTCTTTCTCACTTTTCCCCCCACCATTATTCGCATGTACCTCTTTATTTTTTACAAGCTTGAGGAGGATGACATATGCTTGTCCTATAAGCTCATCCTTCGAACGAGTCCTCCAAAGTATTTTTAACAAACCCTAAGAAGGAGTGGTTTGGTCTCGTCATGCTTAACAAGTCCTATACTGTTTAATTTTTACAAGTCTAGTAAAGGGGTAACTTGATGTCATTTTCATGTTTAAAGAGTTTTAAAAGACACAAAAAGAAAACTCATTCAGTTCTTTTAACATAAAATTTTAACGAGCCCGGAGAAAGTAAAGCTCGGTGTTTTTCAGTTTTAGGGAGTCAAAAGAAAAACGTAAGTAAACTCCAAAATGTTCTTTTTCGTAAATTTAGTCCCTCGAGCCTGAAAAGGATAAAATAATGCAAGAGAGAACTCTATTGACCATGATTATTCAATGTATACCTTTTTCGTAAATAATTTGGTTCAATCCTTAAAAGGGGTAAACTTATACTGAAAGTATGGTTGTTCATTTACTTTTACGAATTCGAACAATCAAGTACTCGACGATCTTTTCATTTTTAAGGAGTCTGAAAATGGGCGTAAAGAGAACTCCATGGTTTCAATTTTTCACAAGTTTTAATGAGTTTGAAAAAGTGATAAACAGTACTCAGTACCAAAATTATTTGTTTCCGTAATTATCCCATAACCTACACACTTAAACTCGAAATAATTATAAAATGAAAACATTTATAATTGGACTTTAAAAAGCTAATAGGTTCAAAATAATATTTAATTAGCCCTAAAAACCTATAAAAAGTCCAAAAAAATAAAAAGTTTTCACCATTTGCATTTTTACCCTTTTGAGAGAGATAGAAGCCATTTTTTACCAGAAACTTCTGAAGTTGATTCCGGGCAAACCGTTGGATGAAATCGCGAGCCGCTTTCACCAAGTAAATGGTATATCTAAGCTCTTCATTTTCATGTCAATTTTTTAACTTTTCACCGCAGATTTTGGATTTTTGGGGAGGGTTTTAAAAAATTCTCCCTTGATTTGCGTAGGTACCCTTCATTGGGCCTGTGCACACCGACATAATTTTTAACACTATGTGAGCAGTTTTAAGGAAAGAAGCTGCTCACATGCATACTGTCTATTAAAGCTGGTTGTGCGCAGCACTGAGGGAAAAGAAAAAACAAATGAAAACGCCCCAACTTTGTTAAATATCTCCTTATTTGTTTCTAATGATCTTTAATGTTTAATTGCAAGCTTTTGATCCATAAACATGGAATGGAGAGAGCGTGAGCACAAAGACCAAGATATCCTTGCTCTCAATAATCCAACAACCATACAAACCCTGAAAAGTTGTGGATTATACAAGTTTTTCACCATTTCGGGCATGAGGGCCCAGTTAGACTTGCTTGAATGGATGGTAGGCAAGTGGAATGTTCAAGAAGAATGTTTCATAGTTGGAGACCACAGACTTGTCATTGATGCTGATGACATTTACTTCCTGAGTGGACTTCCACGCCATGGCGAGGAAATCATCTTGTATGGCTATAGGCGCGGTGGTGAGACCAATGCTACCTATTTGATACAATGTTGCACTGATGGGGCTGCTCTAAAAGATGGCCGAATTGATATTAAGCCCGTATCTCAGATTCCCTTGAAATCCATTGGGTTTACTGTTGCATTGTTGTGTGGTAGTGCAGCTTTACATTTGCTCATTAAGGCTCAGATGCAGACTTTTGTGGATTGCTTTAATGGTACCATATTTAACTGGTGTGAGGTTGTAGTTGCCAACTTGAAGGGGCAACTAAAAAGGGTCAGAATGAGTAGACTCAAAATCTTTGGGTATGGTGTCTTCGTTAATTCGTTTTCTCTGGAGCGGATTCCTCTTTTAGCTCCACAGGTATCTATAGAGAGAGGAGGGTCTTGTGACCCTCGCATGCTAAAATCGAGTACACTTATGGCACGCCATGGAGGTGGCAAAGGACCAACTATCAAGTTTACTATTGACTTCTTCGAGTGGCTAGAAAGCCAAATCACCATGATTGAGGACTTTCTATATGCAGGGATGGACTACACAAGAGATCCAGACATGCCATTGCCTCCTGGGATGTAGTGGGGTGCTATAGGTAAAACTTCACATTTTGGTTGATTTTAATATTTTCATTTTTTTGTTATTTTTGGCATCCAACTAATTATCCGAAATGATCATGCACATGTAGCCAATGAGACAAACTAGATTACGCAGATATGACCGACATGATGAGTAGCCAGTTATCCCCCTAGTATGGAACCCCGATGCGGTAGAGACACTGAAAAAGATAGAGCACAACCTTAATTGGTTGACTCTGGACATTCCAGATGTTGCTATAGATGATCTGCCTCTCCGCTACCAGAGGCATACTGTAGGAGTTCCCAATCCTATTAGCCATTTCCTAGGACGAGTATCACGTGCTATTGTATGCTACCATGATCACCATCATGCGTAGTGACTAGCCTGATGGCTACATTTTTTTATTTTTTATGATGAATCGACATGTTTGAAAAATAAAGGCCACGGGGCCTCATGTCATTGGATGACATTTTTTTTAAAGCTACACTTATTTACATAATTTTATCTAAAGAAAAACCTACTACTTCTATTTATGATTGTCTTGTATAATATGTGAATGAATATTTCATTGATTTCTTTGCAAATGTTTTACAAGTGTCAAATTAACACATAATTAGCTAATGCATCTGTTAATGTGTTTAAATTTCCCAGAATATGTCGATACTCAATTGAATCAAATTCTCGTTCCAAGAGACGAACTCGCAAAATCATCCTTAACATGGAAGCACTTCTAACTGAATAAACACCATTCAAATGTAATACCACGAGTTGTGAATCTAACCTAACGATCAATCGACGAATGCAAAATGTAATGGCATCAAATAATAGCTCAATCACTATGTTATATTCTGCAATATTGTTTGTTATTCAACCGAGGCATATCCCATGAATAGAAACTAACTCGTCTATGGGTGAATAGATGACCCAGGTTGCGGAAGACAAGTTCTGAGTACTATGACTAGTGCCATCAACAAAGCCAATATAAGTTTGGGGGGATGTTGACATCTGAAAATCAGGTGTAACACAAGATAAGCCGAAGAAGTAGCAAAAAATCGCAAAACCACTAAAAGTTGTCATATGAAAAATTATGGTACAATAATATACAAATGTTTCACCAAACAATTTAAGCATAGTATTTCTTTAGGTAAAGACCATTTATGGGCTTTCCCAAAGGAATTATGTCATAATCTACTAGTTGATAGGCCCCTTTTACGAGTTCATGTTTTACAATATAAGGCCCATGCCACATAGGCTCGAATTTTCCAGCACCTAACTTATTGTGCTCTTGATCATAGACTAAGACTAAATCACCTTTTGCATACGAACAAGGTTTGACATTTTGATCATATTGTGCTTTAACTCGTTTCTTTTGGGCCTCGCTAGCTAATGCAGCATCATGACGAGTCTCATCGAGACGTGTTAAGTACAGAAAGTGTTCCTCTTCAGCAGAAGTAGCTAGTAATAATTCAATTTCCAGTTTCAAAGACGATATCTCGCATTCAATCGGTAGAACTGCTTCCATGTCGTAGACAAGCTGGAAAGGAGTAAAATTAGTTGAAATTTTTGTTGTATTGTGGTATGCCCACGAGGTTGGATGTAGCATTAGATGCCATTGTCGTTTATGAGTCCTAATAATCCGTTTAATCAGGGTTGATCTAGGTGGATATTTGTGGTCACCCGCCTATTCCACCTAGACCTCTAGTTGGTTTTATCTGTTTCCTTATTTATTTCAGAGTTTACTATTTTTAGCAGTTTTTCGGGTCCTGAACTTCCAGAGCAATTTTGACCCCCTAAATGGCGTTTTTTTGAGGTTTTCCATAGGTTTTAGCTTGCCGCAAATCATGTAGTAATAAGAGAGACCTTTCCAATAAGGTATTGTACGTGTCAAACAAAGATCATATGACCAAGTTATGACCCCGGGAAGTTGGCTGCCTAACTAACCCCAACGGGGCCCAAAAACTCTTGGTGTTACATGCCTTGGGGTTAGGGTTTTGGTTGTTTAGGGTTTTCTCTTATTGTTCAATAATAAATAGGCCCTTGAGTCTCAATGTAACACAGTTCAGAGACATGTAGCCATCACATCTCTTCTCAGAGATAAGCTAATATCGCCTGAGCTAGTTTATTTCCATTATTTTTGTAAGCATATTTCATTATTTTTATATTAATGAAATTAAGTGTTATTTCTGTTGCATCTTTGTATTTATGGTTATTTCTATAACTTCTTGTGTTACTATTTAAGTTCAGATCAATGGTATCTAAGCGGTCTGCTCTTTCTCTGTTTTTCTTTGCATGTCCCCAACGAGGTCATGGTATAAAGAGTTAGGGCTCGAACTGGTTGAACCTTTGCAAGACCAGTCTCACAAACCCCAATGGCCTCCCATGGCAGAAGAAAAGAAAGACGAGGGGGCAGGAGGTCCTCTCAAATACTGCTCGAGGAAGCCCTCAAGCGATAAAGGAACGCGACAATGGATAAATTTGTCCATATCCTTTGACGGCTACCCATAGGCGACACATAATCATCCAGCAGCCACACTAGAAGCGCCACACCTTTTAAGGTACAAGTTAACTTTGATATTCCCATATTTGAGGGTCATATAGATGTAAACACCATAGAGATATGGTTGAATTTGTTGGAAGAATATTTTTCAGTTCATGACTTTTCCAATCAGGAAAATATTACTTCTGCACTTCTTAAAACCGCCCCACACATCAAGGACTGGTGGGAAACTTACTGTGAACAAAAGGACTAGAGGGAATCCTCACTGTTTTTAGCCACACCCACTTGGGATTCCTTCCGAGATGCCATCAAGGAACAATATTACCCTATCGAGAGCTATGAAGATAAATACATAAAGTGGACCACACTACAACAAGGAAGCGACCAAGATGTGCTGGAGTTCAAAAATATTTTCCATACCCTTAGCACAAATTTGGGTATCAAGGATTCTGAGCTGCGTTTGGTACTCAAGTAACGTGACGGTCTACACAAGTACATCCAGGACGAGATGGAGTTCCTGGACATCTCCTCGCTCGACACGGAATATCGATATGCTGTCAAGATTGAGCAGAAGTTTAAACAGAAGAAGTGAGACTTTGGATATATGAATCTGAAGCAAGGAAAAGGCGCCCCCAAACCACAGAGCAAAGGCCAAAGCTAAGGCAGGGTGACCCAGGACAACCCATCGAAGCTGCAAGCAAATAACAACACCATGAAGATAAAGAAGGACACGGGAAAATGGTGTGAGTTCCATAAGAGCCCCACTCACAACACAAGTGAGTGTCGGGCCAAGCAGTCACTAGTGGCCGAACTGAAGGCTTCCAATTCAGATGCATGTTCTAACTCTGAGTCAGAACCCGACAAGGGGAATGACAAAGGGAAGCAGATCATTGACGTGGATCCCAGTGCCACTGTAGCCACCACCAAGATCCAGAAGAATGAGCCTGAAGATCCAGAGGAGGGGGAACGCCTCTTCCACTCATAGATGTGGGTGAAGGATTCTCCGCTGCAGTTCATTGTCAACAACGAGAGCCAAAATAACCTCATTTCAGCAGAGGTCGTGAAGAAGTTGGGCCTACCGACAAAAACACATCCGCAGTCGAACAACATCGAGTGGCTTCACCAAGGATGAGATCTTTGCGTCAGCCAACAATGTTGCCTTCCCTACATCATCAAGCTCTTCACGGATGAGGTACTATGTGATGTTGCTCCTCTTGAAGTTTGTGATGTATTATTAGGACAACCATACCTGTGGAAGCGACATGTTGTATATGAGTCTAGACCTCGCTATATTATTATTACTTTGGGAAATAAGTTGTACAGGATACCGAAGGTAGCCCCGCCTACTGCCATCTCTTTGATCACTGCAAAGCAATGCAGTAAGATCATTTCCCAAACTAGGAAATTTGTTTTCCTTGTGATTCGCCCTTTGGGAAAGAAGAAGGTTGTGGCCACGGCTTCCAGACAAGTCTCCTCCACACAGCAACAGCAGATGTACAAGGTCATGGAGGAGTACAGGGACTTTTTCACCTCACTTATGGGGGTACCTCTGCACTATCAAGTTAAGCACTCCATTGATCTGACCTTGGGCGCGCAACTACCCAATGGACCGATCTATCAATGCTCTATTTTGGATAACGATGAGATCAAGAGGCAGATTCAAGAGTTGTTGCAGAAATGGCACATTAGGCCAAGCTCATCACCCTGCGGGAGCCCTATTGTATTGGTATAGAAGAAGGACAGGACCTAGAGACTCTGTGTTGACTATCGGGCACTGAACAAGATCACTGTCCGGAATAGGTACCCAATCCACAGATTGATGACCTTCTAAACCATATCAAGGGGGCCAAATATTTCAGCAAGATTGACTTGAAGTTCAGGTATCACCAAGTTCTTATCGAACCCTCCGATGTGTGGAAGACTACCTTCAAATCTAAGGAGGGCCTTTCGAATGGTTGGTCATGCCTTTCGGGTTGACAAATTCCCCCACAACCTTCATGATATTGATGGACAACATCTTGCAACCCTTCACTAATACATTCATGGTGGTGTATTTAGATGACATCTTGATCTTTAGCCAGAGTTGGGAAGAGAACCTCCACCATATTCGACAGGTCCTTCAAACCCTGTGAGAACACAAGTTGTGTGCCAATCTGGAGAAATGCACTTTTGGCATGACCCAGGTTCAATATCTGGGGTACATCATTGATGAGTAGGGTGTGCATGTGGACCCAACCAAGATACAAGTCATTCAGGATTGGCCAGCCCCAACCACTCTAACAGAGCTCCACAGCTTTATGGGTCATGCAATTTCTACTGCAGGTTTGTGTTGGGGTTCTCTCATATCACTTAACCTTTAAGTAAAGTCACCAAGGGCACAACGAAAGCAAAGTTTTTTTGGTCTGAAACCCAACATAAGGTGTTTTCTAAGTTGAAGCATCGCCTATATTCTGCACCAGTGCTCACATTACCAAACCTACAACAATCATTTGAGATTAAGACAAATGCCTCTGACTATGTTATTGGTGCAGTTCTTACTCAACAGGGGTATCCAGTGGCTTATCATAGTGAGACACTTTCAGACACAGTCTAAAAGTATCCCACTTACAACAAATAAATGTATTCCATTGTGCAGGCCTGGCGTCAATGAAAGCATTACATTATGGGGAAGGAAATGATCATCCACACTGACCATTGATCCTTACAATTCATACAGATACAAGGGAAGCTACAGAATGATCGCCATCAGAAATGGTCCACCTACATTCAATAATTCCATTTGAACATTAAGTACAAGAAGGGAAACACCAATAATGTCGCAGACTGCCTCAACCGACCACTAGTCATGGCGTTGATCACTGTGCTCGACTCCTATGGGCAGGAGACTTCCAGGTGGCTGCATCTTTACCAAAGCGATCCAAAATTTAGCAACACATAACAGAAACTCCTGGAAGGGAAGAAAGTTTCAAATGTTCACCTTCATGATGCATTGTTATGCCACCTAGGACACATATGTGTTCTTGCAAGTGAGCATGCCAAGATGATTTGGGATGTGCACTATAGTCGAGTTATTGGACATTTCAGAGTAGAGAAAATAGTGGCAGTATTGCAAAAGTATTTTTATTGGCTGAAACTTCGTCGAGATGTTGGGAAGTAGATTAGATCCTTCACCACTTGTGCCATTGCCCAACCATCAAGAAGCAAGGTCTATATACTCCTCTACCTAATTCTAGTTGACCTTAGGAATCTATCTCCATGGATTACATGTCAGGCCTTCCTTCTACTAAGCATGACAACGACTGTGTTTTCGAGGTCGTTGACAGATTCTCTAAGATGGGCATCATGGTGGCATGCAAGAAGAGTATCACAGCAGAGGCCACTGTTAAGCTCTTCTTTAAGCGAGTTTGGGTACACTTTGGGATCCCACAGTCCATTGTCTCAGATCGAGACAACAGATTCCTGAGTGCATTTTGGTCAAGTCTCTAGTGATGCTGGATACAAAACTTACTAAGTCCACGACTTTCCATCCCCAAACTAATGGCCAAATAGAGGTTGTCAACAGGATGATCATACACATTCTGCACATGTACAACTTGAAGCATCCATGCACATGGGATGAAAGTCTCCCCTATTTCCAGCACAACTACAACAAATCTCTCCACGACTCAGCATGCCATAACTCCTTTCAGGTAAGGCTGGGATTTCATCTATTATGTCCCATTGATGTGACATTACCATTTGCAGCCACTCAGGCAGGGCTCACGTCCAATCCGAAGTCGTTAGGGTTAACAACCTCATTAAGCGCATCCAACACATCGGTCGACAGGTCTATGATATATTGGATAGAGTCAATGTTAAGTACAAGCAGCGCCATGATCAACATCTTATGTCGCACAAGTTCTAGGTGGGTGACAAAGTTTGGCTACATTTGTAGAAGGAGCGCCTCGCTAGACCCCACCGCGAACTTTGACCACTCCTATATGGGCCATACACCATCACCAAGACTATTAGTGACAATGCCTTTGAGCTCAACATCCCACCGTTCCTTGTTCTGCACCTAGTGTTCAATGTAGACCGCCTTCGGCCATACTTTCCACCATTGTTGGACACATCCGACATTGCAGAACAACTCACACCAATATAGCTCAACCTGAACTACATGGAACAAGCCACAACTGATCAAATCATGGACACACAGATCAAGAACACTCGCCAATAGAGGATCCATCTATATCGAGTTGTCAAAGCAGGTCAACTCCTTCACCAGGGACTAGGTTCAACAGAAATTTCCTCACCTCATGGAGGCTCTGCACGCAATGGGGACCATTGCTTCCTAAGGGTGGAGAAATGATCTAGGTGGATATTTTTTTCCACCTACCTATTCCACTTAGACCTCTATTCAGTTTCATTTGTTTCCTTGTTTATTTTAGCGTTTACTATTTTTAGCAATTTTTCGGGTCCTGAACTTCTGGAGCAGTTTTGACCCCCTAAATGATGTTTTTTGAGGTCCGTTGCATGCCTAGTTGTGCCCGCGCTTACCAAAAATCTTGCAGTACTCAAAGAGACCTTTCCAACAAGGTATCATACACGCCAAACAAAGGTAATATGACCAAGTTACGACCCAGGGAAGTTAGCTGCCCAACTAACCCTAATGGGGCCCACAAAATCTTGGTATTACATCTCCTGAGGTTAGGGTTTTGGTTGTTTAGGGTTTTCTCTTGTTGTTCAATAATAAATAGGCCCTTGAGCCTCATTGTAACATAGTTTAGAGGCATGTAGCCGTCACATTTCTTCTCAGATATAAGCTACCATCATCCGAGTTAGTTTATTTCCATTATGTTTATAAGCATATTTCAGTATTTTGATATTAATGAAATGAAGTGTTATTTTTGTTGCACCTCTATATTTGTGGTTATTTCTTTAACTTGTTGTGTTCCTGTTTAAGTTCGGATCAATGGTGGTTAAAACCTTGTTAACAACTTCCACTTGGCCATTTGTCTGTGGGTAATATGGGGTAGAACTGTCATGATGCAGGGCTAGCTTGGTGGTAAGATCGATCATCATATGGTTTCGGAATGGCTACCATGTTTCGTAAAGATAGCTTGTGGTACTCTGAACCGAGAAATTACATGATTGAACACGAAAATAGATGTTGTTTCGCTGTCATCCTTGTATGTAGGCATCGCCTTGTCCCATTTTGTAAAATAATCTATCACAAGGATAATATACCCATGCCCTCCAGTTGAGTGAGGGTTACATGTAGGAAAGTCAATGCCCCATTTAGTGAAAGGACTGACAACAATGATTGGGTGAAGGGGAGTTTGATGTGCATGCATTTTTTTATCATAAACTTGACAATTATCGCATTTTCGGACAACAGTTATATAGTCTTTAAACATAGAAAGCCATAAATGCATGCAGGATATTTTGAGCAGTGGCAAACCCTGACATATGACCTCCACAAGCTCCAAAATGGCAGTCAATTAATGTCTTTTCAGCTTCTACATGATTTAAACATCATCGGAAAATAGAATTGGCACCATGATGATAAAGCGTGTCACCAACAATATTGTATTGGTGGGATTGAAACTAGATTCGGCGATAAATGATGAAATCTTCGTACCAGGGACCTAAAGTATTGATTAGAAAGAGAGATTCATCATGAATAGAATCCTCTGCCACGTGTTCAGTTTCAGTATGGGGAAAGTCACACAATAAATTAGCAAAAACTAATGATTTCTTAGATTTGGATTTAATGAATTCCAAATCGAATTCCTGTAGGATGACTATCCATTTGGAATACTTGCCCCCCAACAATTGTCTAGTAAGAATGTAAATTATGGGATGCAATAAGAAATTACAGTAGTTTTGCGCAATAAAATGTAGTGATGGAATCATTGGACAACTTGAACAGTTGCCATGGCCAATTTTTCCACATGCATATTTTGTTTAGTTTTCATCAAATTACAACTTAAGTAATATATCACATGTCGTTCGTTCGACTCGTCTTCCTGAAATAGGACCATATCAATGGTAGCATCGGATGCTACTAAGTATAAAAAGTAATCTCGGTGATAATCGGGAGGATGCAACAACAATGTATGGGTCGACGCATATTTAAGTGCATCCAAAGCTTTTTGAGCCACTTCATCCCAAATAAATGGGATGCCCTCAAAAGTCGAGTAAAACCCTCACCCAACTCGGTATAGTTCTGTATAAACCGACGTAAAAAGTTTGATTTCCCTTGCAAACTTTGGAGTTGGCGTAGATTGGAAGGAGGAGGTAAATTCAAGATAGCCTCAACCTTTAATGGATTGACATGAATGCCTTCCTTTGAAACAAGAAACCCTAGCAATTGACCAGATTGCACACAAAAAACACACTTATGTGGATTCAAGCAAATATTGTAATAATGACATTTGATGAAAATTTCTCTCAAATGTATTGGATGGTCTTCCTGTCTCAGCGAATGAGCTAGCAAGTCATCCAAATACGGTTGCACAATAAGCTTGATATCATGAAATGCATAAGACATAGCTCGTTGAAAAGTTGCACTTGCATTCTTTAGACCGAATGGGAGTTTTCGAAGGCAAAAGTCCCCCATGGGCAAATGAATGCAGTTTTATTTTGATCAGCTAGGAGTATGTTGATTTGATTATAGCCGAAAAGTCCGTCCATAAATGAAAATATTTAATTTCCAGCACATTCGTCGATGATTTGATCGAAATAAGGAGTAGGATAATTGTCTTTTCGACAAGCCTTATTGATCTCCATATAGTCGACACATACTCTATTGGTTACCTGTTTCTTGTTAACAGGCACGATATTTGATCCCCAATCAGTAAAGAGAACCAGGTAGATGAAACTTGCTTTAAGAAGTTTCTCAACCTCAACTTTAATCGCAACAACTTTTCTTAGATGCATCAAACATAATCATTGTTTGACAAGGCTGGTATCCCGGTAATTCTTGATTTCATGTATTACAATGCTTGGATCAATTCCTGGCATTTCCTCATAGGACCAGGCAAAAATGTCGTGGAATTCTTGAAATAGGGCCTTATATGTTCGAATTTCTTCGATTGAGCACGAGGCACCTATGTGAATATTTTCAACAATCCCTATTTTAACTGAGATGTCAATGGAAATGGTCGCAGATATATTCCCCAAATTTCTTTCGGATTCAGATTGAAATACTAAAATGGGTGATTCTGGACTATTTACTATCTCAGGTGAAAACATATTCGAAAAATCATTCTTGATTTTACCAGGCTAGGTAGAAACGATGAACGATGATGGTGATCGTTCCATGGAATTTCATCTGAAGTCATGACTTCCATGATACTTTCATCAGTTGGAAACATATGATTGAAAGGATCAGAGAATGAAACTAGTTCTAACCAAGGCAAAGGAGAATAATCTTCATTGATCGTATCCACTTGATCAATATTTGTAGATGTTGGGTTAGAAAAATATTGTATTGTCTGATAAGCCAATTCAAAAGGACTCAAAGGCATCTCACTACCATAGGAGGATAACTCAGACTCTAAAGGCATCATCCGTGGATAGGGAGATTGCATAGTTCTTGATGTAATCATGTTTACCTGGGCAAAAGTAGAAGGAAAATTTAGTGGAGGCATCGCAAAGGTTACCATCAATGATGAGCTTTTGAGTAAACCAATAGCAATATCTTCACGGGAGAATTAATTTTTCCAACAAAAGGTATGTTACTCGAAGAGTTAGGGTCTGAAGTGTAGTAAGACAACTAGTCTACTTTGACAATTTTTCCCTTATGAGGAAATTGCATCATTCGAAACAGTGACAAGACCACCGCTGACCTAGCATAGGTCCACCTTCAACCAAGCAAAATGTTGTAATCTAGCTGAGCATCCACAATTTCAACTTTGATTGTAATCGTTTTTCCCTCTAGCTCTATGGGAAAATCGTTCAGGATCCCATATGGACGAAAACCTCTTCCATCAAAGGCTTTCAGAGTGGTAGGCGATTGATTAATGGTTGGAGAACCTAAATATTTCCAACAATAAATCGACATAATGCACGTAGAAGCTCCTTCATCAACAACTATACGAAATACTCATCTAGTTTTAACAAAAACTGGAATCTGGATTTCTAGTTGATGAGGGAGTCTCGGGATATGACTCTCAAGATCAAATATAATTAAGTTAGAATCCTGCAGATCAATAGCTCCTATGGTTGACAATAAAATCTTTCGTTGTGTCATACATTTTTGCGATACTTCCAGAGCTGACATTGCGAAAGGAGACATAGCCAGGTCTTCTACAATGTTGTAATTTTGCGAACCTCTAGCATGTGGGTTGAAAGTTAATTTCCGAAGCACACCTTTGGGAGGCATTTAGATCATCATATTAGGATTTGGCTTCTTGATATGTAATGGTTCATAAGGAGAAGGACGAATTGAATTGGAAGGTTGGCCAGATGAACTAGCTTCATTTCCATTTTTGACGAGATGCTTAGACCTGTAATCTTTGGATCTCGTAGCTACCAAAATTCTTGCAAAGACATCATTAGGATATCTTGCGACGTGGAAGAGGAAGATGTGTTATGAGAGACCATTTTGTTGTCTTGAGAAGGAAATGTATCCTTCAAAACATCAGGAGTTGGAGAACCTTTAATGAATTTAGAAACCTCTTTCTGATGCGAGCTTTCCTTCATATAGTGATCCTCATTGCAAATAAGGCAAGGATAGCGAGGTTTTCGTTTTTCGTCAGTAGGCTCAACTTTAGCAGGTTTCTCCTTTGAAGTAGCATTTTGTTTCGATTTACCTTTCCCCTTCTTCTTATTTTCGTGTTGATTTTGTCTCGCCAGTAGATGCTTTGTTAGGATATTCCGACACATAGGAAATAGTTAAGTAAAACTTGGTCTAGTATAGAGTTAGGTAAAGTGTGTTTCTTTACTATGTACATTTTGTAACTTACAATCCGACGGTCACGATATGTAGTGATCTGACGGTTCATTCTCTCCTCGGTATTATCGACACTTGATCCATGGCTTAACACCTGATTGGTCCATGATCTCTATTTAAAGAGCATGGAGGGTCATTTGTAGGTTAATTGTTCATGAGAGAAGCTTTTGTAAATTTTCATTCTTTTATTAATAAATTGCCTGAAGTGGCCGCATTGGCTCAGGCCGTGGACTGTTTCCCTCTTTGAGGGTTTTAACCACGTCAAAAGTACTGGTGTATTGATATGTGATCTGTTTGTGAGCAGTGTCCTTTGGTGTTCTGTCTGAGGAACTTACCCTGTAAAGTCCTACATGGTATCAGAGCTATTTGAGGGCCGCGTCCGTTGGTGATCCAAATATGAAGCCGGTAGAACTGCATCCGACTATCGTTTCCTAGATCTATTGTTTCTGACTGCTTTCGGGCCGAGAGGACTGCTCTATTGTGTTGGGAGCATTTGTTCCAGTGAGGAACCCCTTTCATTTCATGCGAAAAGGTTTCCGGTAACCCTAGCTACGTCATTTTTAAGATCTGGAGGTATACAGTGTTTATTTGCAGTTTACAGTTATTTTCTCTCTGTTTATTTCAGTTTCGGTTTATTTAGCCTTTTTTATTACCGGATCTATACCTTTCATTTCTGCGTATACTCTTTGCCCCGCGACTCTGTGCGATCTGGGCAAATCAGAAACAGAAAGGAAGGATTTTTCTCATGCGTATGCTCTTTTTCGCTGCGCCTTAGTGTGATCTCGGAAAATCAGAAACATTGAGGAAAATATTTAGTTTCCAGCTAAAGCTAACCTCGAACCGCAAGGTTCGTTTTTTTTGTATGTCCTTGTTGGGTTTTGTGTTTTTTGTTTTGTAGGGAAAAAGAGCTTTCTCAAAGAGCAAGCACGCAACCCAAAGCTTCAAACCCCCCCCCCCCCTCTCTCTCTCTCAAACTTTTTGTATAGCTCACTTGGTCCAAAGCTAATTTATGAGAGTAGAGGTCTTGAGTTCAAGTCTCCTTGTTGTGGGGGAAAATTTTTCACTTCCACACATTCCCGCACTTCGTCGGCATCTTCATCAAATTTTCTTCAAAAATCCATAACTTCTTCATCCGGAAGCCGTTTTCAGAACCGTTTTTTTTAAACCGCCTAATTTTTCGATATCTTTCCATTGGAACACTTAGTTTCAGCATCTATAGCTTCAGTTTCTGTTAAAATGGAAAGTCCATGCCAAGTTATTCTCAACAGCACCAACTACTTCCAATGGTGGTCCTACATTGTGGATTTACTTAGAAGTAAAGGTCTCTACAGAATAGCCTCAGGCCAAGAAACCAAACCGAAAGATGAAGATAAGGCAGCTAAATGGGAAAATAGGCAATATCAAGCACGTGGGTTGATAGGGATGTCTATTTCTCCAGATCTTAGATTCCATATTGCAGAACTTGATACTCCTGATGAAGCATTGAAACAGATTACTAAAGTTTTTGGAATAAAAAATGAACTTAGAGCCCATCAAATTGAAAATGAGTTGCTTACATTGGACCCCAATAATTTTTCTTGCATTGAATATTTTTTGTCCAAGTTCAAGACCCTTAAACTTCTCTTGGAAGGTGTTAAGGTTAAGAAAGAAGATAGTAACCTTATCTATTCCATTCTTACTAAGTTGGGACTAGCCTACTCTGTGTTTGTTTCCACCTTCCATTCTACAAGAGAAGCCTTCATTTCTCAAGGACAAGACTACAAGTCCCCTTCCTTTGATTCTTTTTGTGATTCTTTAATAAGAGAACAAGAAAAACTCTTACACCTTGGTCTTCTTAATCTTGGAAACTCTTCTAAGAAAGCGTTAGCCGCCCAGCAGCAACCAAATCCAAAGAATCCTAAGAAGTTGTATCCTAAAAGGAATGGTCCTAAACCAAACAAGGGTCCTAAGCAATTTCAGCCTCAAAATGAAAAATCATTTTAGCAAAATGATAAGACAAATAAAAACAAAGGGAAGAAGATTAATAGACATTGCAACTTTTGTAATCGAGATGGCCACTTAGAATCCAAATGCTTTAAGAAGATGGAAGCCTTGGAAGCAGCAATGAAGAAGCATAACATCCATTTGGAGCACTCTTCAACTTCAACTTCATCTTCAGGAATGGAACTTTCTGCATGTGGTTGTCAAGCATCTCAGTCTGGCTATGCACTAAATGTATCTTCTTCTTCTCATTCTCATGAGTGGCTCATTGATTCTGGAGCTTCTTATCACATGGCCAAAAACAAAGCCATGTTTTCTTCTTTAAATGATTGTAACACCAAAAATATATATGTTGGTGATGATAGATCTCTTAGTGTTGTAGGGACTGGAACTGTTCATATAGACAATGGTCAGTTTAATGATGTATTATGTGTTCCAACGTTATCCTACAACCTTCTATCTGTATATCAGATAACTCATTCAGGTGAAGGTAAAATCATTGAATTTTCACCTCATGATGTTGTAATTAAGGACCTAAGAGATCCTAGACAGATTTTAGCTACTGGCATTGCTGATGATTCTACAAGGTTGTATAAGTTTCACAACTTTGGGTCATCAAATCTTCCCTCGGTATTTGTTGCTCATATTGATGAAGTGAGCAAACTTTGGCATGAGCGATTTGGTCACTTAAACTATCGCTCTCTTCAGAATCTATGTAAAGAAAATATGGTGACAGGTCTTCCAATGGTATCTTGCAGAGATGGTGTTTGTTCCGAATGTGTACTCGGAAAACATCATCGGGACAATTTTGAAAAACGTGCCTCTTGGCACGCCTCAGCCCCTTTACAGCTCGTGCATAGTGATTTATGTGGTCCACTTGTAGTTGTTTCATTCTTTGGCTACAAGTATTTCTTAACTTTCATTGATGATTTCTCCAGACGCACTTGGGTATACTTCTTAAAACTCAAGAGTGAAGTATTTAACATGTTCTTGGCCTTTAAGGCCTTTGTTGAAAAACAATCTGGACATCAAATTCTTAAGCTAAGATCTGATAATGGCGGAGAATATGTTAACAACAAATTCATCAACTTTTGCACTGAGAATGGAATTCAAATGCAACATATTGTTCCATATACTCCACAACAAAATGGTGTAGCTGAAAGGAAGAATCGCACCTTAAAGGAAATGGCTAATTGTATGCTTCAATCTAAAGGACTTAGTCTTAATTATTGGGTAGAAGCAATTAACTGTGCAAATTACATAATAAATCGCACTCCTACTAAGGTTTTAAAGAATATCACTCCAGAAGAAGCATGGAGCTCAATCAAACTAGATGTAAGTCACTTTCGTGTTTTTGGAAGTGAAGCATGGGCCCATATTCCAGATGAGAAACATAAAGCTTTAGAACCTAAGAGTGAAAAATGTATTTTTGTTGGATATTCTGAAGATGTCTAAGGATATAGACTTATTCCACTTAAGTCCAAAAATGTTATCATTAGAAGAGATGTAAAGTTTGCTGAAAATATATCGGCCTACGAGCCTAGTTCGGCAGATGTGCCACCTCTCCCTATCTCTTCTACTTTTGAAAATATTTCTTCTTCAGATGATGAAAGTGAGGATGAAAATCCTCCCCCACCTTCTCAGGATCCTCCTTCAGCTCCTCAGCTTCCAAAATGGGTCCGTGCTACTCGGGATGCAGCAGGTGATCTTGCCGGTGATCCTACAGATCAGCGACGTACACGTTCTCAGTTTGATAGAGCCTCTTCTTTACTGGCTCAAGCTTCAGTGAATTATGATCCTGACACCTTTGCAGAAGCTTCAGGCCATCCAGATTGGGAAGCAGCTACGAATGAAGAATATCATTCATTATTGGCAAATGATACATGGGATCTTGTTCCTCTACCAAAGGGACGAAAACTTGTTAGATGCAAATGGGTTTACAGAACCAAGTATGGACCAGATGGGAAAGTTGATAAACATAAAGCTCGTCTTATTGCTAAGGGTTTTTCACAAGTTGAAGGCATTGACTACATTGAAACCTTCTCCCCTATTGCCAAAATGAACTCTATCCACCTTGTTCTTTCCCTTGTTGCCTCTTTCAAATGGGAAGTCCATCAGATGGATGTTAAATCTGCCTTCTTGCATGAAGAAATCTATATGGAACAACCTATTGGCTTTATACAAACAGACTCCAGCCTTGTATGTCGGCTTAAGAAATCCCTTTATGGTCTCAAGCAAGCTCCTCGAGCTTGGTATGCCAAAATGTATAACTTTCTTTTAGAATCTGGCTTTTCTAGGTGTCATTCTGACAATACTGTCTACACTAAGAAAGTGGGCAAGTCCCTTATCATTCTTGTTCTTTATGTTGATGATCTTATCCTCATTGGTAGTGATCCCAACCTTATCAACCATGTGAAGTCCAGCCTTAAAAAGAAGTTTGAAATGATAGACTTAGGACACTTACATTATTTTCTTAGTCTTCAAGTCTTGCAATCCAAAGAAGGTATTTCCCTTTCCTAGTCCAAGTATGCCTGTGATATTCTACGCCATTTTCACATGGAAGACTGTAAGCTAGCCCCTTCTCCCTTTCAGTCTGGAGTCAAACTTTCAGTCACTTGTACTTCTCCCGAAGTTGATGCTACCTTATATCATCAACTTGTAGGAAAACTTTTGTATCTCACCCATACTTGTCCTGACCTTTCCTTTGTTGTTGGCCTTGTTGCTCGGTTTATGCAAAACCCACGTGAAATTCATTGGAAAGCAGCTAAAAGAATACTTCGTTATGTTCGAGGTACAATTCAGTTTGGGATTCATTACAGTGCCGAAGCATCTCCTCTATTGGTTGGTTTCACTGATTCCGATTGGGCTAGTGACCTTGATGATTGGAAGTCTACTGCAGGGTATGTGTTCACTCTTGGTTCAGGACCTATTACATGGGCTTGCAAGAAACAAGGTGCCATTTCTCTTTCTTCAACAGAAGCAGAGTATCATGGTGCCATCGAAGCTAGTAAGGAAGCCTTGTGGCTTCGTCAGCTCCTGTTAGAGTTTGGCTTTCAGCAGCAGCATCCGACTACACTTTGGTGTGATAATCAAAGTGCCATTCAACTATGCAAAGATCCAGTCCAACATCAGTGCAGCAAACACATTGAACTGCACATGCACTTCATCAGAAAGCTCATTCATGACCATGTTCTTGAAGTGCAATATTGTTCAACAAATGATCAAGTTGCAGACATCTTTACAAAGGCTTTCACAGAGGCGAAGTTCACTAAACTTCGATTTATGGTTGGAGTTCAGGAAGTTGTCACTAAGGGGGGATAGGCTCTAGTGCCTCCTTGCTTCTCCTATTGTGCCATATTTGTAAATCCTTCAATCCTATCCCAAGTTGTTCTTAAGGGGGGATGTTAGGATATTCCGACACATAGGAAATAGTTAAGTATAACTTGGTCTAGTATAGAGTTAGGTAAAGTGTGTTTCTTTACTATGTACATTTTGTAACTTACAATCCGACGGTCACGATATGTAGTGATTTGACGGTTCATTCTCTCCTTGGTATTACCGACACTTGATCCGTGGCTTAACACCTGATTGGTCCATGATCTCTATTTAAAGAGCATGGAGGGTCATTTGTAGGTTAACTGTTCATGAGAGAAGCTTATGTAAATTTTCATTCTTTTATTAATAAATTGCCTGAAGTGGCCGCGTTGGCTCAGGCCGTGGACTGTTTCCCTCTTTGAGGGTTTTAACCACGTCAAAAGTACTGGTGTATTGATCTGTGATCTGTTTGTGAGCGGTGTCCTTTGGTGTTCTGTCTGAGGAACTTACCCTGTAAATTCCTACATGCTTCTACAACGTTGATCTCATAAATAGTTTATGGAGGAAGGCTTTCAAATGGTGTATCTTGTATGGCCAAAGTCTAAGTATTTTTAGAATTCCTTTATTCCTTTAGATTGTTGGCTCACAGAATCTATAATGCCATCAACAACATTAGATCCTGAGATTGTAGAGATGTGATAATAGGTTCATTCATAAGGCGAGGTAAATTCCAGATTTTTTTCGTACAAAGTGACAGATTGAGTGTAGACTAAGTCTAAGTACTGGGCACAAGCAATTACTTGCTCTTTCTTGATGACACCTCCCTTGGCAACATCTTCCGTGATAATGGGAAGAAGAGACTTTGTAAACCATTCAGCTAAAATTTGATCTGGAATGAAAACTTTGACTAAGCGACGTCTACACCTCCATTCATGGATATGATCAGAGATGTGAGTCAACTTCGATTGTTTTAAAGAAGTCAATAGTTCAGTACCAATATCATAACAAATTGGTAGCTGAAAGTGGGTTAAAAATGTTGTTGCAAGGGAGTTAAAGTTATGGAAAGAGGCATGAGGTATGTCAATGTACTATTTAGCTGCCGAACTAGCTAAAGTTCGTGGGAAAAAGGTGTAGACGGATGGAATCATCGATTAAAAAATTCAACGCACACCAAAGATGATATGTCATCACATGATTGGATGGATCCTCTCCTGACTTTCCTTCGAATTTTGGTATGTCACTTGGAAACTTGGTAGGAATCGTTGGCCAAAAATGATAATAATAAAAAAGGATCGTTAGTTAACCGGGATAAATCTGGTAGATCTAGCGTTGCAATGAATGGTAATTGTCGGCTAGGATCTTGCGGTAAAGTTTGATAACTTTAAGGGTTAAGAACAACCCTTGGAGGTAGATATCCAAGATATCCTGGAATAGCCTGAGCAGTAAGAATTGGAATTACACCAGGGTAACCGAGGCGAAGCATACCGAGTTGAGGTTAAACAAGGACTTGATAAGTATGACCGGGGTACGGTTGACTTTGGAAAGGTTGAGATTGACCCATTTGACCAAAGTAATATTGCCCCTGCACAGGTTCCACTTGCAAAGGTTTGCCCTGAACAAATTGACTTTGAACAGGTTGACTTTGAATGAATTGATCTTGAAAATGTGGGTTTTGGAAAGTATGGCCTTGATAAGGCAGACTTTGAAAAACTTGTCCTTGGAAAGATCGAACCTGGTAGGCTTGACCTTGAAAAGATGGGCTTTGGAAAGCGTGACCTTGAAAAGGTGTTTGCCCTGTTCCAACAATAGGTTGTCCGATAAGAATCTGTGGTATAGACTAGATCGTAGGAATAGTTTGATAAGAAGAATCCTGTGGGATTGTCTGAGTAGTCTGAGGAACATATATTTGAGGGGTTGCTAGAACGGTCGTTTGTGATACTCCTAGAATAGGTGGTTGAGGAGAACTTGGGATCGGTTGTGAAACAATTGTTTGAACAGGGGTCTGTGGTGAACTCTAAACAGATCGTTGAATCGATTGTTGAACAGGTGTTTGAGGAATTCCTTGAATAGGTTGTTGGACAATTGTTTGAGGAATTCCCTGAACAGACTGCTGGATAGGTACAACAATACCTGGAACAGGTATCTGAGGTATAACTTGTCCAGTAGGCTGAACAGGTTGATAAAGTGGCACTTGTGGAGCACTTGGACCATACTGTTGATTAAAGGCAAGATTCCAAATTATGTTCATCCCAGGATAAGGAGTACCAATTAAAGGTTGATTTACAACAGGTTAACCAAGGTCAGGCTGAGGTATCTGACCATAGGTTCTGGTAAAAGATTGACCCCCAGAAATAGGTTGTCCTCCAGGTGGAGGATAAGGTGGTTTCCCCCCAGGTTGGTAATAAACACTAGTCGGGGTTACTTGAGGGTTACTTGAATTACTAGACACCATGTGAATATGTTGATTTGATGTCGTAAATGCTTCAGGCATGGAAGTCATGCTTTGATCAGTAGACGTAGATAAACCAGATGACCAAGTAGAAGGTTGAGGAGAAGAAGCAGCTCCTAAAAAAGTTCCAGTAAGTGACTGGTACCCAGGAGGAATTGATGGACCACCATACAATAGTGATTTTGGGAGCTGGTAAACATGGATGAATCAATAGGTTCACTCCCAATAGGAATTTCTGACATAGTTACTTGTGGTGAATAAAAAGGAATGCGCGGTGGTGACAAATTCTGACCTAAAAAACTCAAAGTTGTAGAATACCAAGGGTCAGGTCAGAAAGGAGAGAAAGGAACTCTTGGGTCAAAAGTTTCAGTACTAGTAAATGGAGAATGAGGTGTCTTTGTTTCTTTGGTAACATCTTCAATGCTAATTAACCTAGGAGATAATTCAGTCGTTACTATCAGCTTCCTTTGAGGTGAAGGTGGCTCAGGAGTAGGAGCTAAAATAGCCGAAGGTGATTCAGGTTGAGAAAGTTCAGATTCAGGATGTTCTACGTTTGGTTCAGTAAGTTCAGTGTCTGAAACTTCACTAGTGTCAGATTCTGTGTGAACTACTTTGGTAATCTCTGGACCAAAGTGAACTAAGCCTAATTCTACTTCCTGTGTTGGATTCAATTCGGTTTCTACTGTCTCAAATTGTAAAATTGTTGATGTTTCAGGTTCATATGAGGCTTTTGATCCTGTTGACTTTGACCTTTCCGTTTTTATCTTTTCCAACTGACTTGGTGTATATTCAGGAGGTTGACCTCGCATTCTACGTGATTGTCTTGGTGATTCAGCTAGGATTAAAAATTATCACAAAATTAGACCAGAATTCACAATCCAATCTTAAGGTCTCTTAAAAAGTAAAAATAAACAATTAACACATGCTAACAAATCTAAGGATTCAAACCATGAAAACAAGTTTTTCACAGTGAAATCACTAGTTGGTAATGAAATCCAACGTTGCAGAAATTAAAGTGAAAAGTGACTATAGATATGAGCGAGTGGAACCAGTTACCCTGATAACCTTCTTAATGAAATGATCTAGTGCAAGTAACTTCACTTATGCCATCTCGAGTGAAGATTATCCTCCAAAAAGTCCAAGTGAGTCTAGTCAATGTCTGTTCCAGGTACAACATGACCTTCTCTCTACCGTCACCTTGTGTAAATAGCCCTAGGATTATGGTCACTAAGGTTACCAACTACAACAATTCTACCTAGGGGGACAGTCATAAATCAGACGTACACGCAAGGGCATAGTAACAAAGTTCAATCCCCTTGAAAGCTCCTCAACATGGTTAATTAGAGGTTTACTTTCAAGTGACCCCAAGTACCTTTCAGTACCGTTGTAATATGTATAAATCACTCTACCATAGCCAATGAAGTGAGTACAATCACTTCACCAGGTCTAATATGATATCTTGCTTGAGTCCTTTGTAAGGGGAGCTTCCCAGAGAAAAACTGAAATAACTGGATTTATCTCCCTATCACAAGATTCTAGTGTTTGTCTGCAGCTTTGGAAAGTTTACTCACTTCCCTATTCTAAAGCCCTACAATTAATCTACTATAGGTGGAAAATAGCCCTAAGAATAAAACTTTCTAAATTTATTTTAATTAGCGTTGATTTGAATAATTGTTGTTATGGAAAGGTAATGGATGTGAAACTTTGTCTAATCCCTTTGGCTCCCTTGCGGACCCTGATCTCCCCTCCCCTCCCCTCCCGCTCCTCCACCCCTCTTCTACCCTTCCCCTCTAACCCCTCCCTTCATCGCCCGTCCCCTCCTAAAGCCCTCTCCCCTCCTCCTTCGACCGAATAATCACTCGTACCCTCTCCAAAGAGATCCTCTCCTATCTCGACCAACCTAAAAAGGTTGGCAGAAAAACTAATAGAGAAATTAGAGATGAAACTGCGGCAAAGGAAATGGCATTGGGCACCCAACAACCTCTAGAGACTTTCATGGAAAAAAATAAGGAGAAAATTGCCCACCCTAACAGAGGGAAAGGTCCCTCTACCCATAACATCAAGTGAAAATGAATATAGTCACCTGGAATTGTAGAGGAATGGGAAGTATGCCAAAAATTAAGGCAATAAAATATTTAATAAGTACAGAGAAACCATATATCTTTTTTTTACAGGAGACAAAGACAAATGAAAAGGAAATGGAAACAATGATACAAAAAACAAAAAATTATCAAGGAACCTCAATTCCAGTGACTAGAGCCTCAGGAGGAATATGCACACTATGGAAAACCGAAAATTGGGAACTCATTCAACAAAAAAAGAGAGTTGCACCAAATAAAAACATACTTGGAAAACAAAAAAATAAAAGAGAAATATGGTTTTATAAATATATATGCCCCAAACCATTATAGGGATAAGGAAGTCTATTGGTCTACCTTAAAAAATTATCTTATGCAGGACCAAAACAGAGACATTATCATAGGAGGAGATCTCAATTTGATTTTGAGTGCAGAGGAGAAATTCGGGGGAATATACAATGCTGATCCATATAGGGAAATGTTATAATCTATTATGGAAGCATGCAAATTAATGGACATGCCTCCTAGCAATAGAAAGTATACATGGAGCAACAAAAGAATTGAGAAAAATAACATAAAGGAAAGGTTGGACATATTTCTAATTCAAGACAAAGTTGCTAATTCATTCAGCGACGATATAAAATCCAGAATCATCCACAATATAGCATTAGATCACAAACCAGTGGCTATTACCCTTGGGAAGTTGGAAAATCTTGGCCCAGTTCCTTTCAGATTCAACTCCACTTGGAACGACAGTGAAGAAGTTAAAAAAATCATTGTTGAAGTATGGGAAAATTCAATTTCTAGCTCTCCTAGCTATGTTTGGGAAACCAAATTAAAAGCCCTGAGGAGAGAGCTAAAACATTGGGCGAGGATTAACCAACCAAAAACTCAAAAAAGAAAGCTAGAAATAACAAAAAAAATTGATAGAATCCAAGTTGAAAAAGAGCAGCAAGAGGAATCGCAGGAGAGCATTTGGCAGGAAAAGCAAGCATATTAGGAGATGTATAGGCAAAATAGAAAGGAAGAAGAAGAGTGGCGGCTAAAATCGCAAAGTCTTTGGCTCAAAGTAGGAGACAAGAACACCACATTTTTCCATAATGCGGCTAGGATAAGAAGAAACCAAAACCAAATAGACAACATAAAAGTTAGCAAAGGAAAAGAAGTTAGAGGTCAAGAGGAAATAAAGAACGAGGCTTACAGATACTATAAAAATCTATTATCATCCCCAGCTTCAAATAACGAGTATGAAGATTATCTTCAACATATTCCCAGGAAAATCAGTGAATCAGAAAACAATGATCTCACAAGAGCAGTTGAAGAAAAGGAAGTTGTAGTTTTTGTCTGGGATTTGCATCCGGATAAGGCCCCAGGCCCAGATGGGTTCCCTATATCATTCTATAAAAACAATTGGATCATTATCAAAAAAGATTTGATAAGAATGATCATAAATGTTTTCGGGAAATTCAAGGTTGGAGGATCCACAAACTCTTCCTTCCTTTCCCTTATTCCAAAAGATTCAAATGCTAACTCCTTTAGTAGATTCAGGCCCATTTCTCTGTGTAACTCCTCCTACAAAATCACAGCAAAAATTCTGGCAAACAGAATAAAAGTATTGCTTTGAGGAATAATATCAAAAAACCAAGTAGGATTTGTCCCAAAAAGTCAAATCCTTGACAACACTCTAATAGTGTAGGAAGATTTGCACTCAAGCCTTATGAAAAAAGAAAAAGGAATGATTGTCAAGCTTGACATGGCTAATGCATTTGATAGGGTCAACTTGGGTTTTCTTGTTGTTGTTCTACAGAGATTTGGTTTCTCAAAAAAGGAAATAGATATAATAAAAGCTTGTATTGTGGGCCCTTGGATTGCACCTTTGGTCAATGGAAGACCAAGTGAATATTTTCAGAGCTCAAGGGGGCTTCGCTAAGAATGTCCTCTCTCTCCTTTCTTACTCCTTTCTTATATATAATGATCGCGGACTCTCTGAGCAGAAGTCTTGAGAATTGTAGACAAGACAGGACTATTATAAGACTCTCAATCTCTCCTGAAGTCAAAAGCATAAACCACTCCCTATTTGCAGATGACACCTTGGTCATGGGAGGGGCCTCTTGCATACTGACAAGAAGAATAAAAAGGGTACTAAGCAGTTTTTGGAAGCCTCTGGCTAAATAATCATAAATGCAGAATCTATGGATGGAACACTCCCTCTCGCACTCTTAAAAAAATATCAGAAATTCTAGAAATGCCATTTCAAGAAAAATGGAGCCATTTCCCATATCTTGGACTCCCGATCTCAAAATAAAATTTGAAGACCAAAATATGGAATAAGTACATTGAGAAAATGAAACAAAAAGTGTAGAATTGGGGTATGATCTGGCTCAATATGGCAGGCATGGTTGTACTAATAAAGGCCCTACTCACATCTCTCCAAATTTACCAGTACACAACAATTCTAGCCTCGACAAGTATACAGAAACAAATTGAGCTAGTAATCAAGGGATTCCTATGGAAAGGAGCTAAGGTGGAGACAAAGAAGCATAGCCTTGTAAAATGGGATGAAGTAACCCTGTCGTATGGGAAAGGAGGGTTGGCAATAAGACTCCCAGGGATAATGAACTTGGCTCTAGGAGAAAAAATAACATGAATATTTATAACAGGAGAGAGCAATTGGTGGAAACAAATCCTGGAAGAAAAATACATGAACCACAATAGAACCCTCCTATTGAAGAAAGGTTATCCAATCAGGCCCTGCTCCCAGCTCTCGTGTCTGATTAAAAAAATTCTTTCCCTCATCAAAGAAAAATCTTCTAAGATCCCTAGAAATGGTAAACTCATAAAAATATGGAAGGATAAAATAATGGGAATTCAGCCTATAGCCTGCCAAGAAAGTCTTCAGGATCTGAGAAGATGGATGAAATCAAAAGGAATCATTACTCTGGATGACATATCTCTTTGGAGAGAAGGAGAATGGGGAGATTGGCGGATTCTCAACCTCCCTCTCGGCCTTGTCTCTCAGTGGAAGTCCCTAATCACACATCTTAAGGGGGCCGCTCCACTAAGTCTAGACTCAAAATATTCTCTTCGATGGGATCCTGATGGAGGGGATTACTCAGTCAAATCTGGATATGCTACTTTACATCAGCATGGAAATAGAGACTGGGATTTCTGGAGGGAGGCATGGAAAATTGAAACATTTCCAAAAATTAAAGTTTTCATGTGGACGCTGCTCAAAGGTAAAATACTGACCGCTGATAATCTTAAAAAGAAAGGATATGAAGGCCCATCTCATTGTGCAATGTGTCAAGGAAGTGAAGAAAATATTCAACATCTTTTTGTGGGATGCCCCTTTGCTAGGGCCTGCTGGAAAGGGCTTGTTAGCCCCTTGGAGGTTGGTATCCTTCATTCGCTGCCTTTACATGAACTTTTATCAACCTGCAAGAAAAAATATCCATATTCCTTCAATAAAAAGATATTGGTTGAGTTTTCCCTCATTTATGTGTTGGCAAATCTGGTTAGCAAGAAACTAGAGGATCTTTAAAGATCGCACCCCAAATTCCAGAACAGTCCTGGCTAAAACTTGGAGCATGTCATCAGAATTCATCAACTCTAAAGGAGTTAAAGCAATAGATGTCAAACACATGCAGCATGAGGAAAGAGTCTAGGTTGAATTCGCGATGAGCAAGCAACAAAAAATTCACTTCAGCAAATCTCCTAATAGCATGCAGAATTGGAAAATCAGAATTAAAAAAGAGGAGTTCAAAACATGGACAAAAAATTTAAATAGGCCCTGCTTACTGTTTGATGGTGCTTCTAAGTCCAACCCAGGCAAGGCTGGAGTGGGAGGTATACTTTTTGACCCAGGAGGGAAAAATCCTATCACTTATGAATGGGGATTAGGAGAACTATCCAACAACAGGGCAAAAGCATATGGCCTCCTCTTGGGAATGAAAATCTTAAGGCAAAGAGGTATGAAGAATTCAGTTATAATGGGGGACTCTTCAATAATAATCCAATTGATGGTGGAAAGCAGAAGCCCTTAGAACACAGTCCTGAGACAAATAACAAAAAGGGTGGGAAAAAATTTGCAGTTTCTAGGTGAAGTCACCTTCAAGCATATTCTTAGAGAAAATAATCATACCGCCGACATGCAGGCGAATTTGGCTGTCAACCGTCCTATGGGAGAATCTAGAATTGATAATGCGATTGCTCAGAAATCGATCCCATAGGATTTCTCGCCTCAATGTGCAGAGAATTGCAACCAAAGAGAGAACATCAAGGTGGGCAACAGTCACTTCAGATCGAATGGTTAGATCTCAAAAGATCAGGAAATCCAAGGAAATCCCCAAGAACAAACAGGATAGTCAGTCTACGGCTATCAAGCGAATTGCAGCTACTCAAGCTTCCCGTGAAAAGTTAATGTTCTCTTCCCAGATGTGGCAAGTTGCGCAGCAATATATACTTCCCCTCCGCCTGTCTTATTTTATATATGCCATCTTCGCCTTCCCTTTCCTCCCCCTCTATCTCAGAAGTTGTAATTATTTTCCCTGTATTCGTCGATGTGCCCCTTTGGGGATCGTGCTTACCTTCTCTGTTTTAGCCTTGCCCCTCTCCTTCGCACAACCCTAGTGCTTGTTTTCCAATTCCTATTGCCTCCGCGTAGCTTTAGGGACCCCTGTCCTCCCACATATCTGGAGGTGGCTCCGAATCTTTTGCCTTCGCGTAGCTCTGGTGGCCTCCGCCTCCCAGATTCTTTAGCTTTCACGTAGATTGTGTGGTTTCTGTTTTTGGAGCCCGGTTTCCCCCTCCCTGGCAACTATGGGTCTTTGAAGGTCTTTCTAGAGGTTGCTTTTGTTACTTCACCCTGTGTCTCATTTCCCCTTCTATTCTCTGCTGGATTGGTTGTCTTCTCCCTAAAGGAAAAATGGATTAGAACCTGCTTGTAGATATCCCAAAGTGCGAAAACTACGCAATCTGTTGAGCTAACAAATTCATGATTGAGCAGGTTAGAGATACAATCAAAGACTACAAATTTGAAGCAAAATCTGAGAATTCCTTCCTAAAGAGACAAATGGGAGAGCAGCGGAAAGAAATTTTTGCGCTAAAACAGAAGTGCAAGCATTTGGAGGAAAAGATCAATTATCTAAAGACTTTACTTATTAATCAGACATGAGAAAACTCTAATGCTCAAAGCAACAAGAATTGGACTCTGCCCCATTAGGATCCCTTAGTAAAAAAACATTAATTGTAATCGCCTCATTCTTCTCTTTTTTGCAAAGTCTTACCACTACTAGTATTTTATGTTACGTAGGTGTGAATTGTTGTTGAATCAATATGTAAGTATTTTTAAGGATAGTGCAATTAGTAACCTCAGTAACAAAAGGGGAAGAGATTGGAAGATAGGGATTGTTTGCCCTCTATTTCTCTTCCAGGATGCCTTCTCCCATTTTGGATTGATGTAATGGGAGCATGTCTCCCTCCTTTTTCATTTTTTTGGAATAGTAATCGAGTAACCGACTTTGTTAAAAATAAATGGATGTGAAACTTTGATGAAATTTTGACTTGACGCAATCCTAATGCAATCGAAAATGATGATATGATCTTTTTGTTTCAATGAAAATATATCTATGGTAGGGAAAGAGTTTTTCACTTTTTCAACTGAAATATAAACAGAAACTCAAAATCCCATTATAAAATTTTCCCTAAAATGCAACTAACCAATTTTATCTCACCTGAATATTGAAAACAATTTCAAATCTTCACTTTGCCTAATAAAAGTAAAAAAAAAAATCTCTCTTTTCATACAAGCACTCAAAAATTTGAACAATGCAACAAGAAACCAAAGATGAATAAAAATGAACTTTTCCCTAATTGAATGCTACACTTTGCTTGCAGTAACAAATAGACGAAAAATGATTTTTCATTGCAAAATTACCATATGAAGTATTTTCATAAACTAAACCTAATCTTGTAAATCGCTCACTTTGACATTCAAAATAAACTTTTGCAAAAGAGAAATCTGAACCTAAAACTTGATTTAATTGACAGAAGAAAGATAGGCAATCAATTCAATATGACCAACAAATCTCTCTCCTTAGAGGTCAACCATTCATAAGGCAAGACTCAACCCTAATTTGCAAAACAAGAGTAATCACAAGCAAAAGACCAAAATAACATTCAATCAAACTAACAAATACCCACATAAGGTTCTAATAGGTGTAAAACAACAACAAAAAACAAAAAATTGGGATTTGAAGAGGAAACAATTGAGTTTTAAAAAAATTCTAGGCATGTGCGCAGGCTCTAGAGTAAACCAGTGCGCATGTGCTATGTTGCTAAAGGATAAGTGTGCAAATCTATGCACTGTGCCTAAATTAAAAGTGAGCACTGTGGGGAAATTCAAGAAAAAATAAAACTAAAGCAAATCCAACCCAAAATCCAAATTTTTTAACTTTCTGGATAATCAAGTAAGGCTTGTGTAGCAGGTTGAAAAGATCAAACAAGGAAAAAAATGGAAATTGAAACGATTCCCCAGTGGAGTCGTCAATTTGTTATGAGGACAAATCCCTCTTGCGGACAAGAGCGATCTCCCTAGACTTCTAAGAACCCTAGTAACAAACACACAATAACTGCTACCTTTCTCTAAGTTCTGATTACTTGAAAGCAATAGAATGAAAGAGGCCTCTTACTGGTTTAGCGAATTGATTGATGAAGTCCCTCGAAGCTTTTGATCACTCACTCTTTGATGCTCCAAATGTCCTCTCGTCACTCCTAATATCTTCTCCGCAATGTTCTGAAATAGATCTGCAAAGACAGAGACAAACAAGAGATCAAAGCATAGAGCATATAATAAAAAAGATAAATGAATCAATTAACCAATTATACATGTGAACTGATCTATTATGTAACCAAAACTCATGTAGGTGATCAAGGAGTCCTACAAATCAAATCAATAGAGATGTAACTGAGAAATAACAATTGCTTATATTCATAAAACTAGAGAAAAGCCTTACAACCATGTAGCCTTGATGTAGCAAGCCCTTTATGCAATCTCCAACCCTCTCCCTCGCAAGACAAGCCTTCCAACCTAATCTCAATAGCATAAACCTACTTCCAACAGTTCTTTCACAAACCTCAAACATGTAATGGCTTTATAGGGCAAGGATGAGAAGTTACGGATCCATTCTCCAAGCGATGAGATCCACTATTAGTGATACAGAGGTTCCATAAAGGAAGGGGAGTTACTCCATGATGGGAGGGATCATCACTGAATAAGAACTCATTCAAAGCTTGTTGGTTGGGATAGATGCTACCAACATTGCTTTTAGACTTTACTTTTTATTTTCACATACTTCAAGTCATGTTCGCAGGTCATAGTTGAAGACAATGCGTACTTATGCGCAAATAATAATGGTCTTCCTTGCATATGCGCAGGAATCAACTAGGTAATTGCAAACATAGCCAAAATCATGGTTTTGAACCTAGGATCTAAAAATTCCACCTTCTTTGGGATAATTTAGTTTCAAACTCTGCAGGGTAATGCTCTGGAACACATGTCTGGATAGAAAAAGATCCAAACCGATGGTCATTTGCCTAATGTGACAAAATGACATGTAACATTTATGCAAACCTACCAAAAAACATTTCTCTATTTTTTTATTATCTATAACAAATGTTTCTAATGGAGGCAAGTAATATGAGGTCTTAATGAATATCTTTTATCTAAAGTGTTTTATTCATCTTTTCACATCAATGCACTCACCATTTAATACTAGCATCAATGGTGATCCCACCACAAGCACAAGGATACATTAAATTAGTTGGTTATAAAATATTGTTTTTTAAAGAGTTATATTTTTGGTGTTGGAAGCAAATGGGAGGATCTTCCAAGTTGTGTCATCTGGTAGGGTTTCCTACATCTATGAGAGTCATTTTGATGCACTTGTAATCATCCCTACTTGCTCTCCTTGATTTTCTTATGCCTTCATTATGTTGGTGGGGTGGGTCTGCTTTTTACCCCTAGTGTTTGTCTCAAGGTTAAAGCGGTCAATTTTCTAGGGCTCTTGGGGCCCTCTTACCTCCTTGTTTGGTGCCTCTATGACGGTTCCTAATCCTCTATCTCAGGATATCCTATGCCTTTCTGTCGTTTAATCCTAGAATATCATTGGATTCTTGGGATGTTTTTTAGGCGGGCCAGATGGCAGAACTATGTGGACAACTAAGCCTGAGGAGTACCACGTCTCGGGATTTCCTTTTGCTCCTATTCATTGGGATGGGTTCACTCAACCTTCCATTTCTCACAACCAAATAGTGTTGTCTCCTAGTTATAAGAAGACTTTGCTCTCTCTTGGAAGTAATTTAGAAACCAATCAGGTAATGAGCCTTTCTGTGTGTGCCTTAATGGGGAAGTTCCATTATATATCTCTCTGAAAGCACTAGATTTTGACATGGGTTAACATTCATTGGAAGTCGTTGTTGGGATATTATCCTACCTTCAGCCTTCAAATGAACAATTGGATTCATTTTAATGTTATGGATGAAGACGACCTGCTTACTATTTTGCATCATGCTTGGGTCATTGGGTGAGGGTTTTTATGGTTGCAGCGTTGGCAGATAGGGTTCAATCCTCTTACTGCAAAACCCAAGTCTCACTACCTATGGGTAAAGCTGGTAGGGTTTCCTCTAAATCTTTAGACGAGACAAATAGTCATCAAGGTTCCTAATAGTATTAGGAAATTCATTTTCTTCGAGGATAAGCCTTTGGTAGCCTTTAATAAATAGATTATATGTGTACTTATGGAGATGGACCTCGAAAAGGGTCTTCCATCGGAATTGGATATCATTTTGGGTGATGTATCCTTCACATTGTGTCTAGACTATTGGAAAGTCTCGTTCAGATGGTCAGTATGTCATCAAATAGGCCACCTCAAGGTGGCTTGTCGTGTTTTAAATTAAAACGGTTCTCAAAACCCTAGCGAGGGTGCTTAAGCTTCAGTCTCGTCTCAACATGTTCTTGAAGTTTCTAATGAGGCCATTTAGGGAAAAGACGTGGGTAAATTGAGGTTGTCAAGCTATAGATGGACTCTCCTTCTAGTATTAAAACTAGGATATCGAACTTTCCTTGCGGTGAGGATGTGTCTAACTGGGAATCTTTTGGAATCAAACACTTCCAATGGGCTTCTTATGTGGTAGATGTTTCTGGTGCGGTGGAGGTTAGACCATCAACGCACATGTTGATGTTTGAAACACATGGGTTTAAAGTTGGTGGGGGTCCTTTCTCAAACGCTTGTTATGGAACTAGAATTCCTCCTTCTTTAGCTGGGGACTCGAAGGCCTTTATGGATGCCATCTCGGGTAAGATCCTTCATACACTCTCGAAAAATGTTACTTTAATGTTGGATTACCTTGAAAATTTCGCTTATAAATCCTCTATTGTTGATAATTTAAATTTTGTTAGTCCACCTCCCCATTATCCTCCTTCTTACCCTCCTACTCCTTGTGTTCTTCCCATCACCCGCCCCCCTGTTTTTCCAAGCCATCTCCCCATGTCTGTAAAAACCACATTCCCCACTCTTCAGACATCTTAGATTCTCATTTTTTATTCCTAACCTTTTAAATAGTCAGACCCGACCTATTAGCGCTCTTGTTGATGCCAAGCCTATTTCTTCAAATACCCTGCTACAGTATTCTTCTAAGGATAAGTCTTGTCAAGAGAACATTTTCACTCTCGATCCTTCATACTTCCAACCTTTAAAATTGTTATTCCACCCTATCCCTCCACTTTATCCAACATTCCTTTGCAAGATAATATGTTGTCTACTTTCAATGATATCACTGTTCAGAAGAGGAGGCAAAAAAAAATACCTCACTTGAGAATCCATATCTCAAGGTTATCCTTTTGTGTAGTCTTCGCAACTTTTTGAATCTAATAGGGCCCTTGGAGCATTGCATCCCTCTCCCTTATGTTCTCGATGATTATCGTGTCCCTGAACATCAAGGGAGTCAGGGGTTCTCCCAAAAATTGAGCCCTTTGTAGTCAGTGTCCCGTCACAACCCCTCGATTACCTTCTTTTAAGAGACTATGGTCTATGTGAAAAAATCCAAGGAATTTTTGCATCATATTTGCCTAGATTGGTGCATTTGTTTGGTGGATGCAGTGGGTCAATCCTGAGGTGTTACTATCCTACAGAACCCAAGGGATGCCACACTCAGACCCTTCTCTTCCTTAGCTGGTATTATCTTGGAAGGTCATCTTTGAGGTCTGGACATTCTATTTATCCTTGTTAACTGTTATGAATAATGTCTTGATAGAGAATCCTTTTGGAATTAAATGTCCAATAGTGGGCTTCTTCAAGATCACTCCCTTATGCTTGCGGGAGATTTGAAATTTACTTATTCTATTTGTAAAATCTGGGGAGATAATCCTTGACATGGTCCCTTTGCTCTGGTCATCTCTCGAATCATCTGTGAATTTTATCTCATCGATGTATGTACATCTCCTCTTGGACCCACGTGGAAAAATGGAAGAATAGGGGCTAGGGGGTGGCAAAACGACTAGATAGGTTCCTAATTGTTGACCCATTGGTTTCTAATTTGGGAAAATATAGATCCTGAATATGCCAAGAGGTCATTTAAGATCATTTTCTTATATTCTTATAGTTGGACTTTAATGTGTCCTTTTCAAAGTTCCCCTTCAAATTTAATAGAGTTTGGCTTAAAGAGGAGTCCTTAAAAACCCTGGTTTATGATTGTTGGATGAATTTCTAGGTTGACCCTTCCATATCTACTATGGATTCATGGACTATGAAAATGAAATTAAAATATTATGTTATCAAAATGAGGAAACATTGTGCCCCCATTCTCAAAATGGATCTTGTTAAGGCATATGATAGGGTGATTCCTTCGCCTTCTTCTTCTCCATATTGGCCTAGATGCAATGAAGACCAACTGGATTATAGGATGTGTTATGTCAGCTAACTTTGTTGTGCTCATCAATGGGTATCCATCTTCATTCTTCTCGGCATCCAAGGGTTTAAGACAGGGATATCCTCTGTCTCCACTTTTATTCCTCTTAGTTATTGAAGGATTAAGTAGGATAATTATTGCAACTAAGAGAGAGGGACACCTGAAAGGATTTAAGGTATTGAAATTCATCTATCTTATGCATCTCTTATTTGTGGATGATGTCTTAATTCTAGATGATGGTTATGAATCTGAATGGATCACTTTTAGTAGTATTTTTTCTATCTTTTGCTCAGTTACTGGTATGTTGATTAGTCAACATAAGTTTACTTTTTTTCACAACAATGTTCCTTCTCAAACTACTTTGTTTATCTAATTTGTCCTTCGATATAGGAAGGTTTCTTTGGAACATGGATTCTTCTATTTGGGTTATTTCCTAAAGCCAAATTATTACTATGTGGAAGATTGGAACTAGTTACTAAAGAGGGTTGAGGGTAGGGTAAGTAGTTGGTGTTACAGGTGGCTTCTAATTGGAGATAGAATGACTCAATCAAGTCAATATTAGAAAGTATTCTTGTATATTGGATTTACCTTGTGAATATATCTAAGTCTACCCTTCATAAGATCTGACAATGTATGAACAATTTTCTTTGGAATGGTAAAAGCAGGAGCTCATTTCGCCATCTGTTCAAGTGGGATATTCTTTCTCAACCAAAAGGTCAAGGTGGCAAAATTATATTGGAGAAATACTGATCCCAAAAAATCTTTTCCTTGTGATGCATAAAAAAATTACATATTAAGCTTGCATTTAACCATGAAATTACAAGTGCATAAAGAAGAGGAAGAGAAGAATAACAAGTCACGCATAGAAGACACAAGATTGATATCGGAGTTCATCCAGGAGGGACTACGTCTCCGGGCCCTGCTTGAATTAGTGGGGAGGCCCTGTTTTCATTAGATGGAAAAATAATGAAAATACATCAAAAGTCAAAATGATGACCTTATACCTCCAAAATTGAAGAAGCCCAAAATTGCAGATCTCTGATGGAGAAACAGACAGCACCGTTGAGTTCGTGGCGTCGAGAAATGCTGAAACCATATAAAATTTGTTGAAAACTGACAAAGTGAAAATATGGCCCCCTGGAGAAATTGCTTAGATCATGGTTCCAGCCCCCTCTCTGCACTGCTCATGGTTCCACCTACATAGAAGTGCGTGCCCGCTCCTGGCCTCCTCCCGACACACTATGCAAAAAGGGCTGATATACCTCTTGGTGGGCGGATTGCCCAATGAGGGCCGTTGGGTGCAATGGCTAAAAATTAAAAATTCATTGAGGAGGGGTCGGGTGATCAAACCCCACCCCTCCCATTTTTAATACATTATTTGTTTATTGTTTAAACTGTTGGGCGGCGGGTCCACTATTTTGGTGGTCCGTGCCTCTTTTTCCGCCGCGTTCATTGTACATATGGGAGGTGGAGAGGGCGGCGGGGTTGACAGCCCGCACCCCCACCATTAATATAATGTTTTGGTTGGGACTTCGAGGTGGCAGGGTCATGGCCGCCCACCCTAACTTAATTGTATTTTGGGTTATGGCAGTTTCGAGGGCGACGAGGTCATGGCCACTTGCCCCATTTAATATTTTATTTTATTTTATTTATTTTAATTTTTTTAATTTAATTTATTTATTATTATTTTTTAAATTCATAACCACTGCCTCCCATGGGAATTTTCCAGAACCTTAGGTGGTAGAAGACAAATTAACGGACCCACAAATTCACCTAGAAAACTGGCTGGATTCTGGTGCCGGATTCTTGCCAAATTGCGCCCTCCTTAAGCCTGCCACATGGGTAAGTCAACCCACAACTTTGACTGCTTCTATCTTCTTCATACAAACTCAGATTGGAGTGTCATTCGCATCGTTGGAATTAGGGCGATGAGCACTTCGATCTGATGTCAAGTTAATCGACTTTCTGCCACTTTGAATTTTGAGCCTTTTCCATGCCACTGGTGTCTGGAGATCCACCTGGATCAATCCTCCCCACTGAGGAGCTTTTGGACCCCAAAATCATTTACACTTAGCACATTGTTTTTTTCCTTTTCAATCCACACTTTCAATCACCTGCACATGAAACTGGTACATCTTTTGCAATCATGCACACCACACATGACTCAACAACCCTTCCTTGCCAAGAGTTTATAGCACACACTCATTGGCCAAGGATTACATAAAAAGTAATCAATACCTCAACTACTAATAAGGAAAGGCCAAAATATCATCATTGCATTTTGAAGTGATGGGAAACACACCATCACTTTTAAATTTACTTGCAACGTATGATTTATAATGCTGGCCATAACAAGCTACTACCTAAAAGAAAACCAACTTAATAAAGCAAAACATTGTGAATGGGGTGGATTCAATTGTTGAACAGGTTCACCTTTCGGCTCCTCTAGCGATGTTTCCAGAGTATGGAGCTTCAGACACGTGGTTTGTTGGTGTCCCTCTTTGTTGCAATGACTACAACGATTCTTTTTCCTCTAAACTTTCGGGGCTACCTTGGGGCGCTTTCCCCTGGTGTTCCTCCAATAAGTGTTCATGGGGTCCTCACTATCGCTGGACTGTGAGGAAGGAATTTCATCGTCTGTCGTTGGCTGGTTACTAGCTGTATTGGAGCTTTCTCCCATTTCCTTTCTAGTGTATCCGAGTCCTGCATGGCACGAAAATTCCTCGACTTTGATGGGGTTTACGATGCCTTTACCTTTGATGCCGAGGCCCTTTCCATGATACCCCATCTTCTTCAATAGTTTGGATCCAATCCCTGTAGTATGTTTTTCAAAAGCAGTGAATTCATCATCATGAAATCATATGAAATCAAGGAATCGCTTTTTACCTCTAGATAGCGATGCTGCAGTTTTTTCCAAGGCCTCATCCCTAGCTTGCAATTGGTGGAGTAATCTTTGTTTTTCTTCCCTCGCCTCCTGTAGAAGCCTCCTTAGCTCAACATTCTCTACTTGGATGTGGTGGTTGATCTCCTCAAGTTCTTGGAGTCCTGCTGCAGTGAGTGCCCCTTTCATTATGTCTATTGAAATCCTTGATTCATTGCCAGAATCAAACCCCAAATCTACGGGTCCTCCTGTCACAATCCCAAGGGCTGCAAACTTCACTTCATCGCTGGAATCGACCCCTAAGTCAACGGGCCTACCTCGTGCAAATCTCACAGCTGTGACCTTCTCATCTTCCTCTGACTCGGAATCTTGGTTTTTCTGCATGGTGGTGACGACCTTCTACTTCCCCTTTTTGTCATTCCTCTCAGGTCTCAGCTCAGGGTGCAGCTTCCAACAATTTTCTTCATCATGCCCCTCTTTCTCACAATGTGTACAAGAGGGCTTTGCTCCCCTTCTCTTGGCTGCTGCGGTTCTCTTTGAGTGGTCATCTCGCCCATGTGTTCCCCTGTTTTCTAGATGAATGGCCTTTACACTGGCCGAGTCAATGGTAGTAGGTTCAAACAATAATAATGAATGTCTAATGTAACTATGTAATGATCCAATAAACTTAGTTACTACTTCAGGTGAGTCAAGTGCAATGCCCAAATTAAGTCCTTGTTTTCTAAACTCCTCGGTAAATCTTTGAACATCCTAACCTCTGCCTTGCCTTAAGTATTGGCAATCCATTAAGGCTTTTTGCTTATAACCCAAGGGATAAATATTTTCCTTTTAATGCAGAAATGAAACTAGGGCATGAGGAAAGAAGATTACCCACACTCTTACTCCTTCACAATTTGCTCTCCCACCAAATGAGAGCGATTCCACTCAGCCGAAGAGAGGCCAACTGAATCTTTGCCTCGTCCTTTGCCATCTGCTAAATCCTGCAGTAGATCTCAATCTGCCTAATCCAATTATTAAGATTTTTCTGCATTACTTTCATCGTTATACATGGGAAGATCAAATTTGACATCTAATTTAAAGAAAGGTTTCTTAGATGCACCCCTTGAATTTCTATGATGATGGTGATGAGAGGAAGACGAAATTTCACTCGTGGAAGGAGAAGGAGGGGGTTCTTCTCCACCATTTCCATGCACTGAAACTTGTTCTTCTGCCTTTCTCCCTTCTGCTTTCTCTAGCCTTGCAAGCAACTGATCGACATTTTCTGCCATTGTATAGAAGGTTTTGTGGAAATTGAGCTCCTCTTCATAATGAGCCTCTTCATCTGCCATGTTTCTCCTTCGATGTATATGCCCCGCTTCGGGATCGAAAGACTTTAGTTTCCCTTCGCCTCTTCAGAGCTTGTTTCTTGTTAGCATACAAACATGCAATTCACATCTACAAGGACCAACTCTGATACCACTTGATCCCAAAAAATATTTTCCTTGTGATGCATAAAAAAATTACATATTAAGCTTGCATTTAACCATGAAATTACAAGTGCATAAAGAAGAGGAAGAGAAGAATAGCAAGTCACGCATAGAAGACATAGGATTGATATTGGAGTTCGTCCAAAAGGGACTACGTCTCCGGGCCCTGCTTGAATTAGTGGGGAGGCCCTATTTTCATTAGATGGCAAAATAATGAAAATACATCAAAAGTCAAAATGATGACCTTATACCTCCAAAATTGAAGAAGCCCGAAAATTGTAGATCTCTGATGGAGAAACGGACAACACCGTTGAGTTTTTGGCATTGAGAAATAATGAAACCATATAAAATTTGTTGAAAACTGACAAAGTGAAAATCTGGCCCCCTGGAGAAATTTCTCAGATCATGGTTTCAACCCCCTCTCTGCACTTCTCGTGGTTCCACCTGCATAGAAGTGTGTGCCTGCTCCTAGCCTCCTCCTAGTGCACAGTGCAAAAAGGGCTGATATACCTCTTGGTGGGCGGATTACCCAATGAGGGCCGTTGGGTGCAATGACTAAAATTAAAAATTCGTTGAGGAGGGGTCGGGTGATCAAACCTCGCCCCTCCCATTTTTAATACATTATTTGTTTATTGTTTTAATATGTTGGGCGGTGGGTCCACTATTTTGGTGGCCTGCGCCCCTTTTCCCGTTGACGTTCATTGTACATATGGGAGGTGGAGAGGGCGGCGAGGTTGACAGCTCGCGTGCCCACCATTAATATAATGTTTTGGTTGGGACTCCAGGGTGGCGGGGTCATGGCTGCCCACCCCAACTTAATTGTATTTTGGGTTATGGCGGTTCCGGGGGCGGCGGGGTCATCGTCGCCCGCCCCATTTAATATTTATTATTATTATTATTTTAAATTCATAACCACCGCCCCCCTTGGGAATTTTCCAGAACCTTAGGCGGTAGAAGAAAAATTAATAGACCCACAAATTCACCCAGAAAACTGGTTGGATTCTAGTACCAAATTCTTGCCAAATTGTGCCCTCCTTAAGCCTACCACATGGGTAAGTCAACCCACAACTTTGACTGTTTCTATCTTCTTCATAGAGACTCGGATTGGAGTGTCGTTCGCACCATTGGAATCAGGGTGACGAGCACTGCGATTTGATGTCAAGTTAATCAACTTTTAGCCACTTTGAATTTTGAGCCTTTTCTATGCCACTGGTATCTGGAGATCCACCTGGATCAAATACATTCACAATAATTATGTTTCAGATTGGCTTTGGTCTTTTGAGTCTCGCAGATCTAATGTAGGATCAAACATATGGAAGGGCATGTTAGTCACTATTCCTTGGATCACTAAATGGTTGATGTGGAAGGTTGGCAATGGAAAACTATTCAAGTTGGGGATTGACCCTTTTATTGGAGGAGCCTCCTTCTATAAATTATCCCTAGAGATGATCTTTTAACTCAATATTCAGGGTGCTTCTAATCTTTGCCATGGTTTTTGGTATTTTTTGTTGTATCCTTTTATTGGCATATGGAAAAGTGCTTATGATTTGGGTCTAAATGATGCTCTTGTTGACGAATGGGACAATTTCGTTAAGAATCTCTCTCCATGTGGTAATCTTATCAAAGGAGGAAGATTCTATTGCCTGGGCTTGGAACTCCTCATTTGGGCCAACTACTGCTAAACATTCCGATGACGTTATTTCAGTTGTTTCTTCTTTTCCTAGGGCAAATTGGTGGTATAAAATGATTGGAGTTGGCCTATTCTCCTAAAATGAATTACTTTATCTAGTTGGATTTGGAGAATCAGATTCAAACATGGGACCTGTTGTTGAGGAAAGGACTATCTGGGCCTAATATTTGTTATCCTTTGTTCTAAAGACTAAAAATTTGTCAATCACTTGTTTTTTATGTGTTGTTTTGTAAAGGCTCTTTGGGAAACAACACTCAAGTTTTTAAATATTATGGACATCGTTCCTTAGTCACCTTTTGACCTTTGTCTCCTCTGGTGGGAGAAAAATATGGGAAACTATAAAGCCTTTCCCATCTCCATCGCGTAGGGAAACTAGAAAGTTAGGAATAAACATATTTTCAAAGTTAATACCTTGCCTCATATGATGGGTTTTTTCACTGATTTCGTTAAGCCTTTGAAGCTTTCTCAAAGTCAATATGTTTGCTTCCCTCCTAGTATTTTCTCTGGCAATGTACACTTTTTTGATGGTGCATATCAGTCGGGTATCTTTGGAGTGGGTGGCACCATTTTTCTCCCAGGCAATGTGACTTATTAGATTTGGATGAATTCTGGTTCAGGGACCAATACCAAAGTAGAGGTTATTTTTGCATAGGCTCTCTTATATATAGTGGCTTCCTTGTATGTTTTTTTGATGGTGTATATTAGTCGAGTGTCTTTGGAGGGGGTGGCACCATTTTTCTCCCAGGCAATGTGACTTATTAGATTTGGATGAATTATGGTTCAAGGATCAATACCAAAGTAGAGGTTATTGTTGCATAGGCTCTCTTATATATAGTCGCTTCCTTGAACATTAGCACACTTCATATTTATAGAGACTCAACGTGTGTATTGGACTAGATAATGGGGAGGGGCCTCTAAAGGTTATTGCCCTCAAACATTGGATGGACAAAATTAAGATCCTTAAGGGCCACTTTCTAAATCTTTACTTCTAGCATATTTTGAGAGAATGGAATTCACAAGCATATATCTTTCCAAGAAGGCTCTTTTGGCAGAGGAAGGACTCATTTTCTTTGAAGAAAGAAGAGGCATGCAACTATGGAGGAGGGGATCTGTACAGATTCCAAGTGATGTTTAGTTGGCTCACATATTTTGACTGTTATGAGGTTCTTTTATAACTCACTACACATGAACAATTTAATTTTGCCTAAATTTGGACAATCCTTCCTTTTTTATTTTTCTTGGACATGATCATGATGTAGTCTCACCAATGCCAAAATTACAAAAAAACTGTTAAAATTATAAATAAATTTAATATAATTAGCATTAAATCTCGAACGTAATTTTAAATGGAAAATTACTCTTATAATGTGAATTTTAAGCAATTAAGTTTCATCCAATGAATGAAACGATTTTGAATTATTTCATATCAATGAAGCACTTTATACATCTTCTTTTATTGGAACATGTTAAAAAATATTGTTTAGTTTAGATTGCATCTTCATTCATTAGAATCCATTGAAAAAGATTGTTTGATTTGGATAAGAAAATACTTCCAAATGTAAATTTAGTTTTATGTTGAGAATTTTAACAACTTAATTTTAACTAAATGGGTTGATTACATTTTGGGATATTTTATATTGATAAAGTAAGTTATACATGTTATTTTATGTTTTAAGGAAAATATTAATTGGTGGAATTTTTAACAAAACAATTTTGTTTTGCTTTGTTTCGTAAAGGACATGGGTGGATGAGGCTCATGGGGTGATCCTTGAGTGATTTTCACGACTTAGATGCCCCTAGGTCACATTTACTCAAGCCGCAAGTTAAGCATGCCAATCATCCCAAGACTCACATTACCTATCAAACAAAAATAAATAAAAAAGGACATGGGTAGGTGGGTTTTCTTTTCAATGTACCTAAATCCTAAGCTACATTGATGTGCTTTCATAACTCATGTAGTAGTGCATTACAATATAAATGGAATACAAATAACAATTCAAAAATATATTTCTCATACTCAATTTTTTAAAATAGAATATTGAAGAAAAAATGTCACATGTTGCATATAAAACATATCGCTACATGGAAAGCATAATTTGGTAGAGGTTTTTTGCAAACCTCCCAATTTGTTTTTGTTTTTTTCTTTATTCTTTATCTATAATAAAGGTTTCTAATGGAGGCAAGTAATCTGCGGTATTAATGAATGTCTTTTATCTAAAGTGTTTTATTCATCTTGTCACATCAGTGCACTCACCATTTAATACTAGCATCGACGGTGACCCCACCACAAGCATCAAGATAAGTTAAATTATTTGGTTATAAAATATTGTTTTTTAAATAGTTATATTTTTGGTGTTGGAAGCATATGGGAGAAGCTTCCGTCCTATGGCATTTGGTAGGGTTTCCTACATTTATGACAGTCGTTTTGGTGCACTTGTAGTCATTCCTCCTTTCTCTCCTTGATTTTCTTATGTCTTCATCTTGTTGGTGGGGTGGGTCTGCTTTCCCCCCTTGTATTTGTCTCAAGGTTAAAGTGGTAAGTTTTCTAAGGCTCATGGGGCCCTCTTACCTCCTTTTTTTGTGCACTTATGACAGTGTTTGATCCTCTCTCTCGGGATATCCTATGCCTTTTTGTCGTTTAATCCTGTAATGTCATTGGATCCTTGGGATGTTGTTTTGGGAAGGCAAGATGGCAAAACTATGCAGACAACTAGGCTTGAGGAGTACCTCATCTCGGGATCTCCTTCTACTCATTTTCATCGAGATGGGGTCACTCAACCTTCCCTTTCTCACAAACAAATAGTGTTGTCTCTTGGTTTTGAGAAGCCCTTTCTCTCTCTTAGAAGTGATTTAGAAATCAATTGGGTAATGAGTCTTTCTCTGAGCGCCTTGATGGGGAAGTTGCATTATATATCCCTCTTAAAGGACCAAATTTTGACTTGGGTCAACATTTGTTGGAACCCGGTGTTGGGATATTGTCCTACCTTCAGCCTTTTAATGAGAAATTGGTTTCATTTTCATTTTATGGATGAAGATGACTTGCTTACTATTTTGCATTGTGCTTGGGTTATTGGGTGAGGGTTTTTATGGTTGCAGCATTGGCATATAGGGTTCAATCCTCTTATTGTAAAACCCAAGTCTCGCTACCTATGGGTAAAGTTGGTAGGGTTTCCCCTAAAGCTTTGGATGAGACAAATAGTCATCAAGGTTGCTAATAATATTTGGAAATTCATTTTCTTCGAGGATATGTCTCTGGTAGTCTTTAATAAACATATTGTATGGGTACTTGTGGAGATGGACCTCGAAAAGGGTCTTCCATCGAAATTGGATATCATTCTGGGTGATGTATCCTTCACACAATGGCTGGACTATTGGAAAGTCTCGTTTTGATGGTCAATTTGTCATCAAACGAGCCACCTCAAGGTAGCTTGTAGTGTTTTAAATTTAAAGGGTTCTAAAAACCCTAGTCTGGGTTCTTAGGTTCCACTCTCATCTCAAAATGTTCTTGAAGTTTCTAATGAGGCCATTCAGGGCGAAGACGTGGGTAGATTGATGTTTTCAGGCTCTATATGGACTCCTTCTGGTGTAAAAATTAGGATATTGATCTTGCCTTGTGGCAAGAATGTGTCTAACTGAGGATCATTTGGAATCGAACCCTTCCAACGGGCTTCTTCTGTGGTAAATGTTTCTAGAGCGGTGGAGGCTATACCATTGGTGCCTGTGTCGATGTCTAAAACACTTGGGTTTAAAGCTAGCATGGGTCCTTTCTCAAACCCTTGCGATGGAACTAGAATTCATCCTTCTTCAGCTGGGGACTCATAAGCTTTGATGGATGCCATATTGGGTAAGCTCCTTCATACACCCTCCAAATTTATGCTTTAATGGTTGATTACCTTAAAAATTCTGCTTATAAGTCCTCTTTTGTTGATAATTTAATTTTTTTAGTTCACCTCCTTGATGAGCCTCAATATTGCAACAAGAATTATGCAACTCCTGACGCTATTGACTTAAATTATCAACCCCGAGGTTCATACAAACTTAAGAGGGTCAACACTGTATGTGAAACAAACACCTTCCTCTTCCTAGTTTGACTCCCTTTGATGCAAGTGAAAGAAGGCAATGAAAAACAAAATGAGAAAAGATCTAGGTAAGCTGCCAATCCTAAGTTTCAAAAGGTAAATAACCATAAGCATCCTATTTTACTTTTGCTCGAAAGTAAATGGCATAATAGAAATCTATTATATTTGTAAAAATGTAAAGCATAATGACAACTAAGTAAATCTAATCTATCTTGCTGGAAAGGAAATGCCTTTAAAGGAATAATATTATATTTTGTTGGAAATGAAAGTCCTAGATTACTCTTGCAAGAAGGAAATCGCACTTTGCATAATGTAATTTGTGGAAAGGAGATCTAGATTAATTGTAGAAATCAACATTCAAGAAACAAGTGATGTAAGAGCTAAATGACTACCTAAACAAGCCTCATCTCAACCAAAGTGGTCTCAGAGAATTCGTAGGCTATAAATCTACTTCTACCGTGAATTTAGAGTGAATTTGGGCAAAGAAGATCTCGAAAACAAATTGCTACAAGATGTTTGTTGCTCGAGTTAACTTGCCAAATGCCCAAGAAAATCAAATGAAAATAATATGGGGTAATTTTTTTTATTAAGTATGATGTCCTAGGACTCCAATCCAAGTTGAATCATTCAAAAATACCCTTGTTAATATGCGCTAAAAAATAATAGAAAATTACTACTCTAAAAAACATAAATTCTAGAACTAGTGAGCTAGTTAACCTACCAAATGCCTAACCTGATCAAGTGCAAATTATATGGGGTAAATTTTGTTATTAATTAGTTTTTTTTTAGAACTAAATCCAAGTGGAATCAACTCAGAAGAGCTTTGTTAACATGTGCTAAAAAATAGTAGAAAACTACTATTGTTTTGCTATAGGATACTTCCAGAAATTCCAAATTTGTGAACTACTAAACCAATCCAAGTAGATCAATCATGGATATGACTTTGAAAGGTTGTTCCAAATATGAAAAATTCTTGTGACTTCATAAATAACCTGCAAAACAACTCACTTCAATAATTTAACCAATATAACCTACATCAAATGAAGCATGGATACTAAGTGCAAAAAAATTCAAGAATAAGAAATGCAAGTGAACAAGACATTCAAAGAAGATAAAGAGATTGTACAACAGGGTTCTAAGGCTCCTAGGATGGCCAATACCAAGGATACTTAGAGTCCTATGAAGGAAACCAAGTCTTAGAAGCTGAAAATGACACCAAACTTCATTATTTGAATCAATCCAAGTAGATCCTTGCTAGAAATGAAAGTAGAGCTGCTAAACAACAAGTTTTCTCCACAATAAGACTAAGAAATACATGTCACCATAGGAAAATTCGAATTGGTACTTAAAAATTTATGAGGAAACATTCTCCTTGAAAGGAACCAACTTTTCCCTCCAAAATCCCTAAAAAAGTGGATCTGTTTCCCAACACTAGGAATCTGCGTTAAATGACAGGGAGCACATTCCTAGATTTTCTCAATCACTAGAGCTCTAGAATTTGTTCAATAATTTCATCATATCATGTTCATTTATTATCCAATATTGTTCCATCCTGTAGCAGGGAGCAAGTCCCCAGACTATCTCATCCTCCAAATCTTCATAATCTGCCCAATATTCTCACAATATTCTACAAAATTAAATAATTTTAGGCACATAATATGCAATTATTTCTAGACCTTCCTTATGAAAATATTAAAGCTAAAATTATGTCATCCAATGGAAAAAGAGAAGTTTAATGTGTTGAAGGATGGTCAGATGGGCCTTAATGTGTGTCTAATTTGGAGGCCTATCACTCCCCATGATCCTCCTTGCTACCCTCCTACTCGTTGTGTCCTTCACTCTCCCTCCCTTTTCCAAACCATCTCCCCTTGTTTTTAAAAACCCCATTCTCCGCTCTTTAGGAATCCACATATCCTCACATTTTTATCCTGCCCTTTTAAATAGTCAGACCCCACCTATTAGAGTTCATGTTGATGTTAGGGATATTTCTCTGAATAACCCACTACAATCTTCTTCTAAGGAGAAGGCTTGTCAGGAGAAAATTTTCCCTCTCAGTCCCTCATACTCCCAATCTTTAAACCTTGTTGTTATTCCATCCCATCCCTTCCCTTTATTCAACATTACTTTGCAACATAATCTGTTCTCTCCTTTCAATGGCATCATTGTTCAGAAGGGGAGGCAAAGAAAAATACCTCACTCGAGAATCCATATCTCAGGGTGATCCTTTTGTGGATTCTTCAAACCTTTTTGAATTTAACAAGGCCCTTGGAGAATTGAAACCCTCTCCATTTTGTTCTCGATGGTTATCATGTCCCTGAACATCATGGGAGTTAAGGGTTATCCAAAACTTTGAGCCCTCCGCAGGTTAGTGTCCCAGCATAACTCCCTGATTATCTTCTTTCAAGAAACTATGGTCTATGTGGAAAAATCCAGGGAAGTTTTGCATAAAATTTTCCCAGATTGGTGCATTTGTTTAGTGGATGTAGTGGGTTGATCCAAAGGTCTTGATGTCCTCTAGAACCCAAGGGATGCCACACTCAGAACCTTCTCTTACTTAGTTGGTTTTATCTTGGAAGGCCATCTCTGAGGTCTGGACGTTCTAGCTATCCGTGTCAATTGTTGTGGTCCATATCTTGATAGAGAATCCTTTTGGAATCAAATGTCAACAATGGGCTTCATCAAGAGAACTCCCTTATCCTTGTGGGAGATTTGAACTTTACTACTTCTATCTATGAAATCTAGGGAGATAATGCTCAACCCGATACCTTTGCTCCAGTCATCTCTCAGATCATATGTGAATCTCATCTCATCGATGTATGTCCATATACTCTTGGACCCACATGGAAAATATGGAGGAATAGGAGTTGAGGGTGTGGCAAAATGGCTAGATAGATTCTTGATTATTGACTCGTTGATTTCTAAGTTGGGAAAATACAGATCCTAGGTCTGCCAAGAGGTCAGGTAGGATCATTTTGCTATATTATTTGATCCAAACTTAAACATGAACGCAACAAATTACAGATATAAGCATAAATACAAAGATGTAACATAAATAACTCTTCATTTCATTAATATCAGAATACTGAAATATGCTTACAAACAGAATGGAAATAAACTAGCTCGGGTGATGGTAGCTTATATATGAGAAGATATGTGGCGGCTACATACCTCTGAATTGTGTTACAATGAAGCTCGAGAGCCTATTTATTATTGAACAACAAGAGAAAACCCTAAACAACCAAAACCCTAACCCCAAGAGATGTAACACCAAAATTTTGTGGGCCCCGTTGGGTAGCCAACTTCACGAGGTCATAACTTGGGCATATTATCTCCGTTTGGTGTGTTATCACTCACGTTGTCCCTTGGCTCCTTAAGGGATACAGCCGAGGTAACCACAAACCAATCTTTGGGCTGCAGGTCCTAGCCTACCTGCAGTCAGAGAGGGCTCTCTCTTTAAAATTTAACTTTGTTTTGGGTTGATTTTAGGCTAGTTATGGTGTACAAGGGTTTTGTTTTGATTTTGGTGGGAAGGAGATGTTTTCAAGCAGAGTTGGGATGCATAGTGTGAGAAGTTCAAACCATTGGGCATGGAGTCATGGATTAGGGCTTGCTGTTGTGTTTTCTTGGTCACAAGAGGAATATAGAGCAGGATAGCTACACATAGAACAATATCAGGCTGGAATAAAGATGGAATGAAGGTCAGAGATGAAAGGCAACTAAGAATCTTTCATTAGCTAACAGAGAGGGAAGGTGGATGAAAGTTTGTCTAGGAGCAGTCAAGAATTCCTAAAAAACAGTCATATGTGAAAGAAACAGGGTAAACATGATCATTTAAGTATGCATATTCATAACCATTTCTGAAGAAAACATATAGAAATAACAAGAACTGAGCATAGGGTGCAGTCAAGCAAAACCTAAGCTATTCTTTTTTCTTGCTATTTAGATGGTAACACAATGGTGCATAAACATATGAAAACTGTAAACAGAGGTAGGAAAACTTATTGAGCCATGTAGTAGCACAGGAATTCCACAGTCACTCTTTAACCATTAATAACACAACAGTCAGTACTTCATCCAAAGCATTCCAGCAGTCTTTGATTACAGAGCTTCTCAAAAATACAGCGCAAGTCCAGAATGAGGAATATCAACCAACCAACCCTTTAAACAATGAATTAGGGTGGTTTATATAGAGAAAATATCCAAAAATATCTATTACAACAAACTTTTAACAGGTCTGAGGGAAATGAGTTCTTTAACCTAATCTTGTCATGAAATTAATGCAAGAAAATATCTTTGAGCTGCGCTAGAGGCAGCTGTATGAAAATGAGTTAATACGGTGTCCTTATGGCTGTGTGCTGTTCATTTAGCCATAACTATGCTTTGGGCTTTGATCCCCTGCTCTTGAGTGGCTTTGATGTGCATTAACTGTGATATGAAAGCCTTAAATGGCTTCACCGCTTTCTTTGACTTTGCTTGGGGGCCTTTAATGTTCACCTGCTTTGGTATTGCCGATCTGATACTCTTTGCCGCTTCACTGATACTCTTTGCCGCTTCACTGATACTCTTCAATTTAATCTGGGCTTCATCTTTCCTCTGATACTCTTGAAATTGTCAAATCGCCCCTTTTCTGAACCTACATGAAGAAATCCTGTCAAATTGCGAATTTTCGGGCCTGCTGGTAGCCGAGCAATAGGCAGCCTTCCATTTTGATCATTTTTTCTTAGCGATGCACGCTTCAAAAACTGCCTCAGTTTTTCATTCCGGGCATCCTTCGCTGTGATTTTCACGCTTCGCGCCTTTTTTGGTGATGATGTCAGCATGACGTCAGCGGTGGGTCCCAGTACGGCAGTGACGTGGCAGGGTGACGTGGCAGTACGACAGGGTGACGTGGTAGGGTCGGAGGCAGATGCGGTGGCAGTGACACGTAGCAGTGGCGGGTTGACGCAGAGGTGACGTAGCGCTGACGTGGCGCTGACGTCAGGGGCGGAGAGACAGAAGGCGGTTTGTGGTTTCATCGGACCGCCTTCTGTACGAGGGTGGTAAATGTCAGAGGAGCTCCGATGCAATCAAGGGCGGACACCTGTCTTCTGTACGACGAAAAAACCACCAGGCTATCGGAGGATAACCGTCGATCGTCAGGGCGGCTCCGAAATCACCGAGAGCCATCGGATCTGGGAGGGTGGATCGGAGGGCTGACGGAGTGCGGAGCTGGCGGCAGGTTTGTGCGCGGGGCCCGCTAAATATTAGATTGATTTATTTATGTGTAGGGGGGTCAAAACTTTGGGAAATACGGGTTTTTGAGGCCTCGGAAGGGGTCCGATAACCTAAAAAAAGGAATTTCATGCTTTGGAAGAGTTCAAAGGCACTTGAAAGGGGTTTTATGTGCTTTGAGAAGGGTTTATGGCCAAAAAAGGGGTTTATGCCTTGGGAAAGGTAAAACATGGCCAAAGATGGATTTTATACATTTGGAGGGGAATTTTATGCATAGGAATGAGTCCTAATGCATTTAGAAGATGGTTTGAGAGGCAACCGAGGGTTCTGGCTAAGTTTCAGGCAAACTTAGCAATCCCAAAGCATAGTCAAGGTTATCTTTCAACCAGAGGGAGGGGATATGTATTTAGGGGAGCTATTTAGTAATTTTTATTAAGGGGAAGGGGAAATAGATAGGGATTTACATAATAATGTTTAGAAGTTAATATGAATTTGTGAGGTGAAGTGTAGGGGGCTAAGTTTGTGAATTGAAACTTAGGCATAGGAAGTGAATGGACTGCGGAGAAATGATTTTTACACAAGAAATGTGGCTTCTTTTCACTGAAGAAATTCAAAGCTTGACTTAGTATTTTACAAAAATGAAGTGGTAACAGGACTGGTTGGGGGGATCCCAAGGTCCTCGAGGGGATGTTAGTGAGTGATTTGGGGAATAAGAAGAAGGGGGAGTTAGACATGCCTCGATTGAGCTCCTCCAAATCAAAAACTGCCTCATAATTGTGATCTGGATAGATATAACACTTGAAAACATGAAATGGATCACATAGCTTGATTCTGCAACCACAAAACTACTTACCCAGCCTACTTACCTAGCATTTTTTCTTCTTTTTGCATGGGTGAACTTGGACTTGCAGACCCTGATTATCTTCTTTTCTTTTGACTGCCTTCCTATCTAAATGTACCCTTATCTCTTCCTTCCAAGGGCCCAGATTAAGCAGTTGGGCTCCTTCATTTCTCTACCTAGCTACTCATCTGCCAAGCTTAAGCTGTTTGGACAGATATTCATTCTCTATTTTCTAAAACAAGCAATTTAAACCTAGGGAAGCCAAGATTAAGTTGTTTGGCTTTCCCTTATCTGTGAAACTCTTTCAAAAAAGGTATGATTCTTCAAAATGGAACTTCTTGGAAATATGGAACCTTGCAGCATGAAAAGATGACATATTTGGCATGTAAAATAGTCAATCATGAAATATGAAACCTATTGCAATAGGAGGCTAACATGGTGCATATGGTACCTTGTTGTACAGGTCTCTCCGAGCACTACATGATTTGTGATAGGTAGTTATTGGCTTGCAACGGACCTCAAAAAAACGTCTTTTAGGTGGAGGTGCTCTTCCCAACTCTAGCTGAAGATCAAGATGTCATCTAAATACACCACCATGAATGCATTGGTGAAGGGTCACAAGATGTTATTAAACATGAAGTCCAACCAAAGAAACCTGAGAAGATAGCGTTTGAGCTAAAGGAGGAAGAATCAAACTCTAGAGCAGAGGAGGAATCAGAAGATGAAGAGCCACAAACTCTAGGTGTGAGAAGATTAGTTTGAGAAAGAAGGCAGCCAGAAAGGTATAGTCCATCTGCATTTTGTTCAAATTTTGCTTTATCTATTACTGATGATGATCCTAGAACTGTGAAAGAAGCAGTAGATTCAGAGGATGGAAAACTCTGGAAAGAGGCCATGGTTGATGAAATGGCATCTCTGCCCAAAACTGAGGCTTGGGATCTGGTGGAGTTGCCGGCTGGAAGGAAACCCATTGGCAGCAAATGGGTGTTCAAGAAGAAGACAAATGCAGAAGGAAAGGTGGAGAAATACAAAGCTCGATTGGTAGCAAAAGGTTATTCCCAGGTGTGGGGAATTGATTTTGGTGATATTTTTCCTCCTGTTGCCAAGGTAGCTTATATTAGATTACTTTTATCTGTTGCTGCTGCTTTTGATTTTGAGGTAGAACAGATGGATGTGAAGACAACATTTCTTCATGGGGATCTGGAAGAGGAGATCTACATGAAGCAATCTAAAGGTTTTGCGGTGAAGGGTAAGAAAGAACTGGTTTGCAAGTTAAAGAAGCCTCTGTATGGGTTAAAACAGCCACCAAGGATGTGGTATAAGAAATTTGATACAATTATACGGGGACTTGGCTTCACCAAAAGCAAATCAGATCGTTGTTTGTATTTTAAATTAATTGGTGACCGTGTTATTTATCTGGTCTTGTATGTGGATGATATGTTGCTGGTTGGAAATGACAAAGAAATTATCAAGGATTTGAAGACCCATTTGCCCTCCAAATTTGACATGAAAGATCTTGGTGCTGCAAACTATATTTTGGGCATGGAAATTAAAAGAGATTGGACAAAGAGGAAGCTTTGGTTAAACTAGAGGAAGTATGTCGAGACAATATTGCAGAGGTTTAATATGCAGGATAGTAAATTGGTGAAGGTTCCTATTCCTGTAGGTGTAAATTTATCTGTTGAACAATGTCCCAAGACACAAGAAGAGGAAGAGGACATGTCCCGTGTTCCATATGCAAGTGCAGTTGGTAGCCTGATGTATGCGATGGTCTGTGCTAGACCAGAAATTGCACATACAGTGAAGCGTGTTTTCAGGTATTTGCGTTGCACTAGTGATTATGGTTTGTGCTACCAAGGAAGACCAGGATTGGACAGAGTGTTGAATATTCGTGGCTTTGTTGATGCAGACGGGGCTAGATATTTGGATCAAAGAAGATCTACAACTGGGTATGTGTTTAACCTATTTGGAGGTGCAGTCAGTTGGATGAGTAAGAAACAATCTATAGTGTCACTATCAAGTACAAAGGCATAATACATGGAAGCCACTCATGCAAGCAAGGAAGTAGTTTGGTTGCAGAGATTGTGTTCAAGTATGGGGTTAGTACAGGGAGCTATAAGGATAGACTGTGACAGCCAAAGTGCAATTTTCTTGGCAAATAACCCTGCTTACCATTCAAAGACAAAGCACATTGATGTTCAATATCACTTTATGAGGCATATGATAGAAGACAAAAAGGTGTTGCTAGTAAAGGTGGACACTTTGAAGAATATTGCAGATGCATTGACAAAATCTGTGAGCTCTGAGAAGTTCTCTTGGTGTAGAGAAACAATGGGCGTTGCAGGGTTGGATAAATGACTAAGCTCTCTTGTGGCCCCCTATGGAAAGAAAACAACAAGTGGGATAATGTTGGGTTGTGTTATATTCTTTCCATGACTAGCCCATGTAGTTAACCGGGGGGTTAGAAGGGGGACAGAGCCCCCCCTTCGTTGCACCGATTGCGTAGCGGGGGGAGTGACATGGGGTTTGAGGGGTGCAGGTAACCCTACTCTATGGGGTCCCGGGCAGTGCCCTAGAAATTTTTGGTTTTGGACCCTATGTTAGGTTGGGCGGACCTACCTATGGTTTTGTGCATGATTTTCACACATGGTTTTGGACGCGATGGTTTTTGGTCCATGGTTTTGGACGCGATGGTTTTCGGTCCATGGTATTGGATTCTTCGGCATGTATAAATATGTATTGTAACATTGAAAGGAACATAATGAAATATCAAGTTGGTAGTCCTAGTTTTGGGATCCAGGGGAAAAACTCTGTGTATATGTGTTTTATGTGTTATGCTCTCGCATTGTTTATTTTTTATGTTTTAAAATTTGTATGCAGTTAATTTCTGTACGGGGTTAAAACCTACAGAGGGGAATGGATTCCCAATACTCAAGAGTAGGGATCAAACCCAAGGACAAGGCCCATTCAGACTACTCCATATTTGGTGTGGAGTGATCCTTCAAATTATAGTCTGACAACCTTTCGATTGGTTTTGCTAGTAATTTGATTGGTTTTGTTCTTTTCCACTTTTAGTTCTTTTTTTTCTTTTTTCTTTTTTTATATTGTCCTACTTATCCATATATGGAAGAAGAATGTAATCTATATTATGGAAGGGTGTGTGTATTCAAGGATAACACATCATAATGGTAAACAATAAATGAAAATTATCCAATATTGTAAACATCTTTGAAAATAATTTGATTAGGAGTTTATACACTAGATAGCCTCCAAAAACTAAAATAACTAGCGAAAAAAAGTGTAACACCCTCCTCCCACATTGACCAAAGTTAACCGGTCCGCTGGGGTAAACATGTGATGAGAGGCTACTATGATCTGATTCAACTCCCTATGTACAGTTAAGGAAGTGGAACCGATAACACACAACCAATCTGACCTTCTACACATGCTACAGAACCCTCACGAGCCAACCAACCCTTCCAGGTGATCAACCCCTGAGACAACCTAGCATTTTCCTGACCTAGAGTCTCATTCTCTCCCATGACATGGGCATGCATGCGACTGGGGTCCTCCGGTCACTCTCACAACAAGGGCATGCAAGCGACTAGGGTCTTTTTCAGCTAAAATTGAGCCCACGACCTCATATTCCGTGCCACCTTTTTAGGGCGAAGATCAGGACACTGTCCAAAATTCCATGGGACTTCCAAAAACAAAAAGTAACAATGAAACAATGATACAAGTGCAAATACTTGAACAAAGGCTTGACTAGACCCCTACTATCCATGAAAAACATTTTGTCAAACATGTCACAAGTATGCATTCTGTTATCACCCAGGTTGTTCCCTATGACTCCCAAGGGAATACGGCCGGGGTAACCACTAACCAATCTTTGGATCACTGTCTCTAGCCAAACTGTGATCAGAGAGGGCTCTCTCTTTATGATTTGTAACTGTTTATGATAGGGTTTTAGGCTAGCTATTATGCACAGGTTTTGTTTATGTTTTGGTTGAAGAGTTTCTTTTAGGTCTTATGATGTAGTATTCAAAGAGTCAAATATCATTGGGCAATGGAGTCTATGGCTGTATAGGTGTCTAGAAACCTTGAGGTGAACTGGTGAAACTTACAGGGCCATTTGGATACTTCATACAACAAAATTTTTGATTTATAACACAAACAGGTGAAAAAACCAGTGAAAGCAATTAAGAATTTTCACTAAAGTATTCGAGTATTTCCACCAAACTAGGTATGAGAAACAGATAGATGCCTCAGGAGCAAAACTTGAATCCCTGGGGATGTCTATCACTGTAAAAGATATAGTTTTAAAGTGCAGCAATTAAGAATTACACTTCATTCACTGTATCTGAAGAAAACATGGATAATAGCTCAGATTGAGTTCAGGGTAATCAGTGATTAAATCCTGTAACTATTCTTCTACTTTGCTATTAAGTGTAAAACATTTAAACAATGAAAGAGAACAAAAGACTCGAAAACATGTAACACAGAGATTTAAGAAAGACTTATTGTTTTATGAAACACTCTGGAATCCTGCAACATTCACCATTCATCACAATGCATCAAGGTACGCCAAGCTTCGGAAATTCCATTCACCCTTTGTATTATTTCTCTGAGAATTTTACAGCAAATGAGATGCCCAAAATGAAAATAACAACAACCCCTTCAGCTTCTGCGAGGGGTGAATATATACTTGCGATTGTTTACAAAATATCTGAGTTCTAAGTTATCTCAGACTTAATATTCTCACCAACTTTTGAGATATTATTATCAGAAATTTATTACAGCATTGAATACAAGATAAAGGCGTCTTGATGTTCTGTCAGAAGATATTTTGGCCTTTGGGAGCTGCTAAGTCGGTCGGGATACTTTGATTAAATGCTGGAGAACCCGACTTTTTGACTTGTGCGCTGTATTTCGGGTCTGCTACCTTGTGATGGTGATTGCTGTTGTGGTGAGTAAATAGCCCTGCTGAGTTGGCTCAGCATCTGTCTCTTCCTTGTAGATTTTATCCACCAAAATTCTGCCTGTGCATGACTGTTCATAAACTGGAGAAAAACTATCGCTACAGGTTCGGGCCTGATAAGATTACCTGTGTCAAATTCCTCCATTCTTCCTGTGTGGGCAATTGATGATTTATGATTGCCCCCATAGTCTCATCTGCTTCTGTATACTTAAAGAAATTTGGTGGTGTATCAAACAGGTGATCAATTTCATTCATGATAAAAAACAGGTTATCCACCTTATCATACAAATTCTGCCCTGATGCTGGCCCTGTTTCCGCTGAGGTACTGGGCTGTTTTGCTATTTGTGCTGCAGCATGTGCATCAACCCTTTTGATGTAATTTTCCAGGGTAAGCAGCCTTCCTACACTGCTTAATATGCTGGGGAGGCCTCTGTTTTGTAATGCCACAAATCTGTCCAGGAATTTGTTGATCTCGGTCTGCATATCCTGTGTTCTTCTTTCCAGCGTTCCAACTAGGTTTCTTAGTGTCAAGACTCTTTTAACTACTGAGATTGTTTCAGTCCTGTTGGTAATTCCTATTGTGGCCAGCTGAGAGCTTGTCTTGTTATTTAAAATATTGATCATTCTGCTGGCAGCATCTGGCATGTGGCCAAGGCTTGCTCTTGCTCTCTGTACCTCCCTGTTTGCCTTCGTGATGAGTGCTATTTGCTCATCCATAGTCTCAATATACTGCCACTGATTGGTGATGGATCGACCAATGTTGCCCCAGAGGACTGCTTTCAATTCTGCTGTTACTTTTTCTAGTGCAAGCTCTTTTTCTAGTTCAGCTATTCTCTTTTTTAGAGCTTTTACCTCTCTTTCCTTTGCTGCCTCATTCTGCTTGCTTTTGTCAAATTTTTCATTCACCTTGGCCAAAGATTTTTTGACTTCATCAAGCTCTTTCATTTGGGATTCAAGGACTTGGATTTCAGCCTGCAGCTTCTGCATATCCAGAGTAGGAGTCTGCTCTGTTGTTGGTGTAGTTGTTGCTGTAGATGGTGCTGTAGGCCCTGTCTGTTGAGGAGGAGGAGTAGTTGTTGGCTGGACTTCCTCAAGGTTGATTATCACAGGAGGAGGCTGGGAGGGTTGGCCCTCTTCTTTGTGTTTCATAGCTGTCTGTAATGCTGCCTTTGCAGCTTCTGATTGTCCTAGCTGGTCTTGAGTCCGAACCAGCTCCTTGTACAGGGATATCAGTAGGTCTGTAGCATCCTTTTCCTGCCTTTGCTGGGCAACTTCATCTGTTTGAGGATGGATGGTAGCTGGGAGCTTGATTTTCTTTCTTAAGGCCGCCATGTCTGCATCCCTTAGCTTCAAGAGTTCTTGGATACCTTTAACATCTTTAGGATCATGTCCTATTTCTATAATTACATCTTCCAAGGACTTGATCCTGTTGTCCTTGGCTTGTGATGATGCTCTTTCCAATTCCAGCTGAGAGGCTGTGTTATCAAGGCTACTCTTCAATTTGTAGTTCTCCAATGTTTCATCTGCCAAGGAGGCATACACCATTTCACCGGTTTGTTTATGCAGTTCGATCTTATCCATAGGGTGTATGTCTTTAGCCATAACCTCCATGTTGGTTCTTAGATAATCCGAGGTAGATTGAGGATGCAGCGTTGTGGGCATGAAGTGACTCATGATCATCTTGCCTTCACTTACATCAAAGGCAGACATGAGTCTTTGCTGATTGGTAGGAGCCAGGTTCAGCAAATGATTGTACAGCTGTACTTTAATAGGATCACTTCTCCTCTTAATGTCAATAAATTGTTGTTTGATGCTTGACTGTCCTTCTCTGTGCTGGCTGGAGGAGCTGACCTCTCCTCCTATAGCTCTATCATGTTCATGCTGGAATGAACTGGCTGAAACTTCTCGGCTGGGTGGGCCCATGCCCATTGCTTGCCTTACTGCTATGTCATCCTCTGGAAAGTCATTTAGTCTTTGTCTTTTCTCTCCCCGATTGATGGATGAAGTCAGGGGAGTCTCTCTATCTCTTTTCCTGGTTAAGTCCTCCTTTTGTGGGGTTTGGAGGACCGAGGTATCAACAGTAGTCTCTGCCCTAGGAGGCACTATTGTCTGAGCCTGTTGCTCTGTGGAGCTTGGAGCATCAATCACTTTTTCTTGCTGCAAGGGCTGCTGTTCACTATATTGTACCTCTTCTTGTTGCTGCCCTTGTTCCTGCTGCTCCATTTCTTCTTGCTGCTGTAGCAATGTATCCACTTGTTCTTCTGTCAATGGAGGTGGCTGCTCCACCTGCTTCCCTTTATCTTTGCTTGCTGTCTGCGGTGCCTTCTCGGCAGTTTGCTGCTGTGTTGTTGATGATGTAGTAGCTGCTCCCAGCTGTCTTCTGTATGAATGAGGAACCTGTCCACAATTTTCCAAGTCAGCTTGCTTTTGTATATTTCTAGCTTCTCTTTCTAGAAGCTCTTCAGCAGTTATTTCTTCTTCTAAGGTACCCTCTTCCCAGCTTAAGGCATTGGCATACTGTTCAATCTCACGTTGTCTCTTGTGTGCATAACCACCCAATTTGTATTTTATCCTCCTGAGGGAGATAGAATGATTGGGGTCATAGGGTACCCATTCAAAACTAGTTTGCAGTCTGAGGCCTTCCAGGATAGTGTTTGCCTCTTTCCATCCCTCCTCTTTTCTGTTATATAGGAAAGGACCCAGCTGGCTCCTTACCTTTAGCTGTGACTTCTTGTTCTTGCTCTGAAAATGCAGGTAGTCTGAGTTGCCAAACTGTCTGAAATATTCCAAGGCAAAAAGCCTCATGGGGACATATCTTGGCAATCTAAAAGGTGTCAACTCACAGCCATATATTCTGATGACTGTATGGTTTTGGTAGAAGTACCAATTCCCAATGCTGTAGGACTTGTTCAAATGGAGAATTCTCCTCATGTCATCGGTTAGTCTAGGAGGAGGAGTACCCTGCAGTACTGTCATGGCTGGATAAATGAATAAGTCAATGAACTCATTGTATGTATAAGGTGACACAGAGGTATGATGAAAAACAGGGGTCCAGAACACAACTGACCTTGGACTTCCTTGGGCATTGAGTGGCTTTAAAGGAAAAGAGAAGGTGGCTGGTTGATAAAACAAGAAGAGGTGGTATATGTATGAGGTATACCTGAATAGTCTTTCTCTCTTTAAGTTCATAAACTGCTCATGGATTTTATCTGCAATGTAGGTTGCATAGTCATAATGTACAGCTGGGGGTTTACCAGGAGATAATATAGACAGCATTGCCATTAGGCTATCATCCACATCCTCCATCCCCCTGAATCCTAGGACATAACTGATTAAATCCACTAACATCCTGCCCAAATCATTCAAGTAGTGATACCCAATAGGAGGAGTTCTGATGGTGTCAGAGCCTGGCCTTACAAACAGCTGATTAATCTTAATGATTTGGTCACCTGACAGCTTGCTCCCTTTGTTTACCAAATTCTGCATATAGAGGGGGGTCAATTGCTTGGCAGTATGGAAGTGCAGCATTCCATTTATACTTTCTGGGGTAATCTGGAACAGGACTGAGCCTGTGGGGCTGATGACAGCTCTTTGGTTTGGGTCATAGCATTCCTGGCAGCTGTAGACCAATTCTGGCATAGGATTTACTTGGGGGAGGTTGTAGATGGGCAAGTTTGAGTCCCAAATCCCCAAGATATCTGCCCCACTCAGGTGCTGGGCCTTCAACTCATTCATCATCTGGATATTGTATTTGGAGCCCATAGGGAACCAGTCCAGCATCTGATAATCCATGTCTCCTAGGGCTTTCCATGCTAATTCCTGGTGAGGAGCATTGAGGGGCTTGATATTCAGAGCAATAGGAGTCTCCATGGCCTTCTTCAAAGTTCAACAATTGTAGGTGGATTGTTTAATGGAAGCAACACAGAATAGAAGTGATTTTCTGTGAAAACAGTTTGTATCTCAGAGACCAGAGGAGGAAATTACACAACAGCAGTTGAAATACTGTTTGTTTCAGGAGCAGGGCTTCTCTATGGTCTCACTATGTCCTCTTTTAGTGGGTGAATTGAGCTTAACAAGAAATTAGCCAGGAATACGCAGTGAATGTTGTTTTTGAGTGAAATTACAGGTATTAAGGCTCGGCTGGTGTCTTTGGACTTCACAATTGCAAATGTGGATGTGCAGAGGGAAATGGCCGGTGAAAATATAATTTTTATGGTGTCCTTAGCCTTCTGAGTAACTTCAACTTCAATAACAGGCGTATGGAGGGCAGCAAGCGGTAAATACCTGTTAATTGACGAACGGAGGTCGCATGGGCGTGCCCAGTTGGAGCTGTGGAGGTCGCCTCGGTCAATCGAGCAGGTTGGCGAAAATTTGGACGTAAACGCTCATGCAGAAAAACAGTAGAGAAACGCACAAACAATGGAAAAATAGACGTTTTTTGGCTTAATATGGGCTTTTTATGATTTTGGCGCTTTTAGTGATGACGTCAGCATGACGTCATTGGTGGGTCAAGGTGAGGTGACGTCAGCTGACGTCATCGGGTGACGTGTCAATACACTGTTGGTCCATGGGGGTGATGAGGTGGCAGCCATGTCAGCGGCCAGGTGGACGAATAGCAGGGGCGAGGACAAGCGGATATGACGTGGCGAAGCATTAGTGGAAGACAGATGGCGGTTAGGACCGTAGCGGTTACGGTTAAGGCTAACCGCTACGGTCTCTCGGGGCGGTTTTGGTACGACGCTGAATGTGTCAGGCTTTGCTCCGAGAGACTTTAGCGCTTGACGCGTGGCCTGCCCGTGACATGACGCAACGTCACTTTCTCGGGCAGTAAAAGACCAGCATGGGAGCCCCTCCGATATCATCGTGGATCGTCGGATCTCCGGGCCTTGATCCGACGGTGGGCGGAGCAACAACATGCTCGGGTTATATGCGCTGGCAAAACTTTGGGTTGTGGGTTTTTTAAATGGTTTTTCAATGTTTTTCATAAAATCAAACTACGCGCTAACCCTTTGGAAATGCGCCAGAGGCGGGTTTTTGACTTTGGGTAATTTTTGCAAAGGTTTTTAGGGGTAAAAGAGGGTTTGTAAGGGTTTTTTTTTTTTAATGCAAATGGTGGTTTGATGAGCGAGTTGGCTTGTAGCAAGGGGGAGTGGGGTGGGACAGGTTCACCAAAGTGACCAGAGGTCATTTTGGTCCCTTTTGAAGAACATATGGCTATAATGCCAAGGGGAGGAGTATTTATAAGATTTTGGGGCTTTATACACCATAGTGTTAGTATTATTAGGGGAAGGGTAAGATAAGGGAGCTATATAGTAGAATTAGAGGTTAATATGAATGAGGGGAGCAAATGAAGGGGATTTTACTGAGTTTATGTAAAGTTGATTTAGTTTTGAGAGTAGATCAAAATGAAAAGATCTTAGACAAGAAATGTGGCTTCTGAATGAACTAGAACCACCACAAAACCATGATCTCTCTCCATAAATCTCAGCTAAAGGAAAGGGAGTGTTAGTAATGGAATGAAGGGGGAGAGGGAGGTTAGTCATGCTCCTTGCTGTAATTTGATGGAATTCACCACTTTGTCCATTGATAGATTTTTGCCTTGGCAAAACACCTCTTGACATGTGTGAAATGGTGAAAATACCTTTTCTGCAACCACAAGTGCTTACCCAGCTACTTTCCTAACATTTTTTGTTTCTCCTTGGAGGGTGCATTTAGGCTTGCAAACCCTTACTTGCCTTTTCTTTTCTTTGGCTTTTTCTTTATTCTTTTCTATCTACTTCTACCCTTATCTCTTCCAAGGTCCCAGATTAAGCTGTTGGGAACCTTTACTTCTCTACCTAAACTACTTGTCTGCCAAGATTAAACAGTTTGGACAGACTTCTTTCTCTATTCTATAACTCAAAATTGAAACATGGCATGATCCAGGTTAAACTGTTGAATCATCCACAAAATTGAAATAAAGGTCTTCAATATTTGAAACAGATTACACACCTCTTGTTCTCTAGGAAATATGGGATCTTTGTAATACCAAAGCAGAGCATATTTGGACTTTCCTTGGCCAATCATGAAATATGAAACCTATTAGTATAGGTATCCAACAGTGGCTCCACATGGGGATGGTTTTTCTTCTGAAAGACCAAGAACAGCAGGTCAGATTGCCTTGTTCTTTGACTGCCCATCCCAGTCTTTGAAATTTGCTGCAAAAATGTGTCAAAATTGTGTGCTTTTTCTTGGAAGACCTCTGATTCTACTTGCCTCCAGCTGGTTGGTGAATCACTTGGAAAACTGTATTTTAGAATCTAAAACAGAAAACAATATGTACATCTGCATATATACAATGAATCCTTAGTTTCCATTCATGGGGAATAGTCAAAGTAGTGCTTCAGCATCCTGCCATTGACGGGACCTTCATCCAAGTCAGTTTCAGTCAGACTTTTAAGGAAGTAAGTGTTGTTACCTTGTACTGCTTGGATAGCAAATGGTCCTCTCCATAAAGAGTCAAACTTTCCATGTTTTCCTTTCTCTTCTCTTCTTGCATCCCACTTTAAGACTTTGTCCCCCACATTGAAATCTTCTGCTTTGGTTCTCCTATCAAAGGCCTTTTTCAATTTCTCTTGTAATATCTGCACTCTGTTGAAAACTTGTTCTCTAGTTTGCTGTAAACAGATTATCTGATTGATCCTCCTTTGCATATCATTTGGCTCTGCTTGGCTCTCTTGCAGAAGTTTCATAACCGACACTCCTAGTGATGAAGGAAATTTGGCTTCTAATCCGTAGACTAACTCATATGGGCTAGTCCCAATAGATCTTTTTGTTGTTAGTCTATCTGCCCATAAAGCATTTACTAGTTTCTTATGCCAGTTCTTTTTGTTCTCTTCCAGCACTTTCTTTATGATGTTTATTAAACTTTTGTTTGATGATTCAGCAAGGCCATTTCCTTGAGGATAGTAAGCTGTAGAATGGCCCAAAGTAATGTGAAATTTATGGCAGAAGTTCACCATTTTCTTGGATCTGAAGGCAGCAGCATTGTCTGTTATTATCTTGTCTGGACAGCCAAATCTAGCCAGTATATTGTTTTCCAAAAACTGAATAATTACTGAATCATTTGCTTGTCTGCATGGGGCAGCTTCAATCCACTTGGTGAAGTAGTCTGTTGCTGTTAAAATCCATCTGTGTTGCCCTGAAGATGAGGGATGAATTTCCCCAATGAAATCCAAGCCCCATTGTTGAAAAGGTCTCTCTGTTGCAATGGGCTTCAAAGGAAGTGGCAGCAACTGTCTTTTGCCTTCAAACAGTTGGCATTTGTGGCATGAGGCTGTAAATTTCTTAACATCAGAGAACATAACGGGCCAGTAGTAACCCGCCCTCAATATCTTGTCCACGGTGGACTTCCAGTACAAATGTCCACCACAGTTTCCAGCATGGAAATCTTGCATGATATTGTTAGTTTCATTCTCTATTAGGCAGTGCAGCAAAATGCCTTCATGGTTTTTCCAAAATAAATTTCCATCCATCACAGAAAATCTAGATGTTTTCATTTTCAGGAACCTACACTTAGTTCTGGACAGTCCTGGGGGAGCACACAGGTTTTGTAACACATAACAGATGTCAGAGTACCAAGGAGATTGTTCAAAGGCTACATTGATCTTTGGAGTCGCCAGCTCTGTTTCACTGTCCAGTTGGTTGATATCTAAGGCTTGGAAATTTGCTTCTGTCATTAATTTGGCCAAACCTTGCCCTTTTATCAGCTTTGTGGGTTTTATTTCAATGTCAAATTCTAGTATGTTGGCAATCCATTTTCCTCTCCTACCCTCTAAGTTTTCTTGTGTGAGAATGTCCTTGACAATAGGACTTGGTACATAAGCCACAACATGAGAGTAGAGGATGTAAATCCTAAAGTCTTTAATAGCTTTGATCAAAGCATAGGCTTGTTTTTCCATAATTTGATACTTCAGGGGGCATCTCTAAGAGCTCTGCTGAAAAAAGCAATAGGTTTCTCATTCCCGTGGTCATCTTTCTGTAATAAAACAGCAGCAATAGTATGTTGGGAGGCAAAGGAGAAAATGATAAAGTCTCTGTCAAACTGTGGATTGGTTAACACTGGGGTTTGAGTCAAGGCCAATTTTATACTTTCAAAGGCTTGTTTTGCTTCAACAGTCCATTTGACCTTTGAATCTTTCTTTAGCATATTGTTTAGTAATCTGATTAATTCTGCTAAATTCGGGATAAACCTTCTTAAAAAGTTGATTTTCCCTAAGAATCCTTGCAACTCCTTGACATTTCTTGGATGAGGCATTTGTAGGATAGCTTGTATCCTATCTGGATCAATTCTTATGCCATCTTTTGAGATAATGTGTCCTAAAAGTTTCCCTTCTTCCAAGCCAAATAATGACTTCTTGGGGTTTAAGGAAATGCCATATTTCCTGCATGTTATGAAAATCTGTCTCAAATGTTTCAAGTGTTCTTGGTCAGATTTCGAAAAGGGTGTTAGATCATCTAAGTAAATGACCAAAAAGTCATGAATCTCTTTTGCAAAAGCAATGTCCATTGCTCTTTGAAACGTTGCCCCTGCATTTTTCAATCCAACGGGCATTTTCACATACTTGAAAGTTCCCCATGGGGTTGTAAATGCAGTTTTGTCTTGGTCATCAGGGTGTACTAGGATTTGATTGAAACCTGAGAATCCATCAAGCAATGATATCCTTGAAGCCCCTACTACTCTTTGAAGAATATGATCCATTTTGGGTAAAGGGTAGTTATCTTTGAGTGATACTTGATTCAAATTCCTTAAGTCTACACAAAGTCTAATCTCACCAGTTTTCTTTCTTGTAGGGACCAAATTTGAAATCCACTCAGAGAACCTGATTGGTGCTATGATACCAGCTTTGAACATTTTATGTAATTCTTTTTCAATGGAAGGAAGGAGCATAGGATTGATCCTTCTCAATTTCTGTTTGAATGGTTTTTGATTAGGCTTGAGGGGAATGGTATGCTGGATAACAGAGGTATCATAGGACTTTAGATCCTCATAACCCCAAGCAAAAACATCTTGAAACTCTTTAAAGAGGTCAATATATTTGGGTTTTTGATCAGGGGGCAAAGCAGCAGATAGTTTTATTATTTTAGGCTTGTCAGTAGTACCAATGTTGCATTCTTCAATTGCTGCATCTAATGGCTGCATTTTTGGTTTCCTGGGGACATCATTTGAATCAAAAATGTCTTCTAATGGGGTAAGGCCTGCTGGAAGGAAATTGTCCTTAAGTTGTATGATTTCAGCTTCAGCGCTGCTCATCTCTTCACAGTCAATTTGGTGAATTTGCTGAATGTTTTCATTGTTGAAAATAGTTGGACTCAGTAATTGTTTTGCTGTTCTAGGTGACATTGGGTGAGCAGACTGTTGAAACGGTATTTGTGATTGACTTGCTGACTCAAGTATTTGTGATTGACTTGCTCCATCAATATCAATATTTAATCCCATGAACTCTTGTTGCAAAGTCAAGAAATTGTTTATTTGCATGTCATCCTCAAATACTTGCCATTCTTTGACATTGTTTGGAATAGAGGGTCTGTATTTGACCTCGGCTGTGAAACAGTTATTGGGTTCTAATGGGAATTTGAAGGTGCTGGCAAACGTTGCCAAGCTGTGTGCATGGAGATTGTGGCCCCTTGAAATTTTTGTGATAACACACTCAGAGAAGGTCTCTAAAATTTCATTTACAGCAGATCTGTAGGACCTCAATCTTTTGTCCTTGGTGACAAAGTTTCCTTTCACTTGTTGAATTACTAGATCAGAGTCTCCCATGATGGAGAGTTTAGGAGCTTGTAGTGATTTTGCTAGCTTTAGGCCCAGCAACAGAGCTTCGTATTCTGCCATGTTGTTAGTGCATCTAAAATTCAATCTATAAGCCCTGCCTTCTGCATAATCTTTCTTTTTGTTATGTATCCACACTCCAGCTCCTGCTCCTAGCTTGTTAACTGAGCCATCAAATTCCAGGACCCACAGGATGTCTTGCTGAACAGGAGATTTGAAATTCAGTTCATGGGATGGCAATGTGAGCATGAGTTGGGGTTTCTTTTCCCCTTTGTTTTCTAGGACACTTTTATCACTTGTTTGACAATCTTTGATAACCAGAGGAGGGATACTGTGTATTGTTGGGCTGATTAATGTTTGGCAGGTGATACTTGTTTGATCAATGTTTTGTTCTTGTATGAGTGCTTTGGTCCTAATGTCATTGTTTGAGAGGTCTGCGCTGTCATTGAAGAGGATGAAGGAGTCTATGTCCGAATGAACAGCGTATATTGGAAAATTTTGAGGCTTCTCTTCACTGCTGACCATATACTTCATGAGTGTTTCCCTATAAAGTCTTTTTGGTTGCCCAAAGACAGAAATAGTTGCATATGACATGTCTAATTGCAGGGAGCCTTGGAGCTTGGCTCCCCATGATCTTGATAACAGCATCCCATATTTGGGTGGGATATCAGCGACTACAACATCCATTAGAATGGTTTTGTTGGGGTATTGAACCAGGGACACACATAAATCTTTTATTAGGCCCAAACATTTGACCTGGCTAGAATCAAAGGAAAACAGGTCTTTGTATGGTCTTGTTATATCCAAGTTTAATCTTTCCATGACTGCTTTTGGCATCAAGTTATGAGAGGCACCTGAGTCAAACATTGCATTGTGCAGTATTTTATCATGAACATGCAGGCTGACATAAAAAGGTAAAACCCCTGTGACTATTGTTTTTCCATCTACCTCTGGGCCAAACAGTAATTCTGGAGTGTCATCTAGCACATTTACATCATCTTTGCTTTTAGTGAGTTGAAGGGAGTTCTTGATCTGTTGCTTGTATATGTCATGCTTGGCTAGCTCTGAGAGGGGAATTGCTATCTTTAGCTTGCCAATCTCTGTGGCTAGGTCAAAAGGTTTGTCAACTTGGGTTTTAGAGTCACGGATAACAGTCTTTTCTTTGTTTATTGAATCTTCTTGTTGGATTTCATCTTGACTTTGAGACCTGTCCCTTATACTCATGTCTTGAGGGGTAATGTTTGGATTAGGGTGAGAGGACGAGGCTGCCATGGGCTGTTGTAGTGGGGACAGTAGTTCAGTAACCTCCTCAACCACCACTTCTTTTGTAGGCAAGTTTGTTTTGTCATTAGGTTCTGTGACTGAGGTTTCTTTAAACTGCTGTTTCTCCTTTATCTTTTCAGGTTGATTTACATTTACAGTCCTACTCCTTAGTTTGTATTGTTTATGGACTTCATAGACAGCAGTATCATATCCTTGTTTAAAGTCAAAGGATTCTCCTGTTTTAGTTTGGAATGTTTTGCTTTCATCCTCCTCATGGTCTTCTTGTGTTAAGAAAACATGGCTTTTACCATCCAGACCCATTAAGTTAATTTCAGGATCTTCATTGAGCTGATTGTCTGTGGAAGTTTCTGCATAGTTTTCTTGAAAAGGGGGTCTAATATCCTGGTCAGCACTTGTTTTTCCTATGTTTGGGTTCTGATTTCTCCGAAAGTTTGGGTTTCTAGGAGGGTTGCTTTGTGATGCTTCCCATGATGATTTTCTTTCAACCGATTCCACTCTTTCACCCAATCTCTTCATGCTGTTTAGTATTGCATCCAGCTTCTGATCAAAACCTGAGGGCTCTTCTCTGAAGCCAGCCTTCTTTTCCAACTTTGCCCTGTTTCTTTTGGCAATTAGGTTAGCCTCTACAGTGACTGCAACCCTTTGAGCTTCTGCAAGGGTTGGAGGATCTCTTTCTTTCAACTGATAGGCCATATCAGAATCAAAACCGTCAGGGAAGTTATACAGGGCCAAATCAGGAGGGGGCCTTAAGTTCTGTGGGATAGCATTATATACATTGTTAAACCTAGCACAATATTCCAAAACTGTTTCTTGGGGACCTCTTTTAATAGTGTTATATTCACCAAGTATGTGGAGAGGATCTTTCTTCTTCTCCCATCTCTCAGTAAAGACTTCGTAAAGCTGATCAGGTGTTGCAATGGAGTTTGCATTGAGGGATCTGAACCAAGTTCTAACATCCCCAGTTAAACTTTGAACAAAAATTCTCATCCTGACGCTGTTATCATCTATTTCATAGGTCTCAAAGTGGTCTTGCATCTTCTTAGCATGCTGGACAGCTGTTAAAGGGCCATGGGAGTCAAAAAATGAGATTTTGGTTTGGTAATCTTGGGGTAGAGCTGGAGCATTAGCTGGTATCTGCAGAGGTGCATACCTGTTAGCCATGTTTATGGGATTTACAGGGTTGACAGGAATAAATGGGACAACAGGGATTACAGGTGTGACAGGGTTAATGGTATGAGTAACAAGCGGGGAACTGGTTGAAAGAGTATGTGCAGACGGTGAAGATGGGAGAGGAGGGCTTTGAGGTGTTGATGATGAACTAGGGGAACTAGGGGTGGACCGGAAAAGAACTTTGCAAGGAGTAGGAATAAGGATAGGTCGATCTGAACTTATATCTGAATCAACAGGCTTCTCCTGCTTTTGCTGTCTCCTTATGTTCTTTGGAGTGATATTTGGATTATTAACAATGATAGGTTGATTAGGGTCAGGGTTTGCCCTAATATGCCTCGGGTTTCTTTTGGGAGCCAACTTCTAATTTCTTTTGAATTTGTACAAGAAGTTTATATATATGCAAGGACTGGATGAAAATTTTGGAATGGCTATATATGTTTCAAAGCTAGGATGAAGATTCCCTAATCAGCTCTTCCCTAAAGCTGTTCCTGTGGCACAGAAACAGTCCTAAGGCCTCTTGGCTAGTTTCGGGCTTGATGGTAGCTTCGGAAGATAGATAGTAATTGAAAAATCTTTATGAAGTTCCCCAGTGGAGTCGCCAATTATGTTATCACCCAGGTTGTTCCCTATGACTCCCAAGGGAATACGGCCGGGGTAACCACTAACCAATCTTTGGATCACTGTCTCTAGCCAAACTGTGATCAGAGAGGGCTCTCTCTTTATGATTTGTAACTGTTTATGATAGGGTTTTAGGCTAGCTATTATGCACAGGTTTTGTTTATGTTTTGGTTGAAGAGTTTCTTTTAGGTCTTATGATGTAGTATTCAAAGAGTCAAATATCATTGGGCAATGGAGTCTATGGCTGTATAGGTGTCTAGAAACCTTGAGGTGAACTGGTGAAACTTACAGGGCCATTTGGATACTTCATACAACAAAATTTTTGATTTATAACACAAACAGGTGAAAAAACCAGTGAAAGCAATTAAGAATTTTCACTAAAGTATTCGAGTATTTCCACCAAACTAGGTATGAGAAACAGATAGATGCCTCAGGAGCAAAACTTGAATCCCTGGGGATGTCTATCACTGTAAAAGATATAGTTTTAAAGTGCAGCAATTAAGAATTACACTTCATTCACTGTATCTGAAGAAAACATGGATAATAGCTCAGATTGAGTTCAGGGTAATCAGTGATTAAATCCTGTAACTATTCTTCTACTTTGCTATTAAGTGTAAAACATTTAAACAATGAAAGAGAACAAAAGACTCGAAAACATGTAACACAGAGATTTAAGAAAGACTTATTGTTTTATGAAACACTCTGGAATCCTGCAACATTCACCATTCATCACAATGCATCAAGGTACGCCAAGCTTCGGAAATTCCATTCACCCTTTGTATTATTTCTCTGAGAATTTTACAGCAAATGAGATGCCCAAAATGAAAATAACAACAACCCCTTCAGCTTCTGCGAGGGGTGAATATATACTTGCGATTGTTTACAAAATATCTGAGTTCTAAGTTATCTCAGACTTAATATTCTCACCAACTTTTGAGATATTATTATCAGAAATTTATTACAGCATTGAATACAAGATAAAGGCGTCTTGATGTTCTGTCAGAAGATATTTTGGCCTTTGGGAGCTGCTAAGTCGGTCGGGATACTTTGATTAAATGCTGGAGAACCCGACTTTTTGACTTGTGCGCTGTATTTCGGGTCTGCTACCTTGTGATGGTGATTGCTGTTGTGGTGAGTAAATAGCCCTGCTGAGTTGGCTCAGCATCTGTCTCTTCCTTGTAGATTTTATCCACCAAAATTCTGCCTATGCATAACTGTTCATAAACTGGAGAAAACTATCGCTACAGGTTCGGGCCTGATAAGATTACCTGTGTCAAATTCCTCCATTCTTCCTGTGTGGGCAATTGATGATTTATGATTGCCCCCATAGTCTCATCTGCTTCTGTATACTTAAAGAAATTTGGTGGTGTATCAAACAGGTGATCAATTTCATTCATGATAAAAAACAGGTTATCCACCCTATCATACAAATTCTGCCCTGATGCTGGCCCTGTTTCCGCTGAGGTACTGGGCTGTTTTGCTATTTGTGCTGCAGCATGTGCATCAACCCTTTTGATGTAATTTTCCAGGGTAAGCAGCCTTCCTACACTGCTTAATATGCCGGGGAGGCCTCTGTTTTGTAATGCCACAAATCTGTCCAGGAATTTGTTGATCTCGGTCTGCATATCCTGTGTTCTTCTTTCCAGCGTTCCAACTAGGTTTCTTAGTGTCAAGACTCTTTTAACTACTGAGATTGTTTCAGTCCTGTTGGTAATTCCTATTGTGGCCAGCTGAGAGCTTGTCTTGTTATTTAAAATATTGATCATTCTGCTGGCAGCATCTGGCATGTGGCCAAGGCTTGCTCTTGCTCTCTGTACCTCCCTGTTTGCCTTCGTGATGAGTGCTATTTGCTCATCCATAGTCTCAATATACTGCCACTGATTGGTGATGGATCGACCAATGTTGCCCCAGAGGACTGCTTTCAATTCTGCTGTTACTTTTTCTAGTGCAAGCTCTTTTTCTAGTTCAGCTATTCTCTTTTTTAGAGCTTTTACCTCTCTTTCCTTTGCTGCCTCATTCTGCTTGCTTTTGTCAAATTTTTCATTCACCTTGGCCAAAGATTTTTTGACTTCATCAAGCTCTTTCATTTGGGATTCAAGGACTTGGATTTCAGCCTGCAGCTTCTGCATATCCAGAGTAGGAGTCTGCTCTGTTGTTGGTGTAGTTGTTGTTGTAGATGGTGCTGTAGGCCCTGTCTGTTGAGGAGGAGGAGTAGTTGTTGGCTGGACTTCCTCAAGGTTGATTATCACAGGAGGAGGCTGGGAGGGTTGGCCCTCTTCTTTGTGTTTCATAGCTGTCTGTAATGCTGCCTTTGCAGCTTCTGATTGTCCTAGCTGGTCTTGAGTCCGAACCAGCTCCTTGTACAGGGATATCAGTAGGTCTGTAGCATCCTTTTCCTGCCTTTGCTGGGCAACTTCATCTGTTTGAGGATGGATGGTAGCTGGGAGCTTGATTTTCTTTCTTAAGGCCGCCATGTCTGCATCCCTTAGCTTCAAGAGTTCTTGGATACCTTTAACATCTTTAGGATCATGTCCTATTTCTATAATTACATCTTCCAAGGACTTGATCCTGTTGTCCTTGGCTTGTGATGATGCTCTTTCCAATTCCAGCTGAGAGGCTGTGTTATCAAGGCTACTCTTCAATTTGTAGTTCTCCAATGTTTCATCTGCCAAGGAGGCATACACCATTTCACCGGTTTGTTTATGCAGTTCGATCTTATCCATAGGGTGTATGTCTTTAGCCATAACCTCCATGTTGGTTCTTAGATAATCCGAGGTAGATTGAGGATGCAGCGTTGTGGGCATGAAGTGACTCATGATCATCTTGCCTTCACTTACATCAAAGGCAGACATGAGTCTTTGCTGATTGGTAGGAGCCAGGTTCAGCAAATGATTGTACAGCTGTACTTTAATAGGATCACTTCTCCTCTTAATGTCAATAAATTGTTGTTTGATGCTTGACTGTCCTTCTCTGTGCTGGCTGGAGGAGCTGACCTCTCCTCCTATAGCTCTATCATGTTCATGCTGGAATGAACTGGCTGAAACTTCTCGGCTGGGTGGGCCCATGCCCATTGCTTGCCTTACTGCTATGTCATCCTCTGGAAAGTCATTTAGTCTTTGTCTTTTCTCTCCCCGATTGATGGATGAAGTCAGGGGAGTCTCTCTATCTCTTTTCCTGGTTAAGTCCTCCTTTTGTGGGGTTTGGAGGACCGAGGTATCAACAGTAGTCTCTGCCCTAGGAGGCACTATTGTCTGAGCCTGTTGCTCTGTGGAGCTTGGAGCATCAATCACTTTTTCTTGCTGCAAGGGCTGCTGTTCACTATATTGTACCTCTTCTTGTTGCTGCCCTTGTTCCTGCTGCTCCATTTCTTCTTGCTGCTGTAGCAATGTATCCACTTGTTCTTCTGTCAATGGAGGTGGCTGCTCCACCTGCTTCCCATTATCTTTGCTTGCTGTCTGCGGTGCCTTCTCGGCAGTTTGCTGCTGTGTTGTTGATGATGTAGTAGCTGCTCCCAGCTGTCTTCTGTATGAATGAGGAACCTGTCCACAATTTTCCAAGTCAGCTTGCTTTTGTATATTTCTAGCTTCTCTTTCTAGAAGCTCTTCAGCAGTTATTTCTTCTTCTAAGGTACCCTCTTCCCAGCTTAAGGCATTGGCATACTGTTCAATCTCACATTGTCTCTTGTGTGCATAACCACCCAATTTGTATTTTATCCTCCTGAGGGAGATAGAATGATTGGGGTCATAGGGTACCCATTCAAAACTAGTTTGAAGTCTGAGGCCTTCCAGGATAGTGTTTGCCTCTTTCCATCCCTCCTCTTTTCTGTTATATAGGAAAGGACCCAGCTGGCTCCTTACCTTTAGCTGTGACTTCTTGTTCTTGCTCTGAAAATGCAGGTAGTCTGAGTTGCCAAACTGTCTGAAATATTCCAAGGCAAAAAGCCTCATGGGGACATATCTTGGCAATCTAAAAGGTGTCAACTCACAGCCATATATTCTGATGACTGTATGGTTTTGGTAGAAGTACCAATTCCCAATGCTGTAGGACTTGTTCAAATGGAGAATTCTCCTCATGTCATCGGTTAGTCTAGGAGGAGGAGTACCCTGCAGTACTGTCATGGCTGGATAAATGAATAAGTCAATGAACTCATTGTATGTATAAGGTGACACAGAGGTATGATGAAAAACAGGGGTCCAGAACACAACTGACCTTGGACTTCCTTGGGCATTGAGTGGCTTTAAAGGAAAAGAGAAGGTGGCTGGTTGATAAAACAAGAAGAGGTGGTATATGTATGAGGTATACCTGAATAGTCTTTCTCTCTTTAAGTTCATAAACTGCTCATGGATTTTATCTGCAATGTAGGTTGCATAGTCATAATGTACAGCTGGGGGTTTACCAGGAGAGAATATAGACAGCATTGCCATTAGGCTATCATCCACATCCTCCATCCCCCTGAATCCTAGGACATAACTGATTAAATCCACTAACATCCTGCCCAAATCATTCAAGTAGTGATACCCAATAGGAGGAGTTCTGATGGTGTTAGAGCCTGGCCTTACAAACAGCTGATTAATCTTAATGATTTGGTCACCTGACAGCTTGCTCCCTTTGTTTACCAAATTCTGCATATAGAGGGGGGTCAATTGCTTGGCAGTATGGAAGTGCAGCATTCCATTTATACTTTCTGGGGTAATCTGGAACAGGACTGAGCCTGTGGGGCTGATGACAGCTCTTTGGTTTGGGTCATAGCATTCCTGGCAGCTGTAGACCAATTCTGGCATAGGATTTACTTGGGGGAGGTTGTAGATGGGCAAGTTTGAGTCCCAAATCCCCAAGATATCTGCCCCACTCAGGTGCTGGGCCTTCAACTCATTCATCATCTGGATATTGTATTTGGAGCCCATAGGGAACCAGTCCAGCATCTGATAATCCATGTCTCCTAGGGCTTTCCATGCTAATTCCTGGTGAGGAGCATTGAGGGGCTTGATATTCAGAGCAATAGGAGTCTCCATGGCCTTCTTCAAAGTTCAACAATTGTAGGTGGATTGTTTAATGGAAGCAACACAGAATAGAAGTGATTTTCTGTGAAAACAGTTTGTATCTCAGAGACCAGAGGAGGAAATTACACAACAGCAGTTGAAATACTGTTTGTTTCAGGAGCAGGGCTTCTCTATGGTCTCACTATGTCCTCTTTTAGTGGGTGAATTGAGCTTAACAAGAAATTAGTCGGGAATACGCAGTGAATGTTGTTTTTGAGTGAAATTACAGGTATTAAGGCTCGGCTGGTGTCTTTGGACTTCACAATTGCAAATGTGGATGTGCAGAGGGAAATGGCCGGTGAAAATATAATTTTTATGGTGTCCTTAGCCTTCTGAGTAACTTCAACTTCAATAACAGGCGTATGGAGGGCAGCAAGCGGTAAATACCTGTTAATTGACGAACGGAGGTCGCATGGGCGTGCCCAGTTGGAGCTGTGGAGGTCGCCTCGGTCAATCGAGCAGGTTGGCGAAAATTTGGACGTAAACGCTCATGCAGAAAAACAGTAGAGAAACGCACAAACAATGGAAAAATAGACGTTTTTTGGCTTAATATGGGCTTTTTATGATTTTGGCGCTTTTAGTGATGACGTCAGCATGACGTCATTGGTGGGTCAAGGTGAGGTGACGTCAGCTGACGTCATCGGGTGACGTGTCAATACACTGTTGGTCCATGGGGGTGATGAGGTGGCAGCCATGTCAGCGGCCAGGTGGACGAATAGCAGGGGCGAGGACAAGCGGATATGACGTGGCGAAGCATTAGTGGAAGACAGATGGCGGTTAGGACCGTAGCGGTTACGGTTAAGGCTAACCGCTACGGTCTCTCGGGGCGGTTTTGGTACGACGCTGAATGTGTCAGGCTTTGCTCCGAGAGACTTTAGCGCTTGACGCGTGGCCTGCCCGTGACGTGACGCAACGTCACTTTCTCGGGCGGTAAAAGACCAGCATGGGAGCCCCTCCGATATCATCGTGGATCGTCGGATCTCCGGGCCTTGATCCGACGGTGGGCGGAGCAACAACATGCTCGGGTTATATGCGCTGGCAAAACTTTGGGTTGTGGGTTTTTTAAATGGTTTTTCAATGTTTTTCATAAAATCAAACTACGCGCTAACCCTTTGGAAATGCGCCAGAGGCGGGTTTTTGACTTTGGGTAATTTTTGCAAAGGTTTTTAGGGGTAAAAGAGGGTTTGTAAGGGTTTTTTTTTTTTAATGCAAATGGTGGTTTGATGAGCGAGTTGGCTTGTAGCAAGGGGGAGTGGGGTGGGACAGGTTCACCAAAGTGACCAGAGGTCATTTTGGTCCCTTTTGAAGAACATATGGCTATAATGCCAAGGGGAGGAGTATTTATAAGATTTTGGGGCTTTATACACCATAGTGTTAGTATTATTAGGGGAAGGGTAAGATAAGGGAGCTATATAGTAGAATTAGAGGTTAATATGAATGAGGGGAGCAAATGAAGGGGATTTTACTGAGTTTATGTAAAGTTGATTTAGTTTTGAAAGTAGATCAAAATGAAAAGATCTTAGACAAGAAATGTGGCTTCTGAAAGAACAAGAACCACCACAAAACCATGATCTCTCTCCATAAATCTCAGCTAAAGGAAAGGGAGTGTTAGTAATGGAATGAAGGGGGAGAGGGAGGTTAGTCATGCTCCTTGCTGTAATTTGATGGAATTCACCACTTTGTACATTGATAGATTTTTGCCTTGGCAAAACACCTCTTGACATGTGTGAAATGGTGAAAATACCTTTTCTGCAACCACAAGTGCTTACCCAGCTACTTTCCTAACATTTTTTGTTTCTCCTTGGAGGGTACATTTAGGCTTGCAAACCCTTACTTGCCTTTTCTTTTCTTTGGTTTTTTCTTTATTCTTTTCTATCTACTTCTACCCTTATCTCTTCCAAGGTCCCAGATTAAGCTGTTGGGAACCTTTACTTCTCTACCTAAACTACTTGTCTGCCAAGATTAAACAGTTTGGACAGACTTCTTTCTCTATTCTATAACTCAAAATTGAAACATGGCATGATCCAGGTTAAACTGTTGAATCATCCACAAAATTGAAATAAAGGTCTTCAATATTTGAAACAGATTACACACCTCTTGTTCTCTAGGAAATATGGGATCTTTGTAATACCAAAGCAGAGCATATTTGGACTTTCCTTGGCCAATCATGAAATATGAAACCTATTAGTATAGGTATCCAACACATTCTACATGTCATAACAACATATCTGAGCATAAGGGTCTCATACTTATATTAGAATCACTAAGAAGCATTGATGCCTTAACACATTAGCTGAATTATCATCTATTAGGTCATATATTCATTATTCATCCGTTTTCAAATCAAAACATGATGAGAGCCACACATCATCACTCTCATAAAACATACTCATAACCAACATATAAACAATAAAAATAATAAGCATAGAACAAACATAGAATCCACATATGAACCAATACATTTACACATTAAATACCAAGGAGAAGGAACTCTTATTAATGAATGAAAAATCCAACCAGGTTTGGGACTCCCATGAACCACCCGACCATAGGTTGGCTGAACTAAATATTTTTTTCGGCCAATCACCCTCATGCCATATTCCAAGCATGAATGTGAGACTCATAATAAAAAAAACCAAATAAGCATGGATGCCACCAGATTTCTCCACCTACACCATGAGGAATTTTATTGTCTCTTAGTCCCTAGGCTTTACTGTAATCCATAGTCTGATTCAAGGATCACTAGGCCATAATTGAGACACCACCCTCCAGGCTTTACCATATATCCTGCCATTCACCGGCCAAGGATTCTTAGGGCTGATCAAGGGAACCCATCTCTAGGATTTACCATATATCCCGCCATTCACCGGTCGAGGATTCCTAGGCCCACTGAGGCAACACAAAATACGACTTTACCGCAACCCACAGTCCAGTTTAGGGGTTAATAGGTGAAGGATTTATCACAATCCACGGACTGGCTAAGGGATCACTAGGCCATGTTTTCTTTGTTTCAGAGATCCACCTCACTCAGTTTCAAATCCATCCAACAATCCATCTCAACCAAACATGATAACCCTATCACACCATGGCTATTTGGAAATGAAAAGGCTAGGCTGAAAAACACGGTCACACCTGGAAAAACCCATGCCCATGACAACAAGAGAACCAAGAACACACATGCATAACCATGCATGCTAAATCTAGAAAGGAAATCATAGATGAAAATCGATACCTGCAAATAATCCCACTGTAGTTGCTTAATTCCGCTCTTCCTTGCTTTCCTTTGCCTTCTCTGCTTTTCTTGATCCAACGCTAAAGTGCTCAAAGAAAACTTTGTGTCCAAGAGTGAGAGAGAGAGACAAAATAGAGAGAGAGCTCCAAAACTAAACTGATAAAAGGTACCAATTGATCCTCAGAAGCCTTTTTATTAATGAGGCCTATAATTTCTTTAATTTTCCATTATTTTCCTTCATTTTCCTCCTCACATACAACCTGTGACCTTTCACCTTCCTTTTCTCCTAATTTCCATTATTTTCATAAATAAAATGCAAATTAATGCCTCATGCCTTTCCAAAGCCTTTTCCATTGCCTTTGACAATTTCCTTAGAGATAATAAACCAAATGAACACCCACATTAGGATGGATTACCCAAAATTCAGCCTGGAATAAGTGTCCCATAACCGTGGTTATTATTTTTCCTTTATTAAATTTTATTACATGGAATTTTCACCAGGGTTGTTACAGAACCCCCCCCTTGGGGCAACACCGTCCTCAGTGTTCAATGACACCTACAACCAACAAGACTACTGTAAGAAAAACATACTAACCATGGAGCTTTATAACTTAGTTCGATGTAGTATTTACAATGATCAACCTGCTGAAAATAAAACCAAAATGACATCATAACAACATGAAAACCATAATGACATGACACCCATACCGCTTATTGGAGATTTATAATACAAATCATGACGATATTTACATCCATATACATATGTATATAAACCAAAACATCACAACAAAACATATACCAAAAACATTTGTTGAACCAATGAATAAGGAAAGATACATGGCCCGCATCTGATTCGCCATCTCCCATGTAGCTTCATCGGGCCCAAAGTGCTTCCATTGCACTTTAAACTGCTCGATTGCTCGATTCTGGATCATGAGCATAAAGGTTTGCAATATACACTGTGGTTCTGGCTAGAATTCTCCATCTGGCTCGACCTGCAATACAGACAAGTCAATCACATGATCAACATCTTTAACATACTTCTTAAGTAATGACACATGGAAAACATCATGGAATTTCACTGTTGGAGGTAGTGAAAGTCAATAGGCTACTGGTCCAATCCTTTCAAGAATCTTGAAAGGTCCACAAAACCGAGGTGCCATCTTGGCACATGATCCAATCCATAAGGAGATCTTCTTGGGCTTGATACATAGGTACACTTGTTCCCCAACCTGAAACTCCTTAAACAAGTTGTTCCGATTTGCATAACTTTTCTGCCTATCCTGTGCTACCTTTAGATTCTTCTTGATTACCTGCATTTCTTGTTCCATTTCTACCAACATATCCAATCCAATCAACACTTGTTAATTGGATCACTCCAACCGATGGGAGTATTACAACTCCGCCCATACAATGCCTCAAATAGACTCATCCTCAAAGATTCATGATACCCATTATTGTAAGCGAACTCAAGTAGTGGAAGATACTCTTCCCACTTCCATTGTTGATGCATCACATACATCCTCAACATCTCCTCCAATACCCTGTTGACCCTCTCTGTCTGTCCATCTTTCCACGGATGGTAAGTTGTAATGAAGTTCAACTCTATCCCTAAACCTACAAACAACTACTTCCAAAACATGGAAATGAACTTAGCATCCATGTCTGACACAATCTTCTTCAGAACACCATGTAGTCTCACTACATCTTTGGTGAATACTTGTGCTACATCACTAGCTGAATTAGTAGACTTCACTGGAATGATGTGTTATACCTTTGTCAACCTGTCAACCACAACCATGATGGAATCATGCTGTCTAGATGTCCTCGACAAACTCGTGATGAAATCCATGGAAATGGCCTCCTCTTTCCACTCTGGAATCACAATTGGTTGTAGTATTCCACCTGGATTCTTACACTCTACCTTTACTTGCTGACAGTCCAAGCATCTATCCACAAACTCTTCCATGTCCTTCTTCAGATTCGGCCAATAATAAAACTTCGTCACCACCGTCAATTTCTTTTGATATCCTGGGTGACTTGAATACAGTTTCTCATGAAACTCTCTCAAGATAGTCTTCTTGAGCTCACTATTGTCTGGCACATATATCTTGTCCCTAAATTTGATCAAGCCATCTGCTCTAAGACGATAGTCCACATCCTGACCACTTGTACCCTGTTGTAACCTATGCATAAGCTCCCTGTACCTATCATCCTATTGACCTGCCTATAAGATCTAATCCTGTAATTTTGTCCCATAAGAACTCATAGCTGATATATGATTCACTTGTATCTTCCTGCTAAGAGAATTTGTAATCCTGTTCACTTTACCCTTGATATATGTGATCTCAAAATCGAACTCACTGATCATGGCCAACCATCTAGCTTTCCTAGCATTCAAGTTATATTGATAAAATAAGCATCTCAACCCACTGTGATCACTCATCAATACAAACCTCCTGCCAAGAAGATAGTGCCTCCACATCTTCAAAGCATGGATGATCACCGCCAACTCAAGATCATGTGTCAGATAATTCTGCTTGTGCTCATTCAGTTTCTATGAATCATAGCATACTAGTTGTCCTTCCTTCATAAGGACTCCACTAATCCCTCTCTTGTAAACATATGTACATACCATAAATTCTTTGTTGGATCTGCAATCTTTAGAACTAGAGCATTTGTCAACACCTGATTCAATTGTTCAAAACAAGCTGCACATTCCTCTGTCCATTCAAATTTCTTACCTTTCCTTTGTAATGACGTAATAAGATATGTAATACGAGAGAAGTTCCTAATGAACCTACTATAGTAACCTTCTAACCCCATGAATGATCTTACCTCATCCAAATTTCTAGGAGCTTCCCATTCCATGATAGCTCTTATCTTCTTTGGATTCATTGCTATGCATTCCTTGGAAACAGCATGTCCCAAGTAATGTACCTATGTCTAAAAGAAACTACATTTTCTAAGCTTGGAATACAACTGATGCTCTCTCAGCAATCTCAACACTGCTGCTAAGTGCTTGACATGTTCTTCGTCTTTCTTAGAATATATCAAGATGTCATCAATGAATACAATAACAAATTTGTCCAAATAAACACGCAACACACTATTCATCAAGCACATAAAGGTAGTTGGAGAATTAGTCAAACCAAATGGAACTACAAAAAAATCATAATGCCCATACTTGGTATGGAAAGCAATCTTGTAGATGTCTTGTTCTTTAATGCATACCTGATGATATCCTGATCTCAGATCAATCTTCGAGAACACTGTTGCTCCCTTCAACTGGTCGAGCAAGTCGTTAATCCTCGACAACGGATATCTGTTCTTAATGGTTACATTGTTCAACTACTTGTAATTAATGCATAACCTAAGAGTACCATCCTTCTTCTTCACAAACAATACCGATGCACCCCAAGGTGATACACTTAGCCTAATGTATCCCTTGTCAAGCATTTCCTTCAACTACAACTTCAACTCTACTAACTCTGGTGTGCTCATCCTATAAGGTGCCTTTGATGCTGGCGCTACCCCTGGTACCAACTCAATAGAAAAATCCACTTCCCTGTGAGGTGGAAACTCTGAAATATTTGCAGAAAATACATCCTGAAACTGCTGTAAGATCAGGTACCTAATCAATAACTCTGCATCCTCAACATCCTTACCTTTATCACTAGAAATATGCACTGCAAATAACACACACCATTTTCTATGACTGTGCTTTGCCTGCATAGTTGTCACAATTCTAACTGATTTTGTCTTCTTCTTACCCTGCAAGATTCTTTGTTCTCTATTGTCATCCAAGCACTCAATGGATTTGTCATAACAATCTACCTTGGTCCTATGAAGATATATCGAATTCATACCTAATATCATACTATATGATCCCAATGACAGTACATTCAAATGTGCTGATGTAGGCATACGTTTCAACTCAAAAGCACAAGCTCTTACCCAATGATGAACTCACTTCTTTGTACCTGTAGTCAATTGCACTAACCAAGATTCTGCATGCACTTCTTTATTCAAACCGCACTTATCCATCAAGTCAGAGTTAACATAATAATTAGATCTATGGTCAACCAAAATAGATATAACTTGATCACAGATCTTACCATCCATCTCAATGATAGATGCCTCATGATCCGCTTGCCTATTATGTAGTGCTCCATAGATACGAGGAATGTTCTGCCTAACATCCCCTACAATTTGCACCTCCTATGCACTATAGATCTACGCTCTACCACCCTGATGTTGTGGACAATCCATCCTAATATACTCCTTACCACATGTCCAACACCACAACCATCCTGTACCATCACCTTTATTCTATTGTTGTGACCCATGTCCTTGTCTAGCTATGTGGGACTTCTTGTATGGTGCACCATTTTCTTTCTCTTCTGCATTCTGAGGCCATGTTCTTTTCGACTACCATTTACCTTTACCTTTATATTTCCCTTTCTATCCTTGTTGAGATTTTGTCTTATGCTTTGATTATTCATAAAAATGCTTCAATTTCCCAATAACTTCCTTAAGTGACCAAGGCTCATCATATTCAATCTGATCTCTAAATGCTAATGGCAATCCACTGACAAATTTATGAACTTTAGCTTTCTCATATTTAAGATACGGTACATACCTCAATAACTCCAGGAAATTGGTCGTATACTCCTCATTTGTCATCGTTCCCATCTTTAGCTCATAGAACTCTTTAGCCTTACCGTCGTAGTACCTTTATGACAAGTATTTCTTCTTGAAAAGTCTCTTGAATTCATGCCAACTCAAGTCTTCTATCCTGATGTCTTTGACCCGTTTTACATCTTCCCACTAGACCTACTTTCCCTTTAAGGCTGAAGATAACTACTATGGCCTTCATATTCTTTGTGTACTCATGCAGTTCAAATAACTTCTTCATGTTAGAAAATTATATATTACAAAGCAATGGAACACATAGAATATTGCAGAAATACAAACACATAAAACACATAAAATAAGAGAGAAACAGATATACATGGTTCACCCAATTTGGGCCACGTCCATGGAGAAACAACCAGTCTTTCCTTTTATATTATCCATCACACTGAAGAGATACAACCTACAATAGATCTATTGTAATTCCCTCTTCGCTCTCACACATTCTCCTCTCTCTTTCTCGCTCAGAATACACATCTACATAGACACAATACAATTCCCTCATATATAGTGAGGGGTTACCTTCTAGGCAAAAAACCCTAAAATAAACATAACTTCTACCAATTTAGTGAGGGGTTGCTTTGTCGCCACATTACGAACTGGGGTCCAATGCGACGATACCTTTGAATAAAGAAGATAATCGGGCTCCACACCCAACACTTCATCCCAAGTAACCATGATGCTGCATCTTCTGGCTTCTTCAAATCTCCATCAAAAGTAGGTGGCTTATCTTTCTTAAATTCATTCGGCAAATATCCCTTGCCACTCCTCATGTAGGGGTGATAACGATGACGATCATAGTGTATGTCAAAACCAAAACTAGAATAATACTTGTGTCTGTCACCTCTCCTATCCATAGTGTCTAAGAACTTGCCATCCTTGATCGTGTCATCCCTATCTGACCTCTGCCCACCATGAGATCTACTGCCATATGCCCCATTTGTTATGTCTTTCTGCTCATCGTTGATCCAAAGTGGTCCCTGTCTATGCAATTCTGACAAAATCTGAAGGATTATTGCATTAACTTCTTCTTGTTTCTCTTATGCATGCATAATTATGTCATTATCTTCTTTGCAACTTCTTAATTTTTCGTTCAAGCTTCTCAATGTGTCTGCTAAGTTAGAAGAGTGCCCAACACCACGTTGCTCATCTGATCCATAGGGAGAGTCTCAGGATCTGTAGTCTACCATCTTGCTAGTCATCTTTGTTGTTTTCTTCCTCCAAGATATATCATGTCAGCTAAACCAAAATATAAACATAATCAACATGCCTCAGTATAGTTCGGGGAGGATATCTCATCTACAAGATCAACTAGATTAGCACAATACATGTATAAATACAATGATATAAATACATAGATATCATCCTAACCATAGTCCAGTCATCAATGCATGACCATATCAACCACACATCATGACCTCATGCATGAAAACTACAACCATGTCAATGTATTCATAATCAACATATGTACAACATGCATGCATACACGATACATACAAATACTGACATGCATAACTAGTGCATAATCGACCTATACTCATGATAAACATATCCAACATGAACACCATCAAATTTAACATGGCGACACCAGTGCAACCATGACCAACACCATGCATATGAAACAAGCACATCAACCACAAGTAGAGAACACATAAGCAACAAACATGAATACATGACCAACACACCGCCCATCCAGTCCAAGGGGTGAACCATGCTCTGATACCACTCTGTAACAACCTCCTCCCACATTTACCAAAGTTAACCAGTTCAATAGGGTAAACATGTGATGAGAGGATACTATGATATGATTCAACTCCCCATGTACAGTTAAGGAAGTGGAACCGACAACACACAACCAATCTAACCTTCTACACATGCTACAAAACCCTCAGGAGCCAACCAACCCTTCCAGGTGATCAACCCTTGAGACAACCTAGCATTTTCCTGACCTAGAGTCTCAGTCGCTCCCATGACATGGGCATGCATGCGACTGAGGCCCTCCATTCACTCTCACAACAAGGGCATGCAAGCTAGTGGGGTCTTTTTCAACTAGTTCTAAGCTTGTGACCCCAGATTCTATGCCACTTTTTCAGGGCCAAGACTCATGCCACTGCCCAGAATTCCATGGAACTTCCATAAATGAAAAGTAACATTGAAATAATGATACAAATACAAATACTTGACCAAAGAATTGAATGGACCCCTACTAGCCATGACAAACATTTTGTCAAACATGTCACAAATATGCATTCTATAGGTCATAACAATAGATTTGAGCATAGGGGTCTTATACTTATCTGAGAATCACTAAGAAGCATTGATGCCTTATCACATTAGTTGCATTATCATCTATTAGGTCATATATTCATTATTCATTCATTTACAAATCAAAACATGACGAGAGCCATACATCATCACTGTCATAAAACATATTCATAACCAACATATAAACAACATAAATAATAAGGATACAACAGACATAGAATCCACATATGAACCAATACATTTACACATGAAATACCAAGGAGAAGGAACTCTTATTAATGAATGTAAAATCCAACCAGGTTTGGGACTCCTAAGGACCACTTGACCATAGATTGGTTGAACCAAATCTTTTCTTCAGCCAATCACCCCCGTGCCATATTCTAAGCATCAATGTGGGACTCATAACCAAAAAAATAAATAAGCGTGGATGCCATTGGATTTCTCCACCTACACCATGAGGAATTTTACTGTCTCCTAGTCGCTAGGATTTACTGTAACCCACAGTCCAATTTAGGGTTCACTAGGCCATAATTGAGGCACCACCCTCTAGGATTTACCATATATCCTGCCATTCACCGGCCAAGGATTCCTAGGCTTGATCAAGGGCACCCACCTCTAGGATTTACTGTATATCGCTCCATTCACCGATCAAGAATGCCTAGGCCCATCGAGGAAACACAAAATCCGACTTTACTGCAACCCACAGTCTGGTTCAGATGTTAATAGGCCAAGGCTTTACCACAATCCACAGTCTGGTTCATGGATCACTAGGAAATGTGTTCTTTATTTTAGAGACCCACCTCATTCAATTTCGAATCCATACGACAATCCAACTCAACCAAACATGAGAACCCCATCACACCATGGCTATTCGGACATGGCAAGGCTAGGCTGAAAAACACTATCACACCTGGCAAAACCCATGCCCATGACAGCAAGAGAACCAATAACACACATGCATAAACATGCATGTTAAATCTAGCAAGGAAATCATACATAAAAATTGATACCTACAAATAAGCCCATTATAGTTGCTTGATTCTGGTCTTCCTTAATTAATCATTGCTTTCCTTTGCCTTCTCTGTTTTTCTCGATCCAATGCTAAAGTGCTCCAAGAAAACTCTAAGTGTCCAAGAGTGTGAGAGAGAGAGAATAGAGAGAGAGTTTCAAAACTAAACTAACAAAAGGTACCGGCTGATCCTCAAAAACCTTTTTATTAAAGAGGCCTCTATTGTCTTCAATTTTCCATTATTTTCCTTCATTTTCCTACTCACATGCAACCTGTGACCTTTCACCTTCCTTTTCTCCTAATTTCCATTATTTTCATAAATAAAATGCCAATTAATGCCTCATGCCTTTCCAAAGCCTTTGCCATTGTCTTTGCCAATTTCCTTAGCCATAATAAACCAAATGAACACCCACACTAGGATGCCTTGCAAACCATTAAGTTTGGAATAAGTGTCCCATAACCGTGGTTATTATTTTTCCTATATTAACTTTTATTACATGGAATTTTCACAAGGGCTATTACAAAAAGTGCATAAATAAAACATGAGACACATAGAAATAATTATACGATTGCTCAACCACTAACAACAATAGGTATTTACTTAACTTTGTAGAAATCCATCCTTGCATAAAGATTAATCTAGACTACGATAGAAATCATTACTAGAAGTGTCTAACATATGTAAATTTGCATAGAAATTCACACATTGACACACATACACATGTTGGGTGATTGGGAGGAATGATTATTTTATGATAACTCAACCCGTAACAATAATAAGTCTTTATTGAACTTTCCATAAATCCATTCATTTACAAAGAGTAATCTAGGCTACATTAGAAATCCTTATTAGAAGTGTCTAACATATTTAGTTGTTCGCAGGGTAATCCACAGGACAAAAAAATTTACACTCACACACGTATATACTGTCAACTAGGTTTGTCTCAAGTGATTGGGAGGAATGAACGCACGCCCAAACACACAAGATCAAACTAAAAATTCATTTGTCACATTTATTCAATTCTCCACACTCATTCAAGCACCGATACTCAATATTCCCTACAATGCTCAATTTCTTAACTCCATTTCCATTGTGGATTAGTTTTCATTTTGGAATTTTCAAAATAGTACCAATATTTTTTTAATGTGGAAATCATGTCTCCTCAATAGAGAAGAGACTATGCAAGTGATTGTTATCCTTTAATTTTTTTTTAGCATATTATAATTTAATATTATTCCTTAATTTGATTATTATTATTATTATTTTTTAATTTCACCGGTGCAGCCCTAATATTTGGTTGACACTATCATTCAGTGCTTTTACAGGTTACATCATTATGATGTGTTGAAGCGATGGATTACCAATACTCAATAGTAAGGATCAAACCCAAGGATGAGGCCTAATTACACTGCTCCTTGTTTTGTGTGGAGAGAGTCTCCATATTATAGTCTGACAACCTTTTGATGGCTTTAGTGAGTAATTTGAATAGTTTAGTTCTTTTCTATTTTTAGTTGTTTTTCTTTTATTTGTTATACTTTCCTACTTATCTGTATGTGGAAGAATAAAATGATCTATGTTATGAAAGGATGTATGTTCAAGGATACCCCATCACAATAGTAAATAATAAATGAAAATTATCCAAAACTATAAACACCTTTGTAAATAATTTTATTAGGACTTTCTTCATCAAATAACCTTTAGAAACTAAAATAACTAGCAATAAAAAGTGGATAAATAAAACATGAGATACACAAAAATAATTCTATGATACCTCAACCACTGACAATAATAAATATATATTAAACTTTCCAAAAACTCATTCATGCATAAAGAGAAATCTATATAGAATTAAAAACCCTTATTAGAAGTGTTTAACATATTTAGTTGTTCATAGGGTAATTCACAAGATAAGAAAAGTTGCATCGAAATCCATCAAAAACACCTTGTCTCTTTAGGGATTCTAAATTAAGCTTTCAAAAAATAGTTTCTCAGCTCCAATATATAATTTTTTTCAATCCCTAAAAGCATATTTTAAGAGCTTGATACCCCTGTTTATTAAAGTTACAATGGCTAAAAATAGTGAGTCCAACAAAATACAAAAATTGATACCATCTAACCAAAAGTGCAAGTGAAGATGACATGTGTAATTTGGGTGTCTCGATGTTCAAATGCTCTCCATCACAAGAAACCCATTGTGTAAACAACTCCTCACATGTGTGACTATGAGGATACATGCGTTGATCCATCACGATGTTAAAAGTTTCATTACTTTATTTATATTGCTTGGCATATTTTTCTATCCGAGGTACTAACTTTTCCAGTCTATAGGCCATTTTGATCTCTCCAACCACACACTTTTGAATCTTCCCATGTTCATTATCTTCTTGATGTTGACTTGAATTCATTAGTAGCTCATTTGAATTACATCAACACTTCCTCAAACAACTAAAAACCATTGGGTGACTCGAATGCAAAAAATGGAGATCAATCATCACTCTATTGATTTTATCTTAGCATGATTTATGCATGCAAAACTGTTATGCATCCATATCACAAAATAGAAGAAAAGATAAATTAACAACTTGAAACTTAGCCTCTTCGAGGGGGCAACCTCCTTTACATAACATAAATCAACAATTCCTTGATGATACAAATGACAACACCTCCTTGGTATATATAGGAGTCTAAGGGGTCACAATATAATCCGAGCCTACATAACGATAATAATGTAAGGGCACAACAATAACAATAGCGGGCTTTTATGGGGCACAACAACAACAATATGGGGACTACATGATCACAAAAATAACAATAAGGGGGATACACTAGCAATAACAATAAGGGATCTACACTAGTATTCTAGGGACCTAACATGCCCCTTTCCTTCAAAGAAGTGTTTTCCTCAACGCTTGAGTAGTTCTGGATGCTTCTATATAAAACTCCCATCCTCCCATGTGGAATCTATAGTGGGTAAGTTCTTCCACTTAATGATATACTCTAAAATTGATTGATTTTGTGGCTGTCAGGTTCTTGTTTCCATTATTGCTTCAGGCTCCAATATCATTTTTCCTTCTTCGTCAAGTTCTGGCAATATTGTTTAAACTGGGAGCTTGTCACCAATAACCTTCTTTGTTCGAGAAGATGCAGGCAAATCCAATTTGTACGCCATAGTAATAATATTTTGCAACACCTTGTAAGGACCATAATACTTGGGTGATAATTTATTATCCTTATTAGCTTGCTTAAGGGGCATTTGTTTGTATGGTTGTAGCTGTTTAAATACCCAATCGCCTACGTCAAAACTTATTTCACTACGATTTTGATATGCATTTTGTTTCATTCGATTATGTGCTAGAGTGAGGTTATCTTTTAAGAGTTGGAGAACTTGTTGATGATGCTCGATGTGCTCTTCCACTGCTTCAACCTTAGAATTTTCTCTTAAGTATGATGTGATGGATGGTGGATGATATCCATAAAGTGCCATAAATGGGATCATTTTTGCTACAATATGGAGGGAAGTGTTATCTTACCATTCAACCATAGGTAACCACTTTACTCAATGTGTTTGTTTATCAGATATAAAGCAACAAAGATATCCTTCCAAACATGTGTTCACTATCTCAGTTTGCCTATCGGATTGAGGATGATAAGATGAACTATGAGTTAATTGAGTACCAAGACAAGAAAATGATTTTGTCTAAAGATTTACAGTGAAAATGGGATCTCTAACACTTACAATAATCTTTGGGTTTCCATGTAGCTTTTTAATTGTTTCCACAAATGCAGTAGCAAATGTATTGGCTTTAAAAGGATGAGTTAATGCACAGAAGTGTGCATACTTGGTAAGTCTATCAACTACCACCATGATGACATTATTTCCTTCGGACTTAGGTAAACCAGTGATAAAATCCATTGATACCTCCTGCCACTGACTTGGAATGGTTAAAGGTTCTAACAAACTCAAGGTCTTATTTGTCTCAACTTTATTTTGTTGGCAGACCAAACATTGTACCACAAACTTCTAAATATCAGATTTAAGGCCATCCCAAAAAAATTCCTTCTTGACCCTGTGGTAAGTTTTAAAAAATCTAGAGTGCCCTCCTAAGGGGGAGGTGTGCAATTCCAAAAGAATATTTTGTTTGAGTTGGGAATTCTTACATAGATATAAGTGATCTTTGTACCATAATGAATCATTTTTCCTAATAAAGGTATTAGATGTATTGGGATCTCGATGCAACTTTTGAATGAGTGTCCACAACTGTACGTCATTCTTCCATTCATCCCTTGCTTCAACTATCCAATCAGGTTGGATAATATAAATGGCACAAAGAAATGCTTCCACATCCTCTTCCTTTCTTGAGAGTGGATTTGCAACAACATTTTGCTTCCCTTTTTTTAGATGAGTTCAAAGTCATAACCCAACATCTTTGTGAGCCATTTTTGCTGCTCTTCCGAAGATAATCTTGGTTACAAAAAATATTTAAGACTATCATGATCTTTTTTTACTTTGAAGCGTCTTCCCATTAGGTAAGGTTTCCATTTCTTTAGTGCATGTAGTATTGCTAACATTTCCTTCTCATAAATAGGTTTGTGTAAATACATTCCCTTGATTGGATGACTTTCAAAAGCAATGGGTCTTTGTTCTTTCATTAAAATAACACCAATACCATTTCCTGAGGCATCACATTCCACAATAAATGCTTTTGTGAAGTCTGGTGTAGCTAAGACCGATGCTTGGCACATTGGCTCTTTAAGATATTCAAAGGCCTTAATGGATCCTGGAGTCCAAGAAAATGCATCTTTCTTAAGTAATGTTGTTAGAGGCGCTGCTATACTCCCATAATTCTTAACAAACTTGCGATAATACCCTATCAACCAGAGAAATCCTCGAATATGCTTTAGGGTTGTGGGGATTTTCCATTCCTTAATGGATTTAATTTTGTTAGGGTCAACCTTAACACCCTCATGAGATACAATATGACCCAAATATTCCACCTCCTGTACTCCAAAGAAAAATTTGGAGGTTTTTTCATATAATTGTTTGTCCTCCAATAGTATGAACACCCTTTCAACATGTTGAACACGATCTTTCCAAGACTTGTTGTAGATTGGTATATCATCAAAAAATACTAACACACATTTTCTAAGGAAGGGTTTGAAAATGGAATTCATCAAACCTTGAAATGTGGAAGGTGCATTAGTAAGGCCAAAAGGCATGACCAAAAATTTATAATGATCTTCATGAGTTCTGAATGGAATGTCTTCAGTCTTCATTCTAATTTGATGATATCCTGAACGAAGATCCAACTTGGTGAATTAAATTGTTCCATGTAATTCATCCAACAATTCATCAATGACAGGATTGGGAAATTTATCTTTAATAGTGATATTGTTGAGCTCCCTATAGTTTGAACACATACACGATGATCCATCCTTCTTGTGCACGAATACTACTGGAGAAGGGAAATAAATTTGGCTAGGTTGAATTATACCGACCTCTAGTATTTCTGCAACCATGTGTTCAATTTCACTCTTTTGGGAATAGGGATACCTGTAAGGCCTGATGTTTGGAGGAGCACTTCCAGGAATTAAGTGACTGGAATGATCCTAATCACAGATAGGTGGGAGGACTTTGGGAGTCTCAAAGACCTTGGAATGATTGTCCAAGACTTTTTGGAGATCTAGAGAAATGCATGATTTCAATGTTTGAACCTCTAGTGAGCATAATTATGCAATTACACCTTGTTGTTCTCTTTTCAAAAGCTTTTTCATGCTATTAGAGATTATTATCTACCTTGGTTTCCTTGCGATACCCCTTAATTCAGTTTCCTTTCCTTCTTAGAAAAATTTCAAGAACAGTTCTAGAAAAATAAAAGTTATCATCCCCAAAGACTATAACCATTGAACTCCTAGTACAACATCAACACCACCTATTGGAATGGAAAGCATTGGACTATTCAATACATATTCCCCCATGTTTAGCTTGATATTATGTCAGTTTCAAGAGAAATTTATAGTTCCTCCATTTGCAACCATCACTTGACACTTTGGTGTTGGATATAGAAAGCAATTCAATTCCTTGGCTATCTTACAATGAATAAAATTATGGGTACGACTTGCATCAATAAACACTATTACCTTTTTCTTCTTGTTATATCCTTATATATTGAGAGTTTGAGGAGTGGTGATTCCCACCAATGCAGTACAATATATGGTCAGATTCATTTCTTCTTTCTTTGAGGTTTGTTCCTGGTGTATATCCTCTTCTTTTGATGTTTCTTGTTCCTTTTCTTCCTCCTCTTCACAATCTATGTAAAATAATTTCTTCTCAGCAAACTTATGACCTTTAGTGTATTTGCTATCACAACTATAACAAATCCCTTTTTCTCTATTCTCCTCCAGTTGTTGTGGTGTCAATATTGTAGGTTATGGGAGGCTAGGAGAAACGATACCTGCATATATATAGTTGTGAGTGGTAGACTTCCTCGTTGCCATAATTTTGCTTTCGAATTTTCTTGCCACCCTGAATGCCTTCTCCAATGAATTAAGTTCCCAAAGGCAAACCTCATGTAGGATGTTATCCTTTAAAGTCCATATGAAGACATCAATCCTATGCTCCTCTGGAATACTAGTTACCCTGATATTCAATTTTTGGAAGTCCTCAATGTGCTCCGCCATTGAACCCTTTTGTTTGAGATTTATTAATTGGCTAAATATGGTGTTTCTCTTTGTATCCTCATAATGTGCTATCATTTCCTCCGTAAAAATTGACCAAGTGACAAGTGGTTTGTGAGAACAAAGCCATCGATACCATACAAACTGATTGGGTTCTAAATATAAAGATGCAATGCGTACCTTTTGTGTGTGTTTCACATCATGTAGATCAAAATATTGCTCCATATGTAGTATCCATATTACTGAATCCTTGCCATCAAAATTCCTCATATCGATATTTGGAATGTGGTTGGTATTCAACCCAAATTTAGAGTCTCTAAATTCATGATTAACATTCCTTTTATTCTCATCATGAGTTTCATGGAATACCTTGTCGCCATTAGGAAGAATTTCTTGTAGCAACTTTGTCAAACCTTCCTTCAAACCTTCCATATATAACTTCAAACCTTCCATATCTGCCTTCAAACCTTCCATCTTAACATTCATGCCATCCTTCAAATCTTCCATGTCTGCTTTTAAACCATTCTTATAAGCCATCCATCTTAGTTTCCATTTCATTTTTGGTTACTCTTTGTGAGAGCGAAATTTGTTGCACTTGGTCTCGTAATTTTGATTTATCATGTTGCATTTCTTCCTCTTCTTCATGTGTCATAGTAGAGCTTTCCCATTGCTTACTAGGTGTGTCCATTTTTTTGCTTCGAGGAATTTTGGAATTAAAAAATGATAGCTATGCTTCACTATGCCATTTGAATCACTTCAAACTGATTTTTCAAACAAAAGTTATGCAAAAAAAAAAAAAAATACACACCATTTTCTTGCTTTTTTGGAGCTAGATATTGAAACTATTGTATCTCTGTAATTTCAACTCTCAAAGATCTGAAATTTCGTCCTATGGTAGCCCTCTGAGTCTTTTTTCCAATGACATAAATCAAACCAAAATTGGATTCTTCAAGTTAAAGTTATGCCCCATCTCCCACAATGACCTGATTATGGATTGGTTCAGTAGAGCGAACTTGTAAGGCATGCCACGTGTCACTATTTGAACCTTCGGCCCTGAAAATGATATACAAAAAACAAAATTCCATGAAATTTCAATAACTTTTTACGAAATTCAAATTCCATGCTCGTAGAGAAAGTTATGACGATTTTCCCAAGGCCACTTGTTTGAAACTGATTTCTAGAGCATGCAAAAACCCTAACTTCTTTGGACCATATCTTAGAAACTATAGCGAACCAAGATTTGAAATTTTTACAAAAGGTTCACCAATATTTGAGTTCCACTTGGTCAAAATTTTAGCTTCTGAACATTTGTAGAAAAAAATTATAGTGAAAATTCCAAGATGGCCTATTTGAAGTAGCGAAACCCTAGAATCAAAAGCTCTGATACGAAATGTTATGCAAGCATTTCACAAAATAGAAGAAAAGATAGATGAACGACTTGAAAATTAGCCTCTTTGAGGGGGAAATATCATTTACATCACATAAATGAATAATTCTTGGATGATACAATTGACAAGACCTCCTTGGTATATATAGGAGTATAAGGGGTCACAATATAATAAGAGCCTACATAACAATAATCCTGTAAGGGCACAACAATAACAATAAGGGGGATACACTAACAATAATAATAAGGGAGCTACACTAGTATTATAGGGACCTAACAAAAACACTCTTCTTCACATCGTTGCTAAGTATTAATCGATCAATACCTAGATGACATGGTTTTCCTCACCTCAAGCCTTTTGAATATCTTTAATATATTCTACCTGACTTAAAGTCTTAGCCCCCTTTTAATATATTCTACCTGACTTAAAGTCTTAGGACTTGTTTGTGTGCTACAACATGCCATGGGGTCTCTTCCTAGAATTCTTCCACCTTTTATAAAAAATTATCCCTAATTTGTTGGCGCTTGTGTGCTCTTTTAATAGGCCTTTAACAAAATTAGAGATGCTCCCTACTTCCTTATAATACTAGACCTAATGTTTGAGTGATGCCAACTCATTTTACATATCATCCAATTCTTTTTCCTCTACACTAGCTCTTTCTAAAAAAGTGTGTGTGATAGCTAAACCTATTGATATAATTTCACTCATATTAGTGTTATTAACATCAAATAGGGTTTCCTTAGAGGTATTGACCATTTCATTGTCCACATTGGTCTTCTTCTTTCTTTGTTTCCTTTATACAACCAATTTCCTCCTTCAGTAATTAACAATGGATTTTACATCTATCACTTCATCAATATATTGGGGAATTGATTGTTCCCCATAAAAAAATATGTTTTCTAGAATGATAGGAATATATAAGTGTTCTATAGTAGGTTCTTTACTTCCACCCACTAACTAGGTTTTATCTAAAATTAGCTCATACATAGAAATCATTTTCTCAGTTTGTTTTTGTTCATGAATAATTTCCTATATATATAGAAGCCCTAAATCATCTTCAATGCCCTAAGATTTAGTAGTATATATAGTGGGAATAACGATGGGATCCTTGGTCTCAATTGTTGGTTTTGTAATGCACAGCTTCATCCCCTTTAACCTACTTAGTATGCTTTCCATGTCCCTAAGTAAACTATTTAGTAATAGTAGGGTTCACATTCTCTAATGGAGTGCTTGATTTCACCACCTCTTCCTCCTCTTTTGTCAAGTCAATTATATTTTGTGTGTTTGGTAGGTTTAGGATCCACTTGTTGTTATTATGATTTATCTTGTTCCTACATTTTAATTTCCTCCTCTTCTCTTCTAATATGATCTACCAATTCTTTTTGCTTTTGATTGAATTTAACCCTCTGTTTATTGTTCTACTAGTTCCTCTATGGCTTTTCTTAGGTCTTCTAAGTCCCACATACTTTTTTCTTCATTGTCACTTTTCTTCGTTTTTCCAGCAGGTCCTTCCTCATTTATTATGCTTTTTCTTCTTGTCTTTGTTTAACAACCATTTCCTGGGTAGCATCTTTCTTAACATTTTTTCTCAATTCTTCTTCAATCTTCCATTGAAGTTGTTTCTCTAAAATGGCCCTTCCCTATTCATCATGAATATCCTTGCATCTAGCTTCTTCCTTTAGCCTTATTTCCTCTACCCACCTATCCTCTTATGTATCTTTGCTTGCAACAACCCCTTGGCTTGTGATTTTAAGTTTCTCATATAGCGATAGAGAACCAAAGATAATGAGATTAGGGTTGGCCTTCCTCTATTCAAATTCCCTCCATTCTTGTGTGCTTTCAGTAAACAACTCATCATGCCACGTCTCATGCATATATGGCCAACTAATAAACACATGCACAATATGTGTGGGCACTAAACCATTTGGGTCATGCCTCCTAATAAACCAATTCCAAATCTATATTATATATGGATTTGACCTTCTTGCTTGGATTGCTTGGTGTCTTTGACATAATAATGTTTTATTTGAAAGTTACATGGTACGAAGACCATTTTCTTATCTTTAACCAATGTGGTATTAAAACCATGTGGGATAGACTAATACCAAATTTGTCTAAGAATAAACATGTCTAAGACATAGATGGTAGGAGAGGAGGTGGACCGATTGCTCCATAAATCTAGAGATATGTCTATTTCTCCTAAAATACTAGCTCCCTATGTACTTGGGGATCTTCTTTGAATGTTTGAATACCTAGGGAACTCTTAACAAAAAATGAGAGTATACAATTGAGATTTAAAGAAATAAAAAATTTGTAGAAAATGACATTTTATACTTGGTTCTCCCATAAGATGCTAAAGTAGACATTGATAGGAAACTTTGAAACATGCCAGTTGAGAGACAATCTAGAAAAACCAGTTCTTGCACATACCACATCAATCAAGTAAGAAGTCATATAGAATGAGGGCACCACACTTGGCTTGGGGTTGTAGACCTACTCAATTATGGTGCTAAGCTATTTGGAAATGATGGATCCCCAATTAATCATTTTCCCATTCATGGGTACCATGTAGGCCAAAGGAGTCCAGGCTTTTGTAAATTGAGAGCAACCCTTTTCCTCATAAATCTACAAAGCAAGGCTATAATGTACATGTATTCCTCTCGTAAAACTATCATGGGACACTGTCCTTTAAACCCGTTGAAGAATAATTTATCCTCCTTCCACTTGGTGGCTAGAATATTTCTTGGATCATACTTATTTTGAAAAGAAACTACAAAATCATTGTTGGGAAATTCATCAACATCATGAAAATTGTAATATTTGGTGACTTTATGACGAAGAAAAGTACTAACACATTCTCTTTTATCATTATTGATGGAATAATTTTCATAGTTGGTGTGGCTAATGATCCATCAATAAATTTAATACAAGTGAACACACATGCCCTTGTTGCATTCAAGTGTACCCTAGAGCACCTAAAGTTTGGGAAGACCTGGTCATACACCTCCCCTGAAAGTAGGATCATTATGTAGTGTGGACATGGGATAGTCTTCATTCTTTTATTCTGTGAATAGGGCATTCCACTCTAGTAAGAGGAGTTATGTCCCAATGCTTGGCTAGGTGTCCTTGTATGGCTGTTCTTGTGCGAACAATTTTATCAAGGGTAATAGGATGATCGATTTGACACCGTTATCTGATTTTACCTCTGTGTCTTGCATCAGTGCTAGACTATATGTCTTTTTAATCTTCTTGCCCTTCCATTTTTCTTTTTTGAAAATTTATGAATGGGAGCTCTCCTCAACAACATTTTACTTGCAACCAAAATATTCAATGTTACAACCTGATACTCATTGTTCAATGCATAATCATATCAAGATGGAGGGTGATGCTACAAAAATTGATATAACTTGGGCATGCTCAATGTTAGTTGAACAAAAATAAATGACTACTTACTAATGATATGATAGAAAACTCACGCCCAACTGAGAATTTCACCCCTTGCAACTGGTAAATTGATCGTACAACACTCTAAGGGCATAGTGATGATAATGTTTTTCATCCAAACATCACACAAAGTGAGTGATTGGTCATTTGAATGTGGATTTAAAGGGTGAGGACTAAATCTAGGAATCTAAAGGCATCAAATCCTTATTATGATGATTGGATTTCCTAAATCATAAATTTTAAATGTGGCCCTGCAAATTACATCTGTTATTAATGGATACTCTAGTGCATTAGGCACATCCTAAAGCTTGTTTTTTTGATAATTTCAACACTTTTAAAAATCATCTCTTTTGGTTCACTTTGTTGTGTTCAATAACATTAGGCGGAAAGGTATGAGTTTATCATTTTCAACATTTTTCATTAAACCCAACAAAAGCATATTTCAAGGATACTCCTTTAGACAACGTGATACACTTTACTAAATCCATTGGGCTTCACTGTGTAGGTGCATTATTGCTTCCCAAAACCTTGTTCTCACCTTTTTAACACTAATGTAAATAAAATATTTAGGAATATTATTTTTTTTGTGTGTGCAAAAGGCTCATTGATGCACTTCACCTTGTTCATTGGTGTTAGGCATATACTTACCTAACAAGTTCATCAGAGTTATGTAAAAGTGTGAGGTTTGAGCGTAGAACAAAATTCTCAATCTTTGATCATTGATGTTTGGGGAAATGCTCAAATTATTAACAAGCCAACGAAGCCTAGCCAAATTGTGAGGAAAATAGGTAATCAACAAATTCCTTGATACTTATGTTTCTTAACACTCATCCATTTCATTGACGCCCAATAACTCATCAACATTTGAAGAAGACCTTGATCATTACACCTAAATGCAAAAATTTGATGGTTCATTGTTCCTGACAAATTTTCTTGGGTTCATCATATGTTTTTAACACTGATATGTTGTTAACACATTTGAGGATCCTTCATTATTATTGACTTTGATCTAGGTGGATATTGGTGGCCACCTTCCTATTCCACCTGGACCACAAACACTATTTCCTTTCAGTTTCCTAATTTATAGCACAATTTACTATTTTTGGTAGTTTTTGGGGTCTTGAAATTCCAGAGCCATTTTAAAGCCCTAAACAAGGGTTTTTTTTTTTGGAAAATGGGTAAACCGATAGCCTATTGCAAAGGTTTATAGTAAAAAATGTTGTCCTCAGGTAGATATTTCCAACGAGGTATTGTACGCACCAAATAAAGATCGTACGCTAAATTTACGACCCTGGGAAGTTAATGTACCAACTAACCCCAACGAGGCACACAAACTTTAGGCGCTTCATCTCCTAGGGTTCAATTCTTTGATGTTTAAGGTTTTCCATTATTTCTCAATAATAAAAGGGCCTTCGAGCCTCATTGTAACATTGTTCATAAGGCATGTAGCCGTCACATCTCTTCTCATAGATAAGCTACCATCATTCTAGCTAGTTTGTTTCTCTTATGTATGTAAACATTTTTCAACAATTGCTATTTTATTAATTGAAATTATGTTTTTCTATATCTCTGTGTTTTGGTTTGAATTTGTATTTCATTTCATTCCTTCATAAATCTAGATCAGTAGTATCAGAGTGGTTTACTCTTTCTTTGTTTTTCTGGGACTTGAACTGGTTGAACCCTTGCAAGACCAACCTCGTCAACACTGATAGCCTCCTATGGTGGAAGAATAGAAAGATGGGGAGCAGGAGATCCTTTGAAAAAATTGCTCGAAGAAGCCCTCAAGCAACAAAGTAATGAGGCGATGGACAATTTTTCCCAAATCCTTAAGTGGGTATCAATGGTTAAAGCATCTTCATCTAGTAGTCACTTTAGAGGCATCTCCCCCTTTAAGGTACAATTTATCTTTGACATCCCTATATTTGAAGGCCAAATAGATGTAGATGCCCTAGATAAATGGCTAAATCTATTGGAGGGATATTTTTCGATCCATAATTTTTTTTGTAGGGAAAATATTACTTTTGCACTCCTGAAAGCTGCCCTCCATGTTAAGGACTAGTGGGAAAGTTGCTGTGATTAGAGGGACAAATAGAAACCCTCACTATTTTCAGCTGCACCCTCTTGGAATTCTTTCTGAGATGCCATCAAAGAACAATATTAGGCTATCAAAAGATATGAAGATAAGTACATATAGTGGACCTCACTACGGTAGGGAAGGGACCAAGATGTGACAAAGTTCACAAATATTTTCCATACCCTATGTATGAAGTTGGGTATCAAGGATTTTGAGCGAAATCTGGTACTCGAGTACTGTGGTTGTCTGCAAAAATACATCCAAGAATAAATGGAGTTCTTGGAGATATCCTCGCGTACGTCATTTTGATATGCTGTGAGGATTGAGCATAAGTTCAAACAAAGGAAACAAGACTTTGGATTTGCAAATCCGAAGAAGGGAAAAGGCACGTACAAACCATTGAAAAAAGGATAGAGCCAAGGTGGAGAGGCCCAAGATAACCCATCGAAGCCACAAGCAAATAATAACACCACGAAGGCAAAGAAGGACACTGAAAAGTGGTGCGAGTTCCACAATAGCCCCACCCACAACACAAATGAGTGTTGTGCTAAATCTTCAGAGTCAGATGCATGTTAGGAATCTGAGCGAGAGACCAATAATGGGAACGACAAGGAGAAGTAGATTATTGATGTAGAACCTAGTGCCATCATTGCCACCACCAAGGTCAAGAAGATTGAGCCTGAAGATCCAAAGGAGGGTGAGCATCTCTTCCACTCAAAAATGTGGGTGAAGTGTTCACCATTGTAGTTCATTGTCGACAGTGGGAGTTAAGATAACCTCATCTCCACCAAGAGCGAGATCTCCACATTAGCCAGTAATGTTGCCTTCCCTACAACATCATGCCCTTCACAAATGAGCTATTATGTGATGTTGCTACCCTTGAAGTTTGTGATGTATTATTAGGCCAACCATACTTGTGGAAGTATCATGCTATGTATGAGTCCAGCCTCACACTGTTACTATTACTTTGGGCTGTAAGCTATACGGGATACCGAAGCTAGCGCTGCCTACCACCATTTATTTGATCTCTGCTAAGCAATGCAGTAAGATCACCTCCCATACTGGGAAATTTATTTTCTTTTTGATTTGCTCTCAACGTAAGGGGAAGCTCGTGTCACATCCATGCCCCCTGGGAAGGGTTCCACCATGCAAAATAAGCAAGTGGATAATGTCATGGAAGAATATAAGGACAACTTCTCCTCACCCGTAGGGGTACCTATGCACTGTTAGGTCAAGCATTCGATCGATATGACACTAGGAGCACCTCCACCTAATATACCATCGCTCTCTTCTGGAAAACGGAGAAATCAAGCTGCAAATCTAGGATTTTCTACAAAAGGTCACATCCGACCAAGTTTCTCACCTTATGGGAGGCCAGTGGTACTCATACAAAAGAAGGATGGGACCTGGAGACTCTGCATTGATTATCAGGCACTAAATAAAATCATTATCTAGAACAGGTATCAAATCCCACAAATTTATGACCTTCTTGAACAACTCAAGGGGGCCAAGTACTTCAGGAAGAGCGATTTAAAGTATGGCTATCACCAGGTTACAATAAAACCCACAGATGTATGGAATATCACCTTCAAAGCCAAAAAGGGTTTTTTTGAGTGGTTGGTCATGCCCTTCGGGTTGACAAATGCCCCTACAAATTTTATGAGGCTAATGGATGACATCTTGGGGCCCTTGACCAACTTGTTCATGGTTGTATATATGGACGACATCCTCATCTTCAACAAGAGTTGGGAAGAGCACTTGCAACATATTTGGTAGGTCCTTCAAACCCTGTGACAACACAAACTATGTGCCAACTTGGAGAAATGCACCTTTGGCATGAAACAGGTCCAATATCTAAGTTAAATCATTGATGAGCAAGGTGTGCATGTGGATCTAAATAAGGTACAATTCATTTAGGATTGGCCATCCTTGACCATTCTAACATAGCTTCACAACTTTTTAGGGCTTGCCAATTTCTATTGAAGGTTCACGTTAGGATTCTCTTGTATCACTTGGCCTTTGAGTCAAGTTACTAAGGGCAGAGTTAAAGCAAAGTTTTTCTATTCCAAGTCCCTACAAAAGGCGTTCGCTGAGCTAAAGCACCAACTTTTCTCTACAATAGTACTCACATTGGCAGACATGCAACAACCATTTGAAATTCAGACAAATGCCTTTGGCTATTCCATTGGTGCAATTCTCACCCAACAAGGTCATCCGATGGCCTATCACAGTGAGACACTCTCCGATACAATTTGGAAATACCCAACCTCCAATAAATATGTGTATTCCATCGTGTAGTCTTGCCGACAGTGGAAACATTACATTCTGGGGAAGGAGATGATCATCCACATAGATCATTGACCTTTTTAGTCTATATAGACACTAGGGAAGTTGCAGAACGGTTGCAATCAGAAATGGTCCACATACCTACAACAATTTCATCTGAACATCAAGTAGAAGAAGGGAAACACCAATAATGTTGCAGATTTCCTCATTCGACCATTGTTCTTGACTCTTGTGGGCATGAGACTTTTTAATGATCGCAACTTTACAAAAATTATCTAGAATTTTCCACCACATACAAGATGTTTATGGATGGAAAGCAAGTTTCAGACTTCCACCTCCAGGGCACACTGTTATGCCACCTAGGAAACCTTTGCGTTCATTCAAGCAAGAAAGGCACGATGATTTGGGAGGAGCATTACTGTTGGGTCACAAGACACTTTGACATAGAGAAGACAGTGGCAATATAGCAAAAGTATTTTTATTGGCCAAATCTCTGATAGGATGTTGGAAAATATATCACATCCTGCACTGCTGTGCCATCGCCAAGCCAACCATTATGAAGCAAGGCTTGTATAATCCTCTTCTTATTCCTAGCCAGCCCTGGGAATCCATCTCCATGCCCTATATGTCTGGCCTTCCTTCTACCAAGCATGGTAACAATTGTGTATTTGTGGTCGTTGATAGATTTTCTAAGATGTTTATATTGATGGCTTGCAAGAAGAGAATCACAACAAAAGACATTGCCAAACTCTTCTTCAAACGAGTGTGGGTATGTTTTGGGATCCCACAAACCATTATCTCATATCGGGATAGAAGGTTCTTGGGAACATTATGGTTGAGCCTCTAGTCGTTGTTGGACATTAATATCACCAAGTCGACTGCATTACATCCTTAGACTGATGGCTATACAAAAGTTGTCAACATGATGATAGTGCACATACTTTGCATGTACAACTCCAAGCCTCCATAAACATGGGATGGGAGTCTTCCTTATGTGAAATACAACTATAACAGAGCTCTCCATAACTCAATTGGATACAACCCCTTCCAAGTGGCACGCAATTTCAACCATTGTGCCTCATTGATGTTGCAATGCCTCTTGCGACTATATAGACATAATCTGCACATGTTCAGCCCAAAGATGACAAAGCCACCAGGTTTATTGAACGCATCTATCACATCCACCGGTAGGTACATGACATAATGGATAAAGCCAATGCCAAGTACAAACAACTTCATGATCAACATTTGGTGCCACATAAGTTCCAAGTGGGCAACAAAGTTTAGTTGCATTTGCAGAAGGAATGCCTTACCAGAGCCCATAGAAAGCTTCAACCATTCCAATATGGGCCTTACACCATCCCCAAGGCTATGGGTGAAAATTATTTTGGGCTTGGTATTCCCCCATTCCTTGATCTTCACTTAGTGTTCAATGTGGACCACCTTCGACCATACTTTCCACCATTGTTAGACACATCAAACATTGCTGAGCAAATGAAACCAATAGAGCTCAACCCAGATTGCATTTAACATGCCATGATTGATCAGATCATGGACATAAATATTAAGAACAATTTCCAATAGAGGATCCAACTGTATCGGGTGGTCAAAGCCAACCAACTCCTACACCATGACAAGTTGCTCACCAGGTACCAAGTTCAGAAGAAGTTTCCCCATCTCATGGAGGCACTCAACACAATGGGGACCATTGTTTCCTAAGGGGGGATGATTGATCTAGGTGGATATTAGTGTCCACCCACTTATTCCACATGGACCCCCAACACTATTTCCCTCTAGTTTCCTATTTTTTAGCATAATTTACTCTTTTTGGTAGTTTTTCTGGTCCTGAACTTCTGAAGCCGTTTTGAGGCCCTAAATAACTTTTTTGTAAAATAGGAAAACAAGTAGATTACACTAGTGGTTTGTAGTCAGAAATTTGTTTTCTTAGGTAGATATTTCCAATGAGGTATCATACATGTCAAACAAAGATCGTATGCCAAAGTTATGACCCCAAAAAGTTGATGCACCAACTAACACCCTTGACTTGGACTTACAGACGCAGAGAATATTGCCTTCACAAACCCATAAACATCAAGATCCAAAACTAAAACTTTCCAAAACTACCTTCTAGCCATAGAGCCTTGCTCTATTTATACATTCCTATGGTCCGTAGACCATGGGTAGGCCGACTCACTTCCTATTATTTTACATTGTTCTCGAGCGGACAACCCTTTGAATTGACTCGTTATAATTCGCGCTCCGCGCACTTCGCGGAGTCTTTACCATACTTTCTCCCAAAACTGTGTGCTTTGAGCCCCAAAACCATTATGCGGGCCCTCCACTACCCAACAGGCCCCCAACACAATCAACGTGACTCGTCCCGAGTCACTCGGCTGGTGCAACAATCTTCGCGCGGAGGTCATTCAGCAAATTCTGGGCTTCACTTACCCTCGCAGCAAAATCTTCTGCCACCTGCTTTATCCATTCTACGCGAGCCACCGAGGCATCCTCATCAAATTCCGTTGCTGGCCTGAGTTCCAATGCTGCCTGCATGTGTGCTAACTTTCCCTCGATGTTGGTGGAAACCGTGAAGGCTTCATCCAGCCAAGGTTGGATGCATTCTTTAAGTACTGCCTCCTTCTACCGAGTGGCGTCAACTTGTGCCTTGAGGCCCTGGGCCTCCCTCATTTTGGCTAGTCATTGTGTTATGGCGACTGTTTGCACAGTCCCCCGGACTTTGTCATATGCCTGCTGTAACTCTCGTGCTTCGGCTTCTACCTGCTGTAGCGTTGGGTCGTCCTGTAGGGATGTGAGCGTAAGGAGGGACTGATCCAACAATCCCGAGCAATCTTGGACTGCGCGCTTCATGACTTCCAATCCTGCTTGAATTTCGCTGCATCACTATATGCGAACTTCTGGGGGTGTGGGTGGTTGTGCCTGCAGCCGTAGCTCCGCAATCTGCAAATTTAATTCCCACTGAGCTCTCGCAGCCTCCTCCCAGGCCGTACAGAATCCTGCCGCCATGTGATGGATCTTATCAGTTATTGGAAGTTCCGTTGGGACAACCAACTCTGGTACCTTGCTGCAAGCCTCTGCCATGGCCTGTTCCACTTCCTGGTTGTGGACAACCAAGTCATCACACTGTAAGTTGACCTACTCCAGATTTTCCTGATGCTCTGTTAAGATTTGGAGGGTGCGACCTTCCCTAGCACGCAGCTCAGCGGTTACCCCATCCTGCAGGTGGTAGAGGGTTTCGCGAGGCAGAGCGGTCAAATTCAACTCCCAACTTCGCATGTCCCCCTCGGCTTCGGCTCAGACCACGCCTGCTGGCAACACTAAAGTGTTCGTTGTGTGACTACTCACTGTCTTCTCGGCTGTGGTTATATCATTTGCGAGGTTTGGTAACATCCCTCCCGAGGGTCGCACCTGCAATGCCTGCAGCTGCGCTCTGAGCTCCCCCAACACAGTTGTCTGCTCCATCATCAGCGCCTCTAATGCGTTGGCAGTGACATTGCACACTGGTTCACTACTGTCAAGAAATTCTTTTTCCAAGGTCTTTGCTATTTTTGACTTCTTACGTGCATGTGGTGATTCCTTACTGCGCGACCTTTTTCCTTGGGGCGAGTTTGTGGTAAGGTTTGTGCATTCCTGTGTCTCGGATTCCTTCTGCATGTCTTGTTCTGAGGACATTCCCTGATCCTCCATAATTCTATTGAAAAGTACTTCCTAGGTCGCCTCTTGCAGTGGAGCGGCCTGTTGTCCCTGACGTGTCCTTTTTGCGAGTTTAGTGAGTCGCAGCTGGATTGCCTTCTTTCGCTGCTATGTTGCCATCCTTTCTAATGCAGCCATGTCTGGGGCGTGCCATTCCGGAAGCCATGTTGCCAATACCTCGTAAATTTCATCGTCCATGGAAATGAATGGGAGCTTGACCCATGTTCGCTTTGGATCCTTCCGCAGCCAGAGATATAGGTTGTGCATGTCTTCTTTGAACTCGGCCCTGCTAAGCAACCTGTCGTAGGTTGTTGGGGACATCCACGGTCTGCAAGCGATCCATGTCTGGATACTCACTTCCATGAATATCTAAAATACCTTGATCTCCCAGACCCTCGTGGCATCCTTCGTAGCCCAGAGCGAAGTAAACCGCACTGCTTCAGGTAGGGTGTGTTCAATGTTGGGAAACTGGCTGCCCTGCGGAAATTCTCCTACCACCAGAAGGATTAATAGTAGCAACCATGCATAATGGAAAGTCTTACCTTTCTCCTGTGCTTCCTTACAATTGATCAGAAATTCGTCGCATAAGAATTGCGCCCAGTTGAACTGGACTCCTTCTGCACACTGCTTTGCAAGTGCAATAACAGGGGTTGGCACCTCATTTGCGTGACATTTTCTCATGAGTTTGCTGGCTAGTAGCTGGGTGGTGACTCACACCCCTCGATCGTTTATGCTCGCTATTACATACCCACGCTTCCCTTTTTCCAGCTTATATTTGGCCTTCATGTTCTTTGCCAGACCTACTTTGCTACTTGTTCCGACGATGTCTGTGGGGTCATTCCATTTAACCGGCAGGTGAGTAATTCGTTGTACTAAATTAGCTATGATCAGGTTCGGCTCTTCCAACTAGAGATACCCATCATGTACTAAATAAAGTAGCTGTCGGATCACAAAAATGGTGATGGCCACATGGTGATAGTGGGGTATCCATCTCAGATGAAGTAAGCCCGCCTTTTCCATGCCTAGTAACCATTTCCCGGCAACGGAATCATTTGTTGGCTTATTGGGCCCTGACCCAGGTTCGGAAGAGTTATTAGCCAAAAAAATCCTGTAGTTATCGGCCCTTTCGGCAACAGCCGACGGAGCGTGGACTGAGGTCTCACCTGAGGTAGCAGGGGAGGGTGCTGGAACCAGGTTTCTGCACCCTTGGGATGTCTTGATGTGGTCTGGAGGGGTCACACACCGTTTTGTGGCCTCGCACCACTCTGCTTCCGCATAGATCCAGAACTAGGCAAATCCTTAATACTTATTATTATTGAGTTTGTTACAGATTAGATCTACTTCTTACAATCTTTAAGCAAACATTTAATAGGGATAACCAGATCACACACCCAAAAATGTTATAGATTTACATAAACTTAGAACATAAGCATAAGCGCACAGATCAAACAGATATATAAACCATAAATTAACGAGATCCACAATATTTCAGAATCATCATAGTATTTCAGAACCAACTTATCTTTATTCAACTCTTTCACCAATACAACCAAATCTGCCCAGTGCACTCAGCTGCAGGGGTCTGCGCACACAGCTGTGGACTCTACCAGGTCTCTGCGCACACAGCTGCGGACTCTACCAGGCCTCTGCGCACACAGCTGCAGAGCCTCTATCTACTCACCAACACCCTTGACTCGGACTTACAGACACAGAGAATATTGCCTTCACAAACCCATAAACATCAAGATCCAAAACCAAAACTTTCCAAAACTGCCTTCTAGCCATAGAGCCTTGCTCTATTTATACATTCCTATGGTCCGTAGACCATGGGCAGGCCGACTCACTTCCTATTATTTTACATTATTCTCGGGCGGACAACCCTTTGACTTGACTCGTTACAATTTGTGCTCCACGCACTTCGCGAAGTCTTTACCATACTTTCTCCCAAAACTATGGGCTTTGAGCCTTGAAACCGTTACGCAGGCCCTCTGCTACCCAACACCTTGATAAGGCCATTGCCGCTAGGATAAAATTTTGGGATCTTGCTCCTCCTTCATATTTTTGGATTTTTTCTTCTTTCCAGTAGTATATGATATTTTTAGAGTTCTGTGAATTCTTGGGAAATTATGTTTTTTCCAATCTAAGATCCAAAAAAGAAACAAAAAATGTGTCAAATCCTTAAAGTAAATAGATATGTAGTCTATGAAATAGGAAAATAGGACAATTCTAATGTGTTCAAAAGAAAGTGGTATCCAAAAATTTAAAAAAATTCAAGGGTGTATTGTGTACTCAATAAATTGTGATTCATTAGATGAAGCCAACATTTATGAGCACACTTTTAGAGAATAACCAAATCAATTTCCAACAAATAGACTTAGTACAAAATCATAGTACAAGAGTTATTTATATATCCATATCTATGTGATTTAAAATGATAGCTCAATTTATCATAGGGATTTGTATGATTATCCAACCTTCATACCATTTTCTAATGATCCATACTTAAAAAATAAACTAAATCAATTCCTACTCATGGTAAGATGGTATTTATTGTAGTCTCTAAGTGTTTCAGTTTCCCTTCTAGTGTTGCTCCACTGTTAGCAAGTGTCCATAGCCCTAAAAAAGTTACCTCAATACCACAGACTTTGCTCCACTGCCAACTAACACTCGTAGTCCTAGTAGAGATATCTACATTCCCTCATCAACATATATGTTCCACTTTAATTGTCATCCCTTCAACCCTTTTATTCTTTTTCATTTCTAATCCAAGATGAGGAGTTTAAATAGAACACAAATTGAACCTTTGAGTATGGTATTTGTTAATGAAGGAGTAAATATGAACTTAAGATTTTTGGAGCTTCATCCATCTATAATAGAAGAAAGACATTCATCAACCTTATTTCATCATATGGATCATGCATTTTAAATTCAATTGTCTCTTAATTTTTAGATATTTCCTCCATATAAAGGAAACAATATACTTTTCCCATATCACATATATAAAGCACTATAAATACCTCTCGACCGTTAATTTTATTCAAATTTAATTCACTTTATATTTGACACAAAACTGATAAGATATGTTATCGAAAATTGACAATTGTATTTCACCAAAAGTTGAAAACTCAACATTCCAATCAAAATTATCACAACCATGAAACCTTACAAAATATTTGTGAAATAGGAAAGGAATAACAAATTTTTTTATCGAAATGCAAGGAAACAAAGTAAACGTTCTATTGGACAAGTTACTCCTTAAAGTATCTACGTGAAGTATCACTTGAGGATCTAACCACTGATAAGAAGAAAATTCAGTTCAAACTCCAAGCCTTGTAACCATTAGGTGCCAACCCTAATATTTTCAGCTATTTGGTAAGGACCAAGCCGTAAGTTCTAAAATTTAGAACTCTTTCTGTTAGGTTCATTTACTTTGTCCCATTTTAGAACCAAATCACTGTTGAATTTTTGTCACCAACCTTATGTCTATCTAACCATATTTTGACTAACTATTGTTATGATGTGAATTTCTGCTTGGCTTTCTCCCTTTGCTCCTCCATCATGAGAAGTGTATCAATTTGTTGTTGTAAGGTCGAGAGAAGTTGACCTCTTGAGGCCTGGGATAATTGTAGGGATGGAAGGTAGATGTTGTTGGGTATGTGTTATATTCTTTGCATAAATACCCACATATATTGTACGTTGCATTAGGCATAACTAGGAGACAAAGCCTCCCTTTTTCAAGGGGTTTGCATGGGGAAAAAAGCCACACTACGTGGGGGTTCAAGGGCAATGCCTTTGAGAAAAAAATGGGTAGATTTTTGCATATGTTTTTGGCAGTTTTTGACACACGATTTTCTCTTTTAGTAGTTTTTTGGAGCATGGTGGTTTGGGCCATGCTTTTGTACTTTTAGTTAAGGAACTATGGTTGTATTCTAATCCGTGGTAAATGGATTGGTGGTTTATGGATGTCGTGGGATATATGTGGTGTATTGTAATACTGTAAAGATGAATATACTAGAAAATCCTTCTAGTTTTCATGGTTTGGGTTTCTAGAGTAAAATCTCTATGTTAATGTGAGTGATTTCCTTTGCATCTTTTCTATTTTACTAAGCATCTATTTGCAACAATTAATTGTATAAGTTTAAAGCCTACAAATGTTCATTGGTAATATTTCTTCCTGACCATACACAAGGAAATTTGGAGAAGTGCCCAAGGTTTCCTTGGGATTTACTTTGTCAACCCATAGTGCATTATGCAAAGCATTATGCCAATTTTTATGGTTTTCAACAACAATTTTCTTAGGATATGAATTAAGTTCTTATTAATAGACTCAAATACACCATTTCCCTATAGATAGTAATTAATAGAATATCTCAATATAATTCGTTTATCAAATGAAAATTCAATTAACATAGTGGAGGAGAAGTAATTAACCTTGTCAAAAACAGTCATAGGTGGTACCTCAAACCTCATAGTTAATTGTTCTACAAAGTCGATGCTTACTTTTTCATTCACATGGGTAAGGGGAATCGATTCATACCATTAGGTAAATTTATATGTTGCTTTCATAATATATCTATGTCGTTTTGAAGAGTGAGGGTTGATTATACTTATGATATCTATTCCCATTATTCAAAAGGTCTAGTGATGGTTACAAGAAACAATGTGATAGATGCTTTATTTTCCCTCCCCACACTCAATTGACATGTCATTCATATTTTGAAATACACATGAGCATCTCTAAATAAAGTTGGCCAATAATAAACTTCCCTTAGGATTTTATTGGTAGTGTTTTCTCCTACATAGTGGTCGGTTGGAGGGCTATCATGGAGATCTTTTAGTAACTTCTCAGAATCATCTCTTTGCAGGAATCTCAATAATACTCTGTCATAATTTTTTTGGAATAAAACTAAGATTATCAACTAATATTGAGAAGATTTCAAATGTAATACCCTCATTTCCTTAACATTTGAAAGGTTGGGGTATACACCATGATGCAAAAAATAATATAGATCATCATACCAAGAGTCAATAACTATTGGGACAAAGTGTCATTGGAGCAAACATAAAGCTTGTTCTCCCATCCTTATTCTGGATTTGTAAGGGCATGTGGCTTAGCAACAAACTCACACAATGGTTGAATCCTTACTATACTAGTAGGTTTAAGCTTAAGGTCAAATTATTGGACAATAGTCATCAATTTTATTTTCTCTCTCATAGTTCATGTTGGGTGAAAAGTGTGCATACAATAAGAAGATGCACCATGACCTTAGCATGATTTTTAGCATGCATAATCTAAAATTTTTAACGAACTTATACACTACATATGCCTATTGATCAATGGTAGGGTACTTAAGCTTTTCTCCTTGTAAGTTAGAGCTCATGAAGGAGATAGGAGCTTCATTATTACCATGATCCTTTTCAGTTAGGATAGCCACAAGTGACTACTCAGTAGTGAAAGTATAAAGAAAGAAATATTGGTTGAAATCAAGACTATGCAAGATAAGATCTTAGGAAATTTCAATCTTAATTTTATCACATGCTTCCTTTTCTTCATTATTCCTCTTAAAATCTTTGTCTTTATGTTGTGGCCAGCAACAACCCCCCTTCTTATTTAGTGTTATTCCTAATACTAAATAAGTGGGGACCCTTAGTCAAAAATTTAAAAATCAATTAAGTGCTTGAATTTCCTTTTTTAATAAAACTTACCATCATAAACTTAGGAAAACCCCCTTGAAAAATATAAAAATCTAAGTTCTATGATAAGGTAAGACAAAATATTTCCTTAGGAAATATCGCATCGCAAAAGGATAACAGAATACCTCCTTGCAAGCCGAATTCTAAGACTGCGAGATCGCGATACAGGACTACAAACATATGTCGCATCGCATGCATCAAAGACCGCTTATGCTCAAAAAAATTTAAACCGCCGATATGCGATGACGCATATCGCAAATCGTATTTCGCAGAAAACAGATTAACAAAAATTGTCATATGTCACGTTCCTGCGCTATTGCAATATTGCGATTTTGCGATAGAGCGGTAATGCGATAATGCGATAATGAGATATAGCGAGCTAGAAATTCTGCGATATTGCGATTCTACGATGTTACGATTCTGCAATGTTGCGATCTGCGATATTGCGAAGCAAATCACAAAATCGCTTCATCGCAGATCTTTCGGGCTCGTTGTTCAAAAAAGTATTTTCCATAAACCGAGACCTGGTTATGCGCTTTAATGCTAATTAATGAGTTAGTTGCCAGTTATTAATGGAATATGGTTTCGTGCTTATCGAAAAACTCATTTCACGTAAGGTGGTATATTTTATACGCCTTCGGCATTTAAAGCTTTCCCGTCACCTTTCCTTACCATTATTCTCACTTCACTTGTAAATTGCAGGAACAGAGAACAGAGAAATATACGAAGCAGTACGCAGGATATCATGGGAAAGAAAGGCAAAGCCCCGAGCTCTGAAGAGAAGGAAATGGCGCCCTTGTATACAGACACCACCTGTAACAGAGACGCTGGTATTGCTACCTGGGAAGGCATGTACAATCTACTTGAGGAAGAGAATCCCAGAGTAATGGAGGTTGAGGCTACTGCAGGCTCACATAGTTCTTCCGAGGCATCCATTACAGAGCTAGCTTGTTCGTTCTTACATAGGATAGCGGCGAGTCCCAAAATTCTCCCATACACGGACATGGTTAAATGGATACTGGACAACGTTGATATCAGAAATAGATAGTTAAGACTCAGGGTCAAGGACTCATTGGCTCATTCGCTGGACAAGATTTGAAGCTCATGTATCATTTACCAGAGCCACAGGCGACTTATAACAAACAGTTCATGGAGAAATTTGCAAAAGAAAATCAAGACCTGGCAGAAACCACCAAAGACTGGTCGAGGAGGGACGAATCGCTAAAGAAGGATAAACATGGTATGTATAGTACTGGTTCTCTCACCTCCCCGTATTGCTTTGCTGCTGCCATGCTTTGTAGACTTTTTGGAATGCCAGACATTAACAAATTTTCATCTGAATGGCTACCATTATTGGATGCCGCCACGGATGCTACTATTGTGGATTGGGCTAAAATATTGTCTGATAACCTAGTCATGGCCATTGTAAATTACCGTCTAAAAGAACTGTTTCTCAGAGAATTTATCCCCCTTTTTACTTATATGCTTATGTGATGGATGCGATATGTTATGTTTCTAAGTTTCCTGTGATGGGTTGGAAATGGACAACTCAAGACCCCTTACCCATTCATATCTATCATAAAGAATTGTGGGACTCTAAGTTCACTCTACACTTCTACAAGATTTGTCATGGAATCATGTTGCCCCTGTACAGAATGTTGTATGATAAAGATGCTCCAAGATGTTCTCCTGAATCAGAAGTAGACATACTCCTTGTCGCGAGATGGTTTGGGGAAGAACTGTTTACATACGTCAGGGTATTCGGAAGTTCTGCTTCCCCTCACGTCTTACCTTTGTACGCCCCTGATAAACTCATGGCACGAGAAATTGCTTATCAAACCTGCGGAGAAGGAGGTTTGACTAAAGATTTGAAAGACAAAAAGAAGGCTATTTGGCCACAATTTCTTGTATCTTGTGGGGCCTTTTCACTATTTGATGTAGGCCATGCATTCACAGAAGTAAACAACAACGTGTTTACAATTATTCAAGTTTTCAGGAAGACCGTTCGACCCTCATGAAATTGCTAAGAATTTCACTACTACAGTCAAAATAAAGGTGTTTTCTGGAGAAGATGGTCTGTTTGATGACATATTCCAACAGAAAAGCACACTTCAAGAAATTCTGCATTCGGCCCAAATGCGATTCTCTCCAGAAGAATTTCAACAGTTCAAGATATACAGGGAAAGGAGGTTAGCTAGTATTCCTTTGGAAAAACTACGCTTAGAATCCGTAAGGGAACCAACTTCGAGTGTTAATCTTAGTGGAAGTTCAAGCACAGACAGATCTAAATCTAAATCTAGGAAAGAAACACCTGAACATTCCAAGAGATCAGAAAGTGAGCATGGTAAAAGCGAGGGGTCAGTAAAGGATACTACCCAATCAAAAGAGCTCTCACAGCAACAGGTTTTTACCTCCCCACAAACAGATCCTTCCCCTCTCATCGTTCAGCCATCATCAAACAGAACCGAACTAGATAAAGAATGGGAGACCTTCAATGAGTTGATCAATCTAGAGGGACCAAGTACAAAGACACCTGCAAGTGATGTACAGGCAACAAAAGATATAATCACAGGAACAATTAGCAATGTCCCAGAGATGGAATATATTCCCATCACCCCATCCTCTGAACTCATCCTCAAGATAGAAGAAATTCCTCCTCTTGATGTATTTTATAGTCCGCAACACAAGGCAGTAGTGAGAAGACAAAGGAAGAAAAGGAAATTGGAAAACGTGCTCTCTCATGAGGCAGAACAATTAGACGTCCTATGGCAAGATCCTACTACCGATCCCACTGAGAATCTCACCAAATTATCTCATATCACAGGAGCATATGCCTTTGCAACCATTGATAAAGCATCTAAGGTACAACAACTGCTAAAAGAAAAGGAAGACCAGATACGAGTTTTGCAACAACAGTTGCAACAAGCCAATGCCAACAACGAAGCACAGAAATAGCTTGAAAGACTACAACAGGACTTCCAACGAATGCAGATAAGCTACCAGAATAGTTTGGCTGAGAAAGAAAAACAGTTGTGGGATATGCAGGAGATGCACAAGGATGATCCTAAACTTACAGAATTCATCACAGAATCCATTTCCTTGAATGATCAACTACTGCAGCAACAGGAAACATTGTGCCAAAGAATATCACAATGGGACTCTTACTGTGAAATAAGCGATAAAATCACTAATAAAGTCGTAGATTTACGAAATGATTATGATTTAATTGATAAACGAGTTACTGAATATTTGACTTGGCAAAAAACAGAGGAGGGAAAAAGAGCAGGCGCACCAAGGATCAACGACAATCCCAAAGAAATTCTCTTTAATAAATAGGATGCATAACTCAGGAAAGCAGAACAAGTAGCAGAAGAAGCGGCCACGACAACAAACAACGTTATTGATTGTATAAATGAAAATCTGCATAGGGCAAACCTGATCTCAGAAACCACTCCAGGGTATCTACCTAAAGTACAACAACTACAAGCTGATTGGAAAAAGAAGGCTCAAGAAAAGGCAGAATCAATCCAAAGGTTAACCAAGTTGAATTGGGATTGTTACTGGATGTACTTGGTAAAGCCACACAGCCAGTGGATGACTCTCAAGTGTATCATCAATTCTGCCGAGAAGATGGCGCTATCTCTTGCCAATTCTGTTTTTGCAGCACAGCTAAAATCGGAAATCAGTCAGCCGATTCTTCTCAAACAGATGCTGAACACGTGCGACTTCGAGGAGTAGATATAGAAATAGTTAGTAATTTTAATTCTAGATTCAGTTTTAGTTTTAATTTTTGTTTTACTTTTTGTCCAAAGTGAGGAGGGTGATTTAAACCGCATCCTACATTTTTGTAATAAGTTATTTTTAGATTTAGTTAGTAGTATTTAAACCCTTCTCATGCATTTAGAGAAGGGTCCTGAAATTTGTCAAAAACTTATCCCCAGAACATGCACTTTTGTACCCTCTGAGGAGGTTTTGATGAATGAATGGAACATGATTTATTGATATCTACATTTAATATTTGCTACTAATGTTGCACTTCTGTACTCTTAGTGGATGTTGGATTAGGAAGAGATAAATCATTATCACTTGAAGCTCATGAGTAGGACTAGTTATAAATGGTACTTCTATCTCTTAACTATTTCTGCCTTTGTGTTAAACATGATATTCAAGTTCAGTTGTTTATATATTGATGTGTGAATGCTTGAGTTATCATTTGGCACTTTTGTACGGTGATAGCTATTTATTTATGCTTAATGTATGAATAGCTTATTATGCGATATGCCTTTCACCACTGTTTCGTCTAACTTTTTATACGAAGTGGTTTATCTGTATTGAATTCTATTCTCATGACAGTTGAATGATCTTTATTACCAATTGTTATCTGAAATCATTTTAGATCGCATAACTGAAGGATTACACCTCGGGTTAGTGTAGACTTAGATATTTCTGCTTATTACAATACCATTTACATGTTATTAGATTAGAGTTAGAAGTATAGCATCTCACTTAGGAACTTTTAAAAAGAGAAATATCAATCCTTCACACACACACACATAAATTGGGAAACTGGTCCCATATCCCCAGTCGGACCCACTATACCAAATGGAAAAGGAGTTTCTAACCAAGGTCCAGACCGGGTGGGTATCCCCCTTGTTGTAGACCCAATTTTCGGGGCTTCAACATATTTGGCGCTAGAAGGAGGGCTTCGAACTGTGAATGGCAAGTAAATCCAAATTCAAATACCATTCTGAGAGTAAATCGTCCTCACCGTCTCCCCCAATTTCGCCATCGCATTTGGAATCTTTTAATCCAGAGCCAGAATTCGCAGGAGTAACAGCCGCTGCTACAAACCCTAACATTTCAGAACAATCTGCTATTGAACCTCCTGAAGTTGAATCTTTGATTCATAAACTTCAGCGATTTTCTATATCTCCTCAACAATCTGATAAATCTCAAGGCAGCATGGCTTCGCAATATAACCCTGCTCATCCTCTTACCAGATTAAAGAGCGAAAAGTTTGGTGTTCAGCCAACCGAGTTACCTCTACCTACAAGGAAGAGAGCAAGGAAGTCTCCTAAAGGGTCCAATAGCGAGACTCTTTCATCATCATCATCCATCTCAACCTCTTCACCGCGAAGTCAACCATCCACTCCTCCACTTCAGATCATTGTCCATGAGTCCACCGGAACTCCCACAACTCCTTCTCAATCATCTGGAGTCGTAATATCCTCATCTTCTCAACCAGAGGGATCATCTTCTGCACTTTCCTTTGTTAGTAGTTCAGCGATGGCCCAATCTCCATGGAATAACCTAGGGGCAGTCTTAATGCCTGCACCCTTGAGTCAGCTACCGGCCCATCCTGAAAAATGGTTGTCTAAGTTTAATCCTGAGGCTGGCATGCTAGCGGAAGAACATATAAATAACTTTATGCTATCCCTAAATCTTAATGAAGTTACCAATGAAGACGCTGTTGTTCGTCTTTTTCCTTATACTCTACAAGGAACAATCGGATCATGGTATTTCTCATTACCGTCTGGATCTATTACTAGTTGGGAGATTTTCCAAGAACAATTCTTGACTAAGTTTGGTGATGATAGGTCTACAGCAACATTGATCAATGACCTAACCTTAGGGCTGAGTCAAAATAACCTATCAAAGATTTCAATTTACGTTTCAATAAAATCTTAAATAAAATTCCTACGGCTTCCCAGCCTAGCGAAGAAGTGCGAAGTGAATGGTACATTACTATTTTACCATCAAACATAGCAATATTTGTTGATAGGGCCAACAAAACAACTTTAGTTGAAAATATGAAAGAAGCAATAGCAATAGAGAAGCGTATTATGGCCTTAGAAAAGAAAAACGCAATAGAAGAATGAAAATCTAAGAAGGTTTCTTTCAAGGAAGATCCCAAGAAAAAACAATCGAAAGATCATTCGATTTAGAAGGATTGCAAAAAGTTTTGAAAACCATGTCTAACGAGATGGTCGACATTAAGAAACAAGTGGCAGAAACTTCTTCTAAAAAGCCATACAAACCTTTTAAAAGAAACCCTTCAACCGATTCCAAACCCCCTAACGCTATTACAAGTGCTGAATTCGAAGAAGAAGAGGAAATCGCTACTGAGGAACATAACAATGAAGAAGAAGTTGTAGAGTTACAAGGTATGTGGGATTTCATCCTGCCAGATGAAGAGGATCAAGAGGCATTCGCGGTTAGTATTCGCAGCAGAAATCAACTTGATCCTCCTCAACCTACCCCTAAGCCAAAGAGCGGAAGCTCAATGACTAAAGATAAAGTCGTAGCCAAGAAAACTATACCTAAAGCGACTCAAACCAACCCAGTCCAAACAGATCCATCAACTCCATCTAAAACGCTGATCGTTTCGGATGAAATGGAGTATAATATCATAGAAGACATGAAAAAGACTAGGGCCAATATCACTTTTTACGAATTGAGCAAGTTAAAACACCAGCAAAAGGTACTTTTGAAAGAATTACATGCTGTACCAGTTGCACCCTTGCCCGTCGCTGTAATCTCTCAAGCTTCCCATGACATGGGAAGACCTCCAACTAATGCGATGAATAAAGTTGATCCAAATGATATCGCCTTAATTGGAGGAAGATCGAGATCTCATACTCCCCCATTTCTTCTTACTTATGATTTTTTCAATAAAAATTTGCATAATTTCTTAGTGGATTCTGGAGCTTCATCGAATATCTTACCAAAGTCAATATGTGCAAAATTGAATGTTCAACCCCAAAAATCCGCTGTGCGCATAGTTCAATTAGATCGATCGCAAGTCGAAGTGATTGGCGAATTAAATCAAGTTACCATAAGGCTGTCATCCAACCCAAAGGTATGTCAAGTTATCGACATTTTAGTTGCTGATATTCCAGAATTTTATGGCTTAATTCTTAGCAGAGATTGGTCAGAAAAACTTCATGGATACTTTGCAACTGACTGGTCGCACATGTGGCTCCCTTACAATGGTAAACCAAATCAAATAAAATTTGAGTGGGAAAGGCATCAGAAATACATAGTAATAGAACTCGAGGGAGAAAATGAGCCAGTAGCATACAACAATAACATCATTGGCAACTACTCAGTAGATTCTTTCTTAGGAAATTTTAATGCTCATACTTCACCTTACTTAGAACATTCTGTTTTATCTCAAGTAGAAAATTTCTCTCAAACAGATAGTTCTAAATGTATTAATTTTATAGATAGTCCTGTAAATAAATCTTTATTTTGGAAATTATTTTTTGACGGTTCTAAGTCTAACGAAGGAGCAGGAGCAGGATGTGTGTTAATAAGTCCAGAGGGAGATAAAACTATGCTAACTTGCAGACTCAAATTTGATTACACCAACAATACAACAGAATACGAGGCTTTAGTCCAAGGGTTGTATAAAGCAATCGGATTAGATGTCAAATATCTTCAAGTTTTCGGAGATTCTGAAATTGTAATCAGACAGGTACGTAATACTATACATTTTTTATCAGGTCATTTAAAACATTACCAATCTTTAGTTCAAGATCTGACTGAACACTTTATAGCATTTAATATTTCATCAATTCCCAGACTCCAGAATGCTAGTGCAGACCTCTTAGCCAATGTAGCTTCCAAACTCATTCCTTCAGAAGATTTTAGCCCTGATCGATTTTCAATTGAATTAATTTTTAGACCATCTATTCCTGATAACATTACCAATTGGAGGATTTTCAACGACCATTCTGATATCATGAGTTTCCTCACATCTAAGGGATCCTATACCAATCAAATAATTGACGAAGACCAACATTACCAACAATTGCAACAGGATAGCACTAACAATGCCATACCTAAATCAGTAATCAAGTTATAAGATCTTTATGATTTGAAAGATCGGTTTAAAAGATCTACCAATTCAAAACTCCAAAGTTCAACTTTGAACTATGAATTAGTAAATCTAGGAACTGATACCAAACCACAGAATATCAGTCTAGGCCTTGGTCTCCCTCCTGAAGAAAAATTAGCATATATTCGTCTCTTGAGACAATACAAAAGTGTCTTTGCTTGGAATTACGATGAACTCAAAACGTACGACACATCCATCATCCAACATACTATTCTAATGATAGACAATGAAAAACCTGTCCAACAAAAGTTGAGAAAGATCCATCCCAATTTAGAAAACCAGATCAAATCTAAACTCAATAAGTTACTGAAAGCCAAAATAATTTTTCCCGTTCGACATTCCAAATGGGTTTCCAATATGGTCCTTGTTAGAAAGAAAAATGGAGATATTAGAATCTGCATTGACTTTCGAAATCTTAACAAAGCCTGCCAAAAGGATAATTTTCCTTTGCCTCCCATGGAACAAATACTGCAGGCAGTCGCGGGCTCATAATTAATGTCATTCTTGGATGGATTCTCAGGATACAATCAAGTGTTAGTACATCCCGATGATCAATTAAAAACCACATTTAGAACTAAATGGGGCACATACGCATATCAAAAGATGCCATTTGGTCTGATTAACGCAGGTGCCACATTTCAAAGAGCCATGGACATTGCATTCAAGGGGTTAGTTAATAAATCAGTGGTAATCTATTTGGATGATATAACTGTATATTCCAAGAAACGAAACAATCATCTCATAGATTTAAAACAAATCTTCCAATGTTGTTTAAGGTATGGAATTTCACTTAACCTGAACAAATCCTTTTTCGCATTAAGTGAAGGAAAACTTCTCGGATTCATAGTGTCAAAATCTGGAATTCACATTAATCCTAACAGAATCAAGGAGATTTCCGCAGTTCCTTTACCTCATAACAAGAAAGCCATGCAATCTTTTCTTGGCCAGATTAACTTTGTAAAGAGATTTGTTCCAGATTTTTCAAGAATTGTGTCTCCTTTACAAGCAATGATTAAAAAGAACTCAAACTTTAAGTGGGGCCAAGATGAACATGAGGCATTCAATCTAATCAAACAAGCAATCATTAATGCTCCATCTTTAGCAACTCCAAATTTTTCTGATCCTTTTATTTTATATACATTTGCCTCTGATAAGTCATATGCTGCGATACTCACTCAAGTAAATCAAGAAAAGGCAGAAGCTCCAATTGCTTTTTTCAGTTCCAATTTACAAGGGGCTGAGTTGAATTATTCAGATGTGGAGAAACAAGCTTATGCTGTTTTCAAAGCAATTAAGTATTTCAGACCTTTTCTACTCAAAACACACACAAAAATCATAGTACCGTTTCCAGCGGTAAGAAATCTTCTAATACAGAAAGATGTGGGTGAGAAAAGAGCCAATTGGGTTACTGCCTTACAGGAATATGACATAGAAATCAAACCAGCAAGTATTGTAAAATTTCAAGGCTTTTGCAAAATGCTAGCTGGAGCATCGTTGGTGTTCGAAATTCCATCTGCAGAGATACAAGTGTACGAGGTAAGCCTAAACGATGCCGAGTCATTATACGTTGATATCATTTATTATCTAAAGAATGGATACACTCCTTCAAACCTTGATCAAACCAAGAAAAGAGCTCTAAGGTTGAAAGCCAAACAATATCAGCTCGTGAATGATGTTCTTTTTAGAATAAATTATGATTCCATTCTCCTTAGATGTCTTGAGAAATCTGAAGCTGAAAAAGTCTTGCAGGAACTCCACGATGGGCCAGCAGGCAGACACTACGCTGGAGACGCTACTGCTCATAAAATCTTACGCGCAGGCTATTACTGGCCCACATTATTCAAAGACTCACATAACTACGTGAGGAAATGTCAAGTCTGTCAAACCGCTGCTGGGAGACAAAAGAAACCATCCTTGCCACTGCAACCAGTTAACATTGAGCAGCCTTTCGATCAGTGGGGATTGGATGTAATAGGTGAGATCATTCCTCACTCTTCTAAACAGCATAGATATATCCTTACAGCAACAGATTACTTTACTAAATGGGTAGAAGTAGTTCCACTCAAGACGGCTAATGCTGAAAATATCATCGAGTTCATAGATCAGTTCATAATCACCAGGTTTGGGTTGCCTTCTGCTTTAATGTTTGATAATGCATCATATTTTTCTGGTAATGCAATGACTGAATTTGCACTCAAAAGGGGTTTCAAGCTTAAATACTCTGCCAATTATTACCCAAAAGGGAATGGGTTAGCTGAATCTACAAATAAGAATTTAATCAGAATCATTAAGTGAACCATTGACCAAAATCATAAAAAATGGCACAAATCTTTAATATATTCTTTATGGGCAGATCGAATAACCCAGAAAGCCTCCATTGGCACTTCCCCCTTCAACTTAGTTTATGGGAAAGAAGTGGTTCTTCCAACTCATTTGGCAATTTCCTCTTTAGCCTTGGTTCAATATATTGATGAAGCACCAACTTCTTCCTTACAACTAAGGCAACTGGAAATAATTAAGTTAGAAGAACAACGAGAACATGCTAAGATAACTCACGCTCATCACCAAGCATTAGTGAAGGCTTCTTTTGATTCAAACATGATATCCAGAAAAGATTTTCAGAAGGGAGATCTAGTTTTAAAATGGGACAAGGCTCATGAGGAAAAAGGGAAACATGCAAAATTTCAACGAATGTGGCTTGGCCCTTTTCAAATCGTAGAATTCATAGGTTCGTCTACTTTTATGTTACAGGATTTAACAGGAAAAAGAGATTCTTTACTTGTTAACGGACAGATCCTCAAAAAATATTTTCCATAGGAGATCATTCTTCTATTTTGTAGAGTAGTTGTTTTAGTTTTATAATAAAACCGGTTGTAAATGGTTACATTTGAGATTTATGAAAAAGACACAAATTCTCTTTTAGATTTTGTTTTTTCACTTGTATAAATAGAATTCTTTTTAGAAAATTGATCGTTATTATTGAAAGATACAGTTAAAATCTCTAGGCCTAGAAATGATACTAGTTTCGACTTTGTAAATTTTGATTAAAAAACGACTTTTAGTAAGAAATTGTTTTGTATCAGTCCAATGAAAGGTATCAATAATAAAACGAAGATTCTCTGTAGAAAAGCTCTTTCCAAAAACTCTATTATTGTCATCCAGAGCCATCTTAAGGAAACAATGATTTCCTCCCCACCTAGGAAACTACAATGTTCAGAGAATGATCCAAAGATACACTTTAACTTAAAGAATAAGAGGTCTCATCACGAGCCGACTTATCATGAGCATAGATATTATAGCTTTCTACTTTGCCAATACTGCATACCACAACAGGGCAACGACTCAAGATTGTTGCAATCAAAAGACAAGGGGTCTCATCACGAGCCATCTTGTTCAACAAAGCTATAAATCAGTGAATGACTGTGTCATAAATTGGCTACCAAACCAAGACATTGTTCTTTAAGGGTAAAAAGGAAAATGAAAGCAATAAGTGTGGATATGGATTTCTCTTTGAAAATTGTAAATTTCTCTAAGTAGGATACAGGATCATTGCTGGGTAACAGGTAACCCTGTCGAGGCTATAAATGCTTGCTAGCAGCAGAGGCTCTACCTACGAAAAATGAGCATATTCAAAACTGATTTACAGAGAAGGCTTTGTTTTTATCTGTATAAACCAAGTAATGACTGATGTAGATACAAGGACTAGCTTGAGGGAGTAAATAATCAAAGTTGAAAATAGAAGAAACAAAATATCATTGATAGGTAAAAGCATAATGTACTTTGTCTTTCTATAATAAAGTTTAATTTTCTGGAAAATTTTCTGTTTTGGAAGTTTAGAAAATTCAAAAGAAAAGCAGAGATAACTGGTTCTTCCAAGTGAATCGCCAATTGTTGTGGCCAGCAACAACCCCCCTTCTTATTTAGTGTTATTCCTAATACTAAATAAGTGGGGACCCTTAGTCAAAAATTTAAAAATCAATTAAGTGCTTGAATTTCCTTTTTTAATAAAACTTACCATCATAAACTTAGGAAAACCCCCTTGAAAAATCTAAAAATCTAAGTTCTATGATAAGGTAAGACAAAATCTTTCATTAGGAAATATTGCATCGCAAAAGGATAACAGGATACCTCCTTGCAAGCCGAATTCTAAGACCGTGAGATCACGATATGGGACTACAAACATATGTCGCATCGCATGCATCAAAGACCGCTTATGCTCAAAAAACTTTAAACCGCCGATATGCGATGGCACATATCACAAATCACATTTCGCAGAAAATAGATTAACAAAAATTGTCATATGTCACGTTCCTACGATATTGCGATAGAACGGTAATGCGATAATGCGATATAGCGAGCTAGCAATTCTGCGATATTGCGATTCTGCAATGTTGCAATCTGCGATATTGCGAAGCAAATCGCAAAATCGCTTCATCGCAAATCTTTCAGGCTCGTTGTTCAAAAAAGTATTTTCCATAAACCGAGACCTGGTTATGCGCTTTAATGCTAATTAATGAGTTAGTTGCCAGTTATTAATGGAATATGGTTTCATGCTTATCGAAAAATTCATTTCACGTAAAGTGGTATATTTTATACGCCTTCGGCATTTAAAGCTTTCCCGTCACCTTTCCTTACCATTATTCTCACTTCACTTGTAAATTGCAGGAACAGAGAACAAAGAAATATACGAAGCAGTACGCAGGATATCATGGGAAAGAAAGGAAAAGCCCCGAGCTCTGAAGAGAAGGAAATGGCGCCCTTGTGTACAGACACCACTTGTAACAGAGACGCTGGTATTGCTACCTGGGAAGGCATGTACAATCTACTTGAGGAAGAGAATCCCAGAGTAATGGAGGTTGAGGCTACTGCAGGCTCACATAGTTCTTCCAAAGCATCCATTACAGAGCTAGCTTGTTTGTTCTTACATAGGATAGCAGCGAGGCCCAAAATTCTCCCATACACGGACATGGTTAAATGGATACTGGACAACGTTGATATCAGAAATAGACAGTTTAAGACTCAGGGTCAAGGACTCATTGGCTCATTCGCTGCACAAGATTTGAAGCTCATGTATCATTTACCAGAGCCACAGGCAACTTATAACAAACAGTTCATGGAGAAATTTGCAAAAGAAAATCAAGACCTGGCAGAAACCACCAAAGACTGGTCGAGGAGGGACGAACCGCTAAAGAAGGATAAACATGGTATGTATAGTACTGGTTCTCTCACCTCCCCGTATTGCTTTGCTGCTGCCATGCTCTGTAGACTTTTTGGAATGCCAGACATTAACAAATTTTTATATGAATGGCTACCATTATTGGATGCTACCACGGATGCTGCTATTGTGGATTGGGCTAAATATTGTCTAATAGCCTAGTCACGGCCATTGTAAATTACCGGTCTAAAAGAACTGTTTCTTAGAGAATTTATCCCCCTTTTTACTTATCCGCTTATGTGATGGATGCGATATGTTATGTTTCTAAATTTCCTGTGATGGGTTGGAAATGGACGACTGAAGACCCCTTACCCATTCATATCTATCATAAAGAATTGTGGGACTCTAAGTTCACTCCGCACTTCTACAAGATTTGTCATGGAATCATGTTGCCCCTGTTCAGAGTGTTGTATGATAAAGATGCTCCAAGATGTTCTCCTGAAGCAGAAGTAGACATACTCCCTGTCGCGAGATGGTTCGGGGAAGAACTATTTACATATGTCAGGGTATTCAGAAGTTCTCCTTCCCCTCACGTTTTACCTTTGTACGTCCTTGATAAACTCATGGCACGAGAAATTGCTTATCAAACCTGCGGAGAAGGAGGTTTGACTAAAGATTTGAAAGACAAAAAGAAGGATATTTGGCCAGAATTTCCTGTAGCCTGTGGGGCCTTTTCACTATTTGATGTAGGCCATACATTCACAAAAGTAAACAACATAACGTGTTTACAATTATTTAAGTTTTCAGGAAGACCGTTCGACCCTCATGAAATTGCTAAGAATTTCACTACTGCAGTCAAAATAAAGGTGTTTTCTGGAGAAGATGATCTGTTTGATGACATATTCCAACAGAAAATCACACTTCAAGAAGTTCTGCATTCAGCCCAAATGCGATTCTCTCCAGAAGAATTTCAACAGTTCAAGATATACAGGGAAAGGAGGTTAGCTAGTATTCCTTTGGAAAAACTACGCTTAGAACCCGTAAGGGAACCAACTCCGAGTGTTAGTCTTAGTGGAAGTTTAGGCACAGACAGATCTAAATCTAAATCTGGGAAAGAAACACCTGAACATTCCAAGAGATCAGAAAGTGAGCATGGTAAAAGCGAGGGGTCAGTAAAGGATACTGCCCAATCAAAAGAGCTCTCACAGCAACATGTTTTTACCTCTCCACAAACAGATCCTTCCCCTCTCATTGTTCAACCATCATAAAACAGAATCGAACTAGATAAAGAAGGGGAGACCTTCAATGAGTTGATAAATCTAGAGGGACCAAGTACAAAGACACCTGCAAGTGATGTACAGGCAATAGAAGATATAATCACAGGAACAATTAGCAATGTCCCAGAGATGGAATATATTCCCATCACCCCATCCTCTGAACTCAACCTCAAGATAGAAGAAATTCCTCCTCTTGATGTATTTTATAGTCCGCAACACAAGGCAGTAGTGAGAAGACAAAGAAAGAAAAGGAAATTGGAAAACATGCTCTCTCATGAGGCAGAACAATTAGATGTCCTTTTGCAAGATCCTACTACCGATCCCACTGAGAATCTCACCAAATTATCTCAGATTGCAGGAGCATATGCCTCTGCAACCATTGATAAAGCATCTGAGGTACAACAACTGCTAAAAGAAAAGGAAGACCAGATACGAGTTTTGCAACAACAATTGCAACAAGCCAATGCCAACAACGAAGCACAGAAACAACTTGAAAGACTACAACAGGACTTCCAACGAATGCAGATAAGCTACGAGAATAGTTTGGCTGAGAAAGAAAAACAGTTGCGGGATATGCAGGAGATGCACAAGGATGATCCTAAAATTACAGAATTCATCACAGAATCCATTTCCTTGAACGATCAACTACTGCAGCAACAGGAAACATTGTGCAAAAGAATATCATAGTGGAACTCTTACTGTGAAATAAGCGATAAAATCACTAATCAAGTCGTAGATTTACAAAATGATTATGATTTAATTGATAAGTGAGTTACTAAATATTTGACTTGGCAAGAAACAAAGGAGGCAAAAAGAGCAGGTGCACCAAGGATCAACGACAATCACAAAGAAATGCTCTTTAATAAATGGGATGCACAACTCAGGAAAGCAGAACAAGTAGTATAAGAAGCGGCCACGGCAACAAACAACGTTATTGATTGTATAAATGAAAATCTGCATAGGGAAAACCTGATCTTAGAAACCACTCCAGGGTATCTACCTAAAGTACAACAACTACAAGCCGATTGGAAACAGAAGGCTCAAGAAAAGGCAGAATCAATCCAAAGGTTAACCAAGTTGAATTGGGATTGTTACTGGATGTACTTGGTAAAGCCACACAGCCAGTGGATGACTCTCAAGTGTATCATCAATTCTGCCGAGAAGATGGCGCCAGCTCTTGCTGATTCTGTTTTTGCAGCACAGCTAAAATCGGAAATCAGTCAGTCGACTCTTCTCAAACAGATGCTGAACGCGTGCGACTTCAAGGAGCAGATACATAAATAGTTAGTAATTTTAATTTTAGATTCAGTTTTAGTTTTAATTTTTGTTTTATTTTTTGCCCAAAGTGAGGACAGCCATTTAAACCGCATCCTACATTTTTGTAATAAGTTATTTTTAGATTTAGTTAGTAGTATTTAAACCCTTCTCATGCATTTAGAGAAGGGTCCTGAAATTTGTCAAAAACTTATCCCCAGAACATGCACTTTTGTACCCTCTGAGGAGGTTTTGATGAATGAATGGAATAGGATTTATTGATATCTGCATTTAATATCTACTACTGATGTTGCACTTCTGTACTCTTAGTGGATGTTGGATTAGGAAGAGATTAATCATTATCACTTGAAGGTCATGAGTAGGACTAGTTATAAATGGTACTTCTATCTCTTAACTATTTCTGCCTTTGTGTTAAAAGTGATATTCAAGTTCAGTTGTTTATATATTGATGTGTGAATGCTTGAGTTATCATTTGGCACTTTTGTATGGTGATAGCTATTTATTTATGCTTAATGTATGAATAGATTATTATGCGATATGCCTTTCGCAACTGTTTCGTCTAACTTTTTATACGAAGTGGTTTATCTGTATTGAATTCTATTCTCATGACAGTGGAATGATCTTTATTACCAATTGTTATCTGAAATCATTTTAGATCGCATAACTGAAGGATTACACTCCGGGTTAGTGTAGACTTAGATATTTCTGCTTATTACAATACCATTTACATGTTATTAGATTAGAGTTAGAATTATAGCATCTCACTTAGGAACTTTTAAAAAGAGAAATATCAATCCTTCACACACACACACATAAATTGGGAAACTGGTCCCATATCCCCAGTCAGACCCACTATACCAATCGGAAAAGGAGCTGCTAACCAAGGTCCGGACCGGGTGGGTATCCCCCTTGTTGTAGACCCGATTTTCGGGGCTTCAACACTTTACAAATAATATTTTGTAAGGGTTTGATGTTTTTGTTATATCTGGTATGAATTTTCTAACAAAGTTGATCTTCCCTAAGAAAGACTACATTGCCTTTTTATTGCAAGGGAAAGAAAATTGGGAAATCACTTTCACATGCTCTGGCTCAATGTTTATCCCATATTTTGATATAATGTGACCTAAGAGCTTTCCTTAAGTCACACCAAAAATGGTCTTATTTAGGTTGCAGGAGATCTCATTCTTTATACACCTTTCAAAACTGTAATTGAGATGAAGAAAATGGTCATCACTATTTTTTGAATATACAATCATGTCATATGGATAGACTACTACACTCTTATCTATCAAGCCCCTAAAAACAACATCCATAACTCACAAAAAGGTAGCACTGACATTGATTAAATTGAAATGCATTAGTTTGTATGTGAAAGTGCCCCACTTAGTGCAAAAGGTAGTTTTAAGTCAATCCTCCTCCATTACTGTCACTTGGTTATAGCTTGAGAATCCATTTAGAAGTGAGAACATCTCAAATTTGGAGACCATTTGTAAGAGTTATTCCATGGGTGGAATTGGATAGTTATCTTTTTCCAAGGCTTTGTTTAGATTTAAAAAATCCATTCAAAGGAATATTTCCCCCGTCTTCTTCTTCATCAAGACTAAGTTGTCCACCCAAGCAAAGTGTTTCACCTTAAATATAGTTTAGACATCTAGAAGTTTTTTAAGTTCCTTCTAAATTAAGGGTACAAATGAAGGATGTAACTTTCATAATTTTTGCTAAATTGGTTTAACATTATCCTTTATGTCAGCCGGATAAATCGTTCTTGCGGACAAGACCGATCTCCCTAGTATCAACAGATATCTAGCAACAAGCAGGACAAGCAAATATACCTTTCTCTAAATATATTGTGATTCATTAATAAAAAACTAAGAGGTTTTTTAAACCCTACCTTAAACCCAACGCTAGTTTGTGGCAGCCACGCTTCGACCGTCCAAACGAGTTTCCTTTTGAGAACCTGCAATCACAAACAAGCACACATCAAATAACACCTGCATAGCCAATATAATAAATCATATTCATCATGGTGATCAAGGAATCCATGAAATAAACCATAAAACATAGCTTATTGAGAAAAATAAACTTGATTGTATTAACTTTGAAAATAGAAGAACTTTACAACCTTTGGTGCCTTGATGTTGTGCAAGCTCCTCCCAGGGTCTGAAACAGGAATCTCCTCTACTTTGACAAGTCTCACACTCTTCCAAATGAGATCAACAAGGTATGTAATCTTTCCTCACTTAAGCTCAATTAGGAAGGCTAAGTTCCAGTAGCATTTCACCTCAAAAATCTTTAGCTTTCAACCTCTCCAGTAACCAGCCCAATGCTTCATTTTATAGTGCAAAGGAAGGAGGTTACAGGTCCACCTATGAAGGGATATAGTCCTCCTTCAAAGGGATAAGCTCCTCACATCAAGGAGTTAGCTCTTTAAGGTATGGGATGCATGAACCTTTAAGGAGCGAACTTGCCACCTCAAGATTCCTTCTAGAAGCTTCCATAAATGACTCAAAGTGAGTTTTTAAGAATGTACTTGCACCTTTTTGACTTTTACAGGGGTCCGCACCCATTACACAGAGACAGAGCGGTCAGGTACGCATGGGACATGACTAGTAGGTGCGGGACCGCAGGTAATGCTAAGAGAAAGTGTAGAACCAAAGTTTTAGAGACTTTTAAGGGATTTCTCTTATTTTTAAAGGCTTGACATGAAGAACTGAGGTTTAAGACTTGCAAAGGAGGAAAGTATGAGTGGTGATAGACTCACATCGATTGCAAAATGTCATGGTAACAATATTTTGTGCAACAAATTGTCCCCTAAAGTGCGAAGTTTGTAATAGATGAGGATAACATTTGTCATCTAAGAAGAGTGAAGTATTTTATCATTTCAAGGATCATCCTGTGGACACCCTGGTTGGAACCTGTAAAAACATTCAATACAAAATATATATATGTGAACATATCATCGCTGAGGTAGGCATTCCCATACTCAGATCAAAACTGACTAGAAAACTAACTAAATTGCTCTGATATAGGAATGATTTTGTAATACATCACAAGTATAGACATATGTAGACACAATATGGGCGCAGCCACTTGTTTATGAATAGCCCACTGTATAATGAATAACAAAATTCCTTACAGCCTGGATGATGGAAACTAGATCCAGGGTCTTGATTTCTGCTTCCCGAACTAGTACGATTCTATCCATGTGAATGAATGTGTCAAAGTCGAACATGGTAGAAACCACTTGATTACCAGTCAATGATGTGAACTATTAACAAGTGTGAGAGAAACCACCAGTAATGTCAATGGCTCTCGAAGTACTCAGTACAATCCATGAAATGTGAATAGATGAGCTGATGTTGAACATGTCACAGAATCCTTTGATCGAAGATCAATGGTGCAACCTGTCGTCGAAGGCGAGAAACCTGCCATTGAGGCATGCAGATTCCAAGGCACTGACAATTTCTAGATCATCTTTCTAGATAATGAGCTGAAGTCGATAGAAAGCGATCCGTCGTAGGGAAGCCCATAACACGAAATCATAGATCAAGTTTGAAGAAATATATTCGGAAAGGACTAACTCAGGGATGGTCAAGATGGATGACAGATATTTTGCAGATGAATGTTTATTTGGACTGACCTCTTGAACACATAACGACACTGCAGATGGTTTGGTGACAATTGACCCAAAGCTAACACCCAGAAACCGGCTGAAGACTTTCAATATGGTTTGATTAACTGTTAGGCAAAGTATTTCCCAACCTAGGTGAACAAAAAGTGTCGTGTTCAAGAGTGGTTGAATGCTTTTCTAAGACACAAAGTATAACAAACAGGTTCATTTTTCTCTCTTTTCCCCCACCATTTCTGGCAAGTACCTCTTTATTTTTGACAAGGTTGAGGAGGATAACATTTGCTTGGTTATAAGCTCATCCTTCGGATGAGTCCAACTTAGTTTAAAATTCGAACCCTAAGAAGGAGTGGTTCGTTCTTGTTTAAAATTGAACAGGTCCTTTACTGTTAAATTTTAACGAGTCCAGTATAGGAGAAACTCGGTGTTTTTCAATTTTAGGGAGTCAGAAGAAAAACTTAAGAAAATTCCATGGTTGTCCTTTTTCGTAAATTTATGTTTCCCAAGCCCGAAAAAGTATAAAATAATGCTTCAGAGAACCGCTTGACCATTACGATCAAGGAGTACTTTTCATAATTAGTGTCTCTGAAACAAAAAAAGTCCGGCAATCTTTTCATGTTTATTCGGTCAGAAAAGAGCTGTAAGTGGACCGTCCTCTTAATTTCATTTTAACGAGTTTAAAAAGAAAAACTCGGCAATCTTTTCATATTTTACGAGTCAGAAAAGAGCTTAAAGAAGACGCCAATGTTTTTTATTGAAAATGATCAATCCCTCTTGAAAAATCCAATATTCTGCACAAAAACTCAAAACATTACTCATACTTGTTTAAGATAAATAAAAATGCATCAAAAAGTTACAATTTTAAAGTGAAAAATAAACAAATTAAAAATTCATTTATTCAAAAAAGCTTATAAAAAGGGCTTTTGTAAATTCATTTTTACCATTTGATTTCAGAGTGAGAAGAGAGAGCTTTTGGGTAAGAAACTTCCTGTGAAGATTGCGGAAAATCTGTCCGTTGGAATCGAAAACCGTCAGCTCCAGGTAATCCACATCATCCTTATCTTGCATTTCAACCATTTGCATTTCGTTTTTAGGCTTCCATTTTGATTTTTTAGGGAAAAATTAGTTTAGAAAACCGCTCGCGGGGGTCCGCAGGCGCAACATGTGGAACCTGCGGACCCCGAATTTTTCCTACAAAGGAAAGAGCCAGAGTTCCACACTTGTTGCTTAGGAAGAGTGCAGACCTACTTACTGTCCCTAACTGGCGGGTGCGGACCCCGTGAAATAGGTTTTAAAATTGCAATTTTTCCATTTTCGCCCAAATTTTTTTTGAACTAAAATGTTCTAATATGTCTTTTGTGCAATGTAGGACATACAAAATGCTTATTTGGAGGGAACACGAGCACGAAGATGTGGACCTTGCCGCAATAAATCATCAACCCTCATTGGATGCATTGAGAGCATGCAGACTATTTAAATTCTGGGCCATACCTGGCATGAGGGCCCAAGTAGACTTTTTGCAATGACTGGTAGACAGGTGGAATATATAGGACCAATGTTTCATTATTGGTGGCCACCGACTCGAAATCGAGCTAGAGGACATTTATTTCCTGACTGGTTTGCCCAAGAGAGGTGAACGATTATCTCTATTTGGGACTAGGCCAGGTGGCCAGTCTGTCGATAGTCTCCGACTAGAGTTTTGTAATGACCAAACAAAGGACAAAGGGATCGATATCAAAACTATCTCCCGTCCTGAACTTAAAGTGATTGCATTTACTGTCACCAGACTTTGCGGAAGTGCAGCACTGCATGTAGCTACCGGATCCCAAATGCGAATGGCAGTAGACTGTTATCGAGGTACCATCTTCAACTGGTGCGAAGCTGTGTTGGCGAATGTAAAAGGCCAACTAACTAGAGCAAAGAACGGACAACTAAAAAACTTTGGATATGGTTTCCTAGTTGTGAGCTTTGGTCTAGAGAGGGTTCTGATGTTGGTCCCACAGCAGCTTTCCGTTGGAGTTGGACTTCCCTGAGAGCCTAAGCTAATGCGTTGGGTTGCAGTTATGGCCCGTCATCCTGAGGAGGGTTCAGAGGTTGTTCGATTTCCGCCTGAGTATTTTCGTTGGTTGGAGAACCAACTTTTCGTGATTCAGGATTTTCCATATGCTGGGATGGATTATCGTGGTGACCTAGACATGACTCTTCCACCAGGAGAGCAGTGGGATGATTCAGGTAAAATAATTCTCAATATTTTCTAAGTTTTAACTATTTTATTTTATTTATTTATTTTTTAAGTCATCCAAAACTGATAATAAAAAGTTCCAAATGCAGATGTGGGTCCATGGCGACCAGCTGCTCTCCGGTCCTATGAGAGGAGACACTTAGTTGCAGCAGTACCGGCCCCACGGGACGAATCTACAGAGACCCTGACCGAATTGGAAAATCATCTAGAGCGTTTGACAACAGATATTCCAGAGACTAGCATAGATGATATTCCACTTAGGTTACAACGCTATGTGATTGGGGTCCCAGGACCTTTCAGGAGGTTCCTTTGTAGGGTGGCCTGAGCAGTGGTTTCTTATCGTGATCATCACCAGTGATAGGATGATCACCTTTGTAGACTCATATGACAGTTTTGATTTTTGTACTATCATTTTTGCCGATCATAAGATGTTTTTCAACCTATGGTCGAAGACGATGTATATTTGACACACTTCTATGCTATGCTATATCACTATTACTGGCTATCTTGTATAACATGTTATGGAATGTTTTTAAATTTACTGTTTGATTATTGCAAATGTCTATTTAACATTCGAGAAGCAATTGCATTTGCTAATTTATTTAAATATCTTGGAATATGCTGATATTCAATATAGTCAAATTTACGTTCCAAGAGACGAACTCTCAAAAATAATCTTAATAACATTGGATTTCTAATGGCATAAACTCTATTAAGCTGCAATACAATGAGTTCAGAATCTAACCTAACAATCAAACTCCAAATCCCGAATGAGATGGATTAAGATAATAACTCAATCACTGCACTATACTCTGCAATGTTGTTCGTTGTTTGACCAATGCTTACCCCATGTATAGATACCAACTCATCAGAGGGTGAATAGATAACCCAAGCTGCGGAAGAAATGTTCCATGTATTACAACAAGCACCATCAGGGAAACCAATGTATGTTTGAAGAGACGTCAACATCTGCAATATCAAGAGTAAAATCAAGATAAGAAGGAATAATGATAAAAACACTCTCTAAACTAGGCACACTTTTCTAATCTAAAACACACCAGCTAGAAAGAAACTAATTTAACTAAAATCTCCACACCCAGATTTAAGCATAATATCTCTTCAGATAAAGACCATTTCTGGGTTTACCCAAAGAGACACCACCAAAATCTACCAATTCATAGGCCCCTTTTGCCAGCTTTCGCTTAACAACATAATGTCCTTGCCACATAGGTACAAATTTTCCATCCCCTAGCTTATCGTTTCCTTGATCGTATAGTAAGACTAGGTCTCATTCCGAAAAATTACGAGGTGTAACATTTCGATCGTACTGAGCTTTAATTCGTTTGGCATGAGTTTCGATTGCTAATGCAGCATCACGTCGATTCTCATCTAGCTGAGCTAAGTACAACAAACGTTTCTCCTCTTCGGAAGTGGCTGGGAGTAATTCTATGGCTATTTGCAATGACAAAATTTCGCATTCAATGGGTAACACTGCTTCCAAACCGTAAACCAGTTGAAAAGGAGTGAAACCAGTTGATGTTTTTACTGAGGTTCGATACGCCAAAGTGCTGAAAATAACATGTTATGCCAATTCAACCTATGAATACCAATGATTCGTCGGATCATAATGACTAGAACTTTGTTGATAGCTTCAACCAGACCATTAGCTTGTGGGTAATATGGAGTAGAACTATCGTGACGCAGGCCAAGTTGATCTGTTAGTTCAGTCATCATGATGTTTTGAAAATGACTCCCATGATTGGTAATAATCACTTGAGGAACACCGAATCTAGTAATTATATGATTGAAAACGAAAATTGCAGCAGTTTTGCCATCTGCCAAAAATGTAGGCATCGCCTCGGCCCACTTAGTAAAATAATCTACCGCAAGGATGATATACGCATGCCCCCCGGCCGAGTGAGGGTTACATGTAATAAAGTCGATACCCCACTTTGCAAAAGGACCAACGAAAATTATAGGGTGGAGAGGAGCAGGTGGAGCACGCATCTTACGATAAAAAATTTGACAATTGTGGCATTTTCGGACCGCATAGATACAATCTTTAAATAAAGACGGCCAGAAATAGCCAGCGCGCAATATCTTTTGGGCTGTGGCATACCTAGACATATGACCGCCACATGCTCCAGAGTGATAGTCATTTAGAACCTTTTCAGCTTCTTCATGAGTTAAACAATGTCGAAAAACAGAATCTGCCCCATGACGATAGAGTGTATCTCCAATAATATTGTATTGTTGGGATTGGAAACATATTTTCCGTCGCTGAGATCGTGAAATTTCAGGCCGAAAAGATTGGGTTTGGAGATAAACAATGATATCTCCATACTATGGATCAAGAGTACTAATAATAAACAAGGATTCGTCCGCAATGGGCTCTTCTGCCATAGTTTCAGTATCAGGACGTGGGAAATCACACAATAATTCCGCAAAAACCAAAGATTTCTTTGCCTTGGATTTTTCAAATTCCAAGTCAAATTCTTGCAGGATAACTATCCATTTGGAATACTTGCCCCCTAGCAATTGTTTGGTCAAAATATAGATCATAGGGTTACAGAAAGAAATTACTGTCGTTTTGCATAGTAAGATGTAATGACGAAATCTTTGGACAACTTGAACAACTGCCAAGGCCAATTTCTCAACATGTGAATATTTAAGCTCAGTCGGATTCAGAGTTCGACTAAGATAGTAAATCACATGTTCATTGTTGAATTCATCTTCCTGAACTAAAACCATCCCCATGGTGGAATGAGAAGTGGCGAGGTACAAGAAGTAATCCTGGTTATAGTTGGGAGGATGCAATAATGGTGCATGGGTCAACGCGTGTTTAAGTGCATCAAAAGATTTGTCAGCTATCTCATCCAAAGAGAATGGAGTATTCTATTTCAACAACCTGGTAAAACCTTTTTTTATCTCGGCGTAGTTAGGAATGAAATGACGTAAAAAGTTTGCTTTCCCTTGCAAACTTTGGAGTTGGCGAAGAGTCGAAGGAGGAGGCAATTTGACAATAGCTTCAACCTTCGAGGGATCGACATGAATGCCGGCTTTTGAAACAATGAATCCCAGTAAATGACCCGTTTCTATACAGAAAACACATTTGTGTGGATTCAGCCTAATTCGATAATGCCTACATCTCATAAAGATTGCTCGTAAATGAGTGAGATGATCAGCTCTACGTAATGAATGGGCAGGTAAATCATCGAGATATGGCTGCACAATGTGCTTGATGTCATGAAATGCGTAAGACATAGCCCTTTGAAAAGTTGCTCCGGCGTTCTTCAATCCAAAAGGCAATTTGTAGTAAGCAAACGTCCCCCATGGACAAATGAAAGCCGTTTTTGGTTGATCAGCAGGGAGTATGTTTCTTTGATTGTAGCCGGAAAAACCATCCATAAAGGAGAATATTTCACTGCCGGCACAATCATCAATGATTTGATCGATATAGGGGGTTGGATAATTGTCTTTAGGACAAGCTTGATTAATATCCTTATAATTGATACATATTCTTATTGTTCCTTGCTTTTTGTTAACAGGAACAATATTCAATACCCAATCCATTAAGGGAATTGGACAAATGAAACCTGCTCGAAGTAATTTCTCAACTTCAGCTTTAATGGCAGCAGCTTTTCGTGGATGTATCTGACGCAAACGTTGCCGAACAGGTTTAGCATCCGGGTAAGTTTTAATTTCATGGACAACAATTTATGGATCGATTCCTGGCATTTCTTCATATGACCAGGCAAACATGTCATGGAATTCTTGAAATAGGGCTTTATAAGTTTGGAGTTCATTGTCCGTACAGGAAGCACCTATATGAATGTTTTCAATAATTCCAGGTTTAACTAAAATGTCAATAGGAACCGTTCGAGAGATATTTCCCAAATTTAACTCAGAATCAGGATGTTGCAATGGATTCTGTGGTTCTTTGACATAATCAGTAGTAAAAATAGATGAAAAATCATTTTCAAAATGATCAAGCTCAGGTAAGAACGAAGATCGATGATGAAGATCTTCCCATGGTAAATCATCAACAGACAAAAGTTCACGAATCTGCTCATCCGTATGAACAGGCTTAGAAAAAGTTGTTGAAGCTGAGGTTGATATTGAAAGTGATTCTCCATGGACCACATTCATTAGATCAATTTCGGTTGAACAAGGGTCAGAAAACGACTGTACAGCCTGATATGCAATTTCATAGGGACTCAAAGGCATCGCATCACCAAATGAATCCACCTCAGACTCGGAAGGTACGATCCAAGGATCATCAAAATCAATAGTGTTTGATGAAATCATATGAATAGTTGCAGTAGGAGGCGATACGTTAGGAGGAGGAAAGGAAAAAGTTCCTAGTAAACCAGAATCTTTAATCAATCCTACCCCAACATCCTTGTAAGGGATAGTTGTTTTACTGACATGTTGGATACTTTCAGAAGAGGTTGGGTCGGATGAAAAATAAGTCAGCTGGTCTATTGTAATGATCTTTCCATTATGAGGAAACTTGATAAGCTGAAAGACCGATGAAACAACAATAGTCATAGCATAAGACCAGCTGCGACCCAAGAGAAGGTTGTAATCTAGAGGGACATCAACCTCTTCCACATCTAGATTAACAGTTTTGCCTTCAACCCTTATAGGTAAATCCCATAGAATGCCAAAAGGATGGAACCCACGGCCATCAAAAGCCTTTAGAATCGTTGGGGATTGATTGAGTGTAGGAGAACCAAGCGATCTCCAACACTGGATCGACATAATACACGTAGAAGCTCCCTCATCAATTACAGTCCTAAAGCAAGGTCTATTTTTTACTAACACTGGAATCTGGAAAGACGTTTGATGAGGTAGGTGAGGTGTACTATTCTCTAAATCGAAGATTATAAGGTTTGAATCCTGAATATCAATAGCTCCTATAGCTGACAAAAGTAATTTACGCTGTGCTGGGCATGATTGCAGCACCTCCAAAGCCGACATTGCTGAAGGGGAAATAGCTAAGTCTTCAATAATGTTATAATTCTGAGCAGCTCTCGCATGCGGATTGAAAGCTGACTTTCGAAGTATACCTTTAGCAGGTGGTTTGATTACTAAGTCTGGTTTAGGTTTCTCGATTTGTAGCCGATCAGTACCAGAAGGAGTTGAAGTTGATGGGTTTGAATTAGAAGATTCTGCTTCCTTACCACCAACAGGACTTTTACTACCATAATCTTGCGATCACGTCGCAATCCTGACATGAGACATCATCATTATGGGTTCTTCTGAGGCATTTGAGGAAGAACCAATCATCTTGCTATATTGACTAGGAAAAGGATCCTTCAAGACAACAGGCATTTGAGAACCTTTGATGATTTTCGCAACCTCAGCTCGATGTGGGCAATATCTCTTTTGAGTTTTGTTTATTTTTCTTCTTCCCTTTCTTTTTACCACCGGATTTTGATTTGGCCATAGATGATTCTATGACATGAATATCGGTAGGAATTTCAGCGGAAGAGTCTCCTGTCAGGGAATCTGGTAAAGTTATAATAGGAGAAGAATTCTTTGAAGATTTCTTCTTGCTTTTGGTGCTAATTGAACCAATCATACCATCATTGACATGAGACCCTGAAGGAGCTGCAGTTATTTGATTTTGTTTCGGAAGGTCGGGGATTTTTTTCGTGTAAAGTACTCGATTGCGTATAAACGAGGTCAAGGTACTGAGCTTGAGCAATTACTTGCTCTTCAGTAACAACTCCTGCCTTAGCTACATCTTCAGTGATTTTAGGTAATAATAATTTAACGAACCATTCTGCTAAAATTTGATCCGGAATAAAAAATTTCACTAAACGTCATCTACGTCGCCATTCATGACTATGATCTGAAATATATGTGGACGTTGATTGTTTTAATGAAGTTAATAATTCCGTGCCATTGTTATATCTGACAGGCAACTGAAAATGAGTTAAGAAAGAAGTGGCTAATTGACTAAAATTATAAAAAGAAGCTCGCGGTAACTCAATGTACCACTTGGCCGCAAGACCAATCAGAGTGCGTTGAAAAAGACGTAAGCGAATTGAATCATCGATAATGGAATTAGATGCACACCAGAGGTGATAAGTCATCACATGGTTTGATGGATCCTCTCCTGATTTACCTTCAAATTTTGGGATATCACTGGGCAACTTATTCGGCATTGGCGGCCAAAACGGAAGATAATTAATTGGATCATTCGTAAGGCGCAAAAAATCAGGTAAGTCCAAAGTTGCAATAAACGGTAACTGATAGTTAGGGTCACGAAAACCCTGGGTCATAAGACCAGCCCCAGGAGGAGGATATCCAGGATAACTTGGAATTGGAATTGCATTTGGAATATTATATCCTCCCAGAAAACCAGGATTAACCAGACCAAACTGGGGTTGTTGAGGTTGCTGATAAGTATATCCAGGGTACAGTTGATACTGGTAAACTGGGCTTTGCACAGCAGGACCAAATTGGTACTGTCCCTGGTACGGTTGATAAGTGAATTGCGGTTGACTTGTGACAACCGTACTTGGACCAGGTTGTCCTATAGGAATCTGAACTGAAGTCTGAATTGTAGGTCTCGACTGAGGTAAATAGGCTTGAGGAGTTCATGTAGGAACAGTAGAAACCGGAGCTGTTGATACTCCAGAAGTAGGTGGGGTAGATTGAACAGAAGCTGCAGTAGTTGCAGCAGTCGTTTGAGGCAGAGTTCGAGGCGAACTAGGCCCAGACTAATGAGCTACACGAGATGCAGAAGTTTGAATAGTAGGCTGGACAGGTTGTTGGGTTGAACCAGAAACCAAAGGTTGTCTAGATTGAGATGACAACTGCACATTAGGTTGCAGAATTTGTTGAGTTTGAGATGGATCCCACACCATGTTCATTCCGGGGTATGGACCCATAGAAGGTTGAGCATATGAAAATCCATAACTGGGTTGAGCATAGGGCTGATAATTAAATGGTACATTTCTAGTTCCTTGTACAAATGATTGACCAGAAGGTGGTTGTAAACCTTGGGTTGGGTACTCACCTTGAGGTTGTAACCTTGAGGCACGTACTGAAACTGGGGTTGACCTTGAGGTATATATTGATACTGGGGTTGACCTTGAGGTATGTACTGAGTCTGGGGTTGACCTGGAGGTATGTACTGTCCTGAAGGTATGTACTGTCCTTGAGGTTGCCCCCCAGGCGGTAACTGACTACCTTGAGGTTGCTCCCCAGGCAGTAATTGAGTACCTTGAGGTTGCCCCCCAGGCGATAACTGACTACCTTGAGGTTGCGGATTTGGAATAGTACCAGACATCATAAGAATTTCTTCTACGCTCAACGGTTGAGTTCTGTTATTACCAGTTGATATCCCATGTTCAATGGGTTGAGAAGATGCTACTGAAAAAATACCAATGAGTGACTGATACCCAGAAGGAACAAAAGGACCGCCATATAAAAATGTTTCCGGTGATTGGGAAAACATGGATGACTGTCTCGACATATTCAAAGGAGGATAATAACCTCTAGGTGTTGGATGAAAAGGAATTCGAGGTGGTGAAAAACTAAGACCCGGATTTTCTAAAAAGTTGGTCAACGAGATGTACCAAGCGTCACTCCTACGTGGACTATAGAAAATTGATTCACGTTCCCTAATTTCTAAAGTTGGTTGATTTTCAGGGAGAGTTATATCTTCTTCCAGACTAACAAGTTCTTCAATAGAAATGAGTCTAGAAGAAAGATTTTGGGTAATGATACTCCCTACCCTAGGTAAACCAGGACCACTAGAAGTTGGAGAAGAAAATCCTGAAGATGGAGTAGTAGCAGGTTCAATTTCAGGCTCAGAAATTTCAGGTTCTTCAGCTAATTCACTAGTAGAAGAAATACTACCAGTAACTTCGGAAAATGAAATTGGTTCAGAAATATACTCTGTTGCTTGAACTTGATAATCAGGATGAACAATTAAAGAAGACTCTTTGGCTTCCGGTGACCCAACTCTACTGTCACTAGGTGTTACAAGAGCTCGTAGCCCTTTAAGCTGGCTTGGTGTATACTCGGGAGGTTTCCCCCGAAGTCTACGGGATTGTCTTAGTAATTCAGCCATGATTAAATATTTTAATTACTTCACACGCAAACAAAGAAAATCTCAATAAAACCACCTAAAGTATCTAAAGAACCAAACAATTGAATCACATGCCTAAAAAATCTAAGAGTTCAAACCACACACAAACAGTAACTTTCCGTACCAAAAACACTAGTTGGTGATGAAATCCAATGTCGCAGAATTCAATACAGAAAGGGCAGTTGGAATAGTTACCCCGACAACCTACTTAATGAAACAGACTGGCACAAGTTTCTTCGCAAAAACCATCTTGAGTGAAGAGAACCCCCAGAGAGTCCAAGTGAGTCTAGTCGACGTCTGCTCCAGGTACAGTGAGACCCGTCCTTCATCGTCACCTTAGGAAAGAATCTTAAGATTATGGTCACTAAGGATACCAACAGTAACAAATACAACTGGGGGAACAGTCTACGATCCGATCTACGTGCAAGGGCAGAGTAACAAAGCTCAATCCCCTTGAAGGCTCCTCGACATGATCAATCCGAGGTTTACCAACAAGTGACCCTAGGCTCCTCAACAATGGTTAATCCGAGGTTTACCATTTTTAATACGCGCAAATCTTCTATCTTTCCCAATGAGACAGACTTGATTGTCTCAAAGGTTCGGACATGATCTCGTGATTGACTCCTTTAAGAGGAGCTTCCCAGATTATATCGATTACAATTGGATTTATTTCCTACCGCAAGATATAGCTACTTGTTTGTTTTAACTATCTTGGAGAGTTAATTACTCCCTACTCCAAGATACTAGCCTAAGCTATATTGGTGATAAGAGCCCTAGAAATAAAAAGATTGCTAGATCAATTTTAATTTAAGCGTTATTTTTATGGGTTGTTTCTTAAGTCAATATGGAGATGAAACTTTATGGTGTGAAGACTCGACTCCAAAAACACTAAAAATGCACCTAAGATGATAAACAATTCTTTTTCTTCAATGAATTTCTAGCTAAAAGAAAGAGTTGAGAATGCAATTCTTTGAAAAACAAATCTTTCTTTCAACATGTAAATGAAAAGAAAATATTTTTTGTCTTTTTCAATAAACTCAAAACGAGACTACTAATTATGCTCACGAAAAATCCCTTTCTTTTTCAACACTCAAAAACTACAGAAAACAATTTCTTTTTAAAAGAGATTCTATAGTTTCTAGAAAACACTCAAAACTATAAAAATCAATCTTGAGATCTAAAAACTTCTAAAAACCTAATTGAAATAAAAGCTTTAAATCTTTTTGAGGACGTTTTACTTAGTTATTCAATAAACTAAGGATTAATTCGTTCAGAATAATAAATCAATCAAAAAACACCCAGCTATGTTTTCTTTTATAAAAATGAAATTCAAAACTTTCAAACAAGTTCGTTCAAAGCTTTGCAAAGAGAAAACAAAATCTATTTCTCACCAAGGGCAGATTTCACAAATCAGTCAGACTCATCAAGAAGACCAAAAAGACTAGGGTAATCTAAGGTTTCTTAGGCTTCTAATCTCTGAGTCACTACAAAGACCAAGCGAAAATCAATCCAGGCACGCAAAACTTCTAGAAAATCACCTAAAACCAAAATTCCAATGGAACTCACTCACAAGAGATTCTTGACAGAACACATGCAGATCTGGGTAGACACTAAAAGCCGAAAATAAAAAGTTAACTTAACTGGACGAAAACAATTTAGGTTTTTCAAAAATTTTAACAGGGTCCGCAGGCTTCCAGTAGAACCAGATGCGGTACCGCTCTGTGTACTAAAGGAAAGATGCAGAGAGGTCCGCACTGTCTGTAAAAAGAAAGTGCGGTTCCCTGTAAACTTCGGAAAAAACAAAAAGAATCCAGATCCTAAAAACTACCCAATCCCACACACATTAAGCAAAAACCAGAAACAGGGATAAGTTTCTCAAGTCAAAGAAAAAGGAAAAGCAAAAACCAAATTCAAGTCCCTAGTGGAGTCGCCAATTTGTCGGCCGGATAAATCGTTCTTGCGGACAAGACTGATCTCCCTAGTATCAACAGATATCTAGCAACAAGCAGGACAAGCAAATCTACCTTTCTCTAAATATATTGTGATTCATTAATAAAAAACTAAGAGGTGTTTTAGACCCTACCTTAAGTCCAACACTAGTTTGTGGCAGCCATGCTTCGACCGTCCGAACGAGTTTCCTTTTGAGAACCTGCAATCACAAACAAGCACACATCAAATAACACCTGCATAGCCAATATAATAAATCATATTCATCATGGTGATCAAGGAATCCATGAAATAAACCATAAAACATAGCTTATTGAGAAAAATAAACTTGATTGTATTAACTTTGAAAATAGAAGAACTTTACAACCTTTGGTGCCTTGATGTTGTACAAGCTCCTCCCAGGGTCCAAAACAGGAATCTCCTCTACTTTGACAAGTCTCACACTCTTCCAAATGAGATCAACAAGGTATGTAATCTTTCCTCACTTAAGCTCAATTAGGAAGACTAAGTTCCAGTAGCATTTCACCTCAAAAATCTTTAGCTTTCAACCTCTCCAGTAACTAGCCCAATGCTTCATTTTATAGTGCAAAGGAAGGAGGTTACAGGTCCACCTATGAAGGGATAGAGTCCTCCTTCAAAGGGATAAGATCCTCACATCAAGGAGTTAGCTCCTTAAGGTATGGGATGCATGAACCTTAAAGGAGCGAACTTGCCACCTCAAGATTCCTTCTAGAAGCTTCCATAAATGACTCAAAGTGAGTTTTTAAGAATGTACTTGCACCTTTTTGACTTTTACAGGGGTCTGCACCCATTACACAGAGACAGAGCGGTCAGGTACACAAGGGACATGACCAGTAGGTGCGGGACCGTAGGTAATGCTAGGAGAAAGTGCGGAACCAGAGTTTTAGAGACTTTTAAGGGCTTTTTCTTATTTTTCAAGGCTTGACATGAATAACTGAGGTTTAAGACTTGCAAAGGAGGAAAGTATGAGTGGTGATAGACTCACACCGATTGCAGAATGTCATGGTGACAATATTTTGTGCAACACTTTAATGGTATGGTATGTTGATGATGCATATGTCACAAGTTTTAAGATCTCGATAAGTCCATGCAAAAATGCCTTGGTGTTCTTCGAACAACTTGATATAAGCACTCCTTTCTCTCTCATATAGTGATTTGCTAAGATTAATATTTATGGATTTTTTCGTGGTACCTAAATTATTATATCATAACTTAAAATAGAGCCACTAATTTTAATATTTATTAAACTTTGAACCTATCCGATAAATCAAAAAGGCTTTCAAGATTGATCACCCTTTAAGCATGGTATGTAGTTTTGGCATAACCATAGTTTCAACACCCCTACCTTATGAAATATGAGTTCCATCACCTTATATGCTAGCCTAAAATTCATCATCATTAATGACGAGGTCTCTAAGATCTTCTCCATTGGTGAGGAATTCCAATCCCTATTTATCTCCTTGAATTACTCTCCAATTGGTTATATTATTAGGGAGAGAGGGTTTACACAATAGTTAAATGGAAAATATGGTCACTTCAAAGTCTTTTAACAGGGACAACATAGAGGTAGTTTTATCCAAAAATTTAGCTAACATATTTTGAGATTGGGGAATAGTAATGATGTTGAAAGAAGAAAAATTTTCAATGAGTCTATACACTTCTTGTCGATGGTTCTTGAGGTGTGGTGAAGTGAAATTGATTGAATTCCTAACCTACCTAACTATGATTTTAGAATCCCCCAAAACTTTAGGTTGTTTATACTAAAATTAATAGCTTGTTTGAGGCCTTGAACCTAAGATTCATACTCGATTGTGTTATTTGTACAATCAAATTCTAATCCACAAGATAAAAAAACTTCATTTTCCATTTGGGTCCATGAAAAAATGTTTGGCTCCCACCCCCTCTTAAGATTTAAAGCCATAAAAAAATAATGTGTAAATATTAGGAGTGTTATTATGTTATGTTTTATCTTCTTGATTTCTACATATTTCTTAGTTTTTTGGATTTCCTACTGAAAAGTTATTTATAATATGTACAATAAAGGTTATTAGATTTTCCAAGGAAATTCCATCTTTTTGTAAAATTAGATCAGACCTCTACATGCTTTTTATTCCAGATGTAAGAGCTATGAAATTTCCAAAGTCATGATCAAGTGAGTAGTAACCCAAGATTGGGTATTCGAATGACGAGGGTGTTGAGATTGCAACAAGATGATGGAGCTTAGTGAAAAGAGTCGCCTTCACTAAGTGGGCCCGCAGGCAAATTATGGCGCAAGTTCTATTTTTGATCACAGTGTGGATGATCACAGTGTGGGTGATCAAAGTGGGAGTGATCACAATGTGGGTGACCACAGTGTGGGTGATCAAAGTCTATTTTTAGACTGGCTGTCAAAAATAGAAAAGTCAAATATTATTGTCTCATAATAATATTTGGACTATAAACTTGATCTTATTCTCTTGAAGCACTTCAGTTTGAGCTACAGATGTGGCCCATGCAGCTGTCCGAAGGAAGTACGCTTTTCTTATGAGTCAGTTGAGTTGTTGCATGCATGACTTCAGTTAGAACTCAATCAGTTGAGTTTGGTGGAGTTGATTGTGGAGTTGATGGAGTTGTGTTCAGTTTGACTTGGTTAAACTAGTTGTAGTTAGTCTAACTGCAGATAGACTAATTATGAGTTGTTAAACTAATTATTAACTCATGATGCAACTAATGAATACATCAGTTAACTCAGTTGCATGTCAGTGCATGTTCAGTTCAGCAGGGACAGGTGTTAGAGAATCAGATTGCTATCAGTTGTGACTATAGTTGTGCATCAGATCTTGAACAATCAAGGGATTGAGTATGCCAATGAGTTTGCTCATGTATTTGCCCAGTTTGTAGCTTCTGCTCACGTCTTACACATTGTGAGTGATTCTTTGGAGGTAAAATACGAGTTTGGTAGACCATTCTCATTCATTCTTGAGCAGGTATTGAGCAGTGGAGGCAGGCAAGCAGTGGAATAGATTTGGAGATCAGATCTTAGCTGTATTGTGTGTAACAGGTGGAGCTGGTACTGGATTGCTTGTGATAAGCATTGTACTTTGTAATGTTACATGGTCTCAATCATTAATATACAGATAGTGTGGGGTTTTTAGCGAGATGCTTTCCCCGGGTTACATACTGTGTTAATGTGTGAATGCTCTTGATGTTTTATTGTTATTGATGCTGCTATATTGATGATCAACGTAGAGGAGCTTATGTATTGTGTATGTATTCCGCAATAGTACATGATCAGGATAATCTCCATTGAATATGTGTTAAATTATTCAAAATTTCTACATGGTATCGGAGCGAGCTAGATAATTGTAGAAAAAGTTTCTACATGGTATCGGAGCTGTTGATCATCAGATCTACTATTCAGGAAGTGTTTACATTCTATTTCTTCAGGCAGAGTCTGTAATCGGGCCAGGTAGCCTCTGGATTCATCCTTCCTTTGGAAGGTGAGATATCCGGTGAATGCCCATATAGTCAATCTCTGTACGAGAAATATTGTGTTCTCACGAATCTTAGATCCGAGGCGGTTGAGTTGGTTGCTGGTGGAATTCGAATTTGCAGCAGTGTTTTCTTGGTGACAACGCAACAATGTCTTTCAACAGATTGCGATTGGAGTATGCTCTTGAGGGCAGCTCAAACTATATTGCATGGAAGCACAGGATGGAGGCATTATTGGATGATAACGGGCTGAAGGAGTTCATAGATACGGATATCCCAAAGTCCACTGATGCTACTGAGGCAGAAGTTTGGCAAAAGAAGACTGCAAAATGTCGAAGGATTCTGTTGGAGGGTGTGAAGGATCACATTGTGTCCAGCCTCCATGGAAAGGCTACTCCATATTTGATGTGGAAATCATTAACAAAATTATTGCAAAGCAAGAGCGATCAGAGGAAGTTGGCGCTCAAAGATAAACTCAGAAACATCAAATGCGAGAAGGGTGACAGTATTCCCAAGTATCTCACGAAGTTCACTCAGTGTCGAGATGAGCTGGGAAGTGTGGGGGTTACTGTCGATGATGAGGACTTGGTGAGCTTGGCTCTCCTTGGTCTTCCGAAGAGTTGGCATTCCTATCAGGACTCTATCAATGGTCGGGAGAAATTGCCAGGATGGGAAAGACTATGGTCAGATCTTGTGCAAGAGGAGATCAGGTGGAGTACCAGGGACGGATCTTCGTCAAAGGGAGCTGATGAAGAGAATTGTGCTTTGGCTGCCAAAGCAAAGAAAGGGAAGAGCAAGAAAGCTTCTCAGTCTGGTGCGAAAGGCAAGAAGCAGGATATGTCCAAGGTGAAGTGTTTCACTGTCACCAGCACAGACACTATGCCACTAATTGTCCGCAGAAGAAGAAGAACAAGTAGGCTGCTGGATCTTTAGCAGGAGAGGCTCTAGCCTCACAGTTTGAGCTTGATTTTTCATTGATCGCATGCTTGGTTTCAAGTGTGATGGGATCAGTGTGGTTCTTGGACAGTGGTGCGTCTTTTCACATGACGGGAGATAGAGATTTGTTCTCTGATATGGAGGACAAAGATCTTGGAGTGCACATCGAGATGGGCGATGATGGTAGATATAGTGCGACCGGTATCGGTACCATTTCCTTTGAGAGGGAGTCTGGTAAACCCTTCGTATTGAAGGAAGTCGTGCATGTTCCAGGATTGACGAAGAATCTCATCTCAGTGGCGATGTTAGAAGACAAGGGGTATGATGTTGTTTTCAGTGAGGGAAAGGCTTTCCTGCGCAGCAAGACAACTGGTGAGACCCGGAAGATAGGGGTTCGAGTGAGGAACCTTTATCAGTTGCATGTAGATGGAAGCGCAGCAATGGCGGGTAAGGCAGAAGGATTGGTGAGCCGAGATGATGGCGAGTTGTGGCACAGGAGATTGGGTCACCTTCACCATGGAGCCTTGAAGATACTGCAGCAGATCACTACAGGGCTTCCTAAAGGCACACTTGCGTAGTCAGATCAGTGCAAGGGGTGTATTTTGGGGAAGTTTGTGAAAGCCACCTTTCACGAGAAGGATAGTCGCGCCACGACGATCCTTGAGAGAATTCACACAGATGTGTGTGGACCTTTCTCAGTTGCTTCGACAGCAAAACACAGGTATTATGTGATTTTTGTTGATGATTTCTCTCGTAAGTGCTGGATCTTCTTCATGCAGAAGAAGAGCGAGACATATTCAAAGTTCTGTGAATTCAAAGCACTGGTCGAGAAGGAGGCGGGGAAGAAGGTGAAGGCTCTTAGGAGCGATAATGGTGGTGAATACATCTCGGACGAGTTCAAGGATTTCTGCAAGGCAGAAGGGATTCATAGAGAGCTCATAGCTCCCCATAACCCACAACAGAACGGGGTAGCTGAGCGGAAGAATAGAACGATTGTGGGTGCTGCACGGGCAATGTTGCATGATCAAGGACTACCCCTTTACTTGTGGGCGGAAGCATGCAATACAACAGTTTATGTGCAGAACCGTTGTCCTCATAGGATACTTGGCATGAGTACACCTGAGGAGACTTATTCTGGTAAGAAGCCTGATCTTTCTCATTTGAGGATTTTTGGTGCTAACGTTTACATGCATGTGACGAAGGATGCCAGGAAGAAGTTGGAGCCGACTGCAGAGGTTGGGATATTTGTGGGGTACACTGATACGCCCCACAACTATCGTGTGTATTTGCCAGACAGTGGTAAAATTGTTGTGCGACGGGATATAAAATTTCAGGAGGAGAAAGCCATGAAGTGTTTGCTTGAGAGGGAGCTACACTTGCATGCAGATGAGGAGCTATTAGTTCCTAAGGATGAGCTTCAGGACGTGGATCAGCCACAGGACGAGGTTCAAGGAGTGGAAGAGACCACTCATGCAGCGCCAACCATCAGAGGGCGAAAGCGCTTGACAGAAGCTGAGCGACTGGCTCAAGATGCAGAGAAAGTTGTAGGACCACCTACAGCCCAACGCAGGCAGAGACAGTCACCTGATCGGTACACTGGATACATGGCTCTGATGAGCAAGTGTGTTGTGACTGAGCCATCCTCTTTCGAGGAAGCTGTGGAGGATCCCGCATGGGTAGACGCCATGGTGGAAGAGTATGATTCTATTGTCAGAAACAGTGCATGGGAGATTGTTCCTAGACCGAAAGGGAAATCAGTGGTGGGTTCGAGATGGATCTACAAGGTCAAGCAGGCAGCTGACAGGAGTGTGGAGAAGTACAAGGCAAGATTTGTTGCCCGAGGCTTTTCAAAGATAGAGGGGATCGATTATGAGGAGACCTTTGCACCTGTCGCAAGGTATTCTTCCATACGGACGATTCTTGCTCTCTCAGCGCAGATAGGATGGCACATTCATCAGATGGATGTGAAGACTGCGTTCCTCAACGAAGTCATTGAGGAGGAGGTGTACATTGAGTAGCCCGAAGGCTTTGAGGTCTTCAGCAGCGAGTCGCATGTGTGCAGGCTCAAGAGAGCGCTGTATGGGTTGAAACAAGCACCACGTGCTTGGTACACACGGATAGACAACTATTTCACAGGACTTGGATTCTCCAAGAGCGAGGCGGATCCTAACCTATACCAGATTGTGGTGGAGGGTAAGTTGCTTATCATTGTACTGTATGTTGATGATTTTATTCTAATGGGTGATGAGCTGTTGGTACTGTCATGCAAGAAGGATCTTGCTACATAGTTTGAGATGAAGGACTTGGGCCTCCTTCACTATTTCCTAGGATTGGAAATATGGCAGCGCAGTGGTGGACTGTTTGTTTCTCAGGGCAAGTATGCTCGGGAGATACTGGATAAGTTCAACATGCATGGCTACAAGCCTGTTGATACTCCTCTTCCTGGAGGTTGGAGGAAGGAGGATGCCACTTCGGGAGAAGAAGTGGATGCCACTGTTTATCGACAGTTGGTGGGGTCGCTGATGTATTTGGTCAATACACGACCTGATATATGCTATGCAGTTAACTAGCTTTCACAAGCTATGGTTAAGCCTACCAAGCTCTTCTGGAAGGCGGGCAAGCATGTATTGCGCTACTTGAGAGGCACATCGGGATATGGTTTGTGGTACAGACAGGAGGATGAGGTGAAGCTATGTGGCTTCACGGATGCAGATTGGGCAGGGAACCCAACAGACAGAAAGAGCACATCAGGAGGGGTCTTCAGTATTGGATCGACAATAGTTTCTTGGTATAGCAGGAAGCAGAGATCCGTGGCACTCAGTTCAGCGGAGGCCGAGTATATGGCAGCAAGTTTGGCTGCATGCGAGGCTATATGGATGAGGAAGATCCTGGTTGGTTTGTTCGGTTCTCATTTGGATCCTACTGTGATTTACTGTGATAACCAAAGTTGCATTAAACTCACGACTAATCCTGTATTTCATGATAGATCTAAGCATATTGACATCAGGTACCATCATATCAGAGATTGTGTGCAGCGGAGGATCATGTTGCTTTCATACATTCCAACGGAGGATCAGGATGCTGATATTCTGACGAAGGCTCTCATCAGGAGCAAATTCGAGTACCACTGAGGCAGGATAGGGGTTGCTGATAATCCATATCTTGTCGAGAGGGAGTGTTGAGATTGCAACAAGATGATGGAGCTTAGTGAAAAGTGTCGCCTTCACTAAGTGGGCCCGCAGGCAAATTATGGCGCAAGTTCTATTTTTGATCACAGTGTGGATGATCACAGTGTGGGTGATCAAAGTGTGAGTGATCACAATGTGGGTGACCAAAGTGTGGGTGACCACAGTGTGGGTGATCAAAGTCTATTTTTAGACTGGCTGTCAAAAATAGAAAAGTCAAATATTATTGTCTCATAATAATATTTGGACTATAAACTTGATCTTATTCTCTTGAAGCACTTCAGTTTGAGCTACAGATGTGGCCCATGCAGCTGTCAGAAGGAAGTACGCTTTTCTTATGAGTCAGTTGAGTTGTTGCATGCATGACTTCAGTTAGAACTCAATCAGTTGAGTTTGGTGGAGTTGATGGAGTTGTATTCAGTTTGACTTGGTTAAACTAGTTGTAGTTAGTCTAACTGCAGATAGACTAATGATGAGTTGTTAAACTAATTATTAACTCATGATGCAACTAATGAATACATCAGTTAAGTCAGTTGCATGTCAGTGCATGTTCAGTTCAGCAGGGACAGGTGTTAGAGAATCAGATTGCTATCAGTTGTGACTATAGTTGTGCATCAGATCTTGCACAATCAAGGGATTGAGTATGCCAATGAGTTTGCTCATGTATTTGCCCAGTTTGTAGCTTCTGCTCACGTCTTACACATTGTGAGTGATTCTTTGGAGGTAAAATATGAGTTTGGTAGACCATTCTCATTCATTCTTGAGCAGGTATTGAGTAGTGGATGCAGGCAAGCAGTGGAATAGATTTGGAGATCAGATCTTAGCTGTATTGTGTGTAACAGGTGGAGCTAGTACTGGATTGCTTGTGATAAGCATTGTACTTTGTAATGTTACATGGTCTCAATCATTAATATACAGATAGTGTGGGGTTTTTAGCGAGATGCTTTCCCCGGGTTACATACTGTGTTAATGTGTGAATGCTCTTGATGTTTTATTGTTATTGATGCTGCTATATTGATGATCAACGTAGAGGAGCTTATGTATTGTGTATGTATTCCGCAATAGTACATGATTAGGATAATCTCCATTGAATATGTGTTAAATTATTCAAAATTTCTACAGAGGGTTCATTTGTTGACTCTAGATTATCCACAATGTGTTTCATATAATCTTTCTCAATCCTTATTTTGTTATGTGCACATTCTAGGGTAACCACAAGTGAGATACCTCTAAGGCAACATAACCTTGTAGATTTTATGTTCAGTCTCTACTAAGAAGAAGACCATAATATTTGGGAATATTTACAACAACAATATCAATTCCTTGATGAATTTTGGGGTTTTGAGGAACTCTAAACAAAACATCTTTCGTCTCTCAAATAACCTTAACCTTTATTTTGTATAGCTTAATTATATGGGTTTGAGACTCGGTGGGTGTTGCATTCAACTTTTTACAAACAGAGTAAGGCATGACATTCTCCTAAATCAACCAAACAATTATGAACATTGTAGTTGAATATCTCAAAATTTAACGAGAATGGAGGTGTTAATGACTTGGATTCCATCCCTATAAAATATTTATCGTTGACTTGTGCTAGTCACTTGAATCTATTCTATCTATAGAATGGGTAGGGCTATAGTTTGAGTTTTTTCCTCCTTTAATATTTTTAGCAAGAGTGTTTTATATTGAGAAATTTCACAAAGATCCACCATTGAATTTTTTTGCCTTAATTTTCTTAAAGTCTTCGACTACATTGTATTTTAAAAGCTCAACCTCTAGACTTATAGATCTAGGAAAGGTAGTGTTGACAGTGTTGGACTTGCAAACATTTAGGGGATATCCCCGATATGAAGTCCCAATTAGACCTCACACCATTTTGTGTAGGAGTCCCATCCAGTATAAAGGCTTGGTTGCCAAATCCTTAAAGGTTTGCCTTGGCTCTAGTTATCAACATAAGAGAGTGATGCAATGGTGTCTTTAGAAAGCAAGGGAGGTGTGCCTGGTGAGTGTGTAGTTGCAAATGTTTCAAGGTTCTTCTACTGCAAAGGGGGGAGAAAAGTGAGCCTCTAAGTGAGAGGTAATAGTACCACCCAGGAAGAGACACACATGAACTAGAAGGATCCATCTAACATCTAGTGGAATAGTCCACAACGGATGTGACGGTCGTTACAACCAACAAACAAGGAAATATTTGTCTAGTATCCCGCAGAATAGTCCACAAGGATGGGACAACAATAACAACCATTACATCACATTCTTAATAAGATAAGCACTAAAATAATCGAAATAGTTCAACTATATTAGTACATGTGAAAGAAAACATGAAATACAAATGTCCATAGAATAGTCTTACAAACATTCATAGTCCATGCATGAAGAACGTGCTAGCCTTAAAAGGCTTATGTTATTAAGCAAAAGTTCCAAGACACATGTTTAAAATGTACATCACTAGCCCCAATAGTGAGACATTGAAGCCACCCCTCGCTCCTCAAAGAACTAGTTGATCTCTCTAATGCCTTGCAGAAGGAGCCAAAGTGAAAATTCCTTTTCTCATACAATGAGGGTGTATATATAACCAAGGGGTGATGCTTCCCCCTTGCGACTCTTTGAATATCCTCATGAATATTCAAATTCCTATGAATTTTCAACTTACATGAGTCTTCATATTCATGTGTGTCCTTTGGACTTCCACTTTGCAATACATTTGAATACAATACATATGGTTCAAAATAGTGATGTGGCATATGACCACTCATAACATGACACTGTTGACATGGACTTCTTGGTGATGTGGCAATGTCAAGTCGCTGTTGTTTCTGAGTGTTGGATGTCTTCTTGGATGTGCTTTCTCTTCACCTCCGCATGGCTTGATGATGTAGAGTCTTGAATGATCTTTAGTCTTGGATGGTAGTTGCAAACTTGTGTCCCTTTGCTTCCTCTTGATTGATCCACTTGTGAGTTCAGAGGCAAGGGAGTCTTTAGACATGCTTCCCTCCTTCTTCTCCTTCTTCATCATCTTGCCATGACTTGGTAGTGTACCTGTTCCTGCAATTCATTCATGATGGGACGACATTAATCCGAAAACCCCCTAGTCTAAGATGATGCATTCTTATCCATGAAATGAGCTTGGGATAGTCATAGACTAGGGAGAGGGGCCTAGTGACTACGCATTGCGCAGCTCCAGCAGACAAGAGGAGATCTTGGGCTTTGATACTGTGGAATGCGCAGCTTAGGAAGGATTGAAGGAAAAAGCTGCGCAGTTTCTGGAGGCAGTGGGGTCCAGTTGAGGGAAAGGACACTGGAGGAAGCATCTACGCATGTTTGGAGGCCAAGGGAGGCTAGGATTCTGCAAATTTCACAATTCTAGCAAAGAAGGAAAAGGATTGAGGGTTGAAGATGCAAAGTGCATAGTTCAAGGCTGACTGGGAGATACAACTGCGCAATTATGGAGGTCAAGATCGGGAGCTAGACTCGGAGATTGCGCAGAGCAATAGCCTTGGAGGACAAGGACTACACACTGTGCATTTCCATGTAGCAGGGTAATATCCTAGAGTGCCGAGACTACATAGTACGCAGTTCAGTCGGGGCCCGGTGAAGCTAAGTTGCCCGGTTGGGAAGATTTTCTGAAAATGGCTAAGTGCCGGAGGGGTGATGAACTGTCATGGACCTTGAATGTGATCCCACACTTAGCATAATTTGATGATATGACAACATAGATCATTGGAACACATAAACAAATCATTTCCTTCCGTGTGACTGCCTCATGACAAGATACAACAAGTGCAACACTTAATATAGGCTTTAGGACGACCATGACGACACTTGTGCGACAATGCTCAAGAATTTGGGTATGGATGTGAAAAATGTTTACATGGTTGGGAAAATTCATATACACAAAGACCGACATTCGAAACCATCAGAAAATTCTTGCAAACGTTGTATGTCAGTCAAACATGCCAAAATTTGACAATTAATCCAACATGCAAAAGGGACCAAAGAACTTCGATACAGCTCATGAAATGAGCTCTAATGTTTGAAAAAACAATGGAAGGACCAAGGAAGGCTCCAAAATTTGAGTGTAAGCCAAAATTTTGGCAGGTGTTGTAGTAGCTACAACACTTGGCGACACACTGGTTGAACTCCAACTTCTCTGTCTTGGTTAACTTCTTTTGTGCAGGGCCTTGATTCTCCTGGGAGTGTTGATTCATCATGCATATCACTTTGGACTTCCCACTTACCCCATGGACAAACATGGTCCCTTCTATACCTTCTCAGTTGAACACAACATAAGATTCAACATAATTACAATGTTTCAAGTTGGGAAGGGTAGTGTAGCTCGCAAGCTTAAGATTTTCAGAGTATAATTTTCATCTCTGGTGTTGCTCCGCTGCCAGTAGGCCTGGACAGTACCCCAATGGAGTCATGCAGGAACACAAACATTGCTCCGCTACCAGTGAGCCTGGGCAGTACCCCTGTGAAGTTGCTTGCTTTACCTCTCTGTGTAGGAAGCCTTTCTCTTCTTTCGCCTTTATTTATTTATTTAAAGAGAATTGTGCATTGACACTTATTTATTTTGGGGCAGAAGAGGGATCCCGACTTATTGAGAGAAGAAGAGGTTGTTCCTTCAAAGAATCATATAGAGACCTCTGATTTAGGTTTGCTTGTTTAGATTTTTCCCCTTCTCCGTTTCTACTAGTTGGATAAGCTTGATAACACCAAAGCAGAAAACCGAATATAGGCATGGGGTTTGTGGACTAGACATGGGTTCATGGTTGGACCAAAGCTCTCCTTACAGATGGATCGTATTTTCCATCGGAAATTCATCAGCTAAAAGATGTAACCAACACAAGGAAGACAGACAGAAGGCTATCCAAATGTTGAAGTGTCACAAGCCTCTTTGTAGTTTAGCCACACACATACTTAGAAGCCACAACATATTCATGCACAACACTTATTAACATAATGGAAACCAAAATAGAATTCAACAAAAAAACAAACAACAAACAACAAAAGAAAAGACTCTGTACACAGTGTAGGGAACAACCCCACATTTTCATTGAAAGTATTGTTTTAAGTCTTGGCCGTTGACAAGGAGAGATTCAATCTTATTGTCAAATGATTGAAGACGATAAGTGTGCTGGCTAAGATTTTCATGCACCATGAATGGCCCAATCCACAAGTACTGAAATTTAGTGTGTCTGCCTTTGTCCTCGTGGGTTTTATCCAACATTAAGACTAAGTCAACCACACTAAAGCTGTTTTTCCCTGCAGACTTCTTGTCAAATCACCTCTTGATATGACTCTAGTGAAGTAAAAATTTTTCTTTAGCTTTCAACCTTTCTTCCTATAACTTATAAAGAGTGTCCATCCTACGTTGAACTAACATACATGGCTTGCCTTGGGATTCTTGTGACAACTGGAGAGTGGGCAAGTAGATGTTCGACAAGAGGATGGGTTCTTTTCCAGGAAGAAAGGGGAGGTGTTTAGGGAAGGTTTTGGCGTGACTCAGTCAACCCATAAGGCATTCACCAAAGCAGAGTGCTAGTTTAGCTATTCAGAGAATATGGTCTTTTTGATAATGCAGATAAGGTTTTTGTTCGTGGATTCAACAAGACTATTCCCTTGTGGATAATAATTAGTTGAATGCTTCAATATGATACCATTTTCCAATGAAAAATCATAAAGTCTTAACGATAAAAAGTATGTTGCATTATAAAAAACAAGTGATGTAGGAACCTTGAACCTGGAAATGATGTTCTGTTGTAGAAAGCTAATGACTTCCTAATCGTTCACCTGTTTGAGTGGAAATGCTTCTGTCCATCACGTGAAATAATTTGTAGCAGTTAAGATGTAGCGATGCTTCTTTGATGAGTGCAGAAAAATTTCCCCAATAATATCCAAGCCCCATTGTTGAAAAGGTTCTTCCACTACAATGGGCTGCAGTGGGGTGAGTGCCTTCCTGTTTCTGCCAGCACACCTTTGATAGACCGACACTTGTAGGCATAAGAATGATCATCTTTGAATAATGTGGGCCAGTAAAAGCTGGCCCGCATAACCTTATGCGTTGTGGTGTTGCCTGCAAAGTATCCCCCGACTGGTCCATCGTGGAGATCATTTAATACCCTTTCTGAATCATGTGCCTCCAAACACCTAAGAAGTAATCCGTTGTGGTGCTTTCTAAATAACACCCCATGCACCAACTGATAAGATAATGATTTAAGTCTAAGTGCCCTCTTCTTCTATGTGGAAAAGTGAGAGGGCACTATGCCATGCTCAAGGTATTGGCACACATCCATGTACTAATAGTTTAAGCTTGTAGTGGAGGAGGCTCGTTCAACATTATACATCTCAATTTCTTGCTCCCATCCTGCAAGCTATTCTTATTCCTCTTTCGCGTTTACTACTTCTGCTACTAGTTGGCAAAGACCATGACCCTTAATTGTGTGAACTAGATTGATTTCTATATCATACTCTTGTAACCCGGTCATCCAGTTCGCTCTCCTTTCACCCAGCTCTTGTTGAACAAGCAATGACCTAACTGTTGAGTGTGGGACAAAATTAACACAATGGTTCTTCAATAGACAAGGCCTAAGATGATTTACCACCATATACTGCGTAAGCTTGTTTTTCCATGGAGGGTTAGTTAAGCTATGGTCCTTGCAGACTTGTGCTCATGAAGGAGATAGGCCATTCATTGTTCAATTCATCCTTCTGAGTGAGTACAACAACAAGAGAGGTATCATAAGAAAAAGTGTAAAGCAATAAATCTTTACTGAAGTCTGGGATGTACAATGAAGGTGCTTCTGCTATAGCCTGCTTGATATAGGAAAACGTGTAATTTTACCTTTTATCCCATTTTTAGATTGTGTCCTTCTTAACCATCTCTTGTATTGGTTTGACAATCTGGGCATAGTCAAAGATGGACTTGCAAAGGAAGTTAATCTTCCCCAAGAAAGACTGCATGGATTTCTTATTCACTGGGAAGGGAATCTGCGTGATTTTCCTGACCCTATCCAGGTCTACCTTAATCCCACTCTTAGCAATGATGTGGCCCAAGAGATTACCCTTAGACATTGCAAAGATACTTTTCTTGGGATTTAAGGATATCCTGTACTTGTGACATCACTCAAAAATATATTTTAAGTGGTGTAGGTGGTCTAACATATGTTTGGAAAACACTATTACATCATCAAGATAAACCACTATGCTTTGTCCAATGAGTCCATGGAAGGTGATGTCCATAACACATTGCAATGTTTCACCAATGTTGATTAGCACAAATGACATTCATCAGAATGTGAACGTGCCCCACTTCCTTCTAAACGTAGTTTTGAGTCTGTCAGGGTTTGCAACCAGAACCTAGTTATATCTAAAATATCCGTCTAATAGAGAAAAAATTTCAGACCTCGATAATACTGCAATAGTTTCTCCATGGATGGCACAGGGTACTTGTCTTTGTCCGAGGCGTTGTTGAGATTCTAGAAATCTACACATAGGCGGATCTCCCTAGACTTCTTCCTTACAGGGACCAAATTTGACACCCACGTTGAGTGTCACACTTTGTATATGATATGAGCATCCAACAATTTTCTCAACTCTTTCTATATGAGAGGCTCAAGCATTGGATGTACTTTCCTCAACTTTTGTTGCAATGGCTTGACCCCTTCCTTAATCGGTATCACATGGTGTATGATTTGCATGTCATATGTCTTGAGTTCATCGTACATTCACACGAAGACATCACAATACTGCTTGAATAAGTGGTTGAAGGCTTTTTTTCTCTTATGGTGTGCAATAAGTATCAAGATTGACATATTTTGGATCCTTCTCAGTTCCCAAATTGATCTTCTCGTGCGACAGAGTGGAACTGTGGGTCTTGGCATTGACAGGTCCTCGGAAGCGGTTTTGCAGGTCATACAACTTTTCCAATGATACCATAGACTTGGGGATGTGGTTTCCTTTATTGCATTGGCTGCATTCTGCAAAGCCCTTTCGTGCTCGTCCCCATCGATTGTTGCATCTTTGAATACATCAACGTTCACTGTAAAACAAATTATCTATTGGTTGTCATAAAAAATGCATAAATTAGTGATATTATCTGGGATAGAAGGTTTATAAAGAGTTTCAACAGAAAAATAATCTCTCAATCGTGACATCCTAGAAGCAACGTTTTCTAATGCATCCGCAACTGCATTATGCATTCTTGGAACATAAATAACATTAAAAGATTGGATATGTGAGATAAGACGCCATACATCTTGTTGATAACTTTTAAGATGAGGTGACACACAATGTATGGTGTTACGTACCTGTCACACGACAATTTCTGAGTCACCTACCACTTTGAGGATGGAAATGTTGAGGTCAATGGCCTTTTGCAAGCCCAAGATGAGTGCTTTGTACTCTGCAGTGTTTTTTGTGCACTCAAATTCCAAGCGGCTAGAGATCAAATGCTTCCTTTGCAGTGGGTCTATTAAAATGCAACCAACTCTAGAGCCCTCTTGCATTTTGGAACCATCGAAGTACATAGTCCAAACATCATATGTAGAGGGAATGTAAATTACACTAGTACTACTACAACTACTACTAATTATATAGATTCCATTATCGCAAGTTGGACAAGGAAGGAGATCCAACTGTGGTACTGGTGGATCTAGGGATGGCTGTGCAAGATAACACCCTAGTTGTGTTTCAAGAAAGTAATTCTGTGAAATCCATTTGTTCATTATGCCCATTCAAGGGAGTGACAGTGTGTTTCATATATCTCTCTGATTCTACCTGTATCTGATTATTTATGCCTCTGTATGGAAGCCATAAGTGTGACTAGTTTGTGGCAAAGTACCCTTGTAGCTTGCTAGACCAGTCTCTACTCAACAACACTCCATATGCTTTCAGAATGTCCACAATCACTATGTTGATACATTGGTGAACTCGTCTATCAGATGATGACATCTCTGAGTTCACCAATTTCTTGGACATGAGTCCTGTCCAGCTGAATAATCTGTGCATCTGTCTTTTCCCATTTAGCATTGATTTTCTTGGCAACAGATAATGGCATGACATTCATCGATGCACCAGAATCAACCAAGAAATTGTGTACATTGAAATTGAAGATTTCAAAAGTTAACAAGAACAGAGGGTAGAGTGTGTTCGCATCCATCGTAAGTGCATTAAGTATAGATTCGAGAGTACCAGGAGACTTACTAGATCCCTTGTCTGAAGAGGTAGTGTTACTTGTAGAGGTTTTCCCAAGTGCCCATAGAAGGATGTCCCGCTGGCTCATGATATTTTTTAGTTCAAACATGGAGATGTTCGCACAAACCTTCTTCATATCATCAACAATGTTATAATCCACAACAGGAAGACTGACCGAGATGTCCCTAGATGGAACTTGGTTTGTGGTTTCCAGAGTGATCGTTCGATCCTTACTGCTATCAGAAATACCTTTCATTGAGATTTCTTTCTAGGACTTGCTCTAAGTGTTCTGCACTGAGTTAGCTGGTGGGTTGATTTTTATTAACATATTTTCTTTGAATTTCTACTTCGACAACTCGATTGTGGTGGCCAACCCTTAGCTCCTTATGTTGTACCGATTGTTCTACTTCTGGGCTGGACTGTCACTCAATGGCTGGTTATCGACAATACTCTTTTAGGCTATGAGAATACAGTTAAACATGTTTATTGCATGCCCAACACTTGGAGCTTCATCAGCTGCAATAGCTTCTTCCTTTTCTTCAGCAGGCTGACTTTGCTCTTCAACCATGACCGAATCAACAAGATGAGTAGAAATCATGCTCATGGAATGATTCCATTATGGACACGTCCTTTCTGAATGATGTTCTTGATTAAACATGCAACATTGATCTGCGCCCATCTTCTTAATGTTCAATACAAAATTGGAACTCTGCACAAACTTTGCCGGTTGGTTACTGCCACAATTAGAAGTTGTAATCCTTCTGAATGGGTTAAACTTGGGAGGATTGATTCTTACAGTGGTCTCTCTTGTCCTCTGTTTGAGTTCTACCATTTCAATGGACAAAGATTTGACAAGATGAGTGAGGCTTTCAAGATCAGTTGGTTCATTCTCTTTAGCCCTACTCCCAGAGGCCTGAGACCTCTTACCCATGTCCTTGGAGTCTTTTGCTGGTTCATCATCTAAGATGACTCCAATAGTGCACAATTCCTTCTCGACAATGATAGCCTCTTTGTAATTTTCTATCAATGTATGTTTGATAGTTTACTTCACAAACTGTGCAATGCTTGCTGGCAAGGCAGAAGTGTAGTAATCTATGGTGATGGAGTCATGAGGTTTTGTGTTTTCCAGAAATTTGTTCAAGATGTGATTGAACCTCTGGTTGAAATATTTCACTTTTTCCTTTTTCTCCATCTTAAGATTACCCAACTCTTTCAATAACATGGCGGGGGTCTTGTCATCAACAAAATTTTCAAGGAAGATCTTCTTGAACCCCCTCCAATTTTGGATGGAGTTTGGAGGAAGGCTGTGATACCATACATTTGCTCTACAATCTAAGGTACATGGGAAAAGTCTACATGCAACATCATTATAACATACCTCAAGTGTTTGCATATGTAGGTAAAAGTTGTCTAGATGGTCTTCAACCTTTATTGTCTTATCAGGGTCATACTTTGTTCAAAGCTTCTCCGAATGCTTTGCCATCTTGTGCAGGACACCTAGAAGTGTGAGTGGGCCTTGAGTCATCCAATCCAGATTTTGGTCTGCCAAGTCTTCTTCTTCACTATCCTCCTCCTCTTTATTAGAATCTGATGGCTCTTCTTCCTCTTCTTCTTCTTCTCTGTCTATCCCATTGAAAGTTGCACCCAATAGTAGAATGTTTCCTCCGTTACCACTGTGAAAGGGTGGAGGCTCTTCTTCCTTTTCCACAGAGTCTACTAATTCTTCAAGAGTGGAAAGAACCACGTCTTCAATAGACGAAAATACTATCACCGTGGAGGTGGTCTTGTTCTTATTTGGAGAATATGGAACACTGATTCTCCTGGAATTAATCCAACATATTTTTCAAATTGACAGGTGATGGGGCGGATGGCCTGAATATGAGTGTATGGAATTTCACATTTAGGCTTGGGCTGATAAGAGTCATCAACTTCAGAAGCATGAGTAGGGGAGGTGGAATGAACGTTGCTTCCTTGAACAGAAGATGGGGTGATGGGGTCGGTGGGTCTATCAACCATAAAATACTGGCTGCCCTCCTTCTAGCACCAAAAATGTTGACGGTACTAGACCCACCAACATTCAGGGGATCTGCCTGATATGAAGTCCTAATTAGACATCACACTATTTGGAGTCGGAGTCCAATCTAGTTTAAAGGCTTGGTTGCCAAATCCTTAAAGTTTTTCCTTTCCTCTAGATGTCAACACAAGAGAGTGATGCAATGGTGTCTTCGAAAAGTAAGGGAGGTGTGCCTGGTGAGTGTGCAGTTGCAAATATTTCAAGGTTCTTCTACTGTAAAGGGGGGAGAAAAGTGAGCCAAGTGAGAGGCAATAATACCACCCAGGAAGAGACACACATGAACCAGAAGGATTCGTCTAAAATCCAATGGAATAGTCCATAGTGGATGCGACAGTCATTACGACCAACAAACAAGGAAGGATCTGTCTAGTATTTCGTGGAATAGTCCACAAGGATGGGACAGCAATAACAACCATTACAACACATTCTCAATAAGATAAGCACTAAAATAACTGAAATAGTTCAACTATATTAGTACCTGTGAAAGAAAACAGGAAATATAAACGTCCACAAAATAATCTTACAAACATTCATAGTCCATGCAAGAAGAACGTGATGGAAATAAAAGGTTTCTGTTATTAAGAAAAAGTTCCAAGACACATGTTTTCAATGTACATCACTAGCCCCAATAGTGGGACATTGGAGCCACTCCTTGCTCCTGAAGGAACTATCTGATCTCTCTAATGCCTTGCGAGAGGAACTAAGGTGAAAAGTCCTTTGCTCATACAATGAGGGGATATATAACCAAGGGGTGATGCTTCCCCCTTATAACTCTTTCACTACCCTCATGACTATTCAACTTCCTATGACTTCTCAAATTACATGACTCTTCATGAAACTACTGACATGGACTACTTGGTGATGTGGCAATGTCAAGTCACTGTTGCTGCTGAGTTTTGGATGTCTTCTTGGATGTGCTTTCTCTTCACCTCCGCATGGCTTGGTGATGCAAAGTCTTGAATGATCTTTAGTCTTGGATGGTATTTGAAAACTTGTGTCCCTTTTCTTCCTCTTGATTGATCCACTTGTGAGTTCAGCTGCAAGAGAATCTTTCAGCATGCTTCCCTCTTTCTTTTCCTTCTTCATCATCTTGCCATGACTTGATAGTGTACCTGTTCCTGCAATTCACTCATGACGGGACGAAATCAATCCAAAAACCCCCTAGTCTAAGATGATGCATTCTTATCCATGAAATGAGCTTGGGATAGGTCACAGACAGGGGAGAGGGGCCCAGTGACTATGCATTATGCAATTTCAACAAACAGGGGGAGAGCTTGGGCTCTGAGACTGTGAAATGCATAACTCAGGGAGGCTTGGAGTACAGAACTGCACAGTTTCTAGAGGTAGTGGGGTCCGGCTAAGGGAAAGGACACTGGAGGAAGCATCTACGTAGTTTTGGAGGCCAAGGGAGGCTAGGATTCTGCACATTGCGTAGTTCTAGAAAACAAGGAAAAGGCTTGAGGGTTGAATATGAAAAGTGCGTAGTTCAAGGCTGACTAGGAGACACAACAACGCAATTTTGGAGGTTAAGATCAAGATTTGGACTCAGGAATTGTGCAGAGAAGTAGTCCTGGAGGACAGGGACTGCACATTGCATAGTTCCAAGTAGCAGGGTCAGAGCCTAGAGGGTTGAGACTGTGTAGTGCGTAGTTTAGTAGGGGCCCGGTGAAGCTAAGTTTCCCGGTCGGGACGAAAATGGATAAGTGTGGGATGGGTGATGAAATGTGATGAAGCTTGAATGTGATCACAAACTTAGCATACTTTGATGACACAACAACATAGATCATCGGAACACATAAACAAAGCATTTCTCTCCGTGTGACTGCCTCATGAAAAGATACGACAAGTCTGACACTTAAGATAGGATTTAGGACGACTGTGACGACACTTGTGCGATAATGCTCAAGAATTTGTGTATTGATGTGACAAATGTTTACATGGTTGGGATAAGTCATATACACAAAGACCAACCTTCAAAACCATAAGAAAAGGCTTGCAAATGTTGTACGTCAGTCAAACATGCCAAAAGACGACAGTTAATCCAACATGCAAAAGGGACCAAAGAACTTCAAGAAAGCTCATGAAATGAACTCTAGTGTTTGCAACAATAATGGAAAGACCAAGGAAGGCTCCAAAATTTGAGTGTAAGCCAAAATTTTGGAGGGCGTTGCAATAGCTACAACAGGTAGTGAATAAAGTAGTAGGTTTGATAGTAGGACCCTGTGCATATGGCCTCTTGGAACTCTGGGGTACGCTGAGGTTGAGGAACAAGGCCTTTACTTCTAATCTCTATAGTGAATGTTTCTTCTACAATTTCATATTCTTTTGTTACATTCATTCCAGGTGCCATGGGACCATGGTTGTTTCTATATGGTTCTCAGTTGATTTCTCATCCACAATATCTGGAACTTGGTCATTTTCTTGATAAATTTGAGAACATCCCTCTAGAAATTTGTTTTCCATAATATTTATAACATTTATCCATTGTGGGAAAGTATTATTAGAGTGATTGGCTTGGTGATAATTAGAATAATTTTTTGATGCTACATCTACCAAATTAATATTTAGGTTTCTAAGTGGGGGTTCAATAGCCTAAGGAGAAGGAGTTCTCCTAAATAATGGTTTGAAAGGTCCCTAGTGGGATGTTCCCTGTCCTGCATTTATTTTCATATTGATTGTTTCATTAGGGATTTTTTTTATCATCCTTTGTGAATTATCCATATCAATCACTTCCCTTTCACTATTTTTAGAGGGTTTTTTGGTCTGGGGTTTTACTAGTAAAAGGCCTATTTGGGTTGTGTTGCTTCCTTCCTCCCTAATGCAGTTTAACTTTATTTACAACTTCTCATTTCAAATTATACCTTTTATTCTTCTTCAAAATTTGTAGCAAGAGTGTTTCTACCAACTCTCTTGACAAAAATAAAAATGGTGGTGGGTAGAGTATGGTCATATACTTTGACCTGCAATTTTTAAGAAGGTTCTTTTTTGTGTTAAAACTTATTCAAATATGTGGTAAAATGTTGTTTGAAATAATAAAGGATATATTTTATCGATTAATTACTTGGTGGTGGTTTCTTATTTGAAATTTTCTAGAAAGGCTTTTTCAAATTCGGCCTAATTTGTAATGGATCCAATAGGTAGATTAATGCATCATGTGGAAGTTGAGTTCTTGAAAGTGTAAGTGAACAAATTTAGGGAGTAACTTCTCCAAATTCTTGGGTATGTTATGAAGTGGACTAGATAATGCCAAAGCATCCCTATACAACCAAGGTTGATTACCATTATTATTTTTTCTCCATGTTCAAGATCTAGTTTTGTTTCTTCTACTTTTAGTTTTGAATAATCCTAGTTATCAGAGTGAACACTTTTAGGTGGGGTTGTGATAGGACTAGAAATGGTGTTAGGAATTAAAATGAAAGGTTAAGCAATTTCCTATAGGCCTAATTGCACTAAGTCTTTGACCATAGGCATTAAAAGTATGTTCAAATGTGGTTACTATGGACCTTATGATATTTCTTCTTCAAGGGAGAAATGGTGTCACTAGTAGTGCACCATTTTGCCTACCGTAAGCTCAAGTGGTTGAACAAAAGACATTAACATCCTTGTTAAATATTACATAGGGGACTATCTCAGAGGTGTAGTTTTTAGGTTAAACTTGAATCCGTGAAAGAGTTAAAGTTTTTAGGTCAAATTTGACTCTCGAGTGTCCTGTATTTTTGTGCCCATGGATTGCATGTAATGAAGCATTGTAAAAGATTTGGGATACTTCATTGTAATGTGTCAGGAAGGTGAGTTGTGAAGGCTCACTTACCCATTTGGATGGGTTTGTCCAAGGGGCTAATAGATCTTGTTAGCCTCCTATACCAATAGGTTTTCATTTCTCATGATTGACAGTGGAAGTGCCAAAAATGTTCACCTTCCATGCTACTAAGGTTCCATTTTTGTGAAAGAAGCAGACAGTTAAAAAATGTAAAGAGGGTATGCCTTAAAAGAAAAATCAAAGGGCAAGAAAAAGAGTTGGTCAAAGAAAAAATAAAAGAAATGAACCCCAAATGAAGACCATGAAAGTGGCTAGTCCAAATTGCCACTACTACTTTGATGGGTGGTCCAACAGCTCAAGCTGGGCCTCACCATGTTTTAAATTTCATGTTGTAGGCTAGAGAGGAAGTACCTGTTCAAACAGTTCAAGCTTGACAGATGACTAGGTGGATAGAGAAAGAAAGGAGCCCAACTGCTTAATCTGGGCCCTTGGAAGTCATAAGGGTAGACTTAGATAGGAGGGCAGCAAAAAGAAAAGAGAATTATCAGGGTTTGCAAGGCTAAGTGCACCCATCCAAAGGAAGAAAAAATGTTAGGCATATTAGGCAGGGTAGGCAGTTGAAGGTTGCAGAAAGCAAGATCTAAGCATATGACATGGGAAAAATCACAATGATGTCACCAGCAGGAGAAAGGCAATAGCAATGGCCTATTTGGCAGAACTACCAAATCATCACTAACTTCCCTCATTCCCTTCAAAAGTTTCTTACTAACATCCCCATGAGCACTGCAGGATCTGCCTGATCAGTCCTCCTTACACTCCTCATTTGTAAAAACTTCATGTCAGAAGTGACTTCTCTTTTTGAAAAGCAGCCACATTTCTTGTGTAAAAATTCTTTTCATTTTGATCTACTCCCTAACTAAGTTTGTTTCCCAAAAAACTTAGTATCTATCACTTCTCATTCACATTCCCCTCCAATACTAACTACTAACTCTATCTACACTAAATCCCCTATGTTCCCCTTTCCCTATTACTATAACACCATGGTGTATAAAACCCCAAACAATGTATAAATATCCCCCCTTTAGCATTATAGCTAAATAACACTTCTAAGGGAGACATTAGCCCACCAGGGGCTATAGTCAACCCTTGCTTTGGGATTACCCTAACCTCTGGTTAGAGTAATAACCTATACTAAACCCTCATTTACCCTTTTTCCGAAAAAATTCATAAAAAACCCCTTTCCCCCCTCTCAAACCTAGCATTCAAAGGTTTTTCTAAACCCAACAGATTAACCCGCATACGCCAAACCCACGAAAAACCCCCTAACCTAAAGTTTTAAACCCGAAATATTTTAACGAATATTTTATTCGCTGGCGGGTCCCCACCCAAACTTGCACGATGGGTCGGGGCGCCCGCCAGCCCTCGATCTCCCGCCTCCCTCAATCCAACGATGGGCGGGCGATTTCAGTTTTAAACCTGCCGCGGTTTAGCGTCCGGGGAGCGGGTGGTTTTGCTCCCGTACGCTGGACGCGTGGCAGCCGGCGGAGGTGTTCGGAGCCCCCCTCCCCGATACCGCCTTCTCCCAAAAGCGGTGCGGGGAGACCGCTTACCGCCTTCCCTCTTACCGCCTCCTCTGTCACGTCACCCCCACATCATCGTGACGTCATACCACCGGTCCCCGCCACCGCGCCTCGTGACCCTCCACATCATCTCGCGGCCCCCACATCCCGCCACCGTGTCCCGCCATGCTGGCCTCCAGCTCAGCATCCACGTCACCATCCGTACCCGGGCCCGCCATGACGTCATGCTGACGTCATCGGCGGAAAAGCGCCAATAACCCACATTTTCCAAAATTGTCGTTAAAAACGCGCAAAAGAGCCGTTTTATGTCATTTTCACTCGAAAAAGACACAGTCGCCGTTTTATTTGTTCACTGCGAAATTTGCCTCCAAGCCGCGAAATTCAAAGCTACAGACGCCGCAACTCACCAATTTAGCTGCATTGTTCATCCACTGTTCAACCCGGAGGCTCTCGGCATCGTTTATCCAGGTATTTGCCAGAATTCACCTGTTTTACCCGTGTTTATGCCATTTCTCTGCAATATTGTCCATTAAACACCTGGTAATTCCCAAATTAAAGATTGTCTCTTAGTCAATTCTGGACTAAAACAACCTGCATTGCCCCCTGCTCCAAAATTCGATGTTACAACAATAATTCGCGGCCTTAAATTTGCAAATTGACCTCCCAATCGCCCGACATTGTTCCCTTTTGCCAGGTACATACTTGAAGGACCAAATTTTACCAAATTATAATTATACCCCCTCCTCTGCAATTCATCCTCATTGATTCACAATCCCTGTGAATTCACCAGAGCAGAACAAAAGCGAGCCTGCTCAATCCACCTACTCCTCTTTGAAGAACATATCTATCATCTGCATTCAATTTGCCACTTGACTCCTAGAAAAGTTTGCAAGCTATTGCACTTACCTTGTTGCATTCAGAAGCTGCAATTTACAAACAACACCCAAAAGCTACACAATGGCTGCTCCAGCACCCACAGCTCTCAGTGTTTCCCCCATGAATCCACCAAATAAAGAGCTTGAGTCCCTGCCTCTTGCTGACAGGGATTACCTCATTCAAGACTTTGTGGGTGACAGGAACCATTTGCAGACCTTCCGGGAATTGAGAGATAACTATTTGAACAATAATGATACATATGGGATATGGGAATCTAATCTGCCTTATTACTTCCTCCCATCTGTCAACTTTTTTCCAGAGATTATCCGCCTATGTGTTGAAAATTATGATCCAAGTCACAGAGCTGTCAAGTCTCCATCTGGGAGCATCCTCTTCCACATTAATGCTGAGTCCATCAACCAGATGCTCAACTTCAAACAAACTCAGCTGCTGCATCCCTTCTCCATGAATTATCTGCTGGATACAGGTGCCAAGTTTTCCACTGATGACATTCAGAAGATCACCAAGATATTTATGAGAGCTGACTGCCAGCCCACAGGGCCTCCTCCTTTCTTGTATGTCCATTTTACTGATGTAGGCAAACTTCTGCTGGACATGATTGCATATGTGTTGGGCTATAAAACCAGTGAGTATGTTGATGAGACTGTGCTGGTGTTTTTAGCTGCTTATAGCCCAGGCCAACCCCCTGCCTACAAATATAATTTTGCCAAATTCATAGCCAACAAGATACATGACCAGCTGTTCAAAGTAGACAGGGAGGGCATATTCAAATACTCATCATACATCTACCATTTGTTCATGTATTACCAATCCGAGGCCTTTCAATGCCCCATCAAAAAGCTAGATTCTAAGGGGGAAAGAAGGTCTGTCATCTTCTGGACATCAGTTTATCACCAAGTCCAAGATTCACCATACTCATACTGTGAATTTATTGATGAGTTTGTCTACCCAGTCTCTTGCTTATTAATGAGGTCCCCTCCCCCCAGAGTCTCATTTGAAATCCAGAAAACTCTGCAGCTGTCCAAAAATTATAAAATAGGTGATTGGTACCTATATCAAGATCATACAGTCATCAGAATTTATGGCTGTGAGCTCTGTCCATACAGGCTCCCAAAATATGTACCAATGAGACTGTTTTCCTTGGAGTACTATAGGCAGCTCATTCACTCTAACCTCACCCACTTTCATAGTGCTAAAAAGAAAGCCCATCTCAAGTTTAAGCACCACCTGGGCCCCTTCATCATGAACAAAAAAGAGGGATGGCAAGATGCTGAGCAAATCCTCAAAGACAAGTACAAGCTATCAAAAAGCTTCCGGTGGGTCCCTTATGACCCTGAAGGCTTCATCTGTGCTAGAAGGGTCAAGTACAGGCTGCTAGGCTATGAGCACTGTAAATTTCCACATATTGAGCAGTATGCCAATCAGCAAGAATGGTTGCAAGATACATTAATTGAGAAACTAACTGAAGAAGAAATAATGCAAAAGAATGTCAAGGATTTGGAAAAAACTCTTGACTTAGATTCTGTGTAGTAGGTAATCTTCAAGCAACCACATCCAGTGGGAGAAGGGACTTCAGCTACAACAACTGCACCAGCCACCCAGGCGCCATCTACAGCAGCATCAGGCACGGATAAGGGTAAAGGAATAATGGGTGCTGAAGAAGAAACAGTAAAAGAACAGCCTGCCTCCTCAATTGGGCAGCAACAAGAGCAGACCCCTCCACTGCAAACAGAACCACCAACAGCACCTATATTGCAGACTCCTGCGCATGAGGAGAGAGGCAAGAAGAGACACAGAGAAGAGTCCACTCCTGCTAGTGGATCCTCCCAGCAGCCTGAGGCCAAGAGGAAAAAGGTTGACTCCCCGATCATAGAAGAAATAAGTGAAGAAGTCCTTGAGAGCCCAAGGAAAGAAGGGGAAGACAGTCAGCAAACGGGCACAAGCTCTTTCCAACAAGAGCAAGGATTACAGCTTGGCATGGAGGTGTCATCCTCCTCTCAACAGAGCAAGAAGCCTTCAAGCACCAAGGCTTCCTTCAAAGAAATAAAAGCACAAAATGAGCTGTTAAGAATAGAGGTGTATAAGCAATTCCTCCAAGCGACACCAGCCAAGCAAGAGAGGTTGATGTCAGTGTATGACATATAAGAGGAGAAGATGATCCTCAGTCACTTCAAACCCAAGGTACCGCAGCCTAAATCAGCTGCAGATTTTGTAAGAACAAGGGTGGAGGTCATGGCAAAGGACATTCACCCCATGGACCAAATAGAGCTGCACAAACAAACGGGGGAAATGGTCTATGCTACCTTGGTAGAGAGGGCCACAATGGCCCATGAACTGAAAGAATCACTGAAGAATACCAACATTCAGTTGGATTTTGAGAGAATGTCCTCCATGGCCAAGGACAACAGGATCAAATCACTAGAGGACATCATCATAGACCTAGGACATGATCCTAAGGACCCAAAGGGCGTGAGGGCCCTCATGAAAAAGAAGGATGATGATCTTAATGCATTGAAGAAAAGGCTGAAACTGCTGCCCACCGAGCACCCCCAAACAACAGAATTGCAGAAGGAAAAGGAGGCTGATGAGCAACTTGATCTAATCATGCAGCTCAATCAAAAGGTCATTGATCTGGAGAAGGAGCTAGAAGGGGCACTACAAAATAAACAGGGAGAATCCACATCCCAACCTCCTCCAACTACCTCAACCACTGCCACCACTACAGAGGCAGCGGTAGCCCCTGCAGCAGTAGCCCCTGCAACTACAACAACAACAACAGAAGCAGCAGCAGCAACAACCACAGCTCCTGAGTCCAGCTTGAACATGGAAGATTTGACAAAGGCTATCAAAGAGATGGAGCTCCAAGCTACTGAGATCAAGGAGGCCAAGGAAAAATTAGCAGAACTAGAGGCCAAATATGACAAGTCAAAGATGACTGTAGCAGAGCAGTCTAGAGAAATTAAGGCCCTCAAAGACAAAATAAAGGCCTTAGAAAAGGAGCTCAAACTGGAAAATGCTCTAGCAGAAATAAAGAGAATTTTGTGGGCCCGGATTGACCAATCCATTACTAGACAATGGAAGTCAATCAAGACTGTGCATGAACAAATGGATTTGATTGGCCAAGCACACATTGAGATTCAGAAGGCCAGAACAGTACTGGGGAACAGGCCTGAGCAGGCCAATAGAATGATAAATTTTCTGAACAATCAGACTAAGGAGGAACTAGCAGCCATCAACATTGTTAACAGAACAGAGGCTGTCCTTACAGCTAAAAAGGTGCTAACTCTCAGGAATTTTGTACAGACTGTAGAGAGAAAATGCCATGAAATACAGGCTGAGGTAGATGAGTACAAGCTCAAAATAGGAGCACTGCAAGGAAAGGGATTACCCAGCCTACTAACTAGCACAGGAAGATTGCTCCCTCGTGAGCAATATGCCACCAGAATGTCAACTTTTATTGAAAATCAAATCACTGCATCTGCCAACACTTCTGAGGAAATGGGGCCACCAACAGGGTAGAGCCTATATGATAAACTTGAAAATCTGTTTTTCATAGAACATGAAGTCAATCACCTTTTTGAGGTTCCTCCAAATTTTTATAGATATACGGAGGCAGATGAAACTTTGGTGAAAATTCGAAGGCACCAGCTGCCCAAAGAGGATTGGTGGCAGGCAATGCTGCAAATTTTGCCTCAGTGATCTCAGTTGATCAATCCTAGTCAGCTTCCACCCAACCAAAAGCAAAAATCAAAATAAAGACAGCATACAAGGCAACCGAAAAGGGTGACTCAGCAAAAGACAACGACATCAAGCCAAAAGACAGGAAATGCGCAAATTTTGGGCAGCGCATCTTCAGCCGACTCCAACGGTCACAAAGTCAACATTCTCTGACCATTTTGGACAGCTGATACATTTGGGAGTTACTACAGCATTTACTTTCTCAACTACAATGCTCCAGGAGTTGGCACGATATTAATGAGCCATTAACTCATTAGCTAGATATTTTCTCATGTAAATTTTGTATATATGCCTCCCCTGGCAACGTATTAGGGGTTGGTGATTTTCACTCTAAGGCAAATGTATTGTATACTTTCAGATAATCTAATGCAAGAGGTTGGAAAAGCTCAGTGATTTCTTGGATGTTTGATGTCTTGATGATGCTCTGCGTGCTGTTGCAGAATTCCTGTGCTGTCTAATGGAACAATAAGTTTTCTCAATCTATGTTTTATCTTCTTATGTTTGTTTGAATCATACACATGCTTCACTAATCTAACAATAGAGAAAAAGAATAGTACAGGAAATGTTTAATTACACCTTGTGCTCAATCTCTGTTGCTGAAAATGTTTTCTTCAGAATTAATAATGAACATGAATTCTTAGTTGCTCATGTTTACATCAATTCTATAAATATGAATGTTATATAGGAATTCTTCAGTGCTCCTAGATAATATTCCCACTGTTCTCCATATCAGATTACTGAAAGATCCTTAATTGCCTTTCATGCCCTGATTACATCACACCCAATCACAGATTTAAAGAATTGTTTCTTAGACACTTATCTGGCTCTGCAGCATCACTGTTGTATCAACACAGACATATCAAGCAAATTAAGCATCACTGACTCCATGCCCAATGGCCTAGAGCACCCTGATAAACATATATCTATCTTGACTGAAGTCATCATCCAGCAAAATTCAAAACAAAACCTTGAGCATCATAACTAGCCTAAAATATTATACAAACAAAGTTAAATCATAAAGAGAGAGCCCTCTCTGGTCATAGGTAGGCTAGAACTTGTGACCCAAAGATTGGTTAGTGGTTACCTCGGCCGTATTCCCTTGGGAGTCAAAGGGAACAACCTGAGTGATAACAGATCTCTTAGTTTATTTTTCCCCTTTTTGAAGTTTTCTAGGGTAAATAACGTGTGCATTATTTATGTTTTGTTGTTATTATTGATTAATTTATCTCTCTTAGTAAATTTTATTTTGATATCAGAGCCCCATTGGCCTGGAATATATAGCGAGAGTGGCCTGGGAATATCACTGATAATGGACTCACTAATAATTATTTGATTATGAGATGTAGTTTTAGACGTTAGAATAGAACCAACGAAGTGGAGATCAAGAGCCATATTCCCATGGGTAGTAAGAGAGGGTGCCCTAGCTCACTTGGTATAATTTGGAAGATTTAGAAAAGTCCTTTCTATAACAATTAAAATACCAAATGATGAAGAACAAAAATGTCAACAATTCTTCGCATGGCCCTCCATGGAGGTTGGTGGCATGCTTTGGGAACTCCATGGAGAATGGCCAAGAGAGTTGGAAAAACATCAAATTCCAAGACTCAAACCCTTGATGAGATGCTCCAAAATGGCTTATGATTGTTTTTTTGGTTCAAAAATGGCTATCAAGGGATTCAATTAGGGGGGCTACAACGCCACGTAAGAACCATACACCAGGATCTCACACATCACAGGCATGAAATCCATGTCTTCACCTAATTCCTAAAGGATAAAAGATAAAATCTTGATGGAGGATGAATTTAGGGGCCTTTTCTTACATTTCTCAAACCCTATTCTGCCCAAGAACCCTACAAACAGAGCTTTTGTTCCAAGGCATGGATTTTTCAAGGAGACAATGGTGTATTTGGATTTTTTTTGGAAGACCATTCAAGGTTTACATAGGACACCACATAGGTGGATAATCATTATTGTCACACAAGGGTGGAAAAGGAAAAGAACACTCAAGGTTGATTGAATTCGTGGTAGTGCTTATTGATTTATGTGGTAGATATTGTGAGAAATCAAGTCCATCAAGATGTTATTTAAATGGGCATCTAATAATTGAAATTACTATATACACAAGGTTTAGAGTTGTGGTGAATAAAAATATATTGATGGCAGTTTTAGAACATGTCATGGATGTTTCAACGATTATATTAAAATCCTTTTGTTGTTGAATGAGATATATGAAGGAAAATATATGTCTGTCCAAGTAGCCAGAATGTTTAGGATGGGGCTATCACATTAGGCATTAGTGGACTGTGCCCTTGGTGTATGTGGGACGCCTTCAATGCTATTTATGATGCATGCAAACTATGTTCTAATTTGGTATGATAGGTGAAGTAATATGTGAAGTGTGTTTCTTAGCTGATTTGGAAAGGAAAGTTGGTATGGTTGGAAGCCTCACAAGATTGTTGATATGCTTAGATCTGATTGTGGCAAAAAAGTGTTGGATAATAGATAAATGCTCTCAAATCATGCTATGGAGAGCCACGATGATGGTGATGCTAAGGGAATGGTCAAGTAGTGGTGAGAGAATCCTAGAAGAGAGAATAACAACAATAAATTAAAAAGAAAAAAATTATAATGGATTTAAAAATATTTAATTGAATGTAAATGAGCATACAATTGTAAGAACTAGTTAGGCATGTGTACCCTTTGTAAATTATCTTTAAAGTTTGGAGATAGATCTAGGTGATTGGGGGGGACACTACAAGGAAATGACCCTCTAGGAGAGGTTTTTTGCGGAAGCCCTATAAAAATAGCCCAAAATTTTATTTATAGCGTAGGTCACTAGTGGAGTTGGGTGGGTGGATGTTTTAGCAAATGTTTTTTAACGATGAGTCTATAGTACATTAATGCACTGATGCATTACTATGCCTATATGCATCGGTGCTTAATAACATATGGTTCACCATGGAAGAGTTATTATATATATATATATATATATATATATATATATAGATATATATATATATATAGATATATATATAATGATGGTGCGATAAGTACCTAATGATGGTGCGCTAAGTACGTAATGTGAACCGATGCATATGCTACTTGATAACACTGAAACAAGGTTAAATTTAAATAAATGTCGGTTATAAAAATCATTTTTCCTATTTCGGTGCTATACTCTCACGACGCCCCAATGCTAAACCCGTATAAGAACTCCTCGAATAAACAATATGATGCATTGTTGTGGGGTTTTTAATTTAAAAATAGTGGTGCGCTGATTATATTATATCCACCAATGCCATTAATTGAACTGAAGGCCCTAATGCTTAATATGGTGCATCGTTGCAGGTTATTTTTTATACAGATAAAAATAATGGCACACTACATGTATAAGGTGCACTGATGTGTATACTATTCGAGAACACTGGGCAAGGGTTAAATTTAAAAAAAATGCCGGTCATAAAATTTATTTTCACCATTTCGCTGCTATACTCACATAAAGCATCAATGCTTTCCTTTTTTATGAAAGCCCTGGTGAGTAAAAACATGGTGCACCAGGGCAAGATTTTTAATTTAAAAAAACATCGGTGCACTACTCATATAATAAGCACTGGTGCCATCAATAGAATTGTATGTCCTGGTGCTTAATATACAATTGTCCACCATTCGAGGGTTATTTTTTTTAAATAAAAAATAATGGTGTGTTAAGTAACTTTGGAGCACCGGTGCGTATTCTACTCGATAACATCAGACTAGTGTAAATTTTAAAAAATGTCGGTCATAAAATTGATTTTCACCATTCCGGTGCTATAATCACACGAAGCCCTGGTACGTTGACCTTTTCGTAACGCCTCGATACATATACAACATGGTGCACTGTTGCAGGGTTTTTAATATAAAAATAGCGGTGCGCCAGGTGAAACCAGATATCTGGTGCGTATAGTACTTGATATCACTGAGAAAAGGTTAAATTTAAAAAATGTTGCTCATAAAATTCATTTTCACCATTTCGGTGCTATACTCGCACGAAACATCGGTGCTATTCTTGTTTTGACATGCCCCAATGCATAAATAAAGTGGTGCACCATGGTAGGGTTTTTAATTTAAAAAATTGTGGTGTGCTTTGTAATTACTCTGCATTGATGCGTTGGTTACTCAAGCACACCAGAACAGGGTTAAATAAAAAAATTACTATCTGTAAAATTCATTTTTACCATTTGTAGTGTCGTAGAGCTCTCAAACACCAGTGCAACCTTTGCCTTTGTGAAGCGCCCAACCATTAATGCTTCCCTTTCTTGCCATCCTTTTGTCTGTTGTTGACAACATGCCTTTCAAATTTTCCAAACAATGGTAAAATTTGTTTTTTTTTTTTTTTCATTTACATGGCAAACATGCCTCCGCGACGAGCAAATATCTAGGTAATGTCTATGTTTCTCCCTAACTTAAGTTTTTAGCAGAGTAGAATTGAAAATTAAGTTAAAAAATGCATTGTTTTTTATTTTTTTCTTCACGATGTGATCGAGAAGTTCAACTCGCACCGTTCACAGTGCACCCTATAAATTTACAGGGTGCATCGCAAGTTAGTGCATAACGTTAACACACCGCTAGTGGTTTAATGCATTTGGTAAATGGAAATGCACCGGGCCGTGAAGTTCCATGATGCACCACTTTAAAATTTATAATTTTTACGATGGTACGTCTAGTAAAAGTAATTTCCCAGTGCATTTATTTTTGCCAAACACACAGAATACTATTAAAAAACTACAACTCAGTGCCTTCGTTAACTTGAACGTTTCGATGCGGTGCGTCGACCTAAAATTAACGCAATGGTGTGAAATGTTATGTCGACGTAGAACATTGAAAAAAAAAAAAAACTAATGTTCTGTATGTATGTAAACTGAAAGCGGTTGTCAAGTTGATGTGCACACTGTTTTCAGTGCATTCCTATTTTTTTGGCACACCTTCCTAATTTTTTGAAGCATCGAGGTTGTTTTTTTTAACTGAAAGTTATATGTCCATATCTATAAACACATTTTCCATTTAATAAAAATAAATTTTGTTTTATGTATGGCACTGATTTATTTTATCTGTCAATCATGTAGAGACGTCAGAGGACAAAGGAGCAATAATAGTAAGAGAAAAGAGTTGAACAATATAATATGGTACGAGGGTGGGAGGCACGAGAGAGGGAGAGGGATTTAAACCCTTTCCCTATTACCGCAGCGACCCAAGTTATCTTGAGGAATCTAGGCCTCCTCAAGTAATATGAGGAGGGTACATCCCTGAAGGGGACTCCGGGTTGTTGGCACAACTGATTCATTGGTGGGATTTCCACGAACAAGCTTTCCGTGTCAATCTTGACATGTGGTTTCAACCCACTGAGGAAGACATTTATTTTATCATTGTCATATCTAGGAGAGGGGAGGATCTTCCACAGTTCCTTGATGTTCCCCATGGTGTTTCAAAAAAGAGTCAGCTTATCTACTCTCAAAGATATGTTAGGGATCGTGTAGTTTATCTAGCAGATTTTCAGGTGTTTGGTGGACAACTATGGATTGCTTCTTTTGATGTAGAGGAGGTTAGGTGACTCTCACTATTAATGAGTACCATTGCACACTATACTAGTGATGGGCAACACATTAGTTGCCCTCTTTTGTTTTATGTTCATTATTTGGTGCAGAGGCCACGATGTATCAAAGTGTCTGCCATTTTTTACGACAACTTTGTATAACTTTAAATAGATGTTGTGCTAATAATGATATATGGGAGGGAAAACTTCCGTTTTGCTTTAGAGCTGTTTTATTTATTTTTTGAGATGTTTTCAGAGACAAGGCCTACTTTTGATTGTTGCCCTCCTAGGTCAATAACTGAGGTGCGGATGTGCATGTGAGGTGAGATGATGCCCAAGAGGGGCCAATCAGAGTATTCAACCAGTTTTTCTGCCAATGCACTGGGGCTACTAGTTAGTGAGGTTGACCACATGTTTGTCTTGGTGCCGTGTCCTTACACAGGGATGGATCGGTGACAGTGTCCCAACATCCTCTTCACACAGGATGAGCCAACAAATTATAAAGGTAATATTAGTGTTTTCTTTAAATTAATCTAGTTTCATTTTATTGTCTTAATTAATTATAATAACATTTATTCCAGCACATTCTTTAACTTGTTTTATTAATTTGTTTAATGAAATTGTCTAATTATTGTTGTGTACTATATATTTTGTAGACATCAACACATTTATTGGGGACGTGACTCCTCCCCCACTGGATGTAGATGCGGAGATGGCCGAGGCTGGGAAAGGTGAGGGACGTCCTGATCTGATGCAGATACACACAGGAATTCGATTGTGCCATAGGTATGATATTGGATTCATGATGGAGTTGGGTGACCGATTATCTAGAATTTTGGTTGAGGCAGGAGTCTGCCCTGCGACGAATCAAGTCATTAGGGAAAATCCTAAGATCATGGAGATTTGGATAGACTTGCCGCGTGATATGATGAGTCTTATGCGTCATATCGTCAGAGCTACCAGGTTTATATTGATGGTAAGGAGGGATGGAAGCCATGCAATAGATACACAATCTTCACCTAGTACTACCCCATCATATCATGATGATCAAGGTGGTGATCCTTTTGGTAGTACTCCACCTCCTCGGGATGGCCATGCATCATATACATAATCTTCACCCATACGTACTAACACATTGGATGATGATCAATGTGTTGGTGATCCTTTTGGTAGTACTTGACCACCTCCTCCTCATTCACCTCATGATCACCCATTGCATCATGTTTCTTCTCAGAGAGTAGACTAACCACCTCCTCCTCCACCTCATAGTTTGACTCTTGAATATAAGGTAGTTGACCATCCATCGTCTCCTGCTATAGACCAGGCTGCCACTACTACTGTTGTATCAAATATTTTATAACAATTATTTAGCTTGTTTATATATATATATATATATATATATATATATATATATATATATATATATATATATATATATATATATATATCTATATATATGGTGCATTTTTTCTGTTCATGTTGATGTACTTAATTTATATGTTGGTGTTGATGTGTATATTGTTAGGTCATGTTAGATATGTTTATTTAATGTGCTTGCAAATAGATGTGTATGTTATAACAATTATTTAAAAATATGAGATGTATATTTGAGGATGTGTGTGGCGATGATGTTAGACAATGCTTGTGTTTTGTTAGATGTGAGCACAATGATGATGCCCTGTTGGATTATTAGATTTGTGTGCTAGGTGATGATGTTTATATGTGTATATAATTGGATGATGTTAGTGAATTTGAATGTGTATGTTAGATGATGTTTATGACTGTTAGATGGTTATCATCATGATGTTTATTTTTATGAAATGATATTTATTATAGATTATGTATTGGTGAACTTCTATCAAAATTTTATATGTGAAATTACATGCAAAACAACTTACTTCAAATAAAAAATGCAAAGATATTTTTATAAATTACAAAGTTTAATATGGTTGAAACTATAATTATATAATTACCATAAATATTTTTCTATTGCATATATAGTTTATACATATTCATTCTAACTAAATTCTTATTCAAACAAGGGTTGTGAGCAACATAGTCCCTGCCTATAGAAACCATATAAATAACAAAAAAGCATTTATAAAACATGTCTAAAAAATAGTCACTACAAAATAAAATCAATTTTATACACAATTAAATTGTACAAACCTCTAAAAAAAACTACCTTTCTACTCATAGTGAAGTGTAGAAATCAGAAAGTTGTGACCTATACTTATAATACAAGAGTTAGACAATATTTAATTAATCTTTGCAATTAATTTTCAAAACTTATGTTGCAACATGTACTCATTAAATAAAAATTCCAAAATATTTACAATATAATTAAAATATATAATTGATTGGTTTATAAAATCAACTATAATTAAAAATATTTGCTCATAAAATATTGAATTATAAAAATAACATTACAATTAATTTGATTTTATAAATTTAATAAATTAAAGTTTATTTATTAATAATAATTATGAATGAAGCATCATTAAAAAATATATTTATTAATTATTATTTAAAATATAATTTTTGAATTAATATGTATTTTTAAATTATAATTATATATATATTTTTAAATTTCTAATGTTTAAATTCATAAATATGAAAATGCAATCAATAAACTGTTATAAATAATATTTATTTAAAAAATATAAAAATAATCTTTTAAGTTTATTCATAAAATTCATTCCATTCTTAAATTTAAAAAACTTAAGTGAGAATATTTTATAATTAATTTAGATTTAATATAACTTAAAAAGTTCTATTTTAATAAAATTTAATTTGTACTCAAATTATGAGAGTTCCAAGCAATTTAAATTTAATATTTATAGCAACTCTTACAAATTTAAATTTAATATCTTACCACTTTAAATTTAATATGCTACCAATTATATAAAAGCCAACAAGAAGAATAAAAAACAATATAATTAGCTTGAGATAATGTTAGATGTGATCACGATGATGTTGCCCTGTTAAATTATTAGATTTGTGTTTTAGCTAATGAGGTTTATATGTGCTAGAGATGTATATAATTAGACGATGTTGGTGAATTTGAATGTGTATTTTAGATTATGTTTATGTTTGTTAGATAGTTATCATCATGTTGTTTAGTTTTATGAAATGATATATTTTTATTATAAATTATAGTTGGTGAACTTATATCAAAACTTTATATATGAAATTACATGAAAAAAATACTTACTTTAAATAAAAAATGCAAAGATGTTTTTGTAAATTACAAAGTTTGATATGGTTGAAACTATAATTGTAAAATTACCATAAATATTTTTCTATTGTATACATAGTTCATACATATTCATTCTAACAAAATTCCTTTTAAAAAACAATTACATATGAATAAATATCATTTTCCATTGTACTATTTACTCTTTTTGAATAGACCCTTCTACCTTAAAAATTGTTATTATAAAAAAATTATGATCGCCAATCATAAACATTCTATTCGCCCTAAAATTTTATGGATGCAAATCTTCCTATATTTGTTGTTTTTGTTATTATTTCGTAAGTTGATTGCTATCAAAATTTTAAATTACTTCATTAATTGTGGCTTTAGTCAACATTGGAAGCATAATTTAAATATTTACAAAAGAGATGATAAAAGTATGTAAACTAACAAACAACTAAGTTGAAAACCAAATTATCACAAAATCCAAATTAAACTTATCACAAACTTAAAATTAAACAAATATGTTAAAATTTTAATTTTTAAATTATAAATTACACAATTGGAAATACTTAGTTTTAAGTGTAAAAACATTTCCATTGGAAAAAAAGTGTAAAAACGTTTGTGAATCTTACCAATTATATAAAATTCCAAGAAGACGAATAAAAAACAATATAATTAGTGAAATAAAGAAAACAAAAACATACAACAATAGTATAAATGATGAAATAACAAAAGTACATATCACTCTCCGTTGTCATCACCCTGATTATCTTCCTTGCTTGGTATGATAACACTGTTTTTCTCAAAAATATGTTTTTGATCTAGGGTCATGTCTTAATATGAACCACCAATCCCTATCCAACACATATGGGTAAAAAACACCTGGTTGTAGTGTTTGGGGAAAACATAAGGCTCCCTAGCTTCATGCCACATATTTCTAGAGTTGATAGATATCAACCCACTATCACAATCTTCCTTTACATTATTCCAATCAAAGGTGTCCCACCACTTGCACCTAAAAATAACACATTGGAACGAAGAAAAGTCCACTTTATTGATCTCTTATATCTTTCCGACATAACCTAACGTCCCCTGTATTAGATTTTGATCATGGTGGCTAGCATGACTAGATTGGTCAAACTTGAATTCCACTCCACAGTCTTGTGTCATGCATCCATCATCGATATCCTCCGTGTGAAAATGATGTCCATATGCCCACATAGATGGGAACAAATGCACCTATAAAAAAAATGAAAAAATCACAGTGTCATGTGTCTAATAACCCGAACATAATTAAAATATAAAATATAGATGTTACAATTCAAAGGTGCATTATGAAGTTAAAAATGTATAGAAAGAGATTATTACCGAGTTGTTGCACCCAATCCCTATGTTTAGCGCATCCTCTTCAACACATGGGTAACGACCAGATGCACCATATTTCTCTCTGACTTGGTCAACAACCCAACTGTTGGGGCATATCATTGGCATATTTTCTTTTAAATGATCAAGATAAGGCATGCTTCTACCATTCAACCATCTAAATTCTTTCCTGTCATTGCCCCATTTTCTCCTCTTTTGTTCATACAATGTGACCCATGGCTGTGTCACTTTCCAATTGTAAAGAATGAATTCGTTGATAGCTTCAACTTTTGAATTCGTTGATGAAATCAAACAAATATATATAATACGTATGATATCAAGATATATATCATGAAGTCCAGTGTGAATAGTTACTGTGTAGGAATTTGACAAATGATTAGTCGCTTACTCTTTATCACATGCCTTTTCCCATTCGTTTTAAGAAGCTCCACTTCTCTTTTGTATTCACCCCTTTCATCATCCCAAATAAACACACCTGGTGTGTTGTTGATCTGCTTGATGTACTCACTGGCATAGTAGAAAGACTCATATGATATGTACCCCTCTGCCATATACCCCTCGGGTTTCTCCCTTTGAAACAAAACCTTTCAATTTCTTCATGTACCTCTCTAAGAATAACATCCAACAAAAAGAAACCACCCCAACTAATTCAACCTCATCTATTAGGTGAATTAGAAGATGAACCTACAAGTCTATGAAACTCTTCGACAGTTCATTCTCGAACATATAAACAATCTCAACTATCTCTTGATGCCACTATGGAATGCTAGCCATATGAATCTCCTTTTATGTGATCCAACGTACAAATAAAAATAATTTAGATATGGCACATTGTAGGACTTGGGGAAGTCATGGTTCACACAACCATGCATGAGCAAAGGATAACGACACTGCGAAGTAAACACATACAAAAATTAAATATATTTTATCCCATAGCGTAAAAATAATAACAAATAATAAAATCATGTTTTTGACATACATACTATTAGAAGGTTCAGATGGTCATGCGATTTCAATCCCAACAAATGGTCTTCCATAGTGAAGCAACGTCGTAGTGAAGACCCATATAAAGAAGGCACCCTCACACCCATTATAAATTTCTTTGCCAAATAAATATCATCTTTCTTTAAAATCCTTGGGACATCAACTTCTTTGAAAGACCAAGAGGGACTAACCTCTACTCTACTTTCTTGTCTGGGCCAATGTTTCTTTTTAGTTTTTTAAGAAATAAGATCTCTTCTAACAACCAATGTGTCATTTTCTTTCGATGACATGTGCCTCCATAAATAAGATGAAACATTTTTAAATATATGCATTGGATTTAGTAAGTGGGCAATCTTAAGATGCTCCGAATATGGGAGCTAATAAAAGACAAATTTCCTTTTCATTCCAATGGAAAATTTCTCAGCATAGGTGTCAAACAATTCTGGATCATCGAACATAGGCTCCCCATTGAATCGAACATTTCTATAATCTCCTTCTCTCTTTCATATGCTCTAAGCCATTCAATTGGTGTCATTATTGCATGCCTTTGGGTTCTCTTTGGTTTACCATTGAAAGCGGATGTTGCTCTTCTGTAAGGGTGTTCTTCTGAGAGGAATACCCTGGAGCAGTCATACATTGGATTTCATAGGTGGTTGGACCACCTAGCCTTCAGAGAAGGTCCACAACATTTACATCCATGATACCCTTTTGTTACAAGACTTGCAAAATTATTATATACATAACACATTAGGGATCATGAAGATCAGAACAATTAAATCGAATTAAATTAATATGCAAAACAATATTGTTACATATGTAAACAAATCAATAACCATGTAATTTACCAGAGAAAACTCCTAAGCCTAGATAATCATGTGTTTTGTAATAAAATATGACATACAATGCAAAACTCCTCTCTATTGCAATGGGTCTTGATACATCATATACATGTATCCCTTCCCATAATTCCTTCAATTCATCTACAAATGGTTGTAAGTAGAAATCCATATTCTTCATTTGTCTTCTACCAGGGACTATGAGAGCCAACATAAGATGTTCATTCTTCACAGACAACCATGGGGGGATATTGTTATTGATCACTACTATAGGCCAAATAGAATAGTTGGTGTTTTGGAGGGAATATGGGTTGAGGCCATCCAGGGCTATGCTAAGTTGTAGACTTTTCACATCATCCTTGAATTTGTCGGGCCATGTATCCTCTATATGATTCATGGCTATCAAATTTGTTGGGATTCACATACTTGACTCACTTCTATTTGAGGCATGCCATCCCTACAACATAGCTAATTATTTGCAACGAAAGAGCCTTTGAATCCTTAGGATTACAACCATGTGCCTCAATATATTATGAGGAGGACCATGTGATTTACCCCCTTTTGTAACATATTCTCCTCTATATAGAATACAATCATTCAGACATGCATGATATGATATGTATTCAACACCCAACATTTTCAACAACTTCTTTCCCTCATCACAACTACCATCCAAGACATTATTAGTCGAAAGAACCTTATCTTTGAATAACCCGCAGTTGGTGTGCAACATACATGTAAATGCCAATATTTAATGTTCATAAAATTGACCATTTTAATGTTGATTGTGTGACAAGATTTCTCAAAATATAAGGGACTTGATAATGTTCAATTACCTCAATATTTATGAGAAACATGCTTTCGACATGCCAAATGTTTCTTTCAAGTTATATAGTAACATCATTGTCCCCAACTCGGTAGACTTTAACTGACCGTCGGGTCCAAAGAGAGGGGTGGTGGAAGCATATTTCAGTATTTCGAAAAAGGTATCTGTGATATGAGCATCATCCCCTAACTCATTGTTCTAGAATGCATCTAACAACATTATCTCCATGGAAATCATATCCCATAAGTAATCATCCATAACAACCTATGTTAGGAAAAATACTGTGGGGGGGGGGGTGGGGTGAATCAATATTGTAAAATCACTTTAAATGTTCATTTTCTTGTTTTGAATTGTGTATGCTACTATTCTTTATGCAACCAAAGTATCTACGCAACTTTAGTTAAAGCAAACAACATATATCCAGTTAACGAAGTCTTCATAAGTTCCATTATATCTTTATCTTTAACCAATGCATTATTAATTTCATCAAACATATAATATGCAGTAAAGAGTAGAATAAACCATCACACATAATAAACACAACAACACATGAGAACACCATGATTTTTAGGTGGAAACCCAATGTGAGAGAAAACCACCGCTGCCGTTGTTCCTGCTTTCTTTACTGTTACATAAAGAAAATATTATTACAATCTTGTACTGGTGCAGACTCTTACCAGCATGTAGGCACCCACATGTAGTAGGCTACAATCTCTACTCATTCTCCAACACCCATTGGAAGGGAGCTCCAAACCCTTGATCTTGTTTACTGATTCCTACCAAAAGGGAGCACCTACTCACTGAACAAATTTACCAGCTACCATTGGAAGGAAGCTCCAACTAGCTCAATGAATGCTCCAACCCTCAACACCTCTTGTGGACCACATTTCATAATATTTCATACTAGATCCACTTGACTCAAAACATCAAAACCCGCATGCCACCTTTCATCATATTTTCATACTGGATCCACTTTCAACATTATGCTCAATACCAAGTCACAACGCTGAAACTAAATACTGATTCAAATCATCGAATCACTGAACCAACATTATAACATCAAAAAACCACTTAGTGAATCTAAATCAAACCAATCCATAACAGATATAAACTGTTCAGATCATGTCATCATAACAAGTACACATAACTCATTAACTATCATCAACTAGCAGCACTGAAAACCATGACTAGATTTAACTTCAAATTGTATACATTACTGCTTAAAATAAAACCCACATATATACACGTTTCCTCTGTATAAGACTTGCGTAAAGATCTCAAATCACTGTCTACTGAAATCTCTGTCAAACTAAGTCACTGGGTTAGCCACTGAATACTGAATCACAATAGGTACATCAATACTAAAAACCCAATCATAATGCAACATCATCATTGATCAATATTCCAAGCTACAATCTAATCAACCCAATCAACATTTCTAGACAACACGATCAAGACATCATCGACAGACAAGAGAAAACATAACAAAACTGATCAAATGTCATCATCAAACAACACTGTAAAACTTGTTTAGATATACTTTAGAATGTATACACTACTGCTCTGAAGCAGACCCATGTATATACGTGCTTCCTCTGTATTACACCTGTGTATAGATATTAGATTAATGAACACTGAATCATTAGACTTACTGAATCATTGTAATACTGAACCAACCATTGAATCATGTACTGAATCAATCACATATCACCACATTGTAGCATCCTTACTAACCAATATTTCAATCTAAAATCAATCCATTCATACACAGATCATCATGATAGAAACATCATTGATAGACAACAACAAACAAAGCAGAACTCATCAAATGTGATCATCGCGCCACCTTGCATAACCTTAGAACATATACGTGACATCCATGAAACATATCAGCATATGTACATGACTACGATGCATAACACCCACATATAGATCTCAACATACTAAATACCATATCTCAGAATATATACATGACCCTATAGAGACAGATCCGTGTATCTACGCGACCATCCAAAGACAAACCCACATACAATTATGAAAACTTTTGTTGCAAACATAACTTCACTTTCTTCAACCTTTACTGTCAAAACTACAAAGTGTATAGATATTAGATTAATGAACACTGAATCATTAGACTTACTGAATCATTGTAATACTGAACCAACCATTGAATCATGTACTGAATCAATCACATATCACCAGATTGTAGCACCCTTACTAACCAATATTTCGATCCAAAATCAATCCATTCATACATAGATCATCATGATATAAACATCATTGATAGACAACAACAAACAAAGCAGAACTCATCAAATGTGATCATCGCGCCACCTTGCATAACCTGAGAACATATACGTGACATCCATGAAACATATCAGCATATGTACATGACTACGATGCATAACACCCACATATAGATCTCAACATACTAAATACCATATCTCAGAATATATACGTGACCCTATAGAGACAGATCCACGTATCTACGCGACCATCCAAAGACAAACCCGCATACAATTATGAAAACTTTTGTTGCAAACATAACTTCACTTTCTTCAACCTTTACTGTCAAAACTACAAACTTTTGAATAATTCATTTATGTGATAGCATCATTATAACCACATATCTATCATTGTTAGTTACTTAGACATTTGCAATAAATAAATTAATCAAGCATATATGTCAACATACTTCAGATCTGAGTCTTCTCCTTGCTCTCTGGTGCACACCTGTTGCAGATCAGATTACACATGAATAAACCATAATTTTCACACCTAACACCTTGATATCCATCTCCTTATATAACTTTTTCTCTAACCAATACCTTAGGTAAATCCCTTGGTGATGTCGTTAGTATTCTTTGACGGGATCAAATAATTGTTGCCACACCAATTACTATGGGCCAATACCATGGTAATGATCCCTGGTATCCAAAATTCCATGGTTCGGATTCTGTACACTTCTTTTCCTCACAAGACATGTGTATTTACATGACCCTTCTTCATAGGAACCACATATACTTTCTCAGGCTTCACTTTTATCATCCATTTGTCACTGAACTATCATTTCGCTAGTCATGTTGTTTGTAGCATTTGTACCAATTTGCATGAGTTCCATAATAATTGTATCATCATTGTTGACATCAAGTACATATATATCAAGTAGATTTCCATTAAGGACAACACAATAGCCATAATTCCAACAATCTCCCCCTTTGGACTTGATGGAAACCACTTTGGTGTTTGGACACCACTTGCAAAAACACTTGCGAACATCAAGTCTTCTCTCAAAACACACCAAGCTTCTTTCCAAGCATTATTCTCCAAACACCAAGCGTCTCTCCCCCTTTGACATTAATGGAAAAGGGATGAACCCGACCGAATGAAGTACTTCCCTTACAATTCTCATCACTATAAATATGATCTGTTGAATCTACATACTGACCATGCTCCCCTTGAGCATATGCTGGACCTTCTAAATATATACAATAAAAGTACAAGGCTTTATGACTCAACCAAATATGACCTTTCCTATCACCAATGACTCTATGGTTCTATGATTATATCAAACACCCAACATAGTGGGTTTACATATTGATCCTAAATTTTATATTAATGTCCCAAAATATATATGACATGACTTGATCCCAATAACCCATACATGACTAAAATTTACAATGATTACAACATGGGTGTTTTTCATGACCTTGACATCAAAAGGCATATAAGGCACTTATAACCAAAAGCAGGGACCTCAACCATGATGTAGCAAGACCATGATAGTCATTAACAACCAACATGCTCCAAATGTGCATCTGTGACATAATCATCGGATAAAAACAACAAAGATAGAATCATGAACATCTTCAATATGTAAGATAAGACAATGTAGCATCCATCTTTCAAATATCATCAACATGTGACCAAATGTGCAGTTCTTTCAAGCATCATCAAGTGAATAGAAGCATAATATTGTTCAATAGCGTTCAATCATTAACTCATCCCCTTGACCTTATATGATCAAGGTCAACATGCCCTTTCCATTTGTAGGAAAATACACAATCCTCAAGTACCAAATACATATCAATCTCTTGTATCACTACACCATAATAAACATATACATATTCTTTACATGCATCAACAACATATGTGAGAACCAAGAGTACCTTCGGCATCACAAGACATAGAAATCATCAACAACATCATCAACCAACATCTTCAATGAACATAACATATGTATCTTCTTTATCAATGTTTGACAACAAAAACTTTTCCAAATGTAGCTCAAGTAACATACAGGAAACATCTATATCTTCACCACATGCAATTCATGCATCATTGATAACCCATGACATAAAGATAGCAACTTATATCTTCTCATAAATGAAAGATGCCAACAAAGGCGAGTAAAACAATGTCAACAATGACCATAGCATACACATCCTCTCCATCAATTGTATGAAGTAGGATTAACAACTTCATTAAGTGCAGCTAATGCAACATATAGGCATCATCCATGACTTCACCTCATGTAATCTATGCATCATTAACAACTCATGACATAATGACAACAACATATATATCTTCAATAGTAACAACAACAACAATCATACATTAGCAATGATATGTACTCATCATAAACATCATCATGCAATAAGGAATGCATAAGAAACCATAATGCCAATAATGCACTATTAGAAACATATCAGATGCACCCCCTGAACCTGTGCGACCTCTAAACCATCAATTCTGATCACATTATACCCATCTCATCAATCAATAAATGTACCAAAGAACCATTTCATTAGAAATATAAGGTTTGCAACAACAACTCATAAACTCATCATGATCCAATACCCTAAGTAGCATAAGAGCATCACCAACAACTTGCAATAAATCAACATCAAAACTAGAATGCCAATAAAGAATTGATGGAATCATATCAGAAGCTCCTCGTAAATCTATGCTATTGTTTATTCATCACTTAGAACTATACACAACTGTCTAGATAAAAAACCATGCATAGACGTGACTATCTTTTATAAGATCCATGCACATAATACAAAATGCCAAATTTTCATAACTACAACTCCCCCTGAACGTGACATGTATGTTCCTTTTCACTATTACTTCATCGGATACACTGTCAGTAGTATAAATATCAACAAAATATCAAAACATCATAGGGAATTTAGATACACATGCATAACTCCCCCCGAGATCATACATCACTTATCCTATGGACCTGAAAATCATCACTTGCTCTTCATGAGGTTATGTACCTCTCATTTACTTTCACAGTCACTATTAGAAGTATGCTTTAAGAGCAATGGACTGCAATAGGGACAATCTTCCCTACATCTCTGACTGATGTTCCTTCTTCCTCCAAATCTACTTGCAATTTCTAATCATGTGCTCAAACTTGTGGTACTTATCCCATCTTTTGCTTCCATTCCAAATGCTTGATGTGTAATCAATGATCTTATGTCCAAATGAGTTACAAGAAAAACAATATCCATGAAACCATCCTTCATGCCTAGGGACTGATCTTGACTTTGAACTGGGAGATTTCCTTTCAGATGTGTGACTTGATTCAATTTTATTTTGAAGAACCTCATGCTAGCTATTCTTGTTATTACATTGTGAATATGAAGCCATGTGGTTGTATCCAATGCATGTCTTGATTAGAGGGGAACATTGTTCATTGATAATCTTCTCTAGTGATTCAAATGCCTTTACCCATTTGTTGATTTTCTCATGATCTTTCCTTAAAGTTACAACTTTTGATTCTATTTTTTCACAGTGCTTTTCCTTTTCTTGAAGTTGTTTTGCTAAAACCTTTGTTCTTCTATTGGTTGCTTCCAACTGCATCCTTAACATGCTTATTTCCTTGATCGTACTTTTAAAAAAAATCCAATTCTTTGTTTGAATTCTCGAGTCTATCAATTTCATTTAATATTTTCATTAAGTCATCTTCTTTACAAATATCTGATTCACTAATTGATTTACCTTCAAGAGCCATAAGTATTTAATAACAACTATTAGAATCCGAATCTGATTTTTTTTTATCATCAGATGTGCTTTGACTGTCTTCATTAGAAAAAAAGCTTTTCTTGGTAGAAAACTTATTTTTGGCATTTTTCTTGCCAACATCCTTTGCACTATCTTCTTATCATGATTTTATTTATATGGACAATTGGATGCATAGTGACCTACTCTTCCATAGAAAAAAATTAAAGGGAAGATTGCCTTTGAATTTACTAGTTCCCACTTGCAACTTTCTCACAAAATTCACTTCTTCCTCATATGGAATGTAGCTTGTATTTTTAGGATTTTCTTTTTCTTTCCATTTATATGTGACTTTGAAGGTTTCTTCTCTCATGGTTGATGAGCCCCCTTTTCTCATTTCAAAATCTATCAAGGTCCCATGGAGTTGTTCAAGAGTAATGTTCTTCAAATCTTGCATTTCTTCAATGATAGAGACTTTGGAATCGAAATTTTGAGTTAGTGATCTCAAAATCTTGTCAACAATAGTAGCATCATTTATTTCGTCAATAATTTTTTTCATAGAGTTCAAAATCTTGTCTACTTTAAGGAAAAATCTTGCAATACTTTCATAATCATGCATTCTAAGAGACTCTTACTGAATTCTTAATATTTGAAGTTTAACATTTTTTACCTTAGAGTCACCTTCATAACTTTGAACAAGCTTATCCCATATTGCCTTTGTGGTGTTTAGTTGCATGACTTTCACGAACTCAGACTCAACCAAACTTCCCAAGATAGCATTTACAACCTTTGCATTGGTCTCATACTGTTTCTTCCCTGCATTATCTGTGGGAATGGAGCTTAGATATTGACATCCACCTTCAACAATTGCCCATGCATCAAATCCTAGTGCCTAAAAATATGCTCTCATTCTAACTTTCCAAAATACAAAGTTAGTTCCATTAAACAAAGGTGGCCTGATAGAAAATACTCCTTCTTGACTACTCATCTTGATGTATGTCCCTTTAAGCACAAACCTATTTTGAGGGACCTTATCTAATACCAATTATTATAAAAAATACTAAGAAGGAGGGGGGGTGAATCAAATTTTTTAACTCACTTTAACTTTTCATTTTCTTATTCTAAATTATGTATGCTACTGTTCTATATGCAACCAACATATGTACGTGACTTCAGTAAAAGCAAACAACATATATTGAGTTAACCAGTTCTTCATAAGTTCCATAAGATATTTATCTTTAACTAATGAATTATTAATTTCATCAGATATATAATATGCAGTAAAAAGCAGAATAAACCATCACATGTAAGCAACACAACAACACATGAGAACACCAGGATTTTTGGGTGGAAACCCAATGTGGGAGAAAACCACCGCTTTCGTCGTCTATGCATTCTTTCTTATTATATAAATAAAATATTCTTACAATCTTGTATTGGTGCAGACTCTTACCAGTACACAGGCACCTACTTGCAGGAGGCTACAACCTCCATTCGTTCTCCAGCACCCACTGAAAGGGAGTTCTGACCTCCTGATCTCGTTTACTATTTCCTACCAGAAGGGAGCACCTACCCCCTGAACAAATTTACGAGTTACCACTAGAAGGAAGCTCCAACTCCCTCACTAAAGGATCCAACCCTTAACACCTCTTGTGGACCACGTTTCATAATATTTCATACTGGATCCATCTAACTCAAAACATCAAAACCTGCAGGCAACCTTTCATCATATTTTCATACTAGACCCACTTCCAACATTATGCTTAATACCAAGTAACAAATATGAAACTAAATACTTATTCAAATCATCCAATCACTGAACCAAAACTGTAACAACACTAAACCAATCTTTGAATCTAAATCAAACCAATTCATAATAGATATAAACCATCTAGATCAAGTCATCATAACAAGTACATAGAACTCATCAACTGTCATCAACTAGCAACAGTGAAAACCCTGACTAGATTTAACTTCAAATTGAATATGCTATTATTCATAATAAAACCTGCGTATGTACACATTTCCTCTGTATAATACCTCCGTACAAATATCAAATCACTGACTACTGAAATCTATGTCAAACTGAATCACTAGGTCAATCACTAAATAATGAATCACAATAGGTACATCATACTAAAAATCCAATCATAAGGAAACATCATCACTGATCAATATACGAAGCTACAATCTAATCAACACAATCAACATTGCCAAACAACATGATCAAGACATCATCGATAGACATGAGCAAACATAACCTAACTAATCAAATGTCATCATCAAACAACACTACAAACCCCTTTTAGATATACTTCAAAAGGTATATGGTACTACTCTGAAGTAGACCCACGTATATACGCGCTTCCTTTGTATTACACCTATGTACATATCTCATATTACTGAACATTGAATCATTAGACTTACTGAATCACTGTAATACTGAACCAATGACTGAATCATGTACTGAATAAATCTTAGATCATTGAACCAATCATATGTCACCACACAGTAACATCCTTACTAAACAATATTTCAATCAACAATCAATCCATTCAACACTCTCATACACAAATAATCATGATAGAGACATCATTCATAGACAACAGCAAACAGAGCTGAACTCATCAAATGTGATCATCAAGCCACACTGCAAAACCTTAAAACATATACGCGACATCCACGAAACATATCCGCATATGTACACAACTACAATGCATAACACTCATGTACATATCTTAACATACAAAATACCATATCTCAGAATATATACACAATCCTATAGAGACAAATCTGCATATGTACGCGACCGTCCAAATACAAACCTGCGTACAAATCTGAAAACTTTTGCTGCAAACATAACTTCACTTTTCACAAACATAACTTCACTTTTCACAACCTTTACTGTCAAAACTAAAGTCTTTTGAATAATTCATTTAGATCATTGCATGATTATAACCATAGACCTATCATTGTTAGTTACTTAGACATTTGTATAGTATTAAATTAATCAAGCATATATGTCAACATACTTCAGATCTTTCATATCTGAGGCTTCTCCTTGCTCTTTGGTGCACACTCGTTCTAGATCAAACTACACATGAATAACCCATAACTTTCACACCTAACATCTTGATCTCCATCTCTTTATATAGCTTTTTCCTTAGCCAATACGTTAGGTAAATCCCTTGGTAATGTCGTTAATATTCTTTTATGAGATCAAATAACTGTTTCCTCTCCAATTACTATGGCCGAATAACATGGTAATGACCCCGGTATCCATAATTCCCTGGTTCAGATTTTGTACACAACTTTTCCTCACAAGACCTATGTATGTATGCAACCCTTCTTCATAGGACCAACGTATACTTTCTCAAACTTCACTTTTATCATCCATCTGTCACTAAACTGTCATTTCTCTGTTCATGTCCTTTGTAGCATCTTTACCAATTTGCATGAGTTTCATAATCATCGTATTATCATTGTTGACACCAAGTACATCAATATCAAGTAAGTTTCCATCAAGGACAACACATTAGCCATAATGCCAACAACCTCTATTTTATTGTCTCTATTGCCAACTTGTGATGAAGAACTACTGTTATAGACATTTTTGGGCACTACAACCCCAAGCATGAAATATCCATAAACCAAGGGCTCCTAAGTACCTAAAAGTGTTGTTCTAACCCCTAAAGGAACAAGGTCAACTGATTACAGCTTCTCCCAGAAGTTCTCCATGAAAAACTGCTCAGAATTGGTCAAAACAGGATCATTTCAGCTGCTCCACTGGCCAAGTGCGTTGCATCTCACCTAAATACACTGTGTGGGTGCGTTGCATTTCAAAAAGCACTTCTATGGGGTGTGATGGGCGAGAAATGACAAATGGCAGTGTCATTCCGCGAGGTGGAGAGGCAATGGAAGCTTCCAGAAACTTCTCCTGTGACACTTGCCTCTCTGAATTTGACCAAGGATGAGTAAGAGATCATCAATCTCCAAGTGGAAGCAAAAACTATCAGAGGGAAGACACTAATCAAATCATGAGCTGACTCATCTCCATTACAGATATCTATATATGGATCCCTCATCCCAGAGATCCGGAGGCGGGAATTTTGCATATTGTAAGGAATTGCTGTTGGTTTCTTGAGACAAACATAAGATTGTTGGGTGATCTAAGCTTTGTATGAGGTGAAGAGGGGCTTCCTTGCTGAGAGGTTGATGCTGGGTCAGAACAACTGGTTGTAACTCCTCTTGGCTCTTTCTTGTTTATCAATAAAAGCTATTCAAGTTTTCCTCCATACTCTTGTGTCATAGATGTTTGCTGCATTTGTATGGTCAATTTACATCTGATCCTAGATTGTTTATGATTATAGATCCATGTCTTTGTATAGTGCTATGCTACTATGATCTTACAGGTACTTTGTGAAGCTGGGCGTGCAAGGGAACAAGTAGCGAAAGACTATCAAGGAAGAGAGGAATCAAATCAGGAGATTAGCGCAAGACAGAGGTTGGTCTTTCTGTTCCTCTCTATCTATAATTCATAAAGGAAAAATGAAAGTAGCTTTACTCTGTTTGTTTCTAAGGCAGCTGTCACACCTTAGTGGGATAGAGCAGTTCTATATAGACACTTTTCCCTGTAACAAAATGGCGACTCCGCTGGGGATGAATTAGTTTGTTTGTTTATCATTCTTTGTTGTTTATTTCATAAACTTACAGGTAGCATTCGAACTGCATTTGCCATAGCAAATGCAAAGTAGATAAATGCTACTTCAATCCATCTACTGGATCTGTTTATGATTTAAACAACTGATTCACAAACTCTCTGATTGCCCTTGTGATAGCTCTTAGATCCTCCTTAGATCTACCCCTGATTGTTGAGTTACTGATTACCTTTTGCTCGGCCAAAACCCACGAACTGAACTGCAAACTGTGACCCGGAACCTAAACATAGTCTCATTTCTGGCCCAGTGCAGGTACTGTTTAGAGAATCTGAACTTCAGCGCACTTCCCGAGTGGAGAAGGTGCGCTGCATTTCAAAGTCCTTGTGTTACAGGTGCACTGATCAGACTAGGCTTTGTGCAGTGTTGGTTTCTGTGATGCATTCTTTCCAGTTCTATTCCTGAATTTTGCTGCCTGTGATCAATATATGTCTGTTTGAAACCCCTTTTCCTTACTGTTATTCCGCCTCCTTTGTACAAAAGAACTGTAAATGTTTTTGTGTGTTTGTTGAGTCATTTTCAGTTCTCCTTTGCAAAAGTAGCATAATCATACTGTCGTCCTTTGATTTGAAACTGTTGCAAGTGTCGATTTCGATCATAGGAAAGAGTTTGATTGCTGTTGATGGTTGATTATCCTGTTACTATTGTTTTTGGCCTGAATTTGTAATTTTTCTAGTGTCTAAAACAAGTATTCATTTCAAAATCATAAGGTGTTGTGATCGTCTCCATTTTTGATTTCGAAAAGAAACTTGTTGATATTTGTCGCTTGAAAAGAAATTCAGATTTGTGCATCAACTTTCTTTTTAGCATTCATGTACTAAGAAAGTAGAAAACGAACACATGCATGTGAATTTGCATCTAGACAGTCTGATTGGTTTGATTTAGGAAAGTGCATTTAGAGTGTGCTCTTTGCTCTTTGTGAAAAGATTCTGTCTTTCTTTCCTTAGTAGCTAGGATTTTCATTGCATAAAAAGAAGATAAAAAGTTTGTTTATCATCTTAGATTGCATTTTAGGAATTACATCTACATCTCGCGGTGAACCTGAAAGGCAAAATTCATAAACAAGATCAACTATAAAATAAATTCAATGAATCTAACAACGCTTTGGAACTTAACGCACAACATTTAGAAGTCTAGGCTAGAGATGTATTCCGGCGTCATAAAGCCTGGTAACTGTTGTTCTCACTGATGGTTGGGTGATTCCACTTTGAGACGATAAGTGCCAGTACGGACTTGTGCTCCCATGTACCGTCGAGTATATTTTGGGAGACCCCAATAGGCTTAATCCTTTATCCATAGGAAGCCGTGTCTGCCGCCCTATCTATCGTAATGCACTGAACACAGCATTCGGGAAGATTGACTGTCGTACCGTAAAAAGTATTCTGCAGTTTTGCGATTGGTTTGGTAATCCCTCTACCTATATTTCTAGAGCAGTCCCTTTCGTTCCTTTTCAGACTCTTTAACAGAAAAGGTCCATCTAAGCACTTGTCACTTCAGGCTCATTAAAAATCGAAGGAGACTAGAGTCATCTTTTGTTTTTTCTCGATTCTTAAAAATTGAAAAAACAAGTTGTGTCAAAGCGTCTAAAATTTATTTTAAACGGAATATTCATTACCCTTTCCTACGTTGATCTTGGGTTGAGAAAATGGAATCCACCAACCAAGGAATTCCCCTTGGAGGAAATCCTAGTCCCTTCTCCTCTTGGGGAGATGTTGGTGCACCCCATATGGCCACATTGTCGCTTCCAGGACTGACAATCGGCTTGCCTGTATGGCTCTTCTCAACCTCTGTCGTTCAGAACACCGCAATTCCTGAACAATCGAATCAGCAACTAGACGAGTCCAGAGTTACCCACCAACCTTCTACTTCCTCTAATTCTTCCTCTCCTCCTTCCTCTTCGCTTGATGGGGCTGGTAAAGCCAAAAGTCAAGTACCCGAGAAGAAGAAGGAAAAGAAGAAGAAAGAGAAGAAGAAGAAGGAGCCAAAAGCGAATGGGGGCAAACGAGCGTCGTCTAGCGAAAATCCACACACTGCACCGACCATGCCTAAATCGCCATGTGTCATTTGCAAAGGAGACCACTATCATAGAGATTGTCCTTGCATCCCTCAGATCTTAAGGGACTGGTCTCCTCGTTTGCACAACCCGGTGTTGTCAACCTCTCATGATCATTTTGAAAACACACCATCAACTAGTGAAAGTGAAGCCCCAAGACAAAAAGGAAAATATAGATTTCCTTGTAAACTGTGCGAAGGCGATCATGCCGTCCACCGTTGCCCCTTCTTAGATGAGGCTAAAAGAGTTTTGGATGATCGTCCAGTTTCACCGTTATGACTTCCTCCTGGATATAAAAAACTCTTGCTGAGTCCGTCACTAGTTGAAAATCCGGCTGGCCCGCTCAGGTGGTCGGCTGAAACATCTATCATTGAAGACAAACCATCTGAACCCATACCAGACGAAAGTCAAAAGGTCGAGGCGGCAGTTGACCCGGTCTTGCCTTCAGAGGTTCCATCTTCAGATGATACAATCACCGAAGAGAATAAGGATGACACCGTCCAAATTCTTTTCATAAGCACAGACTCCAATGAACATGGGGGAAATTTACCCGTTCCTTTACCGTAGGAAGGAAGTTCGTTAGAGTCGTACCCGGCTGTCTATTCGGTCCCACCTCCAAGCAACCTAGTTGTCTCCTTCGACTGGAATCAACTAGGCAGACCCCGTTTACCAGCTAGTATACCATTCCGAATTATTGTTCAAATATATAGAATGGTTATGGCTGGTACCATCATAGATGAAGGGGCTTCTATGAGTATCCTTTCCTCGACTGCTTGGAAAGCGCTTGGTTCGCCATCGCTTTTGCCTGAAATGAGAAATCTAACAGGCTTTGATAAAGGAACCAGTCGACCGTTAGGGATCCTTCCCAATGTGCCCATAACATTGAGGGGAAAAACTGTTCAAATGAACGTAATGGTAGTTCAAGGACCCCTGGATTATAATCTACTCCTTGGACGAGACTACATTTATTGCATGGGAGCGATTGTCTCCTCACTCTTTAGAGTAATGTGTTTTCCGCACGAAGGAAGAGTGGTCAAGGTCGTAGACCAGCTTTCATTCCCCGGTTCACGCATAGAAAATAGTCATATAGCATCCCTAAATGGTCTTTTCATGCAAGAAATGTCTCAATCTCCAGTCCGCCCGCCTGATGAGCATGAGTGATTCGGGGGACATGAATAAAACCCAGGGGGCATGCACCCTGGTCTGCTTCAGCAGGAAAACTTTAGGTATAGGGTAGGTTTCCGCGAGAGAATATGACTAGTCTGTACTCCCGTCCGTGATTGGAAGAGGGGGTTATTCTGGAACAAGATTCTCTTGTCAAAGTTACGTGAGTGAAGTAGCCTCCTTCACTCACCTTTGTCTATTTCGGTAGACATCGCCGAAGAAGTGTTTTGTTTGCACTGTGAATAGAACAATCTTTGGGTGACCTGTAAGAGGTAGGCCTCTCCCGGTAAAACAAATGTTTTAATGGAAAGAAGAAGGGGTAACCTTGAAATTCTGTTTTATACCTGGGGGCATGCAAGCCTTTTGGCGTGCAAGCGAAGAGCGACTATTTATTTTTTAAATTTGTAGGTCCTCTAACCCTTTAAACTCGTAGGATTGGTCGTTTCCTAACTTGCATAAAGAAAGGATGTGGGGCAAAACTCTAAAAATTGCCGTTTTTATATATGAGACATTCTTATCACACGACTGGATTAATCGAGCAGTTTTAGCACATAGTTCAAGCTCGTTAAAAAATAAACATAAGCCATGAGCAAATGTTTCCCCCCGCGTTTAAGCTCATTAAAAAATGAACTATTCCCCGGTAAATAACCATCGTGAATGTAGTACTTCAGCCATTAAAGCCTTGGTCATGTTTGCACCGTCACCTCCACTTTTGCATTGGCCGATCATTCACCTCCATTTGATTGTTTACCCATTTTGAGGAACAGCTGCGAAGAGTGATCTCACTAGCCATCCTTGTAACACTGCCGTGATTGGAAAATTCCAAACCTTACCTGGAATCAGTTGCTACCCATTTTATCACTCGTTCCTCAAAAGACGAGTCTCCTTTAAGCTCTTTTCAACTGACTCGTAAAATATGAAAAGATTGCCAAGCCATTGGCCTCTCCAACTCGTTAAAGGGACCGGAAGTGCTATCTCTCCTCTAAATTTTAATCTTTTTGGACCTGAGGGATTATTACACAAAAAGATCGAGCGCTTGTTTTGTTTGGCTCGTTAAAAGTATCGAAAATTCATCCCTTCTTTATTGTTTTGTACTTTTTCGGACTTAAGGGAATAGATGACGAAAAAAGAATTTTGGAGTTACCTTTACGTTCCTTTTCAGACTCTCTAAAATTGAAAAGGACCGAGTTATCTTTGTCGTTAAACTCGTTAAAATTTTAATAGCGACAAACTTGTCTATAGACGAGAACGAGTTTCACTATCGGTAGGCTCGTTAAAACATAGCGATGGGTTTGCCCGAAGGGAAAATTATAGAACAAGCATATGTTATCCTCCTCAAGCTTGACAAAAATAAAGAGGTACTGGTCAGCAATGACTGGGGAAAAATTGGGAAGAAAACTTGAAGAAACTTTGTTGGTAGCAAGTCGCTCTTGAACATGACACTTTCGCTCCGCATCCAAGTCGGGTTGGGTTGTTTCATTCACCGGTCACATCACCATGGTCCCATCACACCATCCACATTTGGGGTAATGCTACCAATCCATCTTGTTAGTGTCGCTGATATGTTCAAGAGAAGTCATTCAGAGAATTCACCTGTGTCTCACCCACTAAAATACATTTATACTCCATTCTTTCATGACCGCCACCCTGAACCTTATATCACCAGATCGTTTTCACCTCCATTAAAATCATTTGCTCCGTTCCATGTCGTTGATGTGGGATTCATTAAGGCCCTCCTATGATGGATCGCTTCTTGTCGACGTCAGCTCATTATCCAAGAAGTTGATCTAGGAACACCCCATTCAGTACTTTGAAGCTTGCATGCCTCAATGGCAAGTTTCTCACTTCCGGCGACAGGTTTACATCAATGACCTTCGACCGAAAGATTTTGCGTGGTGTTCGACGCCAAGTCCTTTATTCACACCATGTGAATTGTACTGCAGTACCTTAAGAGTCATTATCATTATCGGTGATTCCTCTCGCGCTTGTAAACAGCTTACATCATTGGCTGGTAATCAAGCGATGTATTTCCATGTTCGACTTCAGAACATTTCTCACATGGATAGACTTGTACTTCGAGTGAAGATCGAACGAGATTGAAGACCCCAGATCTAGTTTCATCCATCCGGGCTGCGATATACATTCAGGAAAATAAAAACATCAAATGTACATCATTGCTGCACAGATAATCATCCAATCAAAAGGATGATGGCTCTATCAGAATCATCAGTCTACACTCAGACGATTGTCTGTCCTATGTACATGAAAATGAATTTATAAAGCTGAGCATGGGAATGCCCGCCTCAGCTAGATCATGAAAATATTATGAAGATAGTGTATTGTATTGTATCTTATTACAGGTCTCCTCCCAGCTTGAAAGAACTTCGGATCCTCATAATAAAGCATTTCACCCGACATCAAAAGATTAATGACCTCATGCTTTAGGGGGCAACTGTTATAGACATTTTTGGGCACTACAACCCCAAGCATGAAATGTCCATAGACCAAGGGCTCCTAAGTCCCTAAAAGTGTTTTTCTAACCCCTAAAGGAACAAGGTCAACTGATTACAGCTTCTCCCAGAAGTTCTCCATGAAAAACTGCTCAGAATTGGTCAAAACAAGATCATTTCAGCTACTCCACTGGCCAAGTGCGTTGCATCTCACCTAAATACACTGTGTGGGTGCGTTGCATTTCAAAAAGCACTTCTATGGGGTGCGATGGGCGAGAAATGACAAATGGCAGTGTCATTCCGCGAGGTGGAGAGGCAATGGAAGCTTCCAGAAACTTCTCCTGTGACACTTGCCTCTCTGAATTCGACCAAGGATGAGTAAGAGATCATCAATCTCCAAGTGGAAGCAAAAACTATCAGAGGGAAGAAACTAATCAAATCATGAGCTGACTCATCTCCATTACAGATATCTATATATGGATCCCTCATCCCAGAGATCCGGAGGTGGGAATTTTGCATATTGTAAGGAATTGCTGTTGGTTTCTTGAGACAAACATCAGATTGTTGGGTGATCTAAGCTTTGTATGAGGTGAAGAGGGGCTTCCTTGCTGAGAGGTTGATGTTGGGTCAGAACAACTGGTTGTAACTCCTCTTGGCTCTTTCTTGTTTATCAATAAAAGCTATTCAAGTTTTCCTCCATACTCTTGTGTCATAGATGTTTGCTGCATTTGTATGGTCAATTTAGAGGAACAGAAAGACCAACCTCTGTCTTGCGCTAATCTTCTGATTTGATTCCTCTCTTCCTTGATAATTCATAAAGGAAAAACGAAAGTAGCTTTACTCTGTTTGTTTCTAAGGCAGCTGTCACACCTTAGTGGGATAGAGCAGTTCTATATAGACACTTTTCCCTGTAACAACTACTATTGCTATATCATTCCTAATTGGTGAATCTCGACATAGTGGGAATTGAATAGGTGGTTAATTCAATCATTCTTGGTATGCTTCCTCTTCAAGTTTTTCTCTTAATGAAACCTTCTCTCAATTTGTCATTGTAGTGGGGTGCACCAGAAGATCGTAGTTGGGTCGCTCATCATCACTAGAATCCTAATTTCAAAAAATATTGAACATTAGTATATCAATGATATTAGAATCAAAATGCAATTGGTTTGTTGAAATTACATTATACCAAACGATTATTTCCATCGTTGACCTAGGATTACGATTGGAATATGGCATGTTACAATTGGCAGGGTAAAACGGGATGTCCATTTTCATCTACCAACTACTTGCGGTATGCTTCTCCTGATAAGATATTTCGACGTTTTTGGATTGGTGGAATATTTTCTGCATCTAAACTTGATTCTGAATAAGGATCCTGCAAATTTGGACACATTTTTATTCAAATTGGCATGGATAAAAAAATTAGTTAGATAATCGAAATATAAAAAAAAATTGAACTTACTAGAGATGGAAAGGGATAACTCCGCAAAGGAATTTGAGCAATATGGAACGGACTGGAATTTGAAGAATTAACCATTTGATGTTATGAGATTTTCGTCCTATACTTGAGCAAAATCAACAATAAATTTTTGTGTACACACCTAAAATTAATTTCGAGAACTATATAACCACAATTTGAATTTCAATATAGTTTTCAAACCATTTTTCAAGAATAAGGTGACTTTAAATGGAAAATGTATACTATGAACTACTATAACTCATGTGGATGCATCCTAAAGGATAATTTGAAATGAATATGCCATTTTATGTGAAAATAAAAATTCAGATAACTTTTAAAGCATATTGGTGCTCTTGTAAAACTAACCGCATTGATGCATTTAAATAATAACCGCAATGATGCGTAAAATAATAACCGCACTGGTTTTCAGGATTTCGAAAATAAAAAAAGAATTTTATCATATCGGTCTGTTAAAAAAAATTATCGCTCCGATAAGTTATCTTAATCGGTGTGCGTTACTATTAAACACACCGATGCTTTTTACTATGAAATGCACTGATGTTTCGAAAAACTAAAAAAAAAATAAAGAGAAGAAGATGCAATTATATTTTTTTCAAATTGAAAAATGAGCGGTAATTTATTTTTTGAAATTTAATTTCATAAAGTCCTATAAATAGTAAGAAGCTATTCACTCTTTCATTATTTTACCCAAAATTTCAAGGGAGAGATTTGCGAGAGAGACATACTGGGAGCACTATAGAGCATCAAAATACTTTGGAACAACAAAATTATTCAGAAGATTAGAATTTGAAAGGTATGGTGATTCACTCAAAACCATGCATAGTAAAATTTTTAAATTTTACTGTTGATTTTACTAATAATTTTTTTTTTATATAATTTCTGTTAGATTTAATTAAAATCATGAAAAAATAAAAACCTTGCATAGTAAAAATTTTATTATTGATTTTACTAATAAATTTTTTTACAACCTCCGTTCCTATTTAGTTTTAATTAAAATTCAGGAAAAACAAAAAAATCAATACTTACCTCAAACCTTTACTTATGTGACTGCAAAATTTCATCGTAGGGTTTAACTCCCTCCACCACTTCACAATTAGGGCTTTTCATTTTAGGCATTTTAGATTTAATGGGTTTGTGTTACTATATATAAGGAATTTGACATGTAAAGCAGGGGGATCACTTATTGGATCAGATCCAAACCCTGTTGGCCCTATCTGTTTAAAAAAAAATGAATTCTGTTTATCGGTGCACCCCTGCCAAATAACACTGTTAAGTCCCTAAAACTTGTGTTTGATTTTTTATGCTTTTGTTTTTATCGTTTCATATTGCACCGTCATAATTTAAATTTATTTAAAAAAATAATTTTCACTGTCAGTGCTAAACAATTAAACTCCCTGGTGCGTTTACTAAATTAAAAGCACCGATGTGTTTATGCACATAACCACACCGATTACCATACCTCTTTTTGGCTAAAAATTATGTTATTTATTTATAAAATATATTTAATGGTACATGTTGTATATTGATAAAAAAATGTAGGAGCAGTTATCAAGTTATAAAAGTACTGATCGATACAATGATAACACATTCAAAAAAGCAAAAAATGCAAGTTCTTTATAAATTCTTTACAAAATTAATATGTTTGAACTATATGTAAGTTGAACCAATATGTATTGGTTAGTGGCTGCCATGTAGAGCCACAAAATGAGGAAGATCGATAAGATTATTTTTGATCTAACTGCAGGAGAGCGTAAAATCCTGATACAAAAATTGTAGAAGGATGAATAAGGTGAATGAAAAAATACTATTCAATATGAGTTTTTTTTGAATTTTCCTTAATAATATACTTAAGGATATTAGATAACATGTTTCAAATAATCTATTAATTCACCTATGTTTAATGTTCTTTAGGAACCAACAATGAAGGAAAAGAATTCCGTTTTAAGATAAAAAATTATAAAACATGTAAATGATGATGAATTGGTCCCTAGCTCATCTGGAGTGGTGTTGGAGGTTAATAAAAGGGGGATTTTTTTTACAAAACTATGAGAGATATGCGGAACGAATGTATAGATGTACTTTCCACTTACAACAGAAAAATCAATCCAATGATTCCAAGAACCAAGTTATGTTTAAACTATAGGAAGTGTTTCCAGAGCAATGGTTAATGAAATCTGTTAGACTTGCAATAGAAAAAACCTACAACAACAAAAAAAAATCATTGAAAAAGTAATATTCCTAATTAAAATTCTTCTATACAATTATATGTATATATTACTACAAAGAATTCATTTATTAATATCATTTTTGCTATATTTAGTTTTCATATATCATTATAAAAATAGTTTATTACTTCTTCTTTTTTTTTTTTATCAGGAAGATTATAAAAATCCAAAAGGATCAACGAGTTGACTTTGAAACATGCCAGTAGGAATGTCCAAAAAAGTGTTCAAGGAGATGGTCAAAGAAATGGACATAATTGCATCACATGAAGAGCCATCTCAACAACAATGAACTTCAAATATATGTAATCATTGATTTTTTTGTTAGGTACATATAAACAAATAATTTAGCATTAAATATTAATTTTCAAGTATTTTCTTGCAAAAAAGAAAACAAAATGGAGCTCATTCAACACATAAAATAGGATGATAAGGAAGAAAATGGTTGATATCAAAGTTTTTGAGTAATTGTTAATATTTCCTTATAACAACTTAAGATTTCATTTTTGTATATTATAAGTTGCTTTAGAACAACTATCCTTGAATGTCTTCAAATAGGTGCTAACATACAAAGAAGAGCCATCGGAAAAATTGATTGACGTTGGGTTAAATATGGGTTGTGAGTATATGTTGGCAAATCAAAAATTAATTGTGGAATTTGTAAGTGTCTATGGTGTTTTACTTCTTTGAGTTTATAATTAATAGAACAAAAAAATTCATTATATTAAATCTATGATCTATTATGGGGTATAAAACTCACAAAAAACAAAGCATGGAATTATGCCAATAGAAGAGTTGTTGAAACAAGGCATGAGATTTGGTTTTGAAAAAATGTGTATAATTTAGGACCCACTTCTTCCTATGGTACATTGGTTTTCGATTTACATTGTTGTATATTATTTATTTCAATTTTCATTATTCTCACCAATGTAGATACACTCATTACATTTTATTTTTATGTTTGTAGATGGAATTTGAATAAGACGAAAACAATCGATGGGATCAACAAAACATTTATCCAAATAACCCAAGTAATGGAAGTAGCTTGAGCACTAACTACAATTCCAACAAGGAGCGATGATCTATTTGGATATCAATGCAAGTTTATAATTTATTGAAATAATTTTATGTGAAAATCATAGATTTTTCTTAATGTAATGGACATAGAGTCCCAATTGAAAGACAAGGGGTTACCAATAACTATCCCATTTTGGGTGACAAAGAGCCTGCTATTCATATATAATAAAATACATTTTAATTTATTCTATTGCATTGTCCAATGATGCTATGAAATGTTACACCACTGATTAAATTTATGGATGATATGGATTAAATAAATGTGCTATAACAATATTCATAAAATTAAATTTTGATTGGTTGGTTTTGTTCTTTTCTATTTTTTGTTTTTTTAACACTTTCATTTTATCTATATGCAAAAGAAAAAAATGATCTATATCATTGAAGGAAATATATGTTCTATATTGTAAACACCTTCAAAAATAATTCTAGTAAGAGTTAATATACTAGATAACCTTTAGAAATTATAATAACTAGCAACAAAAAGTACAAAAATCAAACATGTGATACAAAGAAATAATTTTATGATACCTCAACTACTGAAATTAATAAGTATTCACTGAAAATTTCCAGAAATTCAATCATGCATAGAGAAAAATCTATATTGCATTAGAAATCCTTACAATAAGTGTCTAACATATTTAGTTGTTCACAAATTCATCCACAAGATAAGAAAAGTTGCACACAAATTTAGTAAAAATGCCTTCGAGTCCTCAAAGATTCTAAATTAAGCTTTCAAAAAATAGTTTCTCAACTCTAATGCATAATTTCTTTAAATCCGCAAGAGCCTTTTTAAGAGGTTGATCCTCATATTTATTAAACTTACAATGGCTAAAAATTGTAAGTATAGTGAAATAAAAAAAATGAGAACATCCAAAACAAAAGTGGTAGTCAAGATGACTCTTGTGATCTAGGTGCTTTGGTGGTCACATGTTCACCATCATTGACAACCCATAGTGTCAACAACTTATCATACTTGCAACTACAAGGAAACTTTTGTTTATCCATTAGGATATGAAGGTTTTCCTTGCTTTCTTTATATCATTTAATGTATTTTTGTATCTTTGGTACTAGTTTCACCAGTCTATCGACCACGTTGATCTCACTAACCACAAACTTATGCTCATGTTCTTGTTCAAATGTAGCTATATTCTTGATGTTGGCTTAGTATTCATTGGCATATCATTTGAATTCCATTGGCACTGCGTCAATTAGTAAAAAATCATCATATGACTGGAATGATAGAAAATGGAGATTGATCATTGTTTTGTTGATTTTCTCCTATGATTTATGGTGTGCAAACCACTCTTCTTCTGTTTAAATCTTTCAGTCGACAACCATATCTTTCTAGTACTATGTGGTAGAATGCATCCATTCCAAACTATCATAAGTCAATACCTTAATATCATGACCTTCCTGACATTAGGCCTTTTGGATCTCTATAATGTATTTAACCTAACTAAAAGTCCATTGGGGGACTTACCTAAAAATGAAAATCGATTGTCCTCTGACACTTTGCAAGTTAGATCAATCTGGGTCTTTAAACTGTCACTTATATTCATATGCAGTCCAACATGGTAAAAATGAACAACCATGTGATAATGAAGTTCACCCCTCTTAGGCTATGTCTCTAGGCCCTGCCCCAATGGCTAGGCCACTTTATTGATCTCAACAACAAAAAGTGTACATTACAAATCTTTGACTCATAAAGTAAGCCTCATTTTAGAGTGGCACTTGATTCTCCTAGAAAGAAACGTTCTCCTTCAGAGAACTCTCACTCACAAGTTTACTCCCTTTAGCAAAGAAATGATGGCAACAAAAGAAAAGGGCTCCCTCACTAAATGTGGCAACAAGTCCTTGTACTCATTCTAAGATCAAAAAGCACAAATATGACTGCTTCACAATGAAGTATTGAAATGGTCTTTTCCCACAAACATATTGATAGTAGGATGAAATCATTGCTCTAATGAAGAAAAAACTGCTGCAAATGCATCTAAAAGGCTAGAAAACCCCTATATAGGCTCTTTCCATGCTAAAAAAGGTATCCATATGGCCTCAAAAATCCATGAAACAGTCTCTGTCTGCAACACAAAAAGACTCTACAAATTCTTCAACATAAAAACTCAAATCACAAAAATAATGTTGCCATTGAGTTGAGAACACCCAAAAACCCTCGTGTAGGCTCTTCTTGGGCTCAAAAATGCCGAAGAATGACCAAGTTAGGCCTCTTGAAACATTTCTTTGCTATATGTCCTACAACATGGAAAAAATGATTAACTAGGTGATGATATCCACCTTTTCGCAAATTGCCGAGTGACAAATTTTCTCGGGAACAATAAAATTCTCATCGAAAAAGGTGCAAATTGTTGCCTATTTAAATGTGCCAATAACCCTTTAATGCTGAATTTCGAGCCCCCATATGTGGTCATATTAACAGATAGAACTAGGGGCTGGGGTAATCGCCTGCCCCCGCCGGCTCCACTCCATTGTGGTCACGTGGTCACAATTGAGACCAAAGGCTAGGCTAACTTCCCACCCCTATTGCCTTGGTAATGCGTCGTATTGCATATCAATGGGACCGGGATTCAAGGCTTATCTCGCTGCCCCTATGCCTACACTCCAGTCATATGGATAGTTGTGTGACCAGGGGATGGGGCCACGTGAACCGCCCTTCCCCCTATGCCTACGCTTCGGTCATATGGATAACTGTGTGACCAGGGGCTATGGCCACGTGCTTCGCCCCTCCCCCCAAATGCGCCAACCAGTAAACCTTGAACAAATGCCCTCGACACATAGTTAATAGGTTACACACGTGGTATAATGGTGGAGCGTGGTAGTTGTAACTGACAAGTCATGGGGTCGAAACCCGCTGAGTCAGTCGGTTGACAACCAAAATTTTGGCACAAAATTAGAGCGCCACATGGCGCCCTCCCATTGGGCCATGTGGGACCTCATCATTGGCCCACATCAACACAACCAACCAATCAAATCTTGACACCTCATCCTGTACGACCATGCTACGTGGAAGCACGTGATTGGCCCGTTTGACACCATACCCTACACATTCACCTACTGATGTCAAAATGACATAACTGTACGATCTACCCAATCAATAACCCAGGCAACCCTACAAATGGACTTTTTTAGTTATTTGCTAAAAACTTTAGAACGCGACAACTTTCGCATACAGTGTCAGATTGAGGTGATTCAAGCGTCATTGGAATTAGAACGATGATATCTATGATTTGGAACTAGTTTCGAGTGATTCTGAGCACTTTTATTTTTGAGCATATTTTGATGCCTTGGATCATACCTCCCCACTGGGAACTTTTGGGCCACCAAAAGTCTATTTTTACTCAGCAAGTAAGTGAGGATACAAGTCATTCACTTTCCCAATCTCAATCCACTTTTATTTACTTAGATTGGTACTCTTGAGCTCAATTCGAAGATACTCCACATTGCCTCTTCGTGAAGTCTTGATTCTCCTGCCAAGAATTGAGTCTTCCTACAACTCATCTAAATATTCAAGAGAAAAATATTCAATAGATGGAATCTGAACATTTTCTTCATGACCATATTTCCTTGGCGACTCATACAATCTTGATCTTGAAGTATTTTCTTGCTGATATACAACCAAACTTGATCTTCCATTTAGAAATTATGATCAACTCGATGTTTGACTTGCCTCGCTTTATACTTGGATTTGATTTTCTCAAGTTTCTGCTGTACTCTTCGCTGCACTAGTTACATTTTTTTCAATGAAAGCTTGGCTTTGTCCATATCACTATGTCCATCTACTACAAAATATTTACCAAAGATAAATTACAAAAGAGACTTTGGCAAATAACCCAAACAAGCTTCAAATGGAAATAATTGTGTAGATGAATGCTTGACATGATTGCAGACATGCTGTATGTAATGAAAATTTTCATCCCAAATTCCCATACAAATTGAGTCAACAACAAGCCAAAATAGCATAACATGTAAAAGAAAACATTGTTGCATATAAGTGATTTATTCACAACATCACTTTTAAAAAATACCCAACTGTGGGGATATGCAACATGTGGAATACAAAAAGAAATGTTGTATTGAACTAGACAAATAGTCCAATCATTTCTTACCCAACCAAGCTAGGGAGTTTTCTTTCTGCATTTCACTTTCTTCTAGGGCTGCTTCAGGGATGGTTATGCATTAGGGGAGTTTTGAGGTCTAAAATGGGCCTCCTAAGAAAAATGTACAACCAAAATAAACTTTATAAGAACCAATAAGATTCAATATGATGATGTCAACCATGGGGGATGATTCACCATTTTTGGAGTAAAAAAGTAAAAAGTTTAAAAAATAATAAAATAATAAAACTACTTTTTAAACTCATATTTTCAACTTATTTCCCTAAGGTTTTACTCAAATTTTGAGCGGGAGTACTCGTTGGATGAAAAATTTGATTCCTCATCCAAAGAGTACCCATGTTGCATACTTTCGATGGACCCTTCTACACGAAAAATGAGAAATACATGAAAAACGTGATTACAATAATGTTTTTCATGTATTTCTCATTTTTCATGTAGCACGGTTCATCGGAAGTATGAAACATGGGTACTCCTTGGATGTGGAATCAAATTATATATCCAACGAGTGTTGCTGCTTGAAATTTGAGTAAACCAATAGGGAGATAAGTTGAAAATACGAGTTGAAAAAATAGTTTTTTCTTTTTTCCCACTAAAATTTGATGATGTAATATAATATTATTTTATTATTTCCACTATTATTTTAAATTTCCTTACGAGGCCCATTTTATACTTCAAAATTCCCCTAATGGGTGTGCCTCACACATTCTTCTGCCTTCTCTTTCTTAGGTGATTTCATGACCTGTTTGTCCTTCTTTGGATGAAGATGTGGATGCAACTTCCAACATTTCTCAATCCAATGGCCACTTATATTACAATGAGTACAAAAGTTTTTGTGAGCATTTCTTGGAAAAAATGTCTTTGAACTTGGAAGAGGATTTTCCTTCTTGGTCTCACTTCTAATCGACATATTCATTTTCTTGACTAATGATTTCCTTTTTTGGCACTTGGCTACACAATGGTTAGGTGCATGACAAAAAGTGCAAGGAAACACATTCCACAACATTTTATTCAAATCATCATGTTGTTTATAGTCATAGAAAGCCTTTGAATAATCAAGACGTTTATACCTTTTATGATTGTCCTTTGGATTATGAGTCTGGCGAGGAGAACTTGATTGACGAGGAGAACTTGTCTTAGTTCTTCCTTTGAAGTGTTCATCTCTCTTTGGAGATACTTTTCCATCGACGTCATCATCATTATGTGATACTCCTTCAACCCACAAGAATTATTTCTTCACAAATTTCACACTTGAATAATTCCTTGACTTTGCAATTTTGGAGCATTCTCCCACTTCTTCTTGAATGTAGCCCAAACATTCATGCCGAGGTTGTGGTCTCACCTCAATAGGATTAACAATTCCATGACTATAAATTCCAAGACCCTTACCATTGTACCCCATTTTGGTAAAAAATTTCATACCAATACCCTTGGTATGTTTCTCAAATGATGCAAAAGAAGCACGATCATTGTTAAGAGAATGACTTGAACATGAAGTATATTTTACTTCTGTTTCTGCTTGTGACCCTTGGTCCTCTTCCTGAAGTTTATCCATCTCCTCCTTCTTCTCTTTTGTAGACGAAGTGGTATATGAAGATTCAAAAAAACCACTCTTGTGATTAAACATATAAGCAATGTTCTTCATCTAACAAAGGGTACAAACATCAGTTATCCCATGACCACAAACTTGTTGAGCCCTGGGGGAAGCTTCAGTAGCTGAACATTCCCTATTTTTCTCTTCAATGAAATTTTGCAACATCAAGTGAAACTTCTTCTTTTCATCCTTTGCTACTTCGAGCAATCTTCTTTGTTCCATGTTCTCCACTTGGAGAAAAGAATTCATCTCTTCTGGTTCTAGGAGCCTTGCATGCTGCAAACTTTGACCCGCGCTTGAAATCTGGCTAGAACCTACTCCGATACCACGTGATCTAAAAATAGAAATTGATCGTCCTCTGACACTTTGCAAGACAGATAAATTTTTGTCTTTAAACAGTCGTTTAGATTGTAACTTATTCAAAGCTGAATAGTTAAGTTTTCAATGAACTTAAAGATGAAACAAAATCATATGCAATCCAACATGGTAAAAATGTACAACAATGTGATAACAGAGTTCACCCCTCTTGGGCTACGTCTCCGGGCCTTGCTGCAATGGCTAGGCCACTTTATTGATCTCAACAACAAAGAGAGTACATTAATAATCTTTGACTCACAAAGTAAACCTCCTTCTAGAGTGGAACCTGTTTCTCCTACAAAGAAATGTTCTCCTTTAGAGAACTTTCACTCACAAGTTAAATCCCTTTAGCAAAGAAATGATGACAACAAAAGGAAAGGACTTCCTCACTGAATGTGGCAACAAGTTGTTGTACTCATTTTGAGATCAAAAAGCACAAATCAAACTGCTTCACAATGAAGTGTTTAAATGGTATTTTCCCACAAAAATACTGAGAATAGACTGAAAATGACTGCTCTAATGAAGAAACAACTGTTGCAAATGCATCTGGCACGTTGGAAAACCCTTGTCTAGGATATTTCCATTCTAAAAAAGGTCTCTATATGACCCCAAAAATCCATGAAACAATCTTTGTCTTCAACACAAAAAGACTCGTCCCTACAAATTCTTCAACATAAAAAGATCAAATCATAACAATAACACTGCCATTGAGTTCAAAACACCCAAAAAACTCTATGTAGGCTCTTCTTGGGCTCAAAAAGGTTGAAGAATGACCAAGTTAGGCCTCTTGGAACATTTCTTTGCTATTTGTCCTGCAAAATGGCAAAACTGACTAACTGGGTGATGAAATCCGCCTTTTGGCAGACTGCCAAGAGACAATTTTACTCGGGAACGAAGAAATTACTGTTGAAAAAGGTGCAAATTGTTGCCCATATAAATGTGTCAATGACCCTTTAGTGATGAATTTCTAGCCCCCATATGTGGTCATATTGACAGATATGACCGGGAATTGGGCTAGCCACCCGCCCTTTCCAGCTCCACTCGACTATGGTCACGTGGTCACAAATGAGACCGGGGGCTGGGCTAACTTCTCGTCGCCACCGCCTTGGAACTAGGTCGTATGACATATCAATGGGACTGGGGGCCAGGGATTATCTCCCTGCCCCCTCTGCCTATGCGTTGGTCATATGGATAGTTGAGTGACCAGGGGTTGGGGCCACATGCCCTACCCCTCTCCCTAAACGCTCCAACCAATCAACCTTAAATAAATTCCACCAACCCATAGTTAATAGGTTATGTGCATGGTATAACAGTGGACTATGGTATTTGTAACCAGTAGGTCATGGGGTCGAACCCCGCTGAGTTGTTTGGCCGAACAACCAAAATTTTGGCACGAAAATAGAGGGCCATGTGGTGCCCTCCCATTGGGCCACATGGCACCTCATCATTAGCCCACATCAATACAACCAACCAATCAAAACTTGACACCTCGTCCTGTTCAACCATGCCATGTGGCAACACATGATTGGCTCGTCTGATGCCATACCTTGCACAATCACTCGATGATGTCAACATGACATCACTGTACGACCTGCCCAGTGAACAACCCAACCAACCCTACAAATTGACTTTTCATCTATTTGCCAAAAACTTTAGAACACGATAACTTTCACATATGGTGTTGGATTGAGGCGATTCAAGCGTCGTTGGAATCATAATGATGAGATCTACGATTTGGAACTAGCATCAAGTGATTCCGAGCACTTTTATTTTTGAGCATATTTTGATCCTTTGGATCAAGGACCTCCTTAGGCAGTGAGTTATAGGGTCTCTTCTTATAATTCTACCATCTTTTGTAAAAGTGTATCCCTGTTTTACTAGGGCTTGGTGTGATGTTCTAGTAGATCTCCTACAAAATTAGAGACACCCCCTGCTTCCTTATAATACTAAACCCAGTGTCTAAGCAATGCTAATTCCTTTCACATATCACCCAACTCTTTCTTATTTATCTTGGCTTTGTATAAGTAAGCACGTGATGTTGGGTCCCTATAATACTAGTGATTCCCCCATTACTATTGTAGTTGTATCCCTTATTCATATTGTTGTGCCCCTATTGTCCCCATATTGTTATTATTGTGCCCCATAGAATCCCTCTATTGTTATTTTTGTGCCTTTATATTATTATTGTTAGGTCGGCTTGGTTATATTGTTACCCCTTATACTCCGATATATAGAAAGGAGATTTTGTCATTTGAATCATCCAAGAATTGTTCATTTGTGTAATGTAAAGGAGGTTCCCCCCTCGAAGAGGCTAAATTCTAAGGCGTTGATCTATCTTTTCTATCTTTTTGTGAGCTGGTTTCATAACATTTGGTATCAGAGCTTTGGATTCTAGGGTTTTGCTGCTCCAAATAGGTCATCGTGGAATTTTCGATATAACTTTGTTTCTGAAACGTTTCAGAAGCCGAAAACAAAACCCATTTTAGACGAAATAGCGTTGAACCGCGGGTCCAAATTTCAGAGCTTTTCGATCTATATTTGCAGAGATATGATCTGAGGAAGTTGGTGTTTTTGCAGACTCCTGAATTACATTCCAAACAAGTGACCTTGGGAAATCATCATAACTTTTTTTTTGAGCATCAGATTGAAATTTCGTAAGAATTTATAGAAAGAGGATGGACTATAGTTTCCTGTGTATATTTTTTAGACCCGAAGGTCAAAACAGTGACACGTGGCACTTCATACAAGTTCACTCTTCTGAAAAGGTATATAATCAGGTCATATTGGGAGATTGTGCATAACTATTTCTTGGAGAATCTAAATTCGATCAGACTGGTGGCATTGGAAAGAGGACACAGAGGGCTACTGCAGGTCGCAATTTCAGAACTAGAAGATCTAAAATTACAAAGATACATCAGCTTCAATATCGAGTGCCTACAAAGTGAAAAAAGGTGTGTATTTTTTTAAATATTTGCATAAGCTTGGTTTGAAAAATTAGTTTGAAGGAATTCAAAAGGAATAGTGAAGCATTATTATTGGTAATTGATACCCCGAAGAAAGAAAATGGAAACACCTAGTAAACAACCTGAAAGCTCTAGCATGACTCATGAAGAAGAGGAAGAAATGCTACATGATATATCAAAATTACGAGACCAAGTGCAACAAATTTCACTCTCACAAAAGCTAACAGAAGCTAAGATAAATGGCGTGGAATCTAAGATAAATGGCGTGGAAGCTAAGATGAATGGTGTGGAAACTAAGATGGATAGCATGGAAGCTAAGATGGACGACATGGAAGCTAAGATGGATGGTATGAAAACATTGTTACTAGAAAGGCTTCCTAATGGAAAAAAGGTAGGAGAGGAAACTCATAATGAGAACAAAAGGAATGTTAATCATGATTTGAAGAATGACAACATGGAAGATTTGAAGAAAGACATTGAAGGATTGAAGGAAGGTTTGACAAAGTTGCTACAAGAAAGGCTTCTTAATGGTGAAAATGTTGTAGAGGAAACTCATGATGAGAAAAAAATAAATGTTAATAATGATTTCATAGACTCTAACATTGGAACAAAGACCCACCATGTTCCAAAGATCGATATGAGGAAGTTTGATGGCAAGGATCCCGTAACATGGATACTATAGATGGAGCAATTTTTCGATCTCCATAACGTGCAAAACACACAAAAGGTATGCATTGTAACTTTATATTTGGAACCAAACTAGTTTGTATGGTATTAATGGCTTTTCTCTCGTAAACAAATTGTGACTTGGGCAATTTTTACAGAAGAAATGACATCACATTATGAGGATATGAAAAACAAAACTTTTTTTAGCTAATCGATAAACCTCAAACAAAAGGGTTCAATGAGGGAGCACATTGAGGACTTCAAAAAATTGAATATAAGGGTAAAAAATATTCCAGAGGAGCATAGGATTGATATGTTCATAGGGGCTTTAAAGGATAACATCCAACATGAGGTTCACCTTTGGGAACCTGACTCATTGGAGAAGGCATTCAAGTTGGCAAGAAAAATGGAAAGCAAAATTATGGCAACAAGGAAGCCTACCAGTCACAACTATAAGGATGGAAGTGTTATTTCCCCTAGCCATCCACAACCTACAAGGTTGACACCCCAACAATTGGAAGAAAAAAAAGCAAAAGGGCTTTGTTATAGTTGTGATAGCAAATACACTAAAGGTCATAAGTGTGTTGAGAAGAAATTATTTTACATAGATTGTGAAGAGGAGGAAGAAAAGGAACAAGAAACACCAAAAGAAGAGGATATACACCAGGTACAAACCCTAGAGAAAGAAGAAATGAATCCAACCATATCTTGTAATGCATTGGCTGGAATTACCACTCCTCAAACTATCAAGATAGAAGGACATATCAAGAAGAAAAAGGTAATAGTGTTGATTGATTCGGGAAGTACCCATAATTTTATTCATTGTAAGATAGCCAAGGAATTGAATTGCTTCTTATATCCAGCACCAGAGTGTCAAGTGATGGTTGCAAGTGGAGGAACCATAAATTGCTCTGGAAAGTGCCATAATATCAAGCTATTTATGGGAGAATATGTATTGAATAGCCCAATGCTTTCCATTCCAATGGGAGGTGCTGATGTTGTACTAGGAGTCCAATGGCTACAATCCTTGGGTACAATAGCTTTTAATTTTCAAGAACTTTTCATGAAATTTTCTACAAATGGAAAGGAAGTTGAATTAAGGGGTATTGCAGGGAAACCGGGAAAGATAATAAGCTCTAATGGTATGACAAAGCTTCTAAAAAAGGAACAACGAGGTGTAATTGCACAATTATGTTCGCTAGATGTTTCCACATCGAAATCACCTATTTCACCAGATCTCCAAAACGTCTTGGGCAATCATTCCAAGGTATTTGAGACTCCCAAATGTCTCCCACCTATTCGTGATCAAGATCATGCTATTCATTTGATTCCAGGAAGTGTTCCTCCAAACATCAGGCCGTATAGATATCCTTATGCCCAAAAGAGTGAAATTGAATGTATGGTTGTAGAAATGCTAGAGGTTGGTATAATTCAACCTAGTCAAAGTTCTTTCTCTGCTTCAGTATTATTGGTGCACAAGAAGGATGGATCATGGGGCATGTGTTCGGATTATAGGGAGCTCAACAAGCTCACTATTAAAGATAAATATCCCATTCCTGTTATTGATGAATTATTGGATGAATTGCATGGATCAATTTACTTCACCAAGTTGGATCTTCATTCAGGATATCATCAAATCAGAATGAAGATTGAAGACATTCCGAAAACAACATTTAGAACTCACGAGGGTCATTATGAATTTTTGGTCATGCCTTTTGGCCTTACCAATGCACCTTCTACATTTCAAGATTTGATGAATTACATTTTCAAACCCTTCCTTAGAAAATTTGTGTTAGTATTTTTTGATGATATACTAATCTACAACAAGTCTTGGAAGGATCATGTTGAACATGTTGACAGGGTGCTACAACTATTGGAGGAGAAACAATTATATGCAAAAAGCTCCAAATGTTTCTTTGGAATACAAGAGGTGGAATATCTTGGTCATATTGTATCTCATGAAGGTGTTAAGGTAGACCCTAGCAAAATTAAATCCATTAAGGAATGGAAGATCCCCACATCCATAAAGCATATGCGGGGATTTCTCGGGTTGATAGGGTATTATCGTAAGTTTGTTAAGAATTATGGGAGATTAGTAGCACCTCTAACAACATTATTGAAGCAAGATTCATTTTCATGGACTCTAGAAGCAACAAAGGCCTTCAAACATCTTAAAGAGGCAATGTGCCAAGCACCGGTCTTAGCTACACCAAACTTCACAAAAATTTTTATTGTGGAATGTGATGCTTCAGGAAATGGAATTGGTGTTGTTTTAATGCAAGATGAAAGACCCATTGCTCTCAAAAGTCGTCCAATCAAGGGAAAGTATTTACACAAAGCTATTTATGAGAAGGAAATGTTGGCAATACTACATGCACTTAAGAAATGGCGACCCTACCTAATGGGAAGACACTTCAAGGTAAAAACGAATCATGATAGCCTTAAATACTTTCTAGAACAAAGATTATCCTCTGAAGAGAAACAAAAATGGGTCACAAAGATGTTGGGTTATGACTTTGAAATCATCTACAAAAAGGGAAGCAAAATGTTGTGGCTGATGCACTCTCAAGAAAGGATGAGGATGTGGAAGCAGTTTTGTGCGCCATTTATATTATCCAACTAGATTGGATAAACGAAGCAAGGGAGGAATGGAAGAATGATGAAGAAGTGTGGGCACTTATTTGAAAGTTACAACAAGATTCCAGTACATCTGATACATTTAGCTGGAAAAATGATTCGTTATGGTACAAAGATCGCTTATACCTCTGTAATAATTCCCAACTCAAACCAAAGATTCTTATGGAATTGCACACTTCTCCCTTAGGAGGGCACTCAGGATTTTTAAAAACTTACCATAGGGTTAAGAAGGAATTTTTTTGAGTTGGCCTTAAATTAGATATTCAAAAGTTTGTGGCGGAATGTTTGGTTTGCCAACAAAATAAAGTTGAAACAACTAAGACCCTAGGTCTATTACAACCTTTATCCATTCCAAGCCAACGTTGGGAGGAGGTTTCAATGGATTTTATCACAGGTTTGCCAAAGTTTGAAGGAAAGAGTGTCATCATGGTGGTAGTTGACAGACTTACCAAGTATGCACATTTTTGTGCATTATCACATCCATTTAAAGCCAGTACAGTTGCTATCGCATTTATGGAAACAATTCAAAAGCTACATGGAAGCCTAAAGATTATTGTAAGTGACAGAGATCCCATTTTCACTGGAAATTTTTGGACAAAATTATTTCTTGTCTTGGTACTCAGTTAGCTCATAGCTCATCTTATAATCCTCAATCTAATGGGAAAATTGAGATAGTAAACAAATGTTTGGAAGGATATCTTCGTTGCTTTGTATCTGATAAATAGACACAATGGGTCAAATGGTTGCCTCTGGCTGAATGGTGGTATAACACTTCTTTCCATACTGCAGCAAAAATGACCCCATTTATGGCACTTTATGGATATCAGCCACCATCCATCACATCATATTTAAAAGAAAATTCTAAGGTTCAAGCAGTGGAATATCACATCGAGCATCAACAACAAGTTCTCCAACTCTTAAAGGATAAGCTCATGTTGGCGCAGAATAGAATGAAACAACAGGCAGATCAACATCGCAGTGAAAGAAGTTTTGATGTAGGTGACTGGGTATTCCTACGGCTACAACCATATAAAAAAATGTCCCTCAAACAAGCGAAGAAGGATGATAAATTATCACCCAAGTATTATGGTCCGTACAAGGTGTTGCAAAAGATTGGTACTATGGCATACAAATTGGATCTTCTTGCAGCTTCTCGAGTACACCGAGTTTTCCATGTAGAACTTGACGAGGAAGGAAAAATTATATTGGAACTGAAAGCAGTTATAGAAACAAGAACTTGACAGCTACGAAATCGATCAATTTCGGAGTATCTCATCAAGTGGAAGAACTTATCCACTGAAGATTCCACATGGGAGGATGAGAATTTTATACAAAAGCATCCAGAACTACTCAAGCGTTGAGGACAACACTTTTTTGAAGGAGAGGGGCATGTTGGGTCCCTATAATACTAGTGATTCCCCCATTACTATTGTAGTTGTATCCCTTATTAATATTGTTGTGCCCCTATTGTCCCCATATTGTTATTACTGTGCCCCATAGAATCCCTCTATTGTTATTTTTGTGCCTTTATATTATTATTGTTAGGTCGGCTTGGTTATATTGTTACCCCTTATACTCCTATATATAGAAAGGAGGTTTTGTCATTTGAATCATCCAAGAATTGTTCATTTGTGTAATATAAATGAGGTTGCCCCCTCAAAGAGGTTGAATTCTAAGCCATTGATCTATCTTTTCTATCTTTTTGTGAGCTGGTTTCATAACATGTGAGATGGCTATGCCTGTTGATATCAATTCACTCATTCTAGCCTTCTTCACGTCAAATAGAGTTTCCTTGGAGGTATAAAGTATGGAACTATCCACATTGATATTCTACATTTTTCTTTGTGTCCTTTAAATAATTGATTGCCTCCTCCAATCATAGGTAATGATTTCTACATTTTTCATTTCATCAATATGTTGGGAAATCTGTTATCCCTACTAAGGAAATATGTTTTACATACTACCATGAGTATGAAAGTGCTCTATAGTAAATTCTCAACTTCCAATAGTAATTGGGTCTTCTTAGAAATTGACTCCTATGTATAAGTCATTTTCTTAATTTGTTGTTGTTCATTAATAGTCCCATAAATATCTTGAGGCCTTGAAGTCTCTTCAACACCTTGGGGTTAGTAGTATTTGCATTGGGAGTAGGTATGGGATCGTTGGTCTTAGTTGTTGTCTTCTATAATGTCACCATTCTAATATTAGTTTTGAATACTTCATCCTCTTTGATCTCCTCAATCTCCTTGGCCTTAGTGGGTCCTTGAGTAGGTTGTTATGTAGTAGAAAGACTCATTCTCTATTAGGGTACTTGTTTTTATAACCTCTTCCTCCTCCTAAATCAAATAAATTATATTTTGTGTATTTGTTAGGTTTAGGATATTCCTAAATTACTATTGTGATTTATATTGTTCCAATTTTTCCCTTTCCTCCTCTTCTCTTTTATGATGCTTTAGTAGTTTTGTTTACTTTTACTCAACTTCATCCCTCTTTCCCTATTTTGCTAGTTCCTCAACTACTTTTCTTTGGTCTTATAAGTCCCACCTAGTTTTTTCTTCATTGTTCCATTAGGTCCTTCCTCTTGTTTTTCTTCTTCCTCTTGTCTCGTTTGGAAAACATTGATTCAAGAACATCTTCCTCAAGTTTTTTTTCTCAATTATTCTTCAATGTTATGCTAAATCTTTTGTTCTCAAAGGGTCATGTCTTTTTTAGCTTAAATAATCTTGTGTTTAAATTCTTCCTTTAGCCTTATTTCTTTTTCCTGCCTAGCCTCTTCTACTTCTCTATTGTTAGCATCCCCTTTCCTTATGATTTCAAGTTGCTTATGTAGTGATAGATAACTAAAAATACTAAGATTTGGGTTGGCCTTCCTCTATCCAAATTCTCTCCAATATTGTGCATTTTTATTAAACAACTCATGATGCCACTTCTAATGCATACATGACCAATTGATAAACTCATGCTCAACATGCTTGGGCACTAAACCATTAAGCTCATGTCCCCTAAATTGAGTAGTGTCAAATATATATTCTAGATGGCTTTGACATTCTTTCTTTTCTTGCTTGGTCTTTTTGATATAATAATGTTTGATTTGAAAGTTATAGGGTATGAAGACCCCTTTCTTATCATTAACTAATGTGATATTAAAACCCTATAGGATAAAACGATAATATTTTGTTTTTGAGAATTATCCTATCTAGGACATAGGGTGATAAGAGATGAGGTGGATTTGTTACTCCTTAAATATGAAGATATGTGTGTTTATCCTCAATATGCCAATTCCCTATGTATCTGAGGATCTTCTTGGCATGTTTGGATAGTCTAGGACATTCTTGAAAAAAAATGTGTTAAGCCATATATAAGCCCCATGTTAACCCAAAAACCTCTTATTAAGCCATATGTATTAAGTGGTTACATTTCTATTGTTATATTTTTATGTAGGTTATAAGCCTTATTGTATCCTTTGTATCCCATATATATACTAAGGAGATTTAGTATTAGGATCATCAAATATTACCTTTTTCATTGTATTTATTGTATAAGGAGGTTTTCCCCTCGAAGTGGACTACAATTATTGGTTTCTTATCATTGTTAAGGTGCAAGGATCATAACATTTGGTATCAAAGCTCTTGATCCTAGGGTTTTGCTACTTCAAACAGGTCATCATGGCATTTTCGCTATAATTTTTTCTTCTATGAGGTTTCAAGTAGTGAAACCTAGAGAAGATTGAGAATAATTCCTTATAAATCTTTGGTTCAAGTTTCAGATCTTGGTTCACTATATTTTCGGAGATATGGTCTAAGGAAGTTAGGGTTTCTGAATGCTCCTAAATTTTGTCTCAAACATGTCAATTTGTAATTCACTATATATATATATATATATATATATATATATATATATATTGAGGCTTTGACTATGAAACTTTTCTCGCATTGAGGAATCATTGTGGTGAATATTTGGTCCAAGTTTCAAATCTTTGTTCGCTATATTTTCAGAGATATGCTCCAAGGAAGTTAAGGTTTTTGTATGCTCCGAAATTTAGTTCTCAAACATGTCAGTTTGGAATTTTTTGCTATATATATATTATATATTTTTTTTTTTTTTTCTCTGTAAGGTTTCATAAAGTGATACTTGGACCATACTAAGGAGAAATGTTGAGGAATATCTAATTCTATTTTCACAATTTGGTTGACTATACTTTGGGATTTATACCGTATGGAAGTTATTTCTTGTGAACAATCATGAAATAAATTTTAAATAAGCCTTCTTGGTATTTTGGCTATATCTTATTGTCTAGAAATTTCTGGACCGTGAAATATTCAGTAATTTCAAGAGACATATAGAAGAAACTCATGTATAGGTTCCAAAATCATATTTCAAGAATTGGACATGGGAATGCCATACAAGTTTTCTCTTGGGAATAGGCCAAAAAACAACAAGTTTTGGGAAAGTTACTATAACTTTCAGTTGGCACATCATATTCAGTTCACACCTGTGGAATTGCAGAAAATACATATCAAAGTATCATAAAACAAAATTTCAGATCTAGAAGGCCTCAAATCTCGAAGATATATCAATAAAATTTCAACCATTCTAATATTTCTCCAAATTAAGGAACACACCTTGCTATTGACCTAACTGTTCATTAGAATATTCCCTCCCTTATTTTTGGTTGTAATGAAGAGGAGGGTTACTATTATTTTCCAACATGTCTCCAAAGAAATCTACTGCACCGATTAAATATACTAAAGGCTCATCTTTGACTTATGAAGAAAATGAAGGCTTAGAATTTAAGTTATCTCAATTATAGAAGAAAGTTAATGAAATGGATGGTAGTATGTCGAAAAAGGTGGATTTCTCATGTTCTTAAGAAAAGCTTAAAAGATAAATGGAAAAGAAGATGAATGAAAATAAGGAATAGAAAAGAAGATGGAAGGAATAGAAATGAATATGAATGAAAATAAGTAAGGAATAAAAATGAAGATGAATGAAAATAAGGAAGAAATAAAAAATCTATGATTTCCATGGAAAATATTCTTTTCGAGAGGCTTCCTAAAAGGGATGTGGAGATCCCAGGAAATTCTGAACATAAGGAGAAGCATGTTGTTGAGAATCAATCTTATATGGGGAGTATGATAACATAATTGGAGAGCATAAATTTTGAACTGTAGAACCAAATCATGAATTTCCAATCCAAGATCCACATCATCGGGGCTTTAAGTCAGCACCAAGGAACTACTACACTTGGAATATTGATATGAGGAAATTTGATGGTAATGATCCTATAACATGGATATTTTAGATGGAGCAATACTTTGATGTACAGCAAGTAGCATCCTTACAAAAGGTAAATTTTGCATCCATATTTTTAGAACAAGACCAACATGTATGGTATCATTAGCTTTGTGAAAGAAAAAATAATTTTGCTATATCTTGGTCCATTTTTACAGAGGAATTGATAACATATTATGGGGATATTGAGAGCAACACATTCTTTAGTCAATTGGAAAATATTCGACAAAAAGGTCTTGTTATAGAGCATATTCAACAGTTCCAAAAGTTGAGCCTCAGAGTAAAGAATATTTCAGAGGATAACTTATTAGACCTATTTATGGGTAATTTAAAGGAAAACATCCAACATGAGGTGTGTCTCTTTGAACCTAAATCTCTAGAGCATGCTTTTAGTATGGTAAGGAAAGTTGAAAGTTAAAGTATGATCACCAGAAAATTGGTCACTAATAACTAAAGAGAAAATCATACCCCCTTTCCTTAATTGACAAGGTTGATTCCTCATCAAATGGATGAAATAAGAGCAAATTAACTATGTTTGAATTGTGAAAAATAACAAGTATAGTAAAGGGCATAAATGTAGTGAGAAGAAATTATTCTGCATAAGCTGTGAAGATGAAGAAGATCAAGAAGTGGAAAATTCACAAGGTATAGAGCTAGAAGAAACTGCTCCAACAATCTCTTGTCATGCATTGGCCGACATCAGCAATCCACAAACCCTCAAGATAGAAGGACATATCAAAAGATAGAGGGTAAAAATATTGATTTATTTAGATAGTACTCGTAACTTCATCAATTACAAATTGGAAAAACTTCTTAATTTCTCTGTATATCTAGCACTAGAATTTCAAGTGATGATTACAGATGAAGGTACCATAAATTGTTCAGGGAAGTGCAATAAGATTAAGTTGAATATGGGGAGTATTTATTGGTTAGTCCCATGATTGCAATCCAAATGGGCTGTGCTAATGTTGTATTAGGGGTACAATGGTTACAATCATTAAGAAAATTGTAACTTCATTTCCAAGATCTTTTCATAATATTTTTCTCAAAAGGAAAGGAAATTGAGCTTAGAGGTATCCAAGGGAAACCTAGTAAAGCGATAAGACCTATAGCATGAAAAAATGGCTAAAAAATGGACACCAAGTGTAGTTGCAAAGTTTTGTTCATTAGATGTTAAAAAATATCTATCCTTCGTGTCATCAGATCTTCAAAAAGTTATCAACAATCATGCTAAGGTATTTGGAGAAATTCCTAAGGGTATTCCACCTGTTTGAGAACATGACCATGTTATTCATTTGCAATTGAAAAGCGTAGCACCTAAAATTAGGCCTTACAAATATCCACATGCAGAAAAGAGTGAGATTGAACATATGGTTCAAGAAATGTTAGAGGTGGGCATCATTCAACCTAGCTAGAGTGATTTTTCTTCACCATTGGTGATGGTTATCAGGAATGATCGTTAATGGTGTATGTGTCTAGACTACAAAAAAAATCAACAAAATGATAATCAAAGATAAGTTTCCTATTCTTGTCATTGATGAATTGTTAGATGAATTACATGGAACAATTTTCTTTACTATGTTGGATCTTCATTTAGTATATCATCAATTCAAAATGAGGTCTAAAAACATTCTCAAAATAGATTTTAAAACACATGAAGGTCATTATGAGTTTTTGGTTATGGCATTTGGACTTACAAATGCACCTTCAACATTTCAAAGTTTGATGAATTCTATTTTCAAATCCTTCCTTAGAAAATTTGTGCTAGTATTTTTTGATGACATACTAATTTACAACAAATCTTGGGAAGAGCATGTACAAATATTCACAAGGACTTGACATTATTGGAATATAAACAATTATATGCAAAACCTTCCAAGTGCCTTTGGGGTTCAATAAGTTGAATATTTGGGTCATATTGTATCAAACAATGGTGTCAAGGTGGATCCTAACAAAATCAAGGGAATGGACAATCCAAAATACTTTGAAGAAACTAAAAGGATTCTTAGTATTGATAGGATATTACTACAAATTTGTCAATAATTATTATCAAATAGCAACATCTTTAACAAAATTATTGAATCAGGAAGCATTTTCTTGGACTAAAGAAGCAACCAAAGCATTTGAAGAACTAAAGAGGACATGTGTACAACTACCATCTTGGTGATACTTGACTTCACAAAAATATTTATTGTGGAGTGTGATGGCTCTGGCCATGACATTGGTGCAATTTTGACGTAGGAAGGAAGACTCCTTACCTTTGAAAGAGACAAACATAAATAAATTAATCAAACCCATCTATGAAAAATAAATGTTGGCCATACTACATGTAGTGAATAAATGGCATCCATACCTAATAGGAAGACACTTCAAAGTAAAAAAATATCATGATAGTTTGAAGTAATTCTTGGAGCAAAGAATATATTCAAAAGAGCAACAAAAATGGGTCACAAATATGTTGGTTTATGACTTTGAAATTATCTATAAAAAGGTAAAAAAAATATTGTGGCATATGCACTCTCAAGGAAAGAGGAAGACACAATCGGTTTACTATGTGATTGGGTGGAAGAAGCAAGGATAGAATTCTAGCAATATGAGAAGATATGCAAGATCATTTAACAACTATAGGAGGACCCTAATGTAGTAGAAAAATTTACATGGAAAAATGATTTTTTATGGTATCAAGATCGCTTATGTAAAAATTCTCAACTCAAACAGAAGGTCATATTGGAATTACACACTTCTCCTATAGGAGGAAAATTAGGGTTCTTGAAGACATACCATAAGATCAAGAAATATTTTTTTTGGGAAGGTATTAAAGAAGATGTGAAAAAATTTGTGGCCGAATGTGGGATGTGCCAACAAAATAAAGGAGAGAATATCAATACCCTAGGGCTCCTTCGACCATTAACTATACAAAGCCAACATTGGGAAGATATTTCAATGGATTTTATTATAGGTTTACCCAAATCCAAAGGAAAGAATGTCATTATGGTAGTGGCAGATCAAATGACAAAGTATGCTCACTTTTGTTATCTTTCTCATCCTCTTAAAGCAAGTAATGTAGAAGAAGCATTAATGGAAACAATCTAAAAAGTACATGGAATACCAAAGATTATTGTAAGTGATAGAGATCCAATTTTCATCGGAATTTTTTGAATTAAATTATTTTCTTGTGTGGCTACCGAATTGGCTCACAACTCATCTTACCATCCTTAATCTAATGGGAAAACTAATATTATCAATAAATGTTTAGATGGATATCTACGTTGTTTTTCATTTGATAAATAGAAAAAATGGGTCAAATGGTTTCCCTTGGCAGAATGATTGTACAACACATCCTTCCATACTTCATAAAAAATGTCACCATTTATGGCACTTTATGGATATTATCCTCCATCCATCACATTGCCATTATAAGGGACTATAAAGGCTCAAGCAGTAGAGGACCAGATCCAACCCCAACAAGAGGTTCTCAAAGTATTGAAGGACAACTTGGTTATGGCACAAAATAGGATGAAATAACAAGGATATCAATATCACAACGAAAGGGGATTTGAAGTCGGGAATTGCATATTTGTGATACTACAACCATATAAACAGATGTCCCTCAAGCAACAAAATAAGGATGAAATAGTAGTTCCAAGGAATTATGGATCCTATAAGGTGTTGTGAAGGATTGGATGTATGGCCTACAAAATGGAGTTGCCTCCATCTTCATGTGTACATCCAATCTTCCATGTTTCTTGCTTAAAGAAGGCCATCGATGATGAGATCCCAGTCCAAACTTTTCTACCAAAGATTAATGAAGAAGGGAAAATAATATGAGAAATAGAAATATTTTGGAAATAAGGATTAAAAAGTTAAGAAATCGAGCAATCAATGAGTACCCCATCAAATAGAAGAACCTACCAGTGGAAGAAGTGACATGGGAAGATGAGTGTTTCATGCAAAAACACCCACATATAGTCAAGTGTTGAGGAAAACACTTCTTTGAAGGGTAGGGGCATGTTAAGCCCTATATAAGCTCCATGTTAACCCAAAAACCCCTTATTAAGCCCTAGATATTGAGTGATTACATTTCTATTGTTATATTATTATGTAGGCTAGAACCACTCATGGTCCCACTTTATTAGAATTGTATCCTTTGTCTCCTATATATACACTAAGGAGAGCTAGTCTTAGGATCATCAAATATTGTCTTGTTCATTATATTTATTGTATAAGGAGGTTTTCCCTTGAAAGTGGATTCCAATTATTGGTTTCTTATCATTGTTAAGGAACAAGGATCATAACAAAACGAGAGTATGCAATTGAGCTAGAAATAAATAACAAATTATATAATATGACCTTTTATACTTGTACTCTCATAAGATGTTGAAGTAGACATGTATAAGAGACTCTAAAACATGCTAGCTAAGAGACAACCCATCAAAAAATATTTATTACACATATTACATCAATGAAGTAAGAAGACATATAGAATGAGGGTACCACACTTGGCTTGGGGTTATGCGTTGTGTGTGGAGCATGATTGTTCAGAGGTCTTTGTTTCAGTCGGATGTATACCCTAGGAAGTTTGTACACCCCTCCACGTGGGGGGGTGCGGGGGGGACTTGTCCCCCCCGCGGGGGTCTGGGGGGGCCGATCCCCCCGGCTGGGGGGTCCGGGGGCTCGGGGGTAGTGCCCCCGAAGCCAAAAGTAGATGTAAAATTGCCTTGTAAAAGTATAGTAATTTCTAGTCAATCTGGGCCGTTCATTAGGCGGATGATCTAACGGTAGAACTTATGTTTAGTTTAGGGTTTTTTGCCCTAGAAGGCAACCCCCTCTCTTTGTATGAGGGCATTGTATTTGAGGCTGTGAAATAGATGTGTATTCTCTGAGCGAGAAACAGAGAGGCGAGACTGTGAGAGAAAACAGAGGATATTACAGCGGATCTGCTATAGGTTGTGTCTCTTCATTTTGCTGGATAATAGAAAGGAAGGACTGGCTGTTCGGGGTGGACGTAGCCCAAACTGGGTGAACCACGTATATCTGTGTCTCTCTTGTCTTATGCGTTTTTTGTGTTTATATTTTTGCAATATTTTATGTGTTCCATTGCTCCGTAATATATAATTTTCTAACAACTGGTATCAGAGCCAAAGGTCTATTTGGCCGATAAACTCGCAAGAAAGAAGGGTTCCTCGTTCGAGTGGGAGCAATGGTGGAAGATGGCAAGTTTAGGGTTGAGAAATTTAACGGCCAAAACTTCTCGTTATGGAAGATGCAGATGGAAGATTATTTGTATCAGAAAGATCTGTACCTACCATTGAGCAGAAAAACAAAGAAGCCGATGGCTATGACAAATGAAGAATGGAACCTTCTCGATAGAAAGGCACTCGGAACAATACAGTTGTGCCTCGCTGCGTCAGTCGCCTTCAACATTTCGAAGGAAACAACGACAGAGGGTTTGATTCAGGCGTTGTCGAAACTATACGAAAAACCCTTGGCCTCAAACAAGGTATTTCTTATGAAACAATTATTTAATATGAAGATGTCGGAAGGTGGATCTATTGCAGATCATTTAAATGATTTTAATACAGTTACAAGTCAGTTAAGTTCTGTAGGGGTAAACTTTGAAGATGAAGTTAGAGCTCTGTTATTCTTGTGCTCATTGCCAGAAAGTTGGAATGGTTTAGTAATGGCCATTAGTAACTCTGTATCTGGATCTAGTACTTAAAAGTTTGATGATGTTGTCGGTGCTATCCTTAGTGAGGAAATGCGACTGAAAAGCTCTGGTGAGACATCGAGTAATTCTTTGAGTGCAGAGTCTAGGGGAAGAAAAATGGAAAGAGAAAGAGCTCAGGATATCGTAGTAAATCAAGGAAAGGCAGATCCAAGTCCAGATCGGGGATAGTGTGCTGGAAATGCGGAAAGAAAGGACACCTAAAGAAAGACTGTAGATCTCAGAAGGGAAAATAAGGAGATGCACAATAAGAAAACAATCATGAAGCAAATGTGACAGGTGAGGTGTTACAAGATGCTTTGATTCTTTCTTTCGAAAATATTACTGATTCCTGGGTGGTAGATTCAGGGGCCTCATTCCATGCCACACCTGATAAGAAATACTTTCATGACTATGTTCAAGGAGATTTTGGACAAGTTCGTTTGGGTGATGATAAACCCTGTAAAATTGTCGGAATGGGTAAGGTTCTTGTAAAACAGCAAAATGGAAACCAATGGCTACTAAAGGAGGTAAGGCATGTTCCAGATCTGAAGAAAAATCTGATTTCAACAGGGCAGTTAAGCGGTGAAGGTTGTGTGACAACTTTCACAGATAAAGCTTGGAAGGTCACCAAAGGATCCCTGGTAATAGAAAAAGGTGAAAAGGTTGGTACATTGTATTTATGCAATGGTATTTCTAACTTTGTTAATGCTTTAACTTCCAAAGGAGCAGATGTAGCATTATGGCATCATAGGCTCAGACACATGAGTGAAAAGGGGATGAAGATTCTTCACTCAAGGAATTTGTTGCCGGGTTTGAAGAATGTTGATTTGGACTTCTGTGAGAATTGCATTTATGGAAAACAGAAGAGAGTCAGATTTCTCAGAGTTGGGAAAGAAAAGGAGCGAAAAATTAGAGCTTGTGCATACAGATGTATGGGGACCTGCTCAGGTATTATCTCTCGGTGGCTCTCATTATTATGTTACTTTCATTGATGATGCAACTAGAAAAACTTGGATTTATTGTATTAAGAATAAATATGATGTATTTGATACTTTCAAGAAATGGAAAGCTTTGGTTGAGATTGAGACAGGAAAGAAATTGAAGTGTATCAGATCAGACAATGGAGGTGAATATTGCAGCAAAGAGTTTGATAGGTACTGTTTAGAGCATGGAATTCGCAGAGAGAAGACAGTTCCAAGAACACCATAAGAAAATGGTGTGTCAGAAAGGATGAACAGAACAATCATGGAGCATGAAAGGTGCATGAGATTGCATGCAGGATTGCCTTTACAGTTTTGGGCAGATGCTGTAGATACTGCTGTTTATCTAATAAACAGAGGGCCTTCAAGTTCCTTGGATGGTGGTGTTCCAAAGGAAGCATGGACAAGTAAAAAGGTAAACTGCTCCTTTTTAAAGCCTTTTGGTTGTGAGGTCTTTGTCCATATTGATAAAGAAAATAGAACAAAACTTGAGGCAAAGTCAAAGAGATGTACCTTTATTGGATATGGTGTTAATGATTTTGGTTATCGCTTATATGATTATGAAAATCACAAAATCATTAGGAGTAGAGATGTAATATTCAATGAAAAGGTCTTGTATAAGAATCAGTTGCAGGAAAAGAAACAGGAAAAAGAAAACAAGGAATACATAGTTCTTGATGAAATCACTGAAAAAGTAAAGGTGCTTGAAAATAATAATAATCAACAACCACAACAACAACAACCACCACAACAGCAACAGGCACCCCAAACACCTGAAAGTGGTGTTAGAAGATCTACCAAGATAAGTAGACCCCTTGAACGATACTCTCCTTCATTATGTTATTTATTGTTGACTGATTCTGGTGAACGCGAATGTTATGAAGAAGCAATGCAGGTTGAAAGCAGGAAGAAGTGGGAGCTAGCCATGGAAGAAGAGATGGACTCCTTAATGCATAAACAAACTTGGGACTTAGTCAGGTTGCTTGCAGGTAAAACTACATTGCATAATAAATGGGTTTACAGGTTGAAGGAAGAAGATGGAGGAAAACAGAGGTACAAAGCTAGACTTGTGGTGAAGGGGTTTGCACAGAAGAAAGGTATTGATTTTGATGAAATATTTTCTCCTGTTGTTAGAATGACTTCAATCAGAACTATTCTAAGTCTAGTAGCAGCTGAAGATTTGCATATTGAGCAGTTAGATGTAAAGACAGCCTTTCTCCATGGGGATTTGGAGGAAGAGATATATATGCAGCAGCCACAAGGATATGAGGTAAAAGGGAAGGAGAAAATAGTGTGCAAGTTGAAGAAGAGCTTGTATGGCTTAAAACAGGCTCCAAGGCAATGGTATCTAAAATTTGACAAGTTTATGTCTAAACAAGGTTATACTAGATGTCACTCTAATCATTATGTTTATCTGAAAAAGCAAAATGATGGCAACTATATTATATTGTTATTGTATGTAGATGACATGCTTGTTGTAGGGTCTAACATGCAGGAAATAAATGTGCTCAAAAGAAAATTGAAAAATTCATTGGCAATGAATGATTTTGGAGTTGCAAAACAAATCCTTGGTATGAGAATAACTAGAGACAGGAAAAATCGTAAATTAACATTGTCTCAGAATGAGTACATACAAAAGGTGTTGAAAAGATTTAATATGCACAATGCAAAACCAGTTAGTAAACCTTTTGCTAGCCATTTCAAACTTAGTAAGGAAATGTGCCCAAAGACCCAAGAAGACATGGATTATATGTCTAAAGTTCCATATGCATCAGTAGTTGGAAGCTTAATGTATGCAATGGTCTGCACAAGGCCTGATATTGCACATGCAGTGGGAGTTGTAAGGAGGTACATGAAAAATCCAGGAAAGGAACATTGGATGGCAGTGATATGGATTCTCATATATTTGAAAGGTACCACACATCAAGAATTATGCTTTGGTGGTTCAAACATGTCTCTACAGGGATATGTTGATGCAGATATGGTAGGTGATAGAGATAACAGGAGGAGCACTACAGGATATGTATTTACTGTTGGTGGAATAGCTATCAGTTGGGTTTCAAAAATCCAAAGTGTTGTTGCACTTTAAACAACAGAAGCAGAGTATGTTGCTGCTACAGAGGCTAGTAAAGAAATGATTTGGTTACAAAGGTTTATGGGTGAATTAGGTAAGGAGCATGATATGGGAACGTTATACAGTGATAGCCAAAGTGCCATTCATATTGCAAAGAACTCAACATTTCATTCCAAGACTAAACACATACAACTCAAGTACCATTTCATATGATCAGTGTTGGAAGATGGAGAGTTGAAGCTGGAAAAGATACACACTAGCTAGAATCCTGCATATATGCTAACAAAAGTTGTAACCAGGGAGAAACTGAGAATATGCTCAGTTTCAATTGGCCTTCAAGGATGACGATGAAGATGAGAAACAACCAGGTCGAAAGAGGAGTCATTGTCCAGCAAACGAAGCAGCGGTGGAGTTTCTATAATCATTCTCCAAGTGGGAGATTGTTGTGTGTGGAGCATGATTGTTCAGAGGTCTTTGTTTCAGCCGGATGTATACCCCAGGAAGTTTGTACACCCCTCCATGCGGGGGGGGGGGGGGGTGCGGGGGGGACTTGTCCCCCCTGCGGGGGTCGATCCCCCCCGGCTGCGGGGTTCGGGGGCTCGGGGGCAGCGCCCCCGAAGCCAAAAATAGATGTAAAATTTCCTTGTAAAAGTATAGTAATTTCTAGTCAATCTGGGTCGTTCATTAGGCAGATGATCTGATGGTAGAACTTATTTTTAGTTTAGGGTTTTTTGCCCTAGAAGGCAACCCCCTCTCTTTGTATGAGGGCATTGTATTTGAGGCTGTGAAATAGATGTGTATTCTCTGAGCGAGAAACAGAGATGCGACACTGTGAGAGAAAACAGAGGATATTACAGCAGATCTGCTGTAGGTTGTGTCTCTTCATTTTGCTGGATAATAGAAAGGAAGGACTGGCTGTTCAGGGTGGACGTAGCCCAAACTGGGTGAACCACGTATATCTGTCTCTCTCTTGTCTTATGCGTTTTTTGTGTTTATATTTTTGCAATATTTTATGTGTTCCATTGCTCCATAATATATAATTTTCTAACATTATGAACCTTATTAATTCCTATGATGAGCTATTTAATAATTATGTCTCCCTAGTTGAACATTTTACCATGCATGGCTAACATGTAGGCTAGAGGAAGCTAGGATTCTATAAACTAAGAGCAAAATTTTTCCCCATATAGTCTAAAAATCAATACCATAATGTACGTGGGCGGCTTTCAGAAATATATCATGGGATGGGATACTATCTTCCAGACTTGTTGACAAATTTTTATCCTCCTTCCACTAGCCCACCAAAACCTTGTCCATAACTTACTTTTGTTGAAAGAGACTACAAAATCACTTTTGAGCAATTCACCAACATCATGAAATTTGTAATATTTGATGAATTCCTATGGGAGAAAATTCCTAACACATTATCCATCCTCATATTGATGAAATATTTTTCATAGTTAGTGTGGTTGATGATCCTCCAATGCTTCAATACAAGGGAACACTTGTACCCTTACTATGGTTTAGTGTAACATAAAGTACTTGTTGTTTGGGAGTACATGCTCATCCATATCCCTGAAAGTAGAGTCACTATGTGCTATGGACTCGAGATATTCTTCATTTTTTAATTTCTTAAATAACATGTTCCATCTTGATATAAGGATTTGTGTCATGGTTCTTCGGTCAATGTCCTTGTATGGTGATGCTTGTGTGAAATTTTTTCTTGGGGCAACGTGATGATAAATTCCACACTTTTCACCAACTTTTCAATTTCTTCTTGCATTGACATTAAAATAAATTTATTTTTCGGCTCCTTTCCCTTATTCTCTGGATTTTTTAGGGATTTTCAAATGGGAGTTCTCCTTAGTGGCAATTTACTTACAACCAAAATATTTAATGTTACCTTGATGCTCGATGTTCAATGCATAATGATACAAATATGGAGGGTGATGTTGTACAATTTGATATACTTGGCCATGCTTAGCATTAATGAAGTTGAAACCAATGATTACTTACCTGCAATATGACAAAAGAATGAAGCTAACACAAATAAAATTAATAATAATAATAATGACATACACACTTATTTTTATGGCATAATGTATATGCATGTAACATTGTCAAATGAAAAGTGAATATATATGTTAGCCTCCTCAAAGTAACTAGAGTCTGCCTTCAAAATGCACCAAAAATTTAAATGTGTGCATTATAGTGTGTTTTGGGGTAGAGTTTATGTAACAAAAAAAATTCATACTATGAAGTAACCTTCAAAACACATTGAAGACAAAGACATCCATCGTAGGACAAGTAATTTTATATAAGAATATTTGAATAAAAGTTAGATGGTTCAATGTTACAAATGAGGGCCCTATTATATACCTAGTCAGATGCCCTTTCACTGAATCGTCATGTCCTTAGAGACATGCCCCTTTAATACTAACTATTAATTAATTAATCATTATTTATGACTATTATTGTTTAAATTATTTGTATTATTTTTGTATAAAATATATTCATAACATTTCCTTCCTCTTCAAAAAGCTTTTTCCTCAAAGCTTATTGCTTGACATGGTGTGCCATCTGTTTCTTTGTCTTTTAATCTTTTTGTATCTTTTAGTGTTCTTTGAATTGTCATCTACGTTGAAACATGATGATAAGACCCTTGGAGCAATAAATAAAATTTTCAAACTGAGAAGGGGTTGGCACCTTGCAATTACTTGATAACTGGGATAAATTGTTATCGCCTGACTGAATTGTGCTGGCATCATTATTATTTAGAACATAAGTCTGTTGTTTTTAATTGATTGAGATGTTTGTTTTTGTGACTGAGATGTAGATAAGGAGTTATTTTGGTTTGTCTTCCCCTTATAATGTGTGTGGCAATATTATGATTTACTTCAAGCTCTGATATTGTTGAGTTGGTTACAAAATATTTGCTTGGAATTTTCATCATTTGAACTACAACATCTGAGTGTGTTTTTTCTTAAAATATATTGTCTTCTTCTTGAGTTGATATATTCACTAGATCGACATTCATTCCTTTTTCTTCAAACTGGATTGTTACCTCTGAAGACTTCAATGCTTCTTTTTAAATAAATTGTTCTAACTTGTCTTGTAGCGACTTATTATCATTCTTAAGCTTCTTTATTTGTGTAAGTAGTTTTGATTATGATTCTTCAGACGTGAAAGCTATTCATTTTATGAATGGTTGACTTTACTCTTAGTATCCTGATCTTTTAAACTTTTGATTTGTTCTAGTAACCTTTGGTTTAGGTCTTTAAAGTGCAACTTTTCTTCTTCCTTCTTTAATAGATTCTCGTTGAATTTTTTCTTGAGATGATCCTTTTCTTGTCTTAGTTTTTGCTTTGTTGCCTTGGCCTTCTTGATCTTTGTAAGTAATTTTTTACTATGATCCCTTCGACACAAAATTTCTCCATTTAAATCCATTGATGCTTCGTAACACTGGTCTTCGAGATATTTATATTTCTTTTCTGATGCCTCATTTTTTTGCTGGAGTTCTACGAGTTCTTTTTTTAATATTTTAGTTTGTGTATGTGGATTACTTTGATATTCTTCCAAAGTAAACAATTTATGGCATATTGGACAAAATATTGTGCACTTTTTAAATACTGACGAATACTCAATTCTGTTTGAAAAAGCGGGCATTTGGTCCAAAACGTAGAATTATGTATGGAATCCATAACTCCTCCATTCATATTTGAATTAGACTCCATTTTCCCTTGTCAATAATTTTACCTTTTTTTCTCTTTTATATTTTAGAAGAAATACTTTTAATATGAATTGTAATATACCTTTTTTTTTTCTTTCTTAATACAAGAATTTTTAATATCAAATATTCCTCTTTGTACTTCCAAAAATATCCTCTTAAGACTTTACATGTATAAATACTCTTCTGACTTAATAATTTATATCCTTGTATTTTATATTATAATGAGTATGAGTATCTTCAAAATCCATGATGTTAATAAAAAAACTTATCATATAAATTATGTAATAAACTTTTTAAATGCAATAATCACAAGCTTTTGATGGAGGTAACTTGGATTGATACTTCAATTGAAGCAAAATGGCTTACTCTTTCGTATGCAAATCTTTATGAATATTACCTAACCATTATTTATCATGTCACATGTCTATACAATTGATTTTATTGACAAGAATTTCATAATTTTGTACAGACGAATTTGTGAAGGAAAATGGTGTTGTGGTACAAGGTCACTCGCTGCAGGGCAATAAAGGTTATTATGACAGAAACAAACGCTATAGTTTGGGGGCCAGCATGTGGAGATAGTAGTCGTGGAGTCAGCATTTGAACGGAATTGGCAGTGGTAGCAAGGTGAGGTTGAGGATTATGGTGGCAACTATGATTCAGTTGGTCATTTATTAACAAGTATTGATGTGGAGAATAGGAGATGTGAGATGTTCATAGTGGCGGCTGCAAAGGGCGGTTTTTGTTGGTGGCTGTGGCTGGGGTGGAGGTGGTCGTGGAAGTCCCTAGCGACTGGTCGACGATTGACTTGACAACAATAGGCAGCGTGGGGAGATGCGACATGATCCAGATAACGATATTTCCTACATAATGCATACAGTGGATAAGGCTAGCCTGGCTTGTGGCTCCGGTTCCTTTTTTCATTTAATTTAATTTTATATAGTTTTTTCTTAGGTTTTTTTTTCAATAATTTTTCTTTAACATTATACTTTCTCTTTTTATTTTCTTTGTTTTTTTTAACCCATTTTTTATATAACCATTTTTTAGATCTTTGACTCTTTTTTATTTTATTTTATTTTATAATTTTTTTACACACACACATATATATATAGCCGAAGGCCTATGAGAGAAATGGAGAATCTCCAAAATTTGTCTGGCTAAAAGCCTCATTCAACGATAAAAAACTAACAAAGAGTTGAAGGCCAAAGGCTGGGTGATCAACCAAGGTGGTTTTGATAGAAATGTAATGAATAAATTTTGTACTATGAAGTAATCTTCAGAACACGTTGAAGACAAAGACATCCATCGTAGGAAAAATAATTGTATATAAGAATATTTGAATACAAGTGAGATGATTCAATGTTATAAATGACAACCCTCTTATATACCTAGACAAGTGTCCTTTCACTAAATGGTCATGTCCTTAGAGACATGCCCCTTTAATACTAACTATTAGTTAATTAATCATTATCTATGATTATTATTGTTTACATTATTTGTATTGTTTTATATAAATTATATTCATAACAGTTTACAGATGTACCCCAACAACCTAACCACTTTTTTAGGGTATTTATTCATGCCATGGTTGAAGGAAAACAAAAGTTATGATCAAGTATCCTTATGCTGGAAATTATTCTATAGATCATTGTATGTAATTCCATTGGATTTTAAGTCCCTTTATCGAGTAAGGAAGTCCTCATTTCTTGATCTTCTTATTACTTTCAGTCCTCAAGAAGATCCTCTTTCTCTTTCTAAGTTTGGCAGTAGGATATTCAACTAAGAGACCTTCAGTGAACTAGGGTGTAGGGACCCAATGTACAGTTTTGAGCAACACCTTCAATGAGACCTAAGTTACATGTTTACCTATGTACTATTGTTATACTTGATTAAGAAGAAATTCTTTCTTCTTGTTTGAATTTGATGTTTATATAATTGTACATTGAATTGATGGTTTAATTCATGTTATACAGTCAAGTCTACTTTCAATATACTTCTATCCATTCCTTATCTATTGTGTGAACATAGGTTGTGAGTAGAAGATCAAAGAATGAGGATTTAAATGAGGGATCTACATCAACCTTCATCTTCCTAGGTATGTTCACCAACCTTACAAAGTAGTCTAAGAAGTTTTCTTTTTTGTTTGGGCTTTGAGTTTGCGTTTATTTTCTTTGCTTTGTTGTAGCTTTAATCCTTGCTATAGGAAAGCATTTTCTGCCAACAAGTATCAAACGAGAGAGTGATGTGATGCATTTGTAACAGTACAATAGTGGGGATGCAATCCTTCTTGCTTGATTTGATTCTAGTTTTGGTTTTTGAGATCCATTAGGGTTTCTTTTTCCACACAAAGGTTCATTTTAGGTTTTAGTATTTTTTAGTGTCACAGTTTTGAGGGGCCAAATGCTTAAAAAAATGTGGAAAAACAACTTTTTAGGATTGGGGCATCATCAAACAAATGAAAAGGGATTTTTTCTTTGGGATTTAAACCCATTCACCAAATATGTTCATTTAGGATTGAAGAAGCACCAAAATTTAATGTGGCTTTTATCGGGAGAGTTTGTGATTGAAATGGAATGCGAGGAAAACCATGAGATTTTTTCATTTATTTTTAAATGGATGAACAATTTCCTGAGAAGTAAAATCCACCAAAGATATCCACCTAATCTAGTCCACAAGATCTCCTATTTTTGGGATGTTCCATAATTTTCATATCTTTACTACTTTTTGGTTCTGCTACAAAATACAAAATACTATGATATCCAATAATACTTATACTTAAGCTAAACCAACGTCTCATTTGGGAACTACATCCATATATTTCTAGGCTTAGGAGAATAATATGGGTTTTATATTTCGGAGGAGAAACAAAAAGGTAGCTAGAAAAATACCCCAAACCCCAAATAGCCTCTGTCACCTTCGACTACTTCAACCACTGCATTCTCTCAACACGCCACATATTCATACAATGGAATTGTGATGGATGTCCAAGAGCCCATTGGAACACCTATCTTTGAATTTGGGTTAGCCACCTAGTCAGAGGATAAAATTACATTAGTTGGGCATTGTCTTAATAGGCCTAAGGCTCACCAATTTCAAGTAGCTTTCTGATACAAAGTGGCACCATTTGGTCTCTCACTTGTTGGTAATTGTAGTTATGTGGCATATGGTATCTAAGTTATGTTAATGATACAATGTTAGTTTATGAGTTATTATTCATTATTTATTTCGAAATTGTATCTATTTCATTTTTTCTATCAAACTTGACAACCCATATGATACAATTGGTTGGGATACTTATTTATCTTATTTAATTATTGAATAATTTGATTCAAACCAATCTTATAAATCCATTTTTGACTAGTGAAATTATGATATAGTTATTGGAGCCTGACCATCTAAGGGTCAGACTTGTGTTGGTCTTATTGAAAATAATATAGTGTAACATGGTATTTTTCAAGAATAAACTATTGGGTTTTCTGTTGTTTTCTACTGCGGGGAATAATTCAATATTGTAAGTGGTATTATGTTTGTAAATGGTGCTCTCTAATGAATTATATAACGAAATATTACTATGAATGCATGTGTGGAGGAGTAATCTATCCTAATTCCAAACTGAAATACACACTATTACATATGAGTGGAGTCTTCCCTCTCTGTGTGGTATATAGCTATGAACTAATGGGGCCCTCCTTTATTTTTTTGGTTTGAAGAACAAAAAGTTTTTACATTATAGTCAAAATATTAAAATGATAGAACAAAAAAACTTTTTTTTCGTTGAGTTGTTTTCGGTGAACATTTATTGAATAGATTATGAAGAAATGTTATAGAATTATGTTAGATTAAATATGTAAATTGAGCAGTAATTCATGAAGGATGAGTTTAATTTGTCATGGGTTTGATGGCTTAACATCTAGAGTATAGAGTTGATCATTTTGTAGATTATAACTAAATGTATGAAAAGGTGTAGCTTACAATCCAGACTCTTCTTGTCCAAAACTCAAGTAGACAACATTCTAGCTTTTAGGACAGTATCCCATCAGTAGTTATTGGTTAATTATGGCCTTCATATGAATTGTTATAAATTAACCTCCACTACCTAAGAAAAATACAATGCTGAATGATACCCTATCTTCTATCATGTGGGGTGGATTAATGAGAAATGTAACTTGAATGATTTATGGATATATTGGTTTGCAATTCCAAAGACATAATATATGTTTGGCAATATTTTTAATCTATAGAAATGTAATACAAATGTTATACCTATAGAAATTAATGTGTAGATTCCAAACTGCTCATGAAATTTGCTAAATCACAAGACTTGAGGCTACTCTATTGAGCCGTGGAAGTTAATTCACCATATAGAACACAAATCATAGACATTCAAAAGGAAACATCACACATGCACAAATATTTATCAAGGGGAAAGAAATTGCTCAAAACACCTTACTATCTATATTGCATTAATCAGAGAATAGAGATGAAATACATATATATGCTTGCTCAAGCTTGAGCACACCCTGCAAGTGTATAGTCTATCTCTCTGCCTGACTAACTGAATCTAGACAACACTTAGCCAATTTTCAAGCCCTCCAAGATCCTATTTCCTTGTGCTGTTCCTCTGGGAAATTGGCCCCTATTATTAAGGAATTCCCCACTATTGAATTCTGCAATTCCTCTAGGTCCTTCCTCTGACTACATGCACCACCTATACACATTGGAATATGCTACAACTGATACTACACTACCTTGGAATCTCCATCTCAACTGGGTAACTTGAATTCTCTGCATGCAACAATTATTTTGGGTTGATTGATCAGTTAACAGGTTGATCACTTAGTGTGGTTGAAGTTCCACTTCCACAACTTGATCTCCACTAGTTCCTTTGACAGTTAGAACTAGTTTAACTGAAAATAACTCAAATTAACTGAAATAGATTGCTACAAATTAACAATCAAACATTGGGAACTGAACTCAAGCTTCCAAAACTCAAATTAACTGAGTTAACTGAGTGAAAAGTTCCATGTCACCTTAGTTAACTACCTCCAATATTTCTACTAAAATAGAAATTCAAATTTTCTCTAGTTTGACCAAGGCAAAGTCAATTTGAGATTTTCTTACTGCATTTTCAACACTTCCTCTCAGAAAGAAAGGGATTATCAACCACCCCTATCCTGCACCTATGGAAATCGAACTCCCTCTTGACAAGGCCTTTGTAAAAATATCAACATCTTGTTCCTATGTTGGAATGTACTGCAACAACATAATCAACCTCTGCACACAATCCCGTAGATGGTGATACCAGATATCAATATGCTTGGATCGATCATGAAAAATAGGATTTTCGAAGAGTTTGATGCAACTCTGATTATCACAATAAAACACAGTTGGATCCATCATGTGACCAAACAAGCCAACAAATATCTTTCTCATCCTGATCGCCTCACATGCTGCTTGACTTATAGCCATGTATTCTGCTTCCGTCAACTTGAGTGCCACATATATTTTCTTCTGGCTATACCAAGAAACTGTTGTGGACCCAACACTGGAAAATCCACCTGATGTACTCTTTTGGTTTGATGGACTCACCGCCCAATCTGCATTGGTGAAGCCACACAACTTCACTCCCTCTGTCCGTCTGTACCAAAGTCCAAATTAGGTAGTGCCTCTGAGGTATCTTAGAACATGCTTAGCTGCCCTCCAAATCAGTTTGGTTGGACTAACCATAACTTGGCTCAGCTTGTTGAATGCAAAGCACATGTCTGGTCATGTGTTCACAAGATACATGAGTGAACCCACCAACTACCGGTAAACATTCACATCCACTTCCTCACCTAAAGTGGAATCCTCTTTCCTCCAGTTTTTCGCTAGAGGAGTCTCCATGGGTTTGCACCTATCCATGCAGAACCTATGAAGTATCTCATTGGCATACTTTCCTTGAGATACAAATAGTTCCCCATCACCTTTCCATACTTCCAATCCAAGGAAGTAGTGCATGAGGCCCATGTCCTTCATCTCAAACTCTCTTGCAAGGTCCTCCTTGCAAGATCTGATCAACTTCTCATCACCAGTCAAAATAAAGTCATCAACATATAAAAAAATAATCAACAATTTACCTTCTACCAAAATATGATAAAGGTTTGCATCCGCTTCACTTTTGGTGAATCCCAAACCGGTAAGATAGCTATCGATCTTGGTGTACCAAGCACAGATTACTTCCTTGAGACCATACAATGCTCACTTGAGTCTGCACACATAAGACTCTAAATTAAAAGTCTCGAAGCCATCTGGTTGCTTGATATACACCTCCTCATCAATAAATCCATTGAGGAATGTTGTTTTCACATCCATTTGGTGGATCTTCCACTCCATATGTGCATCCAGAGCAAGGATTGATCTGATGGATGAGTACCTTGCTATAGGAGCAAAGGTCTCCTCATAGTCAATCCCCTCAAACTAAGAGTACCCCTTGGCCACAAATATGGCCTTGTACTTTTCTATGCTTCCATTTGCTGCATGCTTCACCTTGAAGATCCATCTCGAACCCACAACTGATTTGTTTGCTGGTCTTGGGACCACTTCCCAAACACTTTTCTTTACAATGGATTCATACTCCTCCACCATTGCATCAACCCATACTAGTTTCTCTACTACTTCCTCGAAAGAGGATGGCTTAATCTCTACTAGCTCAGTCATTAGAGCCATGTATCTAGTGTACTGATCTGGTGACCTTCTCTACCTGCGCTATTTTAAGGAGCACCCACATTCTCTCTCACATCCTGCACAAGTATATCAACTTCTCTGGTCCTTTTCCTACCTTCTCTGGATAGTTCTTCTCTAGTCGTTGTCTCCACTCTCTTCCCCTCAACTTGTGGCTGCTCCACAACATCTTGAGGCTCCTCCTTTGGAGCTAAAAGCTCCTACTTTGGTGGGATTTGAAGCTCCCTATTAAGAGAGCACCACATGGCTTTGTCTTCATAAAATTTTACATCCATTCTCACAACTGTCATTCTGAGGGATTCCAGGTACACACGGTAGTGGGGAGTTTCTGTGTAACCCATAAATACCCCCAACTCTGCTATTGACTCTAGCTTCTTCCTTGATTCTTTGGAGACATGGCAGTAGAAAGAGGCTCTAAAGGTCCTAAAGTGCGACACATCCAACTTCCTCCCTGAGAAATCCTCCTCCAGTGTGATCATGGAAAGAATCCGATGAGGACTCTTGTTCCGTAAATAGACTTCTATGTTGCATGCTTCAGCCCACAAGTGCAGAGGTAGGATTTGGTCATGCAACATTGCCCATGATTCTCCCAAAATGATACAGTTTTTCCTCTCAGCCATCCCATTCTGTTGTGGGTTGTGGGGTGCTATCAACTCTTGTCGAATGCCTTCTTTTGCACATAAATTTTTGAACTCATTCAAAACGTACCCACCTCCATTATCACTCCTGAGAGCCTTCACCTTCTTTCTCATTTCTTTCTCCACTAGTGCCTTGAACTCTAAGAACTTGGAGAAAGTATCATCTTTCTTCTGCATGAATAATATCCAACAATTCTGCATGAAGTCATCAATAAAGATGAAAAAATATTTGTGCTTGGCATTAAAGGCTATCGAGAAAGGTCCACAAACATCAGAGTGGCTCCTTTTAAGTACTACATGTGCTCTACTATCCTGATCATGGAAAGTGGCTTTTGTGAACTTCCCCAAGGTACACCCTTTGCATGTATCTTGTTGCTCTAGTGCTCCTTTGGGGAGGTTTGTGGTAATCTACTGCATGTCAAAGCGCCATGATGCAAATGGCCAAGTATTATATGCCAAAGTTCACCAACATCACGAATCTACACAATCTATACCTTTGTGCTCGATGCAACACAATCCTCCACATCTAGCTTACAGAGGTTCTTCACACGAACCTCAATATTCATCACCTGTCCCGTGGATATGTGTCTAAGGAATTCATTTCCTTTGCTGAAGATCACATCATAACCACGGTCTTCCAAAAATGCAAGGGAAATAAGATTCTTCTTTAGACCTGAAATAAACATCACATCCTTGAGTTTGAGAGGGGAACCCGACTCCTTATGAAAGGTGACTGTACCAATCCCGGTCACGTTGTAACTTCCACCATCCCCCATATTGATGTGCATTTTAAGATCTTTCTCCTACAAATCACTAAAAAAACCTCTGTTCCCAATCATATGGAATGAGGCACCATTGTCCAGGTACCACACAATCCCCATCACTGTGCTCGCCATGCATGCAATGAGAGTGAAATCAAGCTTGAACTATGAAGCCAAAGCTTCACCTTTTGCTCCTCCTGAGATATTTTTTTTTGTATTCTTATGTGGAGACTTCCTGGCATAGTGCTTGAATTCATGACAATGAAAAGACTTGATTCTGGACAAGTATTTCTTCTTGCCCACTTGACTAGATTCTGCTTTGGATTGGGATTTATTCCCTTTCCCTTTCTTTGCCTTTCAAGCTAAGGCACATTTATCCTCATTCTCGCCCTTGGATGAAGTCTCGTCTCTGGTATTCCACCTTATTTCCTCCTGTACCATTTCGAACCATAAGTGCTCCCAACTTGGTAGCTTCTCTCTTAGACCATTTACCGAATCTTGATAGCTATACCATCTCTTGGGAAGACCCAGAAGGGATAGAGCTACGAAGTCTTATTTAGGGACACTAAAACTGACCCCACCAAGTTCATCATGAAACTATGTAAACTTGCTCAAATACTACGAAATTGTGTCGTTCTTCTGCATCTTGATACTTCAAAGTTTGTCTTTGAGTGCCAGCTTCTTGTGGTCACTACTATTCTCGAAAAATTCTGTCAGTGATTTCCACATCGTGAACGAAGTCTCTTTTTCATGGATATTTGAGACAATATGATCTTGTACTCCCTCTAATATGATTCTCCTCGCCTTGGCCACATATTTCTTCCAATGAGAAAGATTTTGGGCATCATATGCTTAGGGTTTCACTACATCTATCATGATGTATTATGGTAGTCCATTGTCATCCAATACTACCTCCATGCAGTGCTTCTATGAAAAAATGTTTGAGGTGCCTTCCAAGGCATACTCGAGCCTGAGTCCATTGAAAGCCATCTTCTCAATATTAAATAAAACCTGGAATAATGATCTTCAAATTCGAACCTCCTACAATGACAACTTCGAAATCTCTCCCCTATAGTGATTCAAGCTCTGATACCATGTAGAAATTAATATGTAGATTCAAAACTGCTCATGAAATTTGCTAAATCACAAGACTTGAAGCTGCTCTACTGATCTGCGGATGTTAATTCACCATATAGAACACAAATCATAGACATGCAAAAGGAAACATCACACATGCACAAATATTTATCCATGGGAAAGCAACTGCTCAAAACCCCTTACTATCTATATTGCATTAATTAGAGAGTAGTGATGAAATACATATGCTTACTTAAGCTTGAGCACACCCTGCAAATTTATAGTCTATCGCTTTGCCTCACTTACTGACTTTGGCCAAAACTTAGCCAATTTTCAAGCCCTCCAATCTCTTGTTTCCTTGCGCCGTTCCTCTAGGAAATTGGCCCCTATTATTTAGTAATTTCCCACTACTGAATTATGAAATTCCTCTAGGTCCTTCCTCTGACTGCATGCACCACTTGTACACATTGGAATATGTTACAACTGATGGTACACTACCTTGGAATCTCCATCTCAACTGGGTAACTCGAATTCTCTACATGCAAGAATTGTTTTGGGTTGATTGACCAATTAACTAGTTGATCACTGAGTGTTGTTGAAGTTCCACTTCCACAACTTGAGCTCCACTGGTTCTTCTGATAGTTAGAACTGGCTTAACTGACAATAACTCAAATTAATTGAAATAGATTGCTACAAATTAGCAATCAAACATATTGAATTGAACTCAAGCTTACCAAACTTGAATTAACTGAGTTAACTGAGTGACAAGTGCCAGGTTACCTCAGCTAACTACCTCCAATATTTCTACTGAAATAGAAATTCAAATTTTCTTTAGTTTGACCGAGGCAAAGTCAAGCTGAGATTCTCTTGCTGCATTTTCAACACTCCCTCTTAGCAAGAAAGGGATTATCAACTGCCCCTATCCTGCACGTATGGAACTCGAACTTCCCTCTTGACAAGGCCTTCGTTAAAATATCAACATCTTGTTCCTCTGTCGGAATGTACTGTAACATCATAATCCACATCTGCACACAATCCTGTAGATGGTGATACCATATATCAATATGCTTGGATCAATCGTGAAAAATAGGATTTTCAGAGAGTTTGATGCAAGTTTAATTATCACAGTTGGATCCATCATGTGACCAAACAAGCCAACACGTATCTTTCTCATCCAGATCGTCTCACATGCTGCTTGAATTTCAACCATGTATTCTGATTTTCTTGAGTTGAGTGCCACAGATCTTTGCTTTCGACTATACCAAGAAATGCTGCTGACCCAACATTGAAAATTCCACATGATGTACTCTTTTGGTTTGATGGACTCCCCACCCAATATGTATTAGTGAAACCACACAACTTCACTCCCTTCATCTACATGTACCAAAGTCCAAACAAGGTAGTACCTCTGAGGTATTGTAGAACATGCTTAGCTATAATCTAAAATAATTGTTTTGGCCTAACCATAGCTTGGCTCAACTGGTTGACTGCAAATCACATGTCTGGTCATGTGTTCACAAGATACATGAGTGAACCCACCAACTGCCGGTAAACAGTCGCATCCACTTCCTCACATGAAGTGGCATCCTCTTTCCTCCAGTTGGTCAATAGAGGATTCTCCATGGGTTTGCACCTATCCATGCAGAACCTCTAAAGTATCTCATTAGCATACTTTCCCTAAGAAACAAACAATTCCCCATCACCTTTCCATACTTCCAATCCGAGGAAGTAGTGCAGGAGGCCCATGTCCTTCATATCAAACTCTCTTGTAAGATCTGATCAACTACTCATCACTAGTCAAAATCAAGTCATCAACATATAAAATAATAATCAACAATTTACCTTCTACCAAAATATGGTATAGGTTTACATTCGCTTCACTTTTGGTGAATCCCAAATCTGTGAGATAGCTATCAATCCCAGTGTACCATGCACAAGGTGCTTTCTTAAGACCATACAATGCTCGCTTGAGTCTGCACACATGAGACTCTTGATCAAAAGTTTCGAAGCCTTTTGGTTACTTGATATACACCTCCTCCTCAATAACTCTATTGAGGAATGTTGTTTTCACATCCTTCTGGTGGATCTTCCACCCCTTTTGTGGAGCTAGGGCAAGGATTGATCTAATGTATGAGTACCTTACTACATGAGAAAAGGTCTCCTCATAGTCAATCCCCTCAACCTGAGTGTAACCCTTGGCCATAAATATGGCCTTGTACTTTTCTATGCTTTTATCTACTGCCTGCTTCACCTTGAAGATCCATCTCAAACCTACAACTGATTTGTCTTCTGGTCTTGGGACCGCTTCCCAAACACTATTCTTTACAATGGATTCTTACTCCTCCACCATTGCATCAACCCATACTGGTTTCTCAACTACTTCCTCAAAAGAGGATGACTCAGTCTCTACTAGGTCAGTCATTAGAGTGGTGTAGCCAGTGTACTGATCTAGTGACCTTCTCTGCCTGCACTGATCTAAAGGAGCACCCACATTCTCCCTCACATCCTGCCCAAGTCTCTCAACTTCTCTGGTCCTTTTCTTACCTTCTTTGGATGGTTCTTCTTGAGTGGTTATCTCCACTCTCTGATCCTCAACTTGTTTTTGCTCCACAACATTCTGAGGCTCCTCCTTTGGAGCTAAAATCTCCACCTTTGGTGGGATCTGAAGCTCCCTCTCAAGAGAGCACCGCATGGCTTTGTCTTCATCAAATTTTACAGCCTGCACACAAATGGCATTCTGAGGGATGATAAGTACACACGGTATTTGTGGGGAGTTTATGTGTAACCCACAAATACCCTTGACTTTGTTGTTAGCTCTAGCTTATTCCTTGATTATTTGGAGACATGGAAGTAGATAGAGGCTCCAAAGATCCCGAAGTGCGACACATCCAACTTCCTCCCCGAGAAATCCTCCTCCGGTGTGATCATGCCAAGAATCTGATGAGGACTCTTGTTCTGTAAATAGACCACTGTGTTGCATACTTCATCCCACAAGGGTCGAGGTAGGCTTTGGTCATGCAAAAGCACCCATGCTACATTGAAAATGCTACAATTATTCCTCTCAAATATGCCATCCTGCTGTGGGTTGTGGGGGTGCTATCAAATTTCGTCGAATGCCTTCTTTTGCATAGAAAATTTTGAACTCATTCAACACGTACTCACCTCCATTATCACTCTTGAGAGCCTTCACCTTCTTGCCCATTTCTTTCTCCACCAGTGCCTTGAACTCTAAGAACTTGGAGAAAGTCTCATCCTTCTTCCGCATGAAGAAGATCCAACACTTCCACGAGAAGTCATCAATAAAGATGAAAAAATATTTGTGCCTGGTAGTGGAGGCTGTTGAGAAAGGTCCACAAACATCAGAGTGGATCCTTTCAAGGACTGCATGTGCTCTGTTGTCCCGATCATGGAAAGTGGCTTTTGTGTACTTCCCCAAGGTACACCCTTTGCATGTATCCTGCTACTCTAGTGCTCCTTTGGGGAGGCCTGTGGTAATTTGCTGCATGATCTTCAAAGCGCCATGATGCAAATGACCAAGTATTCTATGCCAAAGTTCACCAACATCACAACTCTGCACCATCTCTACCTTTGTGCTCAATGCAACACAATCCTCCACATCTAGCTTGTAGAGGTTCTTCACACGAACCCTAATATTCTTCACCTGTCCCGTGGCTATGTGTCTTAGGAATTCCTTTCCTTTGTTGAAGATCACATCATAACCATAGTCTTCCAAACTTTAACAGAGACACGATTCTTCTTTAGACCAGGAACAAACATCGCATCCTTGAGTCTGAGAGAGGAGCCGGACTCCCTCTGAAAGGTGATTGTACCAATCCCAGTCACGATTTACCTTCCATCATCCCTCATCTTGATGTGCATATGGAGATCTTTCTCCTCTAAATCACTGAAAAAATATGTATTCCCCATCATATGGAACGAGGCACCTCTGTCTAGGTACCACACACTCCCCATCATTGTGCTCGCCATGCATGCGATGAGAGAGAATTCAAGCTCGAACTATGAATCCAAAGTTTCACCTGTTTCTCCTACTGAGATATTCTTTCTTGTATTCTTGTATGAACACTTCGTGGCATAATGCCCAAATTCATGACAGTGAAAGCAATGGATTCTGGACAAGTCTTTCTTCTTGCCCCCTTCACTAGATTCTGCTTTGGATTGGGATTTCTTCCCTTTCCATTTCTTTTCCTTTATAGCCAAGGCATAGTTGTCCTCATCCTCACCCTTGGATGAAGTCCCGCCTCTAGTATTTCACCTTATTTCCTACTGTACCAGGTTAGACCATAAGCACTCCCAACTTGGTAGTTTCTCTCTACCATTTACCAAATCTTGATAGCTATGCCAACTCTTGGGAAGGCCCAGAAGGGATAGAGTTACCAATTCTTCTTCAGGGACATTAACACCCACCCCTCCAAGTTCATTACGACACTGTGTAAACTTGCTCAAATACTACATAGTTGTGTCATTCTTCTACATCTTGATACTTAGAAGTTTGTCTTTGAGTGCTAGCTTATTGTGGTCATTGCTATTCTCGAACAATTCTGTCAGTGCTTTCCACATCGTGAACAAAGTGTATTTTTCATGGAGATTCGAGACAATATGATCCCGTACTCCCTCTAATATGATTCTCCTCACCTTGGCCACCTATTTATTCCACTGAGCAAGATTCTGGGCATTAGATGCTTGCGGTTTTACTACATTTGTCTTGATGTATTCTAACAACCCATTGTCATCCAATACTTCCTCCATGCGATCCTTCCATGCAACAAAGTTTTAGGTGCCTTCCAAGTGATACTCGAGCATGAGTCCGTTGAAAGCCATCTTCTCAATCTTGAAGAAAACCTGCAACAATGATCTTCAAATTCAAACCTCCTTCAATGACAACTTCAAAATCTCTATTCTACAGTGATTCCAACTCTGATACACATGTATAAATTAATTTGTAGATTAAAAAATGCTCATGAAATTTGCTAAATCACAAGACTTGAAGTTACTCAATTGATCTACAAAAGTTAATTCACCATATAGAACACAAATCATAGACATACAAAAGGAAACATCACACATGCATAGAGATTTATCTAGGGGAAAGCTACTGCTCAAAACCCCTTACTATCTATGTTGCATTAATCAGAGAATAGAGATGAAATACATATGCTTTCTCAAGTATGAGTACACCTTGCAAGTGTATAATCTATCCCTCGGCTTGACTAACTGACTCTGACCAACACTTAGCCAATTTTCAAGCCCTCCAAGCTCCTATTTCCTTGTGTTGTTCCTCTAGGAAATTGACCCCTATTATTTAGGAATTTCCCACTATTGAATTGCGCAATTTCTCTAGGTCCTTTCTTTGACTGCATGCACCACCTGTACACATTGGAATATGCTACAACTAATAGTACACCATGTTGGAATCTCCATCTCAACTGGGTAACTCGAATTCTCTGCATGCAACAATTATTTTGGGCTGATTAATCAGTTAACTGGTTGATGATTGAGTGTGGTTGAAGTTCCACTTCCGCAACTTGACCTCCACTAGTTCCTCTGATAGTTAGAACTAGTTTAACTGACAATAACTCAAATGAACTAAAATAGATTGCTACAAATTAGCAATAAAACATATTAAAATGAACTCAAGCTTTCCAAACTCGAATTAACTAAGTTAATTGAGTGTCAAGTGCCATGTCACCTCAGTTAACTACCTCCAAAATTTCTACTGAAATAAAAATTTGAATTTTCTCTAGTTTGACCAAGACAAAGTCAAATTAAAATTTTCTTGCTGCATTTTCAACAAAACCTTCCTATATTTAACATGCTCATCTAAATCTTTGAAACCATCTCCTACATTTTAGAACATTATAGTGGTGTGATGACATTTGTTATGTTAGGTAGGGTACATTGACACATTTTATTGTACAGATCGTTTCTAAATTTGCAATGACACCATTATTTTCTATTTATTTCACGTCAATTGTAATATACTTAATTCAAAAAAGGCAATTAATTCCAGGATTCATGTGTCCCCCCTAGGTTCTATTTCCTTTTCTTTGTTGGATAGATTCCATTTTAGAACATTGAATTTCTTGCACATTTAATCTAAACACCATATTTACAAGAACACATTTTTTTACGAAATATGGTTTCTAAGGTATTAATGTTCATGTCTTTTGTTAACGAAGAGTAATTCGTGTACTAACAATGGTGATATTTTTGTCTGGGGTTGCAATATTAGAGTGTTGTCCCTCTCGCCAAAATGTGTAATCCTTGTGGAAATGACCACGTGGAAGTAAATGATGGCTCTCATGTTCTAACTTAAAGAGGACCCTTAATTAGGAGGACATTTTCCATTTTTTTGTATTAAAGTGGATCTCTAAACTATTTTGTGAAGTAGTATTCATATTAAATTGTTAATTTTTGAATGAAATTTCCCTTTGATGTGTCAATTATCTTCATCAAAATAGACGCATTTACAATGTATATATGTTTAAGGGGCACTTCATTGAAGTGATCCAATTACATTAAATGGATCAATGTATTGTTATGGGGTTCCATGTATCTGGATTCCCACATTGTTGTTGGAATGCACATTCTAATTTATCAGTGTCTCTTCCTCAAATTGTATCATCAATTCATCCCCATTTATTAAACGATGAAGCTTGCAGGGCAGGTTAAAGCATTAATACAAAATCTATGGTGGAGCATCAACGTGATATCTTTTGCAAAGCATCAACTTGGAACCTATGCGAGAATATCCATGTGACATATATTCAAGAGTAGTAGTGTGGAATCTACATTGTAAACTTAATTTACCCATTGGATAACAAAGCAACGTCTTAGTCACAACTTAACACACTTTGTTTTCTTTGTAGTTATATCGTTTTAATTTCTATTATTCATAATAATATTTGTTGATAAAATTAATTAATTTATGACTGCATTTTAATTATGTTATAATAAATTTCTCTTATAGAAATATATTTCTTTCCATAGACTTTTCCCCATCTCTAGGCTATTTGATGTGTTCAACGATCATCAATGGAAATTTAGTTATCCATAGTGCTTTTCTTATCTATTTAGTCAAAACACTGCCATCCCATTTCTTTTGGATTCTTGTAATTCTTTCATTATTGAGGAAAGGAATTTCCAATGATCAATAACCCACTGAGAAGAAGAAGAAGAAAATTTCACTACCTTCTCAAATGAAGTTATGAATTGGAAAACATCCAGTTATAGGGTTTTTATCCAAACACCTAGCCTATAGTCGGGATATTTGTCACCAAAATTCCATGGAAGCGTGGTTCCAAATTTAAGGAAATCATGGTGAAATACTCCTTAACATGTATCTTGATTATTCATCTTCGCAACAATGGGGAAAGAATTGTGGGAACCAAGAAGGACAAGAGTCTCAACATTCACTAAAAATTACGAAGAAATGATGAGAAATGATGAGATGAGGGCAAGGGCATGCATTGAAAAGGTGTTCCAAGTGCTTGTTTTGGTGGGTCATATAAGGTCAACATACACCATTAGAAATTTGAGAGCTTTAAGGTAAATGCACATAATTATTTAGATTTTGGAAAATATGTGAATTGAGTTGTAGGGAATGGAGGAGAAATTAACATCTTTGTATTTAGTGCATCAATTGGGGAGTTGTAAGATAGGGTTGATAGAAGGAAAGGGTGTACTGGATTAAATGTGTCAAAATTGGGAGATGGAATGATTGCGTTTAGGAGATGGGAGTGTACTTTACACTATTAGTGATGTCAGTTCAATGATCATAATTTAACTTTTAATAATGATATAAAATTAGTTACATATTTATATTTTAATATTTATATTTGTGATAGTTTCTATATGGCAATTCGATTGTTGTTGACCATGAAAATGAAGTGTTATGTGCGAGGATGTTTGAGTTTCAAATCCCCCCTGTTCATGGTGCATGTCGGAAGGGATATATGTAGCAACCTAAAACATATATTGGTCGAGGTTGGAATTGACCTCGTGTCATGTGAGTATGAGACCATAGGTTATAATGGTAGAGGTTGGAATCAACCTCGTGTCACGCAAGTATGAGACTGATCTAATTGCTGGTTCCTTTAGAAGTGTTGAAAGATGACCATGGTTTTTTTAAGTTAAAAGGTCTGAGAAGTTGGTAGGGTGACAAATATTTTGAAATTTAAATGGGTAGGTGTTGTCTAATAATGTTACATCTAAAATAATAAAATAATGCTTACATTAACACAAGGACATAATGTTATATATCAACTTTATATAGAAAAAATAAAGTAATTGAAATTAAAAAAAATATTATATTCACACTTTTCATTGTGAGGGAGATGTGTAATTTATTTCATTCCACTAATAATGGAGTTATCATATAACATTTTAAAAAAGAGTATTCTAATAAAGCCACAATTTCACTCAGAAAATAATGGAAATTATGACAAGATTTTAATAAAATCCGATTGAAATTTTTGGAAATTTGGGTTATAGTTGTCAAGCTTTAGGATTTTGGGTGCCCCAAGGGTCCTTGATGGTGCTAAAACCATTTCCACCATCAAAAAAATGATTCAAACGCTCCAACAATTAGATTTTTTGATTTTTTTTTTGTCGGATTCCGACAAGGAATTTTCCATCCAGGTGAAATTGTGGCCTCGGTAGACAATGACTTTAAAAAATATTAGTAAAAAAAATCAAAGTCAAGGTCGGTTTGTCTATCTATCTATTTATCTATCTATATAGAGCTTTTTACTTCTTAATATGCAGATGGGTATATTTAAAAATATTATTAACATAAAAACAAACATTTTAATGTGCATAATATGAATCATAAATAAAATATTTCAATATCATCTATGTATATGTTATATAAACAAGTTAAGTGGGTGTAGCTTGAGTGGTAGGGAGAAGTCACTATTATCGTCCCCACTCGGGTTCCAGTGCCATCAAGATTGACATGCTCGCTCTTTGGTAGTAATTTCTACTTGAAAGATAACCGACTTACCTAGACACGGGTGGGTTTTCCATGGATATATATATATATATATATATATATGCTTTTTACTTCTTAATATGAAGAGGGGTATATTTAAAAATATTATTCACATAAAAACAAACATTTTAATGTGGATAATATGAATCATAAATAAAATATTTCAATATCATCTATGTATATGTTATATAAACAAGTCAAGTGGGTGTAGTCTGTGAGTGTAGCTTGAGTGGTAGGGAGAAGTCAATATTATCATCCCCACTGAGGTTCTAGTCCCATCGGGATTGACATGCTCGCTCCTTGGGATTAATTTCTACTTGAAAGATAACCGAATTACCGAGACATGGGTGGGTTTTCCACGGATGTAGCTAGCATCGATCTTAGGTACAATGAACCAGACAAATTTCTTATAATTAAAGCATTTTAATAATGTGTTGTTCAAAATGAAGAAGATCTATAATTCCTTCCATGGAATTATATATATTAAACCAACATAGATTTTGTTGTAACTTGTAAATTTTGTTTTAGTATTCATTGTTAAGATGAATTTGGATGACTATAAAAACAATTTTTTTAGATAATTTTAAGTGTAAGGTTTTGAAAGAGAGGTATTTAATGCTCAGGGTCATCAAAAAAGAACTTTGCTATGTATATTTTGTTTTCTTCATGAAATGCCAAATATATGTTTTTTTTTTCCTTCAATGAAAGAGAAAAAAATCACAGAGCATTCAAATAAAAACAGGCACTATACTAGTGTCAAAAAAATAAAGTGTTGCTACCAAAACTCAACATGAGCTTTCCATATTAAGAAGGAAGATGGATTTAAAATTAGTTTTTTTCCTCGGAAAAAGCGTAATTTTCATTAAAAGAGAAAATTACATGTTGTATGACACTGTAGATATGAACTATTGTTAGCAAAAAGGGAGTACTGTTTAGAGCTATTATAAACTTTACAAAAACTATTATGATGCTTACTAATAATAAACTTCTGAGAAGTCCAGTAAGTTTCTGAGAATATGAGTTTTGTCCAAAAATATACTGAAAATTGGTAAGTTATATACATAGAAGGAGAAAGTAAAAGAAAAGCTGCTGAATGATCTAGCGATCATTTTGATAGGAACCAATCATGTCCATAAAAGGACGATGATAGTAACTGTAGAAACTGCCGCCCCTATATTCCTGTATCTGCCATTGACCTCTATTCAGCTGCACTGCCTCTTTGGATAAACGATCAACGATCTCATTCCTTTCCCTGTATATATGTGAGCATGCAAATGAATCAAATTGGGACTTTAGAGAAAGGATATCAGTCAGAATATCTCTAAGTGTGTGCAAGTGACAATGATTAACTTCATTTGTCCAGTTAATTATGAGTTGTGAGTCTCCAAATATCTGAAGTTGTTGGCAATTTTGTTCTTTTGCAAAAAGGAGAAGGTATTTTAGACTGCTCAATTCAGCATAGTTGTTGGTGCCTTTGCCAAGGCCGACCTTGATTCTATAAGACACTATATTATCCATATGCAGCACCACCCCTCCACCACAACCTTCAGCTTGTGCTGAGCTGTCAAAATAACCCCAGGGGGAGTTTATGTCTATGGATTCCTGGGTAATGATCCGAGGGGGTCGAATGTCCTGGTCCTCCAGGAGCGAATTGTATGAAGCCAACAATGAAATACTGGAGGAGTCCCAATCTATTTTGGCATTCTTGAAAATGGATTTGTTCCTGTTAAGCTAGATTCCCAGCAAATTAACAGTGGAAGGCATCTAGTTTTCTGAGAGTTGGATTTTATCCACCATCTTTGCCAAGCCTTTTCAATATCTCGTCCTGACCAATCAATATGTAGATTTAGTGAAGTGAGGATCCCTTGCCAGAAGGCTTTTGAGACAGAACAGGTAAAGAAGAGATGAGAAGTATCTTCCTCCTACATCCTACACAGACAACATCTAGAAGGCCCACAATTTGCACGACGCCTCAACATTAGTTCAGTGGGAACCTTGTTTATTAAAATGCACCACATGAAAAGCCTAGATTTGGGAGGGGCCTTTAATTTCCAGATATGACTCCACCACCAAGAGAAATCACCCGTGTGTTTGGCTGCCATTGTATAAGCATAACTTGATTTGGGGGAGTATCTGCCTTGGGGATCCAATGCCCAGATAAGGACATCTTGATTGTCGTTTATACACACATTGGCCTCCTCTAATGAGCCTATGAATCTCTGCCAATCATCGACCCAAACTACCGGAATGTTGAGCGTTTTATGGTCCTTCCAGGTCTGGTTTTTCCACCTGTCCTGAATATCATCTGCTATATGTGATAAGTGGGTGATTCCTGAGTCTTGAAGGAAATTGCAAAGAGGATGGGGGAGAATATGGCCATTCCCACATCCACTCCACGCGTCCAAACCAATCCTCACTTGAACTCCATTGCCAACTTTCCAAGCCAGACCACGCTTGATCAGAGAGATAGACTGAGATAATGCTTTCCAAATTATGGAGGATCCAGCCGTAGGAACTGAAGGTCTACGGATCCATTCCAGAATTGAGAGTGGATATATGTACTTATGATAAGTGATTTCTTGCCAAAGACTTCTAGAATTAATAAGTTGCTAGCCCAATTTTGCAGTCAAAGCCTCAACGAATAAATGCAAATTTTTTATGCCCCAACCCCCCAGTTTTTTGGGTTTGTCAATGCTGTCCCAACGGAACCAAGCAAAAGTTCTCCCTGGAATTTGTCCGCACCAAAGGAAGTGACAACAAAATTGTTGAATCCTTTTTAAAATGCCTTTGGGAATCTAGGCCAGTGACATCCAGTAAACCGGAATAGCTTGTAGGACCGATTTGAGGAGAGTTAACCTACCTGCTCTAGAAAGCCATCTCTGTTGCAAAATATTGATTCTGTTTTCAATCTTGGCTATAAGCCAAGTCCAATCTGCTATGCGATAACCATTTGGTTTCAATATGAAACCCAAATATTTAAGACCATCATCCAGATCTTGACGCTCATATTCAAAAAATTGGCTAGCTAATCTTGCTTCATTCAGCTGGCAGGAAACTATGATAATAGTTGATTTTGAAATATTTGGCTGCATGCCTGTAGCTATACAAAAAAGATCTAGAATAGCCTTGAAAGCATATGAGTCTTGAAAAGATCCATTTAAAAAAATCAGAACATCATCAACAAATAAAAGATGGGTTATAGAGGACATATCCGAGAGCCTGACTCCAGCCAAAGAGCCTTCCTCTCTGCCTTTTGTTATCAGTCTGCTGAAGCCTTCCATGATGAGGAGAAAGAGCAGCAGGGAGAGAGGACATCCCTGCCTAAGGCCTCGTTCTGCATGAAAGAAACCCAAAGCCGCTCCATTGATGAGAATACTAAAGGAGACTGAAGTAAGACAACCCATGATCCAATTGATGAAAGCAAAGGGGAAGCCAATGTGAGTGAGAGTTATCCTGAGGTAGGACCAACAGGTACGATCAAAGGCTTTGGAAAGATCAATTTTTAGGATGACAGACTTTTTATGGAGCTTCTTAATCGAGTGAAGAGCTTCCTGAGCAGTACCAATTGCTTCATGGATTTGGCGATGGCTGAGAAAGGCAAATTGTTCCTTGGATATCATTTAGGAGAGAAAGGGTTTAATACGGAGGGCTATTGTTTTGGATATGATTTTGTAAATGCTATTGCAGAGGGATATGGGTCTGTAATCTTCAAAAGAGGAAGGGTTATCAGATTTGGGTATAAGGGCCAGGAAAGTCGAGTTGAAGGCCTCCAAAATTCTACCAGACTTCCAGCTTTCTTCAATGGTCTGGATGAGATCATCTCCAATTAAATCTAAAAAGGAACTGAAGAATTCAACCGGCCGCCCATCAGGACTCGGGCTCTTATCCTTATGAAAGAACTTTAGCACAACTTCAAGCTCTTCTCTAGTAACTTGAGAGTTTAGTTCTTCAATTTCCTCTGGCTCGATGAATCTGGGCAGAGCTTCAGCAGTGCAAATGATGCTTGGAAGGGTTATTGCAAAGGGGGCTTTGTAGATATAAGAGTAATGGCTAATCCCCATGTCAGCCAGTTGTTCAAAATTTCCCGCTTTCCTTCCTTTCGAGTCTTGTAATTCCCAGATTGAGTTAATGGCTTTCCAACCCCTTGCATATTGTTGAAAGAACTTTGAATTTTCATCACCTACTTTGAGCCATATTGCTTTGCTATTGAGCCTCTAGGTTTCTTCTTTTAAGCAAAGAAGCTTTATTCTGTCAGTTTCCAGCTGAATCAATTGCAACTTTTGTTCTGCCAAGTTTGATCCTGTGGGAGTTGATTCTTTGAAGGCTAATAGAGCCTTTTTAATTCTTTGAAGATATTCATCTTCTTTTCTTTGTTTTAATCTGGCCTAGGTTATTGCTTTGCCTTTTAGAACTGCTAGATTTTTTGCAAAGAGCTCCCTTAGGGAGGAGGTTTCATTTTGGGAACAATGGATCCAAGTGGCCAAGACCAAGTTCCCGAAACTCGACTCCAGCAACCAGGAGGAGTTAAATTTAAAAGGTGAAGAGGGTTTAGAAAAATTACCCTTGAGCTCCAGAAATATAGGAGAGTGATCAAAGATCCCACCACTCCCCACCCATTGACGAAAGAGAATTAAACTTGTCATAAGAGGGGCTTTGATCAAGAATCGGTCCAATCTTCTAGAAATGGCATCTACCCCCAATTTGTGATTCCTCCAAGTTGGCTTGAGTTTAAAAGGGTCAATATTTAGAAATTCGTGAGCATCCAACAAGTTTTCAAAAAATGCTGTGAGATGATCACTTTGACCCCTGAAACCCCAGGATTCCGCTGATCTGAGGGAGAAATTTAAATCTCCACCAATAATGATATTATCTTGATTCATAAAATTAGCCTCCATGATTCTATTCCAGAAGAATTCTCTGTTCTGGCAAGGGCCATAGATGTTGATGATCCTAAATGGTCTATCGAGCTCCATAGACCAGATATCTGCACCAAGAAAACCTTCTCCTCCCCAAAAGTTGAGGATTTTTGTAGAACGAGTGTTAAACCACAAGGCACAGCCACTAGAGCAACCCTTCACATCCAAAAAATGAAAATCCTAGGTTGGGAGAAAACTTAAGAGAAGCTTATTTATCTGGTGACCTTCCCCCAGAGTTTCTTGAAGGAAAATAGCATCCAGCTTTTCAGACAGACAGAGCCTCTTGAGAGCCAGCTTTTTGTCAGGGTTGGCTAGACCCCTACAATTAAAGGAAAGACAAATCATGGGGGAGAGGAGTGAGGGTTTCTCTTTTCTATAAGAACCCAGTCGATTAGGGATTGGACCTCGGAGGCTACTTTAGCACTAGCCCTTTAAGGCCTTAGAAATTTTTGATTGACGACCTCTCGGAGGCTTGAGAGTAATTGAAGGAGGGGGTTCAAGGTCCAGGCCTAAGACCAAAGAGGGAGCAGCAGGAAGGGATCTGAGGAAATATCGGTGAGGCCCACTTGATAGTGGGCGATCATCGAGCGGGCAGGTGGTCCTATCCACAGAGGGTTGGGGAATGGGGGAGGACAGTGAGGGAGGCACAGCAGGAATAGGAAAAACCGATGAACATAACTTATTAACTTCAACTTGAGAGACGACATAGTTCAAAGAAGATGATAAATTTACTGAACCTTCAATAGAATGAGAAAAAAGAGGAAGAGTGGAGAAGGGAGTACCCACGAAAGCCGTGTCCCGGGATTTGGATTTTTCAGGGGGTCGATCCGATGCCCTTTCGAAATGGTGAGCTACGGCCTGCTGCGGAGTCAGACTAGAGGGCGGAGTACTTTCTTGGAGGTCCAATTGAGAATTGAAATCTGAATCCAGAGTTTGAGTGGAGGCTGAGACCAACACTTTGGCTGAGATCTGATTCTGCCCTGAAATTCTTGGATAGTCTTTGTATAAATGCCCCACTTCGTGACATTTGTGGCAACATAATGGAATGCCTTCGTAATCTAGAATTTGCCTCCAAGTGATGTCACCCATCTGAAGCAGGTAGCTCTCTACCAGACCTTCTCTAGTATCTAGATGCACTAGAATACGTGCTAATGCTAGGCATCCTGTGTCTTGGTAGGTTCTATCATGATCTAGATAGACACCCAAATCATCTCCTATTAACTTAAAAATTTCTTCCCCCCAAAATTGTAACGGGAGAGCAGGCAATCAGACCCAGATTGGCCCCGCTCCATGATTTTCCTTTTCTGGGTCAAACATCAGCGACTATCGCTTCAATAGCCCTGGTGTCATCTCAATGTGTTAGTACCACGTGAGGACCCAGTCTACCTGGTCTAGATGAGAAAAAATCAGAGCAAACAAGCCCCTGGAAAGTGAGAGGATACCTGTGAGCTGTATGACGAGATTCTCCCAAATTTCCGCTGTCCACTCAAAGGCATATCGGGGAGTAATTTTGGCCTCTCACCCTTCCAACTAACACTGTGCTCTCCATGAGGGCCGCTTGAGCCATAGATATTCCTTTCTCTGATTTTTGAATTCCTTGATTTTTTTGGATGTTTTGGCCACGCTTTAGCTGCTTGCTTTCCTTCCTCAAGGCCAATGTCTTTTGAATCAGAACGATTTCCTTCCGAAGCATGGTCCAGTCTGGGAATGCCAATGAAGCAGTGTAAAGGAGGGGCCGAGCCGACTGGTTGGAATGTTGTATAGAAGGGGGCAGTCCCGAGGATTCCTACTTGTTCAAGCAGCAATCCTTGTGATGTTTGACCCAAGTTACTTGGACCTTCTCCTGAAACACTCGCACCACCTTGGGTAATTGTTACTTCTGGGAAGGCCTGCGACCATATGTTCAGGTCCGATGGGGAAGGAATGGGTAGGAAGGGTAACTCCAAGCCTTCTTTCGGGATGAATATTCCTTCCATAACTGTTGGGCGTGGAGTCGATTCTTGGGTCTGTGAAGGGACCGCCATATCTTCCATTTGAGTTATAACCGCCTCAACCCCTATGATCGGTAAACTGGCTATCATCGGCGTAGTCAATGTTGGAGCCGGTTGGGGGAAATTGACCCAAATATCCTCAGCAAAAAGGGAGTCAGAAGTGTAGTCAAGTAGCTGTTCATCCATCCGGGAGCCAGCTGCCTAAGAAAATAGTGCGTTGTTCCGCCACATCTCCCTGTTGGGGTTACACTTGCCCGAGACTGCTGTTCTTGGCAAAACGCCCTTGTGCTCTGCTTCTAGATTTAAAATCAGTTGTCTTAATAAGCTTGTAATTAATAGCCTTTGTTTAACACATTATAGCCAAAAACAATATTGATAATAATAATAATAATATTAATAATATATATATATATATATATATATATATATATATATATATATATATATATATATATATATATATAATAAATTTAACACTGGCTAATATTAGCCTACCTTTTATTTATCTTAGCCAACCTTAATAAAACCTACTTATATATTTAAACATATAACTAAAACTTAATCATATACAATAGCCTTCACATATCATATGTCTAATTTCTTGGATGATGGGTGATGTGTGTTTCTCTCATCTCTCTATAGCTCACTCAAAGCATCAAACTCCAAAATTTCAACACAAGATTACCCTAAAGCATTGGTGTACCATGATAAAGTTAACATAACTATAGAGGGCATCAATATTGATATAAAATCATCCTTCTATTACTGTGCACATATGTGTGGGCTAATAGCACAAAGAAAGTGTTGAAGATGGGCTTGAATAATTTAACACGGGCTTGGAAATTATCTTATGCAAGGCAATAAAATGACCAGATAAGAAGAAATTTGAAATTGTAGAACAAAAGTCAAAAGTGTAAAATTGGAGGTTAACTGTAATAATGGTTCAAGTTAAAAAAAAATATTGTTGATTTGGATGTGAAAAATGCAAAAATTCAACAAAATGGTAGTAGAGGAAGCCGCTACACAAGAATTTGTACAAGAAACAATTCACAAGAAGCTAGAAAAGGCAAGGAACCCTTGAAAATACAACCATGAGAGGTATATTTAGTTCTTTCTACAAACTTTGCTAGCAAGATATAGTATATTTGTAACTCGTTAGGTTGTAGAAGAAAGGAAGGACATCTTATTAAGAAAAAATGTGGGAAGGTTGTAAAAGTTCCAGTGTTAGCACATATTTTTTGCAAGAACAAAAAAAATAGTAATTAGAATGAGAAATTGCAAATTTATAGGAGAGAAGTTTCAAAATTCACAAAGGAAGACTAGAATGTTGAGTTGGATCGTAACCAATTGTAATATCAATAACCTCTGGGATTAGTATTATCAATTTATTCGCTGTGTTGTTATCATCCATTTGTTAGATTGTTATGACATGAGTGGCATAAAACTTTCAATCACCCAAACCACAACATACCATACCACCAATTAACACTCCAACAAAGTTGAATTAATGTTGGATTTGATAGATATAAGTTCCAACTTCAATTGCAATACAATAAACAAGGAAGAAAGAACATAATAATTGGCTCTCACGTCTTGTTCCAATGAAACTTGAAGTTTGGATGGTGTGCACCTTGCTATATCTTTAACATTTGGATATAAATGTGTTCCTCATCCCTAACATATCATATAGGAAAAAAAAAGGAGGCGATTATATATATTGACAAATAAAAAGTGGAAAATAACTTTCCATATATATTTTATAATTGTAATTTTAATGATGAAAAAAAGAGCATTTATTCTCTTTTTATTTTTATTTTTGACCTTCTTTCTACTAGGGAAATAAAGTGAATTTTTCTCAAATTTTATTACTTGTTTATATATTAGGAATTAGATGAATATGGGAATGTATATAACTAATGGAAATTAGTAATATCCTCACCTTCCTTGTTGTATTCCTAGAATTGGCAACAAATATGTCCCAGTTTGGAGAGGCTTCTTTGTTATCTTAAGCACTTCCAAATAAAAAACTATGAAAGATATTTCCACCAAAATAGAAGACAAAGTAGATATGAATTTAACATAATTTCAGGTCTCTTTTTAGAATCAGCAAGAAATATTACTATGTCAACATATTGTATTCAATGAGTTACTTGTCAAAATAATAGAAGACTAAAAAAAATTATACAAAACTGCCTAGCCTTAAAACAAGAATTTTCAATGGGTGTGATGTATTACATCCAAAGTTTGTTTGGATGTGATACATCGTAGCAAAAATAAATTTCTAGATGTGATACATAACATAGTGTTGATCTATGTGTTGTTAGTGATGAAAGATGATGCGAAGATGAAAGAGAACTTACCAGAGAATGAGCTGAAATTGCCGAAACAAAAATTGTCCATGCTATTGAAACTAGCACAATTTTTCTAGTCATGTTTGCGTGCTTGATTAATTTTGTTTGAATGTAGGGGAGGGCTCAATTTTTGTATGAAAACGTATGCATAGGAGGGAACTCGATTTTTTTTGAGAGGCATTTGAAAATGGATGCAAGGGAGAGGGGGAAGATCCCACTGGGAGTTTTTCAAACCATTAACACAAGATTAATGCCTGACATCATCGATAGTTTAGACATTCGTTGGGAGATGAATAGGAGAGTTGACAGTGTGGATGTTAGAGAGAAAACACAGTTCATTAAGGTTGATGCCAATGGTAGGGGAGGGACGACAGTTGTTGCACACACTCCCTACAATAACCCAAAATGACCTCTTCTATGCTAAATAGGCAGTACAACACATGTCCAAATGGTAGTGCCACCTATCATGATGAGTGGGCACTTCAATGTGCGTTTTCAACGTGCTTTGTATCATCGTTTAAGATTTTTCCTAGAAGGTGTCTGAAACCCTTTGAAATGTTATTTAGGCCCGATGTGTGGGTACTCAACTGCCCCAATACTTGTTAGATTGGCCTCCTCCTCTTGTCCAACTTGAACCCTATAATTGTGTTGTTGGGTTTATGCCATTGTTTCGCATGGTTCATGGGGGATTTACCATGGTTTTCATGTGGTTGATGGTTTCTTGTTTCATGGAGTGTTTCCCCATGTGAGTGGCACACTAGCGGTTGGTTTTTTCATCTGCATTGGACCTTGTGGGACATTTCAGTTGGTTTGATGGTGGACATGGAGGTTTCACACTCGAGTGGGTTTTCATGAGGGTAAGTGTGCTTTTAGTTGTTCTCTCTATGAATTTATTATGGGTATTTTTAATTTTCTCTCTGTTTAACCCCACCATCTTTGTATTTGTTGTAGGTAAGATTTGGTGAGTTGCTGGGGTTTGGCTACCTATTGCAACGACATTTGGGCATAACATCGACTTCGTGGTTTGCTTTGCGGTAGGAGTTTTGATCCTACCAACTGCAACTGTCACTTTGTTTATCAACACATTCAATGTGATGGGAATTGTAGTCCATTGAGGAAATTCTTATGTGGCTTTTGGTGCATTTCTCATATAGTGTTCTATGGGTGTTATGAAGATTAAAATTAATTTGAGAGTCAACACTGTATTTTTTTTTATGGATGTCTATGGATTTTATCCAAATTATTTATTCACTTGTTGATTCGTTGGCATTTGTTTCCCATCCATCCATTGGCACTTGTGTTTGGCCATGAGAGCACAATGTGATAATCCAAATTTCAATGTCTTATCCCATGACCATGCATGTCTGCTTACCTTGTAATTTTATGATAATAACCCTTCAACAATTTTTACTAGATTGTATTCTTTGTTGTTTTCATACATAAATAAGTGTTCTATGAGTGATGGTAGATCTATGAGTTTTTTTCCAGGTTATTTCTAGATTGTATTGTTAAATTGTTTTGATTTGAGAATTCATATAGAAATGGCTTTAGGGTGGGGATTAATGGGAGGAAAAGGAATATTGTATGACTTCCTGATGAATTTTAGCAAATGCATATCTTATTGTAGAGAGGCTAGATAATCTGCTTACCTTTTGGAATACTACTTGGAATCTACCACGGAAAAAATTTCCCAACTAGCCCTTTTAATCTCGATGCATTTAAGCCCTAAAAATATTTTTCTGAATGTATTTTTGTTGGGTACCTGTCACTATTATTTTCTCATAGGTTTGGATCCCATTTTACCGTACCTATTAAATTCCCTTGGTAATATGATTACTTTTTTCTTTCATATGATTTGTCTCAAGTACAAGCTTAAAAAAAAGTTTTCAATCTCAATCAATTATTGAGATTGCTGACATCTAAATAAAATGTAGCTCATGATTTTTATTGAAACAATATGAAAACAATAATAGAAGTCCTAGGTCATAGAGTAATAATGCTTAACTTCTGGAATACTACTTTGAAGGCATCTGCTATGGAAAATGTTGAATGGTATTTTCATTGATGCCAATGTCAATCTTTGAACATTGTTAATATACATCTATGGATTGCATTGATTTGAAACTCCAATGGTCAAGAAGCCCTGGAAGGATAAGAAGCTCTTTTGGTGTGGTCATGATGCTTGACTTTTGATGAAGAATTTTGATAAGAAGATCAATGAAATTGCAAGCGAGACTGTCATCAGTTGATAGAGCTCATCATGTCGATTCCAATGGTAGATGGCACACCACATAACTCATTATTATTAAAGAGATATGTCTCGTCAAAGTTGGAACCATGAATGTGTGGTTATGGTGCCCAAAAAGGGATACAAAAGGTAGTCCTACTATTGGTCAAAATCTAGATTAATGTGGAAGAGAAATTGAACAATTATTTATTAGTTTTGACCATTTAAAATTTTCCTCAAAGGAAGTATTTTTCTCCTTGAAGATGGTGTCACAAAGAAGGATATGGTCGACCCCTTTCAATTTCAATTTTATATTTGAATTTATGATTATTCTTAGGTCAAATTCTTGCTTTAAGGGCAAGTCAACCTCCTTGAAGAGCCCCCTCCTTTTTTTATATAAAGAAGGTTTGGTTATCATATAAAGCATATCAATTCTTTCATGGATGATCAAAAGTAATTCTCACTGAAATTTTCTCTGTGGCCAGAATAGTCACACTCACCTGGAAGAAGGGATGAGTTTGAAGATATTTTATGTTCTGAATTTTCCGTGGTAGATTCGTTGGCAAGGGAAAATATATAATGTGATGGTGAAAATTGATTACATTACTAAGTGATCTCATATGAGCAAATCAATTCTTCATAAGGCTTACTTTAAGCCACGATTGATCATTGCAAAACCATTCCAAAGATATCTAAGACAATTTTGTTGTATATTTCTGGTTCATTACTAAAGGGATTTATGAGTTTGAAGTAAGCTTGACGAATGCCCCCGTTATACTCTATCGAAGCATCACGTTCTTAAAGAATAGAGGGACGAGACATTGAAATAATGGTGCAATTTGGGAAAACGTTAATAACCTATTAGGTTCCTATTTCTGGAAATCATAGTTCAAACTAATACCTTTTTACGCATTTCATCCTCATATCTTGGCTTGGTATAAGATTGTGTTATTCCAATATGATCAGTGCATGGATAAATTTATCCCTGATTTTGTAGATAATTTCTTGAATGTGTATTCACACAGGATTGGAAAGGGATTCAAAATTAGAAGTATAGTATACCAATTCAATGCGATTTGGCACTATCCCAAGCATAAATTATTATCATTGAATTCTAAAGCATGTGGGGAACATTTCGTGCTTGGATCGTGTCACTGGTTAGAACAGAGACAAAGTAAAGTGCGATTGATAGATTAGAGAAGAGAAACAACTAGATACACAAATACTAAAGCAAAATCGTGCCAGGGCAATGGTCGATGTGGCACATAGATGCAAAATTGCAGAGATTTAAATCACCAGGTAACTCAGTAAGGAGGTCAAAATTTGAATTTTTTGCGAAGGCTGTAACATTCCTGGTGAAAATTCCATGTAATAAAAGTTAATAAAGGAAAAATAATAACCACGGTTGATGGGACACCTATTCCAAGATGAATGTTGGGAAAGGCATCATAGTGTGGGTGTTCATTTGGTTTATTATGGCTAAGGAAATTGGCAAAGGAAATGGCTAAGGATTTGGAAAGGACAATTGCATTTTTTACACATTTATTTATGAAAATAATGGAAATTAGGATCTGAGGACCAGTTGATACCTTTTGTCAGTTCAATTTTGGAGCTCTTTCATTATTCTCTCTCTCTCTCTCTCACACACACACACACTCTTGGACATTGAGATTTTTATTGGAGCACTTTGGTAATGGATCAAGAAAGGAAAAGAAGGCAAAAGGAAGGAAGGAGAAAGCAAGGAAGAGTAGGATCAAGCAGCTACATCAAGATTCTTTGCAAGTATCGATTTTGGATGTGTGTTTTCCTTTCTAGATTTGGAATGCATGGTATTGCATGTGATTCTTTGCTATTATGGCATGGGTTTTGAGAGGGGTGACAATGTTTTCAACCTAGACTTTCCATTTCCAAATAGCCATGGTGTGATGGGGTTCTCATGTTTTGGTTGAGCTGGATTTCAGGATGAATTCGAAGATGAGTGAGGTGGATCTCTGAATAATAGAACACATGAACTAGTAACCCCTAAACTAGGCTGTGGGTTGTGGTAAAGCCAAATTTTGTGTTTTCTCGGTGGGCCTACAAATCCTCGACCGGTGAAAGGCGGGATATACAGTAAAGCTTAGAGGTGGTTTCCCTTAATTAGGCCTAGGAATCCCTGTCAACAAATGACGAGATATATGGTAAATCCTAGAGGGTGGTGTCTCGATTTAGGGCCTAGTGATCCTTGGATCAGACTGTGGATTGTGGTAAAGCCTGAGAGACTAGGAGACAAGAAAATTCCTCACAGTGTAGGTGGAGAAATCCGATGGCATCCATGCTTGTTTTGGCCTAGTGATCTAGTGGAGATCATGGTAAAGATTGTTATTACATGTTTATTGTGTTGGCCTAGTGATCCAGTGTGGATTACGGTAAAGTCTAGTTTCTATTGATGAGGGTGAGGTGGTTTAGCCTTGGGATGCCCTAGTTGGTTCTTTTGGTTTGAGTCCCACATTCATGCTTGGAATATGGCATAGGGGTGAATGGATGAAGAGAGAATTGGCTCAGCCATTCTATGGTCGGGTGGAATGTGGTAGTCCCATCCCAGGTTGGATTTTGCATTCATTAATAAGAGGTTCTTTCCTTGATATCATATGTCAATGTATTGGTTTATATGCTGATACTATGGCTAATGTATCCTTGATATTTCTGTGGTTTTTATGCTGGTTATAAGTGTGTTTTATGATAATGATAATGTATGGATCTCCTCATGTTTTGATTTGTAAATGAATGAATAATGTATCTATGACTTAATAGATGATAATGTAGCTAATGATATAAGGGAACAATGTTTCTTAGAAATTCTCAGATAAGTATGAAACCCCTGTACTCAGATATGTTGTTTACTCCTTTAGATTACATATTTGTGATATGTTTAACGAGATGATTATCATGGTTAGTAGGGGTACATTCAAGCCCTTGTTCAAATAATTACATTTGTATCATTATTCCACTATTATCTTGAAGGTGTCATTTAGTTCTGGGTAGTGACTTGGGCTCTGGGCCTGAAAAAGTGGCTCAAATCCTGGGGATGCAGGCACAACATTGGGCAGAAAAGTCCCTAGATGCTGGCATACCATGCTGTGGGAGCATCTAGAGCCTTTTGGATGTATGCATGCCCATATCAAGGGACCGCCTGAAAGTTTAATGGTATAAAAATTTAGTGGGACCTAGGGGCTGATTACCTGAGAGGTTGGGATGGTTTCTGGGAGTCCTTTTGCTGATGCGGAAGGTCATTATGGCATGTTTCCATCGATTCCACTTCCTTAAGGTCATCTAGGAGGTTTAATCCCATCATAGTATCCCCTCGTCACATGTTTACTGGGGTTGGCCGGTTACTTAGGTAGATGTGGGAGGAGGGTGTTACAAAGTGGTATCAGAGTATGGTTCACCCTTTGGACTAGATGGGAAGAGCGTGTTGGTCATGTATTCATGTAGATTGCACGTGTGTTAATCATCCTTGTGGTCTATATGCTTGTTGCATATGCATGGTGTCATTCATGGTTGTAGTGATTTTGCCATTGTGAAAGAGGATTTTGTTGTTGTGAAGTGTGTCGCCATCAGTGTATAATTGGTTACTTGTTGTTTATGCTTGCGTATTGTCATTGTACATTGGTATGGTTGTCGTTTTCATGCATGAGTTCAGGGTATGTGTAGTTGATATGGTCATGCATTGATGACTGGACTCTAACTAGAATTATGTTTATGTGTTGATACACTTATACGCTGATTTGGAGGCACACAACCATTTATATCGTGCATATGCACATAGCATCTACAACATGTAATTTTCCTTATATTAATGAAAATTATGATTTTTCCAAGGGAAAAAAATATTACGCTGATTTGGATGATATTGCAAATGAGATATCCTCCCCGAATTTTGCTAAGGTACATTGGTTTATTGTAATTTGGTTTAGCTGCCATAATATGCCTTGCAGGAAAGAGATCAAAATGACTAGCAAGATGGTAGACTATAAATATTCTCCCTATGAATGAAATGAGAAACATGGTGTTGGGCACTCTTCTAATTTGGCAGTCACATTGAGAAGTTTAAAGGAAGAAATAAGCAGTTGTAATGCGGACAATGACAAAATCATGTAGGCACAAGAGAAACAAACATAAGTTAATGCAATACTTCTTCAGAGTTTGTCAGAATTGCAACAACAAGGGCCACTTCGGATCAACCATGGATGAGAGGAAAAAACTAATGGGGCAGATGGCAGTAGGTCTCATGGTGGTCACAAGTTAGATAGAGATAACACAGTGAGGGATGGCAAGTTGTTGGATACTCTGGATAAGAGAGGTTATGGAGACATGTATTATTCTAGTTTGGTTCTAATAGGCATCATGATCGTCATCATTATCATCCTTATAGGAGGAGTGATAGGGGATATTTTCCATATGAGTTTAAGAAAGAAAATCCACCTACTTTTGATGGAGACTTGAAGAAACCAAAAGATGCAGTGGCTTGGATACTTGGGATGGACAAGTTCTTTGAGTTGCATGAGTACACTGAAAACATGAAGGCCATAATTGCTATATTTAGCCTGAAAGGTAAAGCAAACATCTGGTGTGAAGATGTGAAGTAGGTTAGAGACATCAGGGCAGAGGACTTGAGTTGGCATGAGTTCAACAGGCTTTTCAGGAAGAAGTACTTCCCAGAAAGGTACTATGACAGTAAGGAAAAATAATTATATGAGCTAAAGATACATGACTAAGTTCCTGTCGCTATTGAGGTATGTATTGCATCTTAAATATGAGAAGGCTAAGTTTCAATGATTTATCAGTAGTTTTCCATTAGCATTTAGAGATCAGATTGAGTATGATGAGCCTCAATCACTTGAGGAAGTTATTGAGAAATTGAAGCATTGCTATGAACAGTAAAAGCATAAGAATGAATCATAGCAAGGATGGAAAGGGAAGGATAAGGATAAAGGTAAGGGTAAATGGCAACTAAAAAGAACAAGGCCTCAGAATGTAGAAGAGAAAGAAAATGTGGCACCATAAAAGAAGTCCAATGCAGCTAGACAGGGAGATGGATCACATCAGTAGCATAAAGGTGATGGTATGAGACAGTTGGAGTGTTGGACATGCAGTAAGGAACACCTTAAGAGAGATTGTCCACAGGATCAGGGTGGTAGGCTTTAGATATATAGTGCACATGAGGCAAAAACTCTTGGGGATGTTGGTCAGAGCATTCCTTGTATCTATGCAACACTGGATAATAGACATACAAACCATCAGGAATCTATCATTGAGATGGAAAATAATATTTGTGTTCAAGTTATTTCTATTTTGATTGACCATGGATCTAATTATAGTTATGTTAGTCTTGACTTGGTGGATAAGTGTGGTTTGAATAAAGAAGTGCACGCACAATATTGGTTAGTGCAGTTGGCTACAGGTATGAAGAAGCGAGTTCATCATTGGGTAAGAGCTTGTGCATTTGATTTGAATGGTATGCCTACTGCAACACATTTGAATATATTATTGTTGGGATCATACAATATGTTGTTGCGATGGATTGGTTGTACCTTCATAGGACCAAGGTGGATTGTTATGACAAAGCCATTGAGTGTGCAGATGAAAATGGAGAACCAAGAGTCTTACAGGGAAAGAACAAAGCCACATCAGTTAGGACGGTGATAGCTATGCAAGCAAAGAGCAGTCACAGAAAAAGGGTGTGTGTTATTTGCAACGCATATTTATAGTGACAAACATAAGGAAGTTGAGGATGCATATGTTTTGAATAGGTACCCAGTTCTACAGTAGTTTCAGGATGTGTTTCCCACAGAGATTTCAAATTTTCCACTTGACAGGGAAGTAGAATTTTCTATTGAGTTAGTGCTAGGGGTAGCACCAACTTCAAAATCGCCATACAGGATGAGCACACCCGAGTTAGTAGAGTTGAAGTTGCAATTGAAGGAAATGTTGGACAAGGGATACATTAGGCCAAGTGTATCACCTTAGGGCACATCAGTATTATTTGTGAAGAAGAAGGATGGTACTCTTAGATTGTGCATTAACTACATGTAGTTGAACAAAATGACCATCAAGAATAGGTATTCATTTTCGAGGATTGATGACTTGTTCGATCAGTTGAAGTGAGCATCTGTGTTCTCAAAGATTGATTTGAGATTCGGATATCATCATGTACACATCAAGGAAGAGTGATCCGGATTTAAGCAGGAATGAAATAGATTACAGAGATAACCATAAATACAGAGATGCGATAACCATAAAAACAGAGATGCAGCGAAAATAATACTTCATTTCATTAATGGAGAATACTGAAATATGCTTACAAATAGAAATAACCCAGCTAGGGCGATGGTAGCTTATCTCTGAGAAGAGATGTGTCGGCTACATGCCTCTGAACTGTTTCGAACTGTGTTACAATGAGGCTCGAGGGCCTATTTATTGTTGAGAAACAATGGAAAACCCTTCACATTCCAAAACCTAACCCTAGAAGATGAAACGCCAAATTGTGGGCCCCGTTTTTGGGTAAGTTGGTACATCAACTTCCCGGGGTCGCGAATTGGTCGTACTATCTCTGGTTGACGCGCATGATAGCCCATTGGAAAGATCTCTCCGAGGACTACGACGGAAGAGATGATGTTTAGACAGACAAATCGCTAGCGGTGGATTTCCCAAAAAACATTGTTTAGGGCCTCAAAACGGCTCCGGAAGTTTAGGACCCGAAAAACTGCTAAAAATAGTAAACTGTGCTATAATTAAGGAAACAGAAAAAATGAAAGACACAGTTGTGAGGGTCCAAATGGGATAGGTGGGTGGCCACCAACATCCACCTGGATCATTCCTCCCCCCTTAGGAAGCAATGGTCCCCATTGCGTTGAGTTCCTCCCTGAGATGAGGAAGCTTCTGCTGAGTTGGGTCTCTGGTGCGCTGTTCTGCAATCTCTGATGTGTCCAGAAATGGTGGGGAGCATGGTCGGCGATGGTCCACATTGAACACTCGGTGCAAGCGAAGGAATGGAGGAATGATGTGCTTCAAAGCATTGTTTCCCGTAGCCTTGTTACTGGTGTAAGGACCATGTCGAAGTGGTCTGAGTTTCTGATGGGTTCTGGTAAGGTGCTCCCTCTGCAAATGTAACCAAACTTTGTCGCCCACCTGAAACTTGTGTGGTACCCCTCTGGGTAAGGAGAAGTTGTTCCTGTGTTCTGTCACGACTGTATCCCTCTGTTGCTGCTACTGTGTGGAGTAACCCTTCGCGGGGGTCATGGATGTAGCAACGATCTTCCCCTTACTTTGGGAGCGAACTAGACAGAAAATAAATTTCCTAGTCTATGAGATGAGCTTTCTGCCTTTCTTAGCAGTGATCAAAGAGGTGGTGGTAGGTGGAGCTACCTCTAGTATCCTGTATAATGAATTATCCAAAGAAATAATGACAGCGCGAGGCCTTGACTCGTACACAGCATGTCGCCTCCACAAGTATGGCTGGCCTAATAGCACATCACAAACATCCAGAGGTGTAACATCACACAATACCTCATCTGTGAAGGGCTTGATGCTGTAGGGAAGGCGGCACTGCTGGTGAACTTTGAGATCTCGTCCTCCGTGAAGCCACCTGATACTGTACGGTTGTGGGTGTGGCGTAGTTGTTAGGCCCAACCGCTTCACGACCTCTACTGAAACGAGGTTCTTTTGGCTGCCACTATCGACAATGAATTGCAGCGGCGAACCCTTCACCCACATCTGTGAGTGGAAAAGACGTTCCCCCTCCTCTGGCTCTTCGGGCTCATTCTTCTGGATCTTGGAAGTGGTAACAGTGGCACTAGGATCCGCATCAATGATTTGCTTCCCTTTGCCATCCCCCTTGTCGGGTTCCGGCTCAGAGTCAGGACATGCATCTGATTCGGAAGCCTTCAACTCGGCCACCAGCAACTGCTTGGTCCGACACTCACTTGTGTTATGAGTGGGACTCTTGTGGAACTCACACCACTTTCCTGTGTCCTTCTTCGGCTTCGTGGTGTTGTTCTTTTCTTGCAGCTTAGAGGGGTTGTCTTGGGTCACCCCGCCTTGGCTTTGTCCTTTGGGCTTCGGATTTGCAGATCCAAAGTCTCGCTTCTTCTGTTTGAACTTTTGCTCGATTTTGACAGCGTATCGGTATGCTGTGCTGAGTGAGGAGATGTTCAAGAACTCCATCTCTTCCTGGATGTATCTATGTAGGCAGCCGCGGTATTTGAGTACCAGATGCAGCTCAGAATCCTTGATACCCAACTGTGTGCGAAGGGTATGAAAAATATTTGTGAACTCTGGTACATCTTGGTCTCGTCCCTGCCGCAGTGTGGTCCATTCAATGTATTTGTCCTCATAGCTTTTGACAGGGTAGTACTGCTGCTTGATGGCATCCCGGAAGTCATTCCAAGTGGGGGCGGCTGAAAACAGTGAGCCTGTACTTTCATCCTTCTGCTCGCAGTATGTTTCCCACCAGTCCTTGACGTGGGGGGCCGCTTTGAGAAGAGTGAAAACAATCTTTTCTCGACTTGAAAATTCATGAGCAGAAAATACCCATCTAGCATATTTAACCATTTATCTATGGCATCTGCGTCTATTTGACCCTCGAAGATGGGGATTTCAAAATTAACTTGTACCTTAAATGGTGTGGCGTTTCCAGAGTAGCTGCTGGAAGCCGATGCGTCGCCTCTAGGTAGTCGCTGAAGGATCTGCACAAAGCTATCCATCATCGCGTTCCTTTGCCGCTCGAGGGCTTCTTCAAGCAAGATTCTGATAGGATCTCCTGCCTCCTCGTCTTTCTTCTCATCCGCCATGGGAGGTCGTCGAGATTTGCGAGGCTGGTCTTGCAAAGGTTCGACCAATTCAAGCCCTAACTCCTTATATCCCGACCTCGTTGGGGACATGCAAAGAAAAACAGAGAAAAAGCAGACCGCTCTGATACCACTGATCCGGATTTAAGCAGGAACACAATAGATTACAGAGATAACCATAAATACAGAGATGCGATAACCATAAAAACAGAGATGCAACGGAAATAATACTTCATTTCATTAATGGAGAATACTGAAATATGCTTACAAATAGAAATAACCCAGCTAGGGCAATGGTAGCTTATCTCTGAGAAGAGATGTGTCGGCTACATGCCTCTGAACGGTTTCGAACTGTGTTACAATGAGGCTCGAGGGCCTATTTATTGTTGAGAAACAATGGAAAACCCTTCACATTCCAAAACCTAACCCTAGAAGATGAAACGCCAAATTGTGGGCCCCGTTTTTGGGTAAGTTGGTACATCAACTTCCCGGGGTCGCGAATTGGTCGTACTATCTCCGTTTGATGCACATGATAGCCCATTGGAAAGATCTCTCCGAGGACTACGACAGAAAAGACAATTTTTAGACAGAAAAATCACTGGCGGTGGATTTCCCAAAAAACGTCCTTTAGGGCCTCAAAACGGCTCTGGAAGTTTAGGACCCGAAAAACTACTAAAAATAGTAAACTGTGCTATAATTAAGGAAACAGAAAAACTGAAAGACACAGTTGTGGGGGTCCAAATGGGATAGGTGGGTGGCCACCAACATCCACCTGGATCAAAGAGGACATTTACAAGACAACTTTCCATACCAGGTATGGGCATTATGAGTTTGTTGTAGTCCCATTCGGCTTGACTAATGCTCCAACTACAATTATGTACTTGGTGAATAGTGTGTTGCGTACCTATTTGGATAAGTCTATTATTGTGTTCATTGATGGCATATTGGTATATTATAAAAATGAAGAAGAGCATGCTGAGCATTTAGCAGCAGTGTTGGGATTGTTGAGAGAGCATCAGTTGTTTGCTAAGCTCAACAAGTGTAGTTTCTTTCAGACTGAGGTACACTACTTGGGAAATGTGGTTTCCAAGGATGGCATAACAGTGGATCCAGAGAAGATAAGAGCTATCATGGAGTGAAGCTCCCAGAAATGTAGATGAGGTGAGATCTTTCATGGGATTAGAAGGTTATTACAGGAGGTTCATTAGGAACTTCTCACATATTTCTTATCCTATTACATAATTGCAGAGGAAAGGTAAGAAGTTTGAATGGACAAAGGAGTGTGAGGCCAATTTTGAGCAGCTTAAGTAGTTGTTGACACATGCTCTAGTGTTAAAGATCACAGATCTGGACAAAGAATTTGTAGTATGTACAGATGCTTGCAAGAGAGGACTTGGTGAAGTCCTTATGTAGGATGGACAGGTGGTATGCTATGAGTCACGAAAACTAAATGAACATGAGTAGAACTATCTGACACATGACCTTGAGTTGGAAATGATCATACATGCATTAAAGATGTGGAGGCACTATCTTCTTGGCTGGAGGTTTGTATTGATGAGTGATCACAATGGTTTGCGGTATCTATTTAACCAACCAAATCTGAATGCCAGGAAAGCTAAATGGTTGGCCATGATCAATGAGTTTGATTTTGAGATCAGATACATCAAAGGAAAGAATAATAGGGTAGAAGATGCTCTTAGCAAGCAGATACAAGTAAATCACATAGAAGCTATGAGCTCCTATGGGACAGACTTACAGGATAGGATCTTGCAGGTAGGTCAGTAGGATGTCAGGTATATGGATATTGTGCACAGGTTGTAGCAGAGTACAGATATAGGTAGTGGTACAAGTACATGTAAAAGTAGGTACAGGTACATGTGCAAGTGCACATGATGTAGACTTTTGTGTTATGACGGATGGATTGGTCAGGTTTAGAGATAGAATATATGTGCCAGATAACAATGATCTCAAGAAGGTGATCTTGAGGGAGTTTCATGTGAAACCATATTAAGGTCACCCAGGCTATCAGAAGACTCTAATCGCAATGAATAAGTTTTATTATTGGCGCAATTTGAAGAAGGATGTAGCAAAGTTTTTTGGCTAGGTGCTTGGATTGTTAGTAGGTGAAGGCAAAGTGTAAGAATCTAGGTGAACTGCTACAGCCGATTCCGATTCCAGAGTGGAAATGGGAGGTCATTTTCATGGAATTTATAAAAGGTTTGCCGAGGAGAGTGACACAAAATGATTCCATCATGGTTGTTGTAGACAAGTTGACAAAGATTGCACACTTCATTCTAGTGAAGTCTACATTCTAAGCTAGCAATGTAGCATAGATATTCATTAGAGATGTGGTTAGATTGCATGGTGTTCCAAAGAAGATTGTGTCAGATAGGGATGCAAAGTTCACTTCCAAGTTTTGGAAGGAGTTTTTTGTAGGTTTAGGCACAGATTTGGCCTTTAGTACAACTTATCTTCCACAGACAGGTGGACAACCTAAGAGGGTCAACAAGATATTGGAGGACATGTTGAGGATGTATGTAATGCATCAATAGTGAAAGTGGGAAGAGTATCTTCCATTGGTATAGTTCGCTTACAACAATGGGTATCAGGAATCTTTGAAGAGGAGTATGTTCGAGGTATTGTATGGGTAGAGTTGCAATACTCCCATTAGTTGGAGTGATCCGATTAACAGGGTGTTGATTGGACCAGACATGTTGGCGGAAATGGAACAGGAAATGCAGGGAATCAAGAAGAATTTAAAAGCAACATAGGATAGGCAAAAGAGCTATGTAGATCAAAATAGGTTGCTCAAGGAGTTCCAGGTTGGGGAATAGGTGTACTTGCACATCAAACTAAAGAAGAGCTCCTTGCGGATTGGATCATGTGCCAAGATGACACTTTAGTTTTGTGGACCTTTTAGGATCATTGAGAGAATTACCAGTAGCCTATCAACATCCACTGCCTCTAACAGTGAAAGTGAACGATGTTTTCCATGTGTCATTGCTTAAGAAGTATATTAAAGATGTTGATCATGTGATTGACTGGTCTGTATTGTAGGTGGAGCCAGATGGAGAATTCAAGCTGAAACCTTAGTGTATATTGCATAAAAAAGTGCTCATGATCCGGAACCAGTAAATTGATGAGTTTAAAGTGCAGTGGAAGCATTTTGGACTCGATGAAGCTAAATGGGAGATGGTGGATCAGATGTGGGCTATGTATCCTTCATTGTTTGCCGGTTGAGGAAAAACCATTTTGGTATGATGTTTGGTATATGTTTTAGTACATGTTTTGGTGTGATGTTTAGATATATGTACATACATATATGGATGTAAATATTGCCATGAGATATGTTATGAAGCTCCAATAAGTGGCATGGGTGTCATGTCATTATAGTTGTCATGTTGGTATGTTATCATGTTGGTTTGCTTTTCAGCAGAGTGATCATTATAAATATTGCATTGAGCTATGTTATAAAGCTCCATGGGAAATACGTTTTCTTTTCAGTGGTTTTGATGAGGTATTGGTTTGGTTGAACACCAAGGATGGTGTCCCCCAAGGGGGAGGGTTCTATAACATCCCTGGTGAAAATTTCATGTAATAAAAGTTAATAAAGGAAAAATAATAACCTCGGTTGATGGGACACTTATTCCAAGCTGAATATTGGGAAAGACATCCTAGTGTGGGTGTTCATTTGGTTTATTATGGCTAAGGAAATTGGCAAAGGAAATGGTTAAGGATTTGGAAAGGAAAAATGACATTTTTGGCACATTTGTTTGTGAAAATAATGGAAATTAGGAGAAAAAGAAGGTGAAAGGTCATAGGTTGCATGTGAGGAGGAAAATGAAGGAAAATAATGGAAAATGAAGAAAATAGAGGCCTAATTGATACAAATTCTTTTGAGGATCAATTGGTACCTTTTGTTAGTTCAGTTTTGGAGCTCTCTCATTGTTCTCTCTCTCTCTCTTCCACTCTTGGACACTTAAAGTTTTCTCGGAGCACTTTGGTAGTGGATCAAGAAAGGCAAAGAAGGCAAGAGGAAGGAATGAGCAAGAAAGGAAGAGTAGGATAAAGAAGCTACAACAAGATTCTTTGCAGGTATTGATTTGGATGTGTGTTTTCCATGCTAGATTTGGAATGCATGGTATTACATGTGGTTCTTTGCTATTATGGCATGGGTTTTTCCAGGTGTGACAGTGTTCTCAACCTAGCCTTTCCATTTATGGATATCCATGGTGTGATGGGGTTCTCATGTTTTGGTTGTGCTGGATTTCCGAGTGGATTCGAAGCTGAGTGAGGTGGATATCCAAATAATAGAACACATGGCCTAGTAACCCCTGAACCAGATTGTGGGTTGTGGTAAATCCAGGTTTTATGTTGCCTCAGTGGGCCTAGGAATCCTTGACCGGTGAATGGTAGGATATACGGTAAAGCCTAGAGGTGGTTGCCCTTGATTAGGCCTAGGAATCCTTGCCGATGAATGGAGGGATATATGGTAAATCCTAGAGGGTGGTGTCTTGATTTAGGGCCTAGTGATCCCTGGATCAGACTGTGGATTGCGGTAAAGCCTTAGAGACTAGGAGGTAGGAAAATTCCTCATGGTGTAGGTGGAGAAATCCGGTGGCATCCATGCTTGTTTTGGTCTTGTGATCTGGTGGAGATCATGGTAAAGCCTATTATTACAAGTTTATTGTGTTGGATTAGTGATCTAGTGTGGATTACGCTAAATCCCCATTTCTATTGATGAGGGTGAGGTGGTTTAGCCTCAGGATGCTCTGGTTAGTTCTTTTGGTTTGAGTCCCATATTCATGCTTGGAATATGGCACGGGGGTGAATGGATGAAGAGAGAATTGGCTCAACCATTACATAGTCGGGTGGAACGTGGTAGTCCCATCTCAGGTTGGATTTTGCATTCATTAATAAGAGCTTCTTTCCTTGATATATTATGTATAAATGTAATGGTTTATATGTGGATTCTATGGCTGATGTATCCTTGATATTTCTGTGGTTATTATGATCAGGTTATAAGCATGTTTTATGATAATGATGATGTATGGATCTCCTCATATTTTTATTTGTAAATGAATGAATAATGTATCTATGACCTAATAGATGATAATGCACCTAATGATATAAGGGAACAACACTTCTTAACGATTCTCAGATAAGTATGGGACCCCTGTGCTTAAATCTATTGTTTACTCTTGTAGATTACATATTTGTGATATGCTTGATGAAATTCCTGTCATGGTTAGTAGTGTTATAATCAAGCCCTTGTTCAAGTAATTGCATTTGTATCATCATTCCACTATTATCTTTCTGTTATGAAGGTGTCATTTAGTTTTGGGCAGTGGCCTGGGCTCTGGGTGTGAAAAAGTAGCTCAAATCCTGGAGACGTAGGCACAACACTAGGAATAAAAGTCTGTGGATGCTAGAATACCATACTGTGGGAGTTTCCAGATCCCTCTGGATGCATGCATGCCCATATCAAGGGAGCGTCTGAGAGTTTAATGGTCTAAAACTTTAGTGGGACCTAGGGGCTAGTTACCTGAGAGGTTGGGATGGTTCCTGGGAGTCCTGTTACTAATGTGGAAGGTCTATATGGTGTGTTTATGTTGATTCCACTTCCTTAAGGTCATCTAGGAGGTTGAATCCCATCATAGTAGCCTCTTGTCACATGTTTACCCCGGTTGGCCGGTTACTTGGGTAGATGTGGGAGGAGGGTGTTACAAAGGCCTAAAGGAGGAAGTTTGGCAAAGGTCCAATGGAAAAATCTATTTTATACCCACCATGTGACCTGCTGCATGGTTTGGGTGATTTTTCCACTTCAAGCAATATGTTGCACTAGTAGTACATGAATGAAAATAGATTGTAGATTGGAGTTCATAATAAAATTTGTAGCCATTCCCTATATGCTCGAAGCGCGTGAAGAGGCTTAATGAATATTCAAATACATTTACTGCTGGGTATCTGAGAGACACATTTCACATTTACGTTTAATGATCTATGTCAATGACATTGACGCTTCAACTATACGAATCCATTTACATTACTCAAGAGAATTTAAATTGACCTTTTATTTGATAATGTCCGATTCAATCCTCGACTCTCATGAAAGGAACTTATAGGTTTACTAAATCAACAACTTGATATTGAAAATGATTTTGGAAAACCAAGTTGGTAGTTGTCATCTATCTAGTCACTAAAGGTCCTGAGTTTGATTATCCCCAGAAGCAAGTTTGAAATAAATAAATTTTACTTTTCAGTTATGACTTTAAATTTGTCAAAAGTTTAGCACACTATTGACGAAAATTTTGTCATACTGATGTTGGACATTGCGATTTTGTAGAGGTTCCTCCTGAAAGGTGTAAATTGTAGAAAATTTAATTTTATACAAAGTTTATTTTGATTTTTATGGCCTTTTAAGAGAATTATTGATCCAAATTAAAAGCTGGAAGAAGCACTAAGATCAGAGCTTAGAGACATAACTCATTGAAGTGGTTAATGATAATGTTGGATAGTTATGACGGTGACATTGCAAGGCTGATTGTGGTTTGGTAGCTCACTCGCATATTGCTGATTTGAGCAGCTAAGGTTTGAGACAACAAAGAAGGCTTACATGATTTTGTGGGACAATTTATATAGCTTAAGGCTGGACACATGATAAACTTGTGGAACATTGGATTTCCCATGTGGGCATGAGTTAGCATTAACATCGATGGAATTTACATTGTGATATGATGAGATCATAGGCAATACAAAAATGGTATTGATAACAATGGATGGGAAAAATATTCCGAGTAATCTATTTTATTGTTTTATCTTTTGTCTTTAGGGTGGCAGGGTAGTGCAAGGCAAAGATTGGAGTCTCCTTCAGGTTGGAGCCTAAGAACACTTCATGGTGGTAGGGTGGTGATCCAGGTGGATATTGGTGTCCACCTACCTATTCCACCTAGACCTCCAGTTGGTTTCATCCATTTCCTTGATTATAGCAACATTTACTATTTTATCAGTTTCTCAGGTCCTAAACTTTCAGAGATTCTTTCAAAATATTGCTTGAGGAAGCCCTCAACCGACAGAAGAATGTGATGATGGAAATTTTTTCCCATATCCTTCGTTGACTACCCGTAGGTGACGCATCTTCATCCAACCACCACTCTAGAGGCACCACTCCTTTTAAGGTATAAGTTAACTTTGACATTCCCATATTTGAAGGCTAGATAGATGGTTAAATTTGTTGGAAGGATATTTTTCGGTTAGTGAATTTTCTAATTGGGATTTTTTTTTTTTTTTCACTCCTTAAAGCCACCCCCAATGTCAAGGAATGGTGGGAAACCTACTGTGAACAAAACTACAAGAGGGAATCCTCATTGTTTTCAACCACACCCACTTGGAATTATTTCCGAGACACCATCAAGGAACAATATTACCCTATCGGGAGCTATGAAGATAAATACATAAAGTGGACAAAGTTGTGTCAGGGAAGGGACCAAGATGTGTCAAAATTCACAGATGTTTTTCATACCCTTTGCACGAAGCTGCGTATCAAGGATTCTAAGCAGAATTTGATACTCAAGTACCGCGACTGTCTACAAAAGTACATCTGGGATGAGATGGAGTTCCTGGACATCTCCTCGCTTGGCACTCCCTATCGATACGCTATCAAGGTCAAGAAAAAATTCAAACAGAAGAAGCGAGACTTTGGATCTGTGAATTTGAAGCAACGGAAAGGCACCCCCAAACCACAGAACAAAGGAAAAAGCCAAGGTAGGGCAACCCCGGACAAACTTCCGAAACCACAAATAAAGAAAAACACCATAAATACAAAGGAGGACACAAGGAAATGGTGTGAGTTCCATAAGAGCCCCACTCACAACATAAGTGAGTGTCAAACCAGGTAGTCATTGGTGGTCGAGCTAAAGGCTTTTGAATCAGATGCATATTTTGATTCTGAGTCAGAAATGATAAGGGGAATGAAAAAGGGAAGAATATTATTGATGCAGAACCTAGTGCCACTGTTGTCACCACCAAGGTCCAGAATATTGAGCTCAAAGATCCAGAGGAGGGGGAGGGACTCTTCCACTCATCAATGTGGGTGAAGGATTCTTCGCTGCAGTTCATTGTCGATAGTAGAAGCCAAAAGAACCTAATTTCAACAAAGGTCATGAAGCGGTTGGGCCTATTGACCATATCACAACCACAGATATACACCATCAGGTATCTTCAGCAAGGGAGAGATCTCTGCATTAGCCAACAATGCTGCCTTCCCTACAACATCAAGAAATTCACAGATGAGGTACTGTGTGATGTTGATCCTCTTGAAGTTTGTGATGTATTATTAGGCCAACCATACTTGTGGAAGCGTCATGTTGTGTATGAGTCTATGCCTCACACTATCATTATTTCTTTGGGAAATAAGTTATTTATGATATTAGGGGTAGCACTGCCTACCACCATCTCTTTGATCTCTACGAAGTAATGTAGTAAGATCATTTCCAAAACCGGGAAATTTGTCTTCCTTATGATTTTCCCTCAGGGCAAGAAGAAGACTTTGGCCTCATCCATAGCCTCCAGATAGGACTCCTCTGCACGACAACAATAGATGGATAAGGTTGTGGAGGAGTATAGGGACATCTTCACCTCACCATAAGGGTACCCCTACCCTGTCAGGTGAAGCACTTCATCAATCTAACCATGGGCACGCTGCTGCCCAACGGATCAATCTACTGACACTCTGTTTTGGAGAAAAATGAAATTAAGAGGCAAATTCAGTTTCTGTTGCAGAAAGGGCACCTTAGGTCAAGTTCATCACCCTATGGGAGCTCGATTGTGTTGGTATAGAAGAAAGAAGACACCTGGAGACTCTATATCGACTGTCAGGCACTGAATAAAATCATTGTTCGGAATATGTATCCAATCCCACATATTGGTGACCTTCTGGACCAGATCAAGGGGGACAAATATTTCAGCAAAATTGACTTGAATTCTGGGTATCACTAGGTAGCAATTTAACCCTCCGATGTGTGGAAGGCTACCTTCAAATCTAAGGAGGGCCTTTTTGAATGTCTGGCATGCCTTTTGGGTTAACAAATTCCCCTGCAACCTTCATGCGGTTGATGGATGACATATTGCGACCCTTTACCAACTCGTTTGTGGTAGTGTACCTAGACGACATCCTGATCTTCAACTGGAGTTGGGAAGAGCACATACACCATATCCAACATGTCCTCCAAACCCTGTGACAACAAAAATTATGTGCCAATTTGGAGAAGTACACCTTTGGTATGACCCAGGTTTAATATCTGGGGTACATCATTAATGAGTAGGGTGTGCATGTGGACCCACACAAGATACAAGTTATTCAAAATTGGCCATCCCCAACCACTCTAACAGAGCTCCATAAATTTCTGGGTCTTGCCAATTTCTGTCGCAGGTTCTTGTTAGGATTCTATCATATCACTTGGCCTTTGAGTCAAGTCACCAAAGGCGGAGCGAAAGTAAAGTTATTTTGGTATGAATCCCAACATAAGGCATTTGTCGAGTTGAAGCATCACCTCTGCTCTACACCAATGATCACATTACCAAACTTGCAACAACCATTTGAAATTGAGACAGATGCCTCTGACTATACTATTGGTGCAATTCTTACCTAGAAGGGACATCCAGTGGCATATCACAGTGAGACAATTTCAGATACAGTCCGAAAGTATCCCACTTATGAAAAAAGAGAAGTATTATATTGTGTAGGTCTGCTGACAGTTAAATTATTACATTTAGGGGAAGGAAACGGTCATGCACACAGAACACCACCCCTGCAGTTCATACGAACGCAAGGGAAGTTGTAGAAATATCACCATCAGAAATGGTCCACATATTTGCTATAGTTCCATTTTAACATTAACTACAAGAAGGGAAGCACCAATAATGTTGCATATTGTCTCAGTTGATCATCGATTATGGCACTAACCACTGTGCTCGACTCTTGTGGACACAAGACTTTGGGGTGACCACATATTTACAAGAGCAATCCAAAACTGAGAAACACATACCATATGATCTTGGAAGGCAAGCAAGTTCCAGATTTTTACCTCCAGGGCACACTGCTATGCTACTTGGGACACCTTTATGTTCCTACTAGTGAGCGTGACAAGATGATTTGAGAGGTGCACTAAAGTCAGGTCACTAAACATTTCGGAGTAGAGAAATCAGTGGTGGTGCTACAAAAGTATTTTAATTGGCCGAACCTTTGAAAGGACGTTGGGAAGTACATTAGATCCTACACTTCCCACGCCATTTACAAACCAACAATAAAGAAGCAAGGCTTATATACTCCTCTTCCTACTCCTAGTCGGCCTTGGGAATCCATCTCCCTGGATTACATGTCGGGCCTTACTTATACTAAGCATGGCAACGACTACATGTTCATGGTCATTGAAAGGTTCTCTAAGATGGCCATTCTAGCATCTTGCAAGAAGAGTATCGCAACAAAAGCCATTGCTAAGCTCTTCTTTGAATAAGTGTGGGTACATTTTGGGATTCCATAGTCCATTATCTTAGATTGGGACAGCAGGTTCCTGAGTGCATTTTGGTTAAGCCTCTAGTCGATGCTAGATAGAAAGCTCACTAAGTCCATGGCCTTCCACTCCCAAAATGATGGCCAAATAGAGGTCGTCAACAAGATGATCGTGCACATTTTGTGCATGTACAACTTGAATCATCCATGCACATGGGATGACAACCTCCCCTATATCCAACAAAGCTACAACAAATCTCTCCATAGCTCAATTGGCCACAACCCCTTTCAGATGGGATTAGGATTCCAACCACTATGCCCCATTAATGTGGCCATTGTTGGGTGTGGAGCCTGATTATCTTCTTTATTTAGAGGTATCGCCACATTGGACCCCAGTTCATAATGTGGTGGCAATGCCGCCCATAAAATATACACTGTCGGGGGGGTCTAGGGGCAATGCCCCCGAAGCTAAAAATAGATGTAAAATTGCCTTGTAAAATGTTGTAATTTTGTAGTCAATCTAGGCCATTCATTAGTCGGAGATCTGACGGTAGAAGTTATGTTTAATTTAGGGTTTTTTGCCCTAGAAGGCAACCCCTCGCTATATATGAGGGAATTGTATTGCATCTATGTAGATCTGTATTCTGAGCGAGAAGAGAAAGAAGATTGAGCGAGAGAGAAGAGGGAATTACAACGGATTTGCTGTAGGTTGTATCTCTTTAGTTTACTAGATAATATAAAAGGAAGGACTGGCTGTTTCTCCATGGACGTAGCCCAAATTGGGTGAACCATGTATATCTGTGTCTCTCTTCTTTTATGCGTTTTCTATGTTTATATTTCTGCAATATTTTATGTGTTCCATTGCTCTGTAATATATAATTATCTAACAACTAGTATCAGAGCCGAAGGTCTATTTGGCTGATAAACTCGTAGGAGAGAAGAGTTCCTGGTTTGAGTGGGAGCAATGGCGGAAGATGGAAGGTTTAGGGCAAAAAATTTAATGGCCAAGACTACCAGCTGTGGAAGATGCAGATGGAAGATTATATGTACTGGATAGATCTGTACTAACCATTGAGCAGAAAGGAAAAGAAGCCGATGAGTATGACAGACACAGAATGGGATATTCTTGACAGAAAAGCAACTTGGAACAATACGACTGTGCCTAGCAGCGTCGGTAGTGTTTAATATTTCAAAGGAAACGACAACAGAGGGTTTACTGTCGACATTGGCCAAACTATATGAAAAACCCTCGGCCTCAAATACGGTTTTTCTTATGAAGCGTTTATTTAATATGAAGATGTCAGAAGGTGGATTTGTTGTTGATCATTTAGATGAATTTAATACAGTTACCAGTCAATTAAGTTCTGTAGGAGTAACTTTTGATGATGAAGTTAGGGCTCTGTTATTTTTGTGCTCATTGCCAGAAAGCTGGAATGGTTTAGTTATGGCCATTAGTAACTCTGTATCTAGATCTAGTACTTTAAAGTTTGATGATGTTGTTAGTGCAATCCTTAGCAAGGAAATGCGACGGAAAAGATCCGGTGAGACATCAGGTAATGTTTTGAATGCAGAGACTAGGGGAAGAAAAATGGAAAGAGGAAAGGTCCCTGGATATCGCAGTAAGTCAAGAAAGGGCAGATCCAAGTCTAGATCAGGGATAGTGTGCTGGAAATGTGGGAAGAAAGGACAACTGAAGAAAGACTGCAAGTCTCAGAAGGGAAAAGATGGAGACATGCAACAAGAAAACAATCATGAAGCGAATGTGACAGGTGATGTGTTGCAAGATGATTTGATTTTTTCATTAGAAAATATTATTGATGCCTGGGTGGTAGATTCAGGGGCCTCATTCCATGCCACACTTGATAGGAAACGTTTTCATGATTATGTTCAAGGAGATTTTGGACAGGTTCGATTGGGTGATGATAAACCCTGTAAAATCATTGGAATGGGTATAATTTTCATAAAACAAAAAAATGGAAATCAATGGCTATTGAAGGAGGTAAGGCATGTTCCAGATCTGAAGAAAAATATGATTTCAACAAGGCAGTTGGGGGGTGAAGGCTGTGTAACTACTTTCACAGATAAACCTTGGAAGGTCACTAAAAGAGCCCTGGTAATAGCAAAAGGAGAAAAGGTTGGTATATTGTATTTATGCAATGGTATTTATAATTCTGTTAATGCTTTAACCTCTATAGGAGAAGATACGGCATTTTGGCATCATAGGCTTGGGAACATGAGTGAGAAGGGGATGCAGATCCTTCACTCAAGAAATTTGTTGCCAGGTTTGAAGCATGTTGATTTGGAATTCTGTGAAAATTGTGTTTATGGAAAACAGAAGAGAGTCAGATTTCTCAAAGTTGGGAAAGAAAAGAAGAGCGAAAAATTAGAGCTTGTGCATACAGATGTATGGGGACCTGCTCAGGTATCATCTCTAGTGGCTCTCATTATTATGTTACTTTTATTGATGATGCAACTAGAAAAACCTGGATTTATTGTATTCGAAATAAATCTAATGTATTTAATACTTTCAAGAAATGGAAAGCTTTGGTTGAAAATGAGACAGGAAAAAGGTTGAAGTGTCTCAGATTAGACAATGGAGGTGAATATTGCAGCAAAGAGTTTGATAGGTATTGTTCATAAAATGGAATTCACATAGAGAAGACAGTTCCAGGAACACCACAACAAAATGGTGTGTCAGAAAGGATGAATGGGACAATCATGGAGCGTGCAAGGTGAATGAGATTGCATGCAAGATTGCCTTTACAATTTTGGGCAGATGCTATAGATACTGCTGTTTATCTAATAAACAAAGGGCCTTCAAGTTCCTTGGATGGTGGTATTCTAGAGGAGGCATGGACAGGTAAGAAGGTAAACTACTCATTTTTAAAAACTTTTGGTTGTGAAGCCTTTGTCCACATTAATAAAGAAAATAGAACAAAGCTTGAGGCGAAATCAAAGAAATGTACTTTTATTGGATATGGTGTTAATGATTTTGGTTATTGCTTTTATGATTATGAAAAACAAAAAATCATTAGGAGCAGAGATGTCATATTCAATGAAAAGGTTTTGTATAAGGATCAGTTGCAAGAAAAGAAACAAGAAAAAGAAAAAAGAGAATACACAGTGCTTGATGAGATCACAAAAAAAGTGATGGTGCCCAAAAAACACCCACAACAGCAACAAGCACCTCAGACACCTGAAAGTGGTGTTAGAAGATATACCCGGATAAGTAGACCCCCTAAACGATACTCTCCGTCATTATATTATGTACTGTTAACTGATTCTGGTGAACCAGAATGTTATGAAGAAGCAGTGCAGGTAGAAACTAGGAAGAAGTGGGAGCAAGCCATGAAAGAAGAGATGGACTCCTTAGCACATAACCAGACTTGGGACTTAGTCAGGTTGCCTGCAAGTAAAAAAACATTGTAGAATAAATGGGTTTACAAGTTGAAGGAAGAATATGGAGGTAGAAAAAGGTATAAAGCTAGACATGTGGTGAAAGGGTTTGCACAGAAAAATGGTATATACTTTGATGAGATATTTTCTCCTGCTGTTAAAATGACTTCAATCATAACTATTTTAAGTCTAGTAGCAGCTGAAGATTTGCATCTTGAGTAGTTAGATGTAAAGACAACCTTTCTGCATGGGGGATTTGGAGGAAGAGACATATATGCAGCAGCCACAAGGATATGAGGTAAAAGGGAAGGAGAAACTAGTGTGCAGGTTGAAGAAGAGCTTGTATGGCTTAAAACAGGCTCCAAGGCAGTGGTATCTAAAATTTGATAGGTTTATGTCTGAACAAGGTTATACTAGATGTCACTCTGATCATTGTGTTTATCTCAAAAGACAAAATAATGGTAGCTATATTATATTATTATTATATGTAGATGACATGCTTGTTGCAGGTTCTAACATGCAGGAAATAAATGTGCTCAAAAGAAAATTGGCAAACTCGTTTGCAATGAAGTATTTGGGTGCTGCAAAACAAATCCTTAGTATTAGAATAACTAGAGACAGGAAGAATCACAAATTAACATTGTCTCAGAGTGAGTACATACAAAATGTGTTTAAAAGGTTTAATATGTAGAATGCAAAACCAGTTAGTATACCTTTGGCTAGCCATTTCAAACTAAGTAAGGAAATGTGTCCCAAGGCTCAGGAAGAAATGGTTGATATATCTAAATTTCCATATACATCAGTAGTTGGAAGCGTAATGTATGCAATGGTCTTCATAAGGCCTGATATTGCACATGCAGTGGGAGTTGTAAGTAGGTACATGAACAATCTAGGAAAAGAAAATTGGATGGAAATAAAGTGGGTTCTCAGGTATTTGAGAGGTAACACAAATCAAGCATTATGCTTTGGTGGTTCAAACATTAATCTACAGGGATATGTTGATGCAGATATGGTGGGTGATAGAGATAACAGGAGGAGCACCATAGGGTATGTGTTTGTTGTAGGTGGAACAACTATCAGTTGGGTTTCAAAATTGCAAAGTGTTGTTGCACTCTCAACAACGGAAGTAGAGTATGTTTCTACTACAGAGGCTAGTAAAGAAATGATTTGGTTACAAAGGTTCCTGGATGAATTGGGTAAGAAGTAGGTGTTGGGCAGGTTATACAGTGACAACCAGCGCACCATACATCTTGCAAAGAACTCTGCATTTCATTCCAAGAAAAAACATATATAGCTCAAGTATCATTTCATACGGTCAACATTGGAAGATGGACATTTGAAGCTGGAAAAGATACACACTAGCCATAATCCTGCAGATATGTTAACAAAAGTTGTAACCAGGGAGAAATTTAGAATCTGCTCAGTTTCAATTGGTATTCAAGTATGATGAAGAAGATGAGAAACAACTAGGTCCAAAGTGGAGTCATTGTCTAGTAAATGAAGTAGCGGTGTAGTTGCTATAATCAGTCTCTAAGTTAGAGATTGTTGGATGTGGAGCCTGATTATCTTCTTTATTTAGAGGTATAGCCACATTGGACTCTAGTGAATAGGGATACAAGAAACAATTTTTATGAATGACTGAGCTTCTGGGATGATATGGGACCAACGGTCAGCAAAGAACAGAGAATGTAATACGAAGGCACAGATTACTTCGTGAGGCAAGGCAGGTGGAAAGTGTAGCAATTTAGTTTGAAATAACGCGGAATGGAGAGATTGTTTATGAGAGTGAAAAGGGCATAGGAAAATGAATCCTTTTCAACAGAAGAAGAACACTGAACATGAAATTTTCCCTCAGGCAGAGCAATAAAATTGAATTCTACCTTATCTAACTCAGAAAATTTCACTGGAAATGAACATGAATTGGATTATGAAACATAACGAAATACATATGAAAACATAAGAGACACATTTACTACACTCACAACCACATGAATCTCATGAAACAGAGCCGTTGCCTTTCATTAATTCTCTGTCAAAATGTACAGTGAAGAAACAGAGTTTCTTTCCCACAGTCTCCCAGAAGTTACAAGCCAACCAACCCTTTGCAAATGGTTTACATATAATATATAGAATGTGCCATGAAGAGATAGAACGCCCAAGGGTTGGGGAGTTACTCGAATCATTACAAAATGGAGATGAAGAGCCAACCATCAGCTACAGGTGCAGCGTTACAAACATGACAAATGGCTTGGGTGACCGTTTGCCTTCCTTCGCCACTTGGATAGAAGCCAATCTGGGGAAAAAATAATTTAAATGCTGCCTTAGGTGCCAAAAAACCGAAGTGTAGATGAGCGGGCCCACTTGGAGAAGTCACGAATCGAAATTTCGCGAAACGGAAGCAAATTTGGCAATTTTTCCTGTGTGCGCCGCGCTACTTTGGAGCCTGATTTGAGGCACTTTCAGGTGTCCAAAATTTTCCCAAGTGTGCTTGTTGGAAATCTTGTCCTGTCTACTTTATAAATCAACTGGAATTTTTGAATTTGGTGCTCATTTTCCCCTCCAAATCTTCATTCTCCCAAGACTGCTTCCTGTGTGTCAAAATAGGGGCAGAGAGGTCATTTTTTGGGTGTTTTTGACCTCCTGGAGACTCAGATCTTGCCCAAATTTCTTGTCCAAGCACTCGTAGTCATGATTTTTCATGCTGAATCCAAAAATGCAAACCATTCTTCATTTGGAGCTCCCAATTTTTAGCGCCGCGCCATTGGGGAGAAAAAACCTGTGTTTTGCCCAAAAATTTGTCATGTGACCAAAATTTCCCCAAATTCCTTGAAATTTGGGCTGGAAGTTCTCTATGGGGTGCTATGTTGTGGCAAAGAAGCCTCAACCAATATTTGAAGCCGATATTTCTCTTTTGCCTCTTTTGCCTCTTTTGTTGCTTTGCTCAATTTTGCCTTCAAGCTCCTTATCTGGGCCCTTGCACTCATATTTCATGTCCTGTAATGATAAGCCATGTGTCTCAGCAAGGCAAGGTCCTGATCGGCCTTGTCCAGCAACCTCTCCAAGTGCATGTTCACGCTCTTGAGATGGGCCTCCAGATCCTCATTGATCTCTTGCTCCAATGATGTGAGCTCAACTCTTCTCCTTTGAGCAGCTTGGCGATGCTCACGAATGTTTTGCAGCTCCATAATCGCCTGCTGATCCTATAGCTATTTGTTTCTCTGCTCCAGGTACTTCATGTTCCACTTAGCCCTCTCAAAGTCAAGGGATAAGGCCTCAATAACTGAGTGCTGCTCCTGGATGATCTCTCCAAGCTCTACATTTGTAGGTTCTGTATCTGTCTCATCATCATGAAGGAGAACAAATTCTGTCTCTTGTTCACCTGATGGCCCTTCCTCCTGCACTGGCTCCTTACCTCTGCCCTGTTCCTGTGTCGTCGATGTAGGAAGCGAGGCCCCTTCCACCCCGGGTGGAGATAACACTCGCTTTGCCACTGCAAACAAATGTCTACTGCCTCTCTGATAGGTGATGAATACTGGCATAGTAGCAGTCTCATGGCGCTCATACTGATGTGAAGGACCACCTATCTCATGCTCTGCCTCTGATACTACCTATGGAGTGTTGAAGAAGTCACGGGAGATGAAGTCCTCCCAAGAAATGCCCTGCAATCCCAACTAATGATCCACCAAAATCCGGATAAGAGCAAAGTGATAAACACTGTTGAGCTGCTGCTGAGGGGTCTTATGCTGCATGAAATTTTTCATCCTCTCTATGTTCCCGCAAATGAAAAATGGGAGGTTCATCATCCGCACCCTGGTAAAGTGCATGAGCAACCTGATGTGATAGGCATATAGGCGAGAAAACCTCCCCTCACAACTGAAGTACTTCATGATCAATTTCATGAGCGGAGCATACTCATCTTTCAAAAATCTGAATGGGAAGACTCTTGTGAGATGCCTCAAACAACTGGCCTTAATGTAAGGCTCATAATGATGCCTATCCACCTTCTTTTTCTTATGCCACTATTCTCCAACATTTGGTATGCCTGTTGCCACTGAGATAGTTTCGGGTGTCAATGTGAAGGTGACCCCGACCAAGATAGACTGACCTCCATGTAGGTGAAGCACAAACAGACGGGCCAACTCATGATGAACTCTGACATTTGCCACCCTTTGACAAAATTCAAAACATGCTAGGTGCTGGAAACATGACATAGCAAGCGGGCATGCCTGCAACTCAGTGAGGGTGTTTGGCTCATCCCTAACATGTTTTCCACTCCTATGATGTCTCTAGGGAGCCTGTTCTCCTGAAGCTGTATCACTGTGGGTCTCCACCTCATACTCTGATGAACCCTTAGATGCCATGACTGCTGTTTATAAACTGTATTTACGCTGCCCCTTTGATGATGGTGAAGCTGGGTGTTGTTTGTGATATCTGCCACCAAGGGGAACAATGAAACAAGGGAGTATTAGGAGGGGAGTAATGTAATGGGAATAGGGATTATAGGGAGAATTTTGTTTAGGGATTTGTAGGGATTTTGGGTATTTTGATAGGTTAGGGTTTGGGGTTTTAATAAGGTAGGGTTTGGGGTTTTTATTGAGCAATAGGAGGAGGGGAAGGGAATATGAGTTCGGTAGTGTTAGGGTAGTGATAAAACCTTGGCAACAACAACACAATGGCACAACCCTAGCAAGATGGTTTCTTGGTGTCTTTTTGTGGATGCTTTAAGAGTTTTGTTTCATTTCAATCATGGGCATAAAAACCACCATATCTTTATCCAATTTGATGAACAAGTGAGTTTGAGAGCCTACCTTGCAATTAGAGGGGCTTCACTAAAGATTTGAGGGAGTTTTGGCACGTTCTCGGCGCTTTGTCTCTGTGCGCCGCGTGCAAAGCCCAGTGCGCCGTGCGCTGTGTGTGTGCCACGCTGGTTAGAAATTAACACTGGGGGCGGGATCTGTGTGCACCGCGCCCCTGCCTGTGTGCGCCGCGCACCCTGAAACTTCCTCCAACTGCTCCAAATCGCGCGATTTCACACTCCACAACCTTGCAATGCTTCTCTAATCTCTTTGATTGCACAATGACTTGGATTTATGATGGAAACTTGTGTATATAGGCTTGGAGGTCATGTTTTAAATTTGCTTTTTCAAAAAACTCACCTTTCTAATGTCCTGTTTGACACTTTTTCACTGACTTTAATACAACGCTGATTTTCACTTTTTCTCTGAATTTTGGCTCAAATGATGAAATTTTCGACACTTTTTGCAAGGATTGCTTGACAGGACATTTGGCCACGGAAACCATGATTGCACCTGAAGAAATCAACTGTCGACCTTTTTGAAAATTTTCTCACCAATAACACTGTTTGACTTTTCTTCAAAACAGAGTTTTGAAGAACAGTCGAAGTTTATCAATATGACGATGAAACTCTGTGAATCATTACTTTGCAAGGGCATCACTCTGGCCTGCATGGCTTTACTGGACATATTAAAGACCAAATTGTTTAATTCCTATACCTAATGACCAAAAATTACTTTTGTCCATTAAAGGACTAGACCTTGACTGTCATGGACTCTAGTGATCATTAACAAAAGACCGAAGCCAGCAGGAGCCAGATATGAGGGGACATGACTAGCATGACCTTCTCCGTCAGATCATGGCATGTCCCTAGCAGAATGTAGCTGAGTGAATGGAGCGGGACACCTAAAAATGAAATGCATAAAGAGTTTTGATCTCTGACGGAGGACTGACCAGACCGACTCTAACATTAGCTCCATTGGGGGATGGTAGCTCCTTGGAGGTGCCAAGAACAGCAGATCTCTGGAAGAGCTAGACAGTGCCTTTCGTCCGTTGGGCTATGGAGTTATCATTTCGACAACAACACAGGCTCTGTCTCATTTATGAAATTAAAATGACCAAAAATTGACTCAAACTTGACATTGAAATGACCCAAAAACTAACTTGACAGACTGAAACCAAAATGAAATAAAAATGGTATTTACAATGATAGTGGAAGCAGCGTTAATAACTCAGCAGTGGTATCACTTGAGCAGTCGACCATTGATCGACCCTCCTGGACAATCTTCCCCGTTCATTTCCTTTAGAAGAAAGGCATTCTGACCCCTATATGCTGCAATCTTGAAAGGACCTTTCCAAAGATTCTCGAACTTTCCGTGCTTACCTTTCTCTTCATTCCTTGCATCCCACTTCAGCACCACATCATCCAACTGAAATTTATCTGCCTGTGCTTTTCTGTCATAAATTTTCTTTATTTTCTCCTGCAATTTGGATGTTTTCTTGAAAACTTCTCTTGTTTGCTGCAAGTGGATCATTTGATTCAGCCTTCTTTGCATGGAATCTTCTTCACTGCCGGCCTCCTGAAGAAGTTTGACTACTAGGGCAGCGAGAGAGGTGGGAAATACTGTGTCAACTCCATAAACAAGCTCAAACGGTGACATACCAATGGATTTTTTCTGATTGATCTGATCTGCCCAAAGCGCGTGGACCAACCTCTTATTCCAGCTCTTTTTATTTATTTCCAGCAACTTCTTGATGATGTTGATCAATGATTTATTTGAAGACTCTGCCAATCCATTGCCTTGCGGATGATAGGCAGTTGAGTGACCCAAAATGATGTGATATTTATGACAAAATTCTACCATCCTTTTTTATTTGAAAGCTGCTGCATTATCGGTGATTAACTTATTCGGACAACCAAAGCGAAACAAAATGTTATTTTCAAGAAATGAAATGATTAGCATCTGTAGCTTGTCTGGTGGGAGTTTCCTTAATCCATTTTGTGAAATAATCTGTCGCTGTGAGGATCCATCTATGCTGACTGGAAGAAGCGGGATGAATTTCACCAATGAAATCCAACCCCCACTGCTGGAAAGGAGCGCTCACCTCAATAGGCTTAAGTGGCAAAGGCTGTAACTTTTGTTTTCCTTCGAAAATCTGACATTTATGACAGCGCTTGACCATCTTATGTACATCAGCAAATAATGTCGGCCAATAGTACCCTGCTCTCAAAATTTTATTTGCTGTTGACTTCCAAAAAAGGTGACCACCACACTCTCCTCCGTGGAAATCCTCCATGACTTTCTTTGCCTCCTCTTCCACCAAACAATTTAACAAAATGCCACCAGGATCTTTCCAATACAGTGCAGAATTTAAAATGAAAAACTTGGCAGCCTTCAACTTGAGTGTTCTCGCTTTATTTCTAGTCATGTCGGGCGGTGGTGATAGATTTTTTAGCACATATATTATATCTGAATACCATGGGGACAGAGCAAATATTTCAGATACCTGAATTGATGATGATTCTTCATTCTCATCGGACATAGCAGCGATCAGGTTTATGTCCAAGGCATGCAAGTTTGATTCGGCCATTAGCTTTGCCAATCCCTGTCCTTTGACCAGTTTTGTGGGCTTTATTTCCACATCATATTCCAGCAAGGCTGCAATCCATTTGCCTCTTCTTCCTTTAGGATCGGTCTGCACTAAAACATGTTTTACAACAACATTAGGTACATAGGCCAGAATATGAGAATGTAGAATATATACACGGAAATCTTGAATGCCTTCACCAGTGCCAGGGCTTGCTTCTCAATGATGTTGTACTTTAAAGCTGCATCTCTTATAGCCCTGCTGAAGAATGCTATGGGTCTTTCGTGATCATCTCTTTTCTGCAATAATACTGCTGCCATAGTGTGCTCCGAAGCAAATGAAAACAATATGAAATCCTGAGTGTAGTCCGGGCTGACTAGAACTAGAGTTGAAGAAAGAGCCAATTTAACCAAATTGAAAGATTTTATTGCCTCCTCTGTCCATTTCACTTGGATGTCCTTCTTAAGCATGTTGGTCATTTCTCTTAGGTGTTCAGCAAGATTAGGTATAAAGCGACGTAGAAAATTCATCTCACCATTGAACGATTGTATCTCTTTTTTATTCCAGGGCAGGTCGATTTTCTGAATTGCTTGCACACGTGCTGGGTCAATACAAATGCCATCCTTTGAGATAATATGCCCGAGTAACTTACCTTCTTCCATGGCGAACAAGCTCTTCTTCAGATTCAACGATAAACCATATTTTCTACACTTTTGAAAGGCAGTTTTTAGATGATGCATGTGTTCTTCATCAGATTTGGAAAACACCGTCAAATCATCCAGGTACACCACCAAAAACACATCTTTCTCATTCGCAAAAGCCAAGTCCATTGCACGCTAAAATGTGGCACCTGCATTCTTTAAACCGAAAGGCATTTTGGCGTAATGAAAGGTTCCCCATGGAGTGGTGAATGCTGTTTTGTCCCAGTCATCTTCATGGATAGAAATTTGGTTATATCCAGAATAGCCATCAAGTAGTGACATACGAGATGCTCCCACTACTCGCTGAAGTATATGGTCCATTTTGGGCAGTGGATAGTTGTCCTTCAATGAAACTTTATTTAGATTTCTGAAATCAATGCATAAGCGGATCTCACCTGTCTTCTTTCATACGGGCACCAAGTTAGAGATCCAATCTGAAAATCTAATGGGCACAATGATACCTGACTTGTACAACCTGTTTACCTCCTTTTCAATAGATGGCAACAACTTTGGATTTATCCTTCTCAACTTTTGTCTGAATGGTTTTTGATTGGGCTTGATGGGTATCGTGTGCTGAATTATATTGGTATCATAGGTCTTTAAATCAGAATATTCCCAAGCAAACACATCTGCAAATGAAGCCAGCAAACTGATGTATTTGTCCTTGATCTTTGGCGGCAATGCTTTGGACAATTTTACCAACTTAGGATTGGCAGCTGTTCCGATGTTGACCTCTTCTACACCCTTCTCTGTTGGCTGCAATGTTGGCTTGCGGGCTACATCATCTTGATCAAAAATTTCTTCTAAAGGTATCAAGCCTTTAGGAATAACGTTATTCTTCAGCTGTAGCACGTCCATTTCATTGATCTGCGCTTCATCTGTACCATTCCCTTTACCATCGTCATTTTCTACATCAATTGAGGTTTCTTTGAACTTGCCTTTGTTTTGCAGAAAATCATTAATCTCCTCATCATCTTGAAACACTTGCCAATATCTCTGATTGTCTAGAATGGTTGGACGATGCTTGACATGGATTTCAAATTTATTGCTAGAATTCATTGGGATCTTCAAACTACTTGCTGCCTTGGCAAGAGCGTCAGCAATACTATTTTGTATACAAGGCACACATGTCAAGGTGTATTCTGAAAATAATTTTAGAATGTCTAGAACTGCATTACCATAGGCCTGCATCCTAGGATGCTTTTCTTGATACTTGCCTTTGGCCTGCTTTATTACCAATTCGGAGTCGCCATATACAGAAATCCTCTTAGCATTCAGCTTCCTTAGAATCTTCAGGCCAGCAATCAGAGCTTCATATTCAGCTTCATTGTTTGAACACTCAAAAGCCAACTTGCAAGAGCAAACCCTCACGCTACTAGACAATTTGTTTGGGGCGGAGAAAGGACTGCGTACCCAAATTCCAATTCCAGCGCCATCATTTCCCACCGCTCCATCAAAATCCATGGTCCACAAACCTTATTCCTCCTCTTGTAAGTGCTGGAAATCTATTTGCTGTGCCTTGTCTGCTTGCTGTCCATTAATTTCAGCTGATTGCCCAACATTGTTTTGCTGTTCTTGTCCTTCTTTCTTTAAAATTTCTCTGAAATTTTCTGTTATTTCCGGAATATCATCTGCTTCTACTACCTGACTATCTATATCATTTAAACTATCTGAATACAAAACAAAAGACTCTAAATCTGTATGTACATAGTTAATTGGATGATTTATTGGTTTCTCCTTGCTTGTGATCATATATTTCATTTTTTGTTCCCGATACAATTTCCTCATTTGCCCAAACATCGGAATAGTTGCATAGGAGAAATCTAGCTGTAGTGTCCCTTTCAATTTCGCTACCCAAGACCTGGAAAGAAGCATGCCAAACCTTGGAGGAATATCTGCTACCACAACATCCATCAAAACATTTTTCATGGGAAGCTGATCCAAACTCACAACCAAGTCTTTGATGAGTCCTATACATCTCACTCTGCTGGAATCAAATGAATAGAGATCGTGGTATTGCTGGGTGATGTCTAGACCAAGTTTATCCATGATAGCCTTGGGCATGAGATTGTGAGAAGCTCCGGAATCAAACATGGAATTATGTAACAAAAAATCATGCAATATTAAACTGATGTAAAAGGGTGGCACGTCACTATCAGGAGACTCACCACTCGATGCTGGTCCAAAAATCATTTCAGGTTGATCGTCTTCAACATTCACCATGTCGGACATTGGGTCCAAATTCAACATCTTAGATATTTGTCCTCTATAACTACTGTTCTTCATTATTTCAGTCAAGGGGATGGATAATTTTAATTTGGAAATCTCATTCTCTAAATTAAAAGCGGGAATCTTTTCTACCTCTTTGACTGGGATTTCTTTCTTTTCCTTTTCCTTTGATGCAGCTTGCTGATGTGATTGTTCTGCTGATGTTGATTTGCTGCTCTCCGGACCAACCGCCTCCTTTCCTTTCCTTTGTGAAACTGATGAATCATTCTTTGATGCTTCAACATCCTTCTTTTTCTGAATTGGTTTGGCTGGCACATCTCTGTTTCTAAGTGAATATCGCTGCTGTTGTGCGGACAGAGCATTCATATACCCCCTTTGATACTCCTCTGATTCTTCTTGTAAAACAATGTCACTTGCTAGAATGAAATCTGCATCTTTGTGTGCAGCTGAGCTCACCGCACACTCCTCTTCTTTGGTAATGTAAGTAGGCAGCTCATCTGGAGTAAAGAGGTGGTTTTCTTCACCTATTACATTTCCGTCCTCATCTGACTCCGGTCCATGCACAAAATTTTGCTGCAAAGGTGTCTGTACTGGCTGTTGTGCTGTCTGCTCTTGGGCGTGCTGATCTCTTTGTCTTATTCTATATTGTGGCTGCTGCTGCTGGCCATGGAAGTTAGGATTTCTAACTTGTGGCTTAGGTTTGTCGAGCTTCACCTTTTCAAGCATCTGCTCTACCTTTTTGAGTAATTGATCCATCGAAGAAGACTCTTCCTTAATCATGACTTTCTTTTCTACTTTCGCTCTAACTCTCTTGGACAACAGATTCGCTTCAACGCTGACCACAATTTTTTGCATGTCTTCCATTGTGGCCAGTTCTCTCTCTCTTAATTGGTAGGTCATATTAGTGTCAAAACCATCTCAAAATTTCATCATAGCCAGTCCCACAGGTGGCTTTAGATGATCTGGAATCTTGTTATAAATTGTATTGAATCTAACACAATAATCTTGGACTGACTCACCAGCGTTTCGTTTGATTTGTTCATATTCAGCCAGAATTTGAAGGGGATTCTTTTTCACTTCCCATCGATTTAAAAATTGTCTTTGTAGTTCGGCCAAGGTAGTGATACTTGCTGCTGGCAAACCTCTGAACCATTTCCTCACATCACCTGCAAATGTCTGTATAAAGAGTCTCATTACCACGTTCTCCGCATTGATCTCATGAAGTTCATAGAAGTCTGCCATTTTGTCCACATGTTGCTGGGCAGTAATGCTGTTAGGAGTGCCATCAAAAAACGGGATTTTGCTTTGATAATCTGTGGGCATGTCATCTAGAACTTGAGGCAGAACCAGGGGTGCAAAACGGGCAGCCATCACTCTTGGTGGATTCGGCCTTGGAGGTGTTGGAGGGGTGTGTACAGTTTGTAAGGGGCTAGCAATTGGAGTTTGAGGCTGTGCCGCAATATAATTATCAATTAACCGATTAGCTCTTTCGGTTTCTAAGTCTACAAGAAATTGTGGATTGGGGACAGTATAGTCAACAGCCCTTTCGGATTTAGACTCAAACAATGATATTTCAAACCGCTCGTCAAACTCAAGCTCTTCAAGATACTCAAAAATGTCAGGACATGAATGGGATTTGAACACAGGAGTTATGGTGCTCTATTGATGAAGGAGTCTCGGAATCAAATTAGGGTTTTCGTAAATATGAGGAGGATCCGGGTCTGGATTGGCTCTGGTATATCGTCTCGAAGCCAGCGTGCTACTGAGAAAAATCACAGGACACAACCAACTTACTCAGCCTATCCAATCCTAAACTCATCATCCGAAAGCTTAGAATTATTAAGAAATAAGGGGTTTTGATTTCAGTTGTTCCCCAGTGGAGTCACCACTATGTTAGCACCTAAATCTGCCTTAGGCTGAAGGAAGGAAAAATTCAGGGTAACCACAAACCACACTCAGTCTGGTAGCTAGCCCTACCAGAACAGGAGAGGGCTCTCTCTGAGTCACGCTCAATGAATAGATAAGCAAAAAACGGTCTGAGATGACTTACATTGAAGTATTGATCTTAGGCTAGTAAGTGAATAGGGATACAAGAAACAATTTTTATGAATGACTGAGCTTCTGGGATGGTATGGGACCAACGGTCAACAAAGAACAGAGAATGTAATACGAAGGCACAGATTACTTCGTGAGGCAAGGCAGGTGGAAAGTGTAGCAATTTAGTTTGAAATAACGTGGAATGGAGAGATTGTTTATGAGAGTGAAAAGTGCATAGGAACATGAATCCTTTTCAACAGAAGAAGAACACTGAACATGAAATTTTCCCTCAGGCAGAACAATAAAATTGAATTTTACCTTATCTAACTCAGAAAATTTCACTGGAAATGAACATGAATTGGATTATGAAACATAATGAAATACATATGAAAACATAAGAGACACATTTACTACACTCACAACCACATGAATCTCATGAAACAGAGTCGCTGCCTTTCATTAATTCTCTGTCAAAATGTACAGTGAAGAAACATAGTTTCTTTCCCACAGTCTCCCAGAAGTTACAAGCCAACCAACCCTTTGCAAATGGTTTACATACAATATATAGAATGTGCCATGAAGAGATAGAACACCCAAGGGTTTGGGAGTTACTCGAATCATTACAAAATGGAGATGAAGAGCCAACCATCAGCTACAGGTGCAGCGTTACAAACATGACAAATGGCTTGGGTGACCGTTTGCCTTCCTTCGCCACTTGGATAGAAGCCAATCTGGGGAAAAAATAATTTAAATGCCGCCTTAGGTGCCAAAAAACTGAAGTGTAGATGAGCGGGCCCACTTGGAGAAGTTGCGAATCGAAATTTCGCGAAACGGAAGCAAATTTGGCAATTTTTCCTGTGTGTGCCACAACATTTTCTCTGTGCGCCGTGCTACTTTGGAGCCTAATTTTAGGAACTTTCAAGTGTCCAAAATGTTCCCAAGTGTGCTTGTTGGAAAGCCTGTCTTGTCTACTTTCTAACCCAACTGGAATTTCTGAATTTGGTGCTCATTTTCCCCTCCAAATCTTCATTCTCCCAAGACTGCTTCCTGTGTGTCAAAATAGGGGCAGAGAGGTCATTTTTTGGGTATTTTTGACCTCTGGAGACTCAGATCTTGCCCAAATTTCTTGTCCAAGCACCAGTAGTCGTGATTTTTCATGCTGAATCCAAAAATGCAAACCATTATTCATTTGGAGCTCCCAATTTTTAGCGCCGTGCTAGTGGCGCGACGCACAGGGAGAAAAAACCTGTGTTTTGCCCAAAAATTTGTCATGTGACCAAAATTTCTCCAAATTCCTTGAAATTTGAGCTGGAGGTTCTCTATGCAGTGCTATGCTATGCCAAAGAAGCCTCAGCCAAGATTCGAAGCAGATCTTGCTCTTTTTCCTCTTTTGCCTCTTTTGTTGCTTTGCTCAATTTTGCCTTCAAGCTCCTTATCCGGGCCCTTGCACTCATATTTCGTGTCCTGTAATGATAAGCCATGTGTCTCAGCAAGGCAAGGTCTTGATCAGCCTTGTCCAGTAGCCTCTCCAAGTGCATGTTCACGCTCTCGAGATGGGCCTCCCGATCCTCATTGATCTCTTGCTCCAATGATGTGAGCTCAACTCTTCTCCTTTGAGTAGCTTGGCGATGCTCACGAATGTTTTGCAGCTCCATAATCGCCCGCTGATCCTCTAGCTATTTGTTTCTCTGCTCCAGGTACTTCATGTTCCACTTAGCCCTCTCCAAGTCAAGGGATAAGGCCTCAATCACTGATTGCTGCTCCTGGATGATCTCTCCAAGCTCTGCATTTGTAGGTTCTGTATCTGTCTCATCATCATGAAGGAGAACGAATTCTGTCTCTTGTTCACCTGATGGCCCTTCCTCCTGCACTGGCTCCTTACCTCTGCCCTGTTCCTGTGTCATCGATGTAGGAAGCGAGGCCCCTTCCACCCCGGGTTGAGATAACACTCGCTTTGCCACTGCAAACAAATGTATATTGCCTCTCTGATAGGTGATGAATACTGGCATAGTAGTAGTCTCATGGCGCTCATACTGATGTGAAGGACCACCTATCTCATGCTCTACCTCTGATACTACCTGTGGAGTGCTGAAGAAGTCACGGGAGATGAAGTCCTCCCAAGAAATGCCCTGCAATCCCAACTGATGATCCACCAAAATCCGGATAAGAGCAAAGTGATAAACACTGTTGAGGGATCTTATGCTGCATGAAATTTTTCATCCTCTCTATGTTCCCGCAAATGAAAAATGGGAGGTTCATCATCCGCACCCTGGTAAAGTGCATGAGCAACCTGCTGTGATAGGCATATAGGCGAGAAAACCTCCCTTCACAACTGAAGTACTTCATGATCAATTTCATGAGCGGAGCATACACATCTTTCAAAAATCTGAATGGGAAGACTCTTGTGAGATGCCTCAAACAACTGGCCTTAATGTAAGGCTCATAATGATGCCTATCCACCTTCTTTTTCTTATGCCACTGTTCTCCAACATTTGGTATGCCTGTTGCCATTGAGATAGTTTTGGGTGTCAATGTGAAGGTGACCCCGGCCAAGATACACTGACCTCCATGTAGGTGAAGCACAAACAGACGGGCCAACTCATGATGAACTCTGACATTTGCCACCCTTTGACAAAATTCAAAACATGCCAGGTGCTGGAAACATGACATAGCAAGCGGGCATGCCTGCAACTCAGTGAGGGTGTTTGGCTCATCCCTAACATGTTTGCCACTCCTATGATGTCTCCGGGGAGCCTGTTCTCCTGAAGCTGTATCACTGTGGGTCTCCACCTCATACTCTGATGAACCCTTAGATGCCATGACTGCTGTTTATAAACTGTATTTAGGTTGCCCCTTTGATGATGGTGAAGCTGGGTGTTGTTTGTGATATATGCCACCAAGGGGAACAATGAAACAAGGGAGTATTAGGAGGGGAGTAATGTAATGGGAATAGGGGTTATAGGGAGAACTTTGTTTAGGGATTTGTAGGGATTTTGGGTATTTTGATAGGTTAGGGTTTGGGGTTTTAATAAGGTAGGGTTTGGGGTTTTTATTGAGCAATAGGAGGAGGGGAAAGGGAATATGAGTTCGGTAGTGTTAGGGTAGTGATAATAGGAAAAGTGGCATAAGGGAATAAGCAATAGGGGTAGGGTAGGGAAAATAAAACCTTGGCAGCAACAACACAATGGCACAACCCTAGCAAGATGGTTTCTTGGTGTCTTTTTGTGGTTGCTTTAAGAGTTTTGTTTCATTTCAATCATGGGCATAAAAACCACCATATCTTTATCCAATTTGATGAACAAGTGAGTTTGAGAGCCTACCTTGCAATTAGAGGGGCTTCACCAAAGATTTGAGGGAGTTTTGGCATGTTCTGGGTGCTTTGTCTCTGTGCACCGCGCGCAAAGCCCAGTGCACCACGCACTGTGTGTGTGTTGTGCTGGTTAGAAATTAACACTACGGGCGGGCTCTGTGTGCACCGCGCCCTGTGTGTGCGCCACGCCCCTGCCTGTGTGCGCCGTGCACCCTGAAACTTCCTCCAACTGCTCCAAATCGCGCGATTTCACACTCCACGACCTTGCAATGCTTCTCTAAGCTCTTTGATTGCACAATGACTTGGATTTATGATGGAAACTTGTGTATATAGGCTTGGAGGTCATGTTTTAAATTTTCTTTTTCAAAAAACCCACCTTTCTAATGTCCTGTTTGACACTTTTTCACTGACTTTAATACAACCCTGATTTTCACTTTTTCTCTGAATTTTGGCTCAAATGATGAAATTTTCGACACTTTTTGCAGGGATTGCTTGACAGGAAATTTGGCCACGGAAACCATGATTTCACCTGAAGAAATCAACTGTCGACCTTTTTGAAAATTTTATCACCAATAACACTGTTTGACTTTTCTTCAAAACAGAGTTTTGAAGAACAGTCGAAGTTTATCAATATGACGATGAAACTCTGTGAATCATTACTTTGCAAGGGCATCACTCTGGCCTGCATGGCTTTACTGGACATATTAAAGACCAAATTGTTTAATTCCTAGACCCAATGACCAAAAATGACTTTTGTCCATTAAAGGACCAGACCTTGACTGTCATGGACTCTAGTGATCATTGACAAAAGACCTAAGCCAGCAGGAGCCAGATATGAGGGGAAATGACTAGCATGACCTTCTCCGTCAGATCATGGCATGCCCCTAGCGGAATGCAGCTGAGTGAATGGAGCGGGACACCTAAAAATGAAATGCATAAAGAGTTTTGATCTCTGACGGAGGACTGACCAGACTGACTGTAACAAAAAGAAGGAAGCAGATTGCATAGTGAGGGAATACTTCCTGAGTGATTTCTTACTGAGGAAATCAATATTTCACATTTGATGAGAAACAAAGCAGCAACAGAATTACCATCTCCATCAAGGAGTGCGTAAGGCAACCTAGGAGCTATGCAGTAGGGAGAAAGAGGGAGATGTTTGACATTTTTCGGAGGATATGGAAGCCAGTGGCTTGAGAGACTAGGATAGGTTGGAAGGGGCTTCCAACTACGTCATCTGGAAAGCTAGAATGTCTTTCCTTATAGATGAGCATGCCCTCAAGACGTATGTTGACAGTGTGGTAGCTGTCCCTGTGGATGCAGATCCGCTGAAAAAGTACAGAGCTGAGATGGCTAAGGCGAAAATGATGATCCTGGATGGAGTCAAGGATCACGTGGTGTGCCATGTTTCTAGAAAATGGGCTTCTAAAGAGATTTGGGATGCCTTGGCCACATTATATCAAGGATCTTCCGAGCAGTGGAAGATGTACTTAGAGCAAAAGCTGAGATCTTCTCAGATGCAAAAGGGAGAACGTGTGGATCCATTCCTCACGAAACTAAAGGAGACCCGTGATGAGTTGTCAACTGCAGGGCACACACCTCAGGATTCAGAGTTAGTGAGACTGGATCTAAATTCTGTCTCAGATGAATGGCAAGTCTTTGTCCAGAGTATCCTTGATAGAGCAACATTGCCAAATTGGGACAAGATGTGGGCAACTTTGAAAAAAGAAGAGTTGAGGAGAGACCTGCTTAAGGTCAAACTTGACGGAAGCAACAACAATAATGGGTCAATGCCCAAAGTAGGGGAGGAGGATAATTCAAACCTTTCTTCGAAGGGACAACAAGGGCAACATAGAAGAAAGAAGGACATCTCCACGGTGAAATGTTTCAGATGTGGCGAGATCTAATATGCATCCTAGTGTCCTTTGAAGAAAAAGGAAAGGATGAGAAGCATGATCCTAAGGTTGCAACCACAAAGATCGAACATGAGGAGGATTTTGCCATGACATCCAAGATACCTCCAGGAGGGAGGTGGGCTGATATAGAACTGTAGGTTGATGGAGCTATAGATGGACATGATCCTTGAGGATCCCACCTCTCAGATCATCACCTTGCTACAGGATCCCATGATTAGTAGTAGTGGGATGGATGAGTTTTTAATTGGTTCCATGGAGTTTTGATTTGATAGATGTAGTAGTTAGTAGTGCTAGAATGTGAGCAGCGTAGAGCAGTGCAGAGAGGAAACAATGTGAGTAGGCATAGTGGAGAGCTTAAGCAACGTAGTGGCTTCATAAGACAACATGGGACTAGTAGTAGTCAGGATTTCAACACCGAGGTGTATCCACTAGATACTTGTTCAGTTTTGGGTGTTTTCGGTTGCTTCTCTCAGCAACTGAGTTGCAGTACAAATGCAATGTTAGCAGTGGAAATGCTAATAGCATAGCAAATGCAACATTTGAGAGGGATCTATAGTACATATGTACCATTGGCAGTGGAAGTGTCAAAGGCAACAATACAGTAGCAAAAACAACACAGTAGTTGGTGGACAACATGTCAGACATCAACAATGTAGAGGACGATGCTTCAGAGTCAGGCCAGTATGTAGTAGCAGTGTATTGCTAGAGCACATTCCTCGCTAATCGGGAGTGTTTATTTGGGGTAGATTTGGATGTGCTCTAAGCCTAAAATTTTGTAGGGAGGCTTGAGCACATGCATTCCAAAGAACCCAAAAACCGATTTGGGAAATTCCACCAAGAAGTGATTTTATTAAAATAATTAATATTTTTAATGGGGTTCCTAAGTCTAAACTTAGGAAAATTAAAATATTAATGGGTATTAATCTAATCAGGGGTGAAACTTCTAGAAAAGGACATAGATCAATTCAAAGCAATCTGAGCCTTTGATTATGATTTAATCTAGGCCGTTGGTTGTCCAACAAGAAAATATAAGAAGGGGCTTGGGAGTCATTTGGAAAACGCACTTAGAGATCAAGGAAATCATTTTTTCTGAAGTGACAAGATCTCGAGAGGAAAAATTGATTGAGGAGATTTCTTGCAGTAGAGGGGCAGTGAGAATCTAGAAGAAGGAATTTATGGAGAGTATGAGGTAGAGGGAGGACAAAAATATGTCCAGAGGAAGGCCGACACTGGCCCACATAGTCTTGACGCAAAGGCAACGCAATCCTTGAGGGGAAGTCAAGTTTCCTACTAAGGGAAGTTGAAATTCAGTTGCCGAAAGTTGGGGTGTGAGTCCAGGGGTCAAAAGGTCGATTTCTCAACCAATAGAGGATCCAAAGGAGAGGCAACGTAATACCTAGGAGGGGTGATGCAGAAACTGCTAGGAGTGACACAATTCTGCATAGAGACCATGAAGAGGGTGATGCAAAGCCTCCAAATTAATAGGATTAGTAACTGATTCTCCAGTGACAGGGTGAGATCATTTCACCAGTATTTTGTTCAATATTCTCTCTGTATTAAATTGCTAGTTGAGAATCCTAGAATTGTACTCAGAATTCTCCTGCATAATAATAAAACAAGAGTTGCTACATCAGTTTCCCTACATTGGGTTTTTCCGGGGACATTTGTCCAAAAATAATCGTCTCCTATGTGTTTCTATTTTCCTTGCGCAGTTTCTATGTTTCAGAATCATAATTAATTTGGTGTATAATGCTTTAGTAATTTACTTGAATGTTTCAAGAAGAAATTTGAAATAAGCTTGTAATGTTATTTACAATCTAGGTGAAGTAGATTTAGTTGGTTACAGTAGGATTCCTGAGATTGTTAGATCTAGGAATTTTCACAGTCAAGTATTTTTTTCACTAATATGATAAACCATTCTCACTACTCCTTATCTTTCTTCTATATGCATTTTTCTAGCAATTGATGTTGTATTAAAGGAATAAAAAAATTTCTCTTGAAAATTATTTAAAATAGTTGGATCTAATTTGATTGTATTTGGTATTTAAAGGCAGAACACAAATCATTTGGCATGTAAAGGTAGAACACAAATTTGATTGCATTATGAGCTAGGTTTTCTCCATTATAATAGACTATGAGTATATCTTCTACAATTTCTTTTGATTATAATGTTGTAAATAGTATGGAATGCTATGACCTATGATTTACTCCAAAATGGCCATGTAGCAAGAAGCATAGGAAATCCTTACAAAATCCACATTGCAGTGTTGTCATACCAAAAAAATATGACACCCCTATGCTTGATGGCCTCCAAAATATTCATTGCCCAAGCTTGTTGAGTTGCCTGCTTAAGCCAAGTAGGTTGGCCTACCTAATAATGGATGATTAGGATTTGTTGAATTGCTGCCATATGATTGAGTCCAATTTTCCCCTTGTGTCCATGGAGGAAATGGGTAGCCACAATTCACACTTGTGCTACTATCCCCAATTAAGAGAAGGTGTTTGATAATCATACATAGGATTGACACCTGCACTAGTAGGAATATAGCAAGTGGGAAAACCCCCTTGTTGATAGTGGGGGACTTGGATGTTTATGAGGTCTTGGTATAATGGTGTATTATCTGCAATATGGTCCAATGTGTTTTACATCATCCTTCTTTCTTTGACTGTGCTTGCATCATTGTCAACCCTATCTATCATCCCTTATTATTTTTTAAGAAATGTTGAGCCTTTCTTGATTCCTTTTCCTACCTTGCCAATTATTTTTGATGGTCCTCGTCTTGCCTTACTTTTTCTCTTTCAAGCCTTTCCATTGCTCGATGTTCTACTACAACAATCCTTGTTGCCTTCTTTTCCTTGGATAAATCCTCATTTTTCTATTTTAAATCTTGAATTTTAAATTTATTTTGTTCAAACTCAACTAATAGTTTCATATAGTCTTCTAAGGTGAGTAACTATGAACTTCAGCCTGAACATAGACTATCTATTGTTCCTTGCCTTGTTTTCGCTAACACTCTCTCTTTTGGTAACATTAGGAATTGACCAAGCAACTGCACCTTCCTTGACACTTGTTTCTCCTTGCTTGACACTTACCTTTCAATATATGGGACAACTGATTGAACTATATTGTTCTCTTCATCTGGTTCCTCATTTTGTACAATATCTTCTTGCAGTGATCCATTGTCCACAAAAAAAATGAACAATTTCATTGTTTAGTTCTGCTAGTTGTGAAGGCATGTTCTTGATTTCTTCATTGGTTATTGAGATGATATGATTTTTCATATTCATCATCGCTTCTGCCAACTATGATGGTGGGGTTACTTAGCTTAGCAATATCAATCACTCTTTGTTGCTTCCTAGTGCATGATCACCTACAACTATATTCATATAAACATTGTCATTTTCAACCACATCCTCATGTCATTTGCATGATTGATAAAGTCATTAATAATATCACAAGTAGAATTTGCATGTGCTTTAGTTGGTCTAATAACCTCCATATTTCTGTCAATTGGTTCATGGTTGTAGTATGTTTCACTTACATGTTCATCATCATCACCATAGAAGTGTCCTTGAGAGAGGGATATCATATTATTTGTTGCAACTACATATTCCTGTCCATCCACATCTTCTTTGGCATCAACATGTGCTTGGAAATCCCCTTCTTATTGACCATCCACATCAAATGCCTCACCAAAATTAGTATCATGCATAATAGCACCATAATTCAATGGTTAGATTCCAGTCCTCCTAAACCTAGTTTTGATATTTGAAGGTTTGAGAGCCCTTTTAAAGGATTTACTTGTAAGATTAGCTAGATCAAACCTTTTCACCTCCACCTCTACATTAGTTTCCATCCATAAATCTCTCTTTGACAGGAAATAGTTCTTGAAAGGCCCAAACACACTTACATCAAGGGGTTGCAATATATGAGTGGTATGAGCAGGAAATGTTAATAGGTTGATGCCAAAATTATTAGCCTTCTCAATTTTTTGCACAACAATGTGGCTTCCATGTCCATCTAAAACCAATAGGTGTCTATTTTAAGGTGAGACACCACCTAGTATAGATGAAACAAAGTGACAAAGCCAATTCAAAAAAAAATATTTAGTTATCCATGCATGGGGATGCGCAAGCATGCATGCAACCAATTCAAAATTTTGTATATAGTTTTTAATTGATTTTTACCCTTGAATAGATAAAATCCCAAGATTGAAGAACAAATTGCATTCACACAAAATAGAATAGTTATCCACTCCCTTCTCTTAGGCAAAATATTTGGCCCATCTCAGCTCCCTATCTTGGCAATTACCTACATTCCACAATTCCTTCCTACCTGTAAAATTGTTTCATCACAGTCCCATATATGCCATTTGGAGCATAAAAGTGTTTCTCGTATGCACTAAAAAGAGTGTCATAGAACTTAGACACAAGTTTAAGGTGTATATTTAAAGCCCTGTCTCTATCAAGGCCCTTGACTATATGTAACACAAGGTCCAGATGACTTTTTTTAAACCCAAAACACCAGGATTTACTAGGAAACCCATCTTTGAATGGGTTTGGCCTCCCCTGATAGATTTGAGCAACTATGGGTTTTAGTTGTATCAACTCTAGCCCATGTCCCAATTAGGCCATCACCTTACATTACTGAACCACCTTGACCTCCTCTTTAATCATAACTATAAGAAGCCCTCTATGATTTGTATGAGTGAGCCCACTTATCTAATAATGTATTTATTATGGAGCAATCCCATGTTTTTTTGCAGATATGTGAACTAAATATCCATTAAATTCTATATCATCAATTGTAGCTAACATGTCTTGTTTTCTCCATCCTCTTATAACATTGATATTCTTAGTTGAACTTGCACCTTGAATTGTGGTTGACGGTGGCTCTATGGTTGATGGTGGGACAACATCATCATATTCCATCACATGGTCATCCTCAACAACATTGTTGGGATCATTATTTGCATAAAAATGATCCACCTTGTCCACATCTGATGAAGTGCATTGTAGTTGAGAACCCCTAGATACTCGCCTCCTTATTTTCCTTATACGAGCAACATTACTAACTCTTGGCATATATGCAATTACTTGGGAGATTTATGACATACTTTTAGTTAACAATAATGTAATATACAAACAAATTTGAATTTGCATCTTAGATGATAAAGAAAGGTTGAATTTATGCTTTCCACAAGCTTATAATTTTTTGACTAAGATAGATCCCAATTCTCAACAATGTCTTCCTATATGCAATTTTGTCCAACAACCTGTATACTTTTGTATTGGAAATTATTATCTAAACTTGACAGGAGCATGATTCAATGATAGTTTCTGCTCTGCTTTTTGGGCTAGGCTTGTTTGCAGTTATATACAACTTTACACAACACTTTTCCTATGAGTTTTTATCAATTATACATCTGATGTTATGGTATTTCTACAACATATTTTTATGGGCACTAAAATTCTTGTATATGTATGCTGAATGCTCTCGTGGTTTTTAATATGTACAAACCAATTTTAGATGCTCTGGTTTCATCTTTTAGTGTATTCATGTAACCTTGTTATTTTTAATAGAATGGTATGAAAATTTTCATTGAAAAAAAAAAGGTTGATGTTATTTGTAATGGTTATAGCTTATTTGAGCTATAGTGATTGTTGGCTAACTATTTTCAATTATGCTTACCAGTAAAAAAACTAGCTTGGTTCTTCCATAATTTAGTCCCTCATGGCATAGTTGTTCATGAATGTCTCTGGAGGGCCAAAACCCCTCATCCATCATGGCACACCGGGACCATCCCTCATGGCACAATCATTCGTGATTGTCTGTGGAGGGAAAAAATTGATCCCTCAATCCATGAATGAAAATTCATTAAGGAGCAGTAGGGACACATAGATCTATAGCCAAGCAAAAAAACTAGTTGACCAGAAATTCAGGAGCATTAAAGCCCTAATATCTTTGTTGGGCCTTTTAATTGCTATATTTTCTTTCATCCAATTTCTTAGTTTTTATAATAATTCCTTGTTCTTGTTGACTTATATTCATATTATTTGCTCAATATGATTAAAACTTTGGTAAAAATATGTTTGTTCATATAATTATGTTTTAATGAGATAAACCAAAGATGTTTCCTTATAATTGAGCTAATAATTTATTAGATAAGATCATGTTGAAATAGGGGTTGTGAAGATCTATGGAGAAGGACCGTGTTTAAAGAGTTCATGTCTAATTCAAGCAAAGCTATTCCGAATTGAAGAATCGATTATAGCACACAATTATTGGTTTCTTCATTGAAGATAGGAGAGTCAACCTAATTTAAGAAGAACGTTTTGAGAATCTTTGATTTTTAGTAACGTTCCTTATTTTGCATATTTTATGTTATTACTCTAACTTTTTGTAATATAAAAACAAGGGAATTTACCTTTGATGGTTCGATTGTACTTTTTGTAAAAAACATAACTGAAGACAGAGCTTTGACTATGATTATTTCTCAAAATGATTGTAATGCAAAAAATTCTTATTTGATTTTAGTATTATCCATTATATCTTGACTTGAAGCTCTTTTAGAGACAATCTGACTCTGGGCAGTTTGGGCACGCTTCTTAGATGAGGCATTGTCTTATCTGTGTAAAGTAAATTAGATTAGCGTTTGTTGTTTCCTATTTCTGAACAATTATTTTTGGTAGATGGTTATTAAAGAAGTTTTGTTTTCAATACCAACAAAATTCATAACACTATTTCATATCGTTGTTTCTTGGGTAGACAATAATTGTTTCTTTGATTTCTTATTGTTCTTTCCTTAAATTTGTATTGTTGTTTCTTTACTGCTATTCGTTAAAGCACTGTTGTTAAATTACATTATTTCCAATATTCTTTTATGAATGATTAGATACCTGGTGTGTTTAGAATTGAAGTTCTCTACGCTGTTTCCTAGTTAGAATGTTTATTCAATAAATAGCTGCACATCTGAATTTCCTTTCTGTAGTAAGATTTGATTTCGTTAGGTATAAATAGATTTTCTTTATTGTTTGCTTGTGTAAGAAAGATTTAGACTTTAGATTGACTCATATAGTACCAACATTAGTTCTCTAAATCCACTTACATAGACTTTGCCGATTGCCTTGAGATAGAAAGAAAAATCCTTGGTTGATAGATTAATGTTCAGAACTTGTTCTTTTTTTAAGAAATAAATAGTCTTGGAATTTTGGCGTCATTACTAGGGAGGTTGTCAAAAGAGTGCTATCATACTAATGATTGGCTTTAGATGCATACATGATTCCCTCAGGGTTGGATATTGAAGACAAAATGTAAGAACCTACAGACGCACTCTCGAATAAACTTGTGGTGGTGTCTGCCCTAAATCAACAATTTTAGGTTATTTAGAGTGCATGAATAGGAAAGCAGATAAAGGCAAAAATAATAAAACAATAAATATGAAAAATACTCCTTCGAGTAACAAAACCCAAGGTCTAGTTAGCCTTGGGATATCGACCTTCATAGATGATATCATTCATAAAGAAGAGTCTCAAGCTTTAGTAGGAACCCGACCAATATCCTTAAAGGGATCTGCTGGTGTTATCACTCCTGTAGCAAAATCTTCTGCCGAAACGAAAACTAAGATTCATGAATGAGTCTCGGGATCAATAGAAAAAGAAGTGTAACCACCCCTCCACATTTACCCAATTTCACCAACCTTCCTACATGAGACAGAGCTACTATGACATGACTTGACCTCCTAGGTCCCATTAAGGAAGTGGGGCAGACTAATGATGACAAAGTGACATTTCACAACATCCTATAGGGGCTACGGGACACTCAAGGGTTGAGAAACCATCCTAGATGGAAAAACCTTGAGATTGACCCCTCCTTATCTGCCCTGGGCCCTCAAAATCACCCATAAAAATGCCTCCATGCAATTGGAAGCCTCCAACCACATGCACAAGCCTACATCCATGCGATTGCAACCCAAAATTTCCAGTTAGGAGCATGCAGTCACAAATTTTGAGCCTAAATTCTAGGTAAGCCTCCAAGCCATTTCCCAGAACTTCTTGTAACTTCTAAGATGCATAAATGACATGAAAACAAAGCTACAAATTCAAACTTAAGGAAAATACTTGACCTAACAAGGCCTAACCATGGCAATCATTTTATCAAAGATATTAAAAACATGTAATCTTTAGGTCATGAATGCATACCTCAACATAGGGGTCAAATACTTATCTGAGAATCATCAAGAAGCTCTGGTTCCCTCTCATAATAGCTGCAATAACACTTATTAGCTAATTCATTCATTAACCACTCATCAACCAATCAAACATATCAAGAGCCATAACTGGAACCTGTTATGAAACCATGTTTATAATCAACATATAACCAAAATAATAACCATGATAGAACAACCATCAATCCACATAATAAAAAATACAATTACTCATTGATCCAGATTCGGGTGTGACAGAGGACCCTTCCAAGACCTTTTACTTTTGTGATGTGTTAGATTGAATTTTTAAAAGAACATAAGTGAATACATCTGCATGCTATAAATAATAGGAACATGACAATTATCAACACATGAAAACATAAGCTGTTGATAATAGAGTTCGTCCAGGAGGGAATATGTCTCTGAGCCCCGGTGTCAAGATGGTGTAGGCCATTGCATTAAGTGTTGTTAATAGTGATGATGTACATAAGAGGTAATATCACTATCATACAAGAAAAATTCCCTCACGCAGGAGTGGCTCCAAGAGATGTTCTGCTACAGGAACTCTCAGTAAAAATGGACTCCTATCAGTATGACACAAACTCATGCATGATGATAATGAGCATCCCGCCAACATGGCATAAAAGGGATCTCAATGCAAACATACATGGCGACAACATGAGTATCCCTTCAACATACAACAAAGGGATCTCGAAACACAACATGACGAATCATGACAACAAGTACATCACACAGATGATTTTGCATCACATCAAGCAGTTATCATGAAAAAAAGTAAGAGACAAGATCCCACATCAAACATCAAACAGGGATCTGTGTAGCACAATGCATAGCAAAAGAAGTACATGAACACACTACATATACCTCACATCCTGGGAACATTTGAAGAAGCAGATGTTAAATTGCTGAAGCTGTTCGCACCATCGATCTCACGGTTTCGAATCTCATGGAAATGGCTGCTCGCACATGAATGCTGACACCTGCACTCCACTTAGAAAAGTGGCTGAAAAATGAAATGAGCAAATGGAAAATCTGAACACACCATCAGATTTGTAGCGTCAAATAGTGCAAAATCGACTGTCAAATTTCCAAATTCTGAGAAAATGAAAATCGGGGCTCAAGGAATCTTTTAGATTCCCCTAGATTCCTTAAAGATTCTCTCCTCCGCGTCCTCTGAAAATTGGCTGCTCAGATCAGGAAACTAACTGCGACATTAGGTTCGTATCACCGAGAGGTGTAAGATCGACATAAAGTTTGCCCAATTTGGACACTGCAAAAATTTCACCCTCCTGGAAATTTTGCTCCTTCATGGTTCCACCTGCATAAAAAAATTAATAAAAAAATCTGTCTCGTTTTCCATGCCCTCTCCTGGTTCCTCCATCTGCTTGGGCGCACTGTGCAAATGAAAGTTTATATGATTTTTCAGGCGGTTTTACCAAAAAATCCGTTTGGGCAGATTGGTAAAGGGACCGAAATAGGTGGAGGAGGTTGGGTGGTCAAACCCCACCCCCTCCATGTTTAAACATTTTTTGTTTTACCATGAACTGCATGTATTTAAATGGGGGGTTGGGTCCACATTGGGCGGCCCACCCCATACCTCCTGCAATTAAAAACATGGTACATTAACTGTTTTGGAGAACTGTGGCGCGATATTGGTTGCATGAGGTGGAGCGCTGTATTTAAGGTGGGTACGCTCCATATATGGGGCCGCCCAGTGGGAGCCGGCCCACGTGGGCTGGGTGGGTTCAATCCCCACCGGCCTCACATACGTTAATGTGATGTGTTGTGAGGTGTGGAGAGGCGTGGGGTGGTGGGGGTGGTGGCCCACCACCTCCCCTTTATATATATATATATATATATATATATATATATATATATATATATATATATATATATATATATATATATTAACATTTAATACTAATGAGCCTTTTTCGAAAATTTCAAAATTTAACCGAAGGAGTCAAATTAAACGGGCCACAAATTCACCCAGAATTTGGCCCAGGTTGGATGGAATCCGGTGGCCGAATTTTGTGCCAATTGTGGCCTCCTTAAACCTTCCCAGTGAGCAAAAGTCAACCAAAACTTTGAGTGCTTCTAACTTTCACATATGGAATCGGTTTGACGAACTGTTCACACCATCGTGATCAGGACGATGAGATCTACGCTCTGGTCCTGGTTCAAAATAATTTTGATCACTTTTATTTTCGAGCTTCCATAAGCCCTCTTTGTCTTGTGTATGTCTCTGGAGCCACCTAGGTCAATCCTCCCCATCGAGGAGCTTTTGGTCCTCCAAAAGCATGAAAAATAACCTACAACTTCTCTGTAAATTGTCTTCATCACAAGAATCCTGAAAGGCCTCGCTTCCATCTCCTTCACCTTTGTTCTTCGGAGCCTTAAGCGATGAGCCGACACCTGCAACCTCTGCAACCCGTAGTACATTGTTTTGCAAATTACTTGCTTGAATTACATGACCAACTAATGACCCAAGCATCCCATACTTGCCACGAGTTTATAACACATACTCGGTGGTCAAGTTTACATCAAAATGGAAACAATACCCCAGCTATGAAAACAAGGCCAACATATCATTGTTGCTCCAACAAGTGATGGAAAACACATCATCACTGCAACACATGATTTACAACAATACGACCAAACACTATTTTGTTTTGACAAGTGATGGAAACATGACATCACTTTCACAACTTACCATGCAACTCAAAATAAGACTAGACGTCATTGTTGCTTAACAAGTGATGGAAACACATCATCACTTTTACATTTTAAAATGCAACAAATGATTTACAAAAGCATGACCATGACAAGATAGCATATCCAGAAACCATTTTTCACTTATCAATGTGAATGGGTCATCTCCTTGTGGTGGTTTTCCTTGTCGAACAACTTCTTCATCAAGTTCATGCATTAACACTTTGTCTTTAAGGCGCTGCTCTAGATGGAGCCTCCAACATGTGGCTCTTTGACAGCGACTTCTGTCGCAATGACTGCAATACATCTTCTTCCTCCAGATCTATTTAACCTGTTTCTTTACATGTTGTTGAGAGGGTCTTTCACGCCTCATCCTTTTGTGTGCTGCCATTCTTTTCCAACACTTAGAAAATGTATGGTTATGTAATTCACAAAAGGTACATGTTTTTTGATGCCATGTTTTATGTTTAGCATTAAAAACATGATTATAATCGAGATGAACATTTGAATTTTGAGGGTGGTTATGCATTTCCTTGTTCTCTTTGGTGTAAGTATGGTGATGAGAGCTTGCCTCAACCCTTTCCTTACCATGGGCACTGCCATGGGATGATGGGGATGTGTTCTCATCATTCTCTTTCCTCGACAATTTCGATGATGCCTCAGAAGAATCTGGCACCTTCAAGCATTCTCCCTCAGTGTATCTCAAGCCTACAAATTTAGGTCTCTACATAACCTCGAATGGTTGAGTTATGTCTTGGTTATTAACACCAAGTTGTTCTTCCTCCTCGTGCCTCGTCCTGGTAAGGAGCCTCATGTTTGTCCCTGTAATTGGTATCTCCAAATCTCCAACAGAAATCATACTATGTGAAGATGAAACTGAAAGGAAATCAACATCTTTTACCTCCTCTGTCAATTTGGAAAGAATAGATGAGGGTTTCTCATCATCTGTTGTTGTTGGTTCGCTAGCTGTCTCGACACATTCCCCAACTTCCTTTCTGACATACCCAAGTCATGTTCGACATGGTAATTCCTCTACTTTGATGGGGTTGACAATGCCTTGGCCATTAATGCCCAATCCTTTTCCTTCATACCCCATTTTCTTCAACAGTTTGGAGCCAATTCCCGTGGTAAGATTTAAAAAAAAATGAAATCATCATCAGGACACATACATGAATTCAAAGAATCACATTTTACCTCACATGGGTCACGCTGCAACTTTTCCAAGGCCTTGTCCTTTGCTTGTAGCTGTTGTAGCAAACTTTGTTTCTCCTCTTTCTCTTCATGTAGAAGCATCTTCAATTCAATGTTATTTGTTTGAAGACTTTGGTTATTGTGCTTCAGTTCTTCCAGGGCCTCTTCTGTGGCTTGAAACTGAAGCTGCATTTTCTCCTTTTCCTCTGTCTCTTTCTGTAGAGTTTCATACATTATTTCCACCCTTTTGGAAATTTTGAGCATGGTCTCGTACATTGAATTTTCATCCTCTGTCGCTGCACATTCCATTGTTCACGCTTGCAATTCACATACACACAAAGACCGCTTTGATACCACTTGGTTTAGGTCCGGGTGTGACAAAGGACCCTTCCAAGACCTTTTACTTTCGTGATGTGTTAGATTGAATTTTTAAAAGAACATAAGTGAATACATCTGCATGCTGTAAAGAAGAGGAGCATGACAATCATCAACACATGAAAACATAAGCCGTTGATAACGGAGTTCGTTTAGGAGGGACTACGTCTCCAGGCCCCGGTGTCAAGATGGTGTAGGCCGCTACATTAAATGTTGCCAATAGTGATGATGTACATAAGAGGTGATGTCGTTATCATACAAGGAAAATGCTCTCACGGAGGAGTGCCTCCAAGAGATGTTCCGCTATAGGAACTCTCAGTCAAAAAGGACTCCTATCAGTATGACACAAACTCATGCATGATGATAATGAGCATCCCGCCAACATGGCATAAAAGGGATCTCAATGCAAACATACATGGCGACAACATGAGTATCCCATCAACATACAACAAAGGGATCTTGAAACACAACATGATGAATCATGACAACAAGTACATCACACAGATGATTCCACATCAGATCAAGAAGGAATCATGAAAACAAGTAAGAGATGAGATCCCACATCAAACGTCAAACAGGGATTTGTGCAGCACAATGCATAACAAAATAAGTACATGAACACACTACATATAACTCACATCCTGGGGCCATCTGAAGAAGCAGATGTCAAACTGCTGAAGCTGTTCGCACCTTCGATCTCACAATGTCAAATCTCATGGAAATGACTGCTCAGACATGAATGCTGACACCTGCACTCTACTTATAAAAGTGGCTGAAAAATGAAATGAGAAAATGGAAAATCTGAATGCCCCATTAGATTTGTGGCATTGAATAGTGCAAAATCAATTGTCAAATTTTTGAATTCTGAGAAAATGAAAATCGAGGCTCAAGGAATCTTTTAGATTCCCCCTACATTCCTTAAAGATTCCCTCCTCCAGGTCCTCTATAAATCGGCTACTCAGATAAGGAAATTGACTACGCCATTAGGTTCATGTTGCTGAGAGGTGTAAGATCAACATAAAGTTTATCCAATTTGGACACTGCAAAAATTTCACCCTCCTGGAAATTTTGCTCCTTCATGGTTCCACATGCATAAAAAAATAAATAAAAAAATCTGCCTCATTTCCGTGTCCACTCCTAGTTCTTGCATCTGCCTAGGTGCACTGTGCGAATGAAATTTTATATGATTTTTGGGGTGAAGTTACCAACAAATCCATTTGGGTGGATTGGTAAAGGGACCGAAATAGGTGGAGGAGGTCAGGTGGTTAAACCCCACCCCTTCCATGTTTAAACATTTTTTGTTTTACCATGAACTGCATGTATTTAAAATGGGGGGTTGGGTCCACATTGGCGGCCCACCCCATACCTCTCGCAATTAAAAACATGGTACAATAACTGTTTTGGAGTACCGTGGCGCGGTATTGGTTGCATGAAGTGGAGCACCGTATTTAAGGTGGGTATGCTCCATATATGGGGCCGCCCGGTGGGGGCTGAACCACATGGTCCGGGCGGGTTCAATCCCCGCTAGCCTCACATACGTTAATGTGATGTGTTGTGAGGTGTGGAGAGGCATAGGGTAGTGGGGGTGGTGGAGGACCACCTCCCCTTTATATATATATATATATATATATATATTTTAACATTTAATACTAATAAACCTTTTTCGAAAATTTCAAAATTTGACCAAAGGAGTCACCACAAATTTGCCCGGAATCTGGCTCAGGTTGGCCGGAATCCGGTGGCTGGATTTTGTCCAAATTGCGGCCTCCTTAAGCTTGCCCAGTCAACAAAAGTCAACCAAAACTTTATCTGCTTATAACTTTTGCATACAGACTCGATTTGACGAACTGTTCACACCACCACGATTAGGATGGCGAGATCTACGCTCTGGTCCTAGTTTGAAAGCATTATGATCACTTTGATTTTCGAGCTTCCGTAAGCCCTCTTTGCCCTGTGTATGTCTTTGGAGCCACCTGGATCACTCATAAAATACAAGAGGAACAAATCTCTTATTAACATATGCAAAACCCAACCAAGTCATGGACTTCCACGTACCACCCGACCATAGAATGAGCTGAGCCAAATATTTCTTTCAACCAATCACCCCCATGCCATATTCCAAGCATGAATGTGGGACTCAAGGCAAAAACAACTAGGGCTTCCTGGATACTAAACCACGTCCACCCTTAGGATTTATTGCAATCCTGCCAAAACTGGTCAAGGGATCACTAGGCCCAAAATAAGAACATAAAGAACCAGAATTTACCACAATCCCACCAAAATCGATCAAGGAATTACTAGGCCCAAAATATACACTAAACAATGAGGCTTTACCACAATCATACCAAAATTGGTCAAGGTATCACTAGGCCCAAAAAAAGCTTGGATGCCTCATTATTTCTTCACCAATACCTTGATGAATTTTTCCATCTCCACCCTCAGGATTTACCATAATCCTTCCAAAACCGGTCAATAGATTCCTAGTCCCTTGGGAATCCCTAAGACCACCTCACCGGGTTCCAAAACCATCCAACCATCTAAATCTCAACCAAATGAAAGAACCCCATCACATCATGACTATCTCAAAATGACAAGGCAAGGCTAAAACCACTGCCACACCTGGAAAAGCCCATGCCAGTGACAACAAGAGAAGAAAATACACACATGCTAGGAAATAACACATGCAACCTATTACCTACAAGTATTCCAGCCGAATCTGCTTGATCCAACTTTTCCTTGCTTGTCCCTTACTTTCCTTTGCCTTCTTTTCCTTTCTTTTCTTTCCTTTGCTTTCTTGTCATTCCTTTGCTTATTTTCCTCAATACTAGAGTGCTCCAAGAATGCTCTAAGTGTGCAATAGTATGAGAGAATAGAGAGAGATCCATGCTAAAACTAACAAAAGGTAAACCAACAAAAGATGGTAATTGATCCTCAGAAGCCTTTTTATTATTGAGGCCACTATTTTCTTCAATTTCCACTATTTTCCCTTCAATTTCCCCCTCATGCACTTCTGTGACCTTTCACCTTCCTTTTCTCCTATTTTCCTTTATTTTCATTAATAAAATACCAATTAATTCCACTTTTCCTTTCTAAAGCCTTTTCTGATTCCTTTTCCAATTTCCTTAGCCATAATAAACCAAATGAACACCCACTAGGATGTTTTTCCCAACATTCAATTTGAAATAGGTGTCCCATGACCTTGGTCTTATTTTTTCCTTTATTAAATTTATTACATGAACTTTTAACCCAGGGTTTTTACAGGCCCCCCCTTAGGGGAACAATGTCCTTGATGTTCTATGACACCTATGATTAGCAAGACCGCTAAAGACCAAAACATACTTCCCATGGTGATTTATAACTTAGCTTGATGTAGTATTTACAATGAACGACCCATTGAAAAGCAAAACCATCATGAAAACCATGAAAACAAGACAACCACACCGCTTATTGGAGATTTATAACACAACTCATTATGGTATTTACAATAAAAACCATACATAAATATGTACATATACCAAAAATCCTTTGCTTAAAAAAACAAATAATGAAGGATACATAACCTGCATATGATCAACTATCTCCCATGTAGCTTCATTGGGCCCAAAGTGCTTCCACTACACTTTAAATTGCTCGATTGCTCAGTTTCGAAGCATGAGATGTTTTCATTGTAATATGAATTAAGGTTTCGACTGGAATTCTCCTTCTAGATCCATATGAAATACAAACCAATCAATCACATGATCAACATCCTTTACATACTTCTTAAGCAATGAAACATGGAAAACATCATGGACTTTCATTGTCGAAGGTAGTGCAATTATGTAGGCCACTGGTACAATCCTCCCAAGGATATCGAAATGCATGCAATACTGAGGTGCCAACTTGGCACATGACCTAATCCTTAAGGAGCTCCTCTTGGGCTTGATGCACAAGTACCCATGCTCCCCAACCTAAAAATCCTTAAATGCCCAATGCTGATATGAATAATTCTTATGTCTATCCTATGCTACCATTAGATTCTTCTTGATATTTTGTATTTCCTGTTCCATTTCTGCCAACATGTCCAGTCCTATAAGTACCCTGTTCACTAGAACACTCCAACATATAGCAGTATTACAACTCCAACCATAAAGTTCCTCAAACAAAATCATCCTCAGTGACTCATGATAGCCATTATTGTAAGAAAACTCAACTGGTGGAAGATACACCTCTCACCTCCTTTGCTGGTGTATAACATACATTCTCAACATGTCCTCCATAATCCTGTTGACCCTCCAGATCTTGATCTATCTATGGATGAAAAGTTGTACTGAAGGCCAACTATGTACCCAAACCTGCAAATAACTCCTTTCAAAACCTGGAAGTGAACTTAGCATCTCTGTTTGACATAATCTTCCTAGGAATACCATGCAATTTCACTATCTCCCTGATGCAAACCCAAGCTACCTCACTAGCTAAATAAGTAGACTTAACCGTTATGAAGTGTGAGCTACCCTAGTCAACCTTTCAACCATAACCTTGATGGAATCATGCTATCTAGATGTTCTCGACAAACCTATAATGAAATCCATGGAAATGACCTCCCATTTCCATTATGGAATCAAATTCTTCTGTAGTAAACCACCTGGATGCTTGCACTTTGCCATTACCTATTGATAATACAAACAACTTTAGATGAAATCAGCTACCTCTTTCTTTAGATTTGGTCAATAGTAGAATTTATTTGCAACTGTTAATGTCTTCTGATATCTTGGGTGACTTGAATATGGCTTAACATGAAATTCCCTCAAGATAATCTTCTTGAGCTCACTAGTGTTCGACACATAGATCCTATTCCTAAATATCACCAAACTGTCTGCTGCTAAATAATAATCCACATCTTGTTCATCTATACCCTACTGTTGTAACTTGTGCCTAATATCCTTGTACCTATCATCCTATTTTCCTACCTGTAAGATCTAATCCTGTAAATCTATCCCATATGAACTCATAGTTGCTATGTGATTCACCTACACTGTTATTCTAAGAGCATCTACAACTACTTGATCTCGAAGTCAAACTCACTGGCCGTAGCCAACCATCTAGCTTTCCTGACATTCAGATTAGGTTGGTCAAACAAGTATCTCAACCCAATGTGATCACTCATCAACACACATTCTACCAAGAAGATAGCTCCTCCACATCTTCAATGCATGAATGATTGCTACCAACTCAAGATCATGAGTCACATAGTTCTGCTCGTGCTAATTTAGTTTTCTTGACTCGTAGCATACCACCTTTCCCTCTTGCATGAGGAATCCAATACGTCCTCTCTTCCAAGCATATGTACATAACACCAACTCTTTATCTAGATCTGCAATCTTTAGAACTGGAGCATTTGTCAGCAACTACTTCAACTGCTCCAAACTAGCTGCACATTCCTATGTCCATTCAAATTTATTTCCCTTCCTCTATAATGGTGTAATAGGATAATAAATCCACAATAAGTTCTCGATGAAACTCCCGTAGTAATCTTTTAACTCCATGAATGATCTGACCTCATCCACATTTCTAGGAGATGCCCATTCCATGACAACTTTGATATTTTCTAGATCCACTGTTATGCCTCCCTTGCAAACCACATGCCCCAAGTAATGTACCTATGTCTGAAAGAAACTACATTTACTAAGATTGGCATACAACTGATTTTCTCTCAATATCCTTAACACTGATGCTAAGTGTTATGCATTCTCTTCATCATTATTAGAATATATCAATATATCATCAATGAATACAATCACAAACTTATCCAGATACGGACACAACATACTATTCATTAAATAGAAGAAAGTAGCTAGAGCATTAGTCAAACTAGAAGGAACTACAACAAACCCATAATGCCAATACCTGGTCCAGAAAGTAGTCTTGTAGATTCCCTCTTCTTTGATGCATACTTGATGATATGCTGATCTCAAATCAATCTTCAAGAACACTACTACTTCCTTCAACTGATCAAACAAGTAATCAATCCTCGATGATGAATACTTGTTCTTGATGGTCACATTGTTCAACTTCCTGTAATAAATGTGTAACCTAATAGTACCATCCTTCTTCTTCACGAACAATACTAGTGCACCTCAAGGTGACACAATTGGCATAATGTATAACTTTCCAAGAATTTCCTTCAACTGAAACTTTAGTTCCACTAACTCAGGAGTGCTCATCTTGTATGGTGCCTTTTATGCTAGTGTTGCTCCTAGTACCAACTCAATAAAAAATTCCACTTCCCTGTGAGGAGACAACTCTGAAATATTTGCTAGAAATACATCCTGAAACTGTGGAAAAAACAGATACCTCTTCAAGACTTTTGCATCCTCGGCATCATTACATTTATTACTAGAAATATGCACTTTAAATAATACACACCCTTTCTTGCGACTGCACTTTGCCTGCATAGATTTAACCATTCTAATTGATGTCAACTTCTTCTTACCCTGCAAGATTCTCTGTTCTCCATTGTCATCCTAAAACTCAATAACCTTTTCATAACAATCCACCTTAGTCCTGTGAAGGTACAACCAATCCATACCCACAAGCATACTGTACGATCCTAGTGAAAGTACATTCAGATGTGCTGATGTAGGCATACCATTCTGCTCAAATGCACAAGCTCTTACCCAATGATGAAATCTTTTATTAGTACCTATAGCCAATTGTGGCAACCAAGACCCTGCACACACTTATTTTCTCAAACCACACTTATCCACTATGTAAGGGTTAGCATAAATATAATTAGATCCAGGGTCAATCAAAATAGAAATAACTCGATCACAAAGCTCACTCTCCATCTCAATGATGGATGTCTAATGATTTTCTTGCTTGTTATCCAATGCTACATAGAACTGAGGAATACTCTCTCAACATCCCCAACTATTTGCACCTCCTGAGCACTGTAAATCTGATGCCTACTACCCTAATATGATGAACAATCCTTCTTGAGATGCTCATTGCCACATATCCAACACTGCAACTGTCTCTTACCATCACCTCAATTATGCTGCTCTCCAGGCTGAGATCCATTTCCCTTCTCAACTATATTAAACTTATTGTAAGGAACAACATTCTCTTTCTCACCTACGTCCTAAGGTATTGTTTGATTCTGTGGCCATTTACCTTTAGTCTTGTCATTCGCTTTCCAACCCTGCTTAGACTCGGTCTTATGCTTTGATTGGTCATAACAATGTTTCAACTTTCCAATTATTTTTCCAACAACTGAGGCTCATCATAATCAATCCAATCCTTAAATGATAATGGTAATCCACTAAAAAATATTTAACTTTGGTTTTCTCATCCTTTAGATACAACACATACCTCAATAGCCCCAGGAACTTAGTCGTGTACTCTTCATCTGTCATCAATCCCATCTTTAGCTCATAGAACTCTTTGGATTTTCTATCATAGTATCTCTCTGACAAGTACTTCTTCCTGAAAAGTCTCTTGAATTCATGCCAAATTAACTCCTTTGTCTGAATGTCTTTGAAACACTTCACATCTTCCCACCAGAGGTCTAATTTCCCTTTGAAGCTGAAAATAGCTACCCCGACCTTCATGTTCTCCGTATAGTCATGAAACTCAAAGAATTTCTTCATTCCAAGTAGTCATGCCTCTGCATCTTCCAGTTTATTCAAATATCCATCAAATGTAGGTAGCATGGCTTTCTTGAACTCATCTGGAAAATATCCCCTATCACTCCTCTTGTAAGGATGATAAAGATGATGACCATGATACCTGTCTGAACCAGAACTAAAGTAGAACCCATGTCCACTGCGTCTTCTATCAGGTGTATCCAAGAACCTACCATATCTGACTATGTCATCCCTATTTGACATGTGACCACCATGAGACCTACTACCATATGCCCCATTAGTCCGGTCCTCCTGTCAATAAATGATTCGTCGCTATCCATGTCTTTGAAAGTCTGAAAAACTATGAAGGATAATTGCATTGACCTATACTTTCTCCTCCATTGCCCTGGAAATTCTCTCTTATGACTGAACTATTTTGTCATTATCTTCTTTGAAACTTCTTATCTCTGCCTTCATGCTTCTCAAGGTGTTTGCTATGTCAAGTGAGTACCCATCTCTTGGATGCTCAAATGACCTGTAAGGTGAGTTTCCTGAGCTGTAATCCACCATTTTGCTAGTCATATTTGATCCTCTTCTTCCCACAAACATACCATGTCAAATAAACCAATTACAAACATAATCAACATATCTCAGTGAAGTTTAGGGGAGGCTTACTCGTCTACAAAATCAATCCAGATTAACACGATATATGTGTATATATACATAATTATATCAATATACTGAAATCATGCATGATAAAACCAACTTCATACCATGATCTCATGCAAAACAACCATAACAATGACAATGTATGCATAAAAACCATATAGACATTGACATGCATGTGTGATAAACATATTCCTCCCATTTATTCCAAGTATTGAACCATGCTTTGATACCAATCTGTAACCACCCCTCCACATTTACCCAATTTCATTGGCTTGTCGTGGTAAACATGAGATGGATAGCTACTATGACATGACCCGAACTCCTCGGTCCTATTAAGGAAGTGGGGCTGACTATTGACGACAAATTTACCATTCACAACATCCTATAGGGGCTACAAGACACTCCGAGGTTGAGAAACCATCGCAGGTGTCCAAACCCTAAGCTAGATCCCTCCTTCTTTGTCCTAGGCCCTTAGTCACACCCACAGAAAGGCCTCCAAGTGGTTTGGAGCCTCCAATTGCATGCACAAGCCTACATCCATGTGGATGCAACCCAAAATTTCTAGTTAGGAGTATGTAGTCCTAGATTTTGAGCCTAAATTCCAGGTTAGCCTCCAGGCCATTGCCCAAAACTTCTTGTAACTTCTCAGATGCATAAATGACATGAAAATAAAGCTAAACATTCAAAATTGAGTTAAAGACTGACCTAAGCAAGCTTAACCATGACACTCATTTCGTTAAACATATTGAGAACATGTAATCTATAGGTCATGAATGCATGTCTGAACATAAGGGTCAGAATCTCATTTGAGACTCATCAAGAAGGTCTAATTCCATCTCATAATATCTGCAATAACACTTATCAACTAATGAATTCATGAACAGTTCATCAACCAATCAAACATATCAAGAGCTATAACTGTAACCTATTATGAAACCATGCTTATAACCATCATATAACTAAAATAATCACCATGATAGAACAACCATAAAATCCACATAATAATAAATACAATTACTCATAAAATACAAGAGGAATAGAACTCTTCTTAAAATATGCAAAAACCAACCAAGTCAACGAATTACACGTACCACCCAAAAATAGATTGAGATGAACCAAATCTTTCTTTTGGCGAATCATCCCCATGGTATATTCCAAGCACGAATGTGAGACTCAAGACAAAAACAACAAGGGCTTCTTGGAGATTAAACCACACCCACCCTTAGACCTTACCATGATCCTGCCAAAACCGGTTAAGGGATCACTAGGCCCCAAACAAGAACATAAACAACCAAGCTTTACCGCAAACCCACCAAAACTGGTAAAGGGATTACTAGGAACACAAAAAGTACATAAACAACTGGGATTTATCATAATCCCACCAAAACGTGTCAAGGATCACTAGGCCCAAAACAAGCTTGGATGCCTCAAAATTTCTTTACCAATACCTTGAGGAATTTTCCCATCTCCACCCTAAGGCTTTATCGCAATCCCGCCAAAACTAGTCAAGGGATTCCTAGGCCCTTGAGAATTTTCTTGAGAGCAACTCACCCAGTAACAAGACCATCTGACTATATAAAGCTCAACCAAATGAAAGAAGCCCATCACACCATGGCTATATAGAAATGGCAAGGCAAGGCTGAAACCACTATCACACCTGGAAAAACCCATGCCAATGACAACAAGAGAAGCAAATACACACATACATGTACCATGCATTTAAAAACCAGCTACGAAATCACACATGCAACCTGTTACTTGCAAGTATTGTTGTTGAAGGTGCTTGATCCAACTTTGCCTTGCTTGTCCGTTGATTTCCTTTGCCTTCTCGTCCTTCCTTTGCTTTCTTTCCTCAATGCTAGAGTGCTCCAAGAATGTTCTAAGTGTGCAATAATATGAGAGAATAAAGAGATTTCAAAGATAAAAATGACAAAATATAAACCAACAAAAGCCATGAAATAATCCTTAGAAGCATTTTATTATTGAGGCCTCTATTTTATTCAATTTCCACTATTTTCCCTTCAATTTCCTCCTCATGCAATTATGTGATCTTTCACCTTCCTTTTCTCCTATTTTCCTTTATTTTCCTAAATAAAATACCAATTAATGCCTCTTTTCCTTTCCAAAATATTTTCCAATTTCTTTAGCCATAATAAACCAAAGGAACACCCACTAGGATATTTTGCCTAACGTTCATCTTGGAATACGTGTCCCATGACCTTGGTATTATTTTTTCCTTTATCAACTTTATTACATGAACTTTTAACCTAGGGTTGTTACAAGAAGAAAGGAGTTTTCGATATCCATTAATATTACATCTTGACATTCAAGGCAAGAGTGAGGGGTACTATTGTAACGTGAAAGAAGGAGGAGGTGAAATGAGTAATTTAAACTTCTGACATCCTAAACAAAAGCCTTATGTAGCACCGATATCAAGGAGAGAAGTTTCAATACTTGACTTAGGCAGTTTTGTAAGACCCAAACAAGGTCCAAAACCTCAACATCATTTTGGTCCTTTTTAGTTGGTATCTCTTGATTTTGGAATCCCAAAAAGATATGGGTAAATCTTTGACCAAATGGGAGTACAAGTATACACATCAGCCACCTCAACTTTAACCATAGAATTTCCTATTGTTGATCCACAAGAAATTGCACCCATGAAATCCATACCACTCCAAGGTATTCCTAACTTCCATGGACTAGCCTCAAAAGACCTAGATGCATTTTTGGTTGAATTTGATGTTTTATGTCGAGGATATGACTATACCACCAATCCACAAAAAATGAAATTGTTCCCCTCTACGTTGAAGGGTGCAACATTATGATGGTTTATGAGATTAGGGGGTGGTACCATTAATTCTTGAGACGAAATGAAGGAAGATTTTTTGAAAAAATACCAGGATTACTGTCGATCCAAAGACTTAAAAGAATACATATTCAAGATGACTTACAAAGAGGACGAGACCTTAGAGGAATACATAAAAAGGTGATGAGCCTCGATATTGCAACAAGAATGCTACAACTTCCAAGGCTTCTGACTTTAAATTATCAACACGAGGTTCATATAAACTTAAGATGTATCACCACTATATGTGCAACATACAATATGTCCTTCCTTTGCTGTCATGATGTAACAGAGTGCATGTACTGAAATCAAACCCTAAACTAATTGCAGAAAATGAGCTGAAATGGAAACCCTAACCTATTGTAAGAAATAAAGTACAAGGAAAGAAACATATTCTAATTGCATAAAGATCATGAACTAAATGTAAAAGAAACCTAACTTAACCCTATTTATCACATGTGATGATTTAAACTAACTGAGCATGGAATCTGATCTAAAGAGTTCTAACTGCTGTGTGCATGAATAAATATAAAATAACTTTTTCCTTTTTATATTTTTGCTTGAAAAATGTAAATTCTAATCTTGCTTGGTTCTTTTGCAGGGGAGACAGGTGTGGAGGAAAATGAGTACAATGGTTCAGATGGCTTGGAGGGAAAGTAGGGGCCTAATCCTAGCTTCTAGTGATGATTTTTCTCAATTTGGGCTCAAAACAGGCCACTACAGGTTTTCCTACAGGATGTCTACAAGAAGTACTAGTTCCTACAGGATGTCTACATGATCCCTTGTTTTATTACAAAAAGCAGGCCAAAAGCTTAGGAAGTGGTTTAGAAGGTGGAATGGAGCTTGGGAAAGGTGGATAATGGAAGAATAAGGCATGGAGGTGGTGGACACTACCCAGAAATCAAGCAAGGGCTTCAATATGGGTAGATTTGCTCAATGGAAATGACAATTTTTGCTTATAAAACAAGAATTTGGATTGAGACTTTAGTGGATTTTGGCGACATGGGTGGATGAGGCGAGATGAGGTCTCCCTGCAATGTAGAATCTCCTGCAACAACACACATTATTGTCTGCATCTATCCACAAATTCCTCTATACATGGGAAATATTTATTAAATAATAGAAAATTACTAGTCTAAAAATTAGAAATTCAAGAACTAGTGAGTTAGTAAATATATCAAACGCCTAACCTAATCAAGTGAAAATGAAATGTGGTAAATTTTGTTATTAAATAGAATGTTTTTGTGATCTAATGCAAGTGGAACCAACTTGATTGAAGCTCGTTAGCATGCTCTAAAAAATAACAGAAATTTACTGTTCTTTGCTACAAAGGAGTTCCAGAAATCTAGATTTGGGAATAAGAAGACTAATCCAAGTAGCTCAATGATTACTATGACCTTCCAAATCTTTTCCAAGGATGAAATTATGCTTGTGATTGTAGTTTTAAGCTCGTACAGAAATTACCTGCATACGAATTCTAAAACATAGAAAATAAACAATAGGGAGAGCATAACACATAAAACAAATAAACACAGAGATTTTCCCCTGGATCCCAAAATTGGGACAACCAGATTGATTTTTCATTATGTTCCTTTCAATGTTACAATACATATATATACATGCCGAAGCATCTAATACCATTGACCGAAAACCATCGCACCCAAAATCATGTGCGAAAACCATGCACAAAACCATAGGTAGGTTTGCCCAACCCAACTAGGGGAGTTAGCCATGGAAATAATGTAACACAACCCAACATTCTCCCACTTGTTGTTTTCTTTCCACAGGGGGCCACAGGAGATCTTAGTCATTTATCTAGCCCTGCAATGCCCATTGTTTCTCTACACCAAGAGAACTTCTCATAGCTCACAGATTTTGTCAATGTATCTGCAGTATTCTTCAAAGTGTCCACCTTTACCAGCAACACCTTTTTGTCTTCTATCATATCCCTCACAAAGTGATACTGAACATCAATGTGCTTTGTCTTTGAATGGTAAGAAGGATTCTTTGCCAAGAAAATTTCACTTTGGCTATCACAGTCTATTCTTATAGCTCCTTGTACTAACCCCATACTTGAACACAATCTCTGCAACCAGACTGCTTCCTTGCTTGCATGAGTGGCTGCCATGTATTTTGCCTCTGTAGTTGATAGTGCCACTATAGATTGTTTTTTACTCATCCAACTGACTGCACCTCCAAATAGGTTAAACACATACCTACTTGTAGATCTTCTCTGATCCAGATCTCCAGTCTAGTCTGCATCAACAAAGCCACGTATATCCAACACTCTATCCAATCTTGGTCTTTCTTGGTAGCATAAAGCATAATCACTAATGCCACACAAATACCTGAAAACCCGCTTCAATTCTGTCCAATGCTCCTTCCCTGGTTTTGAAATAAACATGCTCAATACTCCCATTGCATGTGAAATGTTTGGTCTAGTACAAACCATCGCATACATTAGGCTACAAATTGCACTTGCATATGGAACATAAGACATGTCCTCTTCCTCTTCTTGTGTCTTGGGACAATGTTCAACATATAACTTCACACCTACAAGAATAGGAACCTTCACTAGTTTACTATCCTGCATATTAAACCTCTGCAGTATGGTCTCGACATACTTCCTTTGGTTTAACCAGAGCTTCCTCTTTTCTCGATCTCTTTTAATTTCCATGCCCAAAGTATAGTTTGCAGCACCAAGATCTTTCATGTCGAATTTGGAGGACAATGGGGTCTTCAAATCCTGGATAATTTCTTTGTCATTTCGAACCAGCAACATATCATCCACATACAAGACTAGATAAATAACATGGTCACCAATTAATTTAAAATACACACAGTGATCTGCTTTGCTTCTGGTGAAGACAAGTCCCCATATAAATGTATCAAAATTTTGATACCACATCCTTGGTGACTTTTTTACTCCATACAAAGACTTCTTTAACTTGCATACCAGTTATTTCTTACCTTTCACCACCAAGCCTTCAGGTTGCTTCATGTAGATCTCTTCTTCCAGATCCCTGTGAAGAAATGTTGTCTTCAAATCCATCTGTTCTACCTTAAAATCAAAAGTAGCAACAACATATAAAAGTAATCTAATAGAAGCTACCTTGGCAATAGGAGAACAAATATTACCAAAATCAATTCCCTGCACCTGTGAATAACCTTTTGTTACCAACAGAGCTTTGTATTTCTCCACCTTTCCTTCTGCATTTGTCTTCTTCTTGAACACCCATTTGCTGCCAATGGGTTTCCTTCCAGTTGGAAACTCGACCAAATCCCAAGCCTCATTTTTGTGCAAAGATGCCATTTCATTAACCATGGCCTCTTTCTAGAGTTTGCCATCCTCTAAATCTACTACTTCCTTCACAATTCTGGGATCATCATCAGTAATAGATTAAGCAAAATTTGGATAGAAAGCGGATCGACTATACCTTTCTGGCTGCCTTCTTTCTCGAACTAATCTTCTCACAACCAGAGTTTGTGGCTCTTCATCTTCTGATTCCTCTTCTACTGTAGAGTCTGATTCTTCCTCCTTAAGCTCAAACTCTATCTTCTCAGGTTCCTTTGGTTGCAATTCATGTTTAATAGCATCTTTCACCTCTTTGAACACCACATCTCAGCTGTACATAACATTTATTGTTACTAGGTTCCAAAGTTTATAACCCTTTAAACCATCCTTATACCCAATAAATATGCACTTTTCAGTTTTACTATCCAACTTTGTTATTTTCTCCTTTGGAACATGTACATATGCATCACATCCAGATACCCTCAGATGTGAAAGAGAGGGTTTCTTACCAGTCCATACCTCTTGTGGAGTCTTATCCTGCAACACTGATGAAGGTGATCTGTACATGCTGTCTCCACCACCTCTGCCCAAAATTCCTGTCCTAACCTGACACCACTGAGCATGCTTCTTTCCCTTTCCATCAACGTCTTGTTCATTCTCTCTACAACTCCATTTTTCTCAGGTGTGTATGGAGTAGTATTCTACCATGCTATACCACACTTCTTACAGAATTCTTCAAGTTCCTTTCTGCAAAACTCTCCACCATTATCTGTTCTTAGCACCTTTATCTTATTCTCTGTCTAGTTTTTCACTAGAGCCTTAAATTCTTTAAACCTGTCAAAGACTTCAGATTTCTTGTTAAGGAAATATATCCATGTATTCATTGAGAAGTCATCTATAAATGATACATAGTACACAAAATTACTTAGTGATGGAACCTTCACAGGTCCAAACACATCACTGTGCACAAGATCTAATATATGTTTCACCCTCTTACCACCAGAGGGGAAACTCACTTGATTTTGCTTCCCATATACAAAATTTTCACAGAAATCAAAATCTAGAGAGCTATTAGTCATACCTTCTACCATACCTTTACCATGAAGTATTCGAATGCCCTTCTCTCCATTATGTCTAAGCCTTTGATGACATAGCATGGTCTTCTCTCCAGAAACCACTAGATTTTCTGCTCCACTTTCAAGAACCACAAAACTGTTACACCCATCAACAATAGTGATACCTTGTAGCTTGTATAGAGTTCCAATCCAAACTTCACGCATCAATGCGAGTGCTCCCCAAGCCATCTTGTAGGTATCCTTCTTGAACACTGTTTTTACACCTGCATCATCTAGCTTGCTTACAAAAATTAGATTTCTGGCTAATGCAGGAATATGCAGAACACCCTGAAGTGTTCTAATCCTTCCACCTTGCAACTTCAACTTTAATTTTCCACGACCAACGACTCTAGCCTTCCTGTCATCCCCCAAGAAGACATCACCACCATCATATTTCTCATACTCACAGAACCACTCTCTATGGGGAGGGAAGTGAAAGGATGCACCTGAGTCAATCAACCATGCCTCATGATCTACATGTGTACTTGAAGAATTCAAGTACACATCCCCACCTTCATCTGAGGTGGTTTTCGCCTTTGCAAAAGGAGCATCATTAGATCCCTTTCCATTGTCAGGAGCTTTAGATTTACAGTCCCTTTTGTAGTGCCCTCCCTTTCTGTTAAAATTGGCAACCAGGGCAAAACTTCATGTGGGTCATCTTATTCATGGCTAATAATATTTTTATTAGATTCCTCTCGTCGAGAGGTGTAGGATTGATATAAAGATCATCCAATTCCGATAAGTATTCATGGGGATATGAATTTATTTTGATTATGGAATTATTATCAAGCCGACCTACAACTCATGTAGGCTCAGAAGTCCAACAGTCGCATCTATTCACCCACCAACGTTGTGTATAAATATAAGAGGACTTTTCCTCATTTGGACTCACTCATCTCATCACATCTCTCTCTCTCTACTGCGCAGATATGAGTCTCTTCTCTACTGCGCTGAAATGGGTCTCTCTCTCTCACACATGTGAAGCCGGAAGCTGTTGAATTTGAAGCTGCAACTGCAGAAGTAAAGATTGACTTGAGTGGCCTAGAAGATCTCCTCTTTGGAACTGTGCTGTAGGTTCATCTAAACCTCCTTTGAAAGCCGCAACTTTTGGTGGTGGAATGAAGTCAATCCGACTGTCAGTTTGTGAGATATGGTTTGCCCTAGTTTGATAATGAAGCCGCTAATGCTGATGCTACTGATCTAGGGTTTGCTACTGCTGATATGAATCAGATTTATTGTACTATTTCTCTCTGTTGAATTATTGAAGATAAAATAAGATTTGATCAAAGGGTTTCCCCACACATTGTGGGGTTTGTCCCTGGCTAGCCGCCACATCTTGTGTCTCTTGTCTTGGCTTGTTTTCTGTCGATCGTTTAATGTTCTATCTGCACTTTACTTTATGTACATGTGATTGCTAATCGGTGGAATATAATAAGAAAAAGAAGTAAATTGTTATAAGCATAGAACATACCATAACTTAACATGGTATCAGAGCTGAGGTGAAGACAAAGCCCGAGCAAGAGCAAGAGCAATCATTGAAGAGAAGATTGGCAAGGCTATCCTAAAAGAACTATGGGGTCCTCAACACTCTTTCCTGCCGAAGACAAGCTCCGTAAGAAAGCTGACTATCACGGATGGAAGATGTCTATCAATCTAACCCTTGAAGATCAAGGAGTGCTGGACCATGTAAGAGGCAATATTTTTGAGCCTTCATCAAATGCATCTGCTGCTGCCTGGAACAAATGGAAAAATGGAGAAGTCAAAACAAAGAAGATCATTCGGGACTCTATCGACAAGCGCTTGGTGGCCTACATCTCTGATCTAGACACCTCCAAGGAAATCTACGACAGACTGGTGAGTTTATTTAAAGTTAATGATGCAAATCAAGTTTTGTTTCTTAGAAATAAGTTGAGGGAAATCAAGAAGGGTAAAGATGAAAGTATGCAAGCATACTTCTTAAGAATCACTGAGATCAAGAACGATCTCCTATCTATTGGGGAAACCATTACTGACAGAGAAATGGCACTCACAACTCTCGGAGGATTACCATCTGAATGGTATGTGCTCAGGACTACTCTTCTGAACAATAATGTAATTCCTAGTTTTGAGGAATTAATGGCTAGATGCATTCAAGAACAAACAAGGGTAGAAGAGCAGGAAATGCCCTTTCCTAAAGGTCCTCCTGCTACTTTTTCTTCTGATGCTAAGAAAAGAAATAATTCCAGGTCTAAATCGAAAAGAAAGGCTGGATTTAAGGGTGGAAGAAAAGGATGATGTTTCATTTGCGATAAAGCAAGTCACTATGTATGAGATCATGAGCATCATGATGAATGAGATCATGGACATAAAGGGCAACATGAGATCATGGACATATAGGATAGCATGATGATGATGCACACTAGTTTGCGCAACATTATGATGGATAAAATCATGGACATGGGCAGCATGATGATAATCATGATTAAGAGAAGCATGGTACAATATGCAGTGGTGCAACTCGAAATCCCTCTGGTGGCAATCAAACGAATGACAAATTCAACAGCAAAGGTAAGAGGAGAGCTGGGAATCAAGGAAGAGGACAAGCATTCAAGAAGGCTAGAAATTCTAGGATGTATTAAATGCACTTGACCTCAAAAGGAACCTAGTGTCCATCTTGGCAATGGAAGACAGAGGCTACAAGGTAACCTTCAGCAATGGCAAGGTATGTATATGGAAAAATAATGTTAAAGATGACTTTACTCGTGGGTTTAGTGTTCATTCATTATATCAGGTTGATGGAAGTCCGCTAGGTGTCATGTCTTGTGACACAACTCTTTAGTCCGAACTTTGGCATCGGATGTTTGCCCACCTTCATTACAAAGCTCTACCCAATGTAAGACAGATGGTAATAGGGATGCCCGAATTCCAAGTAGAGAAAGAAGGTTTATGTTCGGGATGTGCCAAAGGAAAGCTCAAAAGGGGACCATTCCCCTCAAGCCAAAGCAAGACCTCCGATATATTACAATTGGTCTACTCAGGCATACCTGAGGTTGGCATTAAGAGGGAGACTACTACACCACATACCCCTGAGCAGAATGGTGTGGTGGGAAGGAAGAACCACACGATGATGGAAGCTGTCCGGGCCATGCTACATGATCAAAGACTTCCAAATATTCTATGGGATGAAGCTGCAAAAACCGCCGTATATGTACAAAATCAATGCCCTCATCAAGCATTGGGTTCCAAGACTCCTGAAGAAAAATTCACCGGTAAGAAACCTGATGTTTCTCATTTTAAAATTTTTGGAAGCCCTGTATACTTTCATGTGCCGAAAGAGAAAAGAAATAAATTGGGAGCATCTGGAAAGAAGGGACTTTTCGTGGGCTATGGTGAAAATACTAGAGGCTATAGAATCTATGTAGCCGGTCAAAGGGAAGTCATAATTAGTCATGATGTCACCTTTGACAAAGATATGGCTCTCAACAAGGTGATCAATCTTTCGACTTTGAGGAGATCTCCAGAAGCCGACACCAGGGAACTGAAAGAAAATGATGATGAATCAATGTCTGATGTAGAAGAACCCATGGATCTGATTGATCCTTCTCCATATGAGCCTTCCTCTTCTAGGAAGAGGCCTTCATGGCTTAAGAGGTTACTTGATGATGCTGAAGGACATGCTGCACCCCGAGGAACCTTTCGTGAAAGTAAGAAACCTAATAGGTATCAAGGATACCTGACCATCATGAGCACAATCATACAAAATGAGCCTTCGTCATTCTCAAATGCCGTCAAGCATCAAGTATGGAAGGATGCTATGACCGAAGAATATGAGTCTATCATAAAGAATGATGTTTTGGAAGTAGTTCCCAGACCCCAGGACAAGACTATTGTTACTTCCAAATGGCTTTACAAGATAAAGCATGCAGCAGATGGAAGCACAGAAAAGTATAAGGCTCGAGGAAGGTATAGACTATGATGAGATATTTGCACCTGTTGCCAGATATACGACCATCCGCTCGATCATAGCCCTTGCCGCTTCACAAGGATGGAACCTACATCAGATGGATGTCAAGACTGCGTTCTTGCACGGTTTGATCAAAGAAGAGGTCTACGTGGAGCAACCCGAAGGATTTGAGATTTATGATTGAAAATCTCATGTATGTAGGTTGAAGAAGGCTCTCTATGGGCTAAAGCAAGCACCCCGAGCATGGTATGAGAGGATCGATAGCTACTTGATGAAGTTGGGATTCACTAGGAGTGAAGCCGATCCTAACCTTTACTTTAAGGTTGAAGATGAAAAGCCTATCATACTGGTGTTGCATGTGGATGACCTCTTTCTACAGGTGCAAACCCTCTCATTCACAAATGTAAGAGGGAGATGGCTTCTGAATTTGAAATGAAGGACCAAGGACTTGAAGTGTGGCAAAAGCCAGGAGAAATTTTCCTATCTCAAGGAAATATGTGGTGAAGATATTGGAAAGATTCGGAATGGTGGACTACAAGCCGGTAACTACTCCGATGGAGCTTGACTTCAAGAAGTTAAGCGGTAGTGCTGCTGGACTTGTTTTATGAAATGCTACAGAGTATCAGCAACTCGTCGGAGCATTAATGTTCTTAGTGAACTCCCGTCCAGATATATGCTTTGCAGTCAACACGTTGAGCCAGCATATGGTTGAACCCCACCACATACACTAGATTGGTGCCAAGAATCTTCTGAGATATCTTCGTGGCACAATGGGTTAAGATACACTGTCGAAGATGTGAGACTACTTGGATATACTGATGCTGATTGGGCAGGCAGTGTGGTGGAACGTAAGAGCACTTCCGAGTGTTGTTTCACCTTGGGATCTGCTTCGATATCCTGGATGAGCAGGAAGCAGAAGTCGGTGACTTTGAGCACTGCTGAAGCAGGATATACTGTTGCTAGCATGACCTCGTGTGAGGCAGTCTAGTTGCGAAAGCTCTTCAGTGAGTTGTTTGGATACCATTGTGATTCTCTATAACAACTAGAGGTGGGATTCGATTATTGAGGAATCCCGTATTCGTCAATTGCTCCAGCAGATAGACATCATCTGGGATATGGTAAGTTGATGAGCAAGGCGGCTCCATCGCATTAAGATGATGTACAGGTTGATACACCTTGTCAAAGCCCTGAGGAAAGATCTAATTTGTGATTTTCCAAAATGACTTGGAGTCATCAAGAAACCCTTGTACAAGGGTCCTGCATGTTGCATACATTGAGCTTTGGGAGCTCTGAGGGCTTGTGGTTCCTACTGGAGCAACATATGACCACAGGGTGACTTAACCTCCCCTGGTGGTGCACACTGGAACAAGATGATTCGCTCTCTTGTGGGACAAGATGATTCGCTCTCTTGTGGAACAGGATGATTCGCTCTCCTGTGTAGCAGGATGATTTGTTCTCCTGTGAGGCCTGGATTGATGTGTTCTCCATGGCAGCCTGGATTGATGTGTTCTCCATGGCAATTGTAGCAGGATTGATGTGTTCTCCTGTGAGGCCTGGATTGATGTGTTCTCCATGGAAATTGTAGCAGGATTGATGTGTTCTCCTGTGAGGACAGGATTGATTAGTTCTCCTGTCGAGGCATCCTACCGATGCAGTCTGGGACTCATGGGAAGTACCTCTCATCTGATCAATGAGCAGGGAAATGAAGTTAGGGACCATAGTAGTACCGATGGACGCATCGTTGTATCTACCATACTCCCTACGCTAGGATGACCTCCATTGATCTGGGATCAATGATACTGGTCTGGGACCAGTGGTAGGAGTTGTACCATACTATGACGTTGACTTCGGGTCGGTTGAGACTGGTCTGGGATCAGTGGTACATACTCTGAGACTGACTTTGAGTCAGTGGAGGATGATATTGGTCTAGGACCATTGGAGTTGTACTCACTATGACGCTGACTTTGGGTTGGTTAAGACTGGTCTGGGACCAGTAGTACATACTCTGAGACTGAATTTGAGTCAGTATGATACATCCTTGATCATTTCTTCTTCTTCATAATTCGGACAAAAGCAGAGTAGAACAGAACAATGCAAGAGCAGAGCAGAACAGAACAAAACAGTACAGATCAGTGCAGGGCAGAACAAGACAAAGAAGAACAGGAAAAATAGAGCAGAGCAGGGCAAGGGTCAGGGTGTATAAGGCAGTGCATTTGATGGATGAATAGTAACGACCGATAGACAGATTACAGATGAAGTTCTCCATGGTTGAGAGGGAGTGTTAAAATGGGCAACTAGGGCAAAACTTCATGTGGGTCATCTTATTCATGGCTAATAATATTTTAATTAGATTCCTCTCGTCGAGAGGTGTAGGACTGATATAAAGATCATCCAATTCCGATAAGTATTCATGGAGATATGAATTTATTTTGATTATGGAATTATTATCAAGCCGACCTATAACTCATGTAGGCTCAGAAGTCCAACAATCGCATCTATTCACCCACCAACGTTGTGTATAAATATAAGAGGACTTTTCCTCATTTGGACTCACTCATCTCATCACATCTCTCTCTCTACTGCGCAGATATGAGTCTCTTCTCTACTACGCTGAAATGGGTCTCTCTCTCTCACACATGTGAAGCCGGAAGCTGTTGAATTTGAAGCTGAAACTGCAGAAGTAAAGATTGACTTGCGTGGCCTAGAAGATCTCCTCTTTGGAATTGTGCTGTAGGTTCATCTGAACCTCCTTTGAAATCCGCAACTTTTGGTGGTGGAATGAAGTCAATCCGACTGTCGGTTTGTGAGATATGGTCTGCCCTAGTTTGATAATGAAGCCGCTGATGCTGATGCTACTGATCTAGGGTTTGCTACTGCTGATATGAATAAGATTTATTGTACTATTTCTCTCTGCTGAATTATTGAAGATAAAAGAATATTTTATCAAATGGTTTCCCCACACATTGTGGGGTTTGTCCCTGGCTAGCCGCCACATCTTGTGTCTCTTGTCTTGGCTTGTTTTCTGTTGATCGTTTAATGTTCTATCTGCACTTTACTTTATGTACATGTGATTGCTAATCGGTGGAATATAATAAGAAAAAGAACTAAACTGTTATAAGCATAGAACATACCATAACTTAACACTTTCTGCATTTCCAACACACCTTTACAGGTTTTCCTGGAGATTTAGATCTCCCTCTAGATTTAGTTCTCCTACTCGATGAATTATTTTTGTTTCTGTTCTGGGACCTTCCTTGTACAGACAAGGCATCACCATTCTGCCTCTCCATATTTTCCGTCTCATCTCCTCCGTCATTAAGGATGATACTATTTCATCAAACTGCAAGGTAGTTGCGTTGCTACCTATTGCAATAACCAGACTATCCCACGAATCTGGTAGAGAACACAACAAACTGATGCACTTATCTTCATCTGAAATTTTAATATCAATAGATAATAACTGACTTACCATAGTATTAAATGCATTTAGATGCTCTGTCACTGAGTCTCCATATTTCATCCTTAGTTTATACAAATTTTTCCGTAGGAACATTTTATCCACCAGAGACTTAGATTGGTAAAAAGTCCCTAACTTATCCCACAAATCCTTAGCCGTAGCTTCCCCTGATACATTTAGCAATACTGAATCTGAGACACAATTGTATTGTGCTCTTTGCCTTTCGATCCAAATTATTCCATTCTTCATTGGATACTTCCGTTGGTTTAGTACCCGGATCTACTGTGACCCACTTATCTTTTTCCACCAATAGATCCTCCATGTTGAGTTTCCATAACTCAAAACTCTGACCATTAAATTTCTTGATCTCTATCTTTCCATTGCTCGCCATCTTCTTTCACAACCAGAATCGGTCTCACAGATATCCCACTAAACATGGTCTACCACAGGCCCAAGTGAAACCCCTCAGCAACAAAGACATCCCCTTGAAGCCAAAATAGCTCTGATACCAAATGTAGGTTTTAACCTTGTACAGAAATTACTTGCATACGAATTCTAAAACATAGAAAATAAACAATACCGAGAGCATAACACATAAAACAAATAAACACGAGTATTTTCCCCTGGATCCCAAAACTGGGACTACCAGATTGATTTTTCATTATGTTGCTTTCAATGTTACAATACATATATATACATGCCGAAGCATCCAATACCATGGACCGAAAACCATCGCACCCAAAACCATGCACAAAACCATAGGTACGTTTTCCCAACCCGACTAGGGGAGCCAGTCTTGAAAAGAATATAACACAACCGAAAGTGATCTGGCAAAATAACTTACATCAACCACTTAACCAAATCGTACAACAAGAATCATTAATACTAAATGCATAAATAGAAAGAAACAAAAACAAGAGATACATGTGAATAAGAAGTGAAAAGAAGGAAAGAAAATGATATAAAAGGGCTCTGAGGCTCCTGGGATGGCCAAGCCCAAGAAAACTCAGAGACCTTTGGAGGAGAAAAATATTTAGAAGCTGAACATGATACCAATCTTCATTATTTTCATCAATACAATTACATTCCTGCAAGAAAATACAATGGAGCTGCAAAAATATGAGTTCTCTCCACAAGAAGATTAATAAAAATCTATTCCTGGAGGAAAATTCAACTTGTTACTTATACATGATTAGGAATCATTCCCCATTAAAGGAGGAATCTTTCCCCACTAAAATCCCTTGATTAGTGGATCTGGTTCCGAATGCTAGGAATCTGTATTAAATGGAAGGGAACACATTCCTATATTTTCTCAATCATTGGAGTTCCACAACCTGTGCCATAATTCCATAATATCTTGTTGAGTTATAATTTAATATTGATCCTCCTGTATTAGGGAGCAAGTCCCTAAATTATCTCCTCCTCCAAATCTTCATAATCTTCCCAATATTCTCATAATATTCCACAAAAATAAATAATATTAGGCACAAATATGCAATTATTCATAAACCTTCCTAATGAATATATTAAAGTTAAAAATACATTATCTAATGCAAAAAGAGAGGTTTAATGTGCTGAAGGATAGTCATATGGGCCTTAATTTATGTTTAATTCAGAGGCATGGGCCTTAATTTATGTCTAATTTAGAGGCCCATCAAAAGGTTTAGTATAATATCTAGTGGTCGCCATACACTAACCTTACTAAAGAAGTATTAAAAACTTCCCTTATTAGAGGAATGAAAGATTATTGGATAGAAAAATAAATTTAATGGGGCATGAGGATATTTTTAAAGATGAACATTATGATATTGTTAAACTATGTATCAAGTGATTTTGTGGAAGTGCAAGAACTAAGAATGGAATATGAAACCCTTTGAGCAAAGCTTGCAAGAGTACACGCAGAGGAGTCACTTGGGTGGAAATCGGTAATTCGTTAGAAAATTTTAAAACTGATATCTTGAGTACCTTGACTACACAACTTGATGTTTTGCAGGGGAAACAAAAATAGGTAGAGGCAGAACAAACATTAATGATTTTCTTTCCTCACAGCTGCTAGAAACATGGTCGCAAGGAATGTCCATGGGACATGGTTGAAGTTTGCGCCATTTATGCAAAAGATCATTTGAATGATCATTGTTCATCCCTCCTAGGATTAAAAGCTATTTCTAAGGAAGCAATGGAGGAACCTGAACCAACGTATCTTGTGGCTCAGCGGTGAGAATGCTAATCTCGCCCTCCAAGTATGTCTCAATATTCTTCTATGTTTTTTTATTGTCAGTACAACCAACAACAATATCCTGGATCCACTTGAGAGGGTCAACAATATATAGGCACATCTTAGCAAAACCAACAATATTCCGTACCATCTTGACCAAATTAACTATACCCATGATCTAGATGGAAAATCCAACCATACACTACTACATTTGGGCAGAAATTCCGACGACGAAATCTAACGGAATGGTTAAAATCTGAAAAAGTGTCGAAAGTTAAATTTATTTTTCATTTTTATTTGTTTTTTTCTAAAATATCGACGACCATCGAATATCCAACAAGAGTTCTTTAAGGGTCAAATATTCCATAGAATTTCATATTCCGTCGATTATCCGATGTTTTTCCTATATTCCCTCCAGTCGTTGAATATTCGGCAGGATTTCTTTTACCCTCAGATATATGATGCTATATCCAATATGAAAATGTGTTGTCCAATTTATGGCAAATGGAAAATAACTGTTGCATAACATTTAATTCCACCATTAATGGATTTTTGTGCTTACAATGTCTAATATGGGACCTCTTTATGTTGAGTTTAACTAATTAAAATAGATATAACATTAATATTATAATTAAATATAATATTATTAATGTATAATTAATATATATTAATATTAATATAATATTATATGGTTATAATACAAATTATATATATAAAGTTATTAAATATATTGTTATAATTATGATACATATATACGCCATAACATCATATAAATTTGACATAGTTACTATATATATTAGTTGTGATTGTGCTGAAAGTTTGATGAAAAAATTGTCACATAATATTACTTGAGGAGAGCAAGGATACTTGGGATCGACATCGAGGGCTTATGAGGATTGAAAATCTTATTTCCCTTGTATAAATTGCAAGAGCTTGAGGCCAAGGATAATTCTAATAAAATTAGCTAAAAATCATTGTAGAGACTATGGACACACTGAAGGCAGGCATGAATATCATCCATTTGTAAGTTATTTATTATATGTCTTTGTATTGTATATTGTTTTTGTAAATGTTTATATGTATATTGTATTTTAGATCATATGTCTTTGTATTGTCTTTCTATTGTAAATGTATTTTATAATATTCTTTTGGGGTGTTTGACCTATTTTGTCATCTTGATGTGGATTAGAAATATTAGTTTATTATTTTCGTTAGGGTCGATTAAGGGGTTAAGTCGAGTTAGGGGTTAATTACTTTATGGGCTTAGGGAAAAGGGGTTATTTTTTTAAGGGTTTAGGGGTTAGGGGTTAAGGGCTTTAGGGATTATGGGTTTAAGGGCTAAGGGGAATGGGGTTAATGTGTCAGGGGGTTAATTTGGAGCTAGAGGATTTAGAGGTTAATGATGGATTTTTATGGAGCATTATTAATATTTTTTTAAAGTATATTATGAAAAATATGACATTAAGAAATAATATGACATTATAATGATAAATTCAAAATGAGATCAATATGTTTTCTATTATGGTTGTGACTATATATCTCAAAAAGTGTCTCACTTCTTTCATGTCAAGAAGAATAACATCTGTCTTAGAAATTTTCAACGTATTCTTAAATATCTTGATAAATTGCACTCACATCATCATTGATTTGTTGTCTTTGTTTCTTGGTCTCACCTAAGTTGAGGTTTTGTCTTTGTTGTCTTTTTTTCCTTATATATTATATTTGTAAACTATTGTTATATCAACGTTTCAATATTTGCTATATAAACTAATATTACTTTATTGATTGTAATTGTATGCCCCCCCAGGGAATTGCTCGACGATGAAGAGGTGGTTGTAGTACAAGCACCTATTCAAGAACATGGAGCATTTAATATTGAGGATCAACCTAATGATCCTATGGAAGAAGATAATGATGCTGATAACATAGTTGAAGAAGATGGGACAAATATACTGATCCATGAGTCATTTAATAATGTTGGAATAGATGATGATGAAAACCAGTATGATGACCATGCTTTTGATTTAGTTGTACTTGAGAGGGAAGCTAAACCTCTTTATGAAGGCTCAAAAACACCTCTTCTCTCTGCTGTATTATTGATGGTCAACTTAAAGGCGGTGAATGGTTTTTCAAACACATGTTTGACACATCTCCTAAAATATGTAATATATTTTGTGACATTTAGTACTATATACATGATAAAACAATTATTCTTTACATGGTTTTTAATGCTAGCAGATTTGCATCATTTCATTAATTCGTAACATTTGGATACAATGTACGATTAATATTGTATAGTACATTAACCAGTACTATTTTTTTATGTTGTAGATTATTAGGTGAATTTCTGTTACCACCATCAAATGTTTTACCTTGTACGTACCGAGATTTACATGCCATTATGAAATATATTGGAATGGAGTATCAAGCTATTCATGCATTCCCTAATGATGATATTCTCTATTATAAATAACATGCGTTGAAAGAAAAATGCCCAAAATGTGATGAGAGTAGATATCAAACCGATAAAGTAACAAAAAAGGTGCCTCGCAAGGTTCTTCATTATATTCCCATAATTCCACGTCTGCGACAATTGTTCAGGTGCAAAAGCATAGTAGAACTTATGGATTACCATGCAATGAATATAAGTGAAGATGGTGTTCTTCGAATTCCTACAGATGGATCTGCATTTAGGAATATAGAGGAAAAGTGGCTAGAGTTTAAAAGAGAACCTCGTAATCTTAGGCTTTCATTAGCAGTTGATGGTGTCAATCCATTCAGAGAGCTCAAATACTTACTCACTGTGGCCTATTTTTGTTATAAAAAATAACATTCCTTCATGGAAGTCAATAAAGAGGGAGCACATGATGTTGATAATGACTGTTCTAGGTATTAATTTATTTAGAATAATTTTTTTTAGCACAATAACATCTCATTTGCCTTGTTTATTTCATAATTATGTCCTATATTTTTTTGTTTACTCATATATGTTCAATTATGCCTTATAATTATGTCTTATAAATTTTTTTATTTACTCATATATGTAGTAATTATGTATTGTATGTTCAATCAATTAGGTGTAGAAATTTCACCGTAGATCACCAGATAAAGCAATGTAACTAAAGCAAAATACTTGATCTACTTCTACAAACAAACTTGCGGAAGCTTAATCAATTTTGAGCAAGATCAAATATAACACATATAACAGATGAAGAAGAAATCAATCACACATGAACACTAAAGAATACTATGGGGAAAGCCTCAGCTAAAAACCCCGATCTCTATATTATCGTACAAGTGGAAATATCTTAGGATTACATAAAGCCTTAGCTCACAAGCTATCCATATCTCAGTATAATCCCTCACTACTGCTCATAGATAGAATAGACAACACATATGCCTTCCTTCAGTCCTCCAAGCCTCCTATTTCCTTGCACAGTTTCTCCTGGGTCCTCAAGCTTCCACCTATGTGTAATTACCTCACACACTGCTCACTAACCTTTGAAATAACTGTGCAATCCTCAAGGAAAGAATTCCTTTTGCATGCAAGAGATATCCTCATGGGAATATTCCTACAACTGATAGTACACTGTCCCATCCTTTGATCTCAACTGGGTCTCTGTCTGAACTGACATGCATGAGTTATTTATGAGAGAATATTTAGTTATCTAAAGTACACTAGTTGCATGCATGCATGCATTGGCTAACTGAACTCACAATCAGTTCCACAAATAGTTGGAACTAATCTAACTGGACTTAACTCAGTTAACTGAGCTAACTAATTACAACTCAAAGTATAACTCATCCTGATCTCCTTAATTAAGGGATAACTTCCTCAATCAAAGGGATAACTGTTGCATGTCTTCACATAGACTTCATGTTTGATTTTCTCCAACTAATTAACTCAAGATGAATTAATTAATTATTTTACAAACAACTGCTAAGATCAAATTCGAATTTTAATTCTCGATTTTAATTTAGGGACTAATTAAAATTGGAATGTATCTCGAAATGCTATCTATAGCAATGCTATTTTTAGAATTTCTATTTTTAGCATTTCTTGTTGCTATTTTCAACATTAGGTAAGTACCAGCTCAAATATATGAATATATATATCAAGCATCTTATCAATGAGTTAGTGGAATAATGGAATGGTGTCACTATGTGTGATATCTCTAGACCAATAGTTGCACAAAGGGAATTTTAATTCCAAGCAATGCTTGTATGGACAATTCACAATGCCCTAGGGCTAATACATTTCTGTGGTATGTTATAACATTCCCTTGCACTTTAATAATGTTTAAATTTATGAAGTTCATTTCAAGTATGTTTTTTAAATAGTTCAACCTTCATTGTATATACTTAAAATAATTGATATAAATTCTATTCCATTTCTTGTAGATCTTCAAACAAAGGGTAAATTTTCTTTACCAAATTGTGGTACTAAGATGAAATCTTATCGTTCAAGAAGCTTAGGAAGTGAGGTTTTGATGAGTATAGGCACTTCCTTTCTAAAAACCATAGGTAACGAAGTACTGAAAAACATATTTTCAATGGGAAAGAAGAGACTGAATCAAGACCACAAAGAATGACACCTCATGCATGGAAGTTGCAATATAATAGTCTCTTAAGGTATGGATCGAATTGTTTATGTATCAGTATACATGATATGTTTGGATTATTTTGTATTTTTATGGAATTTTATTCACTATACTAATTTAAATTGTATATTGTTGTTACAATATATTTAACTATGATTCACGTTATAGGTCGTCAAGGAATTAATAACAGGTCACTTCCACGAGGAATGAAAAGTTATCCTGAGCAATTCAATAGACTCCCCTACTATGAGCACCTAGAAATTGTTTATTTGTTTGATACAATGCACATCAAGAAGAATGTAACAAAGACCTTATGGAAAATATTAGATGGAAGGAGAGATAAAGTAAAAATTATCAAGATTTGTAATGACATTAAGGAGGCCAACCATACATTACAATTTGTGATTCATTCAAACAACGATGAAGACGGCCAAAATATAAGCACCCTTCCATGGTTATTAATAGAGCAACAAAGAAAGCATGTTAAAGAGGTTATTGAAAAAAATAAATTTCCAACTAGATTTTCTTCAAACATAAAGAATATCCTAACAAAGAAAGGTGAATTAGGTGGGGTAAAAAATCATGATTGGCATATGTTCATTAAGGTAATTATTTTAGTGTATATATATATTATACATTGGTGAAACATCTTGTTAATTAGTGGTTTTTTCTTACTAATTTGGGAAAAAATAATGATCGATCATTATTTTTGTTACAATATGTTCTACCTTTATATCTCCTAAAAAAATTAGAAAACAATCTCAAACACGTTATAAATGATCTTGGCAAATACATGAGGTAAGTGGAGATTTATGTGCAAAGTGTAATTTGTTCAATAAGTTGTTGTGTCGCATATTTTTGACTGCATGTGTTTTTCTTGTCATCATGTACTATATTATATTTTTTTTGTTGAAACCTGTGATTTGCTTGCTTCATTTGTAGATGGTTGTCATCTAAAGAAATTGATAAAGAAGATATAAAGTATTGGAGAAAATAAATTCCTCATCTAATGTGTGAAATGAAAAAGTATCTACCTCTGACATTTTTCAATGCACAAGAACACTACCTCATACACCAAGTTGAGGAGATTGAAAAGTGTGGACCTATACACATAAGATCAATGTGGATGGTTGAGAGGCACTTGAAATCACTAAAGGCTTTGGTCAGACAAAGAGCACGTCTTAAGGGTTCTATGGTAGAGGGATATATGGTATATCAAACCATGGTTTATATTCATCAATATAGTGATGAAATAGGAAAAAGTATTAATGTATTGGATCACATTTGGGATGTCAACTCCGTGGATGATTTTGAAGGGGAGCACCTATTGGAGAAAGGTAGAATGAGCAAAGTGAGATGTAAGTAGATAGTGGAGATTTATAACACATTTGAAATTTTTGTTTTTATGTATATAATACTTATTTAATTTTTAGCCTTCCTACATAATCCATTATTATGAAGGTATAACATGGTAACTATATATATGTGTGTGTGTGTGTGAATTGTTTTATTTTAATACAACTGATTGAGAGTGGGATGAAATACATTTATACATTGCGAACAATCAAGATTGGATGAAGGTATGGATTGAACAATTCAAACAAGCTAATAATGGTAGGTTATCATGGTATGGTGTGTCTACATTGGTCAAAGAAGCTCAATGTAGTGGAGATACCAATCTTACACAAAGGGAAATTGATTTAGCATATGGTTTAAAAGATTATCAGGTAAGCATATTCACCCATAGTACTTAGTTTTTTTTACAATTATATTGATGAATATGGTGTGTTTTTTTCTTAATTTTGAAAATTTTGCAAGTTCTTATCAATCAATTGACAATGCATTTTTTTAAGTGTTTGGAGTATTGCAGTTGAAACACCACAACAAAATGTGGTGCAGTGACTGCAAATTTCGCACCAAAAGTTTGGATGAAAGTTTTTGTTTTTTGTTTTCTTGTTTTGTTTCTGTTTGTTTGTTTTTTGTTTTTTCAACTGTGGTTCATGGTCATTGAGTGGTTGCTACATCCATGGGAAATAATCTGAGAAGATCCAACCAAAAGGATATACTCGAAGGCCTAATATGTCAGGCCTAACCCCAAGGGCGTTAAGGAGTTTTGACCCCTTGACCTCCCTATTGGCAAGGTACTTAGCAATGGGAACTCGACCAACTAATATATCCATTGGGGCTAGGTTGGATGAAAAGATGAAAACATATGATAGTGGGATAATTGCAGTATTTAAAGTTATCAATGTTTTCTCTATAGGTGACAAACATCCATAACTCTCTGACAATCAATACTATGGGTATTTGCATGATATACTTGAGTTTGACTTTGAATCCTTCAAAATAGTTGTGTTCAATGTCAAATGGTTTAGGCTACGCATCCATGAATTTGACCTTGACAGAATTGTTATTGAGCGTGCCAATGGATTTACCATGGTTGATATAATGAATATTGAGCTAGGATCAAAGCGATATGTTCTGCCAAGCCATTGTGAACAATTATTTTATGTAGATTTTCTAAGTAAAGTGGGTTGGTCATATGTTGTTAGATATGATCTTAGAGGAAGGCCTGTAAAGTATACTGTAGTAAAAGAAGATGAAATTGAAGAAGAAGATGATGTATAGGAGTAGGGGGTTCATGCAGTGTTAGACGTAGATGTTGAAGAAGTTTAAGGCATATATGTTAATCGAGACAACATTAATTTGGATGAACTAGATGATATTGACGTTGTGTCGGATGAATAACTTGAAGAAGTTGAACCAAATGTAGAAGAACATGTTCCATATGATGATATAAATTATGATGATGATGATGATATGGCAAATCCTTTGTACATGAATTCTGAGTTGGCTGATATAGATGATGAGTTAGATGAGGAAGAAGATTAATGATATCAAAATGTTGAAAAGTATGAGGTATGTATTTATATGTTTTCAGTTGGTTTGTTCTCTTTTGTTCACCTTAATTTTTATTTTCCTAGTTTTTATGTTTGATTTCTATTGTGTTTCTTTCAAATATGTTATAGTAGATATATTGGGTATCAGGGAATTAAGAGTGATGTGGGGTTGGGAGGAGGGGAGGGGAGGGGGAAAATTTTCTTCCACCTTCACATGGTTGGCCTTGTTAAGTAGAGAATATATTATTCTTGAAACGATGAGAAGTTCATTTATGTTTATACCATCATTTCCACTTTTGACTTTGGTTCATTAAGCAGACATATCAAGAAAGTTGGGTGACAGGTGAAACAGGTGACACGATAGTCAGGTAGACATGTGAAGTAAGGTAGGCCCATGAATTCCCATGAAATGAGTCCCCACCAGGGCATCTCATAATTATTTTTAGAAAAATTAACGAAATTAATGTTTAGGTGTTAAAAGTCGGTTTATAATAGATTGATTATGCAACATGAACATACTAACAAATGATAATATTTTGTTGTCATTGATGAGCTAATGATTCATGTTGAACTATTTTCACAACAAGGTGAGTGCCTGCACCCTGGGCACACCTGTACGAAGGCGGAGCGCCCATACACTCTTAGGGGCGTCGCATGCTGGGCATACTAGGACGCTCGCTCGGTAGGGGTGCCCGTGCAACAAGTTGGTGGGTCAAACCAACTTGGAAAGGGGAGCCCGCATAAAAAAAGTAAGGTTAGCCCATAACTGCCCATGAACAAATTGACCACCAAGGGGTCTCATAATGATTTTTAGAAAATTTACTAAATTAATGTTTGGGAGTTAAAATTCGGTTTATAATTGATTAATTATGCAAATGGTACTAACAAATTATATTATTGTGTTGTCATTTACAAGATAATTATTTGTTTTCACTGATTTTCATAACAGGGAAAACACTTCTGCCCTGGATGTGCTTGCATGAAGGCGGGGTGCCTAGGCATCCATGGGGGTGTCTACGCGTCCATGGCGACGTCACATGTTGACTAACACACCAAGGTGCCCGCTCGATAGGGACACCCGTGCGACGAGTTGGTGGGTCAAATTGACTTGGCAAGGGGCGCCCACACAAAAAATGTAATTTCAGGGCATGACTTCCCATGAATAGAGTTCCCACAAGGGGGTCTCATAATGATTTTTAGAAAATTGACTAAATTAATGTTTGGGTGTTAAAAGTCAGTTTATAATTGATTGATCATGCAACATGGAAATAAAAAATGATAATATTTTGTTGTCATTGATGAGATAATGATTTGTGTTCACTGATTTGCACAACAGGGAAAATTATCGTGCCCTGGGTGTGCCTAAACGAAGGTAGGGCACCTGGGCACCCATGGGGGCATCACATGCGGGCACGCCAGGGCCCCCACTTAGCAGAGGAACCTGTGCGACAAGTTGGTGGGTTGACCCGACTTGGTAAGGGACACCCGCACACAAGAAGTACTATTGGCCCACGACTACCCATGAACAAAGTTCCCACAAAGGTGTCTCATAATGGTTTTTAGAAAATTAAATAAATTAATGTTTAGGTGTTAAAAGTTGGTTTATAAATGAATATTGATCATGTAGCATGGAAATACAAAATGATAATATTTTGTTGTCATTGATGAGTTAATGATTTGTGTTCACTGATTTGCACATTAGGGTGAATGCCTGTGTCTTGAGTGCGCCCGCATGAAGGTAGGTTTCTTGAGTGCCCATGGGGGTGTCACATGCTAGGCATGCTAGGGCACCCACCTAATAGGGGTGCTCATGTGACAAGTTGGTGGAACGACTTGACTTGGAAAGGGGCGTCCACGGAAAAGAAGTAATGTAGGTCCATGAATTCCCATGAATAGAGTTCCACAAGGGGGTCCCATAATGATTTTTACAAAATAACTAGATTAATGTTTAGGTGTTAAAAGATGGTTTATAATTGAATATTGATCATGCAATATGGAAATAACAAATAATAATATTTTGTTGTCATTGATGAGCTATTGATTTGTGTTCACTGATTTTCACAATAGGGTGAACACCAGCGCCCTGGGCATGCCCGCATGAAGGCAGGGCACCCAAGGGGGCATTGCATACTGGGTACGCCAGGTTCCCCCCCGACTGTGGCGCTCGTGCGACGAGTTGGTGGGTTATTCTGAATTGGAAAAGGGAATCCGTAGAAAAGAAGTAATGTTGGCCCAATACTTCCCATGAACATAGTTCCCATAAGGGGGTTTCTTACTGATTTTTAGAAAATTAACTAAATGAATGTTTAGGTGTTAAAAGTAGTTTATAATTGAATATTGATCATGCAACATGGAAATAATAAATGATAATATTTTTTGTCATTGATGAGATAATGATTTGTGTTCATTTATTTGCACAGAAGCGTGAACACCTGCACGAGGGTGCCCGGGCACCCATGGGGATGTCACATGCTAGGCATGCCAGGGCACTTGTGCGACGAGTTGGTGGTTCAATCCGACTTGGAAAGGGGTGCCTGCACAAAAGAAGTAATGTTGACCCAAGACTGTAGGCTTATGTCGGTACTAACAAATGATAATATTTTTTTTTCATTGATGATATAATGATTTGTGTTTAATGCTTTGCATAGTATGGTGAATGCCCATGCCCTGGGCATGCCCGCACGAAGGCGGGGCGCATGAGCATCCATGGGGGCGTCACATGTTGGGCACGCCAGGGATCCTGTTTGGTAGGGGAAACCGTGGGATGAGTTGGTAGGTCAACCCGACTTAGTAAGGGGAACCCACACAAAAGAAGTAATGCTGACCCATGACTTCCCATGAAAAAAGTTCCGACAATGGGGTCTCATAATTATTTTTAGATAATTGACTAAATTCATGTTTAGGTGTTAAAAGTTAGTTTATAATTGATTGATTATGTAGTAAAAAATGATAATATTTTATTGTCATTGATGAGCTAATGATTTGTGTTCAATGATTTTCATAGTAGCCAGGCAAACGCCCGCGCCGTGGGCACACCCACACGAAGTTGGGGCGCGCGGGCACCCTGGGGACATCACGTGCTAAGGACACCAGGGTGTCCATGCGATGAGTTGATGGGTCATTTTGACTTGGAAATGGGCACTCACACAAAGGAAGTAATGCTAGCCCATGACTACCCATGAACAAAGTTCCCACAAGGGGGTCTCATAATGATTTTTTAGAAAATTGACTAAATTCATGTTTAAGTGTTAAAAGCCAATTTATACTTGATTGATTATGCAACATGGTACTAACAAATGATAATATTTTATTGTCATTGATGAGCTAATGTTTTATGTTCATTGATTTGCACAATAGGGCAAACACCCGTGCCCTGAGCACACTTGCACAAAGACGGGGCGCGTGGGGGCCCATGGGGGTGTTGCATGCTGTGCATGCTAGGGAGCTCATGCAATGAGTTGGTGGGTTGGCCTAACTTGGCAAGGGGTGCCCACACAAAAGAAATAATGTCGACCCATGATTTCCCATGAATTGAGATTGGGGCCAATGTTGGAATTTTTTCAGTTTGTGCTCATATGCATTGAATTTGACATGGTTATGGTAGATTCATGCATTGAAAATATGACACAGTTTTTAGACTCAAATATGACTCATAAAAAGAATTCTACAATTAAATGAAAAAATTATAACATATATAAATGTCAAGGAGATGAAATTATTTATTACTTTTTACTAGTTGTGGGCTTATAATGTACTTCATAATCCAAAGGCTAATAAAACTCCTTACCCTTCCATTTGAGAAAAATTCTTACCCTTAATCATCATTTTTTCATCATTGTCATCATCAACATTGTCATAATCACCATCATCTTTGTGCCAAGCGAGTTGGTTGACGGGTGAACCAGGTGACATGGTTATGAGGCAGACATGGTTTAATAAAGCCTTAAAAACTAAGACTTGATAAACAATGTCCCATAAAATTTTTCATGGTATGAAACATTGTATAAATATTTATTAGTATTATCCTATTATATCTAATTCTAATTTTCACTCTATTGATCATGTAGAATATTTATTCAAGGTTTCATTAAAAGTCTTTAAAGATGACTTCATTCTTCTCATTATTACTTGCAATAATCAAATTCCTTGAACAAACTTACCCTCTAAATCTTGTTTGGAGTTATCCAAATACACACATAGTTGATATAATTCACTCAGTTTCCATAGGATTTAGGAGTTCAAGTGGAATTCCCCACAAATTTTGATCTTAAATTATACCCTTCCTCAATAAACTCATAAACTTGACATGTTATAAGCTAAATCTAGCATATTACATGCCTAATATAACCAATTTAACAAGCCATATCCATTCACAAACATAAATTATTAATATACCCTTATAATTCATAAACAAATGTAAGCATAAATATAATCAATTAAATAAACAATGAACACAACAATTTCTGAGGAAACCTCACCATAGAAACACTATAAGACTTAACTTATTAATCACATTTTTTTTTCAATTCATGGTGCTTTGTAAACATTCTTGAATAGAATGACTTTCCTCTCAACAAATAACACACTTTGACTTTGCATTGCTTAAATTATGTGGACAATATTTTGTTCCGTGACTCGTAATATTTGGGCATATCTTGTAGAAATATACAACTTTTTCTCAGGCTAAAATTTGGGTCTCTATTAGTCAATTCTATATTTGTAAAAGTCTTTAGAGTGACCTTCTTTTGAACATATTGTACAACATAAGCCACTTCATTAAGGGGTCAAGTCTGTAAGTCATTTTTGAAGCAACTCAAGATTTTATTCAACTTTTCTATCAAATGATGATGGGATAGACCAATATTCATATGATTCCATATGTTGTTATTTATTTAGGGCATATTGGAAAGTTTTTATTTCATGTATTCAAAGAGTACCCTTTATAATTTATAGAAGGCCTGCTATGAACCATTCTATGAGCAAGTCCTCATTGATTATATATGGGATATGGCTAAGAAGATATATAAAAATCTTGTTGTATTCCAACACAAGTTCACAAGGCATCTAATTAGTGCCTTTTATTTTTTGTGCTATTAGATGTTTGACATATTGAGTTTTAAGGAATGATAAAAAATGTCCTTCACTTCCATTTTTGTTTGTTTAATTCTCCTTAAAATTCATAAATCATGTTAACATTATTTTCTTTAATGCTCCAACACACTTTGCAATTTTCTTTGCTTTGTGTGTGGTATATCCATCACAACCCAATTTTTCTCACATATGAACCAATGATTTTTAATATCTTCATCACCCTCGTAGAGGGTTAGATGGTGGTGCAAAATTTGTTTAAGGGGGTGGGTTGTTTTACTATATTGTAGTATGTGGAGATAGTTATAGGACAACCAATGGTTTCTTAGTGTTTAATTGATCAACTTTGGTTGATTTTACTAGAAGGTTTATTTCATCAATCTAACAATTTTGATCTTTATAGTATGTAAAATGTCTTGTTTGTGGTTGCATCACTTCCTTGCAATGTTTGAAAAAAATTGAGGTATCCTCCTCAAATAGTAAATCATATAAGGGGTACAGTTCTAATATCTTTTATGTGGAGTAGTATGTTATTATCTCCTTCAATACTTAACAATTTTACTTTTTCTGGGGTATTCCAAGGAAAAACATATCTCTCACATTTACATGGTTGTCTAGTTGATACCACTATGAATATTCTCAAGAACATACTTGTAAATTTTCCCAAAAGAATTTCTGAACACAAACAATTTGTTACATAAGGATTTGGATGATTACATATCATATGTCCTAACTCTCAACCTCTATGCTTTCAACATTCTCTACCAATCAAAGGGTGACAATGCCTACCTCTACAAACTTTATATCTTCATTCAACTCAGGAACCTTCAAGGATTATTCTCGTGTGACATCTTATAATCATCAAACCGACTTAGCACTCCAATGTCTTGCCACTGTTGAGGATTTTTTCTTTGGGATTGCTAATGGTTTGAAACATCATACATCACTATCCTTTTCTTTTGGCTTTTGTCCCTTCCAACTTTTTGAATATTAATCGTTGTCTTGTATGATTGCATTCTTTTGAGTATCCTTTCTTTTTTTCTTCATTTAGTGCATATTCTCACTCTCTTGTAGTTGAATTCTTCATTTTCCTCAGCATAATGACTCTTCAATGTGTGTAAACTAAGACTACTCCATTTTAGGCATTCTCACAAATTGTCACCCCACACCACAAAGCCAAAATTACTTTTACTAGTTGAGAAAGGTACCACAATTAGCCATTCATTTGTAGAAGTATTCCTAAGCTTCTTGAGAAAATTTTCAACTAGCATTAAAAAAATATTCCCACATAAATTGTCATTTTTCTATTAGGTACTAGTTAGTCTTGTTAGTGGATATTTCGGTTCAAGAATGTTCCAAATGCCTTGGCCAATCAAGAATTTGTGAATTAAAGTAGGTACTATGTAGAGGAACTAGTCATACAATTTTTCATAAAATGTTTTTTAACATCATCGAGGGATGCCTTTCTTCTATTGCTTTCTCCTCACAAAATTCATCTACGATTTTTTTGACCCACTCATCTAAGTTTGTTTGACCACTATTAATCAATTTAGAGATAATTAATTAATCTTAATTAAGATTAATCATGTGCACCACATTCTATAAATTTCTTTAAGAATGGATATGAGGATTTTTTCATGTGTTTTTGTGAAAATTTGTGCTCTCACCTATGCAAGTGTGACATAGTTTCATCTAGGATCATTTTTGAAATAATTTTAGAATTTTCTTTATCATCACTCTCAAATATATAATATTATTATAATATAATATATAATATATTTTATATATAATATATAATATATATTATATATAATATATAATATATATTATATATATTACATTTAAAAATATATTATATATTATATAATAGGTTATATATTAGAGAATTAATAATCGAATAATAAAAAAGGTTGGGTTCACAGAGTGAGCAAGGCATAATTGAAAAGGGTAGGTCCATAGAGCGAGCATGGCATAATGCCATTTGACAAGGCAGCATGAGGGGATTTGAGCAAGCCATGAGGGCATTCAAGTAGTGGGCATGGGGGCATTTGAGCAGGGCAGAGCGAGCAGGGAATAAGGGCAATCGACAATGTGGCATGAGGACATTTGAGAAGGGAACAAGGGAATTTGAGCAGTGGTAAAGAGGGAATTCGAGCAGGGCACAAGGGAAATCGAGCAAGTGTGAGAAGGTAGATCAACATTTATAACCCCCCCTCCCACATTTACCCAATTTCACTGGCCTGCCAGGGTAAACATGAGACAAAGAGATACTATGACATGACCCAACCTCCTAGGTCCCATTAAGGAAGTGGGGCTGACTACTGATGATAAAATGACCTTTCACAACATCCTACAGGGGCTATAGGACACTCAGGGGCTGAGACACCATCCTAAGTGGCCAAAACCTGAGCTGGGCCCTCCTTCTCTACCCTGGGCTCTCAACCACACCCACATCAAGGCATCCATGTGGTTGGAAGCCCCCAACTACATATGCAAGCCTACATCCATGTGGTTGCAACCCAAACTTTCTAGTTAGGAGCATGCAGTCATGGATTCTGAGCATAAATTCCAGGTCAGCCTCCAAGCCACTGCCCAGAACTTGTTGTAACTTCTTAGATGCATAAATGACATGACAATAAAGCTAAACATTCAAGCTTGAGTCAGAGACTTTACCTAACCAGGCCTAACCATAGGAGTAATTTTGTCAAACATGTTGAGAACATGTAATCTACAGGTCATGAATATATATCTGAACATAGGGCTCAAATACTTATCTGAGAATCATCAAGAAGGTATAATTCCCTCTCATAATGGCTGTAATAACACTTATTAGCTAATGCTTTTATTAACCATTCATCAACAAATCAAACATATAGAGAGCCATAACTAGAACCTGCTATGAAACCGTTCTTATAACCAACATATAACCAAAATAATAACCATGATAGAACAACCATAAAATCCACATAATAAAAAGTTCAATTACTCATAAAATATAAGAGGAATGGAGCTCTTATTAACATATGCAAAAACCAACCAAGTCAGGGACTTCCACATACCACACGACCATAGATTGTGCTGAACCAAATATTTCTTTCAGCCAATCACCCCCGTGCCATATTCCAAGCATGAATGTGGGACTCAAGATAAAAACAACTAGGGATTCCCAGAGATTGAATCACCTCCACCCTTAAGCTTTACTGTAATCCTGCCAAAACTATTCAAGGGATCACTAGGCCCAAAAACAAGAACATAAACAACCAAGCTTCACCGCAATCCTGCCAAAACCAGTGAAGGGATTACTAGGCCCAAAAAAAGCACATAAACAACTAGGATTTACCACAATCTTGCCAAAACTGGTCAAGTGATCACTGGGCCCAAAAAAAGCCTGGATGCCTCGGAATTTATTCACCAATACCTTGAGGAATTTTCCCATCTCCACCCTGAGGATTTATCGCAATGCTGCCAAAATCGGTAAGGGATTCTTAGGCCCTTAGGAATTTTTTTGATACCACCTCACTCGTTTCTAAAACCATGCAACAATCCAAAGATTAACCAAATGAAAGAACCCCTTCACACCATGGCTATACAGAAATGGAAAGGCAAGGATGAAATGATGTCACACCTGGAAAAACCCATGCCAATAACAACAAGAGAAGAAAATACACACATACATGTACCATGCATTCACAAACTAGCTAGGAAATCACACATGCAACCTGCTACCTGCAAGTATTCCTGCTGAAATTTCTTGATCCAATGTTTCCTTGCTTGTCCCTTGCTTTCCTTTGCCTTCTATCCTTCCTTTTCTTTACTTTGATTTCTTTTCCTTCCTTTTCTTTCCTCAATGCTAGAGTGCTCCAAGAATTATCTAAGTGTGCAATATTATGAGAAAATAGAGAGAGTTCCAGGATAAGGCTGACTAAAGGTTGCGAAATGATTCTTAGAAGCCTTTTTATAATTGAGGCCTCTATTTTCTTCAATTTCCTCTATTTTTCCTTCAATTTCCTTCTCATGCAAATTTGTGACCTTGCATCTCCTTTTTCTCCTAATTTCCTTTATTTTCATAAATAAAATACTGATTAATGCCTCTTTCCCTTTCCAAAGGCTTTGCTACTTTTCTTAGCCATAATAAAGCAAATGAATACCCACTAGGATGTTTTGCCCAACATTCAGCTTGGAATACATGTCCCATGACCTTGGTCTTATTTTTTCCTTTATTAACTTTATTACATGAAATTTTAACCTGGGGCTATTACAGACCCCTCCCCCTTAGGGGAACATTGTCCTCAGTTTTCTATGACAACTATGGCCAACAATACTGATGAAAACCAAAACATACTACCCATGGAGCTTTATAACTTAGCTCGATATAATATTTACAATGAACAACCTGCTAAAAAGGAAAACCAACATTACAACCATACTGCTTAGTGGAGCTTTCTAACACAACTCGGTATTTACAATCACAACCATATATAAATATGTACATATACAAAAACTCCTTTGACTCAACTGACAAATAATGAAGAATACATAGCTCACATTTGATCAATCAGCTCCCATGTAGCTTCATTGGGCCCAAAGTGCTTCCATTTCACTTTAACTTGCTCGATTGCTCGTTCTGGAGCTGAACTGTTTCCATTACAATATTAATTGAGGTTTCGGCTAGAATTATCCTTCTGGATCCACCTAAAATACAAACCAATCAATCACATGATCATCATACTTTACATACTTCTTAAGAAATGAAACATGTAAAAAATCATGGAATTTCACTGTAGGAGGCAGTGCAAGTCTTGAGGCCACTATTCCAATCCTCTCAAGGATATCAAAAGGCCCACAATACGAAGGTTCCAACTTGGCACATGATCCAATCATCATGGAGCTCCTCTTGGGATTGATGCACAAGCACACATGCTCCCCAACCTGAAACTCCTTAAAATGCCATGTGTTTATATACATAACTCTTATGTATATCCTGTTCTGCCTTTAGATTCTTCTTGATAACCTACATTTACTGTTCCATCTTTGCTAACATGTTCAACCCTATTATTACCCTATTCACTGGATCACTGTAGCTAATAGGAGTATTACAACTCCACCACCAATAAATTGCCTCAAAAAGGCTCATCCTTAGTGACTCCTGATACTCATTGTTGTAATCAAACTCAACCAGTGGAAGTTACTCTTCCCACCTCCTTTGCTAGTGCATAACATACATTCTAAACATGTCCTATAGAATCTCGTTGACCCTCTCTGTCCATCCATCTACCTACGGATGATAATATGTACTGGAAGCCAACTTTGTACCCAAACCTGCAAATAACTCCTTCCAAAACCTGGAAGTGAACTTAGCATCTCTATTCGACACAATATTCCTAGGAATACCATGCAATCTCACTATCTCCCTAATGAATACTTGAGCTACCTCACTAGATGAATAAGTAGACTTAACTGCTATGAAGCGAGATACCTAATTCAACTTGCCAACCACCACCATGATGGAATCATGTTGCCTAGATGTTCTCAACAAACCTTTAATGAAATCCATGGAAATTACCTCCCATTTCCATTATGGAATCAGGATTAGATGTAGTAAACCACCTGAATTCTTGCACTATGCCTTTACCTGTTGAAAATCCAAACACCTTGCAATGACTCAGCTACCCCTTTCATCATATTCAACCAATAGTAAAATTTCTTCACAACTGTTAATGTCTTATGATATCCTGGGTGACTTGAATACGAATTAACATGAAATTCCCTCAAGATAAGCTTCTTGAGATCTATTTTGTCTGATACATATATTGTGTCTCTAAATTTGACCAAACCATCTACTGTGAGATGGTAATCCACATCCTGATCATTTGTACCTTTCTACTGTAACTTGTGCTTAAGCTCCTTGTACCTGTCATCCTGTTGTCCTTCCTGTAAGATTCGATCCTATAAATATTTTTCCATATGAACTCATAGTGAGCCTCAGTAGATCAGTATATTTTTTTTCATCTATCTCAATGCATTTGGAGTGGAAAAAGTGGAGGAATCATCTCACGGGACTATTTTTATCGGCGAGACTCAGTTTGGCAAAATGTGGTCTAGAACCTTCCAGGAGCGTTTTGAGGCATCAAACAATGTTTTTTAGGGGTAAAAATTAGCTGAATTTACATAGCACCATTACATGTTATTATATACATAAATATCTTTCCAACAACACAAGAAGCGCGTTAATCAGAGTATGTATGCAAAATTTATGCCACCTAGAAGTTGACCTTCCTGTTTTCACACCTATAGTTTGGGAGGATGCCGCATCAGCCCCCATTATTCATGGAAAAAGGGCTAGCCGCGTGTTTTTGATGTAAAATACTCTAGAACATTCTATATTGTAACTCTAGTTAAGAGTTGATGCAGTCAAAATTAACCACTAGTAGGCTATCAGGTTGTGTTATAACCGAGCCTGCTAGGAGGAAGAGACATCCCATTCTTTTGAGAGACATTTGTTCCATAACTGAGAAAAGATAGCAAGGAGAGATAGTAGGTAGAGAATACAGAGAGGATTTATGCACTGTATCATCCCACGGGACACATGCATTATTTATTTGTACCTGCAGGCATATTTCTAGATAGAGGAAGAGAGCGAAGCGACCTCACCTTCCAGCTGAGTTTTCTCCCAAAAGGGTTTCCCAGAGAACATATCTTATGTCTTATGTGTGTGTGAGCTTATTTAATCGTTCTATAATTTTCTACATTATTTCCATTCGCATGCATGCACTAGTTAAAATTTTGAGTCTCGTATTTTTAATATAATATTATCAATTTTGTTATGGCAAATTGTCTAGTGGAATATCCACGACAATTTACAGATCACATAGCTGCTATGTGATTCACCTGCACTCTTCTGCTAAGAGAATCTGCAACCATATTCTCTTTTCCCTTAATGTACCTTATCTCGAAGTCAAACTCACTGAGCATAGAGAACCACTTAGCTTGCCTAAAATTCAGATTAGGTTAGTCAAACAAGTATCTCAACCCACTGTGATCACTCGTCAAGATAATTTTTCTACTAAGAAGATAGTTCCTCCACATATTCAAAACATGGATGATTTCTACCAACTCAAGATCATGCATCACATATTTTTCTTCATTCTCACTCATTTTACTCTACTCGTAGCATACTACCTGTCCCTCCTGCATGAAGACTCCACTAAGTCCTCTCTCGCAAGAATATGTACATAACACAAACTCTTTATCTGGATATGCAATATTTAGAACTGGAGCATTTATCAACAACTACTTCTACTGCTTAAAACTATATGCACATTCCTCTATCCATTCAAATTTATTTGCCTTCCTCTGTAATGATGTAATAGGATATACAACCATGAGAAGTTCCTGATGAACCTCATGCAGTAACTTGCTAACCCCATGAATGATCTGACCTCATTCACATTTCTAGGAGTTGCACATTCCATGATAGCTCTGATATTTTCAGATCCACTACTATGCCTTCCTTGGAAACCACATGCCCCAAGTAATGTACTCTATATGAAAGAAACTGCATTTACTAAGCTTGGCATACAACTTATTCTCTCTCAATAACCTTAACACTCTTTCTAAGTGTGTTACAGATCCATTTGGGAACATCAAATCCCAACATTCAGATCAATGTTTTAGGCCTCATCAAACCCTAAATTAGTTGTTTCATGCCCTAAACAAGTAAACCCTTTGAATGCCTCCTTCCCAGTCTGTTTCATGACTTGAAGACATCCAGAAATTGCCTCTAGAGGGACTAGCACAGGTAAGCCCTTATGAAGGTGCGCTGCAGAGCAGCTAAGTCCATTGCCAGGGTGCTCTGCAGAGCACTTAGGCTTCCTTTCACCTGCGCTGGGTGAGAATGAGCGAAATTCACATAGGGTTTGGGAATATTCTTATCTTGTGGAGTCATCTAGAAGTTTCCCTGTCTTATCAACTCCTATGAGCTCAAAAATGGATGAGGAATGAGTTAAGGATCATCCTATCCTCTCATCCCTTCCTCCATGGAACTAATTCTAAGTATGGAAGGCCATTCAATGTCACCATTAATGCCAAAAAATCCTTCATCTTCCTACAAATTGACTACTCATCTAAGTGATCAAGGGCTGGCTGGATTATGTTGAATTGTAAGGAGATAATGTTGCTATGAGACTTGACTTTGGAGCAAATGATGTGATGCCACAAGCTTGTCTTGCTTTTGATGTGATGTGGATGGGATCCAAGCTGGAGGAATGACTTTGAATCAGACACTGATGGTTGTAATTCCTTCTTCTATCTAATAAAGTGTTTGAACCTTTTTCCATATGATTTGTTCTTTCATAATGCTTATGTGTATGAATTGCTTCTGATTCCTTTCATTTATATTCAATGGATTGTATGCTTTGATCGGTTTTCATCTTCTGTTGTGTTGACAGGGCACTTTTCAAGCGGAATAAGTACGGGAACAAGTGACAGAATCGATACAAGGGAGACGAGAGGAAAGCGGAACTACAGGTAGGCCTTCTATCCTCTCTTCTTACCTATTGCTTATAGGGAAAGTCTAAAACACTTTAAACTGTTGTTCTAAGCACAACTACTTTTCTAGTGAATTAGTATTTATCCATAGATGCTAAATTCTCAAAAACAAATTAGCAACTCTGCTGGGGAAGAATCCTCTTTCCTTGTGGACTTTATTTGTGTTCATTGACTGTAATTCAATTGTTTTGCATTGATTTTTTTTTAAAAATTGAGGTTAGATGACTCTTGAGTCGCCTCTCAGAAATCAACGCAGGCTTGGTCAGGGGACAATGCTCTGCAGATCACCCTTGAGTTAGAGACAGTGCTCTCCAGTGTAGTTAGGCCCTCTTTGACCTACGCTGATCAACCTTAGGTTAAAATCCCACCTTTGGAAAGTGTTTTTTCCAAATTTTCTCTGTTTGTTTGCTTGTTGATTGATCAATGAATGTCATGTCTCAGAGAACAAATTTTTATCTCCTTTTCCAGCCCTACTTTGATTTGATTGATTAATGTTTCTTTAATGTTTTCTTTGTCATTATCAGTCCATAGTCAAAGTTAGAATACAATTGATTAATCTTTGTTTGAAAGAAAGTGTCGTAAAGTCTTCTTTTCCTTCGAAACAGAATTGTCGTCAAAGTATTCGTTCTTATTAAAGATTGATTGATTGTATGTGCATATTTCCTTTTTTGTTCATCATAACATTAAGGGATTCAAAAAGAAAAACTTTCATCGTTCATGTTGTAGTTTGTGAATGCTTGAAAGGAATAGCTAGGGAAATTGCATTAGATGTGCTCTTTTCTCTTTATCAAAATCTGATTGCTCTACCCCTACTAGCTAAGGATTTTCATTGTTAAATTGAATGGAAAGAATGCTTATCATATTAGTTGCATTTTAGGAATTGAAAACATACATCACGTGGTGAACCTTGAAAGGAAAATTCTAAAGAAGATCAACTTAAAATTTATCTGAATTTACCTAATGGAGCATTGTCATTAACGAGAACGTTTAGTGGTTCTAGGCTAGAGACGTGTTCCGACATTGTAAAACAAAGCAGCTGTTGCTAACTTGTCTGCAATACATCCCGAGTGTGATACCTCATTCCATGTACGTGAGTATATCATAGGTCGTCCACGTACCTTTGGGTATATAGGGCGGTGTTACAGTATGTAAACTATATGGGAATGCTCTCACTGTGCGGTTTTGCATTAGACAACACTTATACGGATTGGGCCTCCACGTACTTTCGGGTATATGTGGGAGGACACCACTAGGTTGCTATCCATCCTTAGGTAACCGAGTCAGCCTCCTTGTACACTGTGATACACTGAACACAACATTCGGGGAGATTGCTTTCCCATACTTCTCGGTTAGCCGGGAGGTATTTTGCAGTTCACAGTTACTTGGTAAACCTTTTGCCTAGATTATCGCTTTTTTGTTTTGTTATGTTACTTTGATTAAAATAAATTTAATTGACCGTGGATAACATCCTCCACGCTCGCTTCTTAGTTGATCTTAGGTTGAAACATATGGTGACAAATCTAGAGTCCACCGATCAAGGAATTCCTTTTGATGGGAATCCTAGTCCTTTTCCTCCTTTCGGAAATATTGGTGCTCCTTATATGGCTACATTATACCTTTCGGGATATACCACTGGCTTTCCAGTATGGTTGTTTTCAACCTCCTTGGTTCAAAATGTCATGATTTCTCTACAATTGAGTACACCTCCAATTGGACCAAAGCAACCTCTAGTTGATCCTGAAGTTGAACCTTTGCCTTCTTCCTCGATTGTTTCTTCCTCCCCTTCTTCCTCTTCGCCTACTGAAAGTATTGGTACTAGTAACCAGGTGGATAAGAAGAAGAAGAAAGGGAAGAAGAAGAAGAAGAAGCACATTTAGCAGAAGGGAAACCAAGCAACCATTTCTTTGAATGCTACATTTGATGAGAAACCATCCATCAAGCCTCAAAAAGTTCGATATCCATGCAAACTTTGTGCAGGAGACCATCTTCTTCGAAATTGTCTTGATATTCCTCAGATCTTAGAAGAATGGTCTTCTCATTCACATCATCCTGTGTCATCAACTTCTCGAGGTCATGTTGGTGACACACCATCAACTAGTTCTAGTAAAGTTCATGGAGAAAAGGGTAATGTTAAGTCTCCCTGTATGTTATGTGAAGGGAATCATCCCATTCACCTTTGTCCCTATCTGGACGAAGCCAAAAAGGTGTTGGATAACCGTCCTGCTTCATCGCATCGACTTCCATCTGATTACAGGAAAATATCCCTAAATCCTTCACTAGTTGATGAATTGACTAACCAAAATCAATTGTCAGTCAAACCCACTCTCTCTGAAAGTGTCCTATGAGTCTATACCTGACCCAAATCAACAGGTCAAGGTAACAGTTGACTCGATTTCACCTTCAGCTAATCGTACCTTTCCCAAAGAGAGTGAATATGATACCACTCAGGTTCTTTTTGTCTCTTTAGATTCTAATGAGCTTGGGGGCAATCCTCCTGTTCCATTAAGACAGGAGGAAAATCCTCCCTCTCTCATAACTAAAGGGGTTAATTCTCCCGTTCTTATGAGACCCCCTCCAAGTAGTCTAGTCACTTCCTTTAACTAGACTCGACTGGGAGGATTCCATCTTCCTTCTTATGTGCCTTTCTAGATCATAGTACAAGTTTGTAATATGATTGTATCAGGCACTATTATAGATGAAGGTGCATCAATGAGTATCCTTTCCTTAACTTCTTGGCAAGCGCTCGATTCACCGCCACTTGTGCCTATTACCTAGAATTTGTTGGATTTTAACAGAGGAACCAATCAACCATTAGGGATCCTCCCTTAGTTACCTATTACTTTGGGAGGAAAAATTGTTCATCTGAATGTGATGGTAGTCCCAAGCCCTTTAGATTACAATTTACTTCTAGGGCACGACTATGTTTATGACATGGGAGCTATTGTTTCAAAACTCTTTCAAGTGATTTGTTTCCTGCATGAAGGCAGAATTTTCACCGTTGACCAGCTAAATATGGTTCCTAGTAAGCCATCTTCCCAATGGTCCTTTTGTACGAATGGTATCATCCCTGCCACGGGTTAATTATGTGGCAACCCGTTCCATACCTACATGAACTGATGATCATTTCAGTGATGTTGTACATCATGTACTGGGGGCATTGGAACCAGATCTTTCCTTCATGACCTCTTATGAGTTGTGATCGAAGCACGAGAATAGCTATTTTACTGTGTCAACATCGTTAAAAAATGAAACAGGTCTATGAGGATAGTTCTTTTACTGTGTCAACCTCATTAAAAAATGAAACAACTCATATGAGGATAGTTATTTTACTGTGTCAACCTCATTAAAAAATGAAACAACCCCCATGAGGATAGTTCTTTTACTGTGTTAACCTCGTTAAAAAATGAAACAGGTCTATGAGGATAGTTCTTTTACTGTGTCAACCTTGTTAAAAAATGAAATAGCTCCTATGAGGATAGTTCTTTTACTATGTCAACCTCATTAAAAAATGAAACAACCCCCATGCAGATAGTTCTTTTACTATGTCAACCTCATTAAAAAATGAAACAGAGGTCTATGAGGATAGTTCATGGTTTTGTGTCAACCTCGTTAAAAAATGAAACAAAGAGTATGAGGATAGTTCTTTTGCTGTGTCAACCTTGTTAAAAAATGAAACAGGTCCATGAGGACAGTTCCTTGTCTTGTGTCAACCTCATTAAAAAATGAAATCAAGGATATGAGGATAGTTCCTGATCTTGTGTCAACCTCGTTAAAAAATGAAACAAGCAATATGAGTAGAGTTCCTTGTCTCATGTTAAGCTCATTAAAAAATGAAACAAGGTCCCAATTTCCAAGTCAAGTATTTGATTAGATCTCGTAAAATCCCAGTTGAGTCTTTCACTTGATCTTGCAAAAGAACCTTCATTCCATCCACTTGATAGCCATGAGTAGTCTACTTAGGTGAATGTAATGAAGCTTGGGAGGCATTCACCTAATGGTAGAGTTAATTTTCCCTATAGGTTATGTGAAGGGAATCACCCTATTCACCTTTGTCCCTATCTGGACGAAGCCAAAAAGGTGTTGTATAACCGTCTTGATTCACTGCAGCGACTTCCATCTGGTTACAGGAGACTCTCCCTTTCATCATGCTGGGGGCATGTAAACCAATCTCAAGCATAGTTTGTCGTTTCAAGCTTGTGTAAACATGAAACTGAATCCAAGCATAGTTTGTCATTTCAAGCTTGTGTGAACATGAAATTGAATCCAAACATAGTTCCCTATGGTTCAAGCTTATCTAAAAATGAACCCATTTCCATTTTTAACCCTCGTGATTGCCATTCTATCAGCTTTGAGCCTTGGTTGTTTTCATCCCATCACCACCATCCCTTTGGCTGATCATACACTTTCACTTGGTTGTCTTACCCTTTTTGAGGAACAGTTGTAATGAGTGGTCTTATTAGCTAGCCTCTTCACATAAGTCAACATGTTTTGAGAAGTTCCAACATCACTGGAACCAGTTGCTATCCTAGACACCACTTGTTCCTCAAAGTGGAGTCCTCTTTAAGCTCTTTTCAGACTCTCTAAACATGAAAAGATTGCCAAGCGCTTGTCCTTTCTAGCTTGTTAACAGATTGGAAACGATATCTCTCTTGTATTATTTTATGCTTTTTCGGACTTGAGAGATTAATTTACCAAAAAGAGCTTGTGGAGTTTTCTTTTTGTCCCTTTTCAAACTCTCTAAACATGAAAAGGACTGAGTTATCTTTGTCTTTACACTCATTAAAAACATCAAATAGCGACAAACTTGTCCATTTATACAAGATCGAGTTTCACCTTCGCTAGACTCGTTAAAACATAAAATAATGATGGATTTTCTGAAAGGGTGAAATTATACAACAAGCATATGTTATCCTCCTCAATCTTGATAAAAAATAAGGAGGTACTAGTCATCAATGATTGGGGAAAATGGAAAAAGGGGAAAACCACTTTATGGTAGCAGGTCGCTCTTGAACATGACACTTTCACTCCATCACCGTGACTATCTGGGTTGGGTTATTAGCTTGATGGTTATCAAACCATTAGTCTATCATACCATCCATTTCTTTGTTTTGGATCAATGCTACCATTTCACTTTAGTGTCGCCGACATGTTCAAGAGAAGTCATCTAGTGAGAATCCATCTTTTTCCATACCATAAACCTTCATTTTTATGACCGCCATTCCTGAACTTTGTGTCGTTAGTCAAATTCCATCTCTAAAATCACTACACTCATTTCGTGTCATTGGTGTGGTATACATCAAGGCACTCCTGCGATGAGTTGCTTCTTGTCGACATCAACTCATTATCCAAGAAGTTGACTTAGAAACACCCATTCAGTACCTTGAGGCTTGCATACATCAATGGCAGGTTTCTTGCTTTCGGCGATAGACATAAATCAATGGCCTTCAACCAAAAGACTTTGTATGGTGTTTGACGTCAAATCATCCATTCACACCATGCAGAATGTACTACAGTACCTTGAGGATCATTATCATTATTGGTGATTTCTCTTGCATATGTTAACAACTTACATCATCGACTAGTAATCAAATGGTGTCTTCTCATGTTCGACCTCAGATAAAATATTCACATGGTTAGAATCGTACTTAAGTGAATGATTGAATGAGATTGAAGACCCTGGATCTAGTGTCATCCATCCGAGCTGCGATATCCGGAGTACTAAATCATATGTACAATGGCTTTACATTGATAATCATTCCTATCATGGGTGGGGTCTATATCTATAGATGACTATTTATGTACATGTAATGAAAGTTTATAAGTTGAGCATGCGTATGCCTTCCCTCAGCTATTCATGTAAAATCAAATATCATGGTATATGTGTTGTAATTGATGCAGGTCACCTTCCACTTCGATACCTCCTCATCACATTGTAAAGCATTTCATTCGACATTGGCATTTTTCTGACTTCATTCTTTAGGGGGAAACTGTTACAGATCCATTTGGGCACGTCAAATACCAACATTCAGATCAGTGTTTTAGGACTCATCAAACCCTAAATAAGTTGTTTCATGCTCTAAACAAGTCAACCCTTTGAATGCCTCCTTCCCAGACTATTTCATGACTTGAAGACATCCAGAAATTGCCTCTAGAGGGACCAGTGCAGGTAAGCCCTTATGAAGGTGCGCTGCAGAGCATCTAAGTCCACTACCTCGGTGCTCTGTAGAGAAATTAGGCTTCCTTTCACCTGCGCTAGGTGAGAATGAGCAAAATTCACATAGGGTTTGGGAATATTATTATATTGTGGAGTCATCTCCCCTGTCTTATCAACTCCTATGAGCTCGAAAATGGATGAGGAATGAGTTAAGGATCATCCTATCCTCTCATCCCTTCCTCCATGGAACTAATTCTAAGTATGGAAGGCTATTCAATGTCACCATTAATGACAAAACCTCCTTCATCTTCGTATAAATTGACCACTCATCTAAGTATCAGGGGCTGGTTGGATTATGTTGAATTGTAAGGAGATAATGCTGCTATGAGACTTGACTTTGGAGCAAATGATGTGATCCACAAGCTTATCTTGCTTTTGATGTAATGTGGATGGGATCAAAGTTGGAGGAATAACTTTGAATTAGACACTGATGGTTGTAATTCCTTCTTCTATCTAATAAAGTGTTTGAATCTTTTTCCATATGATGTGTTCTTTCATAATGCTTATATGTATGAATTACTTCTGATTCCTTTGATTTATATTCAATGGATCATATGATTTGATTGGTTTTCATCTTCTATTGTGTTGATAGGGTAATTTTCAAGCGGATTAAGTATGGGAAGGAGTGACGGAATTGATACAAGGGAGACGAGAGGAAAGCGGAACTACAGGTAGGCCTTCTATCATCTCTTCTTATCTATTGCTTATAGGGAAAGTCTAAAACACTTTGAACTGTTGTTCTAGGCACAACTACTTGTCTAGTGAATTAGTGTTTATCCGTAGATGCTAAATTCTCTGAAACAAAGTGTTCGGCATGCTCTTCCTCATTCTTAGAATATATCAATATATCATCAATGAATAGAATGAAAAACTTATGTAGATAAGGATACAACACACTATTCATCAAACACATGAAGATAGCTGGAGAATTAGTCAAAGCAAAAGGAACTACAACAAACTCATAATTCCCATACCTGGTCCAAAAAGCAGTCTTGTAGAAGTCATCTTCATTGATGCGTACTTGATGATATCCTGATCTCAAATCAATCTTCGAGAACACTACTGCTCCTTTCAATTGATAAAACAAGTAATCAATCCCCAAGAAATGGTACATGTTCTTAATCATCACCTTGTTCAACTCCCTATAGTCAATACACAACTTGAGAGTACCATCCTTCTTCTTCACAAACAACACTGGTGCACCCCAAGGTGACACAATTGGCTTAATGTATCCCTCATCAAGAATTTCCTTCAACTGCAACTTCAATTCCACTAATTCAGGAGTGCTCATCCTGTAAGGTGCCTTTGATGATGGTGCTACTCCTGGTACCAACTTAATAGAAAATTCCAATTCCTTGTGAGGCAAAAAATCTGAAATCTCTGCTAGAAATACATCCTGAAATTGCTCAAAACTGGATATCTCTTCAAGACTTTTTCATCCTTAACTTTATCAGAATAAACATGCACTACGAATAACACACATCCTTTCCTACAACTTTGCTTTTCCTGCATAGCTGTAATAATTCTCACTAATGTAGACTTTTTCTTACCCTACAAGATTTTCTGTTCTCCATTGCCATCCAAGCACTCGATAACATTTTTATAACAATCCAACTTTGTCCTATGAAGGTACAACCAATCCATACCCAAAATAATATTGTATGATCCCGATGGAAGTACATTCAGATGTGCTGATGTAGGCATACCATTAATCTCAAATGCATAATCTCTTACCTAATGATGAACTCTTTTCTTAGTACCTATAGCAATTTTCACCAAACAAGACTCTGCATGCACTTCTTTTCTCAAACCACACTTATCCACTAGGTTAGGGTTAACATAACTATAATTAGATCTAAGGTCAATCAAAATAGAAACAACTAGATTAAAGAGCTTACCTTGCATCTTAATTATGGATGCCTAGTGATCTACCTACCTGTTATCCAATGTTGCATAGATTTGAGGAATACTCTATCCAACATCCCCAACTGTCTGCGCCTCCTAAGCACTATAGATACGAGGCCTACCACCATGACATAAAAATAATCCTTCTTGAGATACTCCTTGCCACATATCCAACACTGCAATTGTCTACTACCATCACCTCTATTCTGTTGCTCTTCAGGTTGAGATCCATGTCCCTTCTCAATTGCATTAAACTTCTTGTAAGGAACAAAATTCTCTTTCTCACCTACATCCTAAGTGTTGGGAATGGAACCCCCCCAAGGCATGTTTTGGGGCTCAAAGCCCAAGTTTTGACCTAACCTTATTATAAATCTCTGCAAATTGCGGGGGCGGGGCGCGAAAGTATGATAGAGTAATAGGGTTGTCCGCCCTAGTCTTGTAATATAATGTCGGCTGGATAGACTGACTAGTCTTGTAATATAATGTCGGCTGGATAGACCGACTAGTCTTGTAATATAATGTCGGCTGGATTGTATAAATAGAGCAAGGCTCTAAGTAGAGAAGAAGGAGAAGTAGAAAAAGGGTCTAAGTGATTAAGTTGAAGTGTGTCTTTGGGTTGTAGAGTAGGAGAAGGCTCTGCAGCTGAGTGCGCAGAGACCTAGTATTCCGCAGCTGAGTGCACGAACCCCTGCAATTGAGTGCGCAGGGCGAGTCGAGTCTGTAACTGCGAAAGGAATTAATAAAGCGAAGTTTTGTCATAATTCTGTGTATCTTTTCTTGGGTTAATGCATGTTTGATATAATTTCCAAATATAATGTTTATTTACTGCGCGCACCTGTATGAATGGTTTATGTTGTTAAGTATAACTTAAAACATGCAAGTCGGCTAAGATAATCAACTAACGTTGGAATACCAGTAAAGTCTTGGGGAATAACGTAGAACGCGACGTTCAGCCCCTAGATAGGTTTGCGCGAAGGCAATATATCAGGCTGCGAGGTACGGGAAAGTGCGCGAAGCAACCTGCGCACAGGGTCAAACCGCGGAACACTTGAACTCATTAAACATTTCCAGGGTGTGGAAACCTGGTTCTAGCACCCTCCCATACTACTTCAGGTGAGACCTTAGTCTGCGCTTCGTGAACTGTTGTTGAAAGGGCCAGTAGTACCAGGATTTTTTTGGCTAACTTAACTCCCAAGTCCCCATTAAGACAACAAATGGTTCCGTTGCTAGGACTGGGATCTGCATAGAGATGTCTGATGTCGTATCACTGGAATCTGACAAAGAAAGGAATTGAAGAGTGGTTGGATAGAAAGATTCACGAGTTTGCGGCACAAGAAAACAGGAACCTACGATTATCAAAGGAAAAGTGGTTAGATTGCTACTTATATACGGAAATCCATGAAATTTTCTTTGCATCCTTCCCCTCTAAGTTGTACGAGTGGATCGCGAAGCTAGTAGACAGTTAAGGAAGGTGTAGGCTCGACAAACCTATTGTGTGGACTCTAGAGTTGGTGCGCAGACTGGAAGCATTGGAAGATAAGATCGTGCGCATTGTGGATCAATGGCTCGATCGAATTATAGGAGGATTTATCATTGAGTTTGGGGTAGATACTTCAGTCAACTATAGCGAGGCGGAACGACACTTCCTCAAAGGATCGCAAGGTAAGTACGTTAAATATTTGAACACTTGGATTAAAATGCTACCGTGTGAAAAGTGGGTTATGCGAATAAATTGATGTTTGGGGTTATGTGAAGTGGGAGGATCTGTAGGAACGAAGGTAGCGCAGAACTAGAAACTAGCCCCTTGATTTCACCTCCACGAGAAAGCGAGGAAGAGCTCGCAAAGGTTTCACCAAAAAGTGCGATCAGTTTGATAAAGCGGAGAATTCCGCGCATACCACCCCCACTTACACCACCACCAGTTTCACCATCTTCACCCTTTTCCTCACCTAGACCACCTCCGCCACCACCACAATTTAATATTGCAAGCAAGATAAAGTTTCTGACATTCAAAGGAGCAGGGAATGAAGATCCGGACCAGTTTTGGTTCGTGGTAAGGGATTTATGGGAAGTGTAGGGAGTCACAGATGACAATATAAAGAAAGAAACACTCGTCAGCACTCTGCAAGATCGCACACTGAATTGGTACATTAAGCATTCTAATGACAATCCAAATGTAGGGATCACAAATATCTAAGATGCGCTAAACAAGAAATTTAGTAGTGCAAAATCAGAGACACAGTCGATCATTGGATTTAAGGAAATCACGATGCTTCCAGGCAAGACCCCCTGGGAGTTGGATCAGAGACTGAAGTGTAAAATTCGTGAAGCCAATATGACCTTGACAGATGGGCAACACTGCGCATGGTTTGTAGTATCACTAACGCCGCATCTAAGGAACGCGTTGTCACAGTAGAAGCTAACCACTCAGGTCGAGGCCTTGGAGATCGTGATGAGACTGCACGAAACCCTGATACAAGATCCTAACCTGGGAGTTCAATAGATCCACGCGCAGTTGAAAAACTTGTGCCTTGAGATGCAGAGTTTGAAACAAGACAAGATGGCTCACCTAGAAGCGCGCGAGGAGGTATGGTGCGTAAAGTGCAAAGGCCAAGGACATGACAAGGACCATTGTCCAGTCTTTGTGAACTACCTGGTGGGAGGAGGACCAATGCCATTGAGACTAGAGGCACAAGCAGGACCAAGCATGGTGCTTGCATTATGGTGCGCGATTTGTCAGATAGGAGGGAAGCATGCTACAAATAACTGCCATCTATTACAGAAGTATACACAGAATTCCCAGCAGTTGTTCTGTAATTTCTGCAGGTCAGTAGGCCATGATGAGTGCACCTATAGAAGTTATGAACTGATGATGGATCGGACTCCTACCTATAGAGTTCAATTCGAAACCCAGGCCTAGGGAAAATTTTAAGAACCCCCCCTAAATTTATAAATATAATAAATGGGCGAATCTCCATGGTATATAGGAAAAATGGAAGGCGATTTTATCAATAATATAATATGTATATATAATTTTTTGGCGAATCTCTCACCAGGCATGGCGAATATTTTACTCAATTATAAAATCTTGTAAGATCTTGGCGAGTCTTTCACTAAATAATAAAACTTTGTAAAGTCCTAGTGAATCTTAGCATAGGCTACATGCTGGTTTAATTCCCCCATTTAAATAGGCTACATTCCAGGTGAATACCATGGGTCAATACCATGTGCCATTTTTATTTTTATTAATTCTAATATTAGGGTTAATAATGGTTTTTTTCATGGTATTAATAACAATCTAGTCCATGGTATTTGTCCCATAGTATTTTGGCCATAGGTTTCACCTAAATATAACCCATTTTTTGAGTGTTCGTAAATATAAGGTGACTTATGGAGTAAATATAAAAAAATGTTTTATTTGTTTACCATACCTCTCGTTTATTTATATTTTTATTAATTTACCATACCTCTTTTACAAATATGGTATTTGGCCCATAGGATTCACTTAAATAAAACCTCTTTCTTGAGCCTTCATAAATAGAACGAGGGTTATGGACTAAATATAAAAAGAGGTTTTATTTATTTACGATACGTCTAGTTTATTTATATTTTTATTTATTTACCATACCTTTTGAGTAAGTATAAAAAGACGTTTTATTTATTTACCATACCTCCACTTTACTTATATTTTTATTTGTTTACACCCTTACATGTATATAAGGTGACTTATGGAGTAAATATAAAAAATGTTTTATTTATTTACCATACCTCTCATTTATTTATATTTTTATTAATTTACCATACCTCTTTTATAAATATGGTATTTGGCCCATAGGATTCACTTAAATAAAACCTATTCTTGAAAATGGGCGAATGGATTCACTTAAATAAAACCTATTCTTGAAAATGGGCGAATGGAAGTTTGTAAGTCCTAATTTCAAGGGATAAATTTACCTTTTTTACCCTCTCCCTTAAAATAAGGTGGGCTATTTGAGGTGATTTGTAAAAATGTACTATGATACAAAATATTCGCCCACTAAAAATTTAAAACCCCTTAATTTCGCCAAAGGGCGAACATTCGCCCCTAAAATTATCCTTGCCCAGGCCCTCGATCAAAATGCAGGGATGGCGCGCACTATATTTCAGGGGCGTGGATGAGGTCGAGGTGGAATGGGACCAAGAAGAGGTTGCAGACAACTGATATGTTACAATTGTGGAGGGTCAGGGCATTATGCCCATGATTGTACAAATCCACAAGACCATCATGCTTATATTATACCCAGTTTGATCATGAGACAGAGGACTATCCCACGCTGATAGCAAGGTTGCGCGATAAAGGAGCACTCCAACCTCCCCCGACTCAGAACCTGCAAATGATGAGGTTTGAGCCACGTGAGGAAGACCTGAATGTAAATATCGTGCTCCGAAGTGGTATCATGACAGGAGATGACAAAGGCAAGAAGCTCGAAGAGAGTGCCTGGGTTCGCAAGGCTCCAACAAAGGAACCAGAATTTGATTTAGAGTGCGCTAAGGAGACATTCATGGAAGCTAAGAAGAGCTTTGCGGATGCCTCCACTTCAAGAAGTAAAGACAAACTGGAACTGGAAATGGACCCATCAATGCTCACTACATTTTTGGAGACATGCATGAAGCTGTTGCGTGACAGCAAAGCTGTGAAGGGGCTACAAGAACTCATCACTAGATGTGCTGGAACCATGCTAGGAGAACTATGCATAGTCCAGAAGCTCGGGAAGCACACAAAGCGAACAGGAAGAGAGATGAGATTGATCGCACAGATCGAGGAATATGAAATGGATCAAGTGATTTTGGATCTAGGATCGAAAGCGAACGTCCTGCCAAAGTAGACATGGGAGGCCTGCGCTACAATGGTCTCCTATTCAATTGCGAATGGCGAACTAGCAAAAGATCCTACCTATGGGAAGATTGCAGGGAATAACGGTAGATATTGAAGGTGTGAGCGCACTAGCAGATTTAGAAATGATAGAAATTGTTGATGACATCAATCCCTATCCCGCATTACTGGGAATAGATTGGGCCACTAACATGAATGGAGTGATAAATCTAAAGAAGCGCAATATGATTTTTGAGAAGAAGTCACTGTGTGTAGTGGTACCTTTAGACCTTGAAGAAGGATCGCGCTACACAGAACAAGTGCGCGACAATGATAGCAACGATGATCTAGACTGTGTCTACAAGATAAATACGTGGGAGAAAGACTAAGTAAATCCCACTGCGGATGGCTGAACCTCGTGGGAGTGTGAAAGCTCCTACACATCAAATTTTGATGAAAAAATAGAATGATGGTAGAACCGGTTACATGAGGTAACCACGCTCAACTGTAACATAATGACAAGGTCACTGAGTTGCGTAGCAACGGAAACAAGAGACCTGCCTACGTATGACGGGTTAAGAGAGGTAGAGGAGTTCCTGAATAATTTTGAAAAAGAAGTGCCGGAACAACAATGATTCGATGCTTTGAAATAGGCACTGTGCGCTATGCCCACAAGGTGGTGGGGTATGCACCAACAGAATTTTGAGGATTGGCGTGAATGCAGAAGGATGATGTGCCTACGATTGGAAAGCCTCAGATATAGATAAAGGCCAAGTATGCCGAACAAAATGGCTCACGCGCTCACCTTTCTAGATGGATACATTCATATGGTGTGCAACCTACACGAAGGCACATCGTCTGCACGGTCAGAAACACGATCGGCAAGCTGGAGTAGGCAAGACAATGGCACGAACAACCCCTCCATTTGGGACTAGGAGGTATGATAAGACCAAGCATGCAGAAGGTTATCCGCGTGGAAGCCTTTGACAAAGTGTGCGAAGTACTGAACAGGGTCCACAATGCAAAACAGACTGACTGGGACCTGCGCGTACCAGCAGTTCTATGGGCGTATAGGAACATGTGCAAGAACCTAACCATGCAGGCACCGTCAAGGCTAGAATATGAGATGAACGTTGTAAGCCCTCTAGTACTTTAAAAAACTAATCCAGCACTGGTAGGGATGACAGTTCATGGAACCTTGGAAGCCAAAATCCAACAGGGAAACCTTAGACTCCAAGAACTTGAAGAAGAAAGGGTACGGTTAAGAAAGAAAAGCGCGCTAGTGGACGTGGAAGTCAAGAAGCTGGAGGATGAGATAAAGGAAGATTTTCTCACCGAAAGAACTAGGATGGTAAGGCAAGGTGCATACGATCATGCTGACAATTGATTAGTCTGATGCCTTGGCTTGGACCGCATATTGCTAAGCATAGTGACTAGGGTAGTGCATTGCAAAAGTGCGGGAAGCTGACTGTAACAATAAAAGGTGGGGATTCTCCAGGAACCATGACGGAGGACAGGATGGAACTCTACACAGGTGGTGCGGCCACCTAACTAGCCGAAGGAAAGACAGTCTTAGCACTCCAAGTAGTTGAAAGGAAGCGTGAGACTATAAACTACTCTATCTAGAAGCTGTGCGAGGTTGGAGCTGTGCGCAAAAACAAAAAGTCACAAGGTACGCAACCACGCATGGGGGGTTGCGCTGCCGCATGGGTTGGTCAGAAAGTGACTATTGAATTCACTATTCATGATGGGGTGCTTTACTTGAGGCCAAATGGAGTAGGCGGTAGGTATTTAAGACACGATTTATGGGAAAGATTTGGGAAAATTTGCCGCCAAGAAAGCATTAAAGAACTAGAATTGGGGGGAATGGTTAAATTCGAATTCAAAAAGCGCTATAAAAGACAAAGGGCTACCTAGCAAACAATACTTGGTCATTTGAGAATTGAGCGATTGAGCAGAGCCCTGAGTGTTGTGAGCCGAGCGTTGATTGAGCCCCTAAGTTCGCGAGTGCTAGATTTCTAGACGAGTACGATGGAAACTTCTTAGGATGTTATGGACATAACAGAAATGACCACCGAGGAGGCCACATAGGCCCTAACTGTGGGGGATGTTCCAGAAGGTGCCGAGATTGTGGAAAAAATCCTAAAATCACTGCGCACGCCAAGACCCAAGAAGGAAAAACAAGCAATGGCTCCCGTATGTGTGTCCCCACAGAACTTGCTGTGCATCAAATTGTCCATGGAGGAGAAAGGGAAAGCCATCACTATAGAAACATACGAAGAAGAAGAAGATCTGCAGGATCTTATCATTGGAGAGGAAGAAGATGAAGGCATGGAGGTGGATACTCAGCCTACGCACTCTGTGACAAAACTTCTCACCTATATCCCCTTGCGAAAAGGGAAGGGCAAAGTGCCCAAGGACCTGGACGAGACCAAGAGTTCGCTCAAGACCTCGCTCCTCCCAGACGGCATTATGTTTGAAGGCATGCACCCGGGTCGTGTGCTGAGCCTAAAATTTGAAGATTGGGACCTCGCTGACCATGAGAAGTTCCCTCACCTTGAGACCGGAAATCTCATGAAGCAAAACAATACCGAGTGGGGGGTGACAGCATTAGAGCCACGGAAGTGGTTGTGCAGAGTGGAAAAGGCCAGGCTGCTGAACCTACTATGGGTGCCACATTTCCACCGCTCCGCAATAACCATTTTCGTTATCAAGCAGCTACTCTGCCTAGTGCATGATGGGTGTTTATGGCTGGAGGAGCCCATCCCCATCATGGAAGACTTGATTCATCACGTCTCCCGGCTTCCATACAAAGGAGAGGACACCGCGGCCATATCATAAGGGAAGGGCAGTGATTTGGCCATCGTGGAGGCCATGAAGAAAATGTACAAGATGGAAAAGAAGAAAAGGGGCTACGCCATCTCCAGAATCAAGGACAAAGTAGTACGCATGGCAACCTAAATCCTGGCAGGAAATGTTATGCACAAGTGCCACATAGACAAGGTATCTGCGTTGGTGGTCGCACTAGCCGAGTAGTTCATGGAGAGGGTCCAGTTTAACTAGTCCAAATTACTCTGCACAAAAGTTTTAGAGAATTTCCACAAAGCCCAGGAACAAGGAAAAACGTTCCACTATGCATGGCTATTGTTGTCCCTAGTGCTTGTAGCTAGGGAATTGCCGGAGGATATTCAATTCCCCATAATTGACAGAGATATACCAGAGGCCGCGAAGTATGCTTCACTTTGGGCCACGAAGGATGTTAAAAGGATACACGACAGCAAGATATTCTGGGTGTTCATGGAGATGAACCTCAGAATGTGGATCAACTGTAAGCCGTAGTTGTCACCCACAGTTTACAACAGTCTACAGAGTTTTGCAAAATTTAAGGCAGACATGCATAACATATATATTAGGGCGCGCAAGGACTCGACTAAATAATGGACAAAGCTACCCTTTTTAGCCACTAACGATGCCATTTTCAATGTCCTGGAGGCATGGTTTCTGGAATGGTGCTCCCTAGACATTGCAGAAATCGAGAAGTCACCAACGCAAAAGAGGAAAGACGAGGCCAAGATGCACATCGCACAGTTGGCCGAAAAACGAAGGAAGGAAACAACAGCAGCAGAAGTGTGGGTGACACGGGACGTGACACAGAAAGTAGCCGAGCAGGAAAAGGCCGCAACAGCAGCAGCATCACAGGAAGCAGTCGCGAAGGCAGGTGAGGGACAAACAACACCTTCGCAGGGGTAGGAAGCAGAGGAATTAGAAACAGAAGAAGGAGGCACAGACCCACGAACCACGTCCACAAAATTGAAGCGCCAATACCTAGAAGAGTGGGCAGGGTCGCGGAAGAAGGTCAAGGCCTCGAAATTGTCCATTGACCTGATCACCATAACCGAGGGTGATTTGTATGACATCAACGAGACGGTGCGTGATGTCACCAATGAGGCTCCCCAAGATTTCATGTAGGAGAAACAGATTGTGTTGGGGGCCCTCATAATGTAGTTTTAGGAATTACAGGTGTGCCCCCCTCAAGTTGGTACCCTTTCAACCAACCTCGCAATCAGATCCACGACAGTAGAGCAAATGTTGCGTGCACAGATGACAAACACAATAGTGTTGCCAGAAGGGGCACTAGTGACATCAAATGAGGCCGACAGGCCTTTGGTTAGCGCGCTGAAAGGTCTCGGTGTTAATCTAGCTACCCTCCCATGTGAGACATTATATGTGTTACAGGATGGGATAACTGCAGAGCTGCGAGCTAGGGAGAGCCGCGCGCTCCAAGTCCTCAGTGAACAGAAAATAAATATGGAACAACTAAGCTTGCAGCGCGACGAATTAGTGTCACAAAATCAATAGCTAGTACAAGTGATAGATGACGCTTGCCAAAGCGTCCCAGAGCTGGCCATCCCAGCAGATATACCAGCGGAGGCGCGGATCCATAGGTTAGCAACAAGGGTCCGCAAGGCCAGGGAGGAAATGACAAAGGTTCAACTGGAGCTGAATCTTCAGATCGCTGAGCTACAGTTAAAGGTGCAGCCATCCACTCCCTCGGAAGTTAGATAACAACGTGCTAGTGCTATCACACTGGGATTGGAGGAAATCAGAGGTGGAGTGCGAGACTGTACCAGCATGTTGGAAGAATCACTTGAGGTCATCATAACTCTGCAGGAGGACCCCAACATCCAGCGCTTAGAGACAGAGGTGCGAGAAATCCAACAACAGTATGACAGTTTCCAAGGAACTGCACAGATAGTGGTCCTCACCCAGAGGCTTGCATGGATGTAGCAGGCTAAAGCACTGAAGGAGAAGGTGGACATGACACGACATAAGGAAACAATCCTAAAAGCACATGTCCAACCTTGGATGGATGAGGCCTTAACCATCACGACAGACATCGAAGGCAAGGTCACACACATGTAGGGGATGCTCACATTGATGCAGAGAAGCACTCCTGACACAGAGGTCTCGGAACAATGAATGCAGCAAATCCAGCAAGCAACAGCTGAGTGCGCTACTGACCTCCACATAGTTTGAGAAAAATTGGAGGGACTCCGCGCAAAGATCGCTGCGCCGACAAAGCGACTCGAGGGCGAGTGACAATGTTTGTGTTGGGGGCCTGTTGGGCATGGAATCCACCCAAGGCATGTTTTGGGTCTCAAAGCCCAAGTTTTGACTGATTCTTGTTGTAAAGCTCCGCGAATTGTGGGCGCGAGGTGCAAAAGTATGATAAAGTCACAGGGTTGTCCGCCCTAGTCTTGTAATATAATTTCGGCTGGATAGACCTACCCATGTTCTGGGGACCATGGAATTGTATAAATAGAGTGAGGCTTTAAGTAGAGAAGAAGGAGAATTATAAAAAGGGTCTAAGTGATTAAGTTGAAGTGTGTATTTTGGGTCGTATAGTAGGAGAAGGCTTTGCAGCTGAGTTCGCAGACCCTTGCAGCTGAGTGCGCAGGGTAAGTCGAGTTTGTAACTATAGAAGGAATTAATAAAGAGAAGTTTTGTCATAATTCTGTGTATCTTTTCTTGGGTTAATGCATGTTTGATATAATTTGCAAATATACTGTTTATTTATTGCGCGCACCTGTATGAATGGTTTATGTTGTTAAGTATAACTTAAAGCATGCAAGTAGGCTAAGATAATCAACTAACATTGGAATACCAGTAAATTCTTGGGGAATAACGTAGAGTGCGGCGTTCAGCCCCTAGATAGGACTACGCGAAGGTAGTATATCAGGTTGCGAGGTACGGGAAAGTGTGTGAAGAAACTTGCGTGCAGGGTCAAACCACGGACCACTTGAACTCATTAGACATCTCTAGGGTGCAGAAACCTAGTTCTAGCACCCTCCCATACTACTTCGAGTGAGACCTTATTCCACACTTTGCGGACTATTTCTGAAAGGGCCAGTAGTACTGGGATTTGTTTGGCTAACTTAACTCTGAACCTGGGTTAGGCCCCATTAAGCCAACACTAGGGTATTGTTCACTTCGGTGGAAATTTACCTTTAGTTTTGTCATTCCCTTTCCAACCTTTCTTAGACTCCATCTAACACTGCAATTTCTCATAACAATGCTTCAATTTTCCAATAACTTCTTCCAGTGACTGAGGTTCATTATACTCAACTTGATCCTTAAATGCTAATGGAACTCCACTGACAAATATCTAAAATTTAGTTTTCTCATCCTTAAGATACAACACATACCTCAATAACTCCAGGAACTTAGTTGTGTAATCCTCATCTATCATCGATCCCATCTTTAGCTCATAGAACTCCTTGGCCTTTCCATCGTAGTACCTCTTTGACAAGTATTATTTCTGAAGGGTCTATTGAATTCATGCCAACTCAACTCCTATGCCTTGATGTTTCTGACTTGCTTCACATTTTCCCACCAAATGTTTGCTTTCCCTTTGAGGATGAAAATAACTATCCTAGCCTTCATGTTCTTTGTTTAATCATGCAACTCAAAGAAATTCTTCATCCCAAGTAACCATGCCTCTACATCTTTTGACTTCTTCAAATATCCATCGAATGTAGGTGGCTTGGATTTCTTGAACTCATCCGACAAATATACCCTATCACTCCTCTTGTAAGGATAATTGTGATGCTAACCATGATACCTGTCTGAACCAGAACTAGAGTAGAACCCATTTCCACTACCTCTCCTATCATGTGTATCCAAGAACCTACCATCTCTGACTGTGTCATCCCTATCCAACCTATGCCCACCATGAGACCTACTACCATATGCCACATTAGTCCCATCCTCCTTTCCATAATTGATTTGTGGTTGTCCACGTCTCTGCAAGTCTGACAAACTACGAAGCATAACTGCATTGACCTCTGCTTGTTTCTCATGTGCCTTGGCATGTCTCTCTTGTGACTGAATGATCCTATCATTATCTGCTTTGCAACTTCATGTCTCTGCCTTTATAATTCTCAAGGTGTCTACTATGTTAGGAGAGTACCCATCTCTTGGCTGCTCATCAAATCTATAAGGAGAGTCTTGTGAACTATAATCCACCATTTTTGTAGTCATATTTGATCCTCTTCTTTCTGCAAACATATCATGTGAGATAAACCAAATTCAAACATAATCAACATAACTTGTTGAAGTTTAGGGGAGGGTATCTCGTCTACAAAATAAATCTAGATTAACATGATACATGTATATATATATATATATATATATATATATATATATATGTATATATATATATATGTATATATATATATATCTATATATATGTATATATATATATATATATACATATATACATATATACATATATATATATACATATATATATACATATATATCTATATATATATATATATATATATATATATATATATATATACTAACATCATGCATGATAACACCAACTAGATACCATGATCTCATGCACGAAAATCATAACCATGAAAATGCATGCATAACAAACATATAGACACTGACATGCATGTATGCCAAACACATTCTTCCCATTCAATCCAAGTATTTAACCATGCTCTGTTACCAATTTGTAACCCCCTTCCCACATTTACCCAATTTCACTAGCCTGCTAGGGTAAACATGAGACGAATATCTACTATGGCATGAATTGACCTCCTAGGTCCCATTAAGGAAGTGGGTCTGATTACTAACAACAAAATGACCTTTCAAAACATCCTATAAGGGCTACAAGACACTCAAGGGATGAAAAACCATCCTAGGTGGCCAAACACTAATTTGGAGCCCTCCTTCTCTACCTTGGACCCTCAAACACACCCACAACAAGGCCTCCATACGGTTGGAAGCCTCGAACCATATGCACAAGCCTACATCCATGCAGTTATAACCCAAAATTTCCAGTTAGGAGCATGTGGTCCCAAATTCTAAGCCCAAATTCCAGGTCAGCCTCCAGGCCACTGCCCAAAAATTCTTGTAGCTTCTTAGATGCATAAATGACATGGGAAAAAGCTAAATATTCAAACTTGAGTCGAAGACTTGACCTAACTAGGCCTAACCATGAAAACCATTTTGTCAAACATATTGAGAACATGTTTCTACAAGTCATGAATGCATATCTGAACATAGGGGTTAGATACTTATTTAAGAATCATCAAGAAGGTCTAATTCCCTCTCAGAATAGCTGAACTAACACTTATTATGTAATGTGTTCATTAACCATTCATCAACAAATCAAAAATATTAAGAGACATAACTAGAACCTCTTATGAAGCCATGCTTATAACCAACATATAACTAGACTACTAACCATGATAGAACAATTATGAAAGCCACATAATTACAAGTACAATTACTGATAACATACAATAGGAATAGAGATGTTATTAACATATGAAAAGTCCAACCAAGTCAAGGACTTCTACATACCACTCGCCCATAAATTGAGTTGAACCAAATATTTCTTTCAGCCAATCATCCATGTTCCATATTCCAAGCATGAATGTGGGACTCAAGACAAAAACAACTAGGGATTCCCAGAGATTAAACCACCTCCACCCTCAAGCTTCACTACAATCTTGAGAAAACTGGTTAAGGGAGCATTAGTCCCAAAAAAATAACATAAACAACCAGGATTTACTGTAATCCTGCCAAAACCAGTCAAAGGATTACTAGGCCCAAAAAAAGCACATAAACAACCAGGATTTACCACAATCCTGCCAAAACTAGTTAAGGGATCAACAACACCAAAAAATGCTTGGATGCCTAAGAATTTCTTCACTAATACCTTGAGGAATTTTCCCATATCCACACTTAGGCTGTACTGTAATCTTGCCAAAACTGGTCAATGGATTCTTATGCCCTTGGTAATTTTCCTGAGACCACCTCAATTAGTTCGAAAACCATCTAACAATCCAAAGCTCAACCAAATGAATAAACCCCATTACACCATATGTTAATTTGGCAGCTCAATGACAAATTCCAACCATGGGACTAGATTTTTCTTTTCGAGAGGACAAATTTTGACTATTGAAGAACTCAATTTGGACAAGGGAATGTGTATTTTTGAATTAAAAGGCCACATGTGCATATTTGATCAGGTCGTCCCTAAAGAAAATTGGACTCCCTTAGAAGGCTATAAATAGAAGTGACCTCAACCTCATTTGGACATCATCATGAGACATTCTTCTATTCTCTTCCTTGGTTTGGCTCACATAGGTCTGAAGCAAGTTCATGGAAATTGGTTGGCATAGGTCCAAGATTTCAGGGTTTGAAGTTCACACATGTTTCTAGGGTTTTGGGTCAGAGTTGCATGCAAGTCAAAGGAAATTTTCAACTATAGTTGCAAGATTTCAGGCTCAAGGTAGTGACTAGAAGCTCTCAGTTCCATGCATATCTCTTCCTCCATGCGAATGGAATCTAAATTTTGATTTTTAGCTGACTGATGTTTTCCCCAGTTGACTGCAGACTTCGATAGTTGACCACAGATAATGGAAATTGATTACAGGCTCCCGAATCAGGGTTTTGATTATTGGCATGGTTGGGTTCATCTCATGGATATTGTTTAGTTTATTTTTGCTAGATAGGTTTATGGTTGAATATATGGATCATTGTAATCTCTCTTTGTTGAACCATTCAATGAAAATCTAATAAGAAGAAGAATTTTAAAGCGTTTTCCCCATAGTGGTGTTTTCCCTAGTCTCCGACCAATCCTAGTGTCTATGTGTGAATGCTTTTCTTCTATTGTTCCTTTATGTTCTGATGCATTGATGATGGTATTGTTCTCTCTACATATTTGCATATGTTGCTGAATAATGATGTAAATATGAAAAATGATATGATTCCATGGGGTGAATTTAAATATGGAAATAATGAAATGCAATTATCAAAGCAAAGAAAAATATAACCCTAAGAAAAATTAACATGGTTTCAGAACTGGGCTAAATAAAAGTCATTGAAGATCACCCCTATGGAGACACCTTTGATGGAAGAAAAATAAGATGAGATCTAAAAGAATACTAGGGTTTGAAGGAAACCCTAGGAAATTTTTGTATTAGGGTTTGATAGATATTATGAGGTTAGGGTTTGAGAGAAACCCTGGTTTATGGAAATGACTTGAGATATGCAATCTAGAAATCCTAGCATGATCAGTGTGAATATTTTCTAGCACTTATGACAAATTTGATGTAGCCCCTAGATGGGATAGTCTCAATTCAGCCTTGGTTATTGATGAAGTAGATGAATATATATTGAAAGCAACACATGTTATATAGACAATGCATAGTCATGAATCTTGAAGATTGGTTGAAGAGGGAGATGATCTCCTCTCATTAAAAGATAAGTACTTTTTGATTTATGTTACTTCTTTATCTCTTTACTTTTGTGTATATTTATTGATTTGATCATTGATTACGCTTCCTACATGTATATTTGAGTATTTGATACTTATAACATCTTGATGAGATGTGATAAGTGGATCCTTCTTGAGGATCATATGAGATGCAGGAAAATATGGCTAGTGCAGGAAGATAAGAGCTATAGTTTCCTATGAAAAATAAGTTGACAATGTTCTCCCACTGCCAATGTAAAATAAGAAGGTGCACATGTATCTCAATACTACAAGGTATGTATGATGCATTGTTTCAATATTATATTTCAATTGCAATGTTGGATGGAAAGATAATCTGTAATGTATGGTGAGGATATCACTTCACAAATGGATCATGCATGCATATGAAAGTATGTTTGATTTATGATACTTATGATGAGATGGTGCACTTGGTATTGGAAACGTATCTTACATTCTAGTCATGGTAAAGATACATTGATTTTTGATATAATGGTATACTTGATATTTGGCATGCATCTTTCATTATAGAAATGATGTATTTCATATATAAGGCTAGCTCATTGATTCTTATATATGGTAGCTTGATACTATTGATAATGCTTGTGATAAGCATGACAACCTTGATGATATAAGTGTAACAATAAGATTGATATTCAAGATCTTCTTGTTGACCTTGGTTAGCTTGGTAATTATGACATATGGTAAAATTGGATGCCCTAACTTGATGGTTAATGATAAAGTAGTGACGAAGTGATCATAATCCTTGAAGTATGATAATACACTTGTAATATTCCCTAATCATATGACTCTAACCATCAATGAAAGTTTGAAGTGATGATGAATTTGCTAATGTTAACATGCTATGACCATGATGGATATATGTTTTAGAACTTGATATAGCTATATTTTATGATCTAACAATTTTTTATACATGAAAATATTATAGACAAGTTGATGAATTGAATAATAATGGCTGAAGGGGCTTCTAATTCAAAGGGAGAATCTCTCCATAAGATCCATACACCTATTATAATTTGCATTATATGTATAAAATAGTCTTTATTGTTGAAGTAAGATTTTTGACTAAATATCTAATGTTGATACTCTGCAACAAGTTCTGGTATGAGAAGAGAGGGTTTCCGTTAGTTTAAACCCAAACCATATGGAATGAATCTTATCAGTGTGGATATAAGCCTCACAACCACATGGAAGAAATCCTACAGATATGGAGCGGACAACAGAAAGTTCTATGAGCAGGGAAGTTTGAATGTTTGACTTACCATAATGTGAATATGTTGACTAAACTTGCATTTGGAGGTGACTGCAATATGCATATCAATATGTCATTATGATTTAACCATTGAGGCTAGTGTATGCCAGTATTTTATAATAGTTGTAAGGATTTGACTAGATTTGGCTGATTGATATAGATAATCAGTGTTTGGAGTTTGACATGATGCTTGATAATTCATAGAGATGTTTTAGAACTTTGACTTGATATGCTTTGGGTTATGTACTGATTGAACTCACTATGATAACAAATTAGGATTTTGATTTGATAATTGATGGTTTTCCTTGATGATAGTGCTATGTGGGCATAGTGACTTTCAGAGACTAATATTGGTATTCAATAATGATTTTGTATTGGCTTCATTGGATTTGGCTCATTGGTTGAAGTATATACAATTGTGATTCAATATGATAAATGGATGAAACTTATATGACTTGTCCTTGACTTATGCATTCATATTTAGTGACATAAATGATTCATGCTATGATCATAAGGATGGCTTGATAAAGGTTGATTAGATAGTACTTAGTAAATAAAAGGTTGTCGTAACTTGGTATTTGGATGTAAGCTCTACTTGACATTTGGTCCAAAGAGTTTATCACAATGATACAGGCATAATTTTTTATGACTTTGATATTAACTTTGATTTTGAATTTAAGGCTTGATAAGCTAACTTAGTTGATTTGATTGCACAATCTTGATTTGTGTAAGGTTGAGCATATTGATTTGGTCAAGTGTTATGCTTGCATAAAGAATTATATGAAGAAATCTTCCCAAACCTAGTATATATGTATTGACAATCATCCGGTGAAGCCATGAAGATGTGCCCATCCAAACCTCTACTTCAAAAGTGGTCCAAGGTATGGCTTTGATTTTGGTTTTATATGTTGATGGTCTATCCTTGACAGGTAATGAGCCTTAATGATCAAAGTAAGAGGGATATGGTCTTTGAAGTTCCAAATGACGAATCATGGAATAATGAATTACTTTATGAATTTTGGAAAAGAAAATCTATATTGTGAAGCTATTGAAGAGTTTGTGGAAAGTGAAAATACAAATCCTTGGACACTCCAATTGAATTTCAAGAAGTTATGAAGAGATATTGTTGAACCTAATTTGGAAACCGATAGTTGATTTAAGCATTGATGGTCCATGTGAACACCCGTTTGTATATATGTTTTTCATAGAATCTAAGTCAAGTCATGGTTGAACCGCTTCATACGCATTGAGTTACCGCCAAGAACCCTTCGAGATATTTTCATGTGATGATCAATTTTTGGTGTGAGATATTCTTCTTATGATATGAGATTGCATGGATGTACTGATGTTTTTATTTATAATATGAGTGGATCTAGGTGCTATCTTAGTATGAGATCTCCCATGATATTTTTGTATGAGAAGTTTGTAGCTGTAAGCACGACCGAGGTTGAGTACGATGTTGCTAGCATGGCTAGTTGTGAGGCAGGATGAAGAAGATATTTAGAGAGTTGTTTGGGAAAGATACGAGTATGAAAGGGATACAATGTGATAATAATGAGTGGGATCCAATTGGCAGATAATATCGTATATTATGAAGACTGAGATGTCTTCATTGAGATAATTCTACTATATAAAATAAGCTTAGGTTTGTGGTTGGAACCTCCATGAGAGGGAGGATGAATAAGGTATCCTTTTTATGATATATATTTATTCTAATATAATATTTGATTTGACGTCTTATATGAATAGGAGACTACTTCTATTGAGACATGATGATATGCTTCTAATCTACAGAGAGTAGGAATATCGAGAACATTGAGCCAACTCTTCCCCCCATGTCCAAGCTCCTAGGGAGAGGAATTGAGATGGAGGGCTCTTGGGGTTGAGGGATCTCTAGACAATAGGGTCATAGATATTGCTCTCCTATATGTTACCCATAGGGTTGGAGATGTTTCTCCTCTATCTTGGTATTTACGAAGTATACTAGTTGGCATCATAACCACAAGATGGGCTTGTTGGGAATATTGCTGCTCCCCATCTGGCCAAAAAGTTGAGAGTGTACTTGGGGGTGTACAACCCAGTCTGATTATGATGCAAGTGTTCTAATACGTGAATCTTGAGGGCCATTGCTAGGAATATCAATGGGAAATAGGATGGGTTGATATTTTCTCCCATATATCACCTATTGATTGATATGGGGTTGTAGATGTTTAGCTCTCCCATGAGATTCTGGGTTGAGATGTGCTCCTTGATGTGAGTTTTGGCTTGAGATTTCCCCCCCCTATTCATTTTCAGGTTGAGACTAAGCTCCCCAACGTGGTTTCAGGTTGAGATGTGCTCCCTGATGTTGTTCCAGATCAAGTTAGGCTCTCCAATTTTGATGCAGGTCGTAGAATTGTCTCCCTGCTAATGTTTCCCAGGTCATAGCATTGGGATCCCCACTGGCAGTGATTTCAAGAGGTAATAGTGGATCCCCAATGAATAGAGGGTTGTAGAATGAGCTCCCCTCCAATATCAAATTATTCTTCTTTCAGGTTTGAGAATGTTCAACATATGAGCAAGGACAATCAAGAGCTAAACATGAATACGCAAGAGATGAGAAATGATGAACAATGATGACATTTAGATACTTGAGATTGGATATGATTTGATGATAGGAAATTTGCGATGATTACATGGTGTAGTTGGAATTTCTCCCTAGTTGTGAGGGAGTGTTAATTTTTTAGCTCAGTGACAAATTACAACCATGGGACTAGATTCCTCTTTTTGAGAGGACCAATTTTGACTATTGAAGCACTCAATTTGGATAATGGAAAGTGTGTTTTGAATTAAAACCCCACATTTTCATATTTGATTAGGTCGACCCTAAATAAAATTGGACTCCCTTAGAAGGCTATAAATACAAGTGAACTCAACCTCATTTGGACATAATCACGAGACATTATTCTATTCTCTTCCTTGTTTTGGATCACATAGGTCCGAGGCAAGTTCACGAAAATTGGTTGGCACAGGTACGCGATTACAAGGTCCGAAGCTCGTGTGTGTTTCTAGGGTTTTGGATCACAATCACAGACTTGTCAAAGGAAATTTTCGACTGTAGTCGCAGGCTTGTCGGCTTAAGGTAGTGATTGGAAGCTCTCAGTCACACACATGTCTCTTCCTCCATGCAACTTGAATCTAAAGTTTGATTTTTCATTTGACCAAATTTTTTCGCAGTTGACCATAGAGTTCAACAATTCACCGCAAACAGTGATAGTTGATTACAAGCTCTTGAATCGGGGTTTTGATTATTGACATGGTTGGGTTCATCTCATGGATATTATTTAGTTGTTTTTTTTTGCATAGGTTTATGGTTGAATATGGATCATTGTACTCTCTCTTTGTTGAATCGTTCAATGAAAATATAATAAGAAGAAGAATTTGAAAGGGTTTTCCTCATAGTGTGTTTTTCCCTAGTCTTCAACCAATCTTGGTGTCTCTATGTGTGAATGCTTTTATTCTTTTGTTCCTTTATGTTCCACTGCATTGATGATGATATTGTTCTTTCTAAATAGTTTTATATGTTGCTTAATAATGATGTAAATTTGAATAATGATATGATGCCATGGGGTGAATTTAAATATGGAAATAATGAAATGCAATTATCATAGCAAAGAAAAATATAGCCCTAAGAAAAATTAACACCATTGCTATCCGGAAATGGCAAGGCAAGGCTGAAACCACTCTCACACCTGAGAAAACCCATGCCAATGAGATCAAGAGAAGAAAATACACACATGCATGTACCATGAATTCAAAAACCATCTAGGAAATCACACATGCAGCTTGTTACCTACAAGTATTCCTACCGAAGCTTCTTGATCTAACTTTTCCTTGCTTGTCCCTTAAATTCCTTTGCCTTTTGTCCTTCGTATGCTTTCCTTTACTTTCTCGTCCTTCCTTTTCCTTCCTCTTCTTTCTTTCCTCAATGCTAGAGTGCTCCAAGAATGCTCTTAGTGTGCAATAGTATGTGAGAAGCCTTTTTATCACCGAGGCCTCTATTTTCTTCAATTTCCATCTCATGCAAATTTGTGACCTTTCATCTCCCTTTTCTCCTAATTTCCTTTGTTTTCATAAATAAAATACTAATTAATGCATCTTTGTCTTTCCAAATCCTTTTCGAATGCCTTTTCCAATTTCCTTAGCCATAATAAACCAAATGAACACCCACTAGAATGTTTCGCCCAACATTCATCTTGGAATACCTATCCCATGATCTTGGTCTTATTTTTTCCTTTATTAATTTTATTACATGAAATTTTAACCTGAGGCTATTATAGCATTGGACACCTATCTTCAATATGGCGATAAGCTAGAAATCCTAATGTCAGGTTCGTCTGCTCTTTTCCAAGCGCGGTCCCTCTCAAGGTTTTTCTATGGCTGAGGATAAAGAGATCAATGTTACTTCTGTTTGCTATTTTTTTAGAAGAAGACCTTTTCTCAACCCTTCATAGAACCAACTCACAGAACTTAACCCTTTTATATTGCATGAGATTTCTTGGGTGCGTGCGTGGGCACAAACAACATTCTATTATCTTTACTTTCGTAGGCATAACCATATTGAAAGGGGTCATTGGTTTACGTATTTATATTGCATATATTAACAACTTGTCTCAACTTCTTTTTTTGGGGGGTCCTTTTTTCTGACATACTCGAAAGCAAAAGTCATGACATGGCTCAATGTTGAGCCAGGGTTTTGCAAATTTTAGTTAACACTTACCCAAATGTAAGATCAAAACCCTAAAGTCAAGTTCCTTTACTCCTTTCCAGGTGCGGTCCCTCTCAAGTTTTTTCTATGGTTGAGGATAAAGAGATCAATGTTACTTCTATTTGCAATTTTTTTTAAAAGAAGGCCTTTCGTCCACCCTTCATAGAACTGACTCACATAGCTTAACCCTTTTATATTGCACGAGCTTGCTTGGGTGCATGCACGGGCACACACATCATTATATTATATTTACTTTCCTAAGCATGACCGTATTAAAATGGATCATTGGTTTACATATTTATATCGCATATGTTAATAAATTCTCTCAACTTCTTTCTGTTGGGGGGTCCTTTGTTCCTACATACCTAAAATAACGAGCCATGATAGGGCTCAACATTGAGCCAGAGTTTTGCAAATTTTAATTAACACTTACCCATGACTATTGGTATTTCACATATTCTTCAAATACTTTTAGTATGTCACATATAAGCTCACATGTATTAGGGTGCTAAAATGTGGTGGTTTTCCCTTCACCATGAAATTTTAGTAAGATATAAGCTTCCTTTTTCAGGAGTTTCTGCAATGGTCTATGACACCTTCTTTCCTCAGTTATTCATTCTTGCCCAATTCATTCCAGGTTGATTCATCACTGGTTATTTATCTGTTAGATTTAGATTTGGGAGATGATCTTGAGGTACATGGCCTTTTCTCATGCGACTTTCACGGTATCTTCACACTCACGTTTCTCCTAGTTCTTTTTGGTGTGTGTCTCTAGGATTTCAACACTTTTGAGAGGTTGGGCCTTACTTTTTCCATCCACTGTTAAATGGTTTTCTTTATGTTGTTAACCATGATGCAAAATGGGAGGATCTCGAGTGAAATAGTATGATTCGTGCACATGGAAATAAAAATATCCTTAGGTTATCCTTTTGAGCTTCTTTTATATCCTACTTTCATCTACAAATGGGTTGCTTTAGCTTGGTTACTTTTGATGCACACATATTGACTTTTGCATAGGGTCCACTGGCTGTTTGTAACAAAACAACTTTTTCATTTATTGTAAGATACTTGTTAGCATATAATTTGTAACGGTGAACCAAAATGTTGCGTAGAATTGATGGCTTCTCCCCAATCTCCTACGTTGTTGTTTCTTGCTAGACATGCTAGCTCTAGGTTATCTATTGGCACATAAATCCACTCCCTAGAAAAGTGAGTAACTTGATGAGCATGTGGTGGAAATTTCAGTGTAACATTTAGAATAATCTGTCAAATAATGTCACATGCAAATTCTTCTCTTCATTTGGGTTGGTGCTTTCCAACCTTAGGGGGGTGTCTCTAGAGTTGCATGTGTTGCTTTCCTTGTATATTTTCAAAATAGACAAAAAATAGCACACTAAAATTCCTTTAGTATACAATCAAGTTGTTAAAGTGGGTTACAAAATATATTTTGTAAATAGTTGTGGAGTTCCCTTCAACATTAGCTTTAAATGATGAAAGAAAATTCAGAATAAAAACATTTTAAAATAGTTTTGTTACCAAAATAAATGCCTATGAACTTCTAAAACATTGCATCTAAATCATCAAAATACCAATGAAATCTAATGGTTAGATAACAACATAACTAAGGTTTATTCTGCATAAATCAAAAGCCTTTGATTGCATCAAAGAGATAGCTATAAATAGAATGTAATGATGTTTCCTACATAAGAATATAGAATCTAGAAGATGGGGATAGCTATAGATATAGTGTAATGATGTTTCCTACATAAGAATATAGAAGCTAGAAGATAGAGAGAGAAAGTGAGAGAGAGAGAGTAGGTTATTATTAAAGAATATCCAAGTAAAGAAGGAACAAATAATTCCCTCTCCCAAGTAAATCTACTTCAAGTAACAAACTCTTTACAAAAATTTTTAACAAAAGCAAGCCAATTTTTTTTTTTTATGTGTCACAGAGAAAGAAACCCAATATGGGTTCGCAGTTGTTACAAACTTCAAATCAAAAAAGGCGAAAATTTTCAATTATAAACTTATATCAATCATCTCTTGACTAACTAGCTCGGGATAATAAAATAATACCCGTAATCAAATCATACATGGAAAGAACCTCTGTAAAAATGAGTATGAGGATCATGCCCATAAAAAGCTTAGGCTACTGGCATTTGCTCTGTAACCAAAAGGAAAAGTAGCCATAATTAAGAGAACATACAATAGATTCAATTTTAACATGACTGTCATTTCTCCTCAGCTATTATATGTCAGTATTAGGTACACATGCACAAGCAAAATGAGAATTTCTTTCTAGCTTCACATAGACATTCAAATTGTGCCAATCAAACACAATAATTTCAATGAAAATTTGGACAAAATTTGAACATGTTTTATGTGTTATTAATTTTAAATATATATATTTTTTAAATACACTCAATAAATTGCTCTCGTTATTACGAGATAAATCATTAAGAGTTTGAATCATTGCGAGGCCTTCCCAAGACCAAACCGGCCACAAAACACTCTAGACAAAGACTTCCCAAGACTAAGCCTACTTCCAAACAATCTTCCTTGAACAAAAACAAGATCTCCAACTAGCCAACAAGGTTGACCTTACAAAGAATATAACTTCTCTAAATTTCGGTTTCATCAATCAAGTTTGCAACTTCGGCTTCCAAAAACTTGAACCTACAGTAACCCAAGAATCATAGAAACTCGCACAAGTGGGCCAATATAGTAGGATATCAAAATTCTTTCTTTTGCTGATATTATTCTTTTCTTCACTAGGGTGATATCTTGTCTTCTAGCCTCTTGACACTACTTTTCAATCATATATCAAATTCCAAGATGTGTGTCACTAGAGGAGGTTTAAGTCCTCTTATTTATAGTCTTCACAAGGTATAGAGTGGGCCTATCTAGGATGACTTTATCATGGACGGAGACTTAGTCATGGGGTATTTCTAGACTTTTATAAACATTAAAATAATTATTTTTTCTTAATACAAGAGCCTAATCTATTTCCACTATCACCTTCTCTACTATCTCACTATAGGAAATGCAGATAGCCTCTTAGAAATGTCCCTATCAAAGATTACAATTGGAGGTTGGTCTTAAATATCTTGGTTTCCAGATTAAACCTCATGGTTATAAAATTGCATATTGGACATGGTTGGTGGCCAAGATCGAAAAGAGACTACTCAACTAGAACCATAGGTTTCTGTCAAGATCAGGGAGAATTGTACTCATAAAATCAGTACTGGAGGTAACACCGGTGTATTAGATGTCATTAGCTTGGATCCCAAAAGGAATCCTCGCTCGGATACAAAAATTATACTATAGATTCCTTTGGAACAGACTTAAGGAAGGGAAACCTTTGGCTTGGGTGGGATGGACCCAAATCGCACTACCAAAAAAGTGGGGGGGATGGGGATTAAAATACCTACTAGCCTTTACCCATGCACTAGCTGCTAAGATGGGCTGGCTCATCCTTACATCTAATAGTCTATGGACAGAGGTGGTGCATTACAAATACATTTGGCCATTACAGATCATGGATTGGATTCGGCTCCCAACCTGGCACAAAATGGGTATTTCTTCTATATGGAGAGTTGTCCTTCACGCTCTACCCACTGTCAGGAATGGTCTAGTCTGGTGCATCAGTGATGGTCAATTGGTGTGGATTGGCATAGACCCATGGATAGGCAGTGGTAATATGCACAGGTTCCCACCTGACCTCATTCAATTCCTCAAGCACAATGACATTCACAAGCTTGCAACCATTGCTGATATGGAGAATACTACCATTTTCTCTCAAGCATGGAAATTGATAGGGGTATTAGGCATCCCAACATAATGGTACCAATCATGGGATGATTACATAAAATCTTTGTTAGAATCACATGTGCGCATCAAGGAGGGAGTTGATGAACTCATCTAGGCACATGCTAGGCATGGAAAATATACTCCCAAAGAAGGATATTCTATCATCCAAGCCTCACCCACCCTACCTGTTCTCATTGATTGGTGGCGATATTTATGGAAGCTCAAAGCCCCTCCTTGCACTAGGTTACTAAGGTGGAACATTTTAAAGAAAAAAACACCTACAAGGACCAACATAATGCATAGGTCATTTCACGGCCCCTCTTGGTGTGTTTTTGTGCAAATAGGCTGAAGAATTAGATGACCATATTTTTCTTCACTATACTATGGTTGTTGACTTATGGTCATAGGTTCTTTCAGCCCTCTCCATTACCGCTCGGTGGTCTGGCAACAACATCGTGGAAGCATGGAATCGCTGGATGGAGGGGACCACGAACCAAAAACATCATTGTTTACCTTTGATTATAAGATGGTCCATATGGCTGAAACGGAATGGATACATCTTCAGGGGCAGAGCAATCAACTGGCCTATATCTATTACTCACATCTTAAATGCATACCATGAAATACCATATGATGATAATACTCAAACTGTCCGAACAGTGACCATTGAAGTCATAAAACGCAATATGTCATGGGATTTCTTTGATGGTGCTGCACAGGAACATGGATGTGGGAGGGGGGGGGGTATTCTGTTACACCAAACTGAAAACCATATTTATCGCATTCAAATGGGTTTGGGGACTAGCACTAATAATTTTTCCGAACTTATTACACTTCGCCACCTTCTCCACTTTGCACTTGCTCATGATTGCAGACATATTCAAATCTTTGGGGATTCAAAAATCATTATTAACTGGTTCAACAATGCATCTACATGTCATATGCATTCACTCAAAAATATATTGGATGAAGCATTGCTATTTAAATCCCATTTTGAATATATTTATTGTCAACATATTTACAGGGAACATAATCAGGCTGCCGACCAGCTATCCAAGGAGGCCACGATCCAGCCCAGAGGAATCTGGCTCATAAAGGAACAACAGGGTGATGAGCACTTCTAGTACTATCATCGACCGTACATAGATCAAAACTACTTGAGGGCCAACATGCCCTAATTTTGTAGTATATTTTTATCTCTTCCTAACAGTACATGATACAGTCTTATTTGTATAATTTACTACATAACTGTTTACAGTCCACCCTACAAGGGTTTTTTGTACAAAACTATTTTTTGATGGCCATGGCCCAACATATGCATATGCTACATAGGCATCTACAACATGTAATTTTCTTTCTCTAATAGAAAATTGGGATTTTTCCCTGGGGAAAAAAAGAGAGGCCAATATATTACATCATGACATAAAATTTGACTAAAGGCAAAAACCCTAGAGCACTTAATGGGTGCTTAGACCTATGAACCTAAAAATTTGAGCACGAAACCCATACTTTAATAAATAAATTTTCTTTTACAGCAAATTTGTTTTTCTTTTGATAAGTACATAAGAGATACATCATGTCATGAGCCAAATACAATTATGAAGATCAATACTAGTTACAACTTTCAATAGGAACTTTGCATGTTATATACCTTGTCTTCTAGGGAAGATTTGTCCTCAACTAAACTCATCTTTCCTTATTTTGTACTTGAAATTTCTTCTTATCTGCATAATTGCTCTAAAATGAAGTGCAAGCATGATATCTCTTAAAGGAGGTTGAATGTTTACTTTATATATCCTTCCAAGGGCTCTTTAAGCCCAATGTGAGGTCAATGATTTTCTTTCTTTGATACAAGTGCCCAAATGGGTCTTTACATAATGACAATGAAATTTTCACTCAAGCAAATCCTATAGGCATGCAATGGATTCCTGACCTATTGACCAAAGACTCAAGCATGAAATACATACTTTCTAAAATTTTCTTTTTACATTTTTCTTTCTTCTTTTGATAAATATATAATAATTTCATCATGACATGAGACAAATGACAATTATGAAGACTGAAACTAGTTACATTTCCCAACAGACAAGATCATGTTGATTCAACCAAGCTATAGGAGAAACACCAATTATGTTTCCATTTTGAGTTTCTCGCTCAGTTTGGGGCAGAGTTACATTTGATACATGATGACAACAAGAGAAATATGGTTCATGATATATGTTTCATGATGAGATTGACCATTCCTCCAAGTGTAGTGAACAAGATCTCCAAGGGTAGGGAAATGAGATCTCATCAAGATGATGACTCTTCTAGCCTTTCGTGGTCACCAAGGCAACCTACAACCACTCCTACAATTTTGGGCCTAAGGAAACCCTAGAAACCCTAGGGTATTCACATGCGTGAACATTAGATGACAAATTACAAACTTTTTAAATCTTGATGTGTCCCTCAATAATCAAAGATCCATTTTTATGTATCTTTTCCAAGAGGTTCCATTAGCCCTCTCTAGGCCGACTTTTCCTTAACTAGCTGACTTGGCCTTGGGAGCCTTCTAGACATTTCTAATTTCAAAATAATTTTTCTTTTCTTGATAAAAATTCTCGAAAGGGTCTTTTACAATATGACTCTTGACTCATAACAAACCCTAGGATCATTTAATGGATGCTTTACCTAATGACAAACTGACTTGAGCATGAAACCCATACTTTACAAAAATCATTTTCTTTCTTCTTTTGATAGATACATAAGAATCACATCATGACATGAGTCAAATTACAATTATGAAGACCAAAACTAGTTACATTCTTCAAGATATCAAAGTACATGGGTAATTTTTTGTAATAGAAGATTAAATGCTATTAGATTATGTTGAATTATAAAGTTATCGACTGATTTCATTGGTTAGAATGAATAGGTTCTCAAGTTCTCAAGTTTTTAAATATTACTTGAATATTTTAACCACAAATAATTTCCTTGTAACTCACATGTATTATTATAATGTTCTTGTGGTTTCGTCAAGACGTTTATGAACATCCCTTATGACACTCGCTAAAAATTTCTCTCATTTAATGGAGTGTTATAGGACGTTCAACCAAACTGGTATTGGTCATATCTATCTTTGTAGAGTGAAAAACGTTTAGGTAGGATAGAAGAAATTGACCAAACATCTTCTACATCATCTAGCAGGCGAAGAACAAAAATAGGTGTAAAGATTAGAAGAAAATTCCATAGACGCATGGAATTTTTTCTCACTAAAGGGGGGTCATTTTCTTATCATAATGAGAGAAAAGATGACATCGAGGTTCCCTTGAGGTACACAAATCTAGTGAAATAATGGGCACCCTAGCATCTTCCTGAACTAAACACTGATTTTTTTGCCAATGAAAGGATATATTGCATTGCCCCATCATCATTAAATGGGTTGGGGCTATTTTCCATGGATGGTATAAAGGTATGTTACATAGGATTAACTGAATTGATGGAGTATGTTGGACCCTATTACAACTATAATTATTGGGTATGGATAATCCGATATACCAAAAGTATGCAAAGATATGGAGTGGCTGTAAATTATATACAACTAAAAGACAATGATGAAAATAAAGGAGCAACTATGTATATTGATGGAAGGCCAAAAGAAGTAAGGAATATTATAGGGTTTATAAATAATACATGACCTGTCACCACAAATAAGCAACCCAATTGCATATCCAAGGGGCGTGAAGGAAACTATGTATTCATATGTGCCATTAAATGAATAGCTGTAGGCGAAGAGTTTCTCATTGATTTTAATTTGAATAAAATAAATATAAATATTTCTATTATGGGGGCAATATGTATTCAATTTTACCCAACTTGTAAGTAATGTCTATTATATGTTATGATTTCCATTTACTACAATATATTGTTAGACATCTTGTAAGTTGAGGAAACATTTTAATACGTCATGGTTAAAATATTGTGTTAGGTTGATCAAGGTCAAAGGGAACCAACCTCATAGTAGGTAAACATCAATGTAGTTGTATGTAAAATAATATAACCACGAGATATATATACAAGTAGCATTTTATCCATTATAGAGTAGGTCAAATTCATATTTTTGGGAATCATATAACTAAATGAAAGATTCACTATGCATATGACCAAATTGAGAAAATGCATTCCTTCATCCTTTTCAAAGTATTGTTTCTATACAATATGGAATATCCTGTCATAATGCCTCTTGCAAGAACCTTCCAAGATGATGAAGTTTTTATAAATTTAGAACCTTTTATATTAGCCATGATAGAACGTGAAGTTTCTATATAAATTTAGACATATGTTAGTAGTGGTTTTATTATTAATATAATGATGATTAATTCTAGATGAATTGCAAATTACACTTATTTGATAAACAAGGTGATAAGGGGAAGACACTAGCCTTAGAGAAATTTTTATGACTGCCGGTCCAATCCAATCAATAAAGAAGCTTAAAATGAAAGCAAACAAGAAAATTAATTATTTAGTTCTGATTGAGTCTCAGAGATATGAGATAAAAGGTGAAATTAGAATCTTGGTATAAAAAGTTCATCAATATGGGGTGACAAACTCATTTAATTATCCCATTTATTTTTTTATGATTTATTTATCTTATCCTTTATAAAAAATTTCTTTATTTTAGAAGAGATTTTGGTAGAGTACGATCCTCATGATATGACTATGGGGTTGGCGTTGGTAGCAATTCTAATGATCCACCTTGTGAGTGAGTCACTGGTCATTAAGACTAGTACACCCGTTCAACCACCCATGGCAAGATCTGCACCCCCTGAACAATGTATGTCAGGATCTACACATGATATTGTGGACGTAGAGCATGATCTGATTGGTCAATTTGAAATAAGATTCCTTGGATCTTCCCGTGTTATTAGCGTGAGATCACTACTTATCACATTTTTGGTAGATGATGACAATGTCCCCATGAAAGTAGGTAAAATTATAGGTATTTAAGAAGTGTTTTAAATATTAAGTACAACTTAAATTGAATTAACATATAGTCTGTGATTATTTTAAACTAATGATAATATCATTTTGAAGGAAATGATGTATTTTATAGGCTTTTGTATGACATAATCTTGGAAATATTTGAGCCAACCATTCATACAAACTGGAAATACCAAAGTTCCAAGTCAAAATATGTTGAAGTATGAAATTGTTTCCTTTTTACTATCCTTTTTGCCCTCCTATTTCATCTTCTTTCACCTTCTTATCGCCATTTTGTAGCAAACACAACATGTTTAAGGTCAAGGTCAACTCTCAAAAAGCTATTCATCTTGCATAATTAGAATTTCTTCTTCTTAATGAATTATGATGAAAATATTCTTACAATTATAGAATTACAAACATTCTACAATTGAGATTTGTTTTCATAGAAGAATCCATCATTAGACAGGTTGCAACACTCCAGTAAAAGGAAAAAGACTACCAAAAGGTGACAAATGGCTTCTATATGGATAACCACCTACTGGCATCACTTGGCAAGCTATGTGGGTTAAAGAAATATTGAAGTCAAAGGCAAAGTCAAACCTGGGAACTGTGTGTAGCAATCAAACACATGTAGTTGTGAAATAACAAACATCAAGCGAGTGAGACTAAAGATTAGATTAGTTGTCAAGATGTAGATTGAGATAAAATCTCCTATGACTTTCCTTTTCAAAAGAAAGTCATAAAGAGATTGAACTCTAAGATAAATCGATCTTGTATTTATTGAAATGATTCATATCCTATCGACTTAAAACTATTTCAAAGTCATTTTATAATTTGTATAAATGTTGTAAGCGACACAAGAAACAAAAGGTTATTATTACTAAGTCTATAGTTCCTTTGTGTAGAAGAATGATACTCTGTTTTATAATACAAATCACTATTGTTTTCAAATGTGTGCGTAAAGAAGCCTTTGAACACTAATCAAACCTAAACTTCGAGAGGGCCCCTTGTGAGCTATGAGGTCTTGTTCATAAGTTTTTGTTTTGTTTCTCACATTATCACTTATTTTAAGAATATGTTTTCCATTATACTTACATTTCTGATTGTTTTCATTTGGTTGTAGAGTACTTATAAACATAAAAGCATTAAAACGATTTCAGTTATTGAATCCATCTTCTTTTCAACACTTGATAATTTAGTAGTTTAAATTGATTTCTTAATCATTAATGAAACACTCTTTAGAGGATAAATACACACACAAGTAATCATTCTCAAAGTTGTAAAGGTTTTCATTTCGTTTTCTGTAAGCATATCTTTTAATGGAAATTTCTCCTTCATGCAATTAATCTAGGAATTCTTTACTACAATTTAGCATAAAAGTTTCCTATTTTTCAAGTTAGTGCAGAATGCTTTGAATTTTGCAAAATAAAATTACACTGTCTCTTTTATGAACTTTGGCTTTTCAACATTTTACTTTCATAGAAGGAAGTTTTGAATTCTACAAATTAAGGTATATTTTCAATTTTCTGCAAAGAAGAGGTTTTCAATTTAGTTAATTAGGATTTAATATAACTTTAGAATGAAAGAACATGTGCACACTTACTCTCCAATTTGTTTCCATACATAGAATTGGTTTCATTTCTAGAATCAATTAGTTCACAATAAGAATCCTAACATATATCGTGCACATAAATTTCACAAGTACACAAATCCTGGTTGACAATTAAGAAAGTAAATTAAGAACAATTAATTTACCAAACATTTTGGCACATTTCCGGGGAAGTGTATATATGATTCCATTCTTGCATATCATTTTAAAGAGTTATTAAATTAAATAAATTGAAAAATGATAAAAAACATGTATGCATGGAGAAAGGGATTCTAGGGGTAGATTTATAAGTAGAGGTAGAAGTTCAATTCCAACATCACCACTCACTCTACCTAGACCTTGTAGCACCACACTATCCAACTGTACTAACATCCCATCTTTGGTAGGTAGAGATAGATTTCCTAAGGTGCATAGATCTAAAATTCAACCTAGAGATTCACCAACTTCTTCTACTAAAGCTGTAGTTGATGAACCCACATCCCCAACAACAAGAGTAATTTTCCTCTAGGATAAGAACTAGAGGTTCCTAGTGAAGAAGAAGAAGACACTTATTTTAACATACCATTACTAGAGGAACCATAATAAGAGTTAGATAATCCTATTATAGAACCTTATATTAGCTTTGAAGAATCTACAATGGCAGGGGGAGAAGAAGGAGAAGTGCATAATTTAGTTGGTGGTGAACTTAGGATTGGAGGTGGAAGATGCAGAGTAGGAAATACAGGAGGAGGTGGAGGAAAAGGTGGTAGTAGAGGTGGTAGGGGAGAACTAGATCTTTATGGATTTCCCATCTTTGATGAAGATACCACAACTACCATGAAGAACATCTCACCCTCCATTCTCCCTAATTTCTATGGTTTACGACATGAGGATCCCGAAACATTACTTTTTGAGTTTGAAGTTCTATATAGGACTTATGATTACTTACTTGATCCTCAAAAGTTGAAATTGTTTCTAGAAAATCTTAAAGATGGAGCACTTAAATGGTTTATGGGATTAGGAATACATATAATTAGAACATGGGCTGAAAAATGTGTTCTTGGAAAAATAAAAGGATTACTGTATGGTCCATAACCTCAAGTATGAAGTCTTTGAGATGACACAAAAAGAGGACGAGAGCCTTGAAGATCTAGTTGAAAGATTTTCTTACAACATCAAAAGAGCTAAGATGTATAATTTTGATGATGAAACACTAAAAGATCTTTTGTTTAAATCCATTAAAGATGAATGGATTGATCTTCTTAATTTAATGGGCAATGGAGATGTGTCACAACTTTCATTTGGAGAAATCTGTGATTTATGTAAACATATCTCTAGGGGTAAGGCTAGCACTAGAAAAATCCAAGAGATGTTGTGATGTCCAAAATTAATAAATCTGCAATTGGAACATTAAGTAGACCTGAAATAGGAAATTTTCTTAATAATTTCAAAACAAATATCTTAGGGAGTCTTAATGAACAACTAGATACCATTATGATACAAAACAAGCAAAAAGCTGAGAATGTTGCAATATCTATTTTCTATCCCAAGTGTAGAAAGGAACATGCCTTAAGATACTTTACCCTTGATAATATAGAAATTTGTGTCATATGTGTTGAAAATCATAATACAAAGGAATTCCCTTCAATACTTAGTCTTAAATCCATTTTTCAAGGTTAAGTTGGGGCAAGCCAAGATAAATATCTTTGTTTTATTGCTAAAAGACCATGGAAATATCAACAATCAAATATGACTCAAGGTTTCAATACTCAATCATATGTACAACCACAAAATTGGACTGCTCCCATGCCATGGAAACCTTTGCCCCACAATCTCAAAATCCATCTTGGGCTCACGGTTGGAAAAATACTTATGGAAAATATCCTCAATATCCTCAATTAAAACAACCATATCCTTCTTTTCCACCACAATATTATCCTCCTCAACCAACTCAACTTCCTCAATCTCAAAATCCAGATCAACAACTTTCATTACCATTCCCTCAGAAACCCAATCAACTACCTACCCAACCACTTCCGAATCCAAACAATAAGCTATTTATAATGTTGAAGGACACAACTTTCAATCTTGTATGATTACCCCATTAGGTCTAAATGATGTTAAACTTATATGTAGTAGGGTTTTACCAAAGAAGTCACAAACAACTACCATCCAAAAATCTGAAGAGAATGAAGTTCTTGAGAAAGATGTAAAGCTTGATCAAGAATATGTTCCTATACTATCATAGGATGAAAAAATAAAGCAAGCTCCTACAGTTCCTCTAGTAGAACAACCTTCTATTTCTTTGCAAGATCCACCTTTTCTTGAAAGGCTTAAAATTGATAAAGGAATAGAAAGGAAAATTGTTTTACTGGATTATGATATGCTAGATGAAATTAAGAATATTTGCATTAAAATTACTTTATTACAGGCTATAAATAAATACCAATATTTGTAAAAACTATTAAGGAGCTATGCATTAGAAAACTAGGAAGAAAAATAAAAGATATCAAAAAGATCCAATTGGTAGGAAAAATTGTTAATATCGTGATGTGAAAACCTACCGTTCAAAAATATCTAGATCTAGGTAGTCCTATTGTGAAAATTCATATCAATGGTGTTGATATTCCCAACACTTTAATTGATCTAGGTGCAACCATTAATATCACGAGTAAACAAACAATGGAACAACTTAAGCTTCCTAATCTTCAATATACTCCTACATTATTACAATTAACAGATAGATTTGTTATCAAACCAGATGGAGTATTAGAAGATATGTTTGTTTCTCTAGATCCTTGGGAATATCCTGTGGATTTCATTATTGTAACTCCCAAGAATAATTTAGGAGGCCATCCATTGATCCTTGGTAGACCTTGGCTAGCCACAAATGATGCATTCATAAGTTGTAGATCTAGTGATATATATCTCTGATGGAAATTCCACTAAGAAGTTTACCTTGTATCATCCTACAAAAGCAACGACTAAAGTAGAAAATGAGATTTGGATAGATGATGAAAATGAAGACTTTAATGATTTGCAACTAGTTTATACTTTTTCACAATTAGATGAAGAAGATCAATTGATAAGTTTAATGAATAATAATGATTCTTCTTCATACTGTGAGCAATATTAGAGTTTTTAGGAACAATGCAATACTGAATATTTATCGTCTCACTAAATGGCTTTACATTCTATGGAAAAATTTGGCAATTCTCAAGTAGAATTTTTTCCAAATAAAACGTTGAATATTAACAATAGTTTGGAATAATTTCAAAAGAGAAAACTTATACATATGCTACAAAGACACTCTTCTGCTGATGCATAGGAGTACACTGACATGAGAGGGATTGATCCTAAAAATTGTATGCATCATATTTATATTCAAGAAAACGCCAAACCAATTAGACAACCTCAAAGAAGGATGGATCCTAATTTGAAAGAAATTGTTAATGAGGAATTATAAAAATTACTTAATGTGAATTTCATCTATCCAATATTAGATAGTCAATGGGTGTCACCTTTAGTGATTGTTCTTAAGAAAAATGGAAAATGGAGAGTGTGCATTGATTACAAAGGATTAAATAAATCTATTTTAAAAGATCATTTTCCACTACTTTTTATAGATCAAGTATTAAATACCTTGGCAGGAAAGAAGTATTTTTCATTTTTAGATGGTTTTAGTGGATATAATAAAATCCAACTAGCACTAGAAGTTCAAGATAAAACTACTTTTACATGTCCATGGGGAAAATATTCCTATAGGGTTCTTTCCTTTGGATTATGTGATGCACCGACAACATTTCAGAGAGCAGTTTTAGGTATTTTTATTTTTATTTTTATTTTATCTAATTCATGATTGTGTGGAAGTGTACATGGATGAAAAATCTGGAAATAGTTCTTGTTATATGTAAAGAGGCAAACCTTTCATTAAGCCATGAGAAATGTTTTATGATGTTCAATGAAGGGATTGTTTTAGGTCAACATATTTCAAGTGATGGAATTAAAGTGGATACATATAAGGTTGAAATAATTTCTAAAATTTCAATTCCTGTTTGGCAAAGGGATGTAAGAAGTTTTCTTGGATTTACTGGATATTATAGGAGATTCATAGAAAATTTGACAAAAATAGCCTCTCCACTTTTCAAACTCCTTACAAAAGATTGTGAATTTTCTTGGAATTCTGACTGTCAGAAAGCATTTGAGACATTGAAACAAAAGATTACTGAAGCACCAATTTTAAAAGGACCTAATTGAGATCTTCCTTTCTATATTTCTATTGATATTTCAGATACAGCTCTAGGAGCTGCCTTGGGACAATATGATTTAACTCCTTATGGCATCTATTATACAAGTAAAAATTTGACTCCCACAGAGTTAAATTACATTGTAACCAAAAATGAGTTTTTAGCTATTGTTCACGCCATTAATACATTTCATCATTACATTACTAATTATGAAACTTTTATTCATACATATATTTTGCCATTAGATATCTAATGAAAAAACCAATCACTAATGGTATAATTAAAATATGGTCATTATCACTACAATAATTCAACAATACTATTCTTGATAGACTGGGAAAAGAAAATATAGTTGTTGATTTTCTTTCTAGAATTAAGAATAATAACGAGGATGTTGCTGTAAATGATAACTTTCCTGATGAATATATTTTTTCAGTATCTACTAAGACACCCTGCTTTGCAGATATTGCTATTTATTTAGCTACAGGAAAGTTACCTCTGCAACTATAAGCTAAAGAAAATAAAAAAGTGATCAAAACCAATGCACATTATTCCTGGATAGATGGAGAATTGTACAAAACTGGACTTGATTTGATTATCCGAAGATGTTTTCAAAAATATGAAGTACGTGAAATCCTAAAAGCTTGTCATGATGAACCATGTGGAGTACATTTTTCTGGTAAAAGAAATGCTTATAAAATTCTTCTTTTGGGATATTATTGACTATCCATATGTAAGGATGCCAAATAATATGTTAAAATATGTGATAGTTGTCAAAGAATGGGGAAATCTATTCCATTAGATGAGATGCCTCTACAACTGCAGGTACTTGTAGAACCCTTTGAAAAATGGGCTCTAGATTTTGTTGGACCAATAAATCCTCCATCTAAATAGAAAAGTTATATACTTGTTTGCATGAATTATGCTACAAAGTGGGTATAAGCTAAACTTCTTTTATTTGCAACTGAAAATGTTGTAGTTACATTTCTTTTTGAGGATATCTTTACTTGTTTTGGTGTTCCAAGAGAAATTGTAACATATCAAGGTACTCAATTCACATCAAAGTTAGTGAAAAATATCGTGGAGCAATAGAAAATCAAGCATCAGAAGTCTACTCCATATCATCCACAAGCCAATGGGAATGTGGAATCTATCAACAAAGTTCTTACCAAAACTGTGCATTTTCATAGAAAGGATGGGCATAAAAGATTCCAGAAGCATTATGGGCATATCGAATTACATGGACGAACACAACTGAACATACTCCTTATGATCTTGTATATGGAACGAAAATCTTGTTTCCAATTGAATTCCAAGTGGATAACTTGAGAACAAGTCAAATAGGGCCTTGATCTATGAGAAGCTCATAAAAAAAGAGTGGTGCAATTGAATGAGCTAGATGAGATTCGACAAGATGTTATTCAAAGAACCAACATAGTTCAATAACAAATATATAAGTGGCATGACAAGTTTATCAAAGCTACAAATTTCAAGCAAGGTGAATGGGCTCTTCTCTTTGATTCCAAGTTCAAAGATTTTCAAGGAAAATTTCAAACTCATTGGCTTGGTCCCTATGAGATTGACACTATTTTTGATAATGGAGCATTCAAAATCAAAACTATTGATGATGAACAAATTACTTTCCTTGTTAATGGAAATAGATTAAGATTATATCATAAACCACTATGAAGGGAAGAATTTGTCAAATATTTGCAAGAGAATTCTGAATTCAAGTTGGTTAAGGAAGGGGATTCTTCTCCTCACTCTCCAACTTAATTGTAATGTTCTTATAATAATAATAATAATAATAATAATAAAAAGAATAAAAAATAAAGTTTAAATATGAAAACCAACTATGTTGGCATGTTTATGTAGAAAATATTAATTGAAATCCAAGATCTCTTGGCGGTTTACATTTTCAAAACCCCTTTTCTTGTTCCTATTTTTTTTTGTCCTTCTCTTTCTTTTCAGGTGCCAAACTACATTCATGATCAATACTTTTATTGATCACCATCATCATCATCAACAACAAAAACAAACAATCCTTATTCTAATCATATAAATGAAGTTTGAGAATAAAAAGCATAAACAAAATTTCAATCATTCTACAACCAATCCTCAATTCTGCAACTACATCTAATTTCTACAAAAATTTAGGGACCACAAAAATAAATGTATGTAAGAATGTTGGAATTATATTTTATTTAAGAGCTTAAGTTTTAATTCATGGGCGACTATATTAATAGTTGAAGACCTTATATGTTTACCATTACACTCATAACCATTATACAATATCTCATCATCATTACATCACTATTCACATCAAGTCCGATTAGAATTAAAACACGACATCGGTCCTTTGAAATCAGATCTAGGAACTTGTAAAGTACAAATCTAGACGAAACACTACTTTTCCCATTAACACCATGCTTCAAAATCATTTAACCTTGTGCCATATCCATTCCGTTCATTCCCCCTTTTCATTTCATTTCATTCTCTCTCAAAAATTCCATCTTCCCTGTTGAAAGAAACAGTGAAGGTTGAGACTTCTCTGCACCATGGGGACACTTGTTCATTTTGAGCCAAATAAGGTAAAATTCCTCCAGGAATATTCAAGGGTTAGAGAGAAATTGCAACAAGTGGGATGGCTCCATTTCTTCTAAAATTTTGATGGTAATGAAGCACAAGTTACCAAATCCTTTCCCTGAGCATTTGATGGAGTGGAAGCAAAAATTGGAGATATAAAACTCATCTCGACAGAATCAATCGTAGCAGAAGCAACATGATTACCAAGGAATGGAGAAAGCTGGTTCAAAAATAGGAGAATAAAAGAGAATGATTGGATTCAGTTCTTGAAAGAACCATGTATGGACTTCTCTAGTTTTAAGAAAGGTATTCGAGTCACAACGTTGAAATAAAAATGGAAAAAACTCTTGTTAGTCATTCAAAAATTTGTAACATGTGAAGGGAGATTTGCGATTTTTTTTTCTACCATGCCAGGCATATGATGCATTTTGTTGATGGGTTTGAAATCGATCTGCCCTACTTCCTACTTCAAAGTTTAAAGAAAATGTCATTCAACATATAAAGAGAGTCCAGGTCCATCGATAACTCTCTGTACCATCATGGACTCATAAATATTTTGATAAAGGCACATTGGCAAACCCGAGGAGATAATTGGAAGGATTTATTAGAAATAAAGCACTTTATAGAAGCTCTAGAGAAGAAACCAAATAGTAAGGTTAGAATAATTAGAACAAAATCAAACCATATCCCTAAAAAAGAAAGAGTCGAAGAGGAAATTAAAGAGCAGAGTGTGACTGACACTCTAGAGAACCCTTTCGAAGACAATACTCCACTGTCCCAAAATGTTGAAAAAATTAAACAAAAGGATGAGAAACAAAACTTTAGAAGGAAGAAAGCTAGCCCAAGCCAACAATTACTTGAAGAAAAGAAGAAAAATAGGATAAAAGAGCAAAAAGGCAAAGCATCGAAAGCTCAAAGGTAAAATTAAGGAGAAGAAAAAGGATTTCAAAAATGTCAAATACTCAGTCACCAGAGACGATTGATCTTGAAGAAGAAGGGTATAATACGCCACCTCACATAGTCAGCCATACAAGACAAACTCTAGAAATTGATCCAGTCCAACAAGAAATCTATGACTATGTGCAATTTCTAGACCAAAGAGCACAACAAAAGGCAAAATTTTCTCAATATGAAATGGGAGAAACTTCAACAAGAAAACAAAATGCAGAACAGGAACAAAAAATTGAAGAAAATCTAAAACAAGATATATATGAGCTGGAGGTTCTTAACAAATATTTAATTCAGGAAAGGGAAGCAACAAAGGTTTAGAATGAGATACTCAGAGCTTAGAATGACAATATGCTTCTACACCTCTATTATTGGTATAAAAAGAATAAGAAACTTAAAGTTCAAAATAAGTTTCTTAAAAACAAGGCCAGAGGATTACAAGGCTAAATTCTAATGAAGAAACCAGGGACCATATTTGGCATTAAAAAGAAGAAAGAGAGTAACAGCTTGGATGTACTTGCACAAGCCTCAAATATCATTCATTAAAGGAGGAAGCAAGAATCAATTTTTAAGTTTTTGATGCATGAGGACATGCACAACCTTTGGTGTCAGGGAATGTTGAAATCTAAAATTGTTTCCTTTTGACTATCCTTTTTTCCCTCTTATTTCATCTTCTTTCACCTTCTTATCACCAGTTTGTAGAAAACACATGGTCAACTCTCAAAGGTATTCATCATCCATAATTATAATTTCTTCTTCTTAACGAATTATGATGAAAATATTCTTACAATTACAAAATTTCAAACATTTTGCAACTGATATTTGTTTCCACAGTAGAATCCATTGTTAGACAGGTTTCAACACTCCAGTAAAAGGAAAAAGACTACCAAAAGGTGACAAATGGCTTTGAAATGGATAACCACCTACTAGCATCACCTGGAAAGCTACACGGCTTAAATAAATCTTGAAGTCAAAGGCAAAGTCAAACCTTGGAACTATGTGTAGCAATCAAACAAAGGTAGCAGAGAAATAACAAACATCAAGCAAGAAAAATTGAATATTGGATTAGTTGTCAAGATTGTAGATCGAGATAAAATCTCATATGACTTTCTTTTTCAATAGCAAGTCATAAAGAGATTGAACTCTAAGATAAATTGGTCTCATAGGTGTCAAAATGATTCATAGCGTATCGACTTAAAACTCTTTCAAAGTCGTTTTATAATTTGTATAAATGTTGTAAGTGAGACAAGAGGAAAAAGGTTATTATTACTAATTTTATAGTTCTTTTTGTGGAGAAGACTGATACTCTATTTTATAATACAAATCACTATTGTTTTCAAATGCGTGCGTAAAGAAGCCTTTGAGCACTAATCAAACCTGCACTCCGGGAGGCCCCCCTACGAGCTGTGAGGTCTTATTCATAAATTTTTGTTTTGTTTCTCGCATTATCATTTCTTTTAAGAATTTGTTTTCCATTATAGTTACATTTCTGATTGTTTTCATTTGGTTGTAGAGTACTCATAAACAAAAAAGCATTAAAAAGATTTCAGTTATTGAATGCATCTTCTTTCCAACACTTGATCATTTCATAGTTTAAATTGATTTCTTAATTGTTAATGAAACACTCTTTAGAGGATAAATACACACACAACTAATCATTCTCAAAGTTGTAAATATTTTCAATTCGTTTTTTGTAGGTAGATCTTTTTGGCAATTTCTCCTTCATGCAATTAATTTAGGATTTCTTTACTGCAATCTAGCATAAGAGTTTCCTTTTTTCAAGTTATGATTTGAATTCTGCAAAATAAAATTAGATTGTCTCTTTCATGAACTTTGGCTTTTCAACATTTTATTTTCATAGAAGGACGTTTTGAATTCTGCAACTTAAGGTAGATTTTGAATTTTCTGCAGAGAAGAGGTTTTCAATCAAGTTAATTAGGATTTAATATAACTTTAGAATGAAGGAACACGTGCGTAATTACTCTCAAATTTGTGTCCATACTTAGAACTAGTTTCATTTCTATGATCAATTAGTTCACAAGAAGAATCCTAGCATATATTGTGCACATACATTTCACAAGTACACAAATCCTGGTTGACAATTAAGAAAGTAAATTAAGAACAATTATTTTACCAAACATTTTGGCGCTGTTACCGAGGAAGTGTATATAGGATTCCATTATTTCATATCATTTTAAAAAGTTATTAAATTAAATTAATTTAAAAATGATAAAAAAACATTTATGCATAGAGAAAGGGATTCTAGGGGTAGATTTATAAGTATAGGTATAAGTTCAATTCCAACATCACCACTCACTCCACCTAGACCTCGTAGTGCCACACCATCCAACCATACTTGCATCCCATCTTTGATAAATAGACATAGACTTTTTGAGGTGCATAGATATGAAATTCAACCTAGAGATTCACTGACTTCTTCTACTAAAGCTGTAGTTGATGAACCCACATCACCAACAAAAGGAGTAATTTTCCTCTCTTCAATAGGAGTACAATTTCTAGGACAAGAACTAGAGGTTCCTAGGAACAAAGAAGAAGAAGAAACTTATTTTAACATAACATTAGTAGAGGAACCATAATAAGAGCTAGATAATACTATTATAGAACCTTATATTAGCTCTAAATAATTTACAATGGAAGGGGAAGGAGAAAGAGAAGTGCATAATGTAGATGATGGTGAACTTAGGATTGGATGTGGAAGAGGCAGAGGAGGAAATAGAGGAGGAGGTGGAGGTCAAGGTGGTGGTAGAGATGGTAGGGGAGAACCATATCCTTATGGATTTCCCATCTTTGATGAAGATACCACAGCTATAATGAAGAACATCTCACCCTCCATTCACCCTAATTTTCATGGTTTAATACATGAGGATCTCAAAATATTTGTTTTGAGTTTGAAGTTCTATGTAGGACTTATGATTACTTACTTAATCCTCAAAAGTTGAAATTGTTTCCAACAACTCTTAAAGACGAAGCACTTAAATGTTTTATGGGATTAAGAACACATACAATTAGAACATGGGATGAAATGAAAAATGTGTTCTTGGAAAAATACAAGGGTTACTGTATGCCCCATAACCTCAAGGATGAAGTATTTAAGATGATGCAAAAACAGGACGAGAACCTTGAGACCTAGTTGAAATATTTTCTTACAACAACAAAAGAGCTAAGATGTATAATTTGGAGGATGAAACACTAAAATCTCTTTTGTTGAAATCCATGAAATATGAATGGATTGATATTCTTAATTTAAGGGTAAGGGATATGTGTCACAAATTTCATTTGGAGAAATTTGTGATTTATGTAAACATATCTCTAGGGGTAAGGCTGGGACTGGAAAAAATCCAAGAGATCCTGTGATGTCCAGAATTAATAAATTTACAACTGGAACAATAAGTAGAGATGAAATAGGCAATTTGATTGATAGTTTCAAAGAATATATCTTAGGGAGTCTTAGTGAACAACTAGATACCCTTAAGATACAAAACATGCAAAAAGCTGAGAATGTTGCATTATCTATTTTTTGTCCCAAGTGTAGAAAGAAACATGCCTTAATAGAATGCCTCTTTAATAGTATAGAAATTTATGTCATAAGTGCTGAAAATCATAATACAAAGGAATTCCCTTCAATACCTGGTCTTAAAGTTGTTTTTCACGATGAATTCGGAGCAAGCCAATATGAATCTATTTGTTTGATTGCTAAAAGACCATGGAAAAATCAATAATCAAATATGACTCAAGGTTTCAACACTCAATCATATGCACAACCATAGAACAATTGGACTGCACCCATACCATGGCAACCTTGGCCTCCACAATCTCAAAATCCATCTTGGGCTAAAGGTTCGAAAAATACTTACGAAAAATGTCCTCAATATCCTCAATTCCGGGAACCATATCCTTCTTTTCCACCACAATATTATCCTCCTCAACCAACTCAACTTCCTCTATTTCAAAATCCAAATCAACAACTTTCATTACCATTCCCTCGAAAATGCAATCAACTACCTGCCCAACAACTTCTGAATCCAAACAATAAGCTATTTATAATGTTGAAGGACACAACTTTCAGTCTTGTATGATTACCCCATTAGGTCTAAATGATGTTAAACTTAGATCTAGTAGGGTTTTACCAAGGAAGTCACTAATAACTTCCATCCAAAAATCTAAAGAGAATGATGTTCCCGAGAAAGATGTAAATCTTGATCAAGAAAACATTCCCCTAAAGGAATATGTTCCTATACTATCAAAGGATGAGAAAATAAAGCAAGCTCCTACAATTCCTCTAGCAGAACAACCTTCTGTTTTTTTGCAAGATCCACCTTTTCCTGAAAGGCTTAAAATTGATAAAGGAACATAAAGGCAATTTGTTTTAGTGGATTATGATATGTTAGATGAACTTAATAATATTTGCATTAAAATTCTTTTATTACAAGATATAAATGAAATACCAATATTTGCAAAATCTATCAACGAGATATGCATTAGAAAACCTGGAAGAAAAATAAAATATATCAAAAAGATCCAATTGGTAGGAAACATTGTTGATATCATGATGGGAAAACCTATTGTTCAAAAATATATAGATCCTGGTAGTCGTATTGTGAAAATTCATATCAATGGTGTTGTGACTCTAAACAATTTAATTGATCTAGGCGCAGTCATTAATATCATGAGTAAACAAACAATGGAGAAACTTAAGCGTCCAAATTTTCAATATACTCCTACATTATTACAATTAACCGATCGATCTGTTATCAAACCAAATGGAGTATTAGAAGACATGTCTATTTCTCTAGATTCTTGGGATTGTCCTATGGACTTCATGATTTTAACTCCCAAGAATAATTTAGGAGGCCATCCATTGATACTTGGTAGACCATGGATAAATACAACTGATGCATTCATAAGTTATAGATATGGTGATATGTATATCTCTGATGGAAATTCGACTAAGAAGTTTACCTTGTATCTTCCTGTAAAAACAATAACTGAAGTAGAAAGTGAGATTTGGATAGATGATGATAATGAAGACTTTAATGATTTGCAACCAGTTTATACTTTTTCACAATAGATGAAGAAGATCAATTGATAAATTTAATGAATAATAATGATTCTTCTTCATATTGTGAGCAAGATCAGAATTTTTAGGAGCAATGCAATACTGAATATTTATCCTATCACTAAATGGCTTTACATTCTATGGAAAAATTTGGCAATTATGAAGTAGATTTTTTTCCAAATAAAACATTAAATATTAAGAATAATTTGGAAGAATTTCAAAAGAGTAAACTGATACAAATGCTACAAAGACACTCTTCTGCTTATGCATGGGAGTACATTGACATGAAAGGGATTGATCCTAAAACTTGTATACATCATATTTATATTCAAGGAAATGGCAAACCAGTTAGACAACCTCAGAGAAGGATGAATCCTAATCTAAGAGAAATTTTTGAGGAATTACAAAAATTACTTAATGTGAATTTCATCTATCCAATATCAGATAGTCAATGGGTGTCACCTTTAGTGATTGTTCTTAATAAAAATGGAAAATGGAGAGTGTGCATTGGTTACATAGAATTACAAAAAGCTACTTTAAAAGATCATTTTCCACTACCTTTTATAGATCAAGTATTAGATACCTTCGCAGGAAAGAAGTATTTTTCATTTTAAATGGTTTTAGTGGATATAATCAAATCCAACTAGCACTAGAAGATCAATATAAGACTACTTTTACATGTCCATGGGGAACATATGCCTATAAGGTTCTTCCCTTTGGATTATGTAATGCACCTGCCACATTTCAAAGAGCCATTTTAGGTTTTTTTTTTGATCTAATTCATGATTATGTGGGAGTGTACATGGATGATTTTACTGTGTATGGTGATACTTTTGAAGAACCTATGAAATTTCTAGAAAAAGTTATTGTTAGATGTAAAGAGGAAAACCTTTCATTAAGCCACGAGAAATGTTTTATGATGTTCAATGAAGGAATTGTTTTAGGTCACCATATTTCGAGTGATGGAATTAAGGTGGATACATCTAAGGTTGAAATAATTTCTAATATTTCAATTCCTTTTTTCCAAAGGGATACAAGAAGTTTTCTTGGATTTACTGGATATTATAAAAGATTCATAAAAAATTTGACAAAAATTGCCTCTCCTCTTTTCAAACTCCTTACAAAAGATTATGAATTTTCTTGGAACTTTGACTGTCAGAAAGCATTTGAGACATTGAAACAAAATATTATTGAAGCACCAATTTTAAGAGGACCTAATTGGGCTCTTCCTTTCCATATTTCTACTGATGCTTCAAATATAGCTCTAGGACCTATCTTTGGACAAAAATATTTAACTCCTTATGGCATCTATTATACAAGTAAAATTTTGACTCCTGCAGAGTTAAATTACACTGTAACAGAAAAGGAGTTTTTAGTTGTTGTTCATTTCGTTAATAAATTTTGTCATTACATTACTGTTATGGAACTTTTATTCATACGACCCATTTTTCCATTAGATATCTAATGAACAAGACAATCACTAATGGTAGAATTACATGATGGTTGTTATTACTACAAGAATTCAACATTAATATTCTTGATACACTGGGAAAATAAAATACAGTTGTTTTTTTCTTTCTAGAATGCAGAATAATAATGAGGATGTTTAGGGTTTGTATATTTTTTTGGCATTGATTTTGAATTTTAGGAATCAGAAGATTTCCCACAATAGTCATTTTAGATTGTTGACGTTTTGGGTCTATAACAAGACCCATTGTTAGGAAGAATGTCGAGGAAAAGCAAAAGAAAGATGGAGTAATAAATATTTCTTCTGCTTTTCCTCAACATTTGTCCTGACGATGGGTCTTGGTGTAGACTCGAAACATCGAAAATCTAAAATGGATACTATGGGAATTCTTTCGACTCCTTAAATTCAATGAGGATGTTCCTATAAAAGATAACTTTCCCGACGAATATCTTTTTGCAGTATCTACTAAAACACCCTGGTTTGCAAATATTGCTAATTATTTGGCTACAGGAAAGTTACCTTTGCAACTTTCAGCTAGAGAAAAGAAAAAAGGTGATCAAAATGAGTGCACCTTATTCCTGGATAGATGGAGAATTTTACAAAAATGGACCTGATTTGATTATCTGAATATGTGTTTGAAAAGATGAAGTACCTGAAATCCTAAAATCTTGTCATGATGAACCATTTGGAGGACATTTTTTCAGTAAAAGAACTTCTTACAAAATCCTTCTCTTGGGATATTATTGGCCGTCCATATTTAAGGATGCAAAATAATATGTTAAGATTAAGATTGGTCATAGATTAAGATTGTATCATAAACCACTAACTAGGGAAGAATTTGTCAAATATTTGAAAGAGAATTTTGAATTCAAGTTGGTTAAGGAAGGGGATTATTCTCCTCACTCTCCAACTTCATTTGAATCTTCTTAATATAGAAAAAAAATAAAAATAAAAATAAAAGTAAAGTATAAATATGAAAACCAACTATGTTGGCATGTTTATGCAGAAAATATTAACTAAAAACCAAGATCTCTTGGTGGTTTATATTTTCAAAATCCCTTTTTCTTGTCCCTATTTCTTTTTGTGCTTCTCTTTCTTTTTAGGTGCCAAACTACATTCATGATCAATAATTTTATTGATCATCATAATCATCAACAACAACAACAAAAATAAAAAATCCTTCTTCTAATCAAATAAAGGAAGTCTGAGAATAAAAAATAGAAATAAAATTTCTATCATTCTGCAGCCAATCCTCAATTCTGCAACTACATCCAATTTCTACAAAAATTCAGGGAGTACAAAAATAAATGTATGTAAGAATGTTGGAATTATATTTCATGTAAGAGCTTAAGTTTTAATTCATGGATGACTATATTAATAGTTGAATACCTTATATGACCTTATATGTTTTCCATTAAACTCATAACCGTTATACCATATCTCATCATCATTACATCGTTGGTCACATCAAGTCTGATTAGAATTAAAACATGACACCAGTCCTTTGAAATCAGATCTAGGAAGTTGTGAAGTACAAATTCAGATGAAACACTACTTCCATAAGTGCCCCACTTTGTAATCGTTTAACCTTGCGCGATATCCATTCCACTCATTCCCACTTTTCATTTCATTTCATTCTCTCTCGAAACTTCCATCTTCGTAGTTGAAAGAAACAGTTAAGGCTGAGACTTCTCTGCACCATGGGGACACTTGTTTGTTCTGAGCCGAATGGGGTAAAATTCCTCTAGACATATTTAAGGGTTAGAGAGCAATTGAAACATGTGGGATGGCTTGAGTTCTTTGAAAATTTCGATGGTTAGGAAGTAGAAGTTACCAAAGCCTTTGCTCGAACATTTGATGAAGTGGAAGAAGAAATTGGAGACATTAAACTCATCCTAACAGAATCAATTGTAGCAGAAGCAACAGATTTACCAAGGAATGGGGAAAGATGGTTAAAAAAAGGAGAATAAAAGAGAATGATTGGATTCACTTCTTGAAAGAACTAGATATGGACTTGTCTATTTTTAAGAAAGGTATTCCAGTCACAACGTTGAAAGGAAAATGGCGAAATCTCTTATTTTTCATTCAGAAATTTGTAACATGTGAAGGGAGATTTTGGACAATGTTTTTCTACCATGCCAGGCTTATGATGCATTTTGTTGATGGGTTTAAAATCAATCTACCTTACTTCCTAGTTAAAAGTTTAAAGAAAATGTCATTGAACATACAAAGAGAGTCCAGGTCCTTCCATAACTCTCTATACCATCATGGACTCATTAAGATTCTGCTAAAGGCACGTTTGCAAACTTGAGGAGATGATTGGAAGGATTTCTTAGTAATAAACCACTTTATAGAAGCTTCAGGGAAGAAACCAAACAATAGGGTTAGAAGAAGTAAAATAAAATAAAACCATAGCCCTAAAAAATAAAGAGTCAAAGAGGAAATTCAAGAGTAGAGTGTGACTGTAACACCAAAGGACCCATTCGAAGACAATACTCCACTCTCCCAATCTCTTGAAAAATTTAAACAGAAGGATGAGAAACAAAACCTAAGAAGGAAGAAAGCTAGCCTAAGCCAGCAAGTACTTGAAGAAAAGAATAAAACAAAGGATAACAGAGAAAAAAGGCAAAACATTGGAAGCTCGGAGGTAACATTAAGGATAAGCTAAAGGATTTCAAAAATTTCAAATACTTAGTCACCAGAGATGATAGATCTTGAAGAAGAAGGGTATAATATGCCACCTCACACAATCATCCCAATAAGAAAAACTCCAGAAATTGATCCAGTACAACAAGAAATATATGACTATGTGGAATCTCTAGAGAAAAGAACAAAACAAAAGGAAAAATTTTCTCAGTATGAAATGGGAGAAACTTCAGCAACAAAACAAAATGTAGAATAGGAACATAGAATTGAAGAAAATATAAAACAAGACATATATGAGATGGGGGTTCTTAACAAATATCTAATTCAAGAAAGGGAAGCAACACAGGTTCAGAATGAGATACTCTGAACTATTTTTACACCTCTGTCACTGGTACAAAAATAATAAGAAACTTAAAGTTCAAAATAAGTTTCTTAAAAATAAGGTCAGAGGATTACAAGGCAGAATTCTAATGAAGAAACCAAGGTCCATGTTTTCCATTAAAAAGAAGAAAGAGAGTACTAGCTTGGATGTACTTTCATAGGCCTCATGGATCATTCACTAAAGGAGGAAGGAAGAACCAGCTTTTGAAATTTTTATGCATGAGGACATGCAAAACCTTTGGTGTGGGGGAATGTTGAAGTCTGAAATTGTTTCCTTTTGACTATCCTTTTTTCCCTCTTATCTCATCACCTTTCACCTTCTTATCACCATTTTGTAGAAAACATAACATGTTTAAGGTCAAGGTCAACTCTAAAAAAAGTATTCATCATCCATACTTAGAATTTTTGCTTCTTAATGAATTGTGATGAAAATTTTTCTTAGAATTACGGAATTACAAACATTTTTGGAACTGATATTTATTTTTGCAACATAATCCATTGTTAGACAGGTTGTAGCACTCCAGTAAAAGAAAAAAGACTACCAAAAGGTGACAAATGGTGTCCAAATGGATAACCACCTATTGAAATCACTTGGAAATCTACATGGGTTAAATAAATCTTGAAGTCAAAGGAAAAGTCAAACTTGGGAACCACGTGTAGCAATTAAACATAGGTAGCGGAGAAATAACAAACATCAAGCGAGCGAGACTAAAGATTGGATTAGTTGTCAATATTGTAGATTGAGATAAAATATCCTATGACTTTCTTTTTCAATTCCAAGTCATAAAGAGATTTAAATCTAATATAAATCGATCTCATAGGTGTTGAAATGATTCATAGCATATCGACTTAAAACTCTTTCAAAGTCATTCTATAATTTCTATAAATTCTATAAGCGAGACAAGAGATAGAAGGTTATTATTACTAAGTTTATAATTATTTTGTGGAGAAGACTGATACTCTATTATATAATACAAATCATTGTTGTTTTCAAATGCATGCGTAAAGAAGTCTTTGAGCACTAATCAAACCTGCACTCCGGGAGGTCCCCCTGAAAGTTGCAAGGTCTTTATTCATAAGTTTTTGTTTTGTTTTGCCATTATCACTTCTTTTAAGATTTTTTTTCCATTATAGTTACACTTCTGATTGTTTTCATTTGGTTGCAGAGTACTCATAAACAAAAAGGCATTAAAAATATTTTGGTTATTGAATGCATCTTCTTTCTAGCACTTGATCATTTCAAAGTTTAAATTGATTTCTTAATTTTTAATGAAACACTCTTTAGAGGATAAATACACACACAAGTAATCATTCTCAAAGTTGTAAATATTTTCATTTTGTTTTCTGTAAGTAGATCTTTTAATGGCAACTTCTTCTTCATGCAATTAATCTAGGATTTCTTTACTGCAATCTGGCATAAGAGTTTCCTTTCTTTCAAGTTAATGTAGAATTCTTTGAATTCTGTAAAATAAAATTATAGCCTCTTTCATGAACTTTGGCTTTTCAACATTTTACTTTCATAGAAGGAAGTTTTGAATTCTGTGACTTAAGGTAGATTTTCAATTTTCTGCAAAGAATAAGTTTTCAATTCAGTTAGTTAGGATTTAGTATAATTTTAGAATGAAAGAACATGTACGTAATCACTCTCAAATTTGTGTCCATACTTAGAAATAGTTTCATTTATAGAATAAATTAGTTCACAAGAAGAATCCTAGCATATATAGTGCACATACATTTCACAAGTACACGAATCCTAGTTGACAATTAATAAAGTAAATTAAGAATAATTAATTTACCAAACACATGTCCTCAAGGATTCTGTTAATCCTCTCTATTTTCCCATATGTTTGGGGATGATAGGTTGTATTAAATGCCAATTTTATTCCCATTCCTATAAACAAATCCTTCCAAAACCTCAAAGTGAACCTATTATCTTTGTCTAACACAATCTTCTTGGGGATTCCATGTAGCCTCACAATCTCCTTTATGAAGATTTGTGCTATGTCACTAGAAGAATTAGTGGATTTGAATGCTACAAAATGAGCTACCTTTCTCAACTTATCCACCACTACCATGATTATGTCATGTTGCTTGGATGTTTTAGGCAATCTTGTAATGAAATCCATAGAAATTACCTCCCACTTCCATTCCAGAATGGGGATAGGCTACAAAAATCCTATCAGATGCTTGCACTCAAACTTCACTTATTGGCATTCAATGCACTTTTCCACAAAATATTCCACTTCCTTCTTTAGATTCGGCCAATAATAGTGATTTTTAATCATTGTAAGGGTATTTTGATACCCTCAATGGCCCACATAGGGATTATTATGGAACTCTTTCATTATCAATCTTTTCATTTCATCACTATTAGGCACATAAATTCTTCCTTTGAACCTGATTAGGTCGTCCTCAATGAGGTGATATTCTTCATCCTCACCACTTTGCAACAACTTTTCTTTCACTTGTTGATATTTTTCATCTTGCAATCCAACATTTTTTACTCTTTCTATCAGATCTGTCGTATAAAAACTTACAACTACCTAGTGATTTACCCGAATTATTCTTCTCAAATCATCAACAACCTTGTTTTCCTTACATTTTATGTACTTTATTTCAAAGTTGAATTTGGTGAGCATGGATAACCATCTTGTTTGCGTAGAATTCAACTTCGATTGTCCAAAAAAATATTTGAGTCCACTATGATCTGTCATGATAGAAAATTTCCTGTCAAGGAGGTAATTCGTCCACATTTTTAAGGCATGAATTATGACAACCAACTCTAAATAATATATCACATAATTCAACTCATGCTCATTCAACTTATGGAATCATAACGTACAAATTTCCCTTCCTGCATTAAAAATCCATCGAGTTCGTCTTTGTAGGCATATGTACACACCACAAATTCCTTATTAGGATTTACAATTCTCAACACTTGTGCCTTGGTGAGCAATTATTTTAATTGCTCAAATATTTCTACACATTGTGCAATCCACTCGAATATTTTTCCTTTCACTTGCAAGGCTATAATCGGATGACCTATCTTGGATAAATTATAGATAAATATCATGTACTATCCCGCCAGTCCCATGAATGACCTAACCTCATCCATGTTCTTTGGAGTTGGCCACTCCATTATGGATTTGATCTTTTTTAGGAAACTGATATTCCTTCATTGGAGACGAAATGCCCCAAATAATGTATCTGTGACTAGGAGAATTCACACTTGCTAAGCTTTGCATAAATATTATGCTCTCTCAATAGTTGTAACAGTGCAACTAAATGTTTCTCATGCTCTTCTTTTCTCCTTGAATACACAAATATTTCATCAACAAATACAATGACAAACTTGTCTAAATAATGACGTAACACACTGTTCATCAGGCACATGAATGTGGCAGGGGCATTGGTAAGCCCAAAGGGTACCACTACGAACTCATAGTGCCCATATCTTGTCCTAAAAGCAATTTTATGAATGTCTTCCTCCTTGATCCTTACTTGATGGTAAACTGACCTCAAGTCAATTTTGGAGAAAACTAATCCTCCACACAGCTGATCAAAGAGATCATTAATCCTTGGTAATGGGTACCTATTATTGATGGTTACCTGATTTAATTGCCTGTAATCAATGCATAATCTAAGTGTTCCATATTTCTTCTTTATATATAATATTGGTGCTCCCCATGGAGACACACTTGGCCTTATGTAACTTTTGTCAAGCATTTCCTTCAGCTGCAATTTCAACTCAACCAATTCTAGGGTGCTCATCCTATATGGAGCCTTAGATGATGGTGATACTCTAGGTACCAAATCAATAAAAAAATATATCTCTCTGTGAGAAGGTAATCCAAGAAACTCTAATGGAAAAACATTTGTGTACTGCTACAAAACATCGTACTTTTGTAATAATTCAACTTCCTCATCTTCTATTTCTCTGGATTCCCTCATTCTTGGAAACTTGCACTACAAACATGGAAAATTTTAGGGGCTAATTTTTGCAAATAGGCTAATTTACCATGTTTCCCCCAAAAAAAAGATTAGCCAATTTCAATTTTTCCTAAAATATATTCACCCAAATTTTATATGGTAAAATTATTTTACATTAAATATCGCCAAATTTTATAGAGACTATCACCAAAAATTAAAAAGGATATATAAAATCATTAGAAATTTGAATGTTTTTATAAAAAGATTACCAAACATTTTACAATTTTCATATTAGGGATTAACAAGATTCGCCAAGGTTTCTAAAATTTAAAATAAATTTCCATTGTTAAAATTTTCCCTGATTACAAATAACGTGCATCCTTTTCTGTTGTTGTGTTTGGCTTGCATAGCTGTGATTAATGTTGAAAAAAGTGTAGCAAGAAAGGCTCAATTTGACTTTAGCCTCAGTCAAATTGAGTAAATTGAGTTTCCACATCTGTAGGACAACTTGGAGGCAGTTAATTAATGTGACATGGATCTTATCAATCAGTTAGCTCAGTAAATTTGTTCTAGAGGGTTTGGAGTTCAGTTATGCATGTAATTACTATTTAGTAATCCAATTCAATTATTTTCAATTGTATTTATTTAACTGATCTCTAACTATTGTTAGAGTCAATTGATGGTCAATTTTGCAGTGGGACAATAGTCTAACTCAAAGATCTATTATTTAACTGATTAATCAACCCAAAATAGCTAATGCATGCAAAGAATTCAAGTTCCTCAGTTGAAGTGGAGATGACAAGGCAATGTAACATCAATTGTAGACTAGTCTTGAGTGCATAGGTGTTGCATGCAATCAATGATTAATCCTTGAGAATTGTGCAAACAATTTGGAGGAAATTCCTAAAGAATATGGGCTAATTTCATCAAGATTTTCATAAGGAAATAGGAGCCTTGGTGAGAAAATAATTGGATAAGTGTTGGGAAAAGTTGTTCATTGAGCAAAGAGAAAAATTAATATTCTTTTGCAGGTTGAGATTAGATCTAGAGCTAGCAATTGTAATAGATTCTCTATTCATATGATTAATGAAAAGAGGCTTGTGGGTTTTTTCTTAGTTGGGTTCCCCTAGAAATCACTATGTATTTGTGGTTTTTCTTATTGCATGTCTATGCATGTTGTTCTAAATTGTGAATTTCATTATGCAGATGCGTAAAGTAGAATTGTGTCTCTTGATTTTAGATCAAATTTCTTGAGAAGTTACAATTCTATCAAATTTCTACATGGTATCAGAGACTCATAATTCAAATTAAAACCAATATTTCGAATTTGTCTCTCAAGAATGTCGAATTCACAACTTTCTTGCGGAATTTTTTCCTCACGATTGGGAGGATGTATTTAAACATAATGAGATTGGAGTATGCCTTGGAGGGTAGCTCGAATTTAATAGGTTAGAAGGATCGAATGGAAGTAGTGCTTGATGAAAATGGGGTGTTACAAGCTCGAATTTAATAGGTTAGAAGGATCGAATGGAAGTAGTGCTTGATGAAAATGGGGTGTTACAATATGTTAAAACTGACATTGCAAAACCTCCACAATTTGATGCACAACAATTATCGCAATGGAAGAAGGATGTTGCAAATACTAGGAGAATTTTTCTGGAAGGTGTGCGAGGCCATGTGGTCTCAAATATACATGAGAAAGAGACACCATTTTCTATGTGGAAGGCACTAAATGAGCTATTCGAAATAATATGACCATATAAAATTGGCCCTAAAAGACAAACTTTGAAACATTAAGATGTTGAAGAATGATACTATTCCATAATATCTCCCCATATTTGCACAAGTTCGGGATGGGCTTGGAGGGGTTGGTGTGAATGTTGCAGAAGATGACCTAGTGAGCCTAACCCTTCTAGGCATTCCAAAATCTTGGCACAACTACCAGAACTTTGTGAATGGAAGGGAAAAACTACCGAATTGGGAAAATTTGTGGTCCAACTTGGTACAAGAATATTTTCAGAGAAACAACATTGGAAGATCGTCCAAAGATGAGGATTAAGAGAAATTTTCATTGGTTGGAAAGGGGAAGAAGGAAAAAGAGAAGAATACCTAGAGAAACTTTGAGTCCAGCCAAAATAATGGCAAGAGGAAAGACCTGAGCAAGATAAAATGCTTCCACTGCCACGAATTTGGGCACTATGCAACAAAATGTCCGAACAAAAATTATAACAAGAAGCCTTCAAGAGGAGTAGTAGGTGAAGCACTGGCTTCAAAATTTGAATTAGGCTTCACCCTTATAGCATGCATGGCAAACAATGTTATGGGGAGTGTGTGGTACCTTGGTTCTGGTGCCTCGTTCCATAAGACAAGGTGCAAGGAGTAGTGTTGAAAAGGGAAACAAGAAAATACTGATTTAATTTTCCCTTGAATTAAATTAGGAGAAAATTGTAATTATGATGTAGGTGTTCTACCATATGACTATTCAGGGTCATTGATGGGAATATCAATAGGAAATAGGATGGGTTTAGATAGCCCTATGCGATTTCAAGTTGATATTGAGCTCCTTGATGAGATCCCATGGTTGAGATGTGCTCCCCTATGTGTTTGGATATCCTATTTCTCGATATGGGGTTGTAAATGTATAACTCTGCCATGAGATTCTGGGTCAAGATGTGTTCCTTGATGTGGTTCTAGGTTGAGATGTGCTCCTTGATGATATGATATTCGATCATGATTGATGTCGATCCAGGTAGCAACCTGGTGGATAGAGGGTTGTAGCTTAAGGTCCCCTTTGGTAACAAATTCTTCTTCTTCAAGATTCGAGAATGTTCAGCATACAAGTAGAAACAATCAAGAGATAAGTAGGAATAAGCAAGGGATAGATTTAGGGGTATATTGATGATTTGTGATAATGAGATACTTGAGATGGTCATGGCATAACGAATACATGATAGAGATGATCGGTGATGATAAATGAAACTACCAGAATGTCTTATTGATCGATGGATAAATATTGGCAGGTGGAATTCTCCCTAGTTGAGAGGGAGTGTCAATTTTTGAAACTGCAGTCAAATTCCACCTTGGACAACTAAAATGACCGAGATGATGGTTGCATTAGATTCCTCTTTTCGAGAGGGCCAAAATTGATCTAAATATCACCTTATTTGGACAAGCGAGAGTTAGTTTTTGAATTTATTTATTCACTCCTGTATTTTGGGTTAGGTTGGCCCTAAGCACATGTTAAATTGGACAGGTTGGCCTCAACCCCGAGTGGACCCTTATGAAATCCTATCAATAGAAGATATCTCAAGATAATTTGTAAACATTGATCAAGCCATCTTCTCTTCTCTTATTGTATTGGTTTGCACAGTTATGTCAGAGGAAAGTTCACGCAAGGGTTGAAAATCTCAGGGTCAAAGCTCACACTGATATAAGATTTTCTAGATTTTAGACGTTGAAAAAGAACTGGCTATTTTAGTCCCTAGACTTTGGAACACAATGGTCCTAACAACATCCAGGGAGCCTTGGACGCTGGCACAATGTGTTATGGGAGCATCCAGGGTTTTAGAGGCAGATCGAGTTGTATTAGTTCGCAGACGCTCGCACAAAGTGGTCCTAAGAGTGTCCGGGCTACCATAGATGCTTGCACAGAAGCCTTATGAAAGAATATAGGGTCTTAGGTAGATCTAGGTATGTTTAACCCCGAAAACCCTCATCTAGTTCACCTGGGAGCATCCAGATTTATTCTAGACACAGTCTTCCAATTTTGGAGAGAGCATCCAGGATTGCTACAGATGCTCACACAACTCCTCCTATCTACGTCTAGGACTCATAGATGATATTTATGTATTTCAAAGATTCCACTTAGTGACAACAGTGTTCAACAGTTTCTAGTAGTTGACTACAATCTGTGACAACACTCTATAGTCCTCAGAATCAGGGTTGTGATTATAAGCATGATTAGATTTGTTTCATGGACATCATAGTTGTTTTGTTACATAGATAAGGTTATGGATCATTGTACTCCCTTTTTCTGAACCATTTGATGACGATCTAAGAAGAAGAATATTTGCAAGGGTTTTCGTCATAGTGGGTTTTTCCCTGGTCTCAGACCAATCCTGGTGTCTATATGTGTGTGCATGCTTTTCTTCTATTTCTCCTTTATGTTTCGCTGCATTGACAATGATGTTGTTCTTTCTATATAATTTCATATGATGGTGAAAAATGGTGTAGATATGCATAATTTAATGATGATATGGGGTGAACTTAATGTACTAATAAAGAAATCCAATTATAAAAACAAAGAATAATGTAACCCTATGAAAAATTAACATGGTATCAGAGATGGGCTAAAGAAAAGCCATGTAGATCACCCCGATGATGGCACCTTTGATGGAAGAAAGAAGAGCATGGTGGAGACCTAAAATAAATCTAGGGTTTGAAGAAAACCCTAGGAAACTTGATTATTAAGGTTTGATGGATTCTATTAGGTTAGAGAAAAACCTGGTTTATGGAAACAATACGAGATAAGGAACTGTTGATGCCTCAAAAATCATTGTATCAACATCGGGGAAAACCACCTGGTCTAGACCTTAAAAGCAACGCCTTTTCCGTTTGGTGTGGTGGCTCCGACTGGATATAATGGGACCAGTTTCCAAGTGATTGAATTTTTGGTATCTAATGGTAATGATGGATGATTTATTCTAACATGCAATAATATAAACAACTAATCTATCCTGGGAAATCTCTGTTTTAGTGCAATTCTTAATGGTTCTTATTTGAAAAGTAGGCATGTAGATGACTCTACTTTTAAACAAAAATATTCATTCATATGATAATTACTTTGTTCAAGTAGTTGAAAAAAGTAATAATTAAAACATTATTACACTATTCTTTATATACCATTGACATAAATATGAATGAAAAAGTAACAACCCTTAAACATTCAATAGTGATAAGCCAAAGGACTGTTGTGAAAGCACATACATATATCAATGATAGCAAAATGAATAAACACTGATTCATATAAAAGACCGAAACAAAGACATAGAGAGTAGTACCATATGTAATTTGAATCCCCTTCGATATCAAATGCATTCAGATTCCGCCTTTCAACTTGGAAATACTCTTACAAAAAGTAATAGTGCATATCCCATAAAAGTACTCTTCATTAAAATTCAGAATTCAGGTTCAGTTTTTATAAAAAAATATATATCGGAAGCACAGTAGTGCAACTTCCGATCAAAGTATTAATACAAAATTATAGGACCCTTTCTAAAACCATGAAAGGGTCTTTAAATACTTTCTAAACTAACTAACTATGAAATAAAAATGCTATGAGCTAGTATAACCAAAACATAAATATATGAAAATCTCCCAGAAAATAGACATGCTTGCAGTCGGTAAGAATGGTTCATTGTTTCGGCTGACTATCCTTTGGCTTGAGCTGGCATATGGTGAGCATCGGTTGCAGTTTTGGAGGGTGACTCATACGTGAATGTAGTTGGGCAGAATATGTGGCATCAGTAATTTCAGGAATCATGTAATCGATTGCATCAGTTAGACATTTCATCGCTGTCTTTTGACTATGTGGTTTAACAAGGAAGAACCAAAAGGTGTCCCATGTTAAAGTTTGAATGCCTACGATCAATCTCTCCCTCTTTTCCAGTTCCTGTTTCCATGTCTGCTCCAATGCTTTGGCTGATGGTAGTTTCCCTGGAGTGCATTCTAAAATTAAATTTGACAAATAAAGAGTATCATTAATTAATTCAATTAGATTACTAGTCGCCGATCTGCATCTTGAAGTCACCCTCTCTGCTTTCATCAGTTGAGATTGCCATTCTAGGAACAAGATTTCCTTATGTGATTCCAGAATTTGGGGCAGATTTGCAGCTTGTCCTTCCTTGGTTTCTTGCCAAGAGAGAAACTTTGTTAGTGTTTCATCTGCTTGCTCCAATTTCTATCTTGCATCAACTGACTTATCAATCATAGATGAGGAAATTTCACATAGGGGTAGAGCAAGAGAGATATTATGACACAGCAAGTTCAATTGATTAGATAATGCCTTATTAATCTAGAGAGCTTCTGATTTGAATTCTCCTACTTGAGGAAATCCTTTGAACCTTTCTATTTGTAGTGACAGTTGAGCGATTTGTTCATATTTTGTTTTGCTCAACTGTTCATTCATTGTCTTTAGCTTGGCCAATGCTTGAGATAGTTCCTTTTGCTTCTGAACTGCATGTTGATCTATTCTTTGTTTCTCTTTGAGCAATTGCTTGTTTAATTGGTTGTTTGACTGTTGCTGTGCTACCAACTGCTATTCTAACTGCTCTATCCTCTGCTGCTTTTCATGTACTTGTGTCTCTAGTGAAACAATTGTTTGATCCTTTTCTTTAAGAAAATTGCTGACTTCCGATGCCTTGTCCATAGTAGCTGCCATGTATGCTCCAGCATACTGAGAGAGTTTAGTAAGGTTTTCGGAAGGGTTGACTTCCTCCCTCCATACCACATTAGTTATTTCCATCTGTGCGGGCAAAGGAGAAGTTTGATTAAGTTTTCTCTTTTTCCTTTGTCTCTTTATTACAGCGTTATGCTTAGGGTTGTAGAAGGCATTCAAAGGTGGTATTTCTTCTACATGTAGAATGATTTCATCAGATGGGTTTTTTGGAATCATCTCTATATCCTTTGAGTCATGGGTGGGCCGCTGGTTCCTTCAGTCAGAACCATATTAGTTGTTGTCTTTTGACCAGTTGTTACTTCAGGCATGCTAAATCCCTATATGCTTTCAGTATTGCTTATGATTGAGTCGAACTGTTGCCATTCTTTGAGTAGTTTGGGATCAATATGAATGTCTGTATCAATGAGTTCACTACCTTTTCCCTGTTCCTGTTCCTGATCTGGCGTTTTTTCTTTCTCGGAGATCTTTTCCACACCAGGAGTCTTATCAGTAGCTGTTTGTTCAGTTTGACTGGATAGCTGAACTGTAGGGATTGTGGCTAATAGGTCTAAAGGCAGAGTTTGCAACCTCTGTTCTCTAAGCCTATTAAATGTTTCTAGCCCTTCATCTTGATACCTGATTCTAGCCAATGCTTTAACTTGAAATAATGATTTAGATGAGGCAAATAGATCATCGAAGTCATCTGCTTCATGATCAAATTTAGCAAGTTTGGCTTGTTCAAGAACATTATAGGCAACCTTATTTGGGTCATATTGCCTGTTAGGAATAGTGGCAAGATTCAACATCTGCATCTTTTCTGCTTCTTTCTCTACATGCTTGTAGTCATGTAAAGTGAAAATGCCGCATCGTAAAGGGAATATAGGGCATACCTGTTTCTTAGAATTTCTAAGGGTTTTTGATGTCCCTTCAACAGTTATTTGATAATTTATTAGGCACATACAAGGGGAGAACATGGGGTTTAGTGAGGCTACTAAAAAGCCTTACATAGGTAAATTTTTCCTCCCCGAACCAACTACCTACTGCTGTCAAGTCTGTCTCTACTTCCTGGGATTTCCTGGGAGCAGGCTTATTAAAAATAAAATAATATACAGGTAAAATAAAAACATTGCAAATTTTGTACAGATGATTTTTGTATTGAGCCTTCCATAACTGCTGATGATAAATATTTGGTTTAGGGTCTTGGGGAGTCCATCTCCATCCGATTAATGGAAATTCAGAATTGAAACAAATAGTGTCAATAATGTATGCACTCTAATAGAATGGGGCAATGGTCCTGGTAGTTTGATGTGCATTTGTTCTGTACTCTAGAATTGTTGTGGCTAGTTTATCGGACAAAATATTTTTCCAATCCATCACATAACCATTGATTGCAGCCTCCATTAGAGGGACCATTTCTATAGTGAATTTAGCAGAATCATGTATTCCCCACGTTCTACACCTTATAGCTCTAGCATAGTAGTAAGGGGAAGCTAATGAGTCAACGGAGTACTTACCCGATGACTCGTGCTTGTGATTTTCACGGAAATGCCTCCATTTCTTTATTGGGGCTGACTCTAAGTCATTTTCCTTTGCAAACGCTTCTAGGAATGCCTTGTTGTATCGCTTCTCAAGTTGAGGTAAGTGATACATTTTCTTGAGATCCTCAGGCTGAAATGAGCTGAATATCCTCCCATTAGCTGTGCAAAAGGTTTTGTCCGAAACTGGAATCTTCTCTACCACCCATCTTACCACATCAGTGTATGGTAGGATTTTAGCTCACGCTGCTATCCTGTGAAGATAAGAACAAGCCAATTCTTTAAGAGTTCCTTTTGATTTGTTAGTTGAATCAGCTGTGGCTTCCTCTAATAATTCTTCAGGCTCCTCTGCTTCTATCAGATTATAAATGCTCTCCCAGCTAGTGTTTCCCAGACCAAGACATGTCGTATTTGAGATTAATCCTTTTTTGCTTGGTCCTAGATCTTTGATTGCAGGAGCCATTGTTGTGGATTTCTTTGATTTCTTCCCCATTTTCTTCGGATTTTTGGCTTCGAAGGAATTCTGCACAAACAGTTGCAAATCGTGATATAGAGAGAGTCCTGCTACAAGCCAATATGACAATGAATAGAATTACATTGATTGGCATATGATAAATGAAATATAGTTAAGGATTACCACAGATAAAATCTTTAAAAGATATACCCTTAATTGCATTAATTAATAGCCATTTAAACTATCAATCGTGGTAAATAATATCATAAATGCCCATCACGTTGTTCATATGCCGAATGATTATTTCAAGTGTGCATTAGTTTTCATTGAACAACGATCAACGATAAATCGCAAATCGACGATCGGGAGTGTCAAAGGAAAGGGCTTTAACACTTGTTGTAAATATCTCCGATTACCAAAAGTTGATATAATATAATGCATGCAAACTTTTTAAATGTGTTTCAGGATGCGCCTCTAATTAATAGATCGCAGTCGGGACTTGGCTTGAGCTTTATCGCTTTGTCATGTGACTCCGCTGATTGCTAATTGCGACTTGCTTTATCGCATCGGGGGTTTCGAGTAGTCCTTTTCATATGTTCCTTTATCATTGACCTGGCCGATTTGCCGATTGTGATTTGCTTTATCGCATCGGAGGAGTTGAGGGGCTTTATTTTATTATACCTTTAGCATTTGCTTCCCCCGATTTACCGATTGCGATTACCTTTTCAGATTTGAGAATTGGGTGAGGTTTCTCTTTTGTGTGTGTTTTTTTTGATATTGCGATATGCAATCTCTGATCGCTTTATCGCAATATAGAATGGTTTTATAATATTTACTAAAGGAACACTTTATTTTTATTTAAAAGGCTTTATAAAATGACTCATTTACATCGGACCTTTTAATAAGGATTCTTTCTTATGATGACGTAAATACCATTTTTTATTTGTGGACACACAAATCTTAACTAAGTTGATTTAAAAAAGGGACCCATTTCTTATTAAAAATTTTATGTAAATATTTTTAGAAATGGGGGGTTGTTATACAACACAACAATTGGCGATTCATTGGGAGAAACAATTATCTCTGAGAAAGTAATATAACATTTTAACTTTCTTAATCTGAAAACCTTAATTGATAGAGAAAATCTAATATAAATAGATAATCATAAATTCTGAATATAATGATAATTATTTTTGCTATTTCTTTCTCATCTTAAAACTAAATACATTCTAAGCTTTAAGTAAACCTTAATTGGTTGATAATGATAAAACAAGACTTTTCCAACTTAGCTTGTATAATGACTCCTTTGTCATAGGTAGAGCCACTGCTGCCAGCAAACATCCATAGTCTCGGCCGGATTACGTTTTAACCATTTAATTATTCATTGTTCCATCCATTTCAGAGTATAATTTAAAAGAATGAATCCAAAAAGATATGTTTCCATATTTTTTGTATTTCATTTTCTTTTCACCTTATTTCTTTATTTTGTAAGATAAAAAGCCATTGTCTTGGTTTGGTGGCCAACTATTGACAATGCAATTCACTGGTTGTAATTTAACTGAACAAGTTGGCTCATGATGAGACCCCTTGTCTTATAATTATAAGCCATTACCCTATTTTGGTATGCAGTGTTGGTAATGTCAATTGAACTATTCCCCTATGATCATGGTAAGCAAGCTTGTAATAAGACCTCTTATATTTTATATCAAATATATTTTAGAATTACACTTTGAGAAACTATAAACTTTGATGGATGGGATGAACAATTTTCTTCTTAAGAGAACATGGATGACAGTTTTGAGAGTTGAAGATGCTAAGATTGGATCAGTTTCTGTTTTTTATTGATAACCATTTTAGGCTTCTAAAACTTTTGAATGATTTACAGTATTTCCAAGTTTTGAGAAGATTTTACAAAAATAAAATGGGGTTTTCAGAGTTTACTTATACCTAATTTCCTAGAATTTTCATTTTCCTTCAAAGCTTTCATTTCTTAAAAGTAAATATTAAAACTATTTTCTTTTGAGTAACTTTTTCAATATAGTAAAGACCAAATGGAAGGCTATTCACAACTTTATCTCCTAGGATTTTAAACAAACTAATTTATTCACACAAATCTAGCTGAAAAATTGAATATTTACAAAGGGAGAAGGGGTTACCTCCTCAATTGAAGAATTTTTTTAGAATAAGGCCATTGACAGGAAGAGAATCTCTCTTTCTTGATAGATCTTGCAATATGAATGTAGAAGGGCCTATCTTCTCGCTGATTTGGAATGGTCCAAGCCACATTTTCTGAAACTTAGTGTGTTTTCCTTTATCCTCATGGGCTTTGTCCCACTTCAAAACTAGATCACCAACTTGTAAATGTTTTGAGCCAGTTGAAGTTGTATCAAAAGAAGATTTAATAATCTATTGATGCTTTGCATGTGTAATTCGAGATTTCTCCCTTTCTTCCTCTAGTTTCAGGATCTGATCATGTCTCAATTGAATAGAAGATGAGGGATTTTCTTCAATAAACTGCACTAAGGCTAGTGATGGAAGTACTAAGTTTGCTGGTATGACAGCTTCCTTTCCATACACTAGATTAAATGGAGAAGTTCCTATTGAGGCCTTCTATGTTATATGGTCTGCCCATAGTGAAAATATCAAAGATTTATGCCAGTTTTTATGATTCTGCTCAATAGTTCTCTTAATGATTTTGATAAGATTTTTATTGGTAGATTCTGCTAAACCATTACCCTGAGGGTAGTAGTTTGCAGAATATTTCAATTTGAATCCTCTTTTGATAGAAAATTCAAGTATAGAATTACCAGAGAAGTAAGATGCATTATAAAAAATAAGAGCGTTTGGGACACCAAACCTGGTAATGATGAACTGATCTATGAATTCAATGATTGCCTCAGAGTTTGCTGTCTTCAAAGGAATTGCTTCCACCCACTTAGTAAAGTAATCAGTAGCTGTAAGGATATACCTATGTTGTTTGGATGAATGTGGAGTGATTTCTCCAATGATATCCAATCCCCATTGTTCAAAGGGATGTTTAATGTTGACTGGTTGCAAGGGAAAATCTAGTTTCCTTTGTCTTCCACTGGTAGTTTGACATATTTGGCATTTTCTTACATATTCATGAGTATCTCTAAACAAGGTGGGCCAGTAATACCCAACATGAATGATTTTGTAGGCTATTGTATCAGCTCCAAAATGTCCTCCTGCCGGACCATCATGTAGCTCCTACAAGACCTTTTGTGCTTCAGGTTTTTCTAAGCATCTTAACAAAATTGAATCATGATTCCGTCTAAACAAAACATCATCAACAATCATGAAGTTTTTTGCTTTCAGTCTTATGGCACACTTGTTTTTATAGGAAAGATTAGAAGGAGCATATCCATTTTTTAAATAGAATATCAAATCTGCATATTGGTATTCAGGGTTAATGGTACTTATCTGATTGATTTCTTCAGTATAGTTTGTACCTTCATGTTTCTGAATATTAGAAGCTCCCGCTAACAACCTGCAAAAACCTTGGCCTTTGACAATCTTTGCTGGTTTAATTTTCAAATCATATTCTTGTAATGTTGTGACCTAGTTTGCCCTTTTTTCTCCCAATTCCTTTTGAACTAGTAACTGTCTTACTGCTGAAAAAGGGACTATAACTTTCGTGTGAGCCTTTAAGAGAAAGCGTCTAAAGTGTTTAATGGCTTTGTATACAGCAAAGACTTGTTTTTCAACTTCAGAGTAATTAAGTTCAACACCTTGAAGGTTTGAACTATAACATGAAATTGGTGCTTCCATGTTTTGATCATTGATTTGTGTTAGCACTGTTGCGTAAGATGTATCTGATGCAAGAGTATATAGAATGAAATGATTTGAAAAATCAGGGGTGCTTAAAACAGGGGCATTTATGATTGATTGTTTGATGGAATCAAATGCCTCTTTTTCTATAGGCCCCCATTTAAACACTAAATTTTTCTTGATCATGGTTTGTAATGGTAAAACAATCTGTGAAAAATCTGGAACAAATATTTTTACAAAGTTAATTTGACCTAAAAATGATTGCATTGATTTTTTATTATGTGGAAATGGAATATCAGAAATCTCTTTGATTCTATCTGGATCAATATAAATACCATCCTTTGAAACAATGAAGCCCAAGAGTTTACCTTGGTCAAGAGCGAAAAAGGACTTCTTAGGATTAAGTGAAATGCCATACCTTTTATAGCTCTCAAAGATTTGTTTCAGATCATGTAAGTGATTTGATATTTTCTTAGAGAAAATAGTAATGTCATCCAAATAGACAACTATTGATTTATTAATTAGACCTTTGAATGCTATGTCCATCGCTCTTTGGAATGTGGCTCCAGCATTGATTAACCCGAAAGGCATTTTTTGATAGGCATAAGTTCCCCACTTGGTTCTGAAAGTAGTCTTCAGTTTGTCATCGGGGTGTACTAGAATTTGGTTATACCTTGAAAACCATCTAAGAAGGACATTAGTTCAGAACCAACTACTGAATGGAGAGTTTGCTCCATTGTTGGTAGAGGGAAATTATCCTTTTGACTTGCTTTGTTAAGATTTCTGAAATCAATACAAATTCTAATGTCACCATTTTTCTTCCTTACTGGCACCATGTTGGACACCCAATTTGAATGTCTAACAAGAAAAATTATCTTAGCCTTCAAAAGTTTGTTTAACTCAGCTTTGATTTGACCTTCGAGGTTGGGATGAATTTTCCTTAATTTCTATTGCACTGGCTTTACTTCAGATAGCATTGGAATTGTATGTTGTATGATATATGTATCATATGTTTTCAAATCATCATATTTCCAAGCAAAGACATTTTTATATTTATGCAATAATTTGATAAATGCACTTCTTTCTTCTAAAGAAAGTCCTAATCCCAAATTGATGTTTTGTGGATTCTCCTTAGTACCAAGATTTATTAATTCAAATCTCAAAGTAAAACTTTGGAGCTTTGAATTAGTAACCTGTTTAAATCTATCTTTGATGTCATAAAGATCTTCAAGTTTGACCACTGGTTTGGATATTGAATTTTCTTCAAGATTTTCTTTCATTTGAATATCATGCTCACTTTCATTAATAATTTGATCATCATAGGACTTATCAGAAGTTAAGAAATTTAAAATGTCATCATCATGATTAAATACTCGCCAGTTAGTGACATTATCAGGAATTGATGGTCTAAAAATTAACTCTATTGAAAATCTATTGGGACTGTAATCTTCAGATGGAACGAGCTTAGAAGAAACATTGGCTAGTAAATCTGTTGCTGCATTCTAGGATCTAGGGATGGGAGAAATATTGAATGCTAAAAAATGAGATATAAGGTCTTGTACCAAGGATTGATAATGTTTAAGGTGACTAGAAAGGCAATGTATAGTATTTTTGACTTGTCTTATAACAATTTCAGAGTCACCGAACACTTTCAAATATTGAACTTTAAGACCAATTGCTTTATAAGTCCTTGAATCAAGGTTTCATATTCAACAGTATTGTTTGTGCGCTCAAATTCTAATATGCATGATAACATGGTCATTTCTCCCTCAGGGCTAACTAAAACACATCCTTCTCCTGCACCTTCATTAAATTTAGACCCATCAAAATATAATGAACAAAGCAAAGATTTACCTATAGTTTTATTTATAGTTTCCTCAGCAATTTTAACACACCTTGATGTATCTGTTTGGAAAAAAATTTCAATTTGAGATGTGAAATTATTAACTAAAAAGGGTGTTGATTGAGTAGTAAAATTGCCAAAGAATGATTTAGATGAGTAATTACCCAAAATGTTGTTGTTGAATGCTATCGGTTGATTTTCTTGTTCAAACTCAGTAACAGTATGAGTCATATGTTTCTCCTGATCAATCTTTATCTGATTTGGCTTTCCTTTATAAGGTAGCCACATATGAGACCAATCGGTGGAAATATAACCATGAAGTTTCTCAAACTAGTCTCTACTCAAAATCAAACCATAGAATTCAGGAATATCAGCGATTAAAATATCAATTCTCTGAACCACTCTTGGATCAGCTGATAACCTAATGGTAACTGAGTTGATTTCTCCTAATACCTGGACCTTAGTTCTATCCAACTGGACAATATGGATTGCAGACTTTTGGGGTTCAATGTTTAGTTTGGAACAAACTGAAGCTGGCATTATATTCGAGGAAGCCCCTGAGTCAATCAAGCAGTTGTGTAGATTTCTATTATAGATCTCGTAGGTCAAGAGAAAAGGAGGAGTATGGGAATTTGATCTATCTCCAATTAGGACAACATCAATAGCTTCTACTCTACCAGGAGGTGGTTTACCTGTTTCATTAGCAGCTTTGGACAATACAACATTAGGAAGAGGAGAAGAAGGTACTGCATCTAACTCCTTAAGCAGTAACTTTTGTTGATGTTTGAGTTTACTAAGTTCAAACATAGTGATATTTGCCTTTGTTTTCTTCATGTCTTCAATAATGTTGTAGTCCATAGAGTCTGTAACTACTAATGTTTTAGCTGTTGGAGGTGGATTTGAAGTTGATGGCTGATTTTGAGAAGGTGCGGCTGCAGACTTCTTTATGGGAGTTTTCTCTTTTGTAACAGTACCCGTGTTCCTTTTCTTTTGATTTACTTGAACAGGTTCTGGAGTGACTTTATTCCTGGTCATTACAAGGAAAGCTTCCTATTCATTTTCTATATCAGAATTAGGCAAAATAAAGTCCCACATCCCATGACATTCTACAATTACCTCTTCTTCAATTTCTTCAGATGATAAGACTGTCTCTTCTTCTTCATATTCTTCAGGGTCTGAGTCTGCATTGGATATAGCATTTGGTGGTTTTGATTTAGGTTTCTTAAAGTTTCTAAATGGCCTTTTTGTTGAAGTTTCAGCTACCTTCTTTTTGATTTATATCATTTCATTTGACATAGTAGAACCTTTTGGAGAGCTTCCATATCATATGGATTTTTAGCCATTTTCTTCTTTGAATAATCTTTGAAAGAGACTTTTTTTATATTTTCTGTCTTCAAGAGTAGCTTTCTTTTCTAAGGAAATGATACATTTTTCCACAGTAATTGCCTCTTTCATATTTTCTACTAGAGTAGGTTTTCCAACTCTATCTACAAAGATAGCTATGTTTGAAGGTAAAGTTGTTATATACCATTCACTTCTAACTTATTCAATAGGCTTAGAGATAGTAGGAATCTTATTTAAGAGTTTATTAAATCGTGAATTAAACTCTTTTATAGGTTCTTTAGATTCTATTTTAAGATTTGAAAGATCATTGATTAACGTGGCTACAAATCTATCATCACCGTATTTGGTTAATAACTATTCTTGAAAAATATTCCAACTAGTTATGGATCCTGATGGTAGGGAAAAGTACCAAGACCCAGCTGATCCTTGTAGGGTATAAGGGAAAAGTCTAACAACTACATCTTCCTCAGTGACACCTTTTAAGTTGACTGACAACATAAAATTGTTTATGTATTCGTCTACTTGTATGCCTACATCTGGATTGAATTTGGGCAACCGTTTTTCAGGATGAGCTGGAAATGCATGCAAAGGTGTGGGCATGGTGACTGCACCAGGACTGCTCCATGGATTTTGTGCCATTGTCAAGCTACTAATGGATGATAGGGTAGATGAGGTTACAGATGGCTGAGAAAAAGATGTTGAAGTTCTAGTTCCCTGTTGAATGACAATCTGGAGTGGAGGATTGGATGGTTGACTTCGAAATGGAGAAGATGAAATGGATGTTGATGATGAGAAATTTTCACAGTCAGATCCTTCAGTGATTTTCCTTGCTTGTTTCTTTTTAGGCAAAGGTAACTCAGTAGGTTCAATACCAATCTTTTCGCTCTGAATTCTGGTGAGGGGGTGAGAAGAAATGAATAGTGAAGTCACACTGCCTTGAGATACCTCAGATTTCTGTGGTGATATTGAGAATCCTTGAAGTTTGTGGATGAGAGACTATACTTCAGGAGATTCAGGACTTAATTTATCTGGGATATTTTGGGGTTGAGCAGTGGTAGTTGTCTCCTCTACTTCTCGCTTGAAGACTGGAGTTCCAGTATGCGAGGGAGAAGTCAGAGGTGAGGTGGAGGGAGATTTACTCTCAAAATGGATTGTCGGTTTGGATTTGCTCGCCATTCACAGTTTATGCCCTCCTTCTAGCGCCAAAAATGTTGATTCCTCGAAAATTGTTGTATCAACATTGGGGAAAACCACCTGGTCCGGACCTTAAGAGCAACTCCTTTTCTGTTTGGTGTGGTGGCTCCAACTGGATATAATGGGACCAGTTTCCCAATGATTTATAAATGGGATGGATAAGTGATTGAATTTTTGGTATCTAATGGTAATGATGGATGTTTTATTCTAACATGCAATAATATAAACAACTAATCTATCTTGATAAATCTATGTTTTAGTGCAATTCTTAATGGTTCTTATTTGAAAAGTAGGCATGTAAATGACTCTACTTTTAAACAAAAATATTCATTCATATGATAATTACTTTGTTCAATTGAGGAGATGTTCAGGAATTCTATTTCTTCCTGGATGCACTTGTGCAAGCAGCTGCGGTATTTGAGTACCAAATGCTGCTCCGAATCCTTGATACCCAACTTTGTGCGAAGTGTATGGAAAATATTGGTAAACTCCGGCACATCTTGGTCCCTTCCTTGCCATAGCGTGGTCCACTTTATGTATTGATCCTCATAGCTTCTGACAAGGTAGTACTTCTCCTTGATGGCAGTCTAGAATGAATTCCAAGTGGGTGCAGCTGAAAACAGTGAGGTCGTACTTTCATCCTTCTGCTCGTAGTAGGTTTCCCACCAGTCCTTGACATGGGGGATGACTTTGAGAAGAGTGAAAGTAATCTTTTCCTGGCCAGAAAAATCATGAACAGAAAAATACCCTTCTAGCAGATTTAACCATTTATCTATGACGTCTGCATCTATCTGACCCTCAAATATGGGAATGTCAAAGTTAAATTGTACCTTAAAGGGTGCGGCGCTTCCAGAGTAGCTTCTGGAAGTAGATGTGTTGCCCCTGGGTAGCCGCTGAAGGATCTGGGCAAAGTTGTCCATTATCGCGTTCCTTTGTCGCTCGAGGGCCTCTTCGAGCAAGATTTTGATAGGATCTCCTACCCCCTCATCTTTCTTTTCATTCACCATGGGATGTCGTCAATATTTGTGAGGTTGGTCTTGCAAAGGTTCGACCAGTTCAAACCCTAACTCCTTATATCCCAACCTCATTGGGGACATGCAAAGAAAGATAGAGAAAGAGCAGACAACTCTGATACCATTGATACGGATTTAAACAGGAACACAACAAATTATAGATATAACCATACATATAGAGATGCAACAAAAATAATACTTCACTTCATTACTATAAAATACTGAAATATGCTTACAAACAGAAATGGAAATAAACTAGCTAGGGCGATGGTAGCTTATCTTTGAGAAGAGATGTGGCAACTACATGCCTCTGAAATGTCTTACAATGAGGCTCGAAGGCCTACTTATTGTTGAGAAATAATGGAAAACCCTAAACATCCAAAAACCTAACCCTAGAAGATGAAACACCAAACTGTGGGCCCCATTTGGATAAATTGGTACATCAACTTCCCGGGGTCATAACTTTGGCATACGATCTCTATTTGATGCGCACAATATCTCGTTAGAAAGATCTATTCGAGAACTACAACTTTGGGAAGAGCAGCATTGGTCCATGGGCCCATGATGCTCCGATTTTTCCCAAAAAAAGTCGTTTAGGGCCTCAAAATGGCTCCGGAAGTTCAGGACCCAAAAAACTGCTAAAAATAGTAAATTGTGCTACAATTAAGGAAACTGAAAATCTGAAAGAAACAATGGTGGGGGTCCAAGTGGACTTGGTGGGTGGCCACCAATGTCCACCTGGATCAAGTATGATTTATGCGCACCTGACATTATTGATATACATTAAGGTCTAAGATATGAAGCTTGTACAAAAAGCAGGGTTTCTGCTCTAGACGTAGGCATATAACTAGGAGATTTCATCCCTAGATTCATGCATGCTAAGGACCATGTAGCATCCAAGGAGCTAAAGATGATCCCATGCTAACCTGAAGGGAGTGTCCAAGGGTTTGACTACAATTTACCATCATCTAAAGCTTTTTTAAGTTGTCTGAACTCTGAGTCAAGGAGTCTCTCACATATTCTGCCACTATAATCTGATTTTTGAAGTTGTTGGGTTAAATTGCTGATCACACAAAAATGAATTATCTTGCATGAAATTACATGTTCACCTGGAAGATGTTAGTATCACAAATGTGTTGCAGATAACAACAAGATTTCTAAGCAAGAAAAGCTTGAATGTTTTCCATAACATCACATACAGACTGAACTTGTGTTTGCAGGTGACCAGGACATACATATAGATATGTTACTATGTTTGTGCTACAAGAGGTTGGCATAATTTTTATGATTGATATAGATGAACATGTTTTGTCATGATGCTTGACAATAACTTTGAAATGATCTCTGAGATATGATTTGACTATAGATCTCTCTAAGATAGAAAATTTGAACTTGACGTGATGTCCAATGATTTGATCTGACGATTGTTGATTTGCCCCGATGTCAATGCTATGTGTGCACAATGACCTATGTGGGAATTTAGAAAATTGATTTTGTATTGGCCTCCTCGTTCCTAGCACAATGATTTAGGTATTGATATTTGTGATTCAACATGAAATTGGAACCTGCATGAATCATCCTTGGTGTATGCATTTGCACCTAGTGACAGAAATGACTTGTATTATGATTATGAGAATGACTTGATAAAGTTTAGATTGATAATGCATGGTTGATGACAACTTGTTAGCATGATAATAAATGAATTCAAGATTTGATATGAGCTCTACCACTTACCCGGTTGAAAGTATTGATACAATGACTTACTTAACGCAGTTGAATCCCAAAAATGATATCTAATATAATGCACTGCATTAACCCTATTCATTCATCTATACACTAAACCGCCCACGATAAGATCTCCATTGCTCATCCCATTCGTTAATCTTGTTCACCCATCTATTAACTGAATTCCCTGCGATAAGATCTTCGCCGCTCATTTCTGTTCGTTGATCGATCCAATAGTTCTTATGCATTGTTGCTTCCTTACGTCCTCCTTTCACAAATTTTGATCTCCTACTGCTCTTCCGCTTGAAAACAGATTTAGTTTAGTTCCTTTGCTTACACCTTAGTATGGTTTGATGCTCTTTACTTCTACAACATAGATAGCAGCATTAGGTTAGTGATTGATTTAGTAATTTTGCTTAGCATAGCTATTTAATTGGTTAATTAGGTTATGGTGTGAGTTAGCATTACATGTTGTTTTCTTCATTACTGCAGTAGAGTAGCTCTCTCTTAGAATAGATTTTCTCTTCTTCCATCAAAGAATCAAGCTTCTTCTGACCCTATAGAAGTCTGGCTTGGAACCCCTGGGGTCTCTTGCCAGATGAACAATGACAACATGCAGGACCTTCACTTTTACTTGTGCATATAGCACTATCACCTCCAAGTTTGTACGAACCCTGGGTTGATAAGTAAAGCTAGTAGACCTGGGAGTTGCAGCATTCTTGTTGCAATACCTAGGCTCATCAATAGTATGTGCTTATTGAAGAGAAATTATGTAACTATTTTGCCAACCATTCCTAGGAAACTTATGCAATGTGATGCTTGTATCTTAGGAAAGAACAAAAAACAGTGTTTTCACGACTCTCATTCCAAAGCACATAGAAATATTGAAATCATTCATTATAACTTGTGTGTCCATATGCGTGTTCCTTCTAAAAATGGTAATAAATAGATGATGACATTTATTGATGACTACACCATAATGTGTTGGGTTTATCTATTGAAGAACCAATCTGAATATTTTGAAACTTTCAAAAACTTTAATGCATGGATTGAAAATGATACACAATCTCATATTGGATATATTTGTACTAATAATGGAAAATAATAAATTCAAATAAATTTGAAAACTATCTTTTCTAGCATGAGATCAAACATGTAATGTCACCTGACCCCTGTGGCAATTATTTTATTTTATTTTTGTTAATTATATGTTAATGGTAACTTGAGGGGTCAAGTGACATTATAGAGTGGCATCAAATCATCTAGGTTCAACGCTTGGACTGGATGGGCTTTGTCACAGGCAACTGATGATTTTGAAAATTGACTAATTAACTATTTAGGTTAGATATCATTTTTGGGATTCAACTACGTTAAGTAAGTCATTCACGTATGACCATTTCCATGAGAGGTAGTCGTAACTGACTAATTTCTCATGATTTTTGAATAGCTCACTTAGCACTCATTACATCGGGTGATGCTCACAAGGGTGAAGAAGTGGAATTGAAACTAGTGAAATGAATCACATAGCATCAATCATTACTTCCGGGGCTTGCACCCGGTAACCAGGACTTCCCAGGAGGCCACCCATCCCAGATATCCTCTGGCTCAAGCGCGCTTAACTGTGGAGTTTTCCCCACAATCAAGCCCACTTAGCTTGCTACCACATTTGCAAAACCTTAGCAAGTATTGTGCCTCATGAACCATTCAAGTAGAGATCCCTTCACTCTTTTTTGAATTCAAGTATGGGGGTTTACGCAGTGCATTATATTAGATATCATTTTTGGGATTCAACTGCGTTAAGTAAGTCATTCATGTATGACCATTTCCATGAGAGGTAGTCGTAACTGACTAATTTCTCATGATTTTTGAATAGTTCACTTAGCACTCATTACATTTCTCATGATTGTTGAATAGTTCACTTAGCACTCATTACATCGGGTGATGCTCACAGGGGTGAAGAAGTGGAATTGAAACTAGTGAAATGAATCACATAGCATCAATCATCACTTACGGGGCTTGCACCCGGTAACCAGGACTTCCCAGGAGGTCACCCATCCCAGATCGCCTCTAGCTCAAGCACGCTTAACTGTGGAGTTTTCCCCACAATCAAGCCCACTTAGCTTGCTACCCCATTTGCAAAACCTTAGAAAGTATTGTGCCTCATGAACCATTCAAGTAGGGATCCCTTCACTCTTTTTTGAATTTAAGTATGGGGGTTTACGCAGTGCATTATATTATATATCATTTTTGGGATTCAACTGCGTTAAGTAAGTCATTCACGTATGACCATTTCCATGAGAGGTAGTCGTAACTGACTAATTTCTTATGATTTTTGAATAGTTCACTTAGCACTCATTACATCGGGTGATGCCCACAAGGGTGAAGAAGTGGAATTGAAACTAGTGAAATGAATCACATAGCATCAATCATCACTTCCGGGGCTTGCACCCGGTAACCAAGACTTCCCAGGAGGTCACCCATCCCAGATCTCCTTTGGCTCAAGCATGCTTAACTGTGGAGTTTTCCCCACAATCAATCCCACTTAGCTTGCTACCCCATTTGCAAAACCTTAGCAAGTATTGTGCCTCATGAACAATTCAAGTAGAGATCCCTTCACTCTTTTTTGAATTCAAGTATGGGGGTTTACGCAGTGCATTATATTAGATATCATTTTTGGGATTCAAATGCGTTAAGTAAGTCATTCACATATGACCATTTCCATGAGAGGTAGTCGTAACTGACTAATTTCTCAGGCACGTATATTATCATCTCTTAGTAGCCTAAACATATCCTCAAAATGTGAAATTTCTTGCTCTTGGGCAGCAAGATATCTAGGTGCCAGCTGAGGATCATTTGCAATTAGATTATGGGTGCTGATTAGGGCCATGGGATTTGATTGTTCAACTCTGATGAAAAGAGGTTCATTTTGCTCTCTGGCCAATATTCTTTTCATCTCTGCAGCCCTTGACTTCTCATGGTTCATCGGTGATGCTAGAGCCATTAGTTTTAGATCTCCTAGCTCTGCATTACAATCCCAAATATTCATGTCTGTGAGGGCCATGTTGTGTAAGTAAAACTCAGCCATTTTGGCCCTATCCTCTAGTGTACTTTGATCACAAAGATCAATAAACTGCTTGTAGTCCTGAAATGGCATGGTGCCCCTTTGTGCTAGTGTTTTGATCTGAAATTATAGCCATTGTTTTCTAAGGTAAAGAGCATAGGATTTAGCTGGCATCCTACATTGGATGGCCTCCAAGGAGAGGTTGACCATATATTCTAGTTGGTTTTCCTTTTCTTGTAGTTGTCCTCTCATCTTCTTTCTTTTGTTGTCCTTTCTCATCTCCATCAGTTTCTTCCTTTGTTTTAGCATCATCCTCCTTCTCTTCTGCTTCATCATGTTCCTCTGTATTAGTTTCTTCTTCATCCATCTCATCCCCATCTAGCTTTGCATCTTCTTTTTCTTGTTTTTCCTCCTCCTCATTAACAGAAGGACTAACATCATAGGTGAGGGTTTTGATGTCATCCTCTATTGGTAAGATTCTAAAGACTGACCATGTTATAGGGATCCTGAGGGTTTGGAGGGCATCCTTAATGAGGATCCTAATCAACCCATGGTGAGCCAACTGTTGGGAATTCCCTTCCTTTACTTTTCTGTTGAATCCTATGAGTGATTGCATCAAGAAATAGGGTATGTTGAGTCTTTGGTGAACTAATGTTTCTACCCCAAGTCTTAATTCTTCAAGCATTATCAAATGGTTTCCATAACAACACTGTATCTATGGAACAACAGATGAGGTGACAGGGTATGGTGAATGAGGTGGATGGTCATGAATGAGGGTGGTGGATGACGTGGAGGAGATGAGATGGAGTGGAGCGACGGTGGTGGCCCGCTGTGGTGGTAGGGAGAACTTTATCTGCCTCTCGAGCTCATGTTTAATTAAATCTTGTGCTATCGCTCGAACTTTAATATGGGTCGGGACCCCACCTTATGTCACTGTTTTCGGACTCTTGCATTCTCTTTTGAATTATTAAAGAATTTCCTTTTTTCCACCTCTTCACTTATAAACCAACTACCTCATACCCTTTACAACTTTTGATCAAATGATGCATATGAGTGAGTGAGCGGGATACTTACATGTGGTATCCATGCCACGTTGCAGTTGTGGAAGATCAGAGGTGCTGCTGATGGTCATTCTTCTTCCTCCTCTACTATCTGTTGATGGTTTATTAGCTTTTGCAGGTGTCTGTGAATGAAGATTTGATGTTGTTGTTGTTGTTGTGGAGCTCCTGGATCATCCTAGTGAAGACCTATAGCTGATGATTGATATTCTGTGGGATAGGCTACCATAGGATTTCCTACAGGATGTCTTGTAGCTGATGTCCTGTTGCTGGCTGGGGCTGTGAGGATGCTGCAATGAATGGACAGAGGGAGTAGGAGTGTGTGTGGATGCAAGGATGATGGTAATGGATGAGGTGAGGGGTTAGATCATGTCTAGAATGAATTTTTGGGACCTAACCAATGTACCATTCAGGGGATCCTATAGAAAACATAATCTTCACCTTAAATTGAAGCAATGAAGTAGAAAAAAATGGAATTGATGGAGGGATGCATGATAAGGAGTGGAGGAGATGAATATATGTGAGGCAGGGTTCCCTTTGGTTCTTCTCTTTGCTCCTTGATTGTCTTTCTCACTTACCTGCAAATAACAATTATGTCTTTTTTCTCTTTTTTCCTTTTATTATAATTATTATTATTTTTGAAAAACACCTAGGCTGCCTCAGAGAGGTTTTCACCCTAGATATTTGTCCTGGGCACCTCAAGGAAGGTTTTCACCTAGGGATCTTCTTATCCCTTTCATTGTTTCTCATCCTTGGGCTGCCTCATGAGGTTTTCAACCCAAATATGGGACTCAAGCACCTCATGGAGGTTTTCACCTGAATCCTTATTCTTTTTTCTCTTTTTTAGTGACCTGATGAGGGAGGAGTTGGAACTTGCTCCACCATCATCACTATCTTATTGATATTGTCAATGAACTCTTGTTTTCATAAAGGCCTCTTATACATTTTCAATCTGTGTCCATTAACTAGAAATGGAATGGCTCCTTCATCTATAGTTCTGATTTGCACTGAACCATTTTCATGGCATCTTTCCACCACACAAGATCCGAGCCATCTTGTCCTTAGCTTGCCCTTGAAGTATTATATCTAGAATCATATACCAATGCCTAGTATTCCTCTTGAAATTGCTTCTCCTTAATATGTTTTTCATGCTAGATATTCCTTTGAAGCTAAACTATCTCTGAATGTAGGAGGGCCTACATTCTGAATTCATCCAAGCCATTGAAATGAAACAATATTTCTTTCTGTGCATGACTGAGATCCAAATCTAGTTGGGCCACCATCCTCAATGTGTTATATTCAAACTCAATGGACAACAAAGCCTTTTTCCCATAAACCAACTCATAGGGTCTAAATCTAGTGGTGGTCTTGCATGTTGTATTATAAGCCCAGGTGGCCTCAACTAGTCTCTCTACCCAATCCTTCCTACTGCTGTTCACTACCTTGGTTAAGATGTTCTCCAATGCCCTATTGGTCACCTCCACTTTCCCATTAGCTTGTGGATGATAAGGAGTGGAGGTCCTATGCTTGATTTTGTGATGGCTGAGAAATTTTTTAATCATGTTGGAGGTAAAATGGTTGCCTTGGTCTGTGACTAGCTCTCTAGGGTACCCAAATTTGTAGAATAGATTCTCCCTTAGGAACTTAGCCACCTTCTCTTCTGTTGTTGCCTTAATCACCTTGATTTGAGCCCACTTAGTCAAATAATCAGTGCACACAATAATGTATTGCTTTCACTTTGAAGGAGGGTTGATATGCCCAATGAAGTCCATGCCCCACTTGTCAAATGGCTTGAAATTCACTTGAGGTTGTCGGGGTATTTCATCTCTTAGAGTAGGCTTTCCCATCCTTTGGCACTGATCACACTGACTAATGTACTTTTTCACATCCTGATGAAGAGTAGGCTAATAATAGCCTACTTACAACACTTTGAATGTTGTCCTCTTTGCTGCAAAGTGACCTCCACAAGGCCCATCATGACATGTCAAAAGGATGTCAAAAACTTCCTCTTCCCTTACACACCTTCTCAAGATTTGATCTGGGCCAAGTTTGAACAGATTGCCCCCAATCCAGGTGAAGGGGGCACTTTTCCTGACTATCTTGCTCTTTTATTTGGAGGGCAAGTTTGGTGGGAACTGTGTTAATACCAAATAGTTTGCTATATCAGCAAACCATGGGGAGAGAACTGAAATAGAAAAAAAATGCTCATCTGGTAACTGGTCATCCACCATTCCTTCTTCACCTACAGGAAGCTTCATCCTAGATAGAAAGTCTGCAACAACATTTTCCTTACCAGGTTTATCAACAATAGTTAGATCAAACTGCTGTAATAAAAGAAACCATCTTATAATTCTATCATTCACATCTAGTTTTTTCATTAAATATTTGATTGCAACATGGTCAATATGCACAAATGTCTGATAGCCTGTAATATAATGCCTAAATTTGTTTAATGAATGCACAACAACAAGGAGTTCCTTTTCGGTCACAGTATAATTTAGCTCAACCTTTGACAGGTTCTTACTGGTAAAATAGATGGCATAGGGCAATTTCTCCTCTTCCTGACCTAAGGCTGCTCCTATGGCTTTGTGTGAGGCATCAGCATGAATATGAAAAGGGAGGGCCTAGTTTGGGCCTCTAAGGATTGGTGCAGTGGTTAACTTACCCTTTAGAATGTCTAAGGCCTCTTGACAAGTCTTTGACCATATAAACTACAAATCTTTGGCCAAAAACCCAAACAAAGGAGAGGCCAACTTGTTGAAGTCCTTTATGAACCTTCGGTAGTATCTAGCCAACCCTAAGAAACTCCTAACATCTCTCTGCTTTTGTGGAGGTGGGACCCTTTGGATGATTGCTATTTTTTTGGGGTCCACCTGCAGTCCTTGCTGAGATATTGAATGACCTAGCATGATCCCTTCAGTCATTAAGAATTCACATTTTTATGGACTGAGATACAGGTTCATTTCAATGAATTTGTGCAATACTTCACCTAGATTAGTCAGGGATTCTTGAAAATCACAACCATAAGGTGTAAAGTCATCCCTATAGATTTCCATAATATCATGTACTAATTCAGCAAAAATACTCAAGACTGGTCTCTAGAAAGTGGCAGGAGCATTGCATATGCCAAAAGGAAGGACCCTATATGCAAAAGTACCCCAAGGACAGGTGAATGGTCTTATCCTGGTCTTTTGGGCAGATTTGGATTTGGTTGTACCCGCTGAATCCATCTAGGAAGGAAAAAAACTTCTTCCCTGCTAGGCCATCTAGCACTTGGTCAATGAAGGGTAGGAGAAAACGATCCTTCTTTGTGGATTTGTTCAAATCCCTATAATCAACACAAATCCTCCACTTACCATTTTTCTTGGGAACTAACACTAAACGAGAGACCCACTGACTGTCTGAGATAGGGTAAATGAATCCTGCATCTAGAAATTTTTGTAGTTCTTCTTTGACTATGTCTTTAAGAGCTAGATTCATCCTCCTTTGTGGTTTCTTGACTGGCTTGCAACCTTCTTTGGTGTATATGTGGTGAGTACACACTGAGGGGTGTACTCCATTTCCTTATAACTCCAATCGAAGGCTTCTAGGTTTTCTCTCAACATGTTGCATAAATTTTCCTCTTCTAAAGCAGAAAGAGATGGATTAATTTTCAAAGTTTTCTCTGGGCCAAATTCTACGGTTTTGACACGGAGTGGGTTGGAATTTTCCAAGCATAAGTCAATTGGATGATTGTTCTGGGTTTCCCTTACTTCTTCTTCTAATGGTAGTGAACTAGGAGTTAGACTTTGGAGCAACTGTTCAATTAAGTCATCCTCATCTTGTTGTCATCCTCCTATGGTTGCTTCCAAAGCATAAAGTTGGGCAGAATAAACCTCATCTTCTTCCTCCTCCTCTAACCATAAAGGTAAATCATGCTCTAGGGTAGGTTGAGTAGGAGGGTATAGGACTAACTGTTTGGACATATGCCCATTCTTGATGGTCATATTCCCAGCTCTGCAGCTAATGTAAGCATTAGTTGTGGCCAACCATGGCCTCCCAAGGATGAGAGGGTAACCAGTAAGCTTAACCTTAGGCTGGAGAACTAGGAAATTTGCAGGGTACTCCTAGGAGTCAATGGAGACCATCACATCCTCCACAATTCCCTCAGGGGTGACTATGGAACAGTCTGCAAGTTGCATAACTATTGTGGTCTTCCTCAATGACCCTTGGAGGTTGAGCTTGAGCATGGTGTCCTTGGTCATCACATTAATGGCAACCCCAAGATCAATCAGAGTGTGTGGGACAATGGTGCCATTGATGTGCACATCTACTATAGGGCTTCCAAGGTCCAAATATTTTGGACATATTACCTGCCACAACATTAAGTTAGACAACTGCCCAATGACATTAATGGTAGGGGAATCCCTTTTTCTTCTTCCTGGATTCTTGAAGTACTTCTCCTTAGTCAACTTATTGTAAATGGGAACATCTTTGATTGCCTGGAGAAGGGGAATCTTTACACATAGATTTTTCAATTCTCCCAGAAGTTTAGTTTCTTCTGGGGTAGGCTGGAGTGGTTGGGCTAATCCCTTAGGAAAGGGTGGATTTACTTTAAGGTTTATTTCCTCTCTTTCTTCCTCAACCTCCCTATGTGGAGAGGGAGGTTGGTTATCAGGGATAATTCTCCCAGATCTTAGGTTGATCTCCTAGATTTCTACAACATAAGCTAGATATGATGTCTCTCCACTGTAGACTTGTTGAGCCCGCCTATTGTTCAGGTTCGAATTTGGCTGGGTAGGCATCTGGGGTTGCTTAGGTTGAGCAGAGTGTAGGAGTTATAGTTAGGTAGGTGGTGGAGGCAATAGGGTTGGAACATTGTTGAATTGGGGCCTCCACCCCTAGAGTGGGGTATTCCATTGAGGTTGTGGCTGAACATAAGGTTGAAATGACTGGCTGGCTAGCTGAGAATGATACTGAGATGTATAGGACCAAGGAGGGAGTGTAGACCAGGAAGGATGAGTAGGGGTCCCCAAGACGGTATAGCTGTGGTTTGGTTGGGGTTGTAATATGCATGGGATGACCCTTACATACCCTGCTGGTATGGTCTAGACCCAAGAGGTCTCCTTTGGTTGATGTAGCAAAGTTGCTCAGTGACCCTTTCAGCTCCTTGATATATAGCTTTGAGTCCAGGTAAAGAAGGGCACTTGTCTGTGGAGTGGTTTTCTTCACAGCCTGAGCAAATCTTAATACAGTTCAATGGACATTCGTTCTTAGGATGCTTCCTGGTGCATCTAAGACAAAAGATGTCCAAGGCTCTCTCTGCTTCCTCTTGCTTCATTTTGATGTTCATTATGTCCAATTGCAAGGCAAGGGTTTGTAGCATATCACTTATGAAATCTTCCAGCATATTTCCAATTTTACCCTTGATGGATGAGTTGGAGGATGATGTACTGGCCATAGGTTGACTACCCCTACCTTTTTTCCTGGCTACCCTAGAATAGTTTCTAAATATAGTCTTGATATCCTCATAGGGTAATTGGTAGATATCTCCTCTTGCTAACATGTGTAAGGTATCCAGAAGATCTTCCCTTACTCCTCTAAGAAGGACCAACTTTAGTGACTCAGGGTCAAGTGTGCACCTGGCCCTTTTGTAACTGAGCTGGAATCTTTCTTCATAGTCTTCTAGGGATTCATCCTAGCCTATGGTCATCCTGAAAATCTCTTCTTTATTATCCTTTGACCTACAGTAGTCCCTATATTTGTTGTTAAAATCTTGTTGCATCTGAGCCCAAGTTGTGATGCTATCTCCAGGTAAACCCATGAACCAGTGCAATGTTGCATCCTTGAGGGTAGATGGAAATAGTTTTAACTTTTGCTCATCATTTGTATAGTCATAGGTTCGGAATATAATAGAAAACTCAAATAGGAAAGTGTTAGGGTCCTCTGTGGTCAGGCCATGGAAATGAGGTAGAGCAGAGGGGCTTATATTCTTCATCTTAGTGTTCCCATTGGTCTCCCTAATGGGGAAGGCACCCTCAATTCTCTCTCTATTTCCTCTGTCATTTCAATTTTTAGCCATTGGTTTAGTAGGAATGGGTTCTTCCTCTTCTTCTTACCCTGTAGGTTCTTCAAATATGTAAGGTTTCTCACCTAAAGGTTCTTCCAGGTCACAATCACCGAAGAAGAGAGAAGGTTGATTGTTGGATGCAGTGGGGGTATTTGGCAAGAATTTCCCTGAATTGTCCCTATTCCTACGAGGCATGAAAGGAAATGTTTTTGGGTTGGTTTTTGTAAGATTTTCTTTAAAGCTAGAAAGTACTTTGCAGAAATGAAATTGCAGATTGAATGAAAAATACTGACAGGGAAAAACAACAACGACAACAACAACTACTTGTTGAATTGAAATTCTTCTTGCAGAATGGAAAGGAAATCAGAAAATGAAAAATGAAATAAAGGAAGCTGCTAGATTACTTTTGCAGAAATAAACTAATGGAAGGAAATTGAGGACTATAAAATAGAAGAAAGTAGTAATCACATTCTACTTAGACACCTCCCCAGCAATGACGCCAAAACATGATGAGCCTAGGTATTGTAACAAGAATGTTGCAATTCCCAGGGCTACTAGCTTTACTTATCAACCCGAGTTTCGTACAAACATGGAGGTGACAATGTTATATGCACAAGTAAAAGTGAAGGTCCTGCCTGTTTTCACTGTTCATCTGGAAAGAGAACCTAGGGGTTCCAAGCCAAACTTCTATAGGGTCAGAAGAAGCTTGATTTTTTGATGGAAGAAGAGAAAATGTATTCTAAGAGAGAGCTACTCTACTGTAGTAATGAAGAAAAAAAATGTAATGCTAACTCACACCATAACCTAATTAACCAATTAAATAGCTATGCTAAACAAGATTACTAAATCACTAACCTAATGTTGCTATCTAAGTTGAAGAAGTAAAGAGCGTTAAACCATACTAAGGTGTAAGCAAAGGAACTAAACTAAATATGTTTTCAAGCAGAAGAGCAGTCAAAGATCAAAATTGATGAAAGGAGGACGTAAGGAAGTAGCAGTGCATAAGAATCGTTGGATCGATCAATGAATAGAAGATGAGCAGTGAAGATATTATTGCGGGGAATTGAGTTAATAGATGGGCGAACAGGATTAATGAACAGGATGAGTGGTAGAGATATTATTGTGGGTAGTTTAGTGAATATATGAACACACAGGGTTAACGAATAGGATGAACGATGCAGATCTTATCGCGGGCGGTGAGGTTAATGGATGGATGAACAAGATTAATCGGAAAATGGACAGTGGAGATCATATCGCGGAAAAAAAGTGCGGAAATGATGGAGCAGGTTTCAAAGGCGGTAAGTAGTTTATCGTACGCCCTCAAAGCTGTAAGTTGTATTCTAAAATTTTACGCAATTATCCTAGCTGGGTGGCACATAGCATGGGAAAACCACTTTTCTCGTGTGCTCTTAGGCGGATAGCGGTCGTGCAAGAATCCAAATGAGATTGCGCAAGAGTCATTAGATCAGGCGAGACTAATCAATGGTGGAGATTGGTCAAGCTAGTTGGCGAGCGGGTGACGCGATAACCGTCGGATTAGGTGAGGCAGATTAATGGTGGGGCTTTAAAATGCATAAAGTAGGTGGAAGACTTCACGCGTGATGGTCATTGGATAAACTAATGAATCAGATGGTGATTGTTCAGGTTTGTTGTGGATCATATGGTAAGGGAATTATGCGTGAAGAAAATTTTAAAGGAGGTTTCAATGAAAACGATAGAAAAACTAGGGAGGTTGAGAGTGGACCGAGAGTGATGGAAAAAGATGACAATGAAATGAAACAAGTAACTGCATCAAAAAACAAACTCCAAAGCTCATGCGAGAACTAGAAACCTATGTTTTTGGGGTTGCTGAAGGGTCTCTTCCTCAAGTCATGGTCCCAGAGGGAGGAGGTGAGGCCGAGACACCTGCGGACAAACTTATGGGGATCTTTTTCTCCTAGTTAGCCTGCTAATTGAAAGAAGGCACAAATGGATGTAAACTAAAGCACAACCGATCTACTCTACTCTACTGTAATGGGAATGCAGCTACTTAAGAAAATTAACAGTTAAACCATGAATCATCTATGCTATACTGCTATAATGGAAATGCAACTACTTAAGAAAATGAACAAAAAAACCATAAATCTATGCTATACTGTTGTAATGGAAATGCATATACCTAAGAAAATGAATAGAAAACCAGGAATCTATGCTATCATACATGTACAGTAAAGAGGAGCTTTGGCTGCTTGGATTGGGCCCTAACCCAAGAGTTTCAGCCCTATGAGTTAACTCAGTGCTGGCTCAAAACAAAACTCATCTTTATTATGAAAACCATGGATTACATCAAAAACTGTCACAAGTCTTGCAGCTCGAAAATAAAGTGGAGTTCTATAGATAAAAATATGAATCCTACTAAGGTCCTAAGACTCTCTACTTATATATCTGAAGTCTCCAATGACTTCCTTCAAATTAGGGTTGCTCGGCTCCCAACTCAAGATAAACTGGTTTCTGTCACTTTCACTTGCTCGACTGTCTTCTAGTCCTCAAAGTGATGGCTATTTGCACTCCGAGCTGATGGAGGAATATTCGAATGGAGGGGTAGTAAATGAGGAGGATTTACCTCCTATAATTCCTCTCCCTTGTCCCATTCGGGTTTTTACCAAGGTCTTTGCCACAGTTCCTTGCTTTTATCCTTTATTCCTGCATTAAATGCACATTAGACCACAAAGAAAAATATCCAACTCTAACTCATCTCATAAACAAAATATAATCAAAAGTATACAATAAGTTGTGAGAATAGTTGGTTTTACTAAGCTAGGAGGTGAATTAAGGCCAATTAGGGCCCATATAATTACCCAATGATGAGGCTCATCAACTCCAAATCTAGCATGCCATAATAGATTGGATGGTATTGTACCTTCATCAAATTGAGAACTGTATGCAAAGTTTTGTGCCCAAGAAGAGGTTCCTTGTAGCTTCAAAAGTCTTTACTCTTCTATCCGAGTCATGACAAGTGAGTTGTTTGATGACTTTCTGACCCCAATCTTTCCATCAAACATGTGGATGGAGCATCCTTGCTAAAAGTTGTGAACCAAATACAACATGTTTCCTTGCAACTCCAAGAGGTAGAGAACATCATGTAGAAGAAAGTCTGGGAGACCAAGACATTTGAGCTTGATGGTGCCAAGCCCTAATGGCTTGAATTTTGACTTATTTGCAAATTAGACTGCTCCATCAACATTATTAGTGAATTCTTAAAAGAAATATCTTCTAAAAGTCACGTGTAAAGCTGCTCCTGAATAAAGCCACCTTGCATCTTTCCATGAAGCAAGTGAAGCATTAAACAAGTCTTTAGTTACTCCGATATTGCAATGTCCATAACATAATGAGCGGATTTGGGTGCTTTACCTTTCCCTTGATCTGGTGATTTTCATTTCTCTTCATTCCTTTCCTATCTAGTCTTGTACCAAGAGAGCTTACATGTGGAAGCATCATGTCCATTTATGTCGCATCAAATACAACGAAGATCAAGTCTTCCTCCTTGATAATGTCTGCCCCTCTAGTTCTATTGTTCTTCCTTCCACATCTTCTTCAGCCACCTCTTCCTCTAGAAGAATCTTGTGCCTGATTCTTCTCTTTCTGTGCAAGGAAAACAACTTCTTCAAAAGACTAAGCAATTGTCTTATTCATCCCAAAATATTTCTCTCTTTTAGCAAACTTCTCCTCAAGAGAGTTAAAGGAAATCTCCTTAAATTTTCCACTAGCTTGTAATGACTCAAGATAATGGGAATAAGTGGGATACGGTGCCTTGAAAAAAGCTGTGAGAGGAACATCTATTTTAACTCTGGTGGCTTCTATATCATGCACAATGTCTCTTATTTCAGAGGCTAAGGCAAGGGGATCATCATCTATCACTTCAAGATTAAACAATTTGATCATTAATTGGACTACTTCAAGCTTAGAGTGTGAGTCATAAAAGTCTTTCAATTTATTTAAGGCTTCAAAAGCATTGCTAAAGGGTGTAATATGACGACTCACCTCTTAATTGAATGATGTTGCAATCAAGGCATAGACCTTGCTATTCTTGTTCTACCATATGGAAAGCTCTTTGTTAGAAATGGGCTTTTCAAGAGGATTGCCAACTTCCCCTTCACAAACTCCTTTCCACAACTCAATGAAAATGAGGGTTTGCTTTATCTTCCTAGACCATTCATGGTAGTTCTGTTTTCCAAAGAGAACTACTCCAACTATTGAGATGAGTGAATGCATTTTTGCAAAACTTCGACACTGGGCCTTGAATAAACAAAAAATTTCTAAAATAATATCTTAATAGAGACTTATCATACATGCATCTTCTTAAAAAAATTAATCAAAATAAACCAGCATATAACATCATATATTTGAATGGTTCAATATATATCAACGGTATTCAATGTATAACAAGAAATTCAACACAATTTCAATGCTCCATCAATTTGAGCCCAATTCACCTTACACATATACTAATCAAACCTTATAGTATTATGGATATGACATACCACAAATACATGGTCTTCAAAAAATAGTTATGCCATCACATACGATCTTCAAAAACTATTCAACGCACATATGTCCAATATTCAATTCATGCACCATATGCTACATGATCTTCAACACAAAGCATTCAATTTATCATTACCAAACACAACCCTCAAAAATTTCAACGCACAAGGGGAATATATTCATAGCATATCATTACATAGTCTTCAAAAATATATATATACGATCCATAAAATTTGAACACACATCCACCAACATACAATTTTCAATCAATCGAGAGGCATACGACATAATAACACCAACATATAAGAGCCAACATAATTGTAACACACACCAACATACAAGAGCCATCAATGCATACAATGTGATACCACACATACTATAAATCATCATGTAGGAGTTACGCACCATGAAAGCATCAGTCACGACTTGCAAAGTTCAATGTACAACACAATATAACATACCAGTCACCATTTTATCACATCATACACTATAGTTCACGACCATAATAAACACTACTTCAATGCTCAATGCAGAGGAGAAATACAACACAGAGGGTTCAACGCTGCTTCAACGCTCAATGCAGAGGAGCAACACACATTGCTTCAACGAACAGGACACTGCTCCCTTGAATGAATACAAACCAACGCACATGCTTCATGAATATACACCACAACAACGACCAATTCAACGCAACTATGACCCTTTCAACCCTTGGACAACAACATTCCACATACAAAGAAACATACACCAACATATAAGTTCAATGTGCAAAATTTAAAGGCACCATTCAACGATTCAACAGACTGGCTATCACAGGTTTCAATGGACAATGAATAGGGACAAAGGATTATATACATTCAAAGGACAAAGTACGGAATATTGCAAGAGTTACATAACATAAAACTAAATTGGGACTTGTTGCTCTGATACCATGTCAAACTAGGTTTGAGTAACTCCACTAATTGTGATTTGCATGAAGAAAATCATAAATATATACAAGGAGAGGGAGATTATTGGAATTCATATTCCAATGTCTCTTAGTCTTTTTTATATTTCTATTTACGTTATTTACAAGAATTTTCTAATCGCAAAGATTATGTGTCAACAAAGACATCATGATTTAATTCAATTTGATCATTTAATCTAGCATCCTTCATTTTATTTATAAAATAAGAATATCTATTAACATAACTATTATTTAATTTCAATATTATAATTTTAATCATATATCATTTTTTTAAAATAGCCCATTCACTTAATTAAGTAAATCTTAATGTACTTAAGAATTGCATGTTCAATTTGAAAATGGATATTACAATCTAATTCAGGTTGACCATTTAATCCTGCATCCTTCATTCTATTTTCAAAATACAAACACCTATTAACATAAATATGATTTATTTTTAGCAGTATAAAAAATAACACATTTACTTAATTCATGGAAATTTAAGTCATTTACCAAAAAAAAATGAGGTAACCTATCTACTTAACTCATTAACTCATTGTAATTCAACTCATTTACCAAAAGTTTTTGAAGAACCCCATCCACTTAACTTGTGGATGATGAAGTTCAATAGAGGATGACAATGGGAAGCTCTATGGACAATAGTTTGAAGAGATTCTAGAGGCTGCTAGAGATGATGACCACGAGGCTCTAGTGGGGAGTAAACCTAGAAAGGTAATATCCAAGTGGTAGGAGTAGTTGTGCAAGGTGATGGCTAGTTAGAGGCTCTAGTGGGGAGTAAACCTAGAAAGGTAATATCCAAGTGGCAGTAGTAGTTGTGCAAGGTGATGGCTAGTTAGAGGAGACTACAGAGGTTAAGATGACCAAGTGGCTGTAGTGGGGGAGTAAATCTTGAAATGTGATGACTAGGTGGTGTGAGTGGTTGTGCAAGGTGATGTCTTGTTGGAGGACACTGCACAATATGCGATGACTAGGTGGCAATGGGGACTAAGTTTAGAAAGGTGATGACCATGTGGTGGGAGTGGTTATGCAAGTTGATGGCTAATTAGAAGAGATTGCATATGACAAAGTAAGTGGGGTGAGGAATAAATATAGAAATGAGAAGTACATCTTGAGAAAAAACGAAGATAAAAAAATTGATAACCAAGAGACATAAATGACAATAAAAAATAATGATCAAATAACATAAGTGAAAAAGAAATTTTAATATACTTAAAAAATAATCAAAATAAAAACAAAACATAATAATAATCTAACTCACTAATCTTACAAACTCTATTTTATTTAAAAAATAACAACACCTATTTGATTAAACAGTTTAACTTACAACATTATTTATAATATACTAAATAAAAATAATTTAATTATAAATAATAATAATAATAATAATAATAATAATTTATTTACTATTTAGAATATTAATTATTACTAATAATAAGAAAAATGATAAATTAAAATTAAAATTAAAATATAGTTATTAACCGACCTTCAATCAAAACAATATTTATTTAACTATTTATCCTTTCACAAAGCTCTTCTTCTATCATCATTCAGATTGGTCCTGATGATGAATCCTTGTTGAGATTTGAAACGTTGACAGAAATATGGTTTCTACTATGGATACTCTAAGACTTAGTTCAAAAAATATACTAATATCTTAAATATTAAAAAATACTATTATCCTTCATTCTATCCTATTTCCAAAAATAAAAATACCTATTTAATTAAACATTTATAACATTATCATTTGATTGCTTAAACACTATAAATACCAACATCATCTTTGTGGACATTGCCTCTCACTCACCTTTTAGTTGTGGCCAAGTGTGGACTCTCCAATTCTAGCGTTGCCAAGTGTGGCTAAAACTGAATGACTTAGTCTTCAATAACAAAATCCAAACATACTATCTCTCTCCTAACGTGTTTTTACTAAAACTTTATGACTTACTCTCTAAAGAGCTCTGTAACAAAAACACAAATCATTTGAACGACCACGTTAAAAAAACACCACTGCAAACGATTTTACAAACATATATAAAATCATGATTACAATGTTTTGATTACATAAGAACGAATTTTTTGATTGTTTATAAAAATCTTAATTCCCTCCCTCGGAATTTTTTGACAGTTTAGATCTTGATAGTGGACTCCCTCGGGCGGGGTTTATTCCCTCCAAAATGGAAAGGAGGTGATTTAGTTTTATATTTAAATGTGCGGTAGCCAAAATACTGGTAGAAAAAGGTGATAACTAAGATATAGAAGTTAAAAATAAACTTCAATGTATTTGAATATTAGATAGGGAAAATCAAAATAGAATATTATGATTTAATTTAATTTAGCTATTTAATAAGGTATTTTATTCACAAAATAAAAACATTAAGATTATTTAATTTCAATATTTTAATTCAAATTATTTATTAAATCTTTTTACATATCTCATTTATTTAAAAATGAGTATATCTTTATGTACTTTAGAATTGCATAGTCAAAATAAAAGGGGAATATCACAAGCTAATTCAGTGTCGTCATTTAATCTTGCATTCTATTTCTTATTTTCTAAATAAAAACACTCTTTAACATAAAGATTATTTAATTTTAACATTGTAAGAAAATAACCCATTTATTTACGTTACTTACAATTTTTTTTTGAAGTAATAGCCAAAATGAAAAGGGAATATCACAATCTAATTTAGCTTAACCATTTAATCTTGCATTCTTTTTCCTATTTTCTAAATAAAAACACCCTTTAACATAAAGATTATTTAATTTTAACATTGTAAAAGAATAACCCATTTAATTAACTCATTGTAACTTAAATTACTTACAATTTTTTTTTTTGAAGTAACCTATCCACTTAACTCATTAACTCATTGTAATTTAAACCATCTACCAAAACATTTTCGAAATAACCCATCCCCTTAACTTGTGGCTGATGAAGGCCAATAAATGAGGACCTAGTCGTTGGAGTGGGGAGTAGGTAGTGGCAAAGAGTGGTTGTGCAAGGTGATGGAAGATTGAAGGAAACTATACAAGGTATAATGATTAGGTTGCTAGAGTGAAGAATAAATCTTGAAATGGGGAGTAAGTATCGAAAGGTGATGAGTAGGGGGCAAGAGTGGTTGTTCAAGGTGATGGGAGATTGGAGGATATTACACAGGGTATGATGATTAGGTTGCTAGAATGAAGAATAAATCTTGAAACGAGGAGTAAATATGGAAAGGTGATGACTAGGGGGCTCTATTGGAGAGTAAACCTAGAAAGGTAATCACTAGGTAGCAGGAGTGGTTATGTAAGGTGATGGAAAATTGGAGGAGAGTGCACATGTTACAATGACTAGGTTGTTGGAGTGGAAAATAAATCTCCAAATGAGAAGTAAATCTCAAAATGTGATGACCAAGTGGTGAGAGCAATTGTGCAAGGTGATGGTTGGTTGGAGAAGATTGCATAGGCTACTATGACCACATTGGTGAAGAGAAAAATCAACCCAAAAAATAATAACCAAATAATAAAATAATTGATGATAAATAATAACCAAACAATCAAAATAAAAAATAAAATTTAATATATTTAAAAATTAATTAAATAATAATAAAATATAACTTAAAAAATATTCGATTTCTAAACCAAAATTCTATTTCCAAAATAAAAACATATTCAATTTCTAAACCAAAATTCTATTTCCAAAATAAGAACATCAAAATCTTAAGCCCAATATTCTATTTCCAAAATAAAAACATCAAATAAAGATTATAACATGCAATTTACTTTATAACATCCCCATCAGGGTATTTTTTAATTTCAAACATTAGAAAATACCATTATCATCGGTGATACAGTGATACTTTATGTTGATATTTATCGCCTCTCACTTTTTAGTGGTACGTCCATTGTTGCCGAGTGTGCAGATGCGTTTTCCATTTGAATTCATTTTAACCTTTATAGCCTGCCCAATTTGGCTTTCACATATCCTCTCCAATAACTTATAGCAGGAAGCCTGAATGAAATAAAATTAAAATTGAATGACTTACCATTAGCACCTCTACTATCTTTTGGGTCTTGCCATTAGCGACTTTTTTTTTAACATCTGGGATGGGAGAGGGCCCTTGAGAGGGACAAGAATTATGAATATGACTGAGTTGTTGAAAAATCTTACAATGGAAATCAATGTTCTCATAGTCCAACTACTGCAAATAAACTTCTCCCTTCCATTTGAGGAGGATTTTACCACGCAACCCTTTGTTGAGATCAATTTCAACACATATGCAAGCAAAGGTGACAATACCCTTCACAAGCTTATCAATGTCTAATTTAATGAAATAGTCTAGTAAGTTTTCCACATTGGATAATATGTATGAATGTAGTAGATGAAAGGCTAGATTAGGGAGCCTTACCCATAATGGAGTTATCAGATCCGTCACGGAAAGATGATTAAAATCAGAAAACAAAGATTGAAAGGAGAGAACAGATTAGCCCCAAAACCGAGGTCCTTCATAAAAAACCCTCTAATAGTTCTCGACGTTTTTGAAGAACACCACAAAAAATCCTTTCTAACAAAAATGCATATTCATATTAGGGGACTAGGCCTGATGCACCCACTCTCGAAGCCCAAATTTCGATGACTAAAACCCATTAAAGCAACAAATAATAACCTTTCATGAATACTTTACAAAAGAAATGTTAGATATAAAATGATCAACTTCCAAAGATGGAATGCTTGCTTCATGATACAAAACAAAGGTTGGTCTTGAGAGATCATTCAGAGTTAGAGGAGAAAAGGTTGGTCTTGAGATATCATTCAGAGTTAGAGGAAAAATCCCTGGATTTAGAGCATCGTCAAAGGATTTAAATTGGGAGGAAAAGGGCACACCACCTCCTTTGGCTCGACCTTTTAAGATTGAGACTATATTTATTGAAGCATCCATGGATATTACATGCAATTTCCATTCCATAAGATGTCTAGCTCTTGTAGGAGTTGAAAAAGAATAGAGGGGATTCCTATTGGATTTTCAATTCTAGATATAAGTGATGAGATAAGATTTGTGACTTTCACTTGCATATAGAAAGAACCCCATGATATTGGCTTGATGCAAAAAAGAATAGAGGGGATTCCTATTGGATTTTCAATTCTAGATACAAGTGATGAGATAATATTTGTGACTTTCACTTGCATATAGAAAGAATCCCATGATATTGGCTTGATGCACAAAAAACCCTGGTTGAAAGAGGTTTCCCCTAATGTACCAAATCTGCAACAATAACACTAAGATGAGGGGGTTTAAGACAAAAGTGAGAGTTTGAAATGAAATGAAAATGGTAGGGTTTCTATTGAAAAATATATTGATTCTCACTTTTTCCCTTCATTACATTACTAAAATTTTAATTCTTTAATTTTTTTTTTAAATTTTGCCTTGCATGTTGGTCTTAAAGAGAAATAATATTTTTGCATGTGTAGGGATAATTTTTTAGCATATCAAATTTAATATCACATTATATAATATTGTAAATTTAGTTATTTATTAAATTTTTTTAATATAACACAACAATTTAATAAACATTGCTAGTGGATAATAGTGGGACTATAAAAAAAATCATGAGTTGGACAGTAAGGGGTGAAGACAATTTTTTTTTTGTTTTCTTTGAGTTGTAATAAAAGGTAATAAAGAATGTGAAAAGTAATGGTTAATAAGTTGATAAACAAAAAGGTTGGATAAAGAATAAAATTTACAAGTTAATAATAAGATAGCCAATATAAAAAGTAAATAATGATATATCATAAAGAATATTAATTTTAATATATATATATATATATATATATATATATATATATATATATATATATATATATATATTTTGAGTAAAACTAATTCTATTAACAAGGAAGAGAAATATTTACATAGAGACCGAAGTCAGCACATTGATCTGATAAGAGGCAGAACTTTCAGGAAAAAACAAGTAAGAAGACCAAGTTTAGAACCCACGTAGGGGATCGGGATGATACTCTTCTGGTTCTTCATAGTGAAGAAAACATCAAAAAAACATAGGAAATCCACAACATAGTTAACATAGCAAACTTGCTCGGTGATAGCCAAGCATAACCAAAAAGACCGTCGCCAATGAGAGCACGCTAGTCAACTTGTGGTTCTTCCACAATACGACACCATCCGAATTCTGGCTCACCCATAGCTGGAGTAGCGTTCTGATAAGAGGGATCGGGGTCAACAGGCAGCATCTCTGCATCCTGAGTGCTGCAACCAGAAGCATTCTGAACTTGTTGAGGCACCATACCAATTCCAAGCTGAATAGAAGGAGAAGGACCAGAGATTGCCCCCGAGCCTCCTGGATGAGAGTCTGAGTCCTCCATCTGTGTAGTCTCATGGAAAACCACTGTTATGTGGGCCGTTATCCAAGGCCGATGCAGAGAACTGTTGAAAGAGAAAATTGCAGAGCCAGTCGAGGAATGAGGCCCACGATAGTGACTGGAGGCACGATGCTGCCCTCTCCCACTGCGAGTGTCGGGGTATCGACCAGTAAACACTTCACTGGAGGGGGCAGGCGAATCCGAAGACGAGCTTGTTGGAGCGCGCCAGGGTTGGCCTCTACGGCACCCAATTCTTTGTCGAAGTCGAGCCATCTTTGAGGGAGCGTTAGATAGGATGTGGACAGGTTGTGCAACTATAAGGCGAGCGGAGCAACAAAGACGCGAGAACCAGGGAGGGATCTTGCAAAAGCCTTTCACCAGCAGAAACAAATTGAGCACAAAGTTATACTTTCCAGAGTGAAAACGAGCGACCTTTGGATTGACAGGACCAATCTCCCACCCCCCAGTGTTAAAGACCAGGCCTAAGACCAAACGATTGAACGAGGGGACAGAGGCTATGAAGGATCTACTCAAAAACCACCCACCAAAGCCAAAGGCAAGACCTGAGACCAGGTGATGAAAAGCTTACACGAAGACCGCCAAACTATAGCCCAAAACCCCCAGAGGAGAGAGAGGAACAGCAGGAGCTGCCCCTGGATGGCCGAGCTAAGCTTCAGAAAGGCTTTCCTCGGCAAATGCCAAGAGACTACAGAGAGAATCGTAATTTGAGCAGAGGCGAGGGGAAGAGCCCAAGGAGACAGCACAAAAGGCTTCAACGCAAACCTAGAGTCGAGCTTTGCCTTAAACTTGCCAAACATTTCTCGAGAAACCACTTGCATAACTGCAACATTGAAGATCGCCATCATCTCTTGCAGGTTGGAGCGTGCGGAGGGAAGAGCCGTTGCAGAGGACAGAAAGAATGAACCAGGGCCACCTAAATGAGAGCTGTTATGACTTGCCTTGCACGCATGCCAAGCGCTCTCCCAATTACAAGTATTTAACACTACGTACTGGGTGGGCAGGTGTCGAGCTGCCTCGCCCCACCCCAGTCTTTTCACTTTGAATGCCGCATCAGTCACCCGCATCCAGGGAATATTAATTTTAATATTATAATTCAAATCATTTATCATTTTTTTTCAAATAATTCATTTATTTAACTGAATAAAACTTGATGTCCTTGAGAATTGTATAGTCAAAATTAAAAGGGATATCATTGTAATTTAAGTTATTTATCAAAAAAATTTGAAATAGTTCATCCACTTAACTTTTGGGTGATGAATGTCAATGGGAACAAGATAACTTCAATGATGACCTAGTGGCTGGAGTGAGAGTAAATCTAGAAAGGAGATGACCAGGGCAGGGGTGGTTGTACAAAGTGATGGCTACTTGGACACTGCACAAGATGGGATAAATTCCTCACTGGAGTGAGTGAATCTTGAATCTTAAAATGGGAAGTAAATCTAGAAAGGTGATGATTAGGTGTTGGAGTGGTTGTGCAAAGTGATGTTTAGTTGCATAATATGCTAAAGTGATGGCTAGTTGAAGAAGACTACATAAGATGCAAAAGTGATGACTAGTTGGAGGAGATTGCACAAGATGCAATGAATAGGAAATTGGAGCTAGAGTAAATCTCAAAATGGGAAGTAAGTGATCTGGATAGTTGGAGAGCACTGCACAAGATGGGATGAATAGGTAGTTGGAGCAAGGAATTATTTTTTGAGAAATGTGAAGTCAACCTAGAGGATGATAAGCAAGTAGGGAGACAAAAATGGAAAGTGATGGAAAAATAACCTAAGTAGAAATTAAATTTTGATATACTTGAAAATTTCTTAAATAATCAAAATAAAAACAAAACATAATAATATAATTTAATCACTAGTACATTAGATTTTGGATACTCTATCTTATTTTCAAAATAAAAACATTTATTTACTTTAACATTATAACATTATAACTTACAATATACTTCATAACATATTGATAACTTAGACATTGAAATATTATAAGATATCATTATCATCCATCGAACATAGGGAAGAAGGAAAATTTATGTGGATATTGTTGGAGTGGAGAATAAGTTTCAAAATAGGAAGTAAATGTGAGTAAATTTTGAAGTAGGAAGTAATTACTAAAAATTGATGACCCAGTAATGGGGAGTCAACTAGAAAGGTGATAACCACGTGGAAGAAACTATAATTGGAAAGTGATGTTCAACTAACAAAAGTGGAGAGTAAATATATAATGACTAAGTGGTGGGAGTGGTTGTGCAAGGTGCCAGTTGATTGGAGGAGAGTGCACAAGTTACCATGACTGTGATTGTAGTGGGGAGTAAATCAAAATATAAAGTAAATCTCAAGAGGCGATGACCACGTGGTGAGAAAATATCAAAATGGGGCGAAAATATTGAAAGGTGATGACCAAGTGGTAGGAGTGGTTGTGCAAAGTGATGGTTAGTTGGAGGAGATTGTATAAGATGCTCGTGGCTTATAAATCTTGGTATAGGAAGAAAATCTTGAAAAGTGATGACCGGGTGGCAACCAACCATGGCTTATAAATCTTGGTATTGGAAGAAAATCTTGAAAAGTGATGACCAGGTGGCAACCAAAAAGTGATAAACAATTGGCGGAAATGAAGATGGAAAGTGATAACCAAATAACCAAAATGAAAAGTAAATTTTGATATACTTGAAAATCCATTAAATAAACAAAATAAAATAGAATCTAATAACTATTCTATTGAATCTTACATTCTCTATCATATTTCTAAAATAAATAAATTTATTCACTTAAACATTATAACATTACAAAATATAATTATCATTTGTGGAGCATATAGAAAAAGGACAACATACTTCATAAGGTACTCATAACTTAAACATTGAAACATTATAAAATACCATTTTCATTTATGAAACATAGGGAAGGAGACTTTATGTGGATATTGTTGGAGCGGGGAATACTTTTCTAATTGGAAGTAAATCGGGAAAAGTGATGACCATAGATTGTAGTGAGAAGTGAAGTAAAAATGTGATAAGTAGGTGGTGGACACAAATAGAAAATAATAGCCAAATAACAAAACTGGAAAGTAAATATTGATATACTTGAAAATTAACTAGATGATTAGAATAAAAAATAAACCATAATAATATAATTATCATCCATATGGAAGATAGAAAGAATGAAAGTTTATGTGAATATTTATTTGAGTGGGAAATAAATATTAAAATAGGAAATAAATCTCAAAAGTAATGACTAGATAGTAATAGATTGAATTTGTTCCCACTTTGGGCTGCAACTTGAGCTAGGGTTGGAATTGGAGCTAGGGTTTTGACTTAGGGTTCCATGGCGGGACGCGCAGGGGGGAGTGTCACTCCCTCCTACAGTCACAGAGGGAGGTAAGGACACAAGAGGGAAGCATTTCAAAAAACCGTTGGAAAAGGTTTCAGAAGCAAGAGGCAAGGGAACAGTTGGAAGAAATGTACCTCAGGATCAGGAAGGGAATCAACAGGAAACAAGTAAAGAGAAGGAGAATGGAGGCAACAGTCAAAAAATGACTTCCACAAGGACTACGGGAGTCTGTAAACCCAAGTCGAACATTATTCCCCAGGTCATATTGAGTGATCTAGCGATACAAGCGCACAGGGACCATATGACAGAACATGCGATCATATGTAAGTTCATGGGGTTATGGCCGACGGAAAGGGTGTTACATGTCTAGATAAGGAGCCATTGGAAGCCAAAGGGAGAAATACATTTACATCTAGGTTCTAAGGGCTTCTTCACAGTGGTGTTCACAAGCCTAGAGGACAAAGACAGAGTGTTCGAAGGGGGGCCTTATTTCTATGCTATGACAGGACTCTACATGTGGCCATGGATGATGAACTTTGTCCTGGAACGTGAGACATTCACATCAGTTCCGGTTTGGATTAGACTATACTCCCTTCCGCTGGATTATTGGCTACTAGAATCTTTGAAAACCATAGGCAACAAGTTGGGGCATTTCCTAAAGATCTCAAAGGCAACCCTGAAAGGAAAATATACCTCCTTCGCCCGAATATGTGTGGAAATGGACCTATCTGGAGCCCTTCCAGAAGCAATAATTTTAGAGGTATATGATGAAGAATGGGTGCAGACTGTCGACTATGAGCACATACCATTTAGGTGCTGCAAATGTCATGAACATGGCCATCTATTCAGAGACTTCCCAACAAACAATATGGAAGGCAATGGGAAAACTACTTTGGACAGAGATCATGAGGGTTTCACCAAGGTTGGGGGCAAAGGAAAAGGGGGTAAACGTCCACACAGGAAGATCAATGAGGATAGACACACAAGACACAATAGTTTCAAAATCCTAGAGGAAGCAGGGGAGAACATGGAGACAGTCTAAGACATGGAGAATGTAACTAAGGAGCAGGGTAAGGAAGCTGAAATGGAGGATATCACAGTAAACAACCAGCAAAAGGAGGATCTACCAAGCTACATGGAGATCAGTAGGGACCATGAGATGACTCCAAGTGAGGCAGGAACGGAGGACCATGAACTACAGGAGATTCTAGATAGGGAAAATCTAGATCTAGAGAAATTTCTGGAACAAGGAAAGAACATAGGAGTGGACTCCCTGCCAAAAGAAGATTATGACAGAGTACAACAACTCTTTCTATGGAGGTCACAATCGAAGGGAACTGGTGTCAAAAGAAACCATGAAAGCCAGGAGCCAAGTGGGGTCAAAATGATGGAGAATTCACAGGCACAATCTCCAAAGAACTCAGGAAGGAAAAGAGGAAGAAAAAGACAGAATGAGCTGCTAAACGAATGTGGAAAACTATTGATTAACTCAGGTAAGATGAAAGATCTCACCAGCTATTCCTTTACTAACCTTTCTTAATGAAGCTCACAACCTGGAATATTAGAGGTATAGGGAGTAGAAGGAAACAAAGGAATCTAAGTAACAGAATGAAAGAAGAAAAACCAGACATGGTTTTCATTCAGGAGACAAAATGTTCGATGGATAAAATAAGAGAAATTCATAATAAGTGGTTAATCAAGTATGAGTATCTAGAGGTTAAGGCAAATAACTCGGCGGGGGGGATTCTCATGCTGTGGGATCCACAAAAATTTGGAATCCTGGATGCTGAAGCATCCAGGAACTATCTGTCTTTGGTGTGTCAACCTGTAGGTGATAAGGAGATATATATGATTACAAATGTTTATGGACCTCAAAATCAAGTAGATAAACTCAAGCTTCTCACCTCTCTGGAGGATCTAAGAGCAAGACATCCCAATATGCCTTGGATCGTTGCAGGAGATTTCAACATGATTAGATCTGTTGGGTCCCTGTAATACTAGTAATTACCCCATTACTATTGTAGTTGCATCCTTTATTAATATTGTTGTGCCCCTATTATCCCCATATTGTTATTACTATGCCCCATAGGATCCCTCTATTGTTATTTTTGTGGCTTTATATTATTATTGTTAGGTCCGCTGGGTTATATTGTGACTCCTTAGACTCCTATATATAGAAAGGAGGTTTTGTCATTTGAATCATCCAAGAATTGTTCATTTATGTAATTTAAAGGAGGTTGCCCCCTCGAAGAGGCTAAGTTCTAAGGCGTTGATCTATCTTTTCTATCTTTTCTTGAGCTGGTTTGATAACATTTGGTATCAGAGCTTTGGATTCTAGGGTTTCACTGCTCCAAACAGGTCATCATGGCATTTTTGCTATAACTTTTTTTCTGTGATTTTTCAGAAGTTACAAAAAAACCCATTTGAGAAGAAATCGCACTGAACCTTGGGTCTGAATTTCAGAGCTTTTCGAGCTATATTTGCGGAGATATGATCTAAGGAAGTTAGTCTTTTTGCAGACTCCTGAATTACATTCCAAACAGGTGACTTGGGGAAAATCGTCATAACTTTCTCTCTGGGGATCAGATTGAAATTTCGTAAGAAGGTACAGAAATAAGACGGACTGTAGTTTCTTTTATGCATTTTCAGATCCAAAGGTTGAAACAGTGACTCGTGGCATGTCGTAGAAGTTCGCTCTACTGAACTAGTCTATAATCAAGTCACTGTGGGAGATTTCGCATAACTCTTCCTTGGAGAATCCAATTTGGGTTAGACTTGTGGCATTGGAAAGAGGACACAGAGGGCTACTGCAGGTCACAAATTCAGAACTAGATGATCAGAAAGTACAGAGATACATCAGAGGCAATATCGAGCTCCTATAAAGTGAAAAAAAGTGTGTAGATTTTCTTAAATTTTTGCTTAATCTTGGTTTGAAAATTTATTTTGAAGGAATTCAAAGGGCATAGTAGAGTATTATTATCGGTAACTGATGCCTTGAGGAAAGAAAATGCAAACACCTAGTAAGGAACCTGAAAGCTCTAGCATGACTCATGAAGAAGAGGAAGAAATGCTACATGATATATCAAAATTACAAGAACAAGTGCAACAAATGTCACTGTCACAAAAGCTAACAGAAGCTAAGATAAATGGCGTGGAAGCTAAGATGAATGGCATGGAAGCTAAGATGGACAACTTGAAGATAGATTTGAACACAAATTTGAAGACAGGCATGGCAAATTTGAAGACAGATTTGACAAATTTTCTACAAGAAATACTTACCAATGGTGAAAAGGTAGTAAAGGAAACTCATGATGCGAACAAAATAAATGTTCATCATGATTTCTTAGACTCTAATGTGGGATAAAAAACCCACCATATTCCAAAAATCGATATGAGGAAGTTTGATGGCAAGGATCCCGCAACATGGATATTACAAATGGAGCAATTTTTCGATCTCAATAATGTGCAAAACACACAAAAGGTATGTATTGCAACTTTATATTTGGAACCAAATCAGTTTGTATGGTATCAATGGCTTTGCTCTCGTAAACAAATTATCACTTGGGCAATTTTTACGGAAGAATTGATAGCACATTATGAGGATACAAAAAGCAACACTTTTTTTATCCAATTGATAAGTCTCAAACAAAAGGGTTCAATAATGGAGCACATTGAGGAGTTCCAAAAATTGAACATAAGGGTAAAAGATATTCCAGAGGAGAATAGGATTGATGTGTTCATAGGGACTTTAAAGGATAATATCCAACATGATGTTCACCTTTGGGAACCTAATTCATTAGAGAAGGCATTCAGGTTAGCAAGAAAAATGGAAAGCCAAATTATGGCAACCAGGAAGCATACCACTCACAACTATAAAGATGGAAGTGTGTTGCTCCTAGTATTCCACAACCTATAAGGTTGACACCACAACAATTGGAAGAAAAAAGAGCAAAAGGGCTTTGTTATAGTTGTGATAGCAAATACACTAAAGGTCATAAGTGTGCTGAGAAGAAATTATTCTACATAGATTGTGAAGAGGAAGAAGAAAAGGAGCAAGAAAGGTCAAAAGAAGAGGATATACTCCAGGAACAAAGCCTAGATAAAGAAGAAATGAATCCGACCATATCTTGTAATGCATTGGCGGGAATTACCACTCCTCAAACCATCAAGATAGAAGGACAAATCAAGAAGAAAAAGGTAATAGTGTTGATTGATTCAGGAAGTACCCACAATTTTATTCATTGTAAGGTAGCAAAAGAATTGAATTGCTTCTTATACCAGCACCAGAGTGTCAAGTGATGGTTGCAAATGGAGGAACAATAAATTGCTCTGGGAAGTGCCATAATATCAAGCTATCGATGGGAGAATATGTATTGACTAGCCCAATGCTTTCCATTCCAATGGGAGGTGTTGATGTTGTACTAGGAGTACAATGGCTACAATCCTTGGGTACAATAGCTTTTAATTTTCAAGAACTTTTCATGAAATTTTCCGTGGAAGGAAAGGAAGTTGAATTAAGGGGTATTGCAGGGAAACCAAGAAAGATAATTAGCTCTAATGGTATGACAAAGCTTCTAAAAAAGGAACAAAGGGGTGTAATTGCACAATTATGTTCGCTAGATGTTTCCACATTGCAATCATCTATTTCTCCAGATCTCCAAAAAGTCTTGGACAATCATTCCAAGGTATTTGAGACTCCCAAAGGTCTCCCACCTATTCGTGATCATGATCATGCTATTCATTTGATTCCAGGAAGTGTTCCTCCAAACATCAGGCCGTACAGATATCCCTATGCCCAAAAGAGTGAAATTGAACGTATGGTTGCAGAAATGCTAGAGGCTGGTATAATTCAACTGAGTCAAAGTTCTTTCTCTGCTCCAGTAGTATTGGTGCACAAGAAGGATGGATCATGGCGCATGTGTCTAGATTATAGGGAGCTCAACAAGCTCACTATTAAAGATAAGTTTCCCATTCCTGTCATTGATGAATTACTGGATGAATTGCATGGATCAATTTACTTCACCAAGTTGGATCTTCGTTCAGGATATCATCAAATCAGAATGAAGATTGAAGACATTCCGAAAAGATCATTTAGAACTCATGAGGGTCATTATGAATTTTTGGTCATGCCTTTTGGCCTTACCAATGCACCTTCAACATTTCAAGGTTTGATGAATTCCATTTTCAAACCATTCCTTAGAAAATTTGTGTTAGTATTTTTTGATGATATACTAATCTACAGCAAGTCTTGGAAGGATCATGTTGAACATGTTGACAGGGTGCTACAACTATTGGAGGAGAAACAATTATATGCAAAAAGATCCAAATGTTTCTTTGGAGTACAAGAGGTGGAATATCTGGGTCATATTGTATCTCATGAAGGAGTTAAGGTAGACCCTAGCAAAATTAAAGCCATTAAGGAATGGAAAATCCCCACATCCATAAAGCATCTGCGAGGATTTCTCGGGTTGACAGGGTATTATCGCAAGTTTGTTAAGAATTATGGGAGAATAGCAGCACCTCTAACAACATTATTGAAGAAAGATGCATTTTCATGGACTCCAGAAGCAACAAAGGCCTTCGAACATCTTAAAGAGGCAATGTGCCAAGCACCGGTCTTAGCTACACCGGACTTCACAAAAACCTTTATTGTGGAATGTGATGCTTCAGGAAATGGAATTGGTGTTGTTTTAATGCAAGATGAAAGACCCATTGCTTTTGAAAGTCGTCCAATCAAGGGAAAGTTTTTACACAAAGCTATTTATGAGAAGGAAATGTTGGCAATACTCCATGCACTTAAGAAATGGCGACCCTACCTAATGGGAAGACACTTCAAGGTAAAAACGGATCATGATAGCCTTAAATACATTTTAGAACAAAGATTATCCTCTGAAGAGCAACAAAAGTGGGTCACAAAGATGTTGGGTTATGACTTTGAAATCATCTACAAAAAAGGGAAGCAAAATGTGGTGGCAGATGCACTCTCAAGAAAGGATGAGGATGTGGAAGCATTGTTGTGTGCCATTTATATTATCCAACCAGATTGGATAAACGAAGCAAGGGAGGAATGGAAGAATGACGAAGAAGTGTGGGCACTTATTCGAAAGTTACAACAAGATTCCAGTACGTCTGATACATTTAGCTGGCAAAATGATTCTTTATGGTACAAAGATCGCTTATACCTCTGTAAGAATTCCCAACTAAAACAAAAGATTCTTATGGAATTGCACACTTCTCCCTTAGGAGGGCACTCAGGATTTTTAAAAACTTACCACAGGGTTAAGAAGGAATTTTTTTGGGATGGCCTTAAATCAGATATTCAAAAATTTGTGGCGAATGTTTGGTTTGCCAACAAAATAAAGTTGAAACAATTAAGACACTGGGTCTATTACAACCTTTATCCATTCCAAGCCAACGTTGGGAGGAGGTTTCAATGGATTTTATCACAGGTTTACCCAAGTCTGAGGGAAAGAGTGTCATCATGGTGGTAGTTGACAGACTTACCAAGTATGCACACTTTTGTGCATTATCACATCCATTTAAAGCCAGTACAGTTTCTACTGCATTTATGGAAACAATTCAAAAGCTACATGGAAACCCAAAGATTATTGTAAGTGATAGAGATCCCATTTTCACTGGAAATTTTTGGACATAATTATTTTCTTGTCTTGGTACTCATTTAGCTCATAGCTCATCTTATCATCCTCAATCTGATGGGCAAACTAAGATAGTAAACAAATGTTTGGAAGGGTATCTTCATTGCTTTGTATCTGATAAATAGACACAATGGGTCAAATGGTTGCCTCTGGCTGAATGGTGGTATAACACTTCCTTCCATACAACAACAAAAATGACCCCATTTATGGCACTTTATGAATATTAGCCACCATTCATCACATCATATTTAAGAGAAAATTCTAAGGTTCAAGCAATGGAACATCACATCGAACATCAACAACAAGTCCTCCAACTCTTAAAGGATAACCTCGTGTTGGCACAGAATAGAATGAAACAACATGCAAATCAACATCGCAGCGAAAGAAGTTTTGATGTAGGTGATTGGGTATTCCTATGGCTACAACCATATAAGCAAATGTCCCTCAAGCAAGCTAATAAGGATAATAAATTATCACCAAAGTATTATGGTTCGTACAAGGTGTTGCAAAATATTGGTACTATGGCATACCAATTGGAGCTTCCTACAGCTTCTCGATTGCACCCAGTTTTCCATGTTTCATGTTTAAAGAAGGTTATCGGCGACAAGCTCCCAGTTCAAACAATATTGCCAGAACTTGACGAGGAAGGAAAAATTATATTGGAACCGGAAGCAGTCACAGAAACAAAACTCGACAGCTACGAAATCGATCAATTTCAGAGTATCTTATCAAGTGGAAGAACTTATCTGCTGAAGATTCCACATGGGAGGATGAGAATTTTATACAGAAGCATCCAGAACTACTCAAGTGTTGAGGACAACACTTTTTTTGAAGGAGAGCGGCATGTTGGGTCCCTATAATACTAGTAATTACCCCATTACTATTGTAGTTGCATCCCTTATTAATATTGTTGTGCCCCTATTATCCCCATATTGTTATTACTGTGCCCCATAGAATCCCTCTATTGTTATTTTTGTGGCTTTATATTATTATTGTTAGGTCGGCTGGGTTATATTGTGACTCCTTAGACTCCTATATATAGAAAGGAGGTTTTGTCATTTGAATCATCCAAGAATTGTTCATTTATGTAATGTAAAGGAGGTTGCCCCCTCGAAGAGGCTAAATTCTAAGGCGTTGATCTATCTTTTCTTGAGCTGGTTTCATAACAATATCTCTTTCAGATAAAAAAGGAGGAACTAGATAGCTAGGCAAAGATTCCATAGACTTCTAGGACTTCATTATGAACATGGGACTAGTGGACACTGAAATAATAAATGGAACCTTCACATGGAACAATAAAAGGGGAGGGGCTTCTCAGGTGGCTTCCAAACTTGATAGATTTATTGTTTCAGAGGATCTCCTCCTCACAGGACCTGCCATGATAGCTTCCATTTTTCCCTTTGGAGGTTCAGATCACTGACCAATACAACATCCAGCTACCTTTATGGGCACTCCGAGAAACAGACCTTTCAGGTTCGAAAATGCCTCACACCCTAAATTCACTAGTAACATTGATAAATGGTGGAGAGAGGAGTTAAACATTCAAGGAACTAAAATGTTCATGCTCCAGTAGAAACTTAAACACATCAAATCCAAACTTAAAGCTTGGAACAAAAAGGAATTTGGTGATATCTTCAAGGCCAAAAGAGAAACTGAGCAGAAGCTCCAGGAAATCAATCAGATCAACATCACAGAGGGCTTCACCGAAGAGAGGCAAAAACTAACTGACTCTTTGCAGGAAGAATGGGAGGATCATTGACTACAAGAGGAAATTTTCTGGAGGTGAAAATATAGGATTCAATGGATTAAAGAGGGAGAGGCGAAAATATAGGATTCAATGGATTAAAGAGGGAGAAAGAAATACAAAGTTCTTTCATAAATCCACTATGGCCCATAGGGTGCACAATAGAATTACAAAGATCAAATATTCTCAAGGTATTAAGCTTGTCTCTCACAATGATATGGAATCGACCCTTGTTCAACACTTCTTCAATATTGCAAAGGAGCCAATGGAGGATAGATCCAAGTTTATTGATCATTTCACCCAGTATATCCCTAAGCTGGTTACTAGAGAGGACAACCACAATCTTAACAGGCCAGTATCGGAAGAGGAGGTCAATGAGGTGATTAGTGAAATGCAAAGTGGAAAAGCACCAGGCCCAGATGGATTCAATGTAGACTTCTTCAAAGCCTGCTGGGAAACAGTCAAACAAGATATCCTCGAGGTTGTGGAAGACTCGAGAAAATCCAAAAAGGTTCTGAAGGCTCTTAATGCTTCCTTCATAGCTTTAATCCCTAAGCAGGAAAATTCTATGACTCCGAATGGTTTTCGACCCATAGCCCTATGTAATGTGGTGTATAAAATCATCTCCAAAGTGATTGCCAATAGACTCAAGCCCCTTCTACCTTCTCTCATCTCGGAAGAGCAAACAGGCTATGTGGAAGGAAGACAAATTCTCAACAATATCATCCAAGCGCATGAGGTGGTACACTCTCTTAATAGAAACAAACAAGCGGGTATGATCATTCAGTTGGACCTAGCGAAAGCCTATGACAAACTAAGTTGGTCTTATATAAGAGCAATTCTAAAATCCTATGGCTTTGACCATAACTGGATAAGATGGGTCATGGCACTAGTTACCATGACCAGTTTTTCCATACTGCTTAATGGAGCTCCATCAAGAACATTCACACCATCCAGAGGACTCAGACAAGGTGATCCGCTCTCACCTTTCCTCTTCGTCCTCATGATGGAAGGGCTTGGTAGGGCAATCAAAATGGAAAATGCTGAAGGTCGAATCCAGGGTATCAAGCTCACCTTGGATGGAGCGGCAAACACTCATCAACAATTTGTGGATGATACAATGTTGCAAGGCATACCCACAGTCAGGGAAGCGAAAGTAATAAAAAATATCTTAAATGACTTTGCTATGGCAGCAGGTACTGAGGTAAGCCTCAACAAGTCCAAAGTCTTTTTCTTTAACACTAATATTGCTATTCAGAGAAATATTACTAGAATTCTTGGTTTTCAAAGGGAATAGTTACCATCCAAATATCTTGGCATTCCTCTTACTGATAAACCTCTAAGCAAGAAAGTATGGAAACCAATATTATATAAAATTCAGGACAAGGTCAGAAAATGGACTTTCAGGTCTTTAAATTAGCAGGGCATCTTGTGCTCACACAGGTGGTCTTGCAGGCGATTCCCACTTTCATGTTCTCAGCTCTCCTTGCTCCTCAAGGTATTAAGCAACAAATAAGGAGCATTCAAAGGGACTTTCTGTGGGGCAGAGGGGAAGAGAAAAAGAAGTGGGCTTTAGTTGCCTGGGACAAGCTCTGCAAGCCCAAGAGCCATGGCGGCTTGGGGCTACATGATCCTGAGACTCTCAGCAAGGTTTCAGGAGCTAAGCTTTGGTGGAGATGGATCAAGGAGTCAAATGCCCCCTGGGCTAAGCTTTGGAAACAAAAATATGCCAAGTATTGGTAGGAGAAGGACCATATTAGAATGTTAGGACAAATCAGGGGCTCCCACATTTGGAACCTTGCTTGGGAGAATAAAAGCATTGTTCAGCAACATTGTTTCTGGGAAATCCGAGTAGGGGACCTCACTCGATTTTGGGAGGATAGCTGGCAACAGGAACCCAACCTGTATAGGGATGACTTGGCAGCTCTCAAGAGTGACACAGATAGCAAAGGTTTGTTTTTGGTTAAAGATTTCTGGGACCAAGGAAGGAATAATGAAAAATGGAGGAAATGGAAGGATCTAAGTTACAATGAGGAAAGTCCTCTGAAGGCCAAGGCAGATGCTCTCAACCAGGACTTAGAGCACAGAAGGATTCTGGTTTCCTCCTCACTTGACCAATTAATATGGGGAAAGAACAATGAAGGTAACTTTAACCTCAAAGAGGCAAAACAGGAAGTCACAGGATTTAACTTTGTAAACACTGATCAAGTCTAGAAGAAGCTTTGGCAAAGCCCCCACTAGATGAAAATAAAGTTATTTATCTGGCTAGTGCATCAAAGGAAGATCTTAACTTGGGAGAATCTCCTAAATAAAGGCTTCATTGGCCCTTCCAAATGTCACCTCTGTGGCTCACATGAGGAAACAATTGAACACCTTCTCAACCTCTACCCTTTCACATCTAGGGTGTGGGACTAGGTGGCCTCAATCTTCAGACAAACTGATAGGGATAGTCTCAGCATATCCAACACTTTGAAGAATTGGAGGAAGAACTTCTCAAGGAACGAGATTATTAACAAAGCCTAGATTCTGGTTCCAGGCTTTGTCATTTCGAATGTTTGGAAAGAGAGCAATAGATGAATCTTCAAAGACAAAACAAGCGAGCCCCAACACATAATTGATCAAATTCTAAGGCAGCTTAAAGACACATTAAGAAGCTTATTGAGGACACTTCCTAAGGATCCTCCTCTGCCTCAAGAGGAGAATATTATATTTCATTTGGGTCTCCAGTCCATAAGTCCTCAAGGAATAATAAAGGAAGTGAGCTTACCAATTACAGGGGCCAACATTTGGAAGCCCCCTCCTTATGGTTTCTTCAAGGTTAACATCGATGGTGCCTCTAAGGGCAACCCAGGGTTAGCTGGCTTTGGGGGTGCCATAAGAGATTATCAGGGGCAAATAAAAAAAATCTTCCGTGGCCACTTAGGGAAGGTCACTAATAACATGGCTGAGCTCCTAGCATTAGAGCAATGCTTGAAAATCCTAGTGGAGTCAAATTCACACAATGTTATCATTGAAGCGGATTCAGAATTGATCATTAGAATGGCCAAGAAAATTTGCAATGGAACTTCTCCTGATAAAGTGTCGAGGCATTGGAAGCTCCTGCAAGTCTTTCATCGTATCCACTCCCACCTACAAACTCTTAAAACTATCAGATTTGTCCATGTAAAAAGGAAAGAAAATATGTTAGCGGATCGGTTGGCAAATGAAGGAGTAACCAATAGGGATAGGGATTCTCGATATGCTTGGGATTCGTTATCCACAAGCAAACTCGAGAGGATTGTCTCTCTTTGGTGACCAAAGATATGGAACCAGGGATGAACAGGACAGATCGAAGGGATTCAGGAGACAGGCGGGAGGATGGTGATCCCTAAAGCGTCTGACCATTTTGGTTTGGGCTTCTTCTTAAAGCTCTAATTACTTTTGGTCGGATGGTAAAGGTACTGACTCGGGTAGAATCACAGATTTGGTCGCCCGTTTTCATCTTGCTTAAAGGGTGCTTGATGGAGAATCTAAGCGGAAGGCTCAGATATTGCTAGTGGGACTGGTCTGTTGGTCATCACTCGGCGACAGAGTGTAATTGCTTTTTCGCTGATCAACGGACCCAAAACCACAAGTGGTATATCGGGCGGGGTTTGAATGGTTTTCAGTTTTTTAGAGTTGGCCTCTGATTCCACTCAGCTTGCGACACATGGCGACGTGAGGTGAGAGAAAACCATCCTCATCGGATGGTTAACCCTCACGCTTCTCGTCTGCCCGATATCCACGAAGGCTGTTGGATCTATATTAAGTAGTCAACGGTGGTGGTTGTTCGTGCAAGTTGCTCGTATGTTTCGGACCTGAAAGGACTATGCTCATAGCTTTCGTCGAGTCTGTTAGTTAGGCTTTTGGGTGTTATCTTGTGGGTTCTCTAGTGGACCCTCGGTGGGACTCTAGTAGCGTTTTGTGGGCCTCGGTCAGGTGGACTCATCTTCCAAGGAGTGCACGGTTTTCCTTTGGCTTCTCTTGGGTTTGGGTGAGTGGTTAGGGTGTTGCCTGCCCTACTGATGTGGAATTCTCACAGAGCGAGTGTGGCATTTTGTAAATTATGTATTATTGACTAGCTTAATAGAAGGTCCTACTCTTACTTAATAAAAAAAATGACTAGATAGTAATAGTGAAAAATCATCCTAAAAAGTGATAACAACCTAAAATATATGAAAAATAATGACAAAAATAAAAAGTAAATTTTAATATACCTAAAATTAAAATGATAATAATAATAATAAAATCTAATTTAACTATTTCATTTCTCTATCTTATTCTAAAAATAAAAATCATCTATTCACTTAAACATTATAATATTCACCATACTAAAAACCTGAACATTAAAATACACTATTATTAATATTATAACATTCAACAAGCTAATAACCTAAACATTATAAAATACCATTATCCTCCCTCTACTAGATAAAAGAAAAACATTATAATATTATAAAATAATATTATATCCGTGGAACATATTATACAAAAGGAGGAGACTTTATATGCATGCCACTTTCAGCGTTAACAAGAGTGGAGATACCTTTTGGATTTGAATTTATTTTAACATGAACATATGGTTATACAACGTGCCCAAATTGTCTTTAACATATACTCCTAAATTCCTAATAACTTCTCATAAGTAGCTAGATGAACTAACACTAAATGACTTATGATCGAATTTCACTGTGTTTGTTATTTATTTTCAAAAAACCTTATAACAAAAACACAAATTGTCTCAACAACTATGTACGAAATGTCAAAACAACAACCCTAAATGCATATTCCCACACAACGAAAAACGCAACAAGCAATAACATAAAATACACTAAGACTAGGAAAAAGGAAACCAGTAATAACATAAAACACACAAAGCTAGGTAAAACAGTTTCATAAATGCAAAGTAAAATCATGACTAGAATATCTTGAAGTTCTAGAAACAGGTTGTGAGAATTCATGAATAAGATGCAAAACCAACCCACATTAATGAAACTGCACATATATATATTCAATTAATCCATATAAAATATGGAAATAGATATGCCTTCTTTTCTAGATCACCCATTTACAAAATATTTGAAACTGTGATTATCACGAGTCTCCAAAAAAAACTCCCTTGCTAACGCAAATTTGCCAACACCCTAGTGCCAAAATTGCTAATCCGAAATTGCCAACACCCTCATGCCAAAACGAGCCTAACAAAAACTGCCAACACCTCGTGGTGAATTAACGCTAAGCACATTCCTCACCCACTTAAGAAAACCCAAAAATGAGGCATAATTTATTCGACGGCTTAGCAAAACCAGAAATCAGAAGGTTCCCCATCAATTTCCAAAACCTTAATAGTAAAAGGTTCCAGCACTTGGGGAAACCTTGAGCTTTTGAAACAGTGCTTTGTTAATGTGAGGATGACACCGCCACCTGCCCTTAATCAGCGTGTCAAGATCCTCATCACCCCTAATGGCAAGCTGCAGATGCCTGGGTGTAATGCGTTTCGCCTCCAGATCTTTGCTAGTATTCCCCGCCAATTCCGTTACCTCTGCAGTCAGATATTCCAAAACAGCTGCCATGTACACAGTTGCAGTTGCTCCCACTCTGATACTTGCATGCAAGCGAGACTTCATCTCCCGATGAGTTCTCCCCACTGGAAACTGCATCAGTGATTTACCAGCCATGAATATTATATGCAAATTCATTAAACATTTCCTGAACTTCCAAGAAAAAACATTTGAAAATATGAAAATTTAGTGAAACATTTACTGAACTACCAAGAAAAACAACTTAAAATTTCCATTAGCTTCAATGTATCATCGTTTGAACAATAGCATAAGCATAATAATCAGATTTGATCGTATGAAATAAAACATAGTACTGAGTCCTAAGATGCCTAAATAGCCCTCTAACACTTCCAAAAACAGTCAGGAAAAACGCTAGAAATCCTACAACCTGCAAGCCAGCGCGAGAGGACCTGGAAACATGTGTCTTTCTTTTTCTCATTCTCTCATTTCTGTTGACCCATTTGCCTGTTAACAAAAATTTGGTATTTCCCTCCCCGACTGCTTCAAAATCTTCAGGAGTGTTCATCGTGCCCACCTTATTCTTCTTTGTCTCCTCTGCAAGGCTATGAACAGGAAAATATAAAGTGTGAAGAATCCGCGGGGTCTCCTGGATTAACAAAAAAGATGCGGGATTGTTAATGATGGAGTGATGTGCAATAAATTTCAAGGACGCCGTATTCTAGACTGCGAGACAGCCATGGCCCATGACAGATTACGATGAGGGTGCTAATTTCGATTAAGTAAAATAATAATCAGCTCGAATGCAGCACATTACGGTTGCTTTCTTTCCAATTTGATTTAAGAAAAATATATTTAATTTGTAAGGAGCTTACTGTGAAATTTATTTAAACTCTTAATTAATGATTTTAATTAAAATAATTTTATAATAGTTTTGAAATCATTAATTAAAATAATTTTATAATAGTTTTGAAAGTATTTGAAATATAATGAATTTTTTTTATTGATTAAAGAAATTGATATGTGTTTTTAACTTTAAATCGAAAATTATTTCTTAAATAATTTTTTTGTTCTAGTTAAGCCACTTAAATATTAAAGCCTTTTCCATTAAATTTTAAAATTATAATAAGTTAAACATCATACATATAAGTAATAGTTGAATTATAGAAATAACAATTTTAATAAATAAGTCATTAAAATCCAAGTCTCAATAAATGAATCAATTAAATCGTACCTCATTCTTTCACATGTGAAATATGCTAATAAGAATAATAAAAATAAATATGTAATAGTAAAATGTGATGTTGTCAAAAATATATAATAATGTGTAAGTAGAGTAGATACATGATATCTCAATTTTTTCTTAAACTTTTTTTTATTTGAAAATTATTTTTATCTCCATCATTTCATATAAATTAATTTCAAATAATTTATGAAAAAAATAATAATAAATTTATGGAAATAGATTAAATTTGACATAAATCAATAAATTATGAACTTATACAATCATATAATACTAAATTATATATATATATATATATATATATATATATATATATTTTAACACAATTTGATATTATATGAATAAGTGATGAGAAAGGAAAGCTCGAGGGGCATTAGTTGGGGAGACGACAAAGGGTGGCTAGATAATGATTAGGTTACAACCTGGAAATGAGGAATCAATTTCAAAATGGGATGACCATGTGGCAAAAGTAGTCCTGAAAATAAGGGCGTAGTCTAACGAGGCGGAGGAGTTGCCTGGAAAGTTATAAAAATTCTGGTCATATTTAGAGAAAATCCGGCAAGGATTTTTGTAAATCCAAGTTATAGTTGTTAAACTTTAAAATTAGTTATAAAAATTCTGGTCATATTTAGAGAAAATCCGGCAAGGATTTTTGTAAATCCAAGTTATAGTTGTTAAACTTTAAAATTTTAGGTGTCCAAGACGTTTTTTATGGTGCTGAATCCATTTCCACCATCAAAAACATGATTTAAACACTACCTCTACAAGATTTTTTGAAATTTTTTTTGCTCAAATTCCAGCCACTTTTGACGGTTCGGGCAATTCCTCCGCCTCATTAGACGACTCCCAAAATAAGTAGTATGTCAATGAGGATTAAATGAGGGGGGTTGTATATGCTTGTCATTGGATTTTGGCACGGTAGTTATCCAACGGTAGGCATATACAACCCCGCCCATTTAATGCAAAGTGATGGCTACTTGGAAAACACTACACAAATTGGGATGACCAGGTGGTAGGAGTAATTGTGTAATGTGATGGTTGGTTGGAGAAATAGTAGTCTACCAATGGGCATTAAATGGGGGGGTTGTATATGCCCACCATTGGATTTTGGCAAGCTAGTATCCAACTATAGACATATACAACCCCCGCTCATTTAATGCAAAACGATGGCTAGTTGGAAAACACTATACAAATTGAGATGACCACGTGGTAGGAGTAATTGTGTAAGGTGATGGTTGGTTGGAGAAGTAGTAGTTTGCTAATTGGGGGTTGCATATGCCCACCATTGGATTTTGGCATGCTAGTTATCCAACTGTGGCCATATAGAACCCCCACTCATTTAATGCAAAGTGATGGCTACTTGGAAAACACTACACAAATTGGTATGACCAGGTGTTAGGAGTATTTGTGTAAGGTGATGGTTGGTTGGAGAAGATTGCACAAACTTGAATAACAAGGTGGTCCGAGCACTTGTGCAAGATGATGGCTAATTGGAGAAAGTAAAGTATGAAATGGAAAATAAAATTTCAAAAACTAATGATCAAATAGTGGAAGAAAAGAATTAGTTGCAAAAGTGATAACCAATACAAATAAATAATAATAATAGCTCACTAAATCTTACACCTCCATTCTATTTTCAAAATATATTTTCATTTCTATTATCAAAATAATTCATCATAAACATTGTAAAGTAAAATATTGTTATTATAAGTACAACCTATTGAATAAAAATTTATATAAATATGGTATATAATAATCCAACCTAAATCTAAATTTTTAACCATATAAAATAAAATATTGTTATTATGAAAGAAACATATGGAATGAAACTTTATATAAATATTGCCTATAAAATAAAATATATAGAATGAAACTTTATATGGATATTTCCTCTCAATTTTAGTTGGTAAGTCCAGCGTACCCAGCTGCGTTTTCCATTTGAATTCATTTTAAAAAGTAAACCTCACCTTAAACAACGCGCCCAATTTGTCTCTGACATATCCTCTCCGATGAACTAAAAGTGAATAAGTTACAATCGTTCAAGTCCAGATAGGTTTGATACTTACCTGGGTCAATCGACATGATCAATAAGTTCGATGACTTGGGAGGCGGTCTAGCATCTCCCAGTGAGGAGAGTACACGTCATAATTTACCGTCTAGACATGGTCAGGGTTTGTTAAAAAAGAAAAGAAAAAGAGTCTAGACATGTTTACCGTCTATCTCCAGCTAGATTTGTAAAAAAACACAAACCATCTAAACGAGGTTGATTTCAATTTTAAGGACAGGTATTTGAGTTTGAAACATTGTTAATTTAAATTATGCTTATGTTGTTGATTTAGAATTTAATGAAAGGTATTTGAGTTTTATACATTTTGTCGGTAGAGTATGTCTTAATTAGTGTTAGGTGAAATTTATTTAAATTTTAATTAATTTAAATAAAATATTTTTATTATATTTTTTGAAAAATATTTGAAATATGTTGAATTATTTTATAATTAAAATAATATTGTTTAGTTTTTAAATTGTATTAAATTTTTTGATTCTTCATGTAGTATTACTTGAGTGGGTTTAATGGTTAAGAGCATGTGTTTCCACTTAAGAGGTTACAAGTTCAAAACTATAGGGATAGAGTATATATGACTTTTAGGTTTAGAGTCAAATCTCTGTCAACAACCCGTCTCATTATTATTATTAATATTTTTATCTTGATTAACAATTATTTATTGAAAATTTAAAATATATAATTTTTCTTTCCTATATATATATATATATCTACAATTGCCTTTTACCTTTTACATGTTAAGTAAATTAACTAACACATGATAGTAAAGAATAAATGAATCATTGAAATCACAACCTTAATAAATGAACCATTCAAATGGCACCTTGATAAATATTTAATGGCTAAATGTGATAAGATGTCAGTGCTAAAAAAATGAGTATGTTTAATTGTTTTATGTCCTCGAGGTTTTTTAGTCATATTTTATAGTTAAATTTCTTCAAAATCCGACAAGAATATGTTGGAATCATAAATTCAACATGTGAACCTTGCATAATTCAAGTGCTCCATGGACTTTTTAGGGTGATGAATCCATTTATGCCTTCAAAAATAGATTTTAAACAAAAAAAAAATTGTGATATAACAAAAATTTGTTGGAATCATAAGTTCAACCTGTGAACCTTCCATAATGTTCCATGGACATTTTAGGGTGATGAATCTGTTTATGCCTTCAAAAATAGATTTTAAACAAAAAAGAAATGTGATATAACAAAAATTTGTTTTGCCATATTCTGATAAAACGCTCCAAAAGGTAGAATACTTAGACAAAGCTCTCAAAGATATATAATAATGTATATCTATAGTGAGAACCTATTTATGATTTCTTGAGCTTCCCTCAAATCCTTTTCTATCTAAAATTTGCTCACAATTATGACCAATTAAACTAGGTCATAATCCAATATAAGCAATGTGGAAATGAACCGTAATTCACTATAAAATAATACATCTAGGTAACGAAGGCCAAAGTCATTGTGGAGGGATGAGTTATAAATACATTGGCATAATTTTTGGGGTTTTTCCAAGTTTTCCTAACGTTTTTGTGTTTTAATCATATTTTAAGCAAGTTTGAGCCAATCCCCACACTCTACACATGTTGATATTGTCAACATTGGCACTCTACACATGTTGATATTGTCAACATTGGCATAGGAAATGCGTTTTACTTTTGTTCAAAAGGTGTTTAAAAATGGATGCAAGGGAGAGGGGGGAAGATCCTGTGGTTGGTTATTAAAACCATTAATACAACTTTAATGCATGAAGCCATGGTTCATTTGTACATTGACTTGGAGATGACTAAGAAAGATGTTAGGGTGGTTTTTGGAGAGAAAATATAGTCAGTGAAGTTCGATGCCAATGATATTTTTCTAGCGACGAGGTGGACAACGACTGAAGCACTGACAAAGTTGCCAATAGGGATTCGTACACTCGAAAATAGAAATAGGAAAAGTGAATTTTTTTTTCCCTTTAGCCTACACCTAACATACAATACACAAACTTGCATAAATAATTTCTTAGATGCTTAAAATTGAAACTGAAAGCAAGCTTACAATCAAATGTAAAATCATGATTAGAAATTTTTGAAGACCAAGAACCAGATTATGGGAATTCATAAATAAAAACTAGAACCACCCAACATTACAAATCATTAAATTACATATATCCATTTCATCAATCATGCTAATCAAGATATAAATAAAAGTAGATATTCAGTTTTTCCAAATCACCCATTCACAAAGTATTTGGCACTATGATTATCATGAACCTCTAAGAGAATTCCCTTATGGTAAACACAAAATTGTGAACATGTTGATGCCAAATTCAAAAAAACTACAAAAATACTTTTTGTTGGTGAAAAGCATATTTCTCACCCACTTAAAAAACCCAAAAAGGAAGCATTTGACACTTACAAAACCATAAATCACAAGGTTCTGCTCTTAGTTTCTTAAAACTTAATTGTAAATCTTGGAGTAATTTGGGGAAACTTGAGGTTTTGAAATAATTCTTTGTTAATGTGAGGGATGAAGCCACTACGTGCAATTGTTCCCTCAATCGGCATGTCCAGATCCTCATCTCCCCTAATGGAAAGTTGCAGATGCCTTGGCATGATGTGTTTAGTCTTAAGATATTTACTAGCATTCCTTGCCAACTCTAATACCTCTGAACTCATATACTCCATAATGGTTGTCATGTACATAGTTGTAGTTTCTCCTAGTCTGATACTCAACTCGTATACACATGATATTTCATCTAGCATTAGATCTTCTACACTAGAAACTATATTAGTGATTTACCACCCAACCATTAATATTCTATGCACATGCACATGGTATATTCTATGGTATATTCTTTGTGAAAGGGGTTGAAATCTTCTGCGGTATCTCTATGTGGTCAATTATGAATCTCTATGGAAGATAGACCGAATTTTAGATCTTTGTTGCAAACCCTTGACTAAGATGACTAGGGTAGATTAAGAAGGGCTTGGCTTGGACTCTTAGTGGACAACTTTGCTCGTCAGTTTGTTTATTGTCTTGACTTTGATGTCTCTTGTGGAATTGATTCTCTAAGGAAAGGATTGTTGGGTTTTTACCCCAAGTGAGTTTTCTGCCGGTAAACATTGTGTTTATTTTGTGCATTGTAGTCTCTACTGTTCCTTCTACTTTTATGGTTGAATTTTAAAGTGTAATTTTTTGATGAAGAAGTTGTGAATTTTAAGAGAATATATGATTCATCAAAAATAATTATCAGTGTTCAGAAATTAGTTCTAGTCTATATTGCTCTTGAATTTTAAATGTGGTATTAAAGTTATGGGTGAAAGAGTGGCCTAAAAAAGAATCCCTAAATCTTAGATAGACCAAGTTTCATCTATGCTGATAATACCCTTCCTTATGAAACCTTTATAGAAGGAAAAATTGTATTCCAATCAAAGAATTATTTTTAAATCTATGGAGAATCCATAGTTTGAAATTCTCAGAAGGCCGAAAGGCTTCAATCCTAATCTAAGGTAGGTCGCAAATATTAGAAGTTAGTTGCAGGGGGGCGGAGATCCTAGAAGCTAGTTACTAGAGTCATGATATATTAGGGAATCTGAGAATCCTTAAGAGGTCGAAGAGTATCAAATATAGGCTACAAAAATTGAATCATACCTTAGGAGTAATCATAAGATGAGAGTCTAAACTATGCTAGAAAAGTGATAGAGACCTTACAGAAACTTGGAAAATATAATTCCTACTTATATTTGGTGTGGTCATTAATTCTAGAATGAGTATATTCCTATTAGGTAGGAGCTTGTTGATGTCTAGTTGGTTGAGAGATTCTATCCAACTAGTTAGCTTCCTAGATTGGTGTGTGGTTGAGATATTCACTTAACCAAGAGATTGTATGTCCAAGATATATTAGCTATCTCAAGATATAATTTCCTATATTGATATTGTATCATTATTTGATGTGAAAAATATAATTCCAAGTGCATTTAGAAAAAACTTGTTTGTATCAGAGCCCATATGGACTTAGGCCTTGGCCCCTCCCAGGCTGATGGAAATAGAGAGTGTTGTTTGTGAGTAATTTGTCCATCATCCTGGTTGGAGCTGTGGGATCCATTCATCGACCGTCGGTGTCCCGTGCAACCACCCTCGTTATCAGTGCTTGCCAAATCAATATCGTGGTTAATAATGGTTTCTCCATAGATTTTTAAAAGATCATTTATAATGGATACAATTTTTTCTATTGATGTTTGTGCTACTAGTGCAATCTCTTCACTGTGTTATGCCTTGAGATTAAAAAAACAATAAAAATAAAAATAAAAATCTCAATTTTGAAAATCTAAAAAATTGATATTGACCTTTGCAAAAGAAAGATCATTGTTTAAAGTTTCCTATCTTAGCTAAAAGAATAAAGGGTAAGGATATAAAGGGGGTATGAAAAGGGTCTCAAGTTTATTATAGTAATAATAACAAGACATTGGAAAAAAGACACCAAGATCGAAAAAATCTCTGAAGCAGTCTGAATCGCATTAATAAATGTCAAAGCCAACAAGAAATACACTAAAGATTGATTACATTGCAATTTGAGTATGCGTAATCAAAGTGCTTTTCCTATAATCAGACCAAATATAGTATAACCTATCTAAAAATCTCGAATAAAGACAAGTTTTGAATATTGTCTATAAAGAACCTTGTTTGCTTGCCTTGATTAATAGAAAGTATTGAGATTATAGTGACATGATCCCTAGACAATATTAATCTCTTATGGTTTGTATGACTGTAATAAGAAACTTTACAATTATATCTGCAGAAGAAAGGTCTTTGCCAGAGGTTGAACTTCTACATGAGATATAATGATATATTTTCAAATATGGTTCAAAAATTGATGAACCAAATTGCGCTTGTGCAAAAGAATTTGGCATCCTAAAGATGAGTTAGATTAAAATTTTGTGAGATATTTCCATCACCTCTGTAGAAGTATCATGTCAAATATGTAGAAGGTGCTTTGCAATATGTATATGTCGTAATCTCTAAGATTACTTTTAAACCAAAGGAACTTAAGAAAATTTGTTGCAAGAAGTTATTTGAAGTCTCTTAATAAGGAAAAATGCATTCTAGACACATTTTCTTTAAATGTCATAATGAAATAAGAAATCTGGATGATTTGAATCAAGCTCAAAAGGAAAAGTCAAGATACTTAGAAATCAAGGATCTTATAATCGTGGACATGGAAAATTAATTTTCTACTAATGATAAAAAGATACATTTTCTGTTTCTAGAAGTATAGAATAAACTCTCAAAGGATTGCTAAAGAAAATGTGAAACTTCTAACGCAGAAGAGGACAAGTTCCTCTTTGAATACCAAAGTCATCTCAAGAAAGATGAGGGACTTGAAGAACTTGATAGGCTCTTGGGATGAAAGACTTGAAATTAATTTTTTTCTAAGAAACTTGATAGGCTCTTGGGATGAAAGACTTGAAATTAAAGTAGTAACTAAGTATCATATGGATCTGACATTTCATTAGAAGATCGATGATCTTGACATCCTTGATTGTTTTCTAAGGGATTGAGACCCTATGGTATTTGAACATTTTTATATGAAAAGAAAATATTGTAGATGTTAAATATTGTTGGACTTGCAAGAATATGTAAAGTGAAATCTATTGGGTTTGGAAGACTAAAAGTCTTGGATATGAAATATTCTAAGATTTTATACATTTGGATATCTTGGTTAGTAAACCCTAGAAAGATAAAATGGTTTGGACAAGAAAGCCCTAGGGCTTATGGACAAAACCCTAGGATTGTACATTTCTGTTGAAAGGAGAAACCCTAACTCATGCTTCCTGCAAGGAAGCAATCACATCATACGAATAAGGTTGATTTGCAAGATGGATATAAGAATAATAACAATCAAGGGGGAGTGGATATTGTTCTCAAACGATAAGTATCTTATATTTCTTTTCTTTAATCATTACTATTGTTATTTTACTAGTAGTTAGTCTCTTGTCTTTGTAGCCTTTGCTTAGTTATAATTGTTCTTCCATGGCCTACTAGCGAGGATTGTAGGTACATAATGAAGGTTGCAAGGCTTTGGTAGTGGATGAAAATAATTGAAGATCAAATAAAATATTGTGACAAGAGGACTTGTGTTGAGAGATAGTGTACCAAGAGGATATTTGAGCTCAAGAGGGAGCACTCAGGTCAACAAGATTGAAGTATGCCTTGATTTATGCCGAAAAGAAGTCAGTGATGACTTCCAAGATGGAGTATAATGTAAATGATAACTTAAGAGGAGTACAGAGTGAAGGATTACCTTAGTTTGAGGGAGAAGAATATGAAGGGACATATTTTTAGGTACACTTCTGTTAAAAATTATTATTCTTATGATCAATAAAGAAGCTTAAAATGAAAGAAAACAAGAAAATTAATTCTTTAATTCTGATTGAGTCTTAGACATATGAGTTAAAAGGTGAAATTAGAACCTTGGTATAAAAATTTCGTCAATATGGGGTAAGAAACTCATTTAATTATCCCATTTATTTGTTTATGATTTATTTATCTCATCCTTTACAAAAAAATTCTTTATTTTACAAGAGATTTTTGTGGAGTACGATCCTCATGATACAACTATGGGGGTTGACGTTGGTAGCAACACTAATGATCCACCTGTGAGTGAGTCACTGGTCATTGATGTCAGTACACCCGCTCAACCACCCATGGCAAGATCTGCACCCCCTAAACAATGTATGTTAGGATCTACACATTATATTGTGGATGTAGAGCATGATCCGATTGGACAATTTGAAATAATATTTCTTGGATCTTCCCATGTTACTAGCACGGGATCACTACTTATCACATTTTTGGTAGATGATGACAATTTCCCCACGAAAATAGATAAAATTCCAGGTATTTAAGAAGTGTTTTAAATATTAAGTACAACCTAAATGAAATTAACATATAGTCTGTGATTATTTTAAACTAAGGATAATATCATTTTGAAGGAAATGATGTATTTTATAGGCATTTGTATGGCATAATATTGGAAATATTTGAGCCAACCATTCATACAAACTGGAAATACCAAACTTTCAAGTCAAAATATGTTGAAGTATGAAATTGTTTCCTTTTTACTATCCTTTTTTCCCTCTTATTTCATCTTCTTTCACCTTCTTCTCACCATTTTGTAGAAAACACAATATGTTTAAGGTCAAGGTAAACTCTCAAAAAGGTATTCATCTTCCATAATTAGAATTTCTTCTTCTTAATGAATTATGATGAAAATATTCTTACAATTACTGAATTACAAACATTCTGCAACTAATATTTGTTTTCGTAGTAGAATCCATTGTTAGATAGATTGCAACACTCCAGTAAAAGGAAAAAGACTACTAAAAGGTGACAAATGGCTTCTAGATAGGCATCACTTGGCAAGCTATGTGGTTTAAAGAAATATTGAAGTTAAGGGAAAAGTCAAACCTGGGAACTGTATGTAGCAATCAAACACATGTAGCGTAGAAATAACAAACATCAAGTGAGTGAGACTGAAGATTGGATTCATTGTCAAGATTGTAGATCGAGATAAAATCTCCCATGACTTTCCTTTTCAATAGAAAGTCATAAAGAGATTGAACTCTAAGATAAATCGGTCTTGTAGGTGTTGAAATGATTCATAGCCTATCAACTTAAAACCATTTCAAAGTCATTTTATAATTTGTATAAATGTTGTAAGCGATACAAGAAAAAAAGGTTATTATTACTAAGTTTACAGTTCCTTTATGCAGAAGAATGATACTCTGTTTTATAATACAAATCACTGTTGCTTTCAAATGCGTGCATAAAGAATCCTTTGAGCACTAATCAAACCTAAACTTCGGGAGGGCCCCCTGTGAGCTATGAGGTCTTGTTCATAATTTTTTGTTTTGTTTCTCACATTATCACTTATTTTAAGAATCTGTTTTCCATTATACTTACATTTCTGATTGTTTTCATTTGGTTGTAGAGTACTCATAAACATAAAATCCTTAAAACGATTTCAGTTATTGAATCCATCTTCTTTCAAACACTTGATCATTTCATAATTTAAATTGATTTCTTAATTGTTAATGAAACACTCTTTAGAGGATAAATACGCACACAAGTAATCATTCTCAAAGTTTTAAAGGTTTTCATTTCATTTTCTGTAAGTATATCTTTTAATGGCAATTTCTCCTTCATGCAATTAATCTAGTAATTCTTTACTGCAATCTAGCATAAGAGTTTCCTATTTTTCAAGTTAGTGAAGAATTCTTTGAATTCTGCAAAATAAATTACATTGTCTCTTTTATGAACTTTGGCTTTTAAACATTTTACTTTCATAGAAGGAAGTTTTGAATTCTGCAACTTAAGGTAGATTTTCAATTTTCTGCAAAGAAGAGGTTTTCAATTCAGTTAATTAGGATTTAATATAACTTTAGAATGAAAGAACATGTGCGTACTTACTCTGCAATTTGTGTCCATACTTAGAATTGGTTTCATTTCTAGAATCAATTAGTTCACAAGAAGAATCCTAACATATATCGTGCACATAAATTTCACAATTACACAAATCTTTGTTGACAATTAAGAAAGTAAATTAAGAAGAATTAATTTACCAAATATTTTGGCACATTTCCAGGGAAGTGTAAATATGATTCAATTCTTGCATATCATTTTAAAGAGTTCTTAAATTAAATAAATTGAAAAATGATAAAAAAACATTTATGCATAGAGAAAGGGATTCTAGGGGTAGATTTATAAGTAGAGGTAGAAGTTCAATTCCAACATCACCACTCACTCCACCTAGACCTCGTAGCACCACACTATCCAACCGTGCTAACATCCCATCTTTGGCAGGTAGACATAGACTTTGAGGTGCATAGATCTAAAATTCAACCTAGAGATTCACCAACTTCTTCTACCGAAGCTGTAGTTGATGAACCCACATCCCCAACAACAGGAGTTATTATCCTCTAGGATAAGAACTAGAGGTTCCTAGTGAAGAAGAAGAAGACACTTATTTTAACACACCATTAGTAGAGGAACCATAATAAGAGCTATATAATCCTATTATAGAACCTTGTATTAGCTTTGAATAATCTACAATGGTAGGTGGAGGAGAAGGAGAAGTGCATAATGTAGATGGTGGTGAACTTAGGATTGGAGGTGGAAGATGCAGAGCAGGAAATAGAGGACGAGGTGGAGGACAAGGTGGTAGTAGAGGTGGTAGGGGAGAACTAGATCCTTATGGATTTCCCATCTTTGATGAAGATACCACAACTACAATGAATAACATCTCATCCTCCATTCTCCCTAATTTCTATGGTTTATGACATGAGGATCCTAAAAGATTTCTTTTTGAGTTTGAAGTTCTATATAGGACTTATGATTACTTACTTGATCCTCAAAAGTTGAAATTGCTTCCAGCAACTCTTAAAGATGGAGAAGTTAAATGTTTATGGGATTACGAATACATACAATTAGAACATGGGATGAAAAAAGTGTTCTTGGAAAAATACAAGGATTACTATATGACTTGCATAACCTCAAGTATGAAGTCTTTAAGATGATGCAAAAAAAGGATGGGATCCTTGAAGATCTAGTTGAAAGATTTTCTTACAACATCAAAAGAGCTAAGATGTATAATTTGGATGATGAAACACTAAAATCTCTTTTGTTGAAATCCATTAAAGATGAATGGATTGATCTTCTTAATTTAATGGGAAATGGAGATGTGTCACAACTTTCATTTGGAGAAATCTTTGATTTATGTAAACATATCTCTAGGGGTAAGGCTAGGACTGGAAAAAATCCAAGAGATGCTTTGATGTCCAAAATTAATAAATTTGCAACTGGAACATTCAGTAGATCTGAAATAGGCAATTTTCTTGATAATTTCAAAATAAATATCTTAGGGAGTCTTAATGAACAACTAGATACCCTTAAGATACAAAACAGGCAAAAAACTAAGAATGCTGCATTATCTATTTTCTATCCCAAGTGTAGAAAGAAGCATGACTTAAGAGAATTTCCCCTTGATAATATAGAAATTTGTGTCATATGTGTTCAAAATCATAATACAAAGGAATGCCCTTCAATACTTGGTCTTAAATCCATTTTTCAAGATTAAGTTGGGGCAAGCCAAGCTAAATATCTTTGTTTTATTGTTAAAATACCATGGAAAGATCAAAAATCAAATATGACTCATGGTTTCAATACTTAATCATATGTACAACCACAGAACAATTGGACTGCACCCATACCATGGAAACCTTGGCCCCCACAATCTCAAAATCCATCTTGGGCTCAAGGTTGGAAAAATACTTATGGAAAATACCTGAATATCCTCAATTAAAAGAACCATATCATTCTTTTCCACCACAATATTATCCTCCTCAACCAACTCAACTTCCTCAATTTCAAAATCCAAATCATTAACTTTCATTACCGTTCCCTCAAAAACCCAATTAACTACCTTCCCAACCACTTCTGAATCCAAACAATAAGCTATTTATAATGTTGAAGGACACAAATTTCAATCTTATGATTACCCCATTAAGTCTAAATGATGTTCAACTTAGTTCTGGTAGGCTTTTACCAAAGTAGTCACAAACAAATACCATTAAAAAATATAAAGAGAATGAAGTTCTTGAGAAATATGTAAATCTTGATCAAGAAAACATTCCCCTAAAGGAAGATGTTCCTATACTATCAAAGGATGAGAAAATAAAGCAAGCTCGTACAGTTCCTCGAGTATAACAACCTTCTATTTCTTTGCAAGATCCACCTTTTCTTGAAAGGCTTAAAATTGATAAAGGAATAGAAAGGTAATTTTTTTTACCGGATTATGATATGCTAGATGAACTTAAGAGTATTTGCATTAAAATTCCTTTATTACACGCTATAAATGAAATACCAATATTTGTAAAAACTATCAAGGATGGGAAAAATTATTGATATCATGATGGGAAAACCTATTGTTCAAAATTATCTAGATCCTGGTAGTCATATTGTGAAAATTCATATCAATGGTATTGATATTCCAAACACTTTAATTGATCTAGAAGAAACAATTAATATAATGAGTAAACAAATAATGGAGCAACTTAAGCTTCCTAATCTTCAATATACTCCTACATTATTACAATTAATAGATCAATCTGTTATCAAACCATATGGAGTATTAGAAGATGTGTTTGTTTCTCTAGATCCTTGGGAATATCCTTTGGATTTCATTATTGTAACTCCCAAGAATAATTTAGGAGGCCATCCATTGATCCTTGGTAGACCTTGGCTAGCCACAACTGATGCATTCATAAGTTGTAGATCTGGTGATATATATATCTCTGATGGAAATTCCACTAAGAAGTTTACCTTGTATCCTCTTGCAAAAGCAATGACTGAAGTAGAAAATGAGATTTGGACAGATGATGATAATGAAGACTTTAATGATTTGCAACCAGTTTATACTTTTTCACAATTAGATGAAGAAGATCAGTTGAAAAATTTAATGAATAATAATGATTCTTCTTCATACTGTGATAACTATTAGAGTTTTTAGGAACAATGCAATAATGAATATTTATCATCTCATAAATGGATTTACATTCTATGGAAAAATTTGGCAATTTTCAAGTAGAATTTTTTCCACATAAAACATTGAATATTAACAATAATTTGGAATAATTTCAAAAGAGAAAACTGATATAGATGCTACAAAGACACTATTATGCTTATGCATAGGAGTACACTGACATGAGAGGGATTGATCCTAAAAATTGTATGCATCATATTTATATTCAAGAAAATTCCAAACCAATTAGAAAACCTCAGAGAAGGATGGATCCTAATCTGAAAGAAATTGTTAAGGAGGAATTACAAAAATTAATTAATGTGAATTTCATCTATCCAATATTAGATAGTCATTGGGTGTCACCTTTAGTGATTTTTCTTAAGATAAATGGAAAATGGAGAGTGTGCATTGATTGCAAAGAATTAAATAAATCTACGCTAAAATACCATTTTCCACTACCTTTATAGATCAAGTATTAGATACCTTGGCAATAAAGAAGTATTTTTCATTTTTAGATGGTTTTAGTGGATATAATAAAATCCAACTAGCACCAGAAGTTCAAGATAAAACTACTTTTACATGTCCATGTGGAACATATGCCTATAAGGTTCTTCCCTTTGGATTATGTAATGCACCTGCCACATTTCAGAGAGTCATTTTAGGTATATATATATATATACATTTTATTTATTTATTTATTTTTGATATAATTCATGATTGTGTGGAAGTGTACATGGATGATTTTACTGTGTATGGTGATACTTTTGAAGAACCTATGAAAAATCTAGAAAAAGTTATTGTTAGATGTAAAGAGGAAAACCTTTCATTAATCCATGAGAAATGTTTTATGATGTTCAATGAAGGGATAGTTTTAGGTCACCATATTTCGAGTGATGGAATTAAGGTGAATACATCTAAGTTTGAAATAATTTCTAAAATTTCAATTCCTATTTTCCAAAGGGATACAATAAATTTTCTTGGATTTACTGGATATTATAGGAGATTTTGTGACTATCAGAAAGCATTTGAGACATTGAAACAAAATATTACTAAAGCACCAATTTTAAGAGGACCTAATTGGGCTCTTCCTTTCCATATTTCTACTGATGCTTCTAATACAACTCTGGGAGCTGCATTTGAACAAAAATATTTAACTCCTTATGGCATCTATTATACAAGTAAAATTTTGACTCCTGCAAAGTTAAATTACACTAACAGAAAAGGAATTTTTAGCTGTTGTTCATTTCGTTAATAAATTTTGTCATTACATTACTGGTTATGGAACTTTTATTCATACAACCCATTTTTCCATTAGATATCTGTAGAGCTGTAACAAGGGTCTCTTTCACCTCTAGTTATTCCACATTAATAATTCAATCCGGGAACGCTTTGTTATTGCAAAGAGTATCTCAATCTGAGGCTATTCGTTAGAGTAATGCTTAGTAGTACAGCGTTCAGAAAATACAAGAGTAAACAGATGCTAAACTATGACTAAATTACTTTAAAAGAATAAAATCACACAAGGCAGCTTATCAGTCAAGGGTGCAGAAGCGATAAACCATCCCTTTAGAAACTGATGGAAAGGAAATTAGAGCATGGACCATAGGTCTGGGAGCTAGGCAGCGACTGCTGAGGCTCTCTACAGCCTTAGACCTTCTCTCACACTAAAGCAACAATTGCAAGTAAATGGAACGGCAGAAAGTAAAATGGAACAACAAACAGGAAATGGAACAACAAGTCTGAAATGGAACAACAATCAAACAAACTAAGTCTCGCGAGTCAGAACTAAACTTGCTCTATTGAACCAAACTCACATCCTGCAATAAAATAGAAATCTTCTCTCTTAAGGCAAATTGGATGGAATGTACTTTATGGAACAACACTCACTGATGAATTACGAAACAGCAAGCATCAACCATATATACACACAACACACTACTATAGCAATCTGATGATTAAAGAGAATACGACTATGTTTCCAAATAGAATAACATTACTTCTGGATTCCAATAATTGGGATTTCAAATGAATCCAATAATAGTAATATTCATTACAAATGCTCTGTAACAGAAATAGCTGGCTTAGATTGATAACATGCAATCAACTCTGGAAAGATTCACTCATACAATACAGAGTCACTACATAAATCTCCTGCAAAAACCATTAATGAATTAATCGTAACAGAGCATGGAATAACATATGAAGAGCATGTCAGATTACCAAGCAATAAAGATAAGCAAACCACGTAGAAATCAAATTATAATGATACAAAAGCAAGTGTCCTTCGGAGCCGGGCCCTTAGCTTCCAACGGTACACCGCCTTAGGTTACTCCAGACGCAGAGATGAAATAAACACCAAGTCTTTTATATTAACACATCAACAAACGTACAACAAACCAAGTCTCAGTGAGAGTCGATGATCAAAGTTTAGTCTGAAACTTAAAATTACATAAAAGTCCCTTTGCTTAACGATGCTGTTCCTTTTTATAAAAGTAACAGCGGAGATATCTAGGTAACAAAAATAAGCAAAACAACGAATTCGCCAAGCCGTTAATCCTTTACTTTTCTTTCCCTGTTCCGTCGAATTGGTAACCCTTCTTTCTTTCCTGGGTCGTTCTGCTTCGATCAGTTCGATCTCGTTTGCATCTGGTTCCCTTCTAGAGGGACAACAGTTATTCCTCCTTTATCTTTCCCTTTTGAACGACAGCTCTTCGTTTCCACCTTTTCCTACATAGAAAAATGACAATTATCAGCGATTAAGCTTTCCATACTAATTCTCACACATTCTTTTAAAATTCTTTATTTCTTTGAGTTCATGATGCAGAAAGGGTTACAATTGTTACTGAAAAGTCACTAAATTGTTTGTAAAAAACATACCTTTCTAGTGCTCCACACACCCCCCTGCTTACCCTGTTTCATGCCCTCATGAAAACATATAGTTGACATGCAAGGCGGTAAGAGAATAGGTTGGAGAGGGAACCTCGTGTGGAGGCCTACAACCGTGATGAGCAACTAGATCATCAAAGAACTGATTTGTTTGACCTTCAGGCATTTCATACAAGGCCTGATATCCGGGTGCAGGGTGCCAAATGATTGGGCTACGAAATCGATACCCTAACCAGGATGGCCCTGCTTGCAAAATACGCTCGCCATAAAGGTTCAATCGGCTGGCAGCCATCTCAAAATTTTCGTATTTGAATGGTTCCCTGAGCTGGATGTTTGGGTTAGAAATCCGGTATCGGAATTTTGCAGCATCGATGGCGAGGTCTTTAATAGTCAGAAAATATTCCAGACTGTGTCGGATTAGGTCCTCGTGCATGGGTCCTAATGTCTCCATAACACCCGGGGTTCTCATAAGGTTCCTATGTGCTCTCCATAACAGCACTGGGTCTCTAGGCTCGGCTCACACCCATAAGTCTAGGCTATTTTCCTGTCTCTAAAAAGTGTTATAAGCCCTAAGCCATTTTAGCTGATTAACCCCGAATGAAACGAAGGCTTGCAATTGTATGTCCCCAACAAAAGGGCCAGGATTTAAATCAGTTTCCTGGTCTAGCACGAGGTTATGCAAGTAAAATTCACACAATAATCTTTGAACTTTAATTCCATAATGCTTGCAACAATCTATGAAATCATTAACAATATTGATTTGTATAGGGGCATCCGCCCTGACAGCTTTTATCTTTAATCGTAAATATCGTTCAAGCAAAAATAAAGCATAGTTTTTAGCAGGGGCCCTACAGGCCACAACGTCATTATACAAAGAACACACAGTGTCCATCTGCCTAACAACAATATCTAATCGACGAGTTACCTTGGCAACCTTTTCTTGCTCCTTTTGCCAGCCTTCGAAGGCCTGGCTCTCAGACTGACTAATATCCCGAAGTTGATGTTGTAACTCTTCATATTTCTCCCGGGGGACTGTTTGTTCTCTCAGCTGTTCAGCTTCTTGCTGAGCTTGCTTCATCATCTTGTGCAAGGTTCTTGTTTTCAAATCCTTTTTCCATAAAGCCGTAGAGGCCGGGAGTTTTACCTAAACTTTTTTGTTATACTGTTTGGAGTTCAGAACCCGAATTACCCCTGAGGGTGGTGCCTCTGTTTGGATCTCCTTATTCTCCTTTTCTTTCTTAACACGAATGAAAGGTTGCTGTGGTTCCCCTGTTAATGGAACATCATCCTGTCCCTCTATCTCAATTGGAATGGCAGTCCATTCTTCAGTGTCAATTGGAACAACAATCTGTTCCTCAATGTCATTTGGAACAACAGTCTGTTCTTCAGTGTCAATTGAAACAACAGTCTGTTCCTCAACGTCATTTGGAACAACAGTAGGTCTTCCAGCAGGGTTTTGACCAACAGGGCGGCTATAAGTCCTTCGTCTTCTTGTTCTACGGGATTTTGCTGCAGTGGCCCTTTTTCTTTTCCTTGTGGTCCTTCGTATCCTCAGATTGGCTTTCAGAATCCGAATTTGCTGTCGGAGCTGGGCTATAGTGTTCAGCAGCCTCTGCTGTTTCCTCCTTAATTTCTTGATTTCCCTTGCCTCAGCAGAGGGCTCATGACTGGCCCTTAAATCTGCTCCTACTCCGTCTAGAATTTCTTCTGGTGTCTTGGGAACAGATTGTTCCCGATTGGTGTCTCTTATTTCTTCCTCATGAACGGGCGGGTTTTCTTCTCCTGCCTTTTCTGCATGTGATTTCTCAGGTATGTCTTCCTCTGGAGGTCCATCGGGAGGACCTGCTGGGCTGGAGGGTTGGCCATACTCCCCCATATTGGCCAGGATTGCGGCCAATTCATCTTCGCCCACAGGGTCTCGCAGCGGGCTGCCCTCTGGCTGTACTACTTCCTCCTCCTGATTGTCCTGCTCAGTGACTGCCTTGGAGTGTTCGGCTTCTATTTCTGTTTCGGAGTGCACGTCTCCCTCCTCGACTCCTTCTCCGGCTTGCTCAGCCTCGCCCCCAGATTGTCCAGCATTTTCTTCGGAAGGTCCTCCTTCTGGTTCTGGAGGTTCGTCTGTAATCTCGATTGGCTGGCTGGTGCTCTCCTGGATCTTTTCCAGCCTCCCTTGTATTCGAGCTAGCCAGGTTGATTTTCTTGGTCTCTCAGGTTGCTCAGGTGTACTAGCAACAGGCTTTTCTGCTACCAATTCTCTTCGTTTTTCTGGTCGTTCTGGTGTACTTGAAGAATGTTTTCGTTTTGGAGAAACATGTTTTTCTGCTACCAATTCTCTGCGTTTCTCTGATCGTTCCGGTGTGCTAGAAGAATGTTTAGGTTTTGGGGATGGTGCAGCCAATCCCCCCTCGATCAATGCAATGAGCTCCTCCCAGCTGCTCTGCTGTTGAGTGAGACTATGGCTCACTATCAATCGAATCAATCCGTGGTGGCTAACAACTATTTCTACATGCTGTACCTTTTTCAAGCTTCGGGCCGCATCATGCAATAATGAATTTAAAAGTGCAGGCAGATTTACAGAACATTTTTCTTTCAAAACAGCTAAGAGTTTAAGATGACGCGGTCTTACCACGTCTTTCCTTCCTTCACAAGTGATGTAGCTCTGCACTATCTTTGCTAATTCAGTCCAGGGTTCTCCTAACGTTGCTGGCAGAACTCCCTTCCCCTTAACTGTCAAGCTTTGGCCTTCATCCTGGAAAATCTCCATAATCTTTTGTAATCTTTCTTTCTTCAGCGTCCATACAGGTCCGGCGGCTGGTAGTCCTGAGACTTCTGCAATTATATCATCAGTGACCGCTATCCGCCTTTCTCTTACTATGGAGTAGTCTTCCTGCAAGTTTTGCAGAAATTCCAACGCCACTGTTTCGTTTGATTCTTGTAGGTGACTGAAATAATTCAGCCATCCTGCCTTTTCCAGGATCTCCCGGGCAGCAGCGGAGACTGTCAACTCCTGAGGTTCGCTTCGGATTGCCTTTCCTCCCATAGTTCCACTAAGAATTTCCAATGGAACAGCAACTGCCTGTACTGTTTTGAGACGTAGAGAGGGTGATCGTCGCAAGAAAAAAACAGAGTATGCAACAGAAATGGATTGTGGATGACAAATTACGTAAAATAGAATTATCATACCGTTAAACCATGCCATACCTTCGTACACTATCTTCCCTGAGTGGTGTGCTGACACGTAACTCGTGGAGTAATGAGATTACCTTCCCCCCCCGCGATGTGATAGGTTGTCCCAGCCGTCAAATAGAGGAGCAGCAGCCATTGTGTAACCAAGTCATAAAGGAATAGCATATAAAATTATGCCATGTTTTAGATGGACAACGAAATACCGAAATCGAGGCAAAAAGGTGGATCGTGTTTTACATAAGAGCCTACGTGATATGATGCGAGGCCGGGGGATGGGACGTCTGTCAATCGTACGAAATCTCCAGAGGTCATTGTCAGTTCCTTTGCCATGATTGGTGGTAATGAGTGTTCATGCGATATATACATCGGGACATAAAATATGAATTATTCATAGGATATAAGAGACAAAGAACTATTAATATCATACCTATTGGTGTAACCATTACGACTTCAATACCATTAACAGAGCTCTGCTGCCGACAGGTGTTCATAACCTTGGCAGAGTTGTTCATTTCACCCCCGAAACCATGATCCTTTGTGTGTATTTTGAAAAGTATTTTGTCAAAATGCAGGCCATTATGTTGGCTTGGTAACCAGGTAGCCATAATGCCATTCACAAGGAAGGTGCGAAACGTGGACAGGCCGGCTCGTGATGAGAACCCCTGTTCCAAGGTCTATTTATTTAGTGTACCTTTTGGACCATATCCCTGGTGTGGTGGCCATACTGGGAATGCCACTTCGCTTCCATCCTGATGATCATGGTAGGCTGGCTCTTGATGAGACCCCCTATCCTGCATTTGACAATTAATAATCCATATTCATTTTTTCTTTTTGCAAAGCACTTTTTCTTATTTATTTACACATAAGGGTGGTTCAGCACTCCTTAAGAGTGGGAATGGTGGAAGAAGTCTTATCATCCCAACAGGAAGATATAAATCCTCTGCTCTTATCCCTAAGTAATAATCAAAGAAAATTTTAGGGAAATCGTCATGATAAAGATAACCAACCAAAGCAATGGTAATAAGTTAATGACAACGGAGATGAGAGGTAAGTATGTCCCTCCTCTTGTCCTCTTATCAATACTAGGCCCTATAAAGATAGCGATCTATGATCTGCTGACTTCGGTATGTCGTGATTTATGTTCATTGCATAAGTGCATAGCTGTATCTTAAAGACTGGAGAGAACATGGGCGAAAAACATCCTCAATATAAATCATCACAGAGAGCAAAAACATGGCGATGGTGTTCCTTTTGAAAAAGGAACAGCAGAGAAGAATTCATGCAAACAAATAGTTAAGATGCCGTCCCCTTTAGAAGGAACAACAGATAATCACAAGTGCTGTTCCTTTTGAAAATGAACAGCAAAAACTCACAAATGCTATTCATTTTAAAAAGGAACAGCAAAAACTTACAAATGCTGTTCCTTTTGAAAAGGAACAGCAAAAACTCACAAATGTTGTTCCTTTTGAAAAAGGAACAGCAAAAACTCACAAATGTTGTTCCTCTTGGAAAGGAACAGCAGAACGCACAAATGTTGTTCCTTTTGAAAAGGAACAGCAAAAACTCACAAATGATGTTCCTTTTGAAAAGGAACAACAGAACATCACAAATGCTGTTCCTTTTGAAAAGGAACAGCAAAAACTCACAAATACTGTTCCTTTTGAAAATGAACAACAAAAACTCGCAAAAGATGTTCCTTTTGAAAAGGAACATCAAAAACTCACAAATGTTATTCCTTTTGAAAAGGAACAGCGAAAACTCGCAAAAGCTGTTCCTTTTGAAAAGGAATAGCAGAAAATCACAAATGTTGTTCCTTTTGAAAAGGAACAGCAAAAAATCAGAAATGCTGTTCCTTTTGAAAAGGAACAGCAGAAACACAAAAACAGGCAAATGCTGTTCCTTTTGGAAAATGAACAACAAAGACACGCAGAATGCAAAAATCAAAATTAAAAAAGAGAAAGATCAATAAAAAATGTTAAGAAAAAGTATATACAAAAACTTATGTACAAGTTATAGGAAAAAAATGCATTCCTTACTAAATTATAGGTGAGGAAGATTTTGCTTCCTCTCCTAAAATTTCCATATCAGTGTCTCGACGTAGCTGCTGACAGAAGGATTCCCGAGTGAGTGGCTTGCGATAGAGACGAACTCGGTGGCCATTTACCTTGAATGCATATCCAGAACCGTCGATTGTGATCAGCGTAAGGGTCCCATTATCATGTACTTTCTGGATTTCGTATGGTCCCAACCAACGAGTCTGCAGTTTCCCCAGGAAGTCCTGAAACCGAGGGTCATATAACAGGGCCCAGTCTCCTTCGTGAAAGACTTTGTTCTTGATAAGTGCATCATGCCATTTAGCTCGCTGCTGTTGAATAAGTGTTGTATTCTGTAATGCAGAGAGCCTTATTTCGTCCAATTCATTAATCTGCTGTAATCGATTAATTTGTGCCTCACTTAAATCTAGGCCAACTTCCTGTGCAGTTCGTAACGTTTGGATTTCGAATTCTATGGGGAAAATAGGTTGTTTTCCAAACACTAATTGATAGGGTGAATAACTGGTGGTACTTCTCCATGTGGTTCTATAATCCCACAGTGCTTCAGGTAATCGAGCGGCCCAATCACGCCTATGTGAAGCAATGGTTTTTGTTAAAATTGATTCTATTACCTTATTGCTACTTTCTACTTGCCCATTCGCCTGCGGGTGATATGGGGTAGTAATTTTATGCTGGACGTGATAATTGTTAAGTGTTGCAGCTAATTTGTTTCCGGCAAATTGTGGTCCTCCATCTGTAATTATTTCTCTCGGAAGGCCATAACGTACAAACAAATGGAACAGGAACTGTATTACAAAATCTTCTGTAGCTCTAGGCAACGCTTCGACCTCAACCCATTTGGTGACATATTCTATGGCTACCAAGATATATGTTCTCTGATTTGATGATGGGTTGATGGGTCCAACAAAGTCAAGAGCCCATCGTTCAAATGGTTCAATGACTAATTGTGGCCTCAGAGGCATTTCGTCGGCTTGACCAGGTCGTCCTGCTTGCTGGCAACTGTCACAGGCTTGAACGAATTTCTTCGCATCCTTGAAAATTGTAGGCCAGTAGTATCCTGTCTGCAATACTTTATGTGTTGTTCATTTTCAGCAAAGTGTCCCCCACATGGTCCGTCATGACAGGCTTTTAAGATGTTGAAAATTTCATCTTCTCAAATACATCTCCTAATTTGCATGTCTGCCCCTGTGTGGAACAAATAGCCCCCAATCCACGAAAATCGAGTACTCTTCTGAACAATCTGCTTACGTTCATTAGGGGTTAATTGTTTTGGTAGCTTACCTACTGCAAGGTAATTGGCAACATCAGCGTACCAGGGTGTTTGAACAACAACAACAAACAGGTGCTCATCCGGAAATTGATCTTCCACTGCTGCTGTCTCGATTGATTTTGGTATTCGTGAGAGAAAATCAGCTACAGGGTTTTCCTTGCTGGGTCGATCCTTGATTGTGATATCGAACTCCTGCAATAAGATCAACCATCTAGTTATTCTAGCATTTGTGACAGACTTATTTGCTAAATATTTGATAGCAGAATGATCTGTATATAAAATAACGGGATAGCCTGTAATATAATGTCTAAACTTATTGACAGCATGTATTACAGCCAGGAATTCTTTTTCAGTGACAGTGTAATTAAATTCAGCAGGGGATAAATTTTTGTTGATATAATAAATAGCATATGTTTTTTTATCCTCTTCCTGCCCAAGGACTGCACCGATTGCGGTATCTGAGGCATCAAATGAGATTTGGAATGGTAAATTCCAGTTTGGTCCTCGAAGGACTGGAGCTGTTGATACAAGCTTCTTTAATTCCTGGAAAGTGCGGTCGCATTTTTCTGTCCACATGAAATCAACATTACCAGTTAGTGCATATAGAGGTGCAGCAATGTGTGAATAATGTTCTATAAATCGTCTATAATACCCAGAAAATCCAAGAAAGCTGCGTACCTCTGTTTGAGTAGTGGGGGTGGGGATAAGCAAAAGTATTTGAATTTTGGCCGGATCTACCTGGATTCCAGCTGCTGAGACAAAGTGTCCTAGAATAAGCCCTTCAGTCATCATCATATAACATTTTTCGTGGCTTAAACAAAGCCTGGTAGCAATGCAATGCTGTAGGACTTTTTCTAGAGTGTCTAAAGCTGGATCAAAATCATTTCCATATGGTGTAAAGTCATCCATGTACACTTCAAGTCCATCATTTATTAAATCTGCAAAGATGCTAAGAACAACCCTTTGGAATGTGGCAGGAGCATTACATAGGCCAAAGGGTAGAACTCTATAGGCAAACGTTCCCCAAGGACAAGTAAAAGTAGTTTTATCCTGGTCTTCAGGGGCAATCTGAATCTGATTGTATCCACTGAAGCCATCCAGGAAAGAAAAGAATTTCTTTCCTGCTAAAGTGTCCAATACTTGGTCTATGAATGGGAGAGGGAAGTGTTCTTTTTGTGTGGCTTTGTTTAACTCCCTATAATCCACACAAATCCTCCATTTCCCATTCTTCTTGGGTACAACCACAAGCGGAGAGACCCATTTACTATCAAAAATAGGATAGATAAAATTAACATCTAAAATTTTTTGAAGTTCAACTTTTACAACATCTTTTAGATGAGGGTTGAGTCTTATTTGCGGTTGACGGACAAGTCTTGCATCTTTTTCTATATAAATATGGTGGGTGCACAACTGGGGATCAATCCCTTTCATATCAGGGTAATCCCACGCAAATGCTTCTTGATACTTCCGTAACAGATGGATGAGTTTTATTTCTTCATCCGGTGTAAGGTTGGCATTGATATTTAGAGTTTTTCCCGGTTCAATTTCCACTACTTTACTATTGGCAACAGAAGTCACGGGTATTGTTTGGTCATGCACATCTTTCAAGGGATCTTCTTCTAGTTCGCTATCGAATGCAGCTTCTATCATGAAACACTGTGTGTGAGATCTAGATTCAGTTTGACTAATGAAGCTATTGATAGCATTGTCTTCTGTTTGGTCTTTAAAGTCCAGGGCCTTCTGTACAATCAATGGTGATCTGATATTGTCAGTAAGGTATGATACATGGTGCTGGTTAGTTTTTATCATTGTAAGACTTGGTTGTGCTGGAGGGTATAGAACTAGATTTTTAATATCTGGTCCTCTGGTTATGGTCATATTTCCCTGCCGGCACCCAATGTAAGCATCGGCGGTAGCAAGCCAAGGTCTACCTAAAATTAGCGGGTGTCCATCCAGTCGGGTTTTTGGATTAATTACCAGGAAATCAGTTGGGTATTCCCAGGAATCTATAGAGACCATGCCATCGTATAGAGTACGTTCTGGTCGAACTACAGATCGGTCGGCCAATTCTAATAAAGTAGAAGTGGGTTCTACCGATGTAATGCCGAGCTTTTGGCAAGTAGAAGTTGTCAAAATATTAATTGCAGCTCCTAGATCAACTAAAGCATTAGTCAAGGTCTGACCATAGATTTGAACAGTTACGATTGGATTTCTCGGATCTTCATATTTAATGGGTGTTCCTGATAACAGGTCAGATAAAGTACCTACTACTTGGACTCTTGGGTTAGTGGTTGCATTCCTCCTTGATTTTTTTATGCACAATTCTTTTATAGTTTTTGCATATATAGGGATATCTTGAATGGCTTGGAGGAAATGAATTCTTATGTACAGATTTTGTAACTCTCCCAGAATGTCAAAGTCTGGATATTGTACAGGTCGTGGTATGACTAATCGTTCTCGGAAGGGAGGAGAGGATGTACTTGCTTGATGATGAGTCTGCTCCTTATTTACACCCTCTTGTTGTAATGGCTTTTCTATTGGTAAGTGATCTTCAATGTGAACTGTTTTATCTCCCTCTGTTTCTATTATACGTCCAGATCTTAACTGAAGATCATTGCACTCCCTCAGATCAGGTCCGATTTCTGATGATTCTATGATTTGGAGGGATTGGACCGGTCTATTATTTGGATTGGGATTGGGTTGGGCTGGGAGTTGCGGTCTCAGATTAGACTGGGGATTTTGTTGTAAAGCTGGCAGAGTCGGTTGAGGGAGCGGAATAGTTCCTGTTGGCTGATATGTCGATTTTGGCCAGTTTGTCTGCCAGGGTGAACCTTGTGAAGTAGGGGGGGTCCATTGTGGAGGATATGGGTTATTCTGCCAATATGGTGGGGCGTAAGGAAAATTCGGCCAACCAAATTGGCTTGTCTGATTCATCCACGGATTTGGAGAAGGAAACGGTTGTGATGACCAGTTCGGAAATGGGGGTTGAGATTGGTTTTGCCACATACTATATTGCTGAGCATTATACTGCGGAGGCTGGAAAGAAGAAGTTGGGTCTGAAAACATACCAGATTGCCTTGGTTGCCATTGGCGACGCTGGTTAATGAAGTATGCTGATTCTGGCTCTTCTTCCGCTTCCTTATATACTGCCTTCAATCCAGGAAGTGAGGGGCAGCTCTCAGTAAGGTGATCTTTTGTATAGATAGCACATGTTTGAACTGCATCCAGTGGACATTCCTTATGGCTATGTTTTCTTCTACATCGGGGGCAGAAGATCGCCAAATTCTGTTCTGCCTCCATCTGCTTCTGTTTAGCCTGCACAATATCAAGTTGTGTAGTTAATGTCCCCAGAATATCAGTTTTAAAATTTTCTAATAAATTTCCAAGTTCTACACGTGTTACTCCTTCTGCTGATATTTTGTTATCTCTGACAAACCGATCATATTCTGCTGGTTTTATCCTTGTGCTGCCTCTCGAGCTCCTGATACATAAATCGATGATGTCAGCAAAATTCTCTTGATAAATATCCCCTTTTCCCATGATATTTAATGTTTCACTCCATTGTTCTTTCATGCCTCTGATCAATGCTATTTTTAACACATTATCAGGCAGAGGTAGTGATGCATATGGAGATCTTTGTAAATTATACTGAAAACGTTCTACGTATTCTTCTAATGTTTCATTTGGTCTAGCTATCATCTGAAATATTTCATCTTTCAGTTCTCTAGACCTACAATAATCTTGATATTTCTTTAGGAAAGATTCTTTCATTTGCTCCCAGTTATTTATAACTCCACCACCTAAACCCATAAACCATCTTAAAGCTGCCCCTTTCAAAGTGGAGGGGAACAATTTTAATTTCTGGGGGTCAGTGGTATAATCATATCCCCTGCATAACACGTCAAATTCAAATAAGAATGCATCGGGGTCCTCTGATGTAAGTCCATGAAATGTAGGAATGTGTTGAAGGGGAATTGCTTTCATAGGAGCATTTGCTGCGGAATCCACTATAGGATATTGTAATGTAGAAGTTTGAGTATTTGGCTGATTCTGCGCCATGGGATCGAATATGTGCCAATAACCTTCCGGGATTTCTAGGAGGGTATTCCTAGGCTGAGAAGGAACGGCCTTGTCAGGGATTGTTTTAATAGCACTTCCTTTGTCTGGAATAATGAAAGTCCTTGATGTTTGAGGAGACTGAATCCCCCCAACAATGATTTTTGTAGCGCTCCCTTTATTTGGGCTATTTAATGGCTGAATTATCCTAGGAGGAGATCTTGGCTCCTCAACTTCCCCTGTTTCCCCTTCTCCTTCACAAAGATTGCTTAGATTCCCTTCCTGCAGTCGTTCTGGAATAGAATTTTCAATTTCTTGAAAGTCTTGCTCATCAGTCTGACTATGCACCTCAGCGAAGGCTATAGATGGTGATCCTGCGGCCTGAAGGGAGCTAGTAGGCTGTTTAGAATTGGTTTTCCTAGGCCCTACTGATGGCTGAGATTCAGTTTTCTTATAGATTTCGTCTATGAAGGTTGTTCGGCCAAGGGTCACCGGCCCTTTGGCTTTTTTGGGCTTGAATGGAGGTTTGATATTCTTTTCTGGCTTTTTCTACTTAGTCATGCACTCTATAAACTACAAGATCCTATTCAACCCACAATTCTGCCAAGAAAGCGGACGGTGGAGCAGGGCTTTTACATGCTCCATACGCAGGTTCTTACCTTCCGTTTTTAAAATCCAACTGTCCCCCAGCAGACTCGTACACTACTCTGTAAAAGACAAATGGCTATACTCTTTCCCCGACAACGGCGCCAAAATGTAGAGCTGTAACAAGGGTCTCTTTCACCTCTAGTTATTCCACATTAATAAGTCAATCCGGGAATGCTTTGTTATTGCAAAGAGTATCTCAATCCGAGGCTATTCGTCAGAGTAATGCTTAGTAGTACAGCGTTCAAAAAATACAAGAGTAAACGGATGCTAAACTATGACTAAATTACTTTAAAAGAATAAAATCACACAAGGCAACTTATCAGTCAAGGGTGCGGAAGCGATAACCCATCCCTTTAGAAACTGATGGAAAGGAAATTAGAGCATGGACCATAGGTCTGGGAGCTAGGCAGCGACTGTTGAGGCTCTCTACAACCTTAGACCTTCTCTCACACCAAAGCAGCAATTGCAAGTAAATGGAACGGCAGAAAGTAAAATGGAACAGCAAACAGGAAATGGAACAGCAAGTCTGAAATGGAACAACAGTAAATGGAACAGCAATCAAACAAACTAAGTCTCGCGAGTCAGAACTAAACTTGCTCTATTGAACCAAACTCACATCCTGCAATAAAATAGCAATCTTCTCTCTTAAGGCAAATTGGATGGAATGTACTTTATGGAACAACACTCACTGATGAATTATGGAACAGCAAGCATCAACCATATATACACACAACACGCTAATATAGCAATCTGATGATTAAAGAGAATACGACTATGTTTCCAAATAGAATAACATTACTTCCGGATTCCAATAATTGGGATTTCAAATGAATCCAATAACAGTAATATTCAGTACAAATGCTCTGTAACAGAAATAGCTGGCTTAGACTGATAACATGCAATCAACTCTGAAAAGATTCACTCATACAATACAGAGTCACTACATAAATCTCCTGCAGAAACCATTAATGAATTGATCGTAACAGAGCATGGAATAACATATGAAGAGCATGTCAGATTACCAAGCAATAAAGATAAGCAAACCACGCAGAAATCAAATTATAATGATACAAAAGCAAGTGTCCTTCGGAGCCGGGCCCTTAGCTTCCAACGGTACACCGCCTTAGATTACTCCAGACGCAGAGATGAAATAAACACCAAGTCTTTTATATTAACACATCAAACGTACAACAAACCAAGTCTCAATGAGAGTCGATGATCAAAGTTTAGTCTGAAACTTAAAATTACATAAAAGTCCCTTTGCTTAACGATGTTGTTCCTTTTTATAAAAGTAACGGCGGAGATATCTAGGTAACAAAAATAAGCAAAACAGCGATCCCTCAGGATCAAAGATCCTGAGGGATTCGCCAAGCCGTTAATCCTTTACTTTTCTTTCCCTGTTCCGTCGAATTGATAACCCTTCTTTCTTTCCTGGGTCGTTCTGCTTCGATCTGTTCGATCTCGTTTGCATCCAGTTTCCTTCTAGAGGGACAACAGTTATTCCTCCTTTGTCTTTCTCTTTTGAACGGCAGCTCTTCGTTTCCACCTTTTCCTACATAGAAAAATGACAATTATCAGCGATTAAGCTTTCCATACTAATTGTCACACATTCTTTTAAAATTCTTTATTTCTTTGAGTTCATGATGCAGAAAGGGTTACAATTGTTACTGAAAAGTCACTAAATTGTTTGTCAAAAACATACCTTTCCAGTGCTCCACAATATCTAATGAACAAGCCAATCACTAATGGTAGAATTACATGATGGTTGTTATTACTACAAGAATTCAACATTACCATTCTTGATAGATCGGGAAAATAAAATAGAGTTGTTGTTTTTCTTTCTAGAATGCAGAATAATAATGAGGATGTTTAGGGTTTGTAGATTTTTGTGGCATTGATTTTGAATTTTAGGAATCAAAATATTTCCCACAGTAGTAATTTTAGATTGTTGACATTTCGAGTCTATACCAAGACCTATCATCAGGACGAATGTCGAGGAAAAGCAGAAGAAAGATGGAGTAATAAATATTTCTTCTGCTTTTCCTTGACATTTGTCTTGATGATAGGTCTTGGTGTAGACTCGAAACGTCAAAAATCTATAATGGCTATTGTGGGAATTCTTTCAACTCTTTAAATTCAATAAGGATGTTCCTGTAAAAAATTACTTTCCTAATGCATATATTTTTGCAATATCTACTAAAACACCCTGGTTTGCAAATATTGCTAATTATTTGGCTACAGGAAAGTTACCTTCGCAACTATCAGCTCGATAATAGAAAATAGTGATCAAAACCAACGCACCTTATTCTTGGATAGATGGAAAATTGTACAAAAATGGACCTGATTTGATTATCCAAATATGTGTTTGAAAAGATGAAGTACTTGAAATCCTAAAATCTTGTCATGATGAACCATGTGGAGGACATTTTTTTGGTGAAAGAACTTCTTACAAAATCCTTCTCTTGGGATATTATTGGCAATTCATCTTTAAGGATGCAAAATAATATGTTAAGATTAAGATTGGTCATAGATTAAGATTGTATCATAAACCACTAACAAGGGAAGAATTTGTCAAATATTTGAAAGAGAATTTTGAATTCAAGTTGGTTAAGGAAGGGGATTATTCTCCTCACTCTCCAACTTCATTGGAATCTTCTTAATAAAAAAAAATAATAAAAAATAAAAATAAAAGTAAAGTATAAATATGAAAACCAACTATGTTGGCATGTTTATGCAAAAAATCTTAACTAAAAACCAAGATCTCTTGGCAGTTTAGATTTTCAAAACCCCTTTTTCTTGTCCCTATTTCTTTTTGTCCTTCTCTTTCTTTTTAGGTGCCAAACTACATTCATGATCAATAATTTTATTGATCATCATCATCAAAAACAACAAAAAAAAGAAAACTCCTTCTTCTAATCAAATAAAGGAAGTTCGAGAATAAAAAATAGAAGTAAAATTTCTATCATTTTGTAGCCAATCCTCAATTCCGCAACTACATCCAATTTCTACAAAAATTCAGCGAGCACAAAAGAAAGGTATGCAAGAATGTTGGAATTATATTTCATTTAAGAGATTAAGTTTTCATTCATGGATGACTATATTAATAGTTGAATACCTTATACGACCTTATATATTTACCATTACACTCATAACCGTTATACCATATCTCATCATAATTACATCGCTGGTCACATCAAGTCTGATTAGAATTAAAACATGACACTAGTCCTTTGAAACCGAATCTAGGAAGCTGTGAAGTACAAATCCAGACGAAACACTACTTCCATAAGCACCCCACTTTGTAATCATTTAGCCTTGTGCCATATCCATTCCACTCATTCCCACTTTGAATTTCATTTCATTCTCTCTCGAAACTTCCATCTTCCTAGTCGAAAGAAACAGTTAAGGTCGAGACTTCTCTACACCACGGGGACACTTGTTTTTTCTGAGCCGAATGGGGTAAAATTCCTTTAGACATATTTAAAAGTTAGAGAGAAATTGAAACATGTGGGATGGATCGATTTCTTTGAAAATTTTTATGGTTACGATGTAGAAGTTACCAAAGCCTTGCTCGAACATTTGATGAAGTGGAAGAAGAAATTGGAGACATTAAACTCATCTTGACAGAATCAATTGTAGCAAAAGCAATAGATTTACCAAGAAATGGGGAAAGATGGTTAAAAAAGGGAGAATAAAAGAGATTGATTGGATTCACTTCTTGAAAGAACCAGGTATGGACTTGTCTATTTTTAAGAAAGGTATTCCAGTCACAACGTTGAAGGAAAAATGGCGAAATCTCTTGTTTGTCATTCAGAAATTTGTAACATGTGAAGGGAGATTTGGGACAATGTCTTTCTACCCTGCCAAGCTTATGATGCATTTTTTTGATGGGTTTAAAATCAATCTACCTTACTTCCTACTTCAAAGTTTAAAGAAAATGTCATTGAACATACAGAGAGAGTCCAAGTCCTTCCATAACTCTCTATACCATCATGGACTCATTAAGATTTGATAAAGGCACATTTGCAAACTTGAGGAGATAATTGGAAGGATTTCTTAGTAATAAATCACTTTATAGAAGCTTCAGGGAAGAAACCAAACAATAGGGTTAGAATAAGTAAAATAAAATAAAACCCTAGCCCTGAAAAATAAAGATTCAAAGAGGAAATTCAAGAGCAGAGTGTGATTGAAACACCAGAGGACCCATTCGAAGACAATACTCCACTCTCCCAATATCTTGAAAAATTTAAACAAAAGGATGAGAAACAAAACCTTAGAAGGAAGAAAGCTAGCCTAAGCCAACAAGTACTTGAAGAAAAGAAGAAAACAAAGGATAACAGAGAAAAAAGGAAAAACATTAGAAGCTCAGAGGTAAAATTAAGGAGAAGCTAAAGGATTTTAAAAATTTCAAAAACTCAGTCACCAGAGATGATAGATATTGAAGAAGAAGGGTATAATATGCCACCTCACATAGTGATCCCTGTTAGTGTCGGTATCTTCATCCTTCCGTCAGTGATCAAATTCTCTTGTTGCATTGCATTTTAGGTGTCTCGCTCGGTCAGCTGCATTCCATTAGAATCATGGATCATATGACAATATTGTCTTATTGTACATTTCCCCTCATTTCCTTTACCTTCTGGCCCATTTCCATTCATCAAGATCATCTGTAGTCACTTTTTATCTTCATTAGGTCTACGGTTTCATCAAAAAGCTCTTCAAAATGTCCAATAACGATCAACAGGTGCATGAGGAGGTTGAATAAAGTTCCAGTACCAGTTTCATAATCACTTGCTCAAAAATGTATTTTTCCTCAAAACCCTGTTTTGAGGAAAAACAGAGTATTTTAGGTTTTTATTGTATAAATTGGTGTAATTTCAGTTCTCTGATATGTAAAAAAAAAAAAAAAAAACTTCAGTGGAAACCCTGGTCACCTTGCCAAGCTTCAGCTGCTCCATCCCCTGCAAGGCAAACAAAAAATCAAGTCATTCAATTCATCAAAGGCACAAATAAAGTAAACTGTCCAAAAAACAGAGTTGAAAAAGTAAGTCACAATGCAAACACTACAAAAGTGGGTTTTATGAATGAAAAATCAAAAGCTCATGTATATAAATCATTTTTCATGATTCAAAAAGCTCATTTGCATTCAAAGAAGAAATATTGAGCAAGAGAAGGCCATATTCAACAAAGTGAGCAAAATTGCAGCAAAACTGTGCAAGTTCGTGGGCGCGGCGCATTGGGTGAGAGGCACGGCGCATAGAGAAGGCGCGACGCATTGGGCTGCCCTCCACAGTGTAAAAAATACATTGGTGCAGTGCATATAAAGGGCGTGATGTGTTGGGTTTGTGGCATGGTGCATATAGCTGCAAGCCTGATTTCACTGTAAACTCCCTTAAATTTCCAAAATTGCTCAATCTTATGGTGTGCCAAGCTAGAATCATGAACTTGAAGGCCAAGTTGAAGAAGAGATCAAGGAGGCAAAAAGCTCAAGATAAACTTCAGACCTTGGCCGAGGCTTCCTTGGCCTAGCATAGCACCTAATGGAGGACACTCAGCCCAAATTTCAAAAAATTTGGGACACTTTTTGCATTTTTGGAATTTTGGGCCAAAAAACAGGTTTTTCTGCCCAATGCACCATGCCACCTAGCGCTCGCTTTTGATGGGGGAATCCTTTTGATGAAAACCCAACATTTTTGGATTTTTCATGAAAAAATATGCATGCTCACCAATGGCCAAGAAATTTTGACAAGTTTTAAGCCCCCAAAAAGGTCAAAAACACCCTAAAAATGACCTTTCTGCCCCTTTTTGGACACATAGGAAGCAGTGTTGGGAGAACTCAGCTTTGGAGGGGCAAATGGAGGCCAAATTCAAAAATTCCACTTGTGTTGGAAAGTAGACAGGAAGACATTTCCAGCAAGCCCACTTGGAGCAAATTTTGAAACTGGGAAGGCTTCCAAAATCAGCTCCAAAAAGGAACTATGCGTAGGGAAATTAGCGCGGCGCATTGGAGAAATTTTGCTTAGTTTGACCAAAATACTCTGTTTTTCACCTAGTTTCTTGACAATTTGACTTTTTTCCTTCTTAATGTCAAACTCATGATGTAATTTAATGTAACTTGATGGATCTTGATGTAATTATGTTGAATTTTTAATCATAGAGGTAGATTCATCCATGAAAAGGTAGTTTTCAACTGAATGAATCAGTTCCCTAGTTTTTAGAGGCATGTTGTTCCACTGCCTACTTTTTAGTTCTCAGTTTAGAATTTGTTGGAACAGCTCCTAAACTCATGAGCTCGACCCCTAGAGGCTAGGATGAGTTGTTTTTTGCCTATATCTTATGTTTTTTCAGTCATTAGCATGGTTGGACTTTTGAGAAATCTTGGAGCTTCATTGTATACTCATCTTAGCAGTTTTGGCTAAGGAATAGACTAGGGTTTGCAACACTTTATGGGATTCATGTGGCATCTTGCTTTGGTATTGTGTTTCCTTATGTAAATTGTAAGTTTATATGTGTTTTATGTATCCCATTATCTCTCTTACTTTTTCTTAACTAAAACAAACAAGGATAAAGGTAGAATCCATTGAAATTGCAGTGCTCTACCTAGGGTTTGCTTAGTTATTGATGTTTTCAGCTGTTTGAAGAGGATCCCTGAGGTTTTCTTGCCCTCTTCAACTCCTCACCTGTCTAAATCTCTCCATTTCATTCAATTTGAAGTGCCAAATCAGTTGCCTACCTTGCCCCATAGAGATCTCTACAAAACTGAGCCTCATTCCCTAGACCCAAATCTGCCTTTCCATTTGAGCCAAAAAAACATCATTATATTCAATCAAGCTCTTTTGCACACATACCTAGCCTAAGATTAGTATTCACATCAGTCATCTCAAGCCCTCGTTGATCATATTTTGCTGAGATTGACAAGGAGAGAGCCCTCTCCCGACCTAGTAGGGCTAGCTACTAGGTTAAGCATGGTTTGATGTTATCCTAGATCCTACCTTTCTCAGCCTGAGGTAGATTTAGGCTCTAACATAGTGGCAACCATACTAGGGAAGAAAAGCTTATTTGTTTGTTAGTGTTCTTGCTTTATAAACTACAGACGGAACCTGAAGTTATGCCAGGAAGCCTTCAAACTGCACATTGCTTTGCGAGTGCATAAGTAGATAAGAGCAGCTTCAGTTAATCTCCGGTTTAGTCTTATAAGATGAACATCTAACTTGCAAATTGCCCCAGTACATGAATCAAGTTAGATCTGATTGTTGATGGTGTACAACAGCCAGACACATATGAAGGCTGAAATCATTCTCTTGGCGACTCCAGTGTCGAAGAATCCCAAGCTTCAGAATTTTTATGGCAACTCCACTCTTCAAGAACCAGTAGCCTGAATAATTTCTTGGTGAATTCATTGTTATCAAAATGGTTTTGCTGGATCGAAGGTATGCTCCCATGAGCCGAGATCACATTCCAGGTTTCCCAAATAAAATTCCTAAGGTAGATTGGCAAAGGAATTTCCCTACATTTAAAGAAGATGATAGGAAGGATGCTACTTTACATCTGGTTAGATTTCACATACATATTCGCAAGTTGAAGGTTGATTTTCCTGAAGATTGTTTGATGAAGATATTCATGGCCACTCTAGAAGGTGAAGCCCGATCTTGGTATGAAAGTTTTCCGCCTGCTTGTGTTTACTATTTAAAGGATTTTCATACCATGTTCTTTGAGAGGTATAAAGACTCTTATCCATCCTTAACCTTAGTTTAGGACTGTTGTAAACATGTTTATAGTTTTATTGAAAATCTTGAAAAAGTTTATGAAGATGATGACTTCATGGACGATGAGATCATGGACGATCTATACAAAAATCCATTTCAGCAGCATAAAGAGAACTTAGAGGATACTCATCAAGATGCTCAGGAAACTTTGCAGCAGGATCAAGATCTTAGTACAATGGAAAATAATGAAAGAGAAGGTTTTATTTCAGATCTGTCCATAGAAGAGCACAACATGCATGAAAGTCAAGTTTCAATTTCAGAATGTGATAAAGTCAAGTCAGCTATTTCAGATCTAGATTCAGATCGTGATGATGAAGACTATCTTGTTTTGAATCCCATGAAGGAGAGCTCTGTTGTTGAGATCATCTGGAATGAAGAAAACAGAGTTATTGATCCAAGTGTTCTCATTTCATTAGAACAAAGTTTTCACGAGGAGGTAATCCAGTCATTTTATGAAAAACAAGATGAGATCTTTGTTCAAGTAAGTGAAAAATATTCTTTCAATAACTCAGTGGTTAGTGATAATTTGATTGCTATGTCATATGAAGATGATCAACAATGTTTTCAAATTTCAGAAGATCAGGGAATTAAGGACTGTCATTCAGGTTTTTCATGTTTTGAAATGTTATTTCAAGAAGACAATAATCACTTGAGCAAAACAAAGAAAAAATTATTATCTCCTCTATCTGAAGATAAAATATATCTACTCCTGAAAGGTCAGGTTCTAGCCCAAGCTAATGCAGGTCTGCAGTGTGCACATGGTCAAGAAGGTGTTGGTGAAACTTCTTCTTCTTTTGAAAATGATGACAGTCTTGAAATTAGATTTATAGATCAACGAATAGATAATATTTTCTTTCATGAAGATGATAAGGCTGTCATGTTTGATAATCTTGAAGATTGTTTTTTGTTTAAGAATGACCTAGACCATGAAATCGAGGAATGTGAATCTGAGAGACACAATATGCCAGAATTCGAGTCAGTTACTATCAATCAGCAACCAACTATTCTTTCAAATCAGAATAAAGGGAGTACTTGTATTTTTGCTGCTGGATCTGAAGACAAGCTAGTGCTTTAGGATTTTCAAGATCCCTTCGGTATTCTTTTGCAAGCATTAGAGAAGATGGATGTTGCTTGTTTCGTTGTTATAAGCCTTGGTTTTAGTAGTTATTGTGAGTTGCATACATTTACATCGTTCTACCTGCTCGGGAAAAGTGAGAGTAGAATTTCAGTATGTAGCCATCTACTGGATTGGTTACATTAGAAGGCTCACTACACATGATTGTACATATTTCATCAGTAGGCAGGTGGTTGTCATCATGATTTGAAGCCCTCAAATCTCGATGGTCTGCTGCCATTAAAAAGCTTTGTAAGTACTTGTTTCAGTTAAGTAAGTCTTGAGTCATTTTTTGTTTTCGTTAGTTTTGAGTGTCTAGTTTCAGTTGCTGAATGTCTAGTTCCAGCTGCTGAATGTCTAGTTTCAGCTTTTGAGTGTCTTGTTTCAGTTTGAGCTAGTCTTACTCATTTCAGTTATGAGTCTTGAGTCTTGAGTTTCGATGTTTTGTTGTCAAGATATTAATTTTAGTTTGCTGAAGTTATTGACTCCATGTAGCCCAATGGAAGAGGCACTGTCTGCTTTCCTAGAGATCTATAGTTCTTGGCACCTCCAAGGAGCTACCATCCCCATTGGAGCCAATGTTAGTGCCTAAATCTACCTCAGGTTGAGAAAGGTAGGATCTAGGATAACATCAAACCACGCTTAACCTGGTCGCTAGCCCTACCAGGTCGGGAAAGGGCGCTCTCCTTGTCAATCTCAACAAAATATGATCAATGAGGGCTTGAGATGACTGATGTGAATACTGATCTTAGGCTAGGTATGTGTGCAAAAGAGCTTGATTGAATATAATGATGTTTTATTGGCTCAAATGGAAAGGCAGATTTGGGTCTGGGGAATGAGGCTCAGTTTTGTAGAGATCTCTATGGGGCAAGGTAGGAAACTAATTTGGCACTTAAAATTGAATGAAATGGAGAGATTTAGATAGGTGAGGAGTTGAAGAGGGCAAGAAAACCTCAGGGATCCTCTTCAAACAGCTGAAAACATCAATAACTAAGCAAACCCTAGGTAGAGCACTGCAATTTCAATGGATTCTACCTTTATCCTTGTTTGTTTTAGTTAAGAAGAAGCAAGAGAGATAATGGGATACATAAAACACATGTAAACTTACTATTTATAGAAGGAAACAAAATACCAAAGCAAGATGCCACATGAATCCCATAAAGTGCCTGCAAAACCTGGTCTATTCCTTAGCCAAAACTGTTGAGATGAGTACACAATGAAGCTCCAAGCTTCATTGAGACCTTTCCAACAAGCCCACTTGGAGAAAATTTGGACATTGGGAAGGCTTCCAAAAGAAGTTGCAAAAAGGCACTACGCATAGGGAAATCAACGCGGTGCATTGGAGAAATTTTTCTTAGTTTGACCAAAATACTCTGTTTTTCGCCTAGTTTCTTGATAGTTTGACTTTTCTCCTTCTTAATGTCAAACTCATGATGTAATTTAATGTAATTTGATGGATCTTGATGTAATTATGTTGAATTTTTACTCATAGAGGTAGATTCATCCATGAAAAGGTAGTTTGCAACTAAATGAATCAGTTCCCTAGTTTTTAGAGGCATGCTCTTCCACTGCCTACTTTTTAGTTCTTAGTTTAGAATTTGTTGGAACAGCTCCTAAACTCATGAGCTCAACCCCTAGAGGCTAGGATGAGTTGTTGCTTTCCTATATCTTATGTTTTTTCAGTCATTAGCATGGTTGGAATTTTGAGAAAGCTTGGAGCTTCATTGTGTACTCATCTCAACAGTTTTGGCTAAGGAATAGACCAAGGTTTGCAGCACTTTATGGGATTCATGTGGCATCTTGCTTTAGTATTGTGTTTCCTTTTGTAAATTGTAAGTTTATATGTGTTTTATGTATCCCATTATCTCTCTTGCTTCTTCTTAACTAAAACAAACAAGGATAAAGGTAGAATCCATTGAAATTGCAGTGCTCTACCTAGGGTTTGCTTAGTTATTGATGTTTTCAGCTGTTTGAAGAGGATCCCTGAGGTTTTCTTACCCTCTTCAACTCCTCACCTGTTTAAATCTCTCCATTTCATTCAATTTGAAGTGCCAAATTAGTTGCCTACCTTGCCCCATAGAGATCTCTGCAAAACTGAGCCTCATTCCCCAGACCCAAATCTGCCTTTCCATTTGAGCCAACAAAACATCATTATATTCAATCAAGCTCTTTTGCACACATACCTAGCCTAAGATCAGTATTCACATTAGTCATCTCAAGCCCTCATTGATCATATTTTGCTAAGATTGACAAGGAGAGAGCCCTCTCCCGACCTGGTAGGGCTAGCTACCAGGTTAAGCGTGGTTTGATGTTATCCTAGATCCTACCTTTCTCAGCCTGAGGTAGATTTAGGCACTAACATAGTGGCGACCATACTGGGGAAGAAAAGTTTATTTGTTTGTTAGTGTTCTTGCTTTATAAACTATAGACGGAGCCTGAAGTTATGCCAGGAAGCCTTCGAACTGCACATTGCTTTACGAGTGCATAAGTAGATAAAAGCAGCTTCAGTCAATCTTCGGTCTAGTCTTATAAGCTGTGTTAGTTTCGGTCTTGAAAACCCTCCATCAGTGATCAAAGCTCTTTGCATTTGCATTAGTAGGTGTCTCATCAGTGTCAAAATTTGCATCCCGTTAGGCATGCCATAACCCTGATGGAGGAGCTGGTCTATTCATACCCCTCTTGGCTTTGCTGGATCAGGTCATATCAGTCATTGAGTTTGTCAAGCTTCTCTTGTTTGGTCTTAGTGTCAAAAGTCTAGGTCTAGGGTTTTGGTCATTTGTCTTTGCAAGGTCATGTTTCTGAAAGTCCTTGAGTGACCAGTAAGCCAGAGGGAGGATGGTAAACATGTTTCTTTGATATTTTCATCATGTACAGTTCATTTTTAACCTTGGATTTAAAAACTCTGTTTTTAAAGCCAAGGTCATGATAAATTTTGTGAAAAGAATAAATGTCCAAAATTTCTTCAAAAAGGGCAGCAACAACCCTGGTCCCCTTGCCACAGTCCTTCAGATGATCTACCTACAAAAAGAATCAGGTCAAAGTACTCAAAAAGTCAATTTCAGGATAAAGGAAACCAAGAAAATCAGTGTTTTAAAAAAGTGTCAAAATAGACTTTATAAAGTGGGTTTATGGATGAAATTTTTTCAAATGAGATTATAAAAAGTCATCTTCCCTCCTTTCACTCTCATTGTGCATTTCAAAGATTGCAAGAGAGGTTGTGAGAGAGTGATAGGCGAAGGAGGCGAAATTACAGTGTTTTCGGGCAATTTGCAGGTGCGCGACCCGTCCAGGCCTGTGCGCGACCTGTTGGGCGGTGCGCGACCCGTCCAACGCACTCCCGCAGTTCAAAATTTGAACGAGCGCGACCCGTTGGGCTGTGCGCGACCCGTTGGGGAGCCTGCGCGACCCGTTCAGCTGTCTGCCATCAAACTTCAATCAAATTTCCTCAATTTTCCTTCAACTCATCTTCATTGCTCGAGGTAGGGTCTTTACTCATTGTTTTGGAGATTGATGATGAAAATAAGGTTGTGTGCTATGATTTCATCCTCCAAATTTGCAAATGAATGGATTGATATGGCTGCTTGCTAATGTTTGTAAAATGCTAGGGTTTTGTGACTGTTTCAAGTGATTTTGTCCCATTTGGTCCCTTCCCTCTTTTCCTCTTGTATTCACAGTCATGCTTTCATCTCTGTCCCATATTATTTGTACATAAAATGAAGACCTTTCCCCCATCCCTAAACTATAAACCCTACCCCTCTCCCAAACACACAAAACCCTAATTCCCTCTACCATACACATGCAAAACATAGAACAAAAAGAAAAGATACATTTGCAAATAAAGAAAAGAGTCATGTGAAAATAAATGTTGCTGTATACCTAGAGTCATGTACATAACCCCTGCATACCCTTGTACATGAAAACCTTCCCTCTATGTTAAAACAAATGTACATGTACTCCTTGTAAAAAAAAAAAAAAAAAAAAAAAAAAAACAAAATCTGCCTTATGACACACATGAACTCCTATAATTAAATTTGGTGTATGGTGTCCCTATGTCCCTATTGATACATGTATGCCCCTTCCATGTTCACTATCATACATGTTTTTGTCCCATATGAGATGTTCTTTGCAAATGATTTCCCAATGTTAAAATGTGTTCCTTTATGCATGACAATTTGTAAAGTTTCCCTTGAAATTCCCTGATTATTTTCATATATTCCCATTCCTTGTTAAGAAGTTCCCTCCCCTAACCTTCCCCTCATGTTTTTCCCCTTGAAACAGCATAGAGTTCAGTACTTTTGCAGGCAGAGGCAGCAGTTCAATTTATCCTTCAGTTTGTCCACCTTGCTCCAAAACCATGTCAGATACCGAAACTTATGAGCAAGGTGATGACCATTCATCATCTACAGAGATTGAGGAACAGAGGAGGCCTCGTAGAGGAGGTAAGGGAGGTCATCATAAGAGGGAAAAGCCTACTTCTTTGGCAGAATTACAGGCTTGTCCTTTGGCAGTGAATTGTTTCCGGTACATGTCATGCTATTAGTTTTGTGAGAGGATCTCACAGATTCAGCATCATAGAGAGTTGGCCCGCTTGTTTGTCTTACACCTCCATGATGGACATGTCACTCTTGCAGGGGTGAATTTCATATTGACACCCGAGGTGATCTCAGAGGCTACAGGGATACCAAATGTGGGTGAGGTGTGGCCTAAGCGCAGATTACTTGATTTTGTTCACTTTGAGCCCTATGTCCGGCCATCATTTGTGAGACTACTGACGGGTGTTTTCCCATTCAGATTTCTTCGGAGTGAGTATGCTCCCCTCATGAGACTTATCATGCATTATTTTACATGTGAGGGCAGATTTTCACAGGTGTATTCATATCACATTCGCCTGTTGATGCATTTCACCCGGGTGAGGATGATGAACCTCCCGGTTTTCCTGTTTCATAACATTCAGAGGATGGTGCCCATGTTGCAGAGGAAGACCCTGGCCCAGCAGTACAGGGGCCTTTGCCATTATGGTTTGATCCAGCTCATAGTCTCTCATCAGTTGACTCAGCAGGGCATCTCATGGGAGGAGTTCATCTCCCGTGAGTTTTTCACAGTGCCACCTTAGCCACATCAGGAGGCCATTCATGAGGAGGGAGGACCATCTCAGCAGCCTGATCCTCCCATCACCCGACATGTCAGCTCCACTCCTATGGTCACCTATCAGAAAGGCCCAAGGGCCTTATTTGCAGCAGCTAGGCGAGTACTATCTCCACAGCAGGTGGAAGGGGTCTCGCCTTCATCTTCAGAGCAGCGAGTGTTATCTCCACATCAGGTGGAAGGGGCCTCGCTTTCTTCACCAGCATAGGTATTGCAGAGGGGCAAAGAGCCCATGGTTCATGAGGATCCGGTGATTGATCTTGAGGTCAGTTCTCCTAGCCAAGAGGCAAAGGAGATCATTCAGCAGCTCAGGGTCGAGAATGATGTTTTACAGCAGAGACTTGAGGGTGCCCAATGGACCATCACCTATCTAGAGCAGCGGAACACACAGCTGGAGGAGGAGAAGGCGCTTGATGAGCTTTGGAGGATTCGTATTGACCGAGTCCTAAACCGTAGGAGGCCCGGTGATCCATTGCTTGCTGACCGGGAGTCTTTGCTCATTCAGGAGAATGCCCACTTGGAGAGGCTGTTGGCTAAGGCCAACCAAGAGAAAAAGCTACTACGGAACATGAAGAATCATTATTGGGCGAGGATGCATGTTTGCAAGGCAAAAATGAAAATGTTCCAAAGGAGGTTGTCCGAGGCTCTTAGGCGGAAGAAGAAGACCAACCCCCTCCGTATCTTGGCTGAGGCATCCCTCAAGGATCATGACACCCACTAGCCTCTTCACAGCACCAAGCACAAAATTTTTTGGAAGTTTTGGCTCATTTTTGGCATTTTTGGGAAATTTACAGGTTTTGGCTTCTCAACGGGTCTCACCCCCGGTGAGACCCTTTGTCATCGTAGCTCTGTTTTGCGAAAACTCAGCATTGCAAGATTTTTCATGCAAAGTTACACATGCCTATGGATGAATTTGAGTTTTCATGGAGTTTTGGGCCTCCAAAAGGTCAAAATACAGCCAAATTTTGACTTTCTGCCCCTTTTTTGAGCTGCAGAAGTAGTCTTGGGAGAATTGACTTTTGACTAGGAAAATGACCTCAAAATCCAAAAATTCCAGTTGGATTAGAAAGTAGACTTAGAGACCTTTCCAACGAGCTATCCTGCACCTCATTCTGACACTGGGAAGGCCTCCAAACAGGGCTCCAAAGTGCGCGACCCGTTGAGGATGATGTGCGCGACCCGTTGAGGAATTTGTGCCAGATTTGACCAGTTCAGCCCAGAAACTGCAGTTTAGCTCCAGTTTGACTTTCTGAGGTCGATGGTGGTCCTCTTGACTGTACTTGTGGCACTTTTTGGATACTTTTACTCTTGTTTTACTCTTCTAGAAGTTTCTCTCATGTAAAAGGGTAAAATTGACTGTATGAACTGGTTTCCAAGTTTATAGAGGCAAGTTGTTTTGACTGCCTATTTTGTAGTGCTTAGTTTAGAAGTTGTTCAAACAGCTCCTAGGATAGTGAGCTCGACCCATGGAGGCAGGGAAAGAGGTTAGATCATCTATATTATGTACTTTCTTGCTCATTTTCATGGTTGGACTCTTGAGGGAGAAGCTATCATTGTATATTTTCATTGTATCTCTGCAATTTTTGGCTAAGGAAGACCAGGGTTTTGTAGTCATCATTGGGATTCTTGTGGACTCATTGTGTTGATGGTGTATCACTTCATGTTATTGTAAGCTTTGTTATGTGATTCATTTCCTTTCTATACTGCTGCATATTAAACAAATGAAGTGATAAAGTTAGAATTCATGCTTGCCATGCTCTGCTTTCAAATTTGTTTAATTTCTATGTTTTCTACTGTCTAAAGAGAATTCAAATCCATTGTTTGCTCTCTTTAGCCTTCTTATCTTTCTTCCTGATCATCCATTTCAGCTAAAGACATCTACACAATCTCCTACCTTGCCCCAAAGACCCCCCTGCAGAAACTGTGTCAAATCCCCGCACCCTAAATTGCAGCTCCTCAAATTGCCACCAAAAACCCCAAATCAACCTTTATAATCAGTTTACTAGCCTAATATCAGTGTTACCTTTGTTGGTCATCTCATCCCATTGAAGATTTGCCGAGATTTGACCGGAGAGAGCCTTCTCCTGCCCCGTAGGGCTAGCTACGAGGCTGAATGGTTTGATGTAGCTTTGAGATTTGCCTTTTCAGCCTGAGGTGAAATTTCAAGTGCTAACAAGCTGAAAATATAACTTGCAAATAGCCCCAGTACATGAACCAAGTTAGATCTGATTGTTGATGGTGGACAGTAGTCAGACACATGTGAAGGCTGAAATCATTCCCCTGGTGACTCCAGTGTCGAAGAATCCCAAGCTTCAGAATTTTTATGGCAACTGCACTCTTCAAGAACCAGTAGCCTGAAGAATTTCTTGGTGAATTCATTGTTATCAAAATGGTTTCGCTGGATCGAAGGTATGCTCCCATGAGCCAAGATCACATTCCAGGTTTCCCAAATAAAATTCCTAAGGTAGATTGGAAAAGGAATTTTCCTACGTTTAAAGATGATAATAAGAAGGATGCTGCTTTACATCTGGTTAAATTTCACATACATATTCGCAAGTTGAAGGTTGATTTTCCTGAAGATTGTTTGATGAAGATATTCATGGACACTCTGGAAGGCGAAGCCTGATCTTGGTATGAATGTTTGCCCCCTGTTTGTATTTACTGTTTGAAGGATTTTCATACCATGTTCTTTGAGAGGTATAAAGAATCTTATCCATCCTTAACCTTAGTTCAGTACCGTTGTAAACATGTTTATAGTTTTATTCAAAATCTTGAAAACGTTTATGAAGATGATGACTTCATGGATGATGAGATCATGGAGGCTCTGTATGAAAATCCATTTCAGTAGCATAAAGAGAACTTAGAGGATACTCATCAAGATGCTCAGGAAACTTTGCAGCGGGATCAAGATCTTAGTACAATTGAAAATAATGAAAGAGAAGGAAAATATTTCATATCTATCCATAGAAGAGCACAACATGCATGAAAGTCAAGTTTCAATTTCAGAATGTGATAAAGTCAAGTCTGCTATTTCAGATCTAGATTCAGATCGTGATGATGAAGACTATCTTGTTTTGAATCCCATGAAGGAGAGCTCTACTATTGAGATCATCTGGAATGAAGAAAATAGAGTTATTGATCCAAGTGTTCTCATTTCATTAGAACAAAGTTTTCACGAGGAGGTAATCTAGTCATTTTATGAAAAACAAGATGAGATCTTTGTTCAAGTAAGTGAAAAATCTTCTTTCGATAACTCAGTGGTTAGTGATAATTTGATTGCTATGTCATATGAAGATGATCAACAATGTTTTCAAATTTCAGAAGATCAGGGAATTAAGGACTGTCATTCAGGTTTTTCATGTTTTGAAATGTTATTTCAAGAAGACAATAATCACTTGAGCAAAACAAAGCAAAAAGTATTATCTCCTTTGTCTGAAGATAAAATATATCTACTCCTGAACGATCATGTTCCAGCCCAAGCTAATGCAGGTCTGTAGTGTGCACATGGTCAAGAAGGTGTTGGTGAAACTTCTTTTTCTTTTGAAAATGATGACAGTCTTGAAATTAGATTTATAGATCAATGAACAGATAATATTTTCTTTCATGAAGATGATAAGGCTGTCATGTTTGATAATCTTGAAGATTGTTTTCTGTTTAAGAATGACCTAGACCATGAAATCGAGGAATGTGAATCTGAGAGACACAGTATGCCATAATTCAAGTCAGTTACTATCAATCAGCAACCAACTGTTCTTTCAGATCAGAATAAAGGGAGTACGTGTGTTTTTACTGCTGAATCTCAAGACAAGCTAGTGCTTTAGGATTTTCAAGATCCCTTCGGCATTCTTTTGCAAGCATTAGAGAAGATGGATGTTGCTTGGTTTGTTATTATAAGCCTTGGTTTTAGTGGTTATTATGAGTTGCCTACATTTACATCATTCTACCTGCACGGGAAAAGTGAGAGAAGAATTTCAGTATGTAGCCATATACTGGTTTAGTTACATTGGAAGGCTCAATACACGTGATTGTACATATTTCATCAGTAAGCAGGTGGTTGTCATCATGATTTGAAGCCCTCAAATCTCGATGGTCTGCTGCCATTAAAAAGCTTTATAAGTACTTGTTTCAGTTAAGTAAGTCTTGAGTCATTTTTTGTTTTCATCAGTTTTGAGTGTCTAGTTTCAGTTACTGAATGTCTAGTTCCAACTGCTAAATGTCTAGTTTCAGCTTTTGAGTGTCTTGTTTCAATTGTAACTAGTCTTACTCATTTCAGTTATGAGTCTTGAGTCTTGAGTTTCGAAGTTTCGTTGTCAAGATATTAATTTTAGTTTTCTGAAGTTATTGACTCCGTGTAGCCCAATGGAAGAGGCACTACCTGCTTTCCCAGAGATCTATAGTTCTTGGCACCTCCAAGGAGCTACCATCCCCATTGGAGCCAATGTTAGTGTGGGTATCTTCATCCCTCTGTCAGTGATCAAATTCTCTTGTTGCATTGCATTTTAGGTGTCTCGCTCGGTCAGCTGCATTCCATTAGGATCATGGATCATCTGACGGTATTGGCTTATTGTACATTTTCCCTCATGTCCTTTACTTGCTGGCCCATTTCCATTCATCAAGATCATCTGCAGTCACTTTTTGTCTTTAAATTCACAAGTGTCATTTCTAGAGTTTCAGTTTCATTAGGTCTAGGGTTTCATCAAAAATCTCTTCAAAATGTCCAATAATGATCAGCAGGCGCATGAGGAGTTTGAATAAAGTTCCAGTACCAGTTTCATAATCACTTGCTCAGAAATTTATTTTTCCTCAAAACCCTATTTTGAGGAAAAACCGAGTATTTTAGGTTTTTATTGTATAAATTGGTGTAATTTCAGTTCTCTGATATGTAAAAAAAAAAATCTTCAGTGGCAACCCTGGTCACCTTTCCAAGCTTCAGCTGCTCCATCCCCTGCAAGGAAAACAAAAAATCAAGTCATTCAGTTCATCAAAGGCACAAATAAAGTAAAATGCCTAAAAAATAGAGTTGTAAAAGTAAGTCACAATGCAAACATTACAAAAGTGGGTTTTATGTATGAAAAATCAAAATCTCTTGTATATAAATCATTTTTCATGATTGAAAAAGCTCACTCGCATTCAAAGAAGAAAGATTGAGCAAGAGAAGGCCGTGTTGGACAAAGGGAGTAAAATTGCAGCAAAACTATGCAAGTTCATGGGCGCGGCGCATTGGGTGAGAGGCGCGGCGCATAGAGAAGGCGCAGCGCATTGGGCCGCCCTCCACAGTGTAAAAAATACATTGGCGCGATGCATATAAAGGTTGCGATGCATTGGGTTTCTGGCATGAGACATAGAGCTTCAAGCTTGATTTCACCACAAACTCCCTCAAATTTCCAAAATTGCTCAATCCTATGGTGTGCCAAGCTAGAATCAGGAACTTGAAGGCCAAGTTGAAGAAGAGATCAAGGAGGCAAAAGTGTAAGATAAAATTTAGATCTTGGCTGAGGCTTCCTTGGCCCAACATAGCACCTAATGGAGGACACTCAGCCCAAATTTCAAAAAAATTGGGACACTTTTTTCATTTTTGGAATTTTTGGGCCAAAAAATAGGTTTTTCTGCCTAATGCGCCGCGCTACCTAGCACTCGCTTTTGATGGGGGACTGATTTTGATAAAAAACTCAGCATTTTTGGATTTTTCATGAAAAATATGCATGCTCACCAACGGCCAAGAAATTTTGACAGGTTTTGAGCCCCCAAAAAGGTCAAAAACACCCAAAAAATGACTTTTTTGCCCCTTTTTGGACACATAGGAAGCAATGTTGGTAGAACTCAGATTTGGAGGGCAAAATGGAGACCAAATTCGAAAATTCCACTTGTATTGGAAAGTAGATAGGTAGACCTTTTCAAAAAGCCCACTTGGAACAAATTTGGACATCGGGAAGGCTTCAAAAGCAGCTACAAAAAGGCGCTATGCATAGGGAAATCAGCACGGCGCATTGGAGAAATTTTGCTCAGTTTGACCAAAATACTCTATTTTTCGCCTAGTTTCTTGATAGTTTGACTTTTCTCCTTCTTAATGTCAAACTCATGATGTAATTTAATGTAATTTGATGGATTTTAATGTAATTATGTTGAATTTTTACTCATAGAGGTAGATTCATCCATGAAAAGATAGTTTGCAACTGAATGAATCAGTTCCCTAGTTTTTAGAGGCATGCTGTTCCATTGCCTACTTTTTAGTTCTCAGTTTAGAATTTGTTGGAACAGCTCCTAAACTCATGAGCTCGACCCCTAGAGGCTAGGATGAGTTTTTGTTTGCCTATATCTTATGTTTTTTCAGTCATTAGCATGGTTGGAATTTTGAGAAAGCTTGGAGCTTCATTGTGTACTCATCTCAGCAATTTTGGCTAAGGAATAGACCAGGGTTTGCAACACTTTATGGGATTCATTTGGCATCTTGCTTTGGTATTTTGTTTCCTTCTATAAATTGTAAGTTTATATGTGTTTTATGTATCCCATTATCTCTCTTGCTTCTTCTTAACTAAATCAAACAAGGATAAAGGTAGAATCCATTGAAATTGCAATGCTCTACCTAGGGTTTGATTAGTTATTGATGTTTTCAGCTGTTTGAAGAGGATCCATAAGGTTTTCTTTCCCTCTTCAACTCCTCACCTATCTAAATCTCTCCATTTCATGCAATTTGAAGTGCCAAATTAGTTGCCTACCTTGCCCCATAGAGATCTCTGCAAACCTGAGCCTCATTCCCCAGACCCAAATCTGCCTTTCCATTTGAGCCAACAAAACATCATTATATTCAATCAAGCTCTTTTTCACACATACCTAGCCTAATATCAGTGTTCACATCAGTCATATCAAGCCCTCATTGATCATATTTTGCTGAGATTGACAAGGAGAGAGCCCTCTCCCGACTTGGTAGGGCTAGCTACCAGGTTAAGCATGGTTTGATGTTATCCTAGATCCTACCTTTCTTAGCCTGAGGTAGATTTAGGCACTAACAATCCCAACAAGAAAAACTCCAGAAATCGATCTAGTACAACAGGAAATATATGACTACGTGGAATCTCTAGAGAAAAGAGCACAACAAAAGGAAAAATTTTCTCAGTATGAAATGGGAGAAACTTCAACAACAAAACAAAATGTAGAATAGGAACATAGAATTGAAGAAAATATGGAACAATACATATATGAGATGGGGGTTCTTAACAAATATTTAATTCAAGAAAGGGAAGAAAAAAAGGTTCAGAATGAGATACTCTGAAATATGAATGGCAAGATACTTCTACATCTCTATCATTGGTACAAAAATAATAACTTAAAGTTCAAAATAAATTTCTTAAAAATAAGGTCAAAGGATTACAAGGTAGAATTCTAATGAAGAAACCAAGGCCCATGTTTTGCATTAAAAATAAGAGAGTACTAGCTTGGATGTAATTTCATAGGCCTCATGGATCATTCATTAAAGGAGGAAGGAAGAACTGATTTTTGAAATTTTGATTTATGCGGGCATGCAAAACCTTTGGTGTGAGGGAATGTTGAAGTCTGAAATTGTTTCCTTTTGACTATCATTTTTTCCCTCTTATCTCATCTTCTTTCACCTTCTTATCACCATTTTGTAGAATACATAACATGTTTAAGGTCAAGGTCAACTCTCAAAAAGGTATTCATCATCCATAATTAGAATTTTTTCTTCCTAATGAATTATGATGAAAATTTTCTTACAATTACGGAACTACAAACATTCTGTAACTAATATTTATTTTCACAACAAAATCCATTGTTAGACAGTTTGTAGCACTCCAGTAAAAGGAAAATGACTACAAAAAGGTGACAAATGGTGTCCAAATGGATAACCACCTACTGGCATCACTTGGCAAGCTATGTGGGTTAAATAAATCTTGAAGTCAAAGGAAAAGTCAAACTTTGGAACCACATGTAGTAATCAAACATGGGTAGTGGAGAAATAACAAACATCAAGCGAGTGAGACTAAATATTGGATTAGTTGTCAATATTGTAGATTGAGATAAAATATCCTACAACTTTCTTTTTCAATTGAAAGTGATAAAGAGATTTAAATCTAATATAAATCAATCTCATAGGTGATGAAATGATTCATAGCATATCGACTTAAAACTCTTTCAAAGTCATTTTATAATTTGTATAAATTCTATAAGCAAGAAAAGAGATAGAAGGTTATTATTACTAAGTTTATAGTTCTTTTATGGAGAAGACTAACACTCTATTTTATAATACAAATCACTATTGTTTTCAAATGCGTGCATAAAGAAGCCTTTGAGCACTAATCAAACCTGCACTTTGGGAGGGCCCCCTGCAAGCTGCGAGGTCTTATTCATAAGTTTTTGTTTTGTTTCGCGCATTATCACTTCTTTTAAGAATTTTTTTTTCCATTATAGTTACATTTTTGATTGTTTTCATTTGGTTACAGAGTACTCATAAACCAAAAAAAAATTAAAAATGTTTCGGTTATTGAATGCATCTTCTTTCTAGCACTTGATCATTTCATAGTTTAAATTGATTTCTTAATTGTTAATGAGACACTCTTTAGAGGATAAATACACACACAAGTAATCATTCTCAAAGTTGTAAATATTTTCATTTTGTTTTCTGTAAGTAGATCTTTTAATGACAACTTCTTCTTCATGCAATTAATCTAGGATTTCTTTACTACAATCTAGCATAAGAGTTTCCTTTCTTTCAAGTTAGTGTAGAATTCTTTGAATTAAGTAAAATAAAATTAGAGTGTCTCTTTCATGAACTTTGGATTTTCAACATTTTACTCCATAGAAGGAAGCTTTGAATTCTTTGACTTAAGGTAGATTTTCAATTTTCTGGAAAGAATGAGTTTTCAATTCAGTTAATTAGGATTTAATATAATTTTAGAATGATGGAACATGTGCATAATCACTCTCCAATTTGCGTCCATAGAAATAGTTTCATTTATAGAATAAATTAGTTCACAAGAATAATCCTAGCATATGTAGTGCACATACTTTTCACAAGTACATGAATCCTGGTTGACAATTAATAAAGTAAATAAAGAACAATTAATTTACCAAACACATGTCCTCAAGGATTCCGTTAATCCTCTCTATTTTCCCATATGTTTGGGGATGATAGGTTGTATTAAATGCCAATTTCGTTCCCATTCCTACAAAAAAATCCTTCCAAAACCTCGAAGTGAACCTATAATCTTTGTCTAATACAATCTTTTGGGGGATTCCATGTAGCCTCACAACTCCTATATGAAGATTTTTGCTATGTCACTAGCAGAATTAGTGGATTTGAAAGCTACAAAATGAGCTACCTTGATCAACCTATCCACCACTACCATGATTATGTCATGTTTCTCGGATGTTTTAGGCAATCTTGTAATGAAATGCATAGAAAATACCTCCCACTTCCATTCCAGAATGGGGATAGGCTACAACAATCCTATCAGATGCTTGCACTCAAACTTCACTTATGGGTATTCCATGCATTTTTCCATGAAATCTTCCACTTCCTTCTTTAGATTCGGCCAGCAATAGTGATTTTTAATCATTGTAAGGGTATTTTTATACCCTGCCCACATAGGGATTATTATGGAACTCTTTCATTATCAATCTTTTCATTTCATCATTGTTAGGCACATAAATTCTTCCTTTGAACCTGATTACGTCATCCGTAGTGAGGTGATATTCTTCATCCTCACAACTTTTTAGCAACTTTTCTTTCACTTCTTGACATTTTTCATCTTGCAATCCAACATTTTTGACTCTTTCTATCAGATCTTTCGTATAAAAACTTACAACTACCTAGTGATTTACCCAAATTATTCTACTCAAATCATCAACAACCTTGTTTTCTTTACATTTTATGTACTTGATTTCAAAGTTGAATTTGGTGAGCATGGCTAACCATCTTGCTTGGCTAGAATTCAACTTCGATTGTCCAAAAAAGTATTTGAGTCCACTATGTTCTGTCATGAGAGAAAATTTCTTGTCAAGGAGGTAATGCCTCCACATTTTTAAGGCATGAATTATGACAACCAACTCTGAATAATGTATCACATAATTCACTTCTTGCGCATTCAGCTTATGGAATCATGACATAAAAATTTCCCTTCCTGCATTAAGAATCCATCGAGTCCGTCTTTGTAGGCATATGTACACACCACAAATTCCTTATTAGGATTTACAATTCTCAACATTGGTGCCTTGGTGAGAAATTATTTTAATTTCTTAAATATTTCTGCACATTTTGCAATCCACTCGAATATTTTTCTTTTCATTTGCAAGGCTATAATGGGATGACCTATCTTGGATAAACTATAGATAAATAGCATGTACGATCCCGCCAGTCCTATGAATGACCTAACCTCATCCATGTTCTTTGGATTTAGCCACTCCATTATGGCTTTGATCTTTTTTGGGAAACTAAGATTCCTTCATTGGAGACGAAATGCCCCAAATAATGTATTTGTGACTAGATGAATTCACACTTGCTAAGCTTTACATAGAGATTATGCTATCTCAATAGTTGTAACATTGTAGCTAAATGTTTCTCATGCTCTTCTTCAGTCCTTGAATACACAAATATGTCATCAACAAATACAATGAAAAACTTGTTTGAATAATGATGTAACACACTATTCATTAGGCACATGAACATGGTAGGGGCATTGATAAGCCAAAAGGGTACCACTATGAACTCATAGTTTCCATATCTTGTCCTAAAAATTGTTTTACGAATGTCTTCCTCCTTGATCCTTACTTGATGGTAACCTGACCTCAAGTCAATTTTGGAGAAAACTAATACTCCTCACAGCTGATCAAAGAGATCATTAATCCTTGTTAACGGGTACCTATTATTGATGGTTACCTTATTTAATTGCTTGTAATCAATGCATAATCTAAGTGTTCCATATTTCTTCTTTATAAACAATACTGGTGCTCCCCATGGAGACACACTTGGCCTTATGTAACCTTTGTCAAGCATTTCCTTCAGCTGCAATTTCAACTCAACCAATTCTAGGGTGCTCATCCTATATGGAGCCTTAGATGATGGTGATACTCTAGGTACCAACTCAATAAAGAAATATATCTCTCTGTGAGAAGGTAATCCAGGAAACTCTAATGGAAAAACATTTGTGTACTGCTACAAAACATCGTACTTTTGTAATAATTCAACTTCCTCATCTTCTATCTCTCTGGATTCCCTCATTCTTGGAAACTTGCACTACAAACACGGAAAATTTTAGGGGCTAATTTTTGCAAATAGGCTAATTTACCATGTTTTCCCCAAAAAAAGATTAGCCAATTTTCATTTTTCCTAAAATATATTCACCCAAATTTTATATGGTAAAATTGTTTTACATTAAATATCGCCAATATTTTATAGAGACTATCACCAAAAATAAAAAAAGGATATATAAAATCATTAGAAATTTGAATGTTGTTATAAAAAGATCACCAAACATTTTACAATTTTCATATTAGGGATTAATAAAATTGACCAAGGTTTCTAAACTTTAAAATGAATTTCCATCGTTAAAATTTTCCCTACAAATAACATTCATCCTTTTCTGTTTTTGCGTTTGACTTGCATAGCTGTGATTAATGTTGAAAAAATGTAGCAAGAAGGGCTCAATTTGACTTTAGCCTCTGTCAAATTGAGTAAATCGAGTTTCCACATCAGTAGGAAAACTTGGAGGAAATTAATTAGTGTGACATGGATCTTGTCACTCAGTTAGCTTAGTAAATTAGATCTAGAGGGCTTGGAGTTCAGTTATGCATGCATGGTTGCTATTTAGTAATCCAATTCAATTATTTTCAGTTGTATTTCTTTAACTGTTCTCTAACTATTCTTAGAGTCATTTGAAGGTCAGTTTTGCAGTGGGACAATATTCTGACTCAAATATCTATTAGTTAACTGATTAATCAACCCAAAATAGCTAATTCATGCAAAGAATTTGAGTTCCTCAGTTGCTGTGGAGATGACAAGGAAATGTAACATCAATTGTAGACTAGTCTTGAGTGTATAGGTGTTGCATGCAATCAATGATCAATCCTTGGGAATTGCACAAACAATTTGGAGGAAATTCCTAAAGAATAGGGGCTAATTTCCTCAAGTTTTGCATAAGGAAATAGGATCCTTGGTGAGAAAATAATTGGATAAGTGCTGGGAAAAGTTGTTCATTGAGGAGAGAGAAAAATTAATATTCTTTTGCAGGTTGAGATTAGATATAGAGCTAGCAATTGTAATAGATTCTCTATTCATCTGATTAATGCAAAGAGGCTTGAGGGTTTTTTCCTAGTTGGGTTCCCCTAGAAATCACTGTGTATTTGTGGTTTTTATTATTGCATGTCTATGCATGTTATTCTAAATTGTGAATTTCATTCTGTAGATGAGTAGAGTAGAATTGTGTCTCTTGATTTTAGATTAAATTTCTTGAGAAGCTACATATATATCAAATTTCTACATGGTATTAGAGCCTCATAATTCACATTAAAACCAATATTTTGAATTTGTCTCTCAAGAATGTCGAATTCACAACTTTCTTGCAACATTTTTTCTTCACGATTGGGAGGATGTATTTAAACAGAATGAGATTGGAGTATGCTTTGGAGGGTAGCTTGAATTTAATAGTATGGAAGGATCAAATGGAAGTAGTGCTTGATGACAATGGGCTATTACAATATGTTAAAACTGATATTGGAAAACCTCCACAGTCGAATGCACAACAATTAGCCCGATGGAAGAAGGATGTTACAACTTAGACCAGGAGAATTCTTCTAGAAGGTGTGTGAGGCCATGTGGTCTCAAATATCCATGACAAAGAGACACCATTTTCTATGTGGAAGGCAATAACTGAGCTATTCGAAATAATATGGCCATATAAAATTGGCCCTGAAAGACAAACCTTGAAACACTAAGATGTTGAAGAATATACTATTCCATAATATCTTTCCATATTTGCACATGTTCGGGATGAGCTTGGAGGGGTTGGTGTGAATGTTGCAGAAGATGACCTAGTGAGCCTAACTCTTCTAGGCATTCCAAAATCTTGGCACAACTACTAGGACCTTGTGAATGGAAGGGGAAAACTACCGAATTGGGAAACGTTGTGGTCTGACTTGGTACAAGAATATTTTTGGAGAAACAACATTGGATGGAACATCATCCAAAGCTGAGGATTAAGAGAAATTTTCATTGGTTGGAAAGGGGAATAAGGGAAAAGGGAAGAATACCCAGAGAAAGTTGGGTCCAGCCAAAATAATGGTAAGAGGAAAGACCTAAGCAAGATAAAATGCTTCCATTACCACGAATTTGGGCACTATGCAACAAAATGTTCGAACAAAAATTCTAACAAGAAGCCTTCAAGAGGATCATTAGGTGAAGCATTGGCTTCAAAATTCGAATTAGGCTTCACCCTTATAGCATGCATGGAAAACACTGTTATGGGGAGTACATGGTACCTTGGTTCTGGTGTCTCTTTCCATAAGACAAGGTGCAAGGAGTAGTGTTGAAAAGGACAACAAGAAAATCCTGATATAATATTCCCTTGAATTAAATTAGGAGAAAATTGTAATTATGATGTAGGTGTTCTACCATATGGCTATTCAGGGTCATCGATGGGAATATCAATAGGAAATAGGATGGGTTGAGATAACCCTATGCAATTTTAGGTTGATATTGAGCTCCCTGATGAGATCCTATTTCTCGATATCGGGTTGTAGATGTATAAATCCCCCATGAGATTTTGGGTCGAGATGTCTTCCCTAATGTTGTTCCAGGTTGAGATGTGCTCCTTGATGATATGATATTCGATCACAATTGATGATGATCTAGGTAGCATCTTGATGGATAGAGGGTGGTAGCTTAAGTTCCCCTTCGGTAACAAATTCTTCTTCTTCTAGATTTGATAATGTTCAGCATACGAGCAAGAAAAATCAAGAGATAAGTAGGAATAAGCAAAGGATAGATTGAGAGGTACATTGATGATTTGTGATGATTAGATACTTGAGGTGGTCATGGCATAATGACTACATGATATAGATGATCGGTGATGATACATGAAGCTATTAGCATGTCATATTGATCGATGGATGAATATTGGCAGGTGGAATTCTCCCTAGTTGAGGGGGAGTGTCAATTTTTTAAATTGTGGACAAATTCCACCTTGGGCAACTAAAATTACTGAGATGATTATTGCATTAGATTCATCTTTTCGAGAGGACCAAAATTGACCTAAATAGCACTGTATTTGGATAAGTGAGAGTTGGTTTTTGAATTTATTTATTCACTCATGTATTTTGGGTTAGGTCGGCCCTAAGCACATGTTAAATTGGACAAGTCGACCTCAACCCCAAGTGGACCGTCATGAAATTCTATCAATAGAAGAGACCTCAATATAATTCGTAAAAATTGATCAAGCCATCCTCTCTTCTCTTATTGTCTTGGTTCACACAGGTATGTCGGAGGAAATTTCGGGCAAGGGTCCAAAATCTGAGGGTTGAAGCTCGCACTGATATAGGGTTTTCTAGATTTTAGACATTGGCAAAGAACTGGGTATTTTAGTCCCTAGACTCTGGAACACAGTGGTCCTAACAATGTCCAGGGAGCCTTGGACGCTGGCACAATGTGTTATGGGACCATCTATGGTTTTAGAGACAAATCGAGATGTATTAGTCCCTAGACACTCGCACAAAGTGGTCCTGAGAGCGTTCGAGCTGCCATAGCACTTGTACAAAAGCCTTATGAAAGAATCTATGGTTTTAGGTATATCTGGCTATGTTTGACACTGAACACCCTCATCTAGTTCACTGGGGAGCGTCCAGATTTATTCGGGACGTAGTCTTCCAATTATGGAGAGAGTGTCCAGGACTGCTACAGATCCTCACACAAATCCTCCTCCCCACATCTGAGACTCATAGATGATGTTTATGTATTTCGAATATTCCTGTTAGTGACAACAATGTTCAATAGTTTCCAACAGTTGACTGTAACAGTCTGTGACAACACTCTACAGTCCTCAAAATCAGGGTTACGATTATAAGCATGATTAGATTTGTTTTATGGATATCATAGTTGTTTTGTTACATAGATAATGTTATGGATCATTGTAATCTCTTTTTCTAAATCATTTGATGATTATCTAAGAAGAAGAATATTTGCAAGGTTTTTCACCATAGTGGGTTTTGCCTTGGTCTCAAACCAATCCTAGTGTCTCTATGTGTGTGCATGCTTTTCTTCTATTGTTCCTTATGTTTCGCTGCATTGATGATGATGTTTTTCTTTTTATATAATTTCATATTATGATGAAAAATAGTGTAGATATTCATAATGTAATGATGATATGGGGTGAACTTAATGTATTAATAAAGAAATGAATTATCAAAACAAAGAACAATGTAACCCTATGAAAAACTAACATGGTATTAGAGCTGGGCTGAAGAAAATCCATGTAGATCACCCCGATGATGACACCCTTGATGGAAGAAAGAAGAGCATTGTGGAGACCTAAAATAAATCTACGGTTTGAAGAAAACCGTAGGAAAATTTATTATTAAGGTTTGATGTATTCTATTAGGTTAGAGAAAACCCTGGTTTATGGAAACAATATGAGATAAGGAACCTATCTAGTCAATGTGAAGATGCTCAAACACTTGACAAAGATTTGATGAAACTCCAGATGGGATAATCCCTAACAAACTTGTTGGATAGTTGAAGGAAACATTGGTATATGGACCATGGACATTGATGGCTCTTGAAGATTGGTTCAAGAGGGAGAGGATCACCTCTCATTGAAGATACGTATTTATTAACTTATGATGCCCCTTACTTTTGTTTAGACCTATGGATATGATGATTATGTTTATTTCTTACAATTCCTGCATATGTATTTGTATATGGATGTTTCTAAACTCCTTAATGAGATGTGATGAGTAGATCTAGAACTGGAAAGAGGTAAAAGAGGTACCATATGAAAAGCGTGTCAAGCACTTATAGCAACCTATGTCTAATGAAAATTGCACAAGTGTTTGAATACCACAAGGTATGCATGATATGTGACATTGATGGATTGGTAAGCCCTAAGACATGATGAGAATGTCTCTTTCTTTGATAGCCCATACATGCATATAAATGTGAATTTGGTCAATGTTTCCTATGATGAAATAATCCACCTCATGTTAAACATTTTGATCTTCTTGAATTCTATGAGGCTATCTAATGTTGATACATTGATACACTTGATTTTTGGCTAACTTCCATCCATTAGACATCTTGATCCTATAAAGAAGGCTAGCACCTTGAATGTAGCAAATGATACTCTTGATACTTTTCATGATGGATTTCATATAGAAGGATAGCTCATTAACTCTTGTGACATGAATCTATTGATAATGTTTGTGATAAGCATGATGAAAGCAAATGGAAAGAGATATTGACACTCTCATTGTTTTGATAAAACTTTATTGAATGATCATACATGATCCTATGATGTTAGAGGTATGACTATGAGATTGATAATATAGATATCTTACTACGTGTGGTCATGTCTTGATGACATATGGTTAAGTTGAATGTCCAACCTTGATGAAGTGACTTGATAGAAAGTACTATTTTTTTCATAATATCTGAGATATGATGTTGCATCTATCTGCTCCTTTGAGTCTAATATTTGATGAAAGATTGATTTCATGATGCTGATAACCATGATAGATATGTTTTTATTATCTAACATATCTCTTGTTGCATGAATCTAGTAAAGACAAGTTGATGAGATGAATGAAGTAGATTCCCAGTCAGAGGGAGAATCTCTTCTCTATATTCCTTCTCATATTTGCATAATATAATGTTGAAGTATGATTTATGTGCATTTGACATTATTTATATGAAAAAAAGTATTATATTTGAAGCTTGTGCAAAAATTAGGGGGTTTTCTCTGGACACATGCATACAACTGGGAGATTTCATCCCTGGATGCACAAATGCTAAGACCCAGGTAGGGTCCAGGCACCTAAAAACATTCCCATGCTAACCTGAAGGGAGTATGCAAGGTTTTGAATACAATTAACCATAATATGAAGCTTTCGGAACTCTAAGTCAACATGTCTATGACATATTCTACCATTGTAATCTGATTTCTGAAGTTGTTGGGTTAAATTGCTGATCCCATAAAAATGAAGTATCTTGCATGAAATTAGATGTTCACCTAGAAGATGTCAGTATCACAGATGTGTTGTAGATAACAACAAGATTTATAAGTAGTAAAAGCTTGAATGTTTTCCATATCATGAACATGCAGACTGAACCTGTGTTTGTAGGTGATCGGGACATACATATAGATATGTCACTATGTTTGTGCTACAAGAGGTTGGCATAATTTTGTTGATTGATATAGATGAATAATGTTTTGTCATGATGCTTGAAAATAACTTTGAATTGATATGTGAGATATGCTTTGACTATAGATCTCTCCACGATAGAAAATTTGAAGTTGACCTGATGTCTAATGATTGTACCTGATGATTATTGATTTTCCCTGGTGTCAATGCTATGTGGGCACAACGACTTATGTGGGTATTCAGAAAAATGATTTTTTATTGGTCTCCTCATTCCTAGCACAATGATTGAGGTACTGATAGTTGTGATTCAACATGAAATTGGAACCTGCATGACTCATCCTTGGTTTATGCATTTGCACCTAGTGAGAGAAATGACTTGTATTATGATTATGAGAATGAATTGATAAATTTTGGATTTATAATGCATGGTTGATGACAACATGTTGGCATGATAATAAATGAAGTCAAAATTCGATATGATCTCTACTTGGCACTCGGTTGAAAGTGTTGATACAATGACTTTGATAATGGTTGTGATATGGCTTCTAAACATTGATGAGCTGAATTTGTTGATGTGATGATACACCATTGGTTTATGTAAAGCTCATTATATTGGCTTAGAAAGGCATTATTCTTAGAGCATTGAATGAAGGAAGCTCCCCGATCTAGATATGTTTATATTTGATAGTTATCTAATGAGGTCAGGATGATGAGTTCCAAGGTATAGTCTTGATGTTGACTATGATTTTGGTTTTATAACCTGATGGTCTAATCTTGATAGGTGATAAGCCTATGATGATCTAAATCATAGGGAGATAGCTTCTGAAGCTTGGAATGATGTATCATGGCATGATGCATTTATTTCTGGAATTTGGGAAATAAATTCAATATTGCAAAACTATTTGAAAATGTTTTTGAATAATGAAAATGAAAATCCTTGGATACTCCAATTTGAAGTTCAAAGATGTTGTTGAACTTGACATGGAATCTGATTGTTGATTGAACCATTGATGTTCTGTTTTGAACATCCATCTATTATATGGTGTGCATAAAACCTGAATAAATTCACAAGTGAGCTGCTTCATTCACATAGAGTTGCCACCGAGTATCCTTTAAAATATCTGCATGAGATATTCTATTTTTTAGGCCGAGACATTTCTCCTATGATATGTGACTACATGGATGTATTGATGATATTTGAGACTATTGTTGATAAGCACATTTGGATGTTTCTTTAGTAGTATAATTTCCATGATATCTTGGATGAGAGGTCCATAAAATGACAGAGGTTGAATATGATGTTACTAACATGGCTAACTGTGAGGCAAGATGAATAAGCTCCTTAGAGAAATATTTGAGAAGATCTGGATATGAAAAGAATACATTGTGATGACATAGAGTGAGATCTGATTGGAAGAAAGTCCCATATTTGTAGTTGGGACCGAGATACTCTCATATATTGAGACAGTGCAACTATTTGAAATAAGCTTAGGCTTGTGGTTGGCACCTCCTTGATAGGGAGGGTGATTATGGTACCATTTTGTGATTTATATGATTATTTATGTTTTGACATGATATTTGTTTTGATGTCCTGTATGAACAAGAAACAACTGGTATTGAGACATGCAAATACCATATTTGATTATGCTGAGAGCACCGTTGATTGAGGACACTAAGCCAACTCTTCCTCCCTGTTTGAGCTCCCATGGTGAGGAATTGAGGTAGAAGGTCTCTTGGGGTTGAGGGAACTCTGGAAAATAGGGTATAACCCCTATCTGTTACCCGTAGGGTTCGAGATGTTGCTCCCCTATATTCATAGGGTTAGAGAATGTTGTTCCCCTATTTGGTCTTTGCAGAGTATACCCCAGTTGGCATCATACCCACAAGCAACGCTTGTCGGGAATACCAATCCTCATTTTTCCAACAAGTTGAGAGTGTACTTGTGGTGTACAACCTAAGTCGATTATGATGTAGGTGTTCTACCACATGAATATTCAGGTTCATCGATGGGAAGATTAGTAGGTGATAGGATGGTTTGAGATAACCCTATGCGATTCCATGTTGAGGTTGAGCTCCCTAATGAGATCCTAGGGTCAATATATGCTCCCCTATGTGTTTGGATATCCTATTGCTTGATATGGGGTTGTAGATGTATATCTCCCCCATGAGATTCCGGGTCGAGATGTGTTCCTTGATGTGGTTCCAGGTTGAGATGTGCTCCTTGATGATATGCTCTCCGATGACGACTGATGATGATCTAAGTAAAAGCTTGTTGGCTAAGATTCCAAGTAACAACCTAATGGATAGAGGGTGGTACCTTAGGCTCCCCCCCTCGGTAAAAAATTCTTCTTCTTTTAGATTCAAGAATGTTCAACATACAAGTAGGAACAATCAAGAGATAAACAGGGAATAACCAAGGGGTAGATTGAGACGTACATTGATGATTTGTGATGATGAGATACTTGAGGTGGTCATGGGATGATGACTACATGACAGATATGATCGGTGATGATACGTGAAGATACCAGAATGTCATATTGATTGATGGATGGATATTGGCAGGTGGAATTCTCCCTAGTTGAGAGGGAGTCTTAATTTTTTCAACTACGGTCAAATTCCACCTTGGAATGCTCAAATGACCGAGATTATGATTTCATTAGATTCCTCCTTTCAAGAGGACCAAAATCGACCTAAATATCACCTTATTTCGATAAATGAAAGTTGGTTTTTGAATTTATTTATTCACTCGTGTATTTTAGGATAGGTTGGTCCAAAGCACGTGTTAAATTGGGTAGGTTGGCCTCAACCCCAAGTGGACCCTCATGAAAGCCTATAAATAGAAGAGAACTCATGATCATTTGTAAACATTGATCAATCCATCTTCTCTTCTCTTATTTTCTTGGTTCGCACATGTCCGTTAGAGGAAATTTTATGCAAGGGTCTAAAGTCTGAGGGTCGAAGCTGCCACTTATCTAGGGTTTTCTCGATCTGAGACCTTGGCACCGAACTAAGAATTTTAGTTCCTAGGCACTTGCACACAGTGGTCCTAACAATAGCTAGGGAGACTTGGATGTTGGCACAATGTGTTATGGAAGCGTCCAGGGTTTCAGAGACAGATCAGGCTATATTAGTCCTCGAACGCTCACATAGAGTGGTCCTGAGAGAGTCCGAGCTTCCATAGACATTAAAAAATAAGCCTTATGAGAGTGTCCAGGGTTTGAGGTAGATATGGGTATGTTTAACCCAGAACGCCCTCATCTAGTTCACTTGGGAGCGTCCAGATCTGTTCCAGACTTAGTCTTCCAGTTCTGTAGAGAGCATCTGGGACTGCTATAGACGCTCAGACAAATCCTCCTCCCTGAATTCCGGACTCATAAATGAGATTTATGTATTCCAAAGATTCCTCTAAGTGACAATAATGTTCAACAATTTCCAACAGTTGACTATAGTCTGTGACAACACTCTATAGTCCTCAGAATCAGGGTTGTGATTATAAGCATGACTAGATATGTTTCATATTTATCATAGTTGTTTTGGTACATATATAAAGTTATGGATCACTGTAATATCTTTTTCTTAATCATTTGATGAATATCTAAGAAGAAGAATGTTTGCAAGGGTTTTCCCCATAGTGTGTTTTTCCCTGGTCTCGGACCAATCTTGGTGTCTCTATGGGTGTGCATGCCTTTCTTCTATTATTCCTTTATGTTCCATTGCATTGATGACGTTGTTTTTCATTCTATATAATTACATATGTTGATGAATAATGGTGTAGATATGAATAATGTAATGATGATGTGGGGTGAACTTAATGTATTAATGAATAAATGTAATTATCAAAGCAAAGAACAATGTAGACCTATGAAAAATTAACATGGTATCAGGGTTGGGTTGAAGAAAAGCCATGGAGATCACCCCGATGATGACACCTTTGATGGAAGCAAGAAGAGGATGGTGGAGACCTAAAATAATTATATGTTTTGAAGAAAACCCTAGGCAACTTTATTATTAGGGTTTGATGGATTCTATGAGGTTAGAGAAAACCTTGGTTTATGGAAACAATATGAGATATGGAACCTAGCTAGTCAATATGAAGATGCTCAAGCACTTGATAAAGATTTGGTAAAGCCCTGATTTAAGAGGAAGAGGATCACCTCTCATTGAACATAAGTATTTATTAACTTATGGTAGCCCTTACTTTTGTTTAGACCTATGAATATGATGATTATGTTTATTACTTATACTTCCTGCATATGTAATTGAGTATATGGATGTTTCTAACCTCGTTGATGAGATGTGATGAGTAAAAGAAAAGAAAAGCTAGATTTGGTAAGCAGTAAAAGAGGTACTTGATGAAAAGGGTCTCAAGCACTTCTAGTAGCCTATGTCTAATGAAAAGGTGCACAGGTATTTGAATACCATAAGGTATGCATGGTATGTGGCATTGATGGTTCGGTAAGCCCTAAGACATGACGAGAATGTCTCTTTCGTTGATAGCTCATACATCCATATGAATGTGACTTTGATCTATGTTTCTTATGACGAAACCTGGTGTTGAACATTATGATCTTCCTAAATTCTATGAGGTTATCTAATGTTGATACATTGATACACTTGATGTTTGGCTAACATCTATCCGTTGGACATATTTATCCTATAAATAAGGCTAGCACCTTGAATCTAGTAAATGATACTCTTGATACTTGTCATGATGGATTTCATATAGAAGGATAACTCATTGAATCCTATACATGAGTCTGTTGATAATGCTTGTTATAAGCATGATGAAAGCATATGGAAAGAGAGATTGACACTCTCATTGTTCTTATAAAGCTTTATTGAATGACCTTACCTGATCCTATGATGTTAGAGGTATAACTATGAGATTGATATTCTAGATATCTTACTACCTATGGTCATGTCTTGATGACATATGGTTAAACTGAATGTCCAACCTTGATGAAGTGACTTGATAGAAAGTGATATTGTGTTCATAATATCTGAGATATGATGTTGCATCTATCTGTTGCTTTGAGTCTAACCTTTGATTAAAGATTGATTTCATGATGCTGATAGCCATGATAGATATATGTTTATGATCTAATAGATCTGCAATTCCATGAATCTAGTAGAGATAGTTTGATTAGATGAATGAAGTAAATTCCCAATCAGAGGGAGAATATCTTCTCTAGATTCCTTCTCATATTTGCATTCTATACTCTTGAAGTATGATTTATGTGCATCTGACATTATTGATCTACATCAAAGTCTGAGATCTAAAGCTTGTACAAAAATAAGGGTTTATGCTCCTGACACATGCATACAACTGGGAGATTTCATCCCTAGATGCATGCATTCTAAGGACCATGTAGCGTCCAGGGAGCTAAAGAAGCTCCCATGCTAACCTGAAGGGAGTGTCCAAGGGTTTGACTATAGTTGACCATCATCTGAAGCCTTTTTAAGTTATCTGAACTCTAAATCAAGGAGTCTCTCACATATTATGCCACTATAATTTGATTTTTGACATTGTTGGGTTAAATTGCTAATCACATAAAAATGAATTATCTTGCATGAAATTAGATGTTCACCTGGAAGAAGTTAGTATCACAAATGTGTTGCAGATAACAAGAAGATTTGTAAGCAGAAAAATCTTGAATGTTTTCCATAACATGACATGTAGATTGAACTTGTGTTTGCAGGTGACCAAGACATACATATAGATATGTCACTATGTTTGTGCTACAAGAGGTTGGCATAACTTTTCTGAATGATATAGATGAACAATGTTTTTTCATGATGCTTGACAATAACTTTGAATTGATCTCCGAGATATGATTTGACTGTATATCTCTCTAAGATAGAAAATTTGAACTTGACGTGATGTCTAATGATTTGATTTGACAATTTTTTATTTTCCCCAATGTTAATGCTATGTGTGCACAATGACTTATGTGGGAATTTATAAAAATGATTTTGTATTGGCCACCTCGTCCCTAGCACAATGATTGAGGTACTAATAGTTGTGATTCAACATGAAATTGGAACCTGAATGAATCATCCTTGGTGTATGCATTTTCACCTAGTGACATAAATGAATTGTATTATGATTATGAGAATGACTTGATAAAGTTTGGATTGACAATGAATGGTTGATGAAAACTTGTTGTCATGATAATAAATGAATTCGAGATTTGATATGAGCTCTACCTATTACCCGGTTGAAAGTATTAATACAATGACTTTGATAATGGTTGTGATATGACTTCTAAACTTTGATGAGTTGACTTTGTTGATGTGATGATACAACATTGATTTATGTAAGGCTTATTATGTTAGCTTAGAAAGGCATTATTCCTAGAGCATTGCATGAAGCAAGCTCCCTGATCCAGATATTTCTATATTTGAGAATTATCTGATGAAGTCGGGATGATGAGTTGCAAGGTATGGCCTTGAGTTGACTATGGTTTTGGTTTTATAACCTGATGGTATACTCTTGACAAGTGATAAGCCTCTGATGATCTAAATCAGAGGAAGATAACTTCTAAAGCTTGGAATGATGTATCATGACATGATGACTTGATTTTTGGGATTTGGAAAAGAAATTATATATTGAAAAACTATTTGAAAATGTTTTTGAATAATGAAAATGAAAATCCTTGGATACTCTGATTTGAAGTTCAAAGATGTTGTTGAACTTGATATGGCATCCGACTGGTGATTGGAGCATTGATGTTATGTTTTGAACATCCATCTGTATATCTATATATATATATATATATATCATGTGCATAGAATATGAATAAATTCATGAGTGAGTTGCTTCATTCACATATATTTTCCACTGATAATCCTTTAAAATATATGCATGAGATATTCTATTTTTGAGGCTGAGCCATTTCTCCTATGATATGTGACTGCATGGATGTATTGATGCTATTTGATATTATTGCTGATAAGCACATTTGGATGCTTCTTTAGTATGAGACCTGCCATGATATCTTGGATGAGAGGTCCATAGCATGACTGAAGTTGAATATGATGTTGCTAGCATGGCTAGCTATGAAGAAATATGAAGAATCTCCTTAGAGAGTTTTCTGAGCATGATATGGATATGACATGGATACATTGTGATGGCATAGAGTGATATATGATTGGCAGAAAGTCCCATATTTATAGTTGGGACAAAGATACTCTCATATATTGAGACAATGCAACTATTCGAAAGAAGCTCAAGATTGTGTTTGGCACCTCCCTTATAGGGAGGATGATTATGGTATCCTTTTGTGATTTATATGATTATTTATGTTCTGACGTGATATTTAATTTGATGTCCTATATGAATCGGAACCAACTACTATTGAGACAAGAAGATACTAGATTTGAGTATGATGAGAGCAACACTATTTGAGGACACTGAGCCAACTATTCCTCCATGTCTGAGCTCCCAGGATGAGGAATTGATGTAGAAGGGATCTTGGGGTTGAGGGAACTCTGGACAATAGGGTATGACCCCTATATATTACCCAAAGGGTTGTAGATGCTTCTCCCTTATCTTCATAGGGTCGGAGAATTTTGTTCCCCTATTTTGTCTTTGCAGAGTATACCCCAGTTGGAATCATACCCACAATAAGACCTTGTCAGGAATACCACTCCTCATTTGGCTAAATATTTGAGAGTGTAATTCGGGTGTACAACCCATGTCGATTATGATGAAAGTGTTCTACCACATGAATATTCAGGGTCATCGATGGGAAGATCAATAGGAAATAGGATGGGTTGAGATAACCCTATGCGATTAGAGGTTGAGATTGAGCTCCCTGATGAGATCCAAGAGTCGAGATGTGCTCCCTTGTGTGTTTGGATATCCCATTGCTCAAAATGGGGTTGTAGATTTATAACTCCCCGATGAGATTCCAAGTTGAGATGTGTTCCCTGATGTGGTTCCAGGTTGAGATGTGCTCCTTGATAATATGATCTTCGATGACGATTGGCAATGATCTGAGTAATATCTCGCTAGCTAAGATTCCATGTAGTAGATTGATGGATAGAGGGTGGTAGCTTAAGTTCCCCTTAGGTAAAAAAATATTTTTCTTCTAGATTCGAGAATGTTCAACATATGAGTAGGAAAAATTAAGAGATAAGTAAGAATAACCAATGGATAGATCAAGAGGCACACTGGTGATTTGTCATGATGAGATACTTGAGGTGGTAATGGCACGAAGACTACATTATAGAGATCATCAGTGATGATACATGAAGATGCTAGAATGGCATATTGATCGATGGACAAATATTGATAGGTGGAATTCTCCCTAGTTGAGTGTTAATTTTTGAAATTGTGGTCAAATTCCACCTTGGAAAGCTCAAATGAATGAGATGATGATTTCATTATATTCCTCTTTTCGAGAGGGCCAAAATCATCCTAAATATCACCTTATTTGGAAAAACGAAAGTTGTTTTTTGAATTTATTTATTCACTCATGTATTTTGGGTAGGTCGGCCCTAAGCACATGTTAATTGGATAGGTCAGCCTCAATCCCAAGTGGACCCTCAGGAAAGCCTATAAATATAAGATACCTCAAGATCATTTGGAAACATTGATCAATCCATCTTCTCTTCTCTTATTATCTTGGTTCACAAAGGTCTATCGAAGGAAAGTTCACGTAAGGGTCCAAAATCTCAGGGTCGAAGCTTGCATTGATCTAGGGTATTCTAGATCTCAGGCGCTGGCACAAAACTATGAATTTTAGTCCCTGGATGCTGGCACATAATGGTATTGATAGCATCTAGGGAACCTTGGATGTTGGCGTAGTGTGTTATGGGAGTGTTCAAGGTTTCAAAGATAAATCAAGCTATATTAGTCCACGGATGCTCACACAGAGTGGTCCTGAGACTGTTCGGGCTGCTATAGATGCTCGCACAAAATCCTTATGATATTTTCTAGGGTTTGAGGTAGAGTTGGGTATGCTTAAACCTAGAAACCCTCATCCAGTTAACTTGGGAGCGTCCATATTTGTTCCAGACACAGTCTTCCAGTGCTGCAGAGAGCGTCTAGGATTGGTATAGACGCCTGCACAAATCCTCCTTCTTGTGTCTGTGACTCATAGATGATATTTATGTATTTCAAAGATTCTGCTTAGTGACAATAGTGTTTAGTAGTTTCCAACAGTTGACTACAGTCCGTCAAAACACTCTACAGTCCTTGGAATCAGGGTTGTGATTATAAGCATGATTAGATCTATTTCATGGATATCATAGTTGTTTTCTTACATAGATAAAGTTATGGATCATTTTACTCTCTTTTTCTCAATCATTTGATGACGATTTAAGAATAAGAAGATTTTCCAGGGTTTTCCCCATAGTGGGTTTTGCCTTGGTCTCAGACCAATCCCGGTGTCTCTATGTGTCTGCATGTTTTTCTTCTATTTTTCCTTTATGTTCCGTTGCATTGATGATGATGTTGTTGTTTCTATATAATTACATATGCTGATGAACAATGGTGTAGATATGAATAATGTAATGATGATTTGTTGTGAACCTAATGTATTAATGAAGAAATGCAATTATCAAAGAAAAGAACAATGTATCCCTATGAAAAATTAACACCTCACCTGTGTCTCTTTCTTGACTTGACACCATCTTCTCTGTTGGTTTTTTCCTCTGAGTCATGGAGTATTTTCCTGTATTTGTGACTGGCTCTCAACTGGGATTGTGTTTGTCTCTACCAATTCTAGGTACTTTGTAGGTAACTGCATTGATTTCTACTTGCATTTCTTGGGCTTTTACTAGCCTCTCATTATCGGCTTGAATGCTTCTCACTTTAGCCTTCAAGCCTCTCACGGTGTCCATATAGTATGGGGAGTGATTCCATCCCCCTTGGCCAACAGATCTCTCTTCTTCATTAAGTCTAATCCCATCACTTCCATGCTGTGATTGATCGAAACTGTACTCAACCATTTCAGTCCTCATTGATGTAACTTATATACTTTATGATGATTATGATGTGTTTTCAATTGCACACATTGTTAGAAATTTCAAAATAATAAATAAACACATAATCATGACCATGAGCTTGCATTCATGGTTCTGCCATGAGGTTTTCTATTGTGAAAAAAAACCATTTTAGTTTGCAAACACATTTACAAATCATATGCATCAATCATTCAATACATTAATCATGATAATTAACAATAAACATCATATTTATGGCTATGGTCTTGCTCTCGCCAAGCTTCTATCAACCAAACAATTTACACTAGCATAAGTTTACTAGCAAAACAATAATCAATAATTCAAACTAGCTTTTAACACCTAAATAGTTAATTAGTCAATTTTCAAAATCATCAATTGCCTATGACGAAGCCCATCTAGTCCAAGCGTTGAACCTAGATGCTTTGATACCACTCTATAATGTCACTCGACCCCTCAAGTTACCATTAACATATAATTAACAAAAATAAAATAAAATAATTGCCGCATTCCTCTAATGGTAACCTAAGGGGTTGGGTGACATTACATGTTTAATCTCATGCTAGAAAAGATAGTTTTCAAATTTATTTGAAGATATTATTTTCCATTATTAGTACAAATATATCAAATATGAGATTGTGTATCATTTTCAATCCATGCATTAAAGGTTTTGAAAGTTTCAAAAGCTTCAGATTGGTTCTTCAATAGATAAACCCAACACGTTACAGTGTAGTCATCAATAAAGTCATCATGTATTTATTACCATTTTCAGAAGGAACATGCATAGGGACACACAAGTTAGAATGAATGATTTCAATAGTTCTATGTGCTTTGAAATGAGAGTCATGAAAACATTGTTTTTCGTGCTTTCTTGAGATACAAGCATCACATTGCATAAGTTTCCTAGGAATGGTTGGCAAACTAGTAACACCATTTCTCTTCAATAAGCACATACTATCATAGTTCAGTTGTCCAAATCTAGCATGCCATAATAGATTGGATGGTATTGTACCTTCATCAATTTGAGAACTATATGCAAAGTTTTGTGCACAAGAAGAGGTTCCTTGTAGCTTCAAAAGTCTTTATTCTTCTATCCCAATCATGACAAGTGAGTTGTATGATGATTTTCTGACCCCAATATTTCCATCAAACACGTGGATGGAGTGTTCTTGCTAGAAGATGTGAACCAAATACAATAAGTTTCTCTGCAACTCCAAGAGGTAGAGAACATCATGTAGAAGAAAGTCTGGGAGACCAAGTCATTTGGGCCTGATGATGCCAAGCCCTAATGGCTTGAGTTTTAACTTATCTGCAAATTAGACTGCTCCATCAACATTATCAGTGAATTCTTAAAAGAAATATCTTCTAAAAGTCACGTGTAAAGTTGCTTCTGAATCAAGCCACCCTTCATCTTTCCATGAAGCAAGTGAAGCATTAAACAAGTCTTTAGTTACTCCAATATTGCAATGTCCATAACATAATGAGCGGATTTGCGTTCTTTACCTTTCCCTTGATTTGGTGATTTTCATTTCTCTTCATTCCTTTCCTATCTAATCTTATCCCAAGAGATCTTACATGTGGAAGCATCATGTCCATTTATGTTGCATCAAATACAATGAAGATCAAGTCTTCCTCCTTAATATTATCTGCCCCTTTGGATCTATCATTCTTCCTTCCACATCCTCTTCAGCCACCTCTTCCTCTAAAAGAATATTGTGCCTGACTCTTCTCTTTCTATGCAAGGAAAAAAACTTCTTCAAAAGACTGAATAACTGTCTTATTCATCCCAAAATATTTCTCTCTTTTAGCAAACTTCTCCTCAAGAGAGTCAAAGGAAATATCCTTAAATTTTCCACTAGCTTGTAATGACTCAAGGTAATGGGAATAAGTGGGATATAGTGCCTTGAAAAAAGATGTGAGAGGAACATCTATTTTAACTCTGGTAGCTTCTATAGCATGCACAATATCACTTATTTATGAGGCTAAGGTAAGGGGATCATCACCTTTCAATTCAAGATTAAACAATTTGATCATTAATTGGACTACTTCAAGCTTAGAGTGTGAGTCATAAAAGTATTTCAATTTATTTAAGGCTTCAAAAGCATTGCTAAAAGGTGTAATATGACGACTCACCTCTTAATTGAATGATGTTGCAATCAAGACATAGAACTTGCTATTCTTGTTCTCCCATATGGCAAGCTCTTTGTTAGAAATGAGCTTTTCAGGAGGATTGACAATTTCCCCTTCACAAACTCCTTTCCAAAACTCATTGAAAATGAGGGTTTGCTTTATCTTCTAGACCATTCATGATAGTTTTGTTTTCCAAAGAGAACTAATCCAACTATAGAGATGAGTGAATCCATTTCTGCAAAACTTCGGCACTGGGCCTTGAATAGACAAAAAATTGCTAAAAAAATCTCTTAACAGAGATTCATCATACATGCATCTTCTTAAAAAAATTAATCAAAATAAACCAACATATAACATCATATATTTGAATGGTTCAATATATATGAATGGCATTCAATGTAAAACAAGAAATTCAACACAATTTCAATGCTCCATCAATTTGAGCCCAATTCACCTTACACATATACTAATCAAACCTTATAGTATTATGGATACGACATACCACAAATACATGGTCTTCAAAATTTTTTTATTCCATCACATACGGTCTTCAAAAACTATTCAACACACATATGTCCAATATTTAATTCATGCACCATATGCTACATGATCTTCAGCACAAAGCATTCAATTTATCATTGCCAAACACAACCCTCAAAAATTTCAACACACAAGGGGAATATATTCAGAGCATATCATTACATAGTCTTCAAAAATATATATATGATCCATAAAATTTGAACACAAATCCACCAACATACAATTTTCATTTAATGTAGAGGCATACGACGCAATAACACCAACATATAAGAGCCAACACAATTGTAACACACACCAACATACAAGAGCCATCAACGCATATAATGTGATACCATACATACTATAAATCATCATGTAGGAGTTATGCACCATGAAAACATTAGTCATGACTTGCAAAGTTCAATGTACAACACAACATAACATACCAATCACCATTTTATCACATCATACACTATAGTTCAGGACCATAATCAACACTACTTCAATGTTCAATGCAGAGGAGCAATACAACACGTAGGGTTCAACACTGCTCCAATGCTCACCGCAGAGGAGCAACACACATTGCTTCAATGAACAAGACACTGCTCCCTTCAACGTATACAAACCAATGCACATGCTTCATGAATATATACCACAAAAACGACCAATTTAATGCAACTATGACCCTTTCAACCCTTGGACAACAACATTCCACATACAAAGAGACATACACCAACGTATAAGTTCAATGTGAAAAATTTAAAGGCATCATTCAACAATTCAACAGTCTAGTTATCACAGGTTTCAATGGACAATGAATAGGGACAAAGGACTATATATTCAAAGGACAAAGTAGGGAAAATTGCAAGAGTTACATAACATAAAACTAAATTGCTGGAGATACATAACATAAAACTAAATTGGGACTTGTTGCTTTGATACCATGTCAAACTAAGTTTGAGTAACTCCACTAATTGTGATTTGCATGAAGAAAATCATGAATATATACAAGGAGAGGGAGATTAATGGAATTCATATTCCAATGTGTCTTAGTCTTTTCTATATTTCTATTTACATTATTTATAAGAATTTTCTAATCTGAAAGATTAGGTGTCAACGAAGACATCATGATTTAATTCAATAGGATCATTTAATCTAGCATCCTTCATTTTATTTATAAAATAAGAATATCTATTGACATAACTATTATTTAATATTAGTATTATAATTTAAATCATATATCATTTTTTTAAAAATATCCCATTCACTTAATTAAGTAAATCTTAATGTACTTAAGAATTGCATGGTCAAAATGAAAAGGGATATTACAATCTAATTCAGGTTGACCATTTAATCGTGCATCCTTCATTCTATTTTAAAAATACAAACACCTATTAACATAAATATGATTTAATTTTAGTAGTATAAAAAATAACACATTTACTTAATTCATGGAAATTTAAGTCATTTACCCGAAAAAAATTGAGGTAACCTATCTACTTAACTCATTAACTCATTGTAATTCCACTGATTTACCAAAAGTTTTTGAAGAAGCCCATCCACTTAACTTGTGGATGATGAATGTCAGTAGAGGATGACAATGGGAAGCTCTAGGGACAATAGTTTGAAGAGATTCTAGAGGCTGCTAGAGATGATGACCACGAGGCTCTAGTGGAGAGTAAACCTAGAAAGGTAATATCCAAGTGGCAAGAGTAGTTGTGCAAGGTGATGGCTAGTTAGAGGAGAGTACAAAGGTTAAGATGACCAAGTGGCTATAGTGGGGGGGGGTGTAAATCTTGAAATGTGATGACTAGGTGGTGTGAGTGGTTGTGCAAGGTGATGGCTTGTTGGAGGACACTGCACAATATGTGATGACTAGGTGGAAATGGGTACTAAGTTTAGAAATATGCGATGACTTGGTGGCAATGGGGACTAAGTTTAGAAAGGTGATGACCAGATGATGGGAGTGGCTATCCAAGTTGATGGCTAATTAGAAGAGATTGCATATGACAAAGTAAGTGGGGTGAGGAATAAATATAGAAATGAGAAATGAGAAATTCGAAAGTCCAGATGGGTTTCCAGAGAGCAAACCATGTGAACAACTATGCACGAGATGTTAAAATAACAACTAAACTAACTATCATATTAGGAGAAGACGAAAAACACAAGCAATAACATAAAGTACGCAAAACTAAAATTGCATGAAACAGTTTCATAAATTCTTAAAACTAAAGCCGGAACCAAGCTTACAAACAAATACAAAAATGAAAATCGTGATTAGAAAGTTGTGAAGTTCAACCACCAGGTTATGAGAATCCATACATAAGAAGCAGAACCAACTAGCATTAGGGATCACTAAACTGCATATATTGAATTCGTCAATCATGCGATTGAAAATAGAAATAAAAATAAATATGCAGTTTTTCGACATCACCCTTTCAAGCCATAAAATAACCGCCAGGAACGTTACATTTTGTTAAATGAGTCCAACATAAAATTTCCAACACTGGCATGCCCAGTTCAACAAAACTACGTTATGATTCTCACCTACTTAAAAAATCCAAAAAGGAGGCATAATCTATTTCATGCTTAGCAAAGCTAGAATCCTTTTGGGTCTTTCCCTGAGCAACTTTTTTTAACATCCGAGATGGGAGAGGGGCCTTGAGAAGGACAAGAATTATGAAGATGACTAGGTTGTTGACAAATCTTGCAATGGAAACTAATGTTTTCATAGTCCAATTACTGCAAATAAACATCTCCCTTCCATTTGAGGAGGATTTTACCACACAACTCTTTGTTGAGATCAATTTCAACACATATGCGATCGAAGGTGACAATACCCTTCACAAGCCTATCAATGTCTAATTTAATGAAAAAGTCTAGTAAGTTTTCCACATTGGCTAATATGTATGAATGTAGTAGATGAAAAGATAGATTAGGGAGCCTTACCCATAATGGAGTTGTCAGATCCGTCACGGAAAGATGATTAAAATCAGAAAAAAAAGATTGAAAGGAGAGATCAAATCAGCCATAAAACCAAGGTCCTTCATAAAAAACCCTCTATAGTTCTCGACGTTTTTGAAGAACACCACAAAAAAGCCTTGCTAACAAAAATGCAGATTCATATTAGGGGACTAAGCCTGATGCACCCACTCTTGAAGCTCAAATGTCGACGACTAAAACCCATTAAAGCAACAAATAATAACCTTTCATGAATACTTTACAAAATAAATGTTAGATATAAAATGATCAACTTCTAAAGATGGAATGCTTGCTTCATGATACAAAACAAAGGTTGGTCTTGAGAGATCATTCAGAGTTAGAGGAGAAAGCCTTGGATTTAGGGCATTGTTGAAGGATTTAAATTGGGAGAAAAAGGGCACACCCCCTCCTTTGGCTTGACCTTTTAATATTGAGAATATATTTATTGAAGCATCCATGGATATGACATGCAATTTCCATTCCATAATATGTCTACCTCTTGTAGGAGTTGAAAAATAATAGAGGGGATTCGTATTGGATTTTCAATTCTGGATATAAGTGATGAGATAAGATCTGTGACTTTCACTTGCATACAGAAAGAACCCCATGATATTGATTTGATGCGAAAAAGAATAGAGGGGATTCATATTGGATTTTCAATTCTAGATACAAGTGATAAGATAAGATTTGTGACTTTCACTTGCATATAGAAAGAACCCCATGATATTGGCTTGATGCAGAAAAAACCTTGGTTGAAAGAAGTTTCCCCTAATGTGTCAAATCTGCGACAATAACACTAAGATAAGGGGGTTTCAGACAAAAGTGAGAGTTTGAAATGAAATGAACATGGTAGGATTTCTACTGAAAAAATATTATTGATTCCCACTTTTCCCCTTCATTAAATTACTAAAATTTTAATTCTTTATTTATTTATTTATTTTTTAATTTTGCCTTGCATGTTGGTCCTAAAGAGAATTAATATTTTAGCATATCAAATTTAATATCACATTATATAATATTGTAAATTTAGTTATTTATTAATTTTTTTAATATAACACAACAATTTAATAAACATTGCTAGTGGATAATAGTGGGACTATAAAAAAAATTATGAGTCTCACATTAAGGGTTGAAGACAGAATTTTTTTGTTTGAGTTGTAATAAAAGGTAATAAAAACTGTGAAAGGTAATGGTTAATAAGCTGATAGACAAAAAGGTTGGATAAAGAATAAAATTTACAAGTTAGTAATAAGATAGCCAATATAAAAAGTAAATAATGGTGGATCATAAAGAACATTAATTTTAATATTATAATTCAAATCATTTATCATTTTTTTCTTCAAATAATTCATTTATTTAACTGAATAAAACTTAATGTCCTTGAGAATTGTATAGTCAAAATTAAAAGGGATATCATCTTAATTTAAGTCATTTATAAAAAAAATTGAAATAGTTCATCCACTTAACTTTTGGGTGATGAATGTCAATGGGAACAAGTTGCCTTAGATGATGACCTAGTGGTTGGAGTGAGAGTAAATCTAGAAAGGAGATGAGGGTGGTTGTAAAAAGTGATGGCTACTTGGACACTGCACAAGTTGGGATGAACTCATAGCTGGAGTGAGAGTAAATCTTAAAATGGGAAGTAAATCTAGAAAGGTGATGATCAGGTGTTGGAGTGGTTGTGGAAAGTGATGTTTAGTTACATAATATGCTAAAGTGATGGCTAGTTGAAGAAGATTGCATAAGATGCAAAGGTGATGGCTAGTTGGAGGAGATTGCACAATATGCAATGAATATGCAATTGGAGCTAGATTAAATCTCAAAATGGGAAGTAAGTGATATGGATAGTTGAAGAGGACTGCACAAGATGGGATGAATAGGCAATTGGAGCTAGAGTAAATCTCAAAATGGGAAGTAAGTGAAATGGATAGTTGAAGAGGGCTGCACAAGATGGGATGAATAGGTAGTTGGAGCATGGAATAATTTTTAAAAAATGTGAGGTCAACTTAGACAATGATAAGCAAGTAGGGAAACAAAAATAGAAAGTGATGGAACAATAACCTAAGTAGAAATTAAATTTTGATATACTTGAAAATTGCTTAAATAATCAAAATAAAAAGAAAACATAATAATATAATTTAATAACTAGTACATTAGATTTTGGATACTCTATCTTATTTTCAAAATAAAAACATTTATTTACTTTAAGATTATATAATATACTTCATAACATATTGATAACTTAAACATTAAAATATTATAAAATACCATTATCATCCACTGAACATAAGGAAGAAGGAAAATTTATGTGGATATTGTTGGAGTGGGGAATAAGTTTCAAAATAGGAAGTAAATGTGAGTAAATTTTGAAATAGGAAGTAAATACTAAAAATTGATGACTCAGTGATGGGGGAGTCAACTAGAAAGGTGATAATCACGTGGAATAAACTATAATGGAAAGTGATGTTCAACTAACAAAAGTGGAGAGTAAATATATAATGACTAAGTGGTGGGAGTGGTTGTGCAAGGTGCCAGTTGGTTGGAGGAGAGTGCACAAGTTACCATGACTGTGATTGTAGAGGGGAGTAAATCTCAAGAGGCGATGACCACGTGGTGAGAAAATATCAAAATGGGGCAAAAAACTTGAAAGGTGATGACCAAATGGTAGGAGTGGTTGTGCAAAGTGATGGTTAGGTGGAGGAGATAGTATAAGATGTCCGTGGCTTATAAATGTTGGTATAGGAAGAAAATATTGAAAAGTGATGACCAGGAGAGTGCACAAGTTACGATGACTATGATTGTAGTGGGGAGTAAATTCCAAAATTTAAAGTAAATCTCAAGAGGTGATGACCATGTGGTGAGAAAATATCAAAATGGGGCAGAAATCTTGAAAGGTGATGACCAAGTGGTAGGAGTGGTTGTGCAAAGTGATGGTTAGTTCCAGGAGATTGTATAAGATGTCTGTGACTTATAAATCTTGGTATAAGAAGAAAATATTGAAAAGTGATGACCAGGTGGCAACCAACCAACTGTTGCTTATAAATCTTGGTATAGGAAGAAAATCTTGAAAAGTGATGACCATGTCGCAACCAAAAAGTGATAAACAATTGACGGAAATGAAAATGGCTTATAAATCTTGGTATAGAAAGAAAATCTAGAAAAGTAATGACCAGGTCGCAACCAAAAAGTGATAAACAATTGGTGGAAATGAAAATGGAAAGTGATGGCCAAAATGAAAAGTAAATTTTGATATACTTGAAAATCCATTAAATAATCATAATAAAATAGAATCTAATAACTATTCTATTGAATCTTACATTCTCTATCATATTTCTAAAATAAATACATTTATTCACTTAAACATTATAATATTCACCATACTAAAATCCTAAACATTAAAATATATTGTTATTAATATTATAACATTCAACAAGCTAATAACCTAAACATTATAAAATACCATTATCGTCCCTCTATTAGATAAAAGAAAAACATTATAATATTATAAAATAATATTATATCGGTGGAACATATTATATGGAAGGAGACTTTATATGCCTGCCACTTTCAACATTGAAAAGAGTGGAGATACCTTTTGGATTTGAATTCATTTTAACATGAAGAGATGGTTATACAAAGTGCCCAATTTGTCTTTGACATATACTCCTAAATTCTTAACAACTTCTCACAAGTCGCTGGATGAACTAATACTAAATGACTTATGATCGAATCTCATTGGGTTTGCTATTTATTTTCAAACAATCTTATAACAAAAACACAAATCTTATGAACAATGTCAAAACAATAACCCTAAATGCCTATTCCCACACAACGAAAAACACAAGCAGCAATAACATAAAATACACTAAGACTAGGAAAAACGAAACCAGCAATAACATAAAACGCACAAAGCCCGGTGAAACAGTTTCATAAATGCAATGTAAAATAATGACTAGAATGTCTTGAAGTTCAAGACACAGGTTATGAGAATTCATGAATAAGATGCAAAACCAACCAACATTATCGATCATTAAATTACATTTATATATTCAATTAATCTATATAAAATATCAAAATAGATATGTCTTCTTTTCCAAATCACCCATTCACAAAATATTTAAAACTGTGATTATCACGCGTCTCCAAGAGAACTCCCTTGCTAACGCAAATTTGACAACAACCTAGTGCGAAAATTGCTAACCCAAAATTGCCAATACCCTCACGCCAAAACGAGCCTAACACAAAATTGCCAACACCCTCGTGGTGAATTAGCGCAAAGCACATTGCTCACCCACTTAAAAAAACCCAAAAATGAGGCCCAATTTATTCGACCGCTTAGCAAAACCAGAAATCAGAAGGTTCGCCATCAGTTTCCAAAACCTTAATAGTAAAAAGTTCCAGCCCTTGGGGAATCCTTGAGCTTTTGAAATAGTGCTTTGTTAATGTGAGGGATGACACCGCCACCTGCAATTGTGCCCTTAATCAGCGTGTCCAGATCCTCATCACCCCTAATGGCAAGCTGCAGATGCCTGGCTGTAATGCGTTTCGCCTTCAGTTCTTTGCTACCATTCCCCGCTAATTCCATTACCTCTGCAGTCAGATACTCCAAAACAGCTGCCATGTACACAGCTACAGTTGCTCCCACTCTGATACTTGGATGCAAGCGAGAATTCATCTCCCAATGGGTTCTTCCTACTGGAAACTGCATCAGTAATTTACCAACCATGAATATTCTATGCAAATTCATTAAACATTTCCTGAACTTCCAAGAAAAAGCATTTGAAAACATGAAAATTTAGAGAAACATTTACTGAATTACCAAGAAAAACAACTGAAAATTTCCATTAGCTTCCATATATAATCGTTTGAACAATAGCATAAGCATAATAATCAGATTTGATCCTATGAAATAAAACATAATACTGAGTCCTAAGATGCCTAAATAACCCTCTAACACTTCCAAAAACAGTCCGGACAAACGCCAGAAACCCTACAACCTGCAAGCCAGCGCGAGAGGACCTGGAAACAGGGGTCTTTCTTTTTCTCATTCTCTCATTTCTGTTGACCCATTTGCCTGTTAAAGAAAATTTGGTATTTCCCTCCTCGACTGCTTCAAAATCTCCAGGAGTTGCTAGTTTGACAACGGTCTTCTGGTAAATGTAGTTAATCGGTTTGTGTAACGGTAGCTATTCACATAATATATCGAATGCCATGTAATGAAAACTCATTATTCAATAAAATCAGATACACATTCAGTTTCTATTTTCTTGGTCTTCTCTCATTTTGTTCTTGCTATTCTTTCTTTCTCTGCTATTATTTCAATAAGTGGTATCAGAGCCTGGACAAAACCCCTGCAGTGCGAACCTGTGATCAAACCCGTGATTTGAACGTAGCAGAATCGTGGACGGCGTGACGGCGTGTTTTGGCTTGAAGAATCCGGATTCCTGAGAACAGCGTGACGGCATGATTGCGTAGAATCCCTGAGGACGGCAGAATCCCTGAGTCCTGCGAACGGTAGCACGAGCGTTGGATCCCTGAGGACGACAGAATCCCTGAGGACGGCAGAATCCCTGAGTCCTGCGAACGGTAGCACAAGCGTTGGATCCCTGAGGACGGCAGAATCCCTGAGGACGGCGTTGCCCAAACGTTGAGGCTTGAAGAATCCCTGTGGAGCTGGATCCCTGAGGACGGCCCTGAGGACGGCGTTGCCCAAACATTGAGGCTTGAAGAATCCCTGTGGAGCTGGATCCCTGAGGACGGCGTTGCCCAAACGTTGAAGATAAGTGGTGAAATCCGGGTATTGTTTTTTTTTAGCAGAATTTAAAAAAAAAAAAAAAAAGAAGGGTTTGCAGAAATTTTTAAAGATAGCAGCAAAGGTTGTTGTTGTGGTTTTTTATAAAGTTATTGAAAAAAGGGAAGGGTTTGCAGAATTTTTTTAAAGATAGCAGCAAAGGTTGTTCAGATTTTAAAGATAGCAGCAAAGGTTGTTCAGATTTTTTTGACAGCAGAGATTGAAAAGGGTGTTGTTGTTTTTTTTTAAATATTGTAGAAGAACAAGTTTGCAAGGGATTTGCACGAATGTTGTGAAACTAGAAAAACAAAAGGGTTTGCAAGAAATCAAAGGATTTGAAACTTGTCTTTCTGTTTGAATTGGGGAAGTTATTTTTTTTATTTTTTTTTGAAAGCCTGAAATCCTAGGGAGGAGGGAAAATGGCCAAGATGTCGAATGCAAGATTCGAGGTGGAGAAATTCACCGGAAAGAGCAATTTTGCTCTTTGGAAACTGAAGGTTAAGGATCTACTTGTGCAACAAGGGTTGCACAAGGCATTGGATGGTGTTACTAAGAAACCTACAACCATGACTACTTCAGACTGGGAGGACTTGGATGCCTGAGCTCTCAGTACCATCCGGTTATGTCTAGCGGATGAAGTTCTCTTCAACATCGTTGAAGAGACTACGGCGTCAGGTTTGTGGGAAAAACTTGAAAACCTTTATATGACAAAATCATTAACCAACAGAATATATCTGAAACGACAATTATACAGTCTTTGAATGAAAGAAGGTTCAAGCGTTGCAGAACATTTGAATGTTTTTAATACACTAATTTTTCAATTAACAGATATGGAAGTCAAAATACAGGAAGAAGATAAAGCCATAACCTTGCTGTGTTCTCTGCCTGAATCATGGGATCACTTCGTAACCTCAATCAGCTTCAGCTCTGCTGATTCTTTGAAGTTTGAATCAGTCGTGGGAGCTCTTCTATCTGAAGAAGTACGAAGGAAATCCAGCACCGATACAACTACATCAGAAGCCATGGTCGCTAGAGGACGCTCAAAGGAAAGAGGAGACAAACTAAGGGGGTCTTCCAGGTCGAAATCGAAGGGAAAAAAGTGTAAGGCGAAATGTTGGAACTGCGGTAAAGTTGGACACTTGAAGAAGGACTGTTGGAAACGGAAGGAATCCGAAAACCTGAAGAATGAAGCGAATCAGGCTGATTCAGGTATTGTAGACAAAGTTTTATCTGCTGAAGAATTGTGTATGATAGATGAAACTTCACCTGAATGTAATGTCTCTCAGAGTTTTGATAGCTGGCTATTAGACTCTGGTGCTTCGCATCATATGTGCCCACATAGAAATTGGTTTACTTCGTATGAAAATGTAAACGGTAGTTCTGTGTTTATGGGTAACAATATGTCATGTCAGACTGTTGGGATGGGAGATATCAGGATTAAGATGTATGATAACACAGTTAGGACATTAACTAGTGTTAGACATGTACCTGATTTGAAGAAAAATTTAATCTCTTTGGGAGTGTTGGATTCAGATGGTTATAAGTTTACAGGTCAGGATGGCGTCTTGAAGGTCTTCAAAGGTGCCCTTGTGGTTATGAAGGCAGAAAAGGTCGGGAATCTTTACAGGTTAAAAGGAAGTACTCAGGTCGGTGAAGCAGCGGTTGCGTCAGAAAAGGAAGAAGCAGGTACTCGTCTGTGGCATCAGCGTTTGGGTCATATGAGCGAGAAAGGTCTTCACATACTGATGAAACGTAAATCTCTTCCCGGTCTGAAATCCTTGAATTTAGATTTCTGTAAACATTGTGTGTATGGGAAACAGTGTAAACATAGATTTAAAGTTGGCAATCATAATAGTAAAGATGTTTTAGACTACATTCATTCTGATCTGTGGGGGCCTTCCCCTGTTATGTCATATGGAGGTGCATTGTATTTTTTAACGTTCATTGATGATTACTCTCGTAGAGTTTGGGTCTATATGCTAAAAAGGAAAGTTGATGTATTCAATGTCTTTAAACAATTTAAAGTAATGGTAGAGAAAAGAACAGGCAAATCTATTAAATGTCTAAGAACTGACAATGGTGGTGAGTTCACTTCTGTTGAGTTTGAACAATACTGTAAGGATGAGGGCATTGTTAGACACAAAACTGCTGTTTATACTCCTCAGCAAAATGGTGTTGCTGAGCGTATGAATCGGACTCTTATGGAAAGAGCCAAAAGCATGATCAGCAATGCTAACTTGCAAAAGGAGTTGTGGGCAGAAGCAGTATCTACTGCTTGTTATTTAGTTAACAGATCACCTTTAGTAGTGATTGATTGTAAAATTCCTGAAGAAGTTTGGACAGGTCAGTCTTGTGACTATTCTCATTTGAGGATATTTGGCTGTGATGCTTATTCTCTGATTCCGAAAAATCAACGTTCAAAGTTAGATCCAAAGTCGAAATGTTATGTCTTTGTTGGGTATGACTATGTAGTGAAAGGATATAGGTTGTGGGATCCTACATTGCGGAAGATAGTCATTAGTAGAGATGTAACATTTGATGAATCCTCTTTGTTAAAATCAAATGTTGAAAGAATTGAACAGGAACAGGTATCGCCGTGTCAACGAGTTCAGTTGGAGGCTAGATCTTTCGGTGACAGTCGAAAGGAAGGAGAGACTTCTGGAGACAAAGGTGTTGAAGACACAAAGGAAGCCGTTGAAGCTTCTGAACCAGTGCAAGTTTCTGAACCAGTTCAGCAACCAGTCACTCTGAGAAGATCAACAAGGGAAAGGAAAACTCCCAAAAGGTATGAAGATTCTGCTTCATCTTTTGCTTTGGTTACTGAAGATGGGGAACCGTCTTGTTATCAGGAAGCGATAGATGATACAGATAGCGAAAAATGGAAAAAGGCTATGGAAGAAGAAATGGACTCCTTAGCCAAGAACAATACCTGGGATCTTGTAGAGCTTCCTGAAGGGAGAAGTGTTGTTGGATGTAAATGGGTCTTCAAGCTGAAACGGAAAGTTGATGGTAGTATCGAGAGATATAAGGCGAGACTGGTAGCAAAAGGGTATTCTCAGGTTGAAGGTATAGACTTTCATGAGATTTTTTCTCCAGTTGTAAAACTTGTTTCTATACGTACTGTGTTAGCACTAACTGCGTTGCTTAATCTTGAGTTAGAACAGTTAGATGTTAAAACAGCTTTTCTACATGGTGATTTGAACGAAGAGATATATATGGAACAACCAGAAGGTTTTGTACGAGGTCACAGCAGAAGATTAGTTTGCAAGCTCAGGAAATCATTGTATGGTCTGAGGCAGTCTCCCAGACAATGGTACAAGAAGTTTGATTCCTTCATGGTGAGCCAGAACTTTATAAGAAGTGAGTATGATCATTGTGTGTATTTCAAAAGTTTCAATGGCATATTCATTATCTTAGCTTTGTATGTTGACGATATGCTTATTGCAAGAAAAAGCATGGAAGAGATCAACAGGTTAAAGGCTCAACTCTCTAGGGCGTTTGATATGAAGGATCTTGGAGCAGCAAAACATATCTTGGGCATGGAGATACACAGAGACAGGAAAAATGGTAAGCTTTGGTTATCACAGCAGAAGTATGTGGAGAAGGTACTTGAAAAGTTCTCTATGAATAATGTGAAACCTGTTAATGTTCCCCTAGCTTCCCATTTTAAGCTTTCTTCGGTTTTGAGTCCTAGAGCTGATGAAGAAAAGCAGTATATGTCTCATGTACCATATGCAAATGCGGTAGGCAACTTAATGTATGCGATGGTATCTACAAGACCTGACATTTCACATGCAGTTGGAGTTGTCAGCAGGTTCATGGAAAATCCAGGTAAAGAACATTGGCAAGCAGTGAAATGGGTGCTTCGATATCTAAGAGGCACAAGAGATCATTGCATCGTCTTTAATGGTAGTGAAGGATCAGTCTGCGGATATGTAGATGCTGACTATGCAGGTGATTTGGACAAAAGAAGATCTACTACAGGTTACGTCTTTACTCTTGCAGGTGGAGCAATTAGTTGGATGTCAAAGCTTCAAGACACGGTTGCATTGTCCACTACCGAAGCTGAATATATAGCTGCTTCAGATGCCAGTGAAGAAGCAATCTGGTTAAAGGGTTTGCTCGATGAAATTGGAAGAACGCAGGAGAAAGTGAGTGTACTTTGTGACAGTCAAAGTGCTATTCACTTGGCCACAAACCCTGCCTATCACAGCAGAACCAAGCACATTGATGTGAGATATCATTTTCTGAGACATGTGATCGATGGTGGCAAAGTAGCTCTTAAAAAGGTCCATACACGAGAAAATTGTGCAGACATATTCACAAAGCCAGTTACAGTAGAGAAGTTGCGGTGGTGTTTAGCTTCTCTTGGCTTGCAGGAGAGATGATGAATGGGAAAATTGTTGTCAAGGTGGAGTTTGTTAGTTTGACAACGGTCTTCTGGTAAATGTAGTTAATCGGTTTGTGTAACGGTAGCTATTCACATAATATATTGAATGCCATGTAATGAAAACTCATTATTCAATAAAATCAGATACACATTCAGTTTCTATTTTCTTGGTCTTCTCTCATTTTGTTCTTGCTATTCTTTCTTTCTCTGCTATTATTTCAATGGGAGTGTTCATCGTGCCCACCTTATTCTTCTTTGTCTCCGCGGAGGACGCTGTATTCGAGACAGCCAGGTGCTAATTTCAATTAAGTAAAAATAATAATTAGCTCGAACGCAACACATTATCGTTGCTTTCTTTCCAATTTGATTGTACCATGGCTATAAGTATTAAGTTTAAAGGATCACTGGAGATGGCTTGTCGAAAGATTTTATAGTAAGATCGCGTCGTGGGAATACAGATTTTTATTTTTGGGTGGTAGAGTCGTCCTTGCCCAATCAGTCTTGATGCAGATGTCGGTCTACTGGGCTCACCTTTATTTGCTCCCGGCTAGTATTATTCAGGCCATGAACAGGATCTCTGCCAATTTTATTTGGGGGGCGAAAGCTGAAAGAGGTAAAATTCATCTTTCAAAAATGAATCACTTAACTTTGCCAAAAAAACTTGGCGGATGGGGTCTGAAGGACTTAAGGATTTTTGGAAAAGCTCTTGTTTGCAAATCTTTATGGAGAGGCATCTTTGACTCAAATCCCTGGAGTGCAATTATCCACCAAAAGTATCAAAAAGGAAGAAGCTTGGAGTTCTGGTTCAGGTTGGGCTCCATTGGAAAAAAACAGGGGTCTGCTATTTGGCTTAGCTTCAGGAGAATTGAGAAATACTTTCTTAACAATCTAAAATGGAGGATGTTCTCTGGAAGGAAGATCTTCATTGGCTTCGACTCTTTTGCTGGTTTCAGGGGTAATCTACAGGTTCCAGATCCTCTTCTTTTTTACCTTCACAGATCTGGTATCTTTACTTGGAACAGGGTTATCAAGGAGTGGAGGGGGCTCTCTCCTTCGCTCAAGAATGCTGCTGATCTTGGTATCCCACAGGCCTTGTCTCTTCTATGGGATAATCTCAAGAACACTCTTGATCAAGGTGGCTTGAATCGGGCTGGGACTGATGACCATGTGGTGTGGTCTTTATCTCTCTCTCACTCTCGAGCTATTGTAAAGGACATATACTCTGATCTCATTTCCAAAAAGATTATTCCTGCTAGACATATTTTTCCAGCGTTCTGGTGGAAACTCGGCTGCCCCCTCAAAGTGATCATTTTCTCTTGGTTAGTCTTTTACAACAAGAATTTAACTTGGGAAAATCTGCGGAAGCGTTCTTGGCACGGGCCCAGCAGATGCGTGTTTTGCAAAATGGAGGAGGAAACTAACTATCATATGTTCTTCAATTGCATGGCCTCCCATCAAATCTGGTATGATCTAGCTTCGTATTTTTCTTTTCCGCACCTTAATTTCTCTTCTGTTGATGCAGCTTTTGCCTGGTGGGGAAGTCAAGAAGCTGACAAGCGCCCAATTCTTCCGATCACAATATGGTGCCTTTGGAAGTGGAGGAATTTAAAAATCTTTGAAGACTCAAATATTTCTTCCAAATATGTTCTGTTTTCAGTCTCAGCACTCTTTCCTCCTATCCGATGATAGGTCGATGGGTGCAGTATGTATGGCGTTTAAATCTCGGTTTTGTGCCCTAGATTGTTTCCGGGGGCTTTCATCTGGGCTTCTTTTTTGTTTCCTGTAATGCATTATGACAATGGTGGCGATGCTGGTGATTCCAGTTTTTATTATGTTTCCTATGTGTAGCTTCATGTTTTATTCTGATAGGCCTCTCAGCTATTAGACTCTCTGATGCGGTCTTCTTCATGAAATCCATCAGAGTATGATGTATATATTGCCTCAATATAATATATGTGCTTTTCTTTTTTAAAAAAAAAAAACTAAATTTTATTTATTTTTTTGAAATATTATTTGTGGCAATACGCTTTTATTTTTTTTCCAAATTATAATTACTTTTTAGGTTAAACGTTGTTGATTTAAATTATTCGCATTGCGTTGATTTAGTTTTTAAGGAAAATATATTTGGTTTGTAAGAGCTTCGTGTGAAAGTTATTTAATTTCTTAATTAATATTTTAATTAAAATAATATTATAATAATTTTGAAAATATTTGAAATATTATGAATTAATTAAAATAATTTTATAATAGTTTTAAAAGTATTTGAAATATATTGAATTTTTTTTAGAAATAATAATTTTAATAAATAAACTATTAAAATCCAAGGCTCAATAAATGAATCAATGAAATGACATCTCAAGCTCTCACATGTCATACATGCTAATAAGAATAATAAATATTTAATAATAAAAATAAATATTTAATAGTAAAATATAAATATTTAATAATAAAAAAATATTTAATAGTAAAATATGATGTTAGTCAAAAATATATAATAATGTGTAAGTAGAGTAGAGACATGATATTTCAATTTTTTTTTTTAATTTGAAAAATTACTTTTATCTCTAACATTTCATATGAACTAATTTCAAATAATTTATGAAAAAAGTCATAATAAACTTAGTGTAATAGACTAAATTTGACATAAATCAATAAATTAAGAACTTATTAATCATATAATTCTAAATTATTTTTTACCTTATAAAAACATTTATATATATATATATATATATATATATATATATATATTAAATTTGACATAAATCAATAAATTAGGAACTTATCAATCATATAATACTAAATTAATTTTACTTTATAAAAACATTTTTTAATATATATATATATATATATATATATATATATATATATATATATATATAAACATCAGATTTTTAACACAATTTGATATTATATGAATAGGTGATGAGAAAGAAAGCTCGAGGGGTACTAGTTGGAGGAGAGTGCAAAGGGTGGCTAGATAATGACCAGGTTGTTAGACTGGGGAGTAAACCAATAAATGTAATGACAAGTCGTGGGAGTGGTTATGCAAGATTGCATGGATTACGATGATTAGGTTGTGAGAGTTGGGAATAAACCTCGAAATGAGGAATCAATTTCAAAAGGGGATGACCATGTGGTAGAAGTAGCCCTAAAAATAAGTAGTCTGTCAATGGGGATTAAATGAGGGGGTTGTATATGCTCACCCTTGGATTTTGGCATAGTTGGCATGGTTGTTATCCAACGATGGGAATATACAACCCCGCCCATTTAATTTTGGCATGGCTGGCATGGTAGTTATCCAACGATGGACATATACAACCCGCCCATTTAATGCAAAGTGATGGCTAGTTGGAAAACACTATACAAATTGGGATGACCAGGTGGTAGGAGTAATTGTGTAATGTGATGGTTGGTTGGAAATGTAGTAGTCTACCAATGGCCATTAAATGAGGGGGATTGTATATGCCCACCATTGGATTTTGGCAAGCTAGTTATCCAACGGTAGACATATACAACCCCCGCTCATTTAATGCAAAGTGATGACTAGTTGGAAAACACTACACAAATTGGGATGACCAGGTGGTAGGAGTAATTGTGTAAGGGTTATCCAACCATGCCCATATACAACCCCCGCTCGTTTAATGCAAAGTGATGGCTAGTTGGAAAACACTACACAAATTGAGATGCCTAGGTGGTAGGAGTAATTGGGTAAGGTGATGGTTGGTTGGAAAAGATTGCACAGACTGGAATGATTTGGCGGGAGCACTTGTGCAAGATGATGGCTAGTTGGAGAAAGTAAATTATGAAATGGAGAATAAATTTCAAAAAATAATGATCAAGTGGTGAAAGAGAAGAATCAACTGCAAAAATGATAACCAAGATCAAAATAACTAATAAATTTTAATATACCCAAAATTTAATTAAATAATAAAAATAAAAATAAATAATAATAATAATAATATTTCACTAGATCTTACACCCTCCATTTTATTTTCAAAAGAAAATATATTTTCAATTCTATTATCAAAATAATTCAAAAAAACCTATAAAATAAATTTTTATATGAGTATTGCATATAATAATCCAACCTAAATCCAAATCTTGAACAATATAAAATAAAATATTGTTATTATGAGAGAAACATATGGAATGAAACTTTCTATGGATATTGCCTATAAAATAAAATATATAGAATGAAACTTTAGTTGGTAAATCCAGCGTTCCCAAATGCGTTTTCCATTTGAATTCATTTTAAAGTAAAAAACAACGCGCCCAATTTGTCTTTGACATATCCTCTCCAATAGTTTACCGCAGGCCCGCTGAATGAACTGAAAGTGAATAAGTTACAATCGTTCAAACATGAAATTCGTAAGTCCAGATAGGTTTGATACTTACCTGGATCAATCGACATGATCAATAAGGACGAGGACCTAGGGAGGCCACTCCATTGCACTTGGGAGGCCTTTAAGTACATTTGCCTTTTACATGTTAAGTAAATTAACTAACGCATGATAGTAAAGAATAAATGAATAATTGAAATCACAACCTTAATAAATGAATCATTCAAATGGCATTTTGATAAATATTTAATGGCCAAATGTGATAAGATGTCAGTCCTAAAAAGATGAGAATGTTTAATTGTTGTATGTCCCAGAGTTTTTTTCATCATATTTTATAGTTAAATTTCTTCAAAGCCATATTTTATAGTTAAATTTCTTCAAAATCTGGCAATAATATGTTGGAATCATAAATTCAACATGTGAACTTTGCATAATTCAAGTGATCCATGGTTTAGGGTGATGAATCCACTTATGCCTTCAAAAATAGATTTTAAACAAAAAATAAATGTGATATAACAAAAATTTGTTGGAATCATAAGTTCAACCTGTGAACCTTCCATAATTCAAGTTTTCCATGGACTTTTTAAAGTGATGAATCCATTCATGCCTTCAAAAATAGATTTTAGCCAAAAGAGAAATGTGATATAATAAAAAATTGCTTTGCCATATTCTGATCAAAAACTCCAAAAGGTAGAATACTTAGAAAAAACTCTCAAAAACATATAATAATGTATATCTATAATGAGAACCTATTTATGATTTCTTGAGCTTCCCTCAAACCCTTTTCTATTTAAAATTTGCTCACAATTATGATCAATTAAACTAGGTCATAATCCAATATAAGCAATGTGGAAATGAACCCTAATTCACTATAAAATAATACATCTGGGTAACAAAGGCCAAAGTCATTGTGGAGGGATGAGTTATAAAGACATTGGCAAAATTTTTGGGGATTTTCCAAGTTTTCCTAACCTTTTTGTGTTTTAATAATATTTTAAGCGAGTTTAAGCCAAACCCCACACTCTACACATGTTGATATTGCCAACATTGGCATAGGAAATGCGTTTTAATTTTGTTCAAAAGGTGTTTAAAAATGGATGCAAGGAAGAGGGGGGAAGATACCATGGTTGGTTATTAAAACCATTAATACAACTTTAATGCATGGAGCCATGGTTTTTTTGTACATTGACTTGGATATGGCTAAGAAATATGTCAGGGTGGCTTTTGGAGAGAAAATACAGTCAGCAAAGTTCGATGCCAATGGTATTTTTCTAGCAACGAGGTGGACACCAAACGAAGCACTGACAAAGTTTCCAATAGGGATTCGTACACTCGAAAATAGCAATATGAAAAGTGAAAAATGTTTTCCCTTTAGCCTACACCTAACATACAATACACAAACCGACGTAAAATCATTTCTTAGAGGCTTAAAATTGAAACTGAAAACAAGCTTACAATCAAATGTAAAATCATGATTAGAAAGTTTTGAAGACCAAGAACCAGATTATGAGAATTCATAAATAGCAACTGGAACCACCCAACATTACAAATCATTAAATTACATATATCATTTTCATCAATCATGCCAATCAAGATATAAATAAAAATAGATATGCAGTTTGTCCAAATCACCCATTCACAAACTATATCGCACTATGATTATCTTGAACCTCCAAGATAATTCCCTTATGGTAAATGTGTTCAGCACAAATTTGCGAACATGTTGATGCCAAATTCAACAAAACTACAAAACTACATTTTGTTGGTGAAAAACACATTTCTCACCCACTTAAAAAACCCAAAAAAAAGCCTGGTTTATTTGATGCTTACAAAACCATAAATCACGAGCTTCCACTCTCAGTTTCTTAAAACTTAATTGAAAAATCTTGGAGTAATTTGGGGAAACTCGAGGTTTTGAAACATTTTTTTGTTAATGTGAAGGATGAAACTACTATGTGCAATTGTTCCCTCAATTAGCATGTGTAGATCCTCATCTCCCCTAATGGAAAGTTGCAGATGCCTTGGAATGATGTGTTTAGTCTTAAGATATTTACCAGCATTCCCTGTCAATTCTAATACCTCTGAACTCATATACTCCATAATGGTTGTCATGTACATAGCTGTAGTTTCTCCTAGTCTCATACTCGACTCGTATACACATGAGATTTCATCTAGCAATATATTCTCTAAACTAGAAACTATATTAGTGATTTACCACCCAACCATTAATATTCTATGCACATGCACATGCTATATCCTTAGCTGAATCGGAGACCATTGTAGTGTGGGCCTCCCCATTTGTTCCCAATTCTACTTTGGTAGGACGTTTGCGTCTGACCCGAGGTCTAAAATAACCCGATCCATTTCATACTCTCCTATTGATGCGGTCAGTCTCATCTCCCGTCCCGTTCTTGTTTTATGCTTTCCAATCTTTCGTACTATGTGTGGCTCACCCGGTGCAATTCCAACGCATATATTGATTAGCTCTTGTAACCATTTCACAACGTTACTATCGTGCAGTAACTTCACACAGGTCTCCAAGAAGGTTGTGAGCATAGAGGGGTCCATCTCCTACTCAGGCTTATCCTTGCTTCTTGAGGTGGAGGCCTCAACTAAGCTCTTCTTAGCTTCCATGAAGGTTTCACTCACGCGCTCCAAATCAAACTCAGCCTCCTTTGTCGGACCTTTCCAAACCCATGTATTGTCTTCTAGTTGTTTTCCCTTGTCATCTCATGTCACGATTCCATTCCTAAGCACTATATTTACGTTTGGATCCTCTTCACGTGGCTCAGACCTCATCATCTACAAGTTCTGAGTCAGCGGAGGCAGTAGCTTCCCTTTGCCACATATCCTTGCTATTATTGTAGCACAATCCTTTGTTTCATGATCAAACAACGTGCAATACTTGCACGACAGATTTGTTGGATTAGTGCAATCGTGGGCATAGTGTCCCGGTCCTCTACAATTGTAGAAGACCAATTGTCTTTGACCTCTGTTAGGTCCTCCTCTACCTCGGCCTCATCTGTGGCCCTGGATTCCTGTCTGTGCCATCCCTGCACTCTGGTTAGCGGGGCACGTTTCGGCCTGAACCCTATAGGCAGGAGTTCGATCCATCATCAATTCATAACTCCTGTAATTACACTCATCATGCCCTACTGACCTACAAAAGTTGTAGAATAGTTGTTGTAGTGTCTGTACAAACTTCTGCAGTAAATGACAGTTATCCATGGCATGTTTTCCTACTACCTGAAAAATAGCACACCACAATGCAAGCCCCGTGCTAGGTCCTTCTTGATCTTCTAGCCTTAAAGGCATTGATCCTACTCCTGCAATATAATTTGCAAATACCGGGTAATGGTCCTTGTCATGTCCCTAACTCTTGCATTTCAAGCACCATACCTCCTTGCGCACCTCTAGTTAAACTGTACTATCCTACTTCAGAATTTGCATCTCAAGGCACAAATTCTTCAACTGCGCATGGATCTGCTGAACTCCTAGATTTGAATCTTGCATCAGAAATTCATGTAGTCTCATGGAAATTTTTGAGGCCTCCACCTGAGTGGTTATATTTTGTTGCGATAGTGTGACCCTTAAGTGTGGCAGTAGCGAAGCCACAAACCACTTGCGATGCTGTCTGTCTGTCAAATTCATGTTGGATTCACTAATTGTACACTTCAACCTTTGATCTAGTTCCTAAGGCATCTCGCCTGGTTGCTTCGCGATTTCTTTGAATTCCACAATCGATTGTGCCTTAGATTTAGGCCTACTAAATTCTCTATTCAGTGTTGTCTGGATATCTGCCACTCTAGCATTCGAGTTATCATTAGAGTACTTTATATACCAGGTTGGTGTGCGATCTTGCAGAGCACTAACTAGTATCGCCTTCTTTATATGATCATTTGTACCACCTTGAGTTTCCCATACAACCCTCAAAACGAACCAGAATTGGTCTGTGTCCTCATTTCCCAAGCCTTTTAACAAAGGCAACTTCACTGTATTTGCCATACTGAACTGTGGTGGAGGTGGAGGTGGTACAAGTGAAGTTTGAGGAGATGGTGGTGAGGTTGGAGGCGGTGTGGGTCAAGGTGATATTTGCGGGAATACTTGTCTTATTAACTTAATAGCACTTCGTGGAGAAACCTTTGTTATTTCTTCCTCATCACCTCGCGGAGGTGAAATCAATGGACTATACTCCAAACCATTTTCTCCTTCATTCCTGTAAGTTCCGCTTCGCGTAGTTCCAAACATCAAGGCAGCTACATAGCTCATTTTTTGCACAGTAGCAATTTTATCTAGGTATTCAAAGATTTTACATACTTACCTCGTGGTCCTTTGAAAAAGTGCACTCCACGTCGTTGTATCTGACTGAGGTGTTGACCGCGAATTCAGTCACAAATCCTCCTATGATGCGATCGAGCCAATGATCGACAACGTGGGTGATCTTGTCCTCAGATGCTTCCAATTTTTGTATTAGCTCGAGGGTCCAAACAATAGGACTGTCAAGTTTCCACCTTCCTTGGTTGTCTGCTAGCTTCGTGATCCACTCATATAACTCAACGGGAAAGGGGCAGAAAAAGATTTTGTGGATCTCTGTGTATAGGTATCTGTCCAACCACTCTTCCTTCGTCAGTCATGGGTTTCTGTTCTCCTATGCCGCAAATTCTTGGATCTTCCTATCCAACCAATATTTGATCTCCTTCTTAGATGGATTCCGGTGATATGACATCACACATCTCTGGGAAATGGAACCATTTGTTGGCTTGAGAGGGCCTGACCCAGGTTCAAAATTAATTAGCCAAAAAAATCCCTGCACTACTGGCCCTCTCGACATCAACCTGCAGACTGCGAACCGAAGTCTCACCCGACGCAGTATGGGGGGATGTTGGAACCAAGTTTCCATACCGTGAGATGGTTGTGATGTCATTTGATTCCCTCTATCCTTGCCTTCACACAGGTCGCTTCGCTCTACAACTTGTAAGATGAGCCCTTTATTCTGTCCTTTAATACATCCACAAAAGGGTATGATTGACCTCTGAGCAGCCCTAGCCTGCTGCTAAGGTATTTTCATGCTACTATGGTAGCGTGCCGTGAAGATTCCCCAATTATTCTAAGTGACTTTGTTATATTATCAAATAATTATAGTTAACAAATAATCGTAATTGCATTCAATTATTCAACGTAATTGCATTCATTCACACATCACATAAGCATAATAAAGGAAATTCATACATAGCATATCAAGATGCAATAACTAAACAAAGACACGGGAATTGCTGAATATTTCTCTTTATTGAAATCTTCCAAGTGTTTACAAACTCTAGTCACCCTACGCACATAGTTGCAGGGGTCCACGCACTCAGTTGTAGACTTCTACACTAGGCCTCTCGGAACTCAGTTACAGAGCCTCTACCTACGCTATGACCCAAGACTTAGACCTCTTACTTCAGAGCTACAACTTTGTGACATTATTCATCATTCTATGTCTCCAAAACTACTTAGATATTAGCTCTTTTTATATAATCCTAGGGTCCGTGGACCATGGGTAGAACTCTTACAGTTGAATTTACTTTACAAAACTAAGGGCGAACTACCCTTTATGACACATAACACCTTCACACTTCGTGACCACAAAATGTGGAGACTTTACCATTTTATTACAAAATTTAACTCAAACATGGGCTTTTAGCTCGAAAATTGCCCTTGGGGGATCCCACTCCCAACACCTGTTCTTGCCTTATGTTTACCAATTTTCCTGACCATGCGCGGTCCCTTAGGAGCATTTTCTTTATGGGAACATTTATTTATCAACTCATGTAATCCTTTCATGGCCTTGCTATCACGTAGCAGCTTCATACAGGTCTCCAAAATGGTAGTAAGTATGGATGGGTCCATTTCTTCAGACTGCTTATCCTGACTTCTTGAGGTAGAATCCTCAACGAAGCTTTTCTTCACTTCCATGAAGGTTTCTTTCACGTGCTCTAGATCAAAGCCAACCTCCTTTTCTAGAGCTTTGTAGACCCATTCACTTTCTTCAGGCTACTTTCCCTTATCTTCGCTAATCATCATTCCACTTCTCGGCACTATATTCACGTTAGGATCCTCTTCACAGGGTGTAAGCCTCATCATTTGCACGTTCTAGGTAGGCTACTAAGGTTGCATCCCCTTTCCTCGCATCTTAGCTATTAATATAGGGAAGTCTTCTGTCGCGTGGTCAAACTAAGTACAATATTGGCACGACAGGTGCGTTGGGTTCGTGCACTCTCTGCGTAGTGTCTTGGCCCTCCAGAATTGTAGCAAATAACTTACCCTCGAATTCTCACAGGTCCTCGTCCGCCTCGGCCTCATCCGTGCCCCTGATATCCTCCTCGCACTCCCCTAGCGTCTTGATCCAGAGGTCGAGTTTCTATCTGCATCCAATATGGAGGCGTCCTCTCCATCATTAACTCATAACTATGGAAATTGGCTCATCTTGACCTACTGATTTTCAAAAGTTGCAAAAGAGTTGTTGTGGTGTCTGTAATTTTTTTTGCAACAAGTGACAATTATCTGTCACATGTTTTCCAACTACCTCACATATAGCACATCACAGTGTGGGCCTCGTACTTGGCCTTGCTTGAGCTTCTGGCCTTAGAGGCATTGACCCTCCTCCTACCACATAATTTGAAAAGAAAGGGCAATGATATTTATCATGCCCTTAACTCTTACATTTCAAACACCAAACTTCTTCATGCACTTCAGGCTCAGCCACTCTATCTTTCTTCAGACTTTGGAACTCTCAGGAAAGATTCTGCAACTCCACGTGAATTTGTTGAACTCCCAAAGAATCATCTTGAATCAGTGTCTCATGCACTCTCATCGCAATCTCCAGGGCTTCCACCTAGGTCCCAATATCTTTTTGTGATAAAGAAACCCTTAAATGAGGTAAGAGTCAAGCCACAAATCATTTGCGGTGCTACTCATCCATAAGATTCATGTTAGCTTCGCAGATCTTGCATTTCAATCTTTGATCCAGCTCCCAAGGTGTCTCACCAGGCTTCATCATGATATCCTTGAATCCAATGATTGATTGCACTTCAGACTTGGGCCTACTGAATTCCTTATTCAGTGCAATCTGAATGTCTACTAAAGCAGTTGTCGGGTTATCGATGCAGTACTTAATGTACCATGTTAGCGCGTGATCTTGTAAAGAAGTAACCAACGTTGCTTTCTTCATTTGGTCATTTGTAATGTTCTCAGTTGTCCATATGGCCTTCGAAAAAAACCAAAACTAGTTTGGGTCCTCATTTCCCAAACCCTTAAAAATGGGAAACTTCATTGCATTCACCATATTGAACGGTGGTAGAGGTGGTGGTGGTGTGGGCGAATGGGTATGCTGTGGAGGTGACAATGGAGGTAGTGTGGGTGGATGGGGGTATTCGTGGTAACCCTTGCCTTATTAACTCGATAGCACTCTGCGGAGAAGCCTATTCTGCTCCTTCATCATCACCTAGAGGAGGCTCAATCAACGGGCTATATTTAGGACCATTTCTCCTTCTATCCTTGAATAACTTTCCACTTCGCGTAGCTCCAAACATCAAGGTAATTACATAACCCAATTTTCACATAAGATAATTTTAATCCAGGTATTCAAAGATCTCAAATACGTACCTCATGGTCCCTTGAAGAAGCGTCACTCTGCTTTGCTGTAGCTGACTGATGTATCAACCACGAACTCTGTCACAAATCCTCTGATGACACGATCAAGCCAGTGATCGACAGCACGCGTGATCTTATCTTTAGAGGCTTCCAATCTCCCCATTATATCCGGGGTCCACACTATTGGACCATCAAGCCTCCACCTTCCCTGTCCTTCCACAAATTTAGCGATCCACTCGTATAGCTCGATTGGGAAGGAACAAAAGAAAATTTCCTGTATCTCTTTGTACAGATACCTGTCCAACCACTGTTCTTTTGTCAATTGCAGATTTTTGTTTTCTTGTGTTGTGAATTCGGGGATCTTTCTATCCAACCACTTCTCAAATTATTTCTTTGTTGTATTCTAGTGATGTGACATCACACATCCCTTTATGCAGATCTTGATCCCAGCAATGGAACCATTTGTTGGCTTAGTGGGTCTTTATTGAGGTTCAGAGTTAATTTTTTCCAAACAAATTCCTACACTACTAGCCCTTTCAGCCTCATTCTGTGGAGCGTGGACTGAAGTCTTACCTGAAGCAGTATGGGGGGATGCTGGGACCAAGTTTCCACACCCAGACATGAGCATGATGTCATTGTATGCCCTAAACCTACCTTCACGTAGATTGATAAGCCCCGATGTCTTATCGATATAACTTCTCTTAGTCATATTCTATACCTCTGCGAAGGTCTACGACTATCTTCCGTAGACCCTAAACAAGTGAATCAACCGTTTACGTGCCTCTATAATTACCCTTAGTTCTATATTTACCTAGATCAGCCTAAATATATAATATATTTAACATGCATTAAGATATTCTTCACATAAACAAATATTAGTACTTGTGTTCTTATAACAGTGTAAAACATGCTGAATCGCGCATCAATACAGTATTAAATCATAAACCCATTATTCATCATAGCATAATAGCGCATTCATTCGTAATAGGAGAAAATAGACAAAACACGGGTATTTCCAGAATAGTCTCTTTATTAATGATTTTGTTCTTCTTACATACTCAAGACTTCCCTGCACACGCAGCTGCAAGGGTCCACATACTTAGCTGCAGAGCCTCTCTTCTACTCTAATACTCTTCACTTTTCACTTGTACTGACTCATTACATTCGTCTTCATCAATATCATTAATTGAACTTCCTTAGACTCTTTTTTATACAATCCCATGGTTCGTGGACCATGGGTAGATCTACTAAAGCTGACACAACTTACATAGAATAAGGGAAAAACCCTTTATGACACTTTACTATCTACGCACTCCATGACCACAACTTGCAGAGACTTTAAACTTTACATGACAAAAAATTGGGCTTTCTGCCCCAAAACTTGGGCTTTTGCCCCAAAATTGACCGTAGGGAACCCTGTCCCAACAGATGCCATGCTATAAAGAGAAAAATTGGAAAAATAGATTAACCAAAAGATAATTGAGCAGCAATATGTATCATAGAAGGTTGAGACCTTACAGGAACAATTGTTCAAGGTCATAGATGAGATTGGAACTATGCATCGAATTGTGAAGCAAGTAGTTCAAGACAAAAAAAAAAAAAATGAAGACCCTAATGGAACTATAAGTAGAAGAAATATTTAGGAGCAAGAAGTGGAAGTGAAAACAAAGGCTACTATAGCCAAGAAGACATTGGAAACATTTGTTGCGACAAAAAAATTAATAGTACCATGAATCGGATGGCATAAAAACTAACCAGATTGAGCAAGAACCACATGTGAGTGTTTGGGGTTTGTTCGAGCATCATTTTGAGGTACAAGTCTTAGGATCTATGAAGAGGAGCACCACATATAAGGGTACTAGACAGGGAGGTGAGCTAAGGGTCAACACATGTGGGTATAGAATAAGGAAAGTTGTTAGGATTATGTTGTATGTTTTGGGCCATGGTAATATTTACCACACATAGTAAAAAGAGGTTTTTTGTTGGCTTGCACCCAAATGTAAAACTATATATTGATAAATGTTGCAAAGTAAAAGTAAGGTTGTTGATATTAATATTATAAGCATGCTTTGAACTTTGCACTATAACGAGTATTAAAATAGGCCAATGAGCCATGATGAATGTGATTGTACCAAGGACTTCATAATGATATTAAAAGGATATATTGTGGCTTATTTTCTATGTTTGTGTGATATGTGATGAATTTTCTTCTCACTAAGTTATCATTTTATTGAATATTTGTGAAGGATGGGTTTATTGCACATAATAGGGGTATGCGTCAATCTGTTTTTATGAATTACAAGTAATGATATGTTGAGTGAAATAGTGATAGTGTAGGATCTATGTTTCTGTAATCACTATAGAACTATCTAGGTTCCTACAACCCTTCATAGATTCCACGGGTGAGACTTCACCTGCTCGCAAGTGTTGCCAAAAGGGCTAGTCTCCGAGGGGTTTTGTTGGAAAATTCACCATATTGAACCTAGTTATACCCTTTTCATACCAACAATCGTGTTTTAGACTACATGGATGGCTAGAGTTATAAGCCTTGATAGTTGACACAAAAAGTTTGGATATATATATATGTGTGTGTGTGTGTGTGTGTGTGTGTGTGTGTGTTTTTCTTATTGTTTTGTTCTCGTGTATATTGAAGGAGATGACTAGTTCGACTAATTTGTGGCTAGAGAATTCTATAATTTTGTAGATAGTGAGGCTCCATAAAAGAGTATATGTGGAGAGAGGTCTGAAAATTTCAAGGAACCCAACAAGAAAAAAAAATCCATTGGAGTGTTGTCACATTTGGTATTTGATTGGGAGTATTATGGTTGATCTCACAATTCTAGTTGTCTCACTACATCAAAGAGTTTAAGTGGCAAGAATTAGGTTCAAGGGAAGATAAACATAGATATAGAGGTGTTTATTTATACACCTACATTTCCATAAAATAAGTGTGTTTTGTTTCCAATAGAATTCCAGGATTTATAGAACAATGGGATTTTGTGCTCTAGTATTTGATCATTTTAAGTGTATAGGGATGTACGCCTAGTTGAAAGCATCTTCATCTTTTTATGGATCATGGTTAGTTTTATATGATGAAATTATTGGATTTATTAAATCATATTGAGACTCACAACCTCAATATGAAGTTATTTTGTTAGAATTTGTGACTCTATAAAATGAAAGGTAAAACATGGAGATCCAAAACAATCATTGAATAAATTCCAAAGATAAGGAAAAAATGCCTACAATGTAACTATAGAGGGATATTGTATTCCTATAATTGTGTTATTTATCTCTTGGTGATTTATGCGTTAGTGTTGCAATTATTTGTTATGTGAGATCATTCCTAAGTACGTAACGTAATAAGTTTTATATCTCGAAGGGCGTTCTAGCTATGAGTTGTTTCTCCATGAACTATTTGTTTAGTGGTGTAATGAAGATATGAATGGTAGTTGCAAGGAATGTAAGTCTAATATGGATACATATTCTATCTAGACTACTTATCTCTTTAACTAGTGAGTAAAGTCGATGGAACCCATGTATATTTGTAGATGTAAGTAAGTCCATAGGATGGTTAGTGAATTAAGATTCATGGTCAGATTGATGCTAGGCCATATAGTGTGATAGGTTCCTAGTTAATCTAAGGTATTAGTGGTACATTTTTTTCTGAACTAGTATGTGATGATATGAATGGAGGATTCTAAACACTTTTTTTGGTAGTAGAAAGTTGCATAGTTCTCTCTTGAGAAACAAAGATTGGTTGTAAGTTAAATTTTTGGAGAGAAATGATGAATTTGTAAGAGGAAGGACATAGAATACAACAATGATAAATTTGGAGAACATGTAATAATTCTTGTCATAGAGAGAACAAAAGATAATGGTTGGAGTATCAAAAAATATTAAATGGTGGTGGAAAAATGAAGATAAAATAAAGTGTGTGGAATAATAATAGACATGATCATATTATAATGTGAATCACACATTTGGGCAATTCAATAGTCTCATGTTTAGATTGATATATCATTCCTTTAGAATGTATGTACCTGGTATCTCCTTGAGTGGTGTTTGTCATTGAATGTACCTGAGTCAATTGTGATGTAATCCTAATGAGGAATGTGTACCTCCTTGTAGTTCATGGTAATATGAAAACCACTTTGTAAGGATAGGTTTGTAGTAAGACTAAACCACCTGATGTGTTGTTTGTGGTAAGTAGAAACCACATGAGGATTTAGTTCCTTTGGAGTGTGATGCAAGAGAATTGAAAACATGGTTGAGGGTAAGTAAAAAAAACTAGATAATGGTTGCGGGTCAACTGAGAAAGCCAAGAGCACGGTTGAGGGTTAACCAAGAAAGCCTAGAGCATGGTTATGACTAATCTAAGAAAACCTAGGATGATGATGATGTTGATGCATGGGGAATAAAAGGCATATGTATGGGTATGAATATATAATGGTTGAATGAACCATGTACACAAAGGACATCCTAATAGAGAAATGGTTGCAGTGGATAGTTACCCACACATTTTGGTTTATGGTTGTTTCTTTATACAAATGTTAACATTTTTATTGGACCATAAATGGACTTAGCTGATCAAGATTAAGACAAGTAGTTGTTAAGGGGAGTGTTAGAGAATGTAACTCCTACTTTCTAATTTTAGTGTGCTCATTAATTCTAGAATAATTATATTCCTAGTCCTCAGGAGGTTGCTGGATCTAGTTACATTGAGAGATATTCTTGATTTTTGGTTCAGAGATTTTCTCAACTGAGTTACGTGTGAAATCTTGATAGTTTCAGTATCTTTAAATAGAATTCATGTATTTATATGTATAACATTATTTTATTGGTAAAATTGATTAAGTGTAATTATGAAATAATAATTATTTCCAACAAATGGCCACAAGCACATTAATTATGCATTTATGATATTCCATGTATACATGGATAAAAAGAAATTAGTGTGAAAAAGAAATAAGATATGTGAAAAGTCATTTATAATTCAATATCAATGTTAATGGAATGTTTTAGAATCCTTTGATAAAAAAATTCAAATATTTACAAACATAAATAATCATCTTCTTAACAATCCTTCTTCTTAAAATCTCCCTTCAAAATTTCTCGATAAAATTTTTGAAAGCCTTTTATTTATTGAAATTTATCAATGTGTTATAATTCGATAATTAGCCTTTTCCCCTATGTTTAAGGTGGACTATCAGAATATACATACATGATTTAATGAAATTTGATAAGCCTGAATAAATTTTGTAATCAATAGCATTTACTATTAGTGGATACTTATTAAATCTTGATGCCATTCTATTCCATTGATAGAATTATTTTTTGCATCCAAGACATCTCTCTTGTGGTATAGACCCTGTTCATTTAGTAGTATTTTTTATTTGATACCATTGATTATATAATTCAAATTATCCAATTGTATTTCAATTAATCCAATTATCCTAGGAAAGATAATAATCTACCAAAGAAATCTTCTAATCATACATTGTTTTGTTATTGAGAATTAATGAGTGGGATTAGTCACCATTTTGTAATCATACTTTGCTTTTCCTATTTGTAGTCACATTCTCTAATGTTTGTATTTTTCTTAGCTACAAGATTATGTAATTAGGTAAAGGGCACTTTCCATGGATCCCTACCCTCCAACATCACAAGAAAATTGTATTAAATAGATTATCAATGCCAATATTATAATGAAATCTAGTGCATTCATAATAAGTTGATGGAAAAATTACGGAAATGCAATTGGTAATAAAACGTACACACATAAATGCATTAACCTTATTTTTCCCCAAACCATAACACATGCTTACCAAATTAAAATGCACAAGTTCCACAACATGGTTTTTAGTAATGCAGACTAATTCCTAAGTGTGTGTGTATTCTTCCATATGTGCACACTCCTAAGCACATGTGTTATCCTATGTAGTTTAATAAGAAACAACATGTAGTCAGTTCCATTTTTACCCAGTTGTGCAAAACATATTGCAAGTTATTGAGAAATTTGGGAAGGAATTGTAGGAGAGTTTAAGTGCCATTATTAAATTCTTACTTAATTAGTTATATGTAGGTTTAATAAACCTTCTCTTTTTGTATTTCAATTTTGTTAGAAATTTATTAAAATAAATAAATTTGTGTTTTTTCCTCTTTAAATGTAGCATATAAATCACATAGAGGATACACCTAAAGCAAAGTTGGCCCCGCCATCATCAAATGAATATAGACCAAACCATAACCTACAACCACTAAATGAAAATTTTGAAAAATAGACATAGGAATTAGGTCATTAAGATTTGTAATATAAGATATAAGAAATACCCAAGAGACCTCATGCATTTCACTTGCTACATTGTTGAATACCATTGTTTCTTCCATTTCTAATGCCCAATACTAGTTATCTCATATTTCTATTTATAGAGATAGGATGTTTGAGTAAATATAGGATGGGTTTAGACAGAAACAAGTTTCGAAACATAAACACTTCAAAAGAATATTTGATGACATTGTTTATTGATTTTAGAACTAGAACATAACCTTTGGTGTTAAAGAACCAATTTTTCATGGATTAATGCACCTACTATTTTTTTAAATAATTATATTGATTAGTTTTTGGTGCTTGACATGCCTCCCTACACTAATAAGGAAGTCTCCATGTATTTCCTAATAAATTTATGGGTTGAGTTTATCTTAGGTCCCCAAGTCAACTACTTTTACAATGGTGAAATCTAAGGGGTGGGTCATAGGTCCATATGAGATCACGAAAATGCTAGATATGATATATTAAGAGGGCCTTGTCCTACTATATAGTGGCCTAAACTTCCTACCTACCATCATAATATTTTAAAAACATTTGCTACACTTAAAATTCCATTTCCACCTTGACATGTACCTTAGTATAACATAGTACATTTATCACATTATTATACTAGGAGAGATATTCAAGTGATGTTGGGGGAAGGGTTGGGACTTCAATCCCTACAAAAACATTTAGCCATGAGAAGTGATATGGGCTCTCTACTTGTTATCATCCTATTTTATGTGATCTTCATAGATGCTTGAGATGCATGCAAACTTTATATGGGCCACAAGAGGATACTACACATCATCAAATGGAGGAGTCTATCAAATCATCTCCTTGAGCTTTCTTGTTTATATATATTAACCACTAGTTGTATATATAATTTATTGTGTGATCAAGGACAAGCCGGACGAACAACTAGGGTTTACAGTCGATAGCAGGTGTTGAATTCCATGGAAGGGTGAAAAGGAGGGAGCTCCACTCGATCCTACAAGAAGGTTGTAGCTAGCTGAGGTAAGAAGCCAGTAGAAGAGGTTAGAGGTCTTGCTGAAGAAGGGAAAGAGAGCATGGAAGAAGAGCAAGAGGGACTCAAAGCTAGGGAGAATAAAATCACAAAAGAAAAGGAGGAAAAAGACAAGGAATAGGGAGCAAAAACCAAGGCACAGAAGGGACCATGCAAACCCAAAACTGAAGTTACACCCAGAGTAGTTCTGAATGATCCTACTTTGCAAGCACACAGGGACCACATGTGGACATATGCCATAATTTGTAAATTCATGGGAGTATGGTACACTGAAAAAGCATTACAGACATGGATTAAATACCATTAGAAACCAAAAGGGAGCATTGACCTACATCGAGGGTCAAAGGGATTATTTATTGTGGTCTTCACAAATATTGAGGATAAAGACATAGTGTTTGAAGGAGGGCCCTACTTCTACACAGTTGCTGGCCTCTATATGAGGCATGGATGATGAACTTTGTCCCAGAGCGGGAGACTTTCACTTCAGTTCTGGTATGGGTAAGACTTTACTCCCTTCCTCTTGATTACTGGCAAACAGAATCGTTAACAACCATAGGAAATAAATTAGGACATTTTGTCAAAGCTTCTGAAGCCACCAGAAGAGGAAAATACACTTCCTTTGCACGAATTTGTGTGGAAATGGATCTCTCTGGAGCTCTACCAGATGAGGTGATCTTGGAAGTTTTTGATGAAGAATGGGTACAAACAGTAGATTATGAACATATTCCCTTTAGATGTCGCAGATGCCATGAGCATGGACACCTTTTCAGGGATTTCCCTCTCAGTAAAATAGAGAACAAGAGCAAAGCTTCCATAATGAAAGATACTGAAAGCTTTCATAAAGTGAGCCATAGAGGAAAAGGGGGCAAAAGGGGACTTAAGCAACATCAAGCAGAAGGGCCTCAGGCCAATCTGAACAGGTACCAAGTTCTCGAGGAAGAAGAAGAGATAACAAAAGTAGATCAGGATATGGAGGGAAGTCCAGAGGAGAAGGAGAAAGAGGAAGACAAAGATCTAACAAAGGAGACTAATAAACAGAAAGAGGCTATGATGAGAAATGTAGAATTGGATATGGACCAGGAAATGACCTAGAGTGAGTTGGAAATGGAGGACCATGAACTACAGGAGATTCTGGATAGAGAACACCTAGATCTGGAAGGGTTCTTGAAATAGGGAACCATGGGAGGGTTAGACTCGTTACCTCAAGAAGAGTTCACTAGAGTACAACAGTTGTACTTATGGAAAAACCAGGCTAAAGGGATGGACATGCAAAGTAACACTGCAAGATAGGGTAGCGAAGGCGTGAAAACTATAAAAAACACACCAGGATTAGCACCTAGATGCCGAGGAAAGAAAAGAGGCAGGAAAAAATAGAATGAGCTGTTGATGGAATGTGGAAAGCTAATGATAGATTCAGGTAAGATGAAAGACCTTACTCGTTATTCCTTTGCAAATCTTTAATGATGAAGTTTACTTCTTGGAATATCAGGGGACTAGCTAGTAAAAGGAAACAAATATTACTTAGTAATAGAATGAAACAAGAAGCTCCGAATATTGTTTTATCTAGGAAACTAAATGTTCCATTCAGAAAATCAAAGAGATATATAGCAAATGGCTCAATTGATTTGAATTTTTAGAAGTTCATGCAGAAAATACAGCAGGCAGCATTCTCACTCTTTGGAACCCCCTAAAGATTGGTATAATAGATGCTGAGGCTTCTATAATTTATTTATCAGTGGTTATTCAACCTGTGGGAGATAGGGAGACCTATCTGGTCACGAATGTTTATGGCCCTCAGAGAATGGATGACAAACTCAGGTTTCTAGATTCTCTTAAGGATCTTAGAGAGAGGTATGTAGAGATACCATGGATTATGGTGGGGACTTCAACATGATAAAATCATTTTCGGAGAAAAAAGGGGGCACCAGAACTCTAAACAAAGATTCCTTAGCTTTTCATACTTTTATGGATACTATGAAGCTAGTTGACATTGATTCAAGTAATCATCTCTTTACTTGGAACAATAGAAGAGGAGGAGAGTCTCTAGTTCCCTCAAAGTTAGATAGATTCATCATCTTAGAGGACCTTATGCTCAATGATAAGGAAATGGAAGCGAGAATTTTGCCTTTTGAAGGATCAGATCACTGGCCGGTTCAACTGGAAGTCAAAGGCATCGGTACCCCCATGAATAGACCTTTTAGATTTGAGAATATCTGGTTCACCCATCCAGATTTAACAACAACATTTCAAGTTGGTGGGCTGAATATTTGCATATTTAGAGTACAAGTATGTTTCTTCTTCACAAAAGACTAAAACATATTAAGATCAAGCTAAAAGATTTGAACAAGAATGAATTTGGAAATATTTTTGAAGGAAAAAAGCTGTAGAGAACAAATTGCAGGAACTCAACCAATCCCTTATCAAGGATGGCTTTGATAAAGTCAAAAATGATGAAGCCACCAAATTCCAGCAAGATTGGGAGAACTTATGTAAACAAGAAGAAGTATTTTGGAGGTAGAAATCTAGAGTGCAATGGCTAAAAGAAGGATAACGAAATACCAAACTTTTCCACAGATCCACCTTGGAAAATAGAGCTCACAATAGAATCTCTTCAATCTAGGATGAAGGAGGAAAACTTCTTAGCTCCCACGAAGAAATAGAAGCTGTGTTAGTTCAACACTTTAGTGGGATAGCAAAGGAAACGTTTTCAGACAGAGAGCCTTTTATCAAGGATTTAACAAGACATATACCAAAATTAGTGTCTAGAGAGGACAATTTCAACCTCAATAGGCCAGTAATGGAAGAGGAAATCAGTGAGGTGCTCAAGGAAATGCAAAATGGTAAAGCGCCAGGCCCTGGTGGTTTCAATGTTGATTTCTCTAAAGTGTGCTGGAATATTGTGAAACAGGATATTCTAAATGTTGTAGAAGACCCCAGAAAGAATAGAACTATTCTAAAGGCACTCAACACCTCCTTCATCTCTCTAATCCCCAAACAGGACAATGCCCTAACTCCAGATAAGTTTAGACCCATAGCATTGTGCAATGTGGTTTACAAGATAATATCTAAGGTTGTGGCCAATAGACTCAAACCTCTTCTTGCCACTCTTGTGTCTGAGAAACAATCTAGTTATGTGGAAGGAAGACAAATTCTCAATAACATCATTCAAGCACAGGAGGTGGTGCACTCACTGACTAGCAACAAGAATGCTGGAATGATCATGCAATTGGACCTAGCCAAAGCTTATGATAAGTTGAACTGGACCTATATTAGGAGGGTTCTCATTGCTTTTGGGTTTGACCATAATTGGGTTAGATGGGTCATGGATCTGGTTACTTCTTCCAGCTTTTCAATTTTGGTAAATGGTTCTCCCTCCGAGATTTTTATTCCTTCAAGAGGCCTCAGGCAGGGTGATCCACTCTCTCCCTTTCTCTTCATACTCATGATGGAAGGACTTGGTCGGTCTATTAAGCAGGCAAAAGAAGAAGGCAAAATCAAGGGTATCCAACTTTTTGAGAATGGACAGACCTTGACTCATCAACAATTTGCGGATGATACCATGTTGTAGGGAATCCCTGTGGTCAAAGAAGCTCTGGCTGATAAACAACTTCTGAGTGATTTTTCCAAGGCTTTAGGTATGGAGGTTAATATTTCCAAATCTAAGATTTTTTTCTTTAATACCAATATTGCTATTCAAAGGAATATCTCCAGAATTTTAAGCTTTCAAAGGGATTCCCTACCTTCAAAATATTTGGGAGTTCCTCTAACTGCTAAACCTCTTCATAAGAGAATTTGGGAGCCGGTGATTAATAAGGTGTAGGATAAAATCAGGAATTGGACCATCAGATCTTTAAACTTGGCTGGTAGGTTGGTACTTACTAAGGCTGTTCTCCAATCTATCCCAGTTTTTATGCTATCAACACTCCCAACACCAAAAGGAGTCTTACAACAATTTGGAACTATACAAAGAGACTTCCTCTAGAGTAAGGGCGAGAATCGAAGGAAATGGGCCTTGGTAGCTTGGGAAAAGATTTGCAAACCTAAATTTCATGGAGGTCTTGGTTTGGACGATCCAGAGGTTCTAAGAAAGGCTTTAGGGGCTAAATTATGGTGGCGTTGGGTTAAAGAACCAGAGGCTCAGTGGGCTAGTATCTGGAAAGAAAAATATGCCAGCACTTGGCAATTAATGATCATATCAGGATGTATGGAAGTATAAAGGTCTCTTACATCTGGAATAAGGGCTAGGAGAATAGAGGCTTAATGTAAAAGAAAAGCTTTTGGGAAATTAGAGAGGGAGATCTGGCACTATTTTGGGAAGATAAATGGCAACAAGAACTTATACTGTTAAAAGAGGATTTTGTGGACCTAGAGATAGAAACAGACATCTTAGGATTTTCTAAGGTCAAAGATTTTTGGGAGCAAACCAATAAAGCAAGCAAATGGAGAAACTGGAGGAACATGGGTTACAGGGAAGATAACCCTTTGAAAGCTAAAGCTAAGGCTCTTATGAAAATGTTGGAACAAAGGAAGATTCTAGTTACAGGGGGGCATGACCAGTTAAGATGGGGAAATAAAAATGAGGGCACATTTAACCTTAAGGAGGAAAAAATCATACTCCTTGAGCCGGAGTCTACTGCTCCGGATAGAATTTGGCAGAATCTATGGAGGCATCAAGGCTGGATGAAGATTAAACTCTTCATGTGGCTAGTTTATCATAAGAAAATGCTGACTTGGGATAACATTTAGAAAAGGGGTGTTCTAGGGCCTTCCGGATGCCAAATCTTTGAGGCCAAAGAGGAAACTATGAAACACCTCCTCAAAAATTGCATCTTCACCTCTAGATTGTGGGATTCTTTCACCACCATCTTCCAAAAGACCGACAGGGATAGAGGGAGTATCGTAAACACCCTAACCAACTGGAGGCAAAATTTTTATGATTATGAAATTCTTGGCTCAGCTTGGGCTCTTACGCCCAGCTTCATTATCTGGAATGTCTGGAAAGAAAGGAACAACAGAATCTTCAAAAATGAAAAGCAATCCTTCCAATGTCTTTTTGAGCAGACCTTGATACAACCTAGGGAGACAGTTAGTACCACTGTGAGTAATCCCCCTAAGAATCCACCTTCATATGCTGATATGAGGATTCTAAGACAGTTGGGCATGCAGGGGCTTATTCTGCAGGGCTTCGACAAAAAGGTTAAGATAATGGACACTGGGCATGACTACTGGCATCCTCCCCCACAGGGTTTTTTGAAATATAACATTGATGGGACCTCAAAATGCAGCCTGGGCATTGCTGGCTTTGGAGGGGTGTTAAGGGATGAAATAGGAAATATCCTCTCCATATTCCATTGCCATTTAGGCAGAGCCACTAACAACATGGAAGAATTAATGGCTATGGATCAGTGCTTGGAACTCCTGGTGTAGGACAATCGGCAAAATATGATTATCAAAGCTGACTTTGAGTTAATCATTAACTCAGTCAAAAGAATTATTTTGGGCTCAAAGCCGGAGAAGGTTTCAAAACATTGGAGGTCGATCCAGGTCTATCAACAGATCCAGCTCCACATTAGGGGCCTTCACACGGTATGTTTTAACCATGTGCAAAGGAAGGCCAACAAACTAGCGGATTTACTGGCTAACCAAGGAGTGAACTGTACCATTGGCAGGTTCGTGATGGGTTGGCAAGGGTTGCCTTAGAGCGGACTTAAGGATCAGTGCTGCGGCCAAGCGAATGAAGATATGATGGTGTTTTGTAATAAAGCCATGGAGGATGTGACCAGATAATTTGGTTTCGTTATGAGTTGCCATTTTTTCCTTTGTGTGGTCCCTCTTGGGTTTCTCGGTAGATTCTGTTGCCTAGGTAGTAGGCTGGAGGGATGGGGTTTTACTTTATATGAGTTCACAAACGGGTGCAGAAAGGATGATGTGAGAAGTCGGAATCTGAGCTTTCGTGGTGGCTGGAATACCCTTGATTCTCTTCACAGGGATGCAATTCTACCCGCATAATGGTTTTCGGTTTATCGGGGGCCTTTCAAGCTGGAAGAGGTTTTTAAAATTTGGGAGAGATCCCACTCAACACGTTACATGTGGCCGAGGGGTGTGCACGAATACTGCTCTCATCGCACGCTAACTAGCATTGCTTTAGACCCGTGCGATATGATCCTAGGCTGTTGGATCAAGCACGACGGATCTATGGCTGAGAACCAACAAGCATGTCAGTGGGTCCATAAAGTTAAGCGGTGGGCTTTTAGGCTTTGCGATATCGCCCTCTGCCATAGGATAAAGCTTGGGAGATCTACGGTCAGGAATCAACGTGCAAGTTGGTGGGTCCATACTGTTAAAAGGCAAACATCTTGCCATTGCGATGTCTTCCTCTACCGTTGGTTTGGGCAAGTTGTTTTGACGGTGGAGATTAAAGGTTTCAAGGCCAATTTCCGTTTCAAGGACGTTAGGCATTTCATGGGTACGAGTGTTAGTCCCCCATTTGGATTTTGGTGGGTCAAATGTTTTGCCTTGGTATTGTTGGGCATTTGAGGGTTTTGCTATTTTGTGGGCAGGGTTCGGAGTTTTTACCCTTAACTTGTTTCCCCTGATTTTGTGAGATTAGTTTATGCTTGATCCATGGATCCATGTGGATGGTTGTATTCTATGTAAATTATTTTCCGACTTAATGATAACGAAGGTACGACTCTTGCTTTAGCAAAAAAAATATATTAGTGATTTACCACCTAGCCATTAATATTCTATGCACATGTGCATGGTATATTCTTTGTGAAAGGGTTCGAAATCTTCTGCGGTATCTCTCTACAGTCAATTATGAACCTCTATGGAAGATAGAACAAATTTCAGACCTTTGTTGCGAACCCTTGACTAAGCTGACTAGGGTAGATTAAGGAGGGCTTGGTTTGGACTCTTAGTGGACAACTTTGCTTGTCAGTTTGTTTATTGTCTTGAATTTGATGTCTCTTGTGGAATTGGTTCTCTAAGAAAGGATTGTTGGGTTTTCACCCCAAGTGAGTTTTCCAGGGGTAAACATTGTGTTGATTTTGTGCATCGTAATATCTACTGTTGCTTCTACTTTTATGGTTGAATTTTAAAGTTAAACTTTTTTGATGAAGAAGTTATGAATTATAAGAGAATATATAATTCATCAAAAATACTTATCAGTGTTCAGAAATTAGTGCTATTCTATATTGCACTTGAATTTTAAATGTGGTATTAAAGCTATGGGTAAAAGAGCAGCCTAGAAAAGAAGCCCTAAATCTTAGATAGACCAAGTTTCATCTATGTCGATAATACCCTTGCTTTTGAAACCTTGATAGAAGGAAAAACCATAATCCAATCAAATTATTCTTTTTAAATCTATGGAGAAGCCCTAGTTTGAAATTCTCAGAAGGCTGAAAGGCTTCAGTCCCAATCTAAGGTAGGCTGCAAATATTAGAAGGTAGTTGTAGGGGGCAAATATCCTAGAAGCTAGTTACTAGAGCCATGATATATTAGGGAATCTGAGAATCCTCAAGAGATCGAAGAGCATCAAATATAGGATACAAAAATTGAATCATACCTTAGGATTAATCACAGGTTGAGAGTCTAAACTATGCTAGAAAAGTGATAGAGACCTTACAGAAACTTGGAAAATATAATTCCTACTTGTCTTTGGTGTGCTCATGAATTCTAGAATGAGTATGTTCCTATTAGTTAGGAGCCTGTTGAGGTCTAGTTGGTCGAGAGATTCTATCCAACTAGTTAGCTTCCTAGATTGGTGTGTGGTTGAGATATTCACTTAACCAAGATATTGTATGTTCAAGACAGATTAGCTATCTCAAGATATAATTTCCTATATTTATATTGTATCATTATTTGATGTGAAAAATATAATTCTGAGTGCATTTAGAAAACATTTGTTTGTATCAAAGACCATATGGACCTAGGCCTTGGCCCCTCCCGGGCCAAGGTAAATAGAGAGTGCTGTTTGTGAGTAATTTTTCCATCATCTTGGTTGGAGTTGTGGGATCCATACATCGACTACCGGTGTCTTGTGCAACTGCCCTTGTTATTAGTGCTTTCCAACTCAATATCATGGTTAATCATGGTTCCTCCATAGATTTTTAAAAGATCATTTATAATGGATACAATTTTTTCTATTGATGTTTGTGCTACAAGGGAAATCTCTTCATTGTGTTATGCCTTGAGATTAAAAAAAATTAAAAATCAAAATCTCAATTTTGAAAATCTCAAAAATCTATATTGAGCTTTGCAAAAGAACATTCTTTAAAGTTTCCTCTCTTAGCCAAAAGTATAAAGGGTAAGGATATAAAGGGGCTATGAAAAGGGTCTCAAGTTTATTATAGTAAGAATAACAAGACATTAGAAAAAAGACACCAAGATCGAAAAAATATTAGAAGCAGTCCGAATCGCATTAATAAATGTCAAAGCCAACAAGAAATATACTGAAAATTGTTTACATTGCAATTTAAGTATGCGGAATCAAAGTGTTTTTCCTATAGTCAAACCAAAGATAGTATAACCTATCTAAATTTCCCAAATAAAGGCAGGTTTTGAATATTGTCTATAAAGAACCTTATTTGCTTGCCTTGATTAATAGAAAATATTGAGAATCTAGTGACATGATCCCTAGACAATATTAATCTCTTATGGTTTGTATGATTGTAATAAGAAACTTTACAATTATATGTGCAGAAGAGAGTTCTTTGCCAAAGGTTGAACTTCTACATGAGATATAATGCTATCTTTTCAAATATGGTTAAAAAGTTCATGAACCAAATTGTGCTTGTGCCACATTTTTTTGGCATCCTAAAGATGAGTCAGATTAAAATTTTATGAGATATTTCCATTGCCTCTGTAGAAGTATAATGTCAAATATGTAGAAGGTGCTTTGCAATATGTATATGTCCTAATATCTAAGGTTACTTTTAAACCAAAGGAACTTAAGAAAATCTATTGCAAGAAGTTATTTGAAGTCCCTTAATAAGGAAAAATGCATTCCATACACATTTTCTTTAAATGTCATAATCAAATAAGAAATCTTGATGATTTGAGTCACGCTCAAAGGAAAAGTGGAGATACTTAGGAATTAATGATCCAGGTGGATCTTCAGACACAGTGGCATGGGAAAAAGATCAAAATTCAAAGTGGTCAAAAGGCGATGAACTTGACATCAGATCGAAGTGCTCGTTGCCTTGATTCCAACGGTGTGAACAACACTCCAATCAAAGTCTCGATGAAGAAGATAGAGTAAGTCAAAGTTGGGATGACTTTAGATGACTAGGTAGGATTAATGAAGGCGCAATTTGGAATTTTTCCGGCGGACGGAATCCGGCCAAATTTGGCTAGATTCTGGGCAAAATTGTTGCCTCATTAAAAGGACTCCTTTGGTCCAAAACCAGATTTTCAAAAATGCACGGGTTGTTTTTTTATAACAAAAAAATATTAAAAAAAGGGTGGCGGGCCACCAACCCCGCCATCCCAAAAATAAACTTCATAACCAAAGGAGGGGTGGGCCACGACCCTTGGCCCCTCCCCTAGCCATGGAAATTTCAACATAAAACGGGAAGGACAGGCCATGACCTCGGCCCCTCCGCTACTCCCATGGAGCCACCACAACCAACATCAAATAATAAACATGGGTGGGACGACCCTTGGGGTGTAGACCCAACCCAAAAGCAACAACACATAAATGGAGGTGTAACTGTTTGAAAAGGGTAGGTATGGTGGGCGGGCCCGACCTAACCATTTTTTAAATTTTAAATTGGTTTGTGGGTACAAAAGAAGGAGGAGGCAGGGTTTGACCTCTCGACCTCCTCCTTATTAAACCAAATCATAACCAACTACGCTATAACCATTTACTTGTAGAATCTACCATCCAATTGTTATTTAAATGCAATTTTTTAGTGCACTCAAGGAAAGGAGGCAGTGCATGCGATTCAACGCAGAATTTGGCAGGAGGGGCGAAATTTCACTTTGTCAGAATTTGATAAATTTTATATGGTTTCATCACTTCTCGATGCCATGAACGCAATGGCGCTATCCATTTCTCCATCAAAGTTAGACATATTTTGGCCATTTTTCAGTATGGAGGTATAAGACTCCTTTTTTGTAACTAATGATTGTACTCTTTTGTTTCATGCCATTCAATGAATGAAGGCCTCCCCATTGATCGAGTAGGGCCTGGAGACGTAGTCCAAGATGGACAGACTTCATTATCAATTCTTGTTGTCTTCTTTCATGCTTTATGTGTTTCTCCTCTTGTCTCATATGCACTTTAAGTTTTCTCTGTTAAGCTACAAGTTTTGCATGTAATTCTTTAACACATCTATAAGCAAAACATTTTCGATCAAGTGGTATCAAAGAAGGTATTTTTAGATGTGAATTGCATGTTTGTATGCTAACAAGAAACAGGCTTTGAAGAGGCAAAGGGAAACTAAAGTATTTCGATCCCGAAGCGGGACGTGCACATTGAAGGAGAAAGATGGTAGATGAAGAGGCTCGTCATGAAGAGGAGTGCAACTTCTGCAAAACCTTCTATACAATGGCAGAGAATGTCGGTTAGTTGCTTTCAAGGTTGGAAAAAGTAGAAGAGAGAAATCCAGAAGAACAAGGTTCAGTGCATGGAAATGGTGGAGAAGAACCCCCTCCTTCTCCTTCCACGAGTGAAAGTTCTTCTTCCTCTCGTCACCATAATCATAGAAATTCAAGGGATGCATCTAAGAAACCTTTCTTTAAATTAGATGTCAAATTTGATCTTCCCATGTTTAACAGTGAAAGTAATGCATAAAATCTTAATAACTGGATTACGCATATTGAAATCTACTGCAGGATTCAATAGATCGATGAGGATGAGGTAAAGATTTAGATGGCCTCTCTTTGGCTGAGCAACATTGCTTTTTTTTGGTAGGAGAGCAAATTACGAAGCAATAAGAGTGTGGGTAATATTCTTTCCTCATGGCCTAGTTTCATTTATGAATTAAAGGAACAATTCTATCCCTTGGGTTACAAACAAAAAGCCTAAATGGATTGGAAATACTTATGGCAAGGCAGAGGTTAGGATGTTCAAAGCTTTAGAGAGGAATTTAGAAAACAGGCACTTAATTTGGGAATTTCACTTGACTCACCTGAAGTAGTAACTAAGTATATTGGATCATTACATAGTTACCTTAGACATTCATTATTCTTGTTTGAACCAACTACTATTGACTTTGCCAGTGTGAAGACAATCCATCTTGAGAACAGGGGAAAAAATAAAAGAGATGATCATTTCAAGAAACCACCTTTCAAACCTCAAAATGGAAAACCCAAAGTGTAAGGAAAAGGAAAGGAGAAGAGGACGACACCAACCAAGAAAGATGAAGGAGAAAGACCTTATTGCAATCACTGCAAAAAGGAAGGTCATGACGACGATCATTGTTGGAAACAATACCCGGAAAAGAGACCAAAGAAGTATGGAGGAAAAGGCAAGCAAAAGATAGTGGCAACTGTGCAGCAAGACCTTGGATCCGATTCCGGAGATGAAGCATTGATCAAATCAGCAGGAACAAAATGTACTCTTACACCTCATGTTAATTCCGAATCACATGAATGTACTAGTTCAATAGATGAGTCTCTTCCTAATGAATGAAAGAGAATTGAGCTATTTCATATTAGAGTTATCATAAATCATACAAAAGTAGAAACTCTATTTGATACCAGATCCCAAGCAAACTTAATTTCAGAGTCCTTGGTAAAGAAGCTAGGCTTGGAAACCAAACCACATCCAAAACCTTACCCACTTGGATGGATACATGATAAAGAAAAACTGAATGTAACTAAGCAATGTAAGGTTAAATTTGTGATCACTTCTAAGTTAGTGGATGAGGTAAAACTTGATGTGATACCATTGGATATCTGTGGCATGGTGTTAGGGAGTCCATATCTATATGATAGAAAGGTAATCTTCTTTCGTCATGAAAACAAATACCAAATCACAACATATGGGGTAGAATATATTGTAAGGGCTCATCAAACTAAAATCAGTGCCAGCCTCGTAAGTGAAGGACAAATGAAGAGCTTGGTGAATTCCAGTAAGGGTTGCATGCTTATGCTTGTAAGGGGAAAAGATGCAGAATTATCTGATGCTTTCTAGGGTTGTGATAATGCGCATAAAAAGGAATTATGTGAATTAATTTCTAGCTATGATGAGATGTTTTAGGAACCAAAGGGATTACCTCTGAAGAGGGAAATCCAACATGAGACCCATTTGTAGCATGACGCTCCTTTACCAAATATTGGCACGTACAGGATGTCGACCATTGAGATGGAGGAGATCAAAAAGTAGGTGCAGGAACTATTGAACCAAGGGGTCATCAGACTGAGCACTTCTCCATGCGGCTCACTGATTGTCTTAGTGCCAAAGAAATATGGCACATGGAGGATGTGCGTGGATTATCGTGCACTAAACAAAATCACAGTGAAAAATTGTTACCCTCTTCCCCGCATTGATGACTTATTAGATCAGTTAAAGAATGCTATCTATTTCACCAAATTGGATTTGCATAGTGGTTATCACCAGGTCCGAATTGTAGAGTAGGATGTGTGGAAAACCACCTTCAAGACCAAACAGGGGTTGTTCGAATGGATGGTGATGCCATTCAGACTTTGCAATGCTCTAGCCACTTTCATGAGGGTCATGAATGATCTCTTTAGGCCTTTCATTGATGAATTTGTTCTTGTATATCTAGATGATATCCTTGTCTTTAGTAGAAGTTGGAATGAACATGTATGTCATGTGAAGAAAGTGTTTGATGAATTGAAATACGAAAAAATCTATGTAAAATTGTCAAAGTGTGAGTTTGGGAAAACCTCTTTGGTTTACCTAGCTCATATTGTTGGTCATGGTTAGCTAAAAATTGATCCTTCTAAGGTTGAAGCAATTGTAAATTGGCCGAAACCTACTAGTGTAACTGAGGTTCGCAGCTTTTTGGGTGCAGTACAGTATTGGAGGAGATTTATTTCCAATTATCTATTATTGCAGCACCTTTACACGCATTGATAAGTGTAAAGAAAGTATTTCAATGGGGAGGAAAGTAGCAAAAGTCCTTCGAAACGTTGAAAGAAACGATCAACACCGCATCGGTCTTGGCCTTACTAGATCTCCAACAGCCATTTGAGATTGAGATAGATACCAGTGGATATGCCATGGGAGCTATACTGATGCAGCAAAAGAATCCGATATGTTACCATTCCAAGAAGTTATCTTAGGTTGTGATAAACTATCCCACTTATGACAAAGAATTATATGACTTGGTCAGTGTGAAAAAGTGGAAACACTACCTGATCGGCAAGGAGACCATCATCCATACAGATCATCAGCCCTTGCAGTGTCTTCAGTCACAAACCAAGTTGCAGCAATCTCGTCATTTCAAGTGGATGGGTTTTCTGCAGCAGTTTCATCTGGTAATCAAGTATAAGAAGGGCAGTAGCAACAAAGTGGCCAATATGCTATCTCGCCCTCCTATTTCTGCTTTTGTTATTTTGCATAATGCTTCATTATCTTTTGAAATTTATGCTAAACAATATGCTAACGATGATTACTTTAAGGCGATTTGTGCAAAACTAACCCATGGTTCACAGGTGGACAACTATCACTTGCAGGGAAAACTGTTGTATCACCTTAGCAAATTGTGCATACCCATAGGAGAAAGGGTACATGTAATTCGGGAGGCCCACACCTCCCTTGTGTCTGGTCATTTGGTATTGAAAAAACTTTGTGTCATGTACAAAGATTTTGTTTTTGGCCTCATATGAAGAACATTGTGACTCCCTATGTAAAGGGTTGTGTGATGTGTTCTGTTTCAAAGCCTTCTAATAGAAAACTCGGGCTCTACACACCACTCCCTATTCCAAGTTGTCCATGTGAAAGTGTGTCAATGGATTTCATAGGAGGTTTTCCTTTGTCTAGAAAAAGTCACGATTATTTGTATGTCATCATTGACCATTTTAGTAAGATGTGTATTTTAATGCCTTGTAAAAAGTAGATCACTACAGAGCAGACTACTTATCTTTTCTTTCAGCATGTTTGGGTCCATTTTGGGTTGCGCACATCGATTGTGTCAGATTGTGACTCTCACTTTCTCCGAGAGTTTTGGACCATCTTGTGGAAGATGATGGACACCATGTTGAAAAGAAGCACGACATTCCATCCACAGACTGACGGACATACAGAGGTTGTCAATCGCACTGTGGTACACTTGTTGCGAGGCTATTGTGGAAAACATCCTAAGTTGTGGGATGAGAATCTTCCATATGTGTAGCATTCCTACAAATGAGGAGTGCACTCATATATGCATCGCTCACCATTTGAGACATGTTTTGGCTACCTGCCAAAAGACCCTTTTGATATGGTCTTTGGAATTGAAGATGACTCCAGTGGACGTAATGACAAGGACAAAGTGCAACAGTTCATTCAACGGATCTAGTTGATTCACCAAGCAGTACAGGAGTAGTTGGAGAAAAGTCAAGCCCGGTATGAGGTTCGACATGACAAACACCGATTCAACCATCAATTTCAAGTGGGCGACAAAGTGTGGTTCCATATCAGCAAGGACAGGATGAAGGGAGAAGGGAAGAAGTTGTGACCAATCTGGTATGGTCCATTCAACGTCTTGGAGAAGATTGGAAATAATGCCTTTTGTCTCGATTTGCCAATATATATGCAGATGTACTCCATAGTGAAAGTGGTGAACTTAAAGCTGTATGAGCCACCATTGATTATGGACACCAAGGAGATGGGCACAGTTCCTACAGTTCATGACTTTGCACCAGATGATTCGTTACTTGAAGACATCACCCTTGACAGAAGAACCAGGACTTCATGACGGGGAGACATGGAATACCTTCGAGTTGGTTTCAAGGGGATGCACCCTAGTAAGGCAAAATGGTTGGAAAAAGAAAGAGTGAGGGAACAATTCCCTCACTTGCCAATTGACTGATAAAGATTTTGGCGGTCCAAAAGCTCCTAAATGGGGAGGATTGATCCAGGTGGATCTTTAGACACAATGGCATGGGAAAAAGCTCAAAATGCAAAGCAATGGAAAGGAGATAAACTTGACATCATATCAAAGTGCTCGTCACCCTGATTCCAACGGTGTGAACGACACTCCAATCCGAGTCTGGATGAAGAAGATAGAGTCAGTCAAAGTTGGGTTGACTTTTGATGACTAGGCATGATTAGTGAAGATGCAATTTGGACTTTCTCCGGCAAATGGAATTCAGCCAACTCTGGCCAGATTCCATACAAAATGTTTGCCTCGTTAAAAGGACTCCTTCGGTCGAAAACTAGATTTTCAAAAATGCTCAGTTTTCTTTTTTTATAACAAAAAAAATATTAAAAAAAGGGTGGCAGGCCACCAACCTCGCCACCCCAAAAATAAACAACATAACCAAAGGAGGGGCCGACCATGACCCCCGGACCCTCCCCGACCATGGAAATTTCAACATAAAACGAGAGGGACAAGCCATGAATCCAGCCCCTTCATTTCTCCCACGGAGCCACCACAACCAACATCAAATAATAAACATGGGTGGGTCGGCCCTTGGGGCGTGGACCCAACCCAAAACCAACAGCACATAAATGGAGGTGCGATAGTTTGAAAAGGGCAGGTATGGTGGGTGGGCGCCCAAGGTGGGCCGAACCCAACCATTTTTTAAATTTTAAATTGGTTTGTGGGTACAAAAAAAGGAGGAGGCGGGGTTTGACCCCCCTACCTCCTCCCTATTAAACCAGATCACAACCAACTGCACTATAACCATTTCCTTGTAGAATCTGCCATCAAATAATTATTTAAACACAATTTTTCAGTGCGCTAAGGTAGAGGAGGGAGTGCACACGGTTTGAGGCAGAGTTTTGTAGGAGGGGAAAAATTTCACTTTGTTAGAATTTGACAAATTTGATATGGTTTCAACACTTCTCGATGCAACGAATGCAATGGCGCTGTCTGTTTCTCCATCAGAGCTCTGCATTTTTTGGCCATTTTTTAGTATGGAGGTATAAGACTCCTTTTTTGTAACTGATGATTGTACTCTTCTATTTCATGCCATTTAATGAATGAAGGCCTCCCCATTGATCAAGCAGGCCTCGGAGACATAGTCCAAGACAGACGACTCTGTTGTCAAGTCTTGTTGTCTTCTTTCATGCTTTATGTGTTTCTCCTCTTGTCTCATATGCACATTAAGTTTTCTCTGTTAAGCTAGAATTTATGCATGTAATTCTTTAACACATCTATAAGGAAAATATTTTGGATCAATCAAGGATTCTATAATCGTGGACATGGAAAATTAATTTTTTACTAATGACAAAAAGATACATTTTCTGTTTCCAGAAGTATAGAATAAACTCTGAAAGGATTGCTGAAGAAGATGTGAAACTTCTAACACACAAGAGGACAAGTTTCTCTTTAAGACTGAATACCAAAGTCATCTCAAGAAACATGAGGGACTTGAAGAACTTGATAGGCTCTTGGGATGAAAGGCTTGAAATTATTTTTTTTCTAAGAAATGTTAAAGTAGTAACTAAGTATCACATGGATCTAACATTTCATTAGAAGATCCATGATCTTAATATCCTTGATTGTTTGCTAAGGGATTGCGACTCTATGGTATTTGAACATTTGTATATGAAAATAAAATATTGTAGATGTTAAATATTGTTGGACTTGCAAGAAGATGTAAAGTGAAATCTCTAGGGTTTGGAAGGCTGAAAGTCTTGGATATGAAATATTCTAAGATTTTAGATATTTGGATATCTAGGTTAGTAAACCCTAGAAAGATAAAAGGGTTTTGACAATAAAGCCTTAGGGTTTATGGACAAAACCTTAGGATTGTACATTTCCACTGAAAGGAGAAACCCTAACTCATGCAAGGAAGCAATCACATCATACGAATAAGGCTTATTTACAAGATGGATGTAAGAATAATAACAATCAAGGGGGAGTGGATATTATTCTCAAACGATAAGTATCTTATATTTATTTTCTTTAATCATTACTATTGTTATTTTACTAGTAGCTAGTCTCTTGTCTCTGTATCCTTTGCTTAGTTATAATTTTTCTTCCATGGCCTACTAGCAAGGATTGTAGGTACATAATGAAGGTTACAATGCTTTGGTAGTGGATGAAAATAATTGAAGATCAAATAAAATATTGTGACAAGAGGATTTGTGTTGAGAGATATTGTACCATAGGAGATTTGAGCTCTAGAGGGAGCACTCAGGCCAACAAGATTGAAGTATGCCTTCATTTATGCCAAAAATAAGTCAGTGATGACTTCCAAGATGGAGTATAATGTAAATGATAACTTAAGAGGAGTAAAGGGTGAAGGATTACCTCAGTTTGAGGGAGAAGACTATGAAGGGACATATTGTCAGGCACACTTCTATTAAAAAATATTATTCTTATGATTTCCGTTGAAAATTACATTAGATGGATGTAGAGATAATATCCCTTGATGAAAGAATAAGTGCACATAAGATCTACCTCAAGCTTGTGAGGTACATAAAGAAGTATTTTACTTACAAAATAAGGCCTTGTACAAGCTCCTCAAACTTGATACACTTAGATTGATGGATTAAGGCTGATCTTATATGATTTTCTTCTCTATCAAACACAAAATAAATTGTATGTTAGAGGGAGTTGTAATTCCAAGAACATTTTCTTTAGAGGGAGAATTAAAGGTTTCTCTAGGAACCCTTGTTTTTAGCTACATAGGGAGTTGACCTATGGATTCAAAATGAAGGACCTTGACTAGATAATTCATGTGCTTCAATAGCATCAATGACAGGGGAAGAAAATCTAGATTGTCATTGTAGGGTTTGCTGGGGTAACTTAAAAGTAACCAAGATAATGGATCAAATGAAGGAAAATAAGAATTGTATACAGAAGCATCAAGAAATACTCAAGCGTTGAGGACAACACTTTTTAAAGGGGAGGGGCATGTTAGGCCTCTATAATACTTGTGTAACCCCTTATTGTTATTATTACAACCCCCTTATTATATTGTTGTGCCCATGTAGTCCCCATATTGTTATTATTGTGCCCCATAGACGCCCACTATTGTTATTATTGTGCCCTTACATTATTATTGTTATGTTGGCTCTGATTATATTATGAACCTTTAGACTCCTATATTAGAAAGGAGGTCTTGTCATTTGTATCATCGAAGAATTGTTCATTTGTGTAATGTAAAGGAGGTTTCCCCCTTGAAGAGGCTTATTTCTAAGGTGTCATCTATCTTTTCTATCTTTTTGTGAGCTGGTTTCATAACATTTGGTATCAAAGCTGTGGATTCTAGGGTTTCGCTGCTCCAAACAGGTCATCATGGAATTTTTGTTATAACTGTTTTGCTACGAATTTTCAAAAGCTAAAAAAAAGATATTTGAGACAAGATCTGTCTGAATCTCACGTCTGAATTTTAGATCTTGTCTCCCTATATTTTCAAATATTTTATCTGAGGACGTTAGAGTTTTTGTGAGCTCCATAATTTCATCTCAAACAGGTCATTGTGGAATTTTCACTATCATATTTGTTCTATGAAGGTTCAAACTTTGAAATTTAAACCCATTTGAACTGAAATCTTGGTGAAGCTTGGGTCTGAATTTCAGATCTTGTCTCGCTATATTTTCAGAGATATCATCTGAGACATTGAGGGTTTTTGCAGGCTCTTGAATTACATCCTAAGTAGGTGACCTTGGGAAAATTGTCATAACTTTCTCTCTGAGCATCAAATTGAAACTTCATAAGAAATTGTAGAAAGCGGATGGACTGTAGTTTTATGTGTATTGGTTTCATGTCCTAAGGTTTAAACAATGACACGTGGCACTTCATACAAGTTCACTCTACTGAACCAGTCTATAATTGAGTCATCGTGGGAGATTTGACATAGCGCTTCCTTACAGAATCCAATATTGTTCAGATTTTCAGGGTTAGAAAGAGGACTCAGAGGGCTACTAGAAGACAAAATTTCAGAACTTAGAGATCTAAAATTACAGAGTTACGATCATTTCAAGATCGAGCTCCTAAAAATAAGAAAAATTGAGATGAGGAAGTTTGATGGCAAGGATCCAGTAAATTGGATACAATAGATGGAGAAATATTTTGATCTACATGGTGTACCACTGTTACAAAAGGTATGTATTACATCTTCATATTTAGAACAAGATCAATTTTATGCTATAAAGGGCTTTGTTCTCATAAACCACTTGTTACATGGTTAATTTTCACGGAGGAAATTATAGCACATTATGAGAATACAAAGAGAAACACCTTGTTTAGAGCAACACCACAAAAATTGGAAGAAAAAAGAGAAAAAGGGATTTGTTACAAAGCGGAAAGAAAAATTATGGCAATAAGGAAGTCTACCCCTCACAACCATAAAGATGGAATTTTTGTTTCTCCTAGCCTTCCACAACCCACAAGGGTTACACCACAACAATTGGAAGAAAAAAGAGAAAAAGGGCTTTGTTACTATTGTGATAAAAAATACATTAAAGGTCACAAGTGTGTTGAGAAGAAATTATTTTACGTTGATTGTGGAGAGGAGGAAGAAAAGGATCAAGAAACGTCAAAAGAAGAGTATATACATCAGGAACCAACCCCGAAGAAACAAGAAATGAATCTGACCACATCTTGTAAAGCACTGGAAATAATTACTACTCCTCAAACTCTTAAGATAGAAGGACATATCAAGAAGAAAAAGGTTCAAGAAGTGAAAGACCACATCAAGAAAGAAGAAATGAATCTGACCATATATTGTAATGCAATGGCTGGAGTTACCACTCCTCAAACTATCGAGATAGAAGGACATATCAAGAAGAAAAATGTTCAAGAAGTGAAAGATCACATAGAGCATCAAGAAATGAATCCGGCCATATCTACAAGAAATGAATACAGATGCTACAAAGACACTCTTCTGCTTATGCATGGGAGTACACTAACATGAAAGGGATTGATCCTAAAACTTGTATGCATCATATTTATATTCAAGGAAATGCCAAACCAGTTAGACAACCTCAGAGAAAGAAGAATCCTAATTTGAGAGAAATTGTTGAGGAATTACAAAAATTACTTAATGTGAATTTCATCTATCCAATATCAGATAGTCAATGGGTGTCACCTTTAGTGATTATTCCTAACAACAATGGAAAATGGAGAACGTGCATTAGTTACAAAGAATTAAAAAAAGCTACTTTAAAAGATCATTTTCCACTACCTTTTATAGATCATTTTTCCACTACCTTTTATAGAATATCAAGATAAAACTGCTTTTACATGTCCATGGGGAACATATGCCTATAAGGTTCTTCCCTTTCGATTATCTAATGAACCTGCCACATTTCAGAGAGCTGTTTTAGGTATTTTTTTTCTGATATAATTCATGATTGTGTGGAAGTGTACATGGATGATTTTACTGTGTATGGTGATACTTTTGAAGAACCTATGAAAAATCTAGAAAAATTTATTGTTAGATGTAAAGAGGAAAACCTTTCATTAATCCATGAGAAATGTTTTATGATGTTCAATGAAGGGATTGTTTTAGGTCACCATAGTTTGAGTGATGGAATTAAGGTGAACACATCTAAGGTTGAAATAATTTCTAAAATTTCAATTCCTATTTTCCGAAGGGATACAAGACATTTTCTTGGATTTACTGGATATTATAGGAGATTCATAGAAAATTTGCCAAAAAGTGCCTCTCCTCTTTTCAAACTCCTTACAAAAGATTATGAATTTTCTTGGAATTGTGACTGTCAAAAAGCATTTGAGACATTGAAACATAATATTACTGAAGCACCAATTTTAAGAGGACATAATTGGGCTCTTCCTTTCCATATTTCTACTGATGCTTCAAATACAACTCTGGGAGCTGAATTTGAAAAAAAATATTTAAATCCTTATGGCATCTATTATACAAGTAAAATTTTGACTCCTGCAGATAAAAATTACACTATAATAGAAAAGGAGTTCTTAGTTGTTGTTCATTTCATTGATAAATTTTGTCATTACATTACTAGTTATGGAACTTTTGTTCATACGACCCATTTTTCCATTAGATATCTAATGAACAAGCCAATCACTAATGGTAGAATTACATGATGGTTGTTATTACTACAAGAATTCAACATTACTATTCTTGATATATTGGGAAAATAAAATAGAGTTTTTGCTTTTCTTTCTAGATTGTAGAATAATAATGAGGATGTTTAGGGTTTGTAGATTTTTGTGGCATTGATTTTGAATTTTAGGAATCAAAAGATTTCCCGTAGTACTAATTTTAGATTGTTGACATTTCGAGTCTATACCAAGACCCATCGTCAGGATGAATGTCAAGGAAAAGTAGAAGAAAAATGGAGTAATAAATATTTCTTCTGCTTTTCCTCGACATTTGTCCTGACGATGGGTATTTGTGTAGACTCGAAATGTCGAAAATCTAAAATGGCTACTATGGGAATTTTTTCGACTCCTTAAATTCAATGAGGATGTTCCTGTAAAAGATAACTTTCCTAATGCATCTATTTTTGCATTATCTACTAAAACACCCTGGTTTGTAGATATTGCTAATTATTTGGCTACAGGAAAGTTACCTTTGCAACTATCAGCTAGATAAAAGAAAAAAGTGATCAAAACTAGTGAGCCTTATTCCTGGATAGATGGATACTTGTACAAAAATGGACTTGATTTGATTATCCAAATATGTGTTTGAAAAGATGAAGTACCTGAAATCCTAAAATCTTGGCATGATGAACCATGTGGAAGACATTTTTTTGGTAAAAGAACTTCTTACAAAATCCTTCTCTTGGGATATTATTGGCCATCTATCTTTAAGGATGCAAAATAATATGTTAAGATTAAGATTGGTCATAGATTAAGATTGTATCATAAACCACTAACAAGGGAAGAATTTGTCAAATATTTGCAAGAGAATTTTGAATTCAAGTTGGTTAAGGAAGGGGATTATTCTCCTCACTCTCGAACTTCATTGGAATCTTCTTAATATAAAAAAAGTAATCAAAAAAATAAAAATAAAAGTAAAGTATAAATATGAAAACCAACTATGTCGGCATGTTTATGCAGAAAATCTTAACTAAAAACCAAGATCTCTTGGTGGTTTAGATTTTCAAAACCCCTTTTTCTTGTCCCTATTTCTTTTTGTGCTTCTCTTTCTTTTTAGGTGCCAAACTACATTCATGATCAATAATTTTATTGATCGTAATCATCAACAACAACAACAAAAATAAAAAATCCTTCTTCTAATAAAATAAAGGAAGTTCGAGAATAAAAAATAGAAATAAAATTTCTATCATTTTGCAGCCAATCTTAAATTCTACAACTACATCCAATTTTTACAAAAATTCAGGGAGCACAAAAAGAAAGGTATATAAGAATGTTGGAATTATATTTCATTTAAGAGATTATGTTTTAATTCATGGATGACTATATTAATAGTTGAATACCTTATACAACCTTCTATGTTTACCGTTACACTCATAACCATTATACCATATCTCATCATAATTACATTGTTGGTCACATCAAGTCTGATTAGAATTAAAACATGACACCAGTCCTTTGAAATCAAATCTAGGAAGTTGTGAAGTACAAATCCAGACGAAACACTACTTCCCTAAGTGCCCCACTTTGTAATCATTTAACCTTGCACCATATCCATTCCACTCACTCCCACTTTGCATTTCATTTCATTCTCTCTCGAAACTTCCATCTTGCCAGTGAAAAGAAACAGTTAAGGTCGAGACTTCTCTGCACCACAAGGACAGTTGTTTGTTCTAAGCCGAATGGGATAAAATTTCTCTATACATATTTAAGGGTTAGAGAGCAATTGAAACATGTGGGATGGATCGATTTCTTTGAAAATTTCGATGGTTACAAAGCAGAAGTTACCAAAGACTTTCCCCGAACATTTGATGAAGTGGAAGCAAAAATTGGAGACATTAAACTCATCCTGACATAATCAATTGTAGCAGAAGCAACATATTTACCAAGGAATGGGGAAAGATGGTTTAAAAAAGGAGAATAAAAGAGAATTATTGGATTCACTTCTTGAAAGAACCAGGTATGGACTTGTCTATTTTTAAGAAAAGTATTCCAGTCACAATGTTGAAAGAAAAATGGCGAAATCTCTTGTTTGTCATTCAAAAATTTGTAACATGTGAAGGGAGATTTGGGACAATGTTTTTCTACCATGCCAAGCTTATGATGCATTTAGTTGATGGGTTTAAAATCAATCTACCGTACTTCCTACTTCAAAGTTTAAAGAAAATGCCATTGAACATACAGAGAGAGTCTAGGTCCTTCCATAACTCTCTATACCATCATGGACTCATTAAGATTCGATAAAGGCACATTTGAAAACTTGAGGAGATAATTGGAAGGATTTCTTAGTAATGAATCACTTTATAGAAACTTCAGAGAAGAAACCAAAAAATAAGGTTAGAATAAGTAAAATAAAATAAAACCCTAGCCCTAAAAAACAAAGAGTCAAAGAGGAAATTCAAGAGTAGAGTGTAACTGAAACACCAAAGGACCCATTCGAAGACAATACTCCACTCTCCCAATATCTTGAAAAATTTAAACAAAAGGATGAGAAAAAAAACCTTAGAAGGAAGAAAGCTTGCCTAAGTCAGCAAGTACTTGAAGAAAAGAAGAAAACAAAGGATAACAGAGAAAAAAGGCAAAACATTGGAAGCTCAGAGGTAAAATTAAGGAGAAGGTAAAGGATTTCAAAAATTTTAAAAACTCAGTCACCAGAGATGATAGATATTAAAGAATAAGGGTATAATATGCCACCTCACACTGTCATCCCAATAAGAAAAACTCTAGAAATCGATCCAGTACAACAAGAAATATTTGACTATGTGGAATCTCTAGAGAAAAGAGCACAACAAAAGGAAAAATTTTCTCAGTGTGAAATGTGAGAAACTTCAACAACAAAACAAAATGTAGAATAGGAACATAGAATTGAAGAAAATATAAAACAATACATATATGAGATGGGGGTTCTTAACAAATATTTAATTCAAGAAAGGGAAGCAACAAATGTTCAAAATGAGATACTTTGAAATATCAATGACAATATACTTCTACACATCTGTCATTGGTATAAAAATAATAACTTAAAGTTCAAAATAAGTTTCTTAAAAATAAGGTCAGAGGATTACAAGGAAAAATTCTAATGAAGAAACCAAGGCCCATGTTTTGCATAAAAAAATAAGAAAGAGAGTACTAGCTTGGATGTAATTTCATAGGCCTCATGGATCATTCACTAAAGGAGGAAGGAAGAACTGATTTTTGAAATTTTGATGCATGAGGGCATGCAAAACCTTTGGTGTGGGGGAATGTTGAAGTCTGAAATTGTTTCCTTTTGACTATCCTTTTTTCCCTCTTGTATCATCTTCTTTCACCTTCTTATCACCACTTTGTAGAAAAAATAACATGTTTAAGGTCAAGGTCAACTCTGAAAAAGGTATTCATCATCCATAATTAGAATTTTTGCTTCTTAATGAATTATGATGAAAATTTTCTTACAATTACGGAATTACAAACATTCTACAACTGATATTTATTTTCGCAACAAAATGCATTGTTAGACAGGTTGTAGCACTCCAATAAAAGGAAAAAGACTACAAAATGGTGACAAATTGCGTCCAAATGGATAACCACCTACTGGCATCACTTGGCAAGCTATGTGGGTTAAATAAATATTGAAGTCAAAGGAAAAGTCAAACTTGGGAACCACGTGTAGTAATCAAACATGGGTAGCAGAGAAATAACAAACATCAAGTGAGCGAGACTAAAGATTGGATTAGTTGTCAATATTGTAGATTGAGATAAAATATCCTACTACTTTTTTTTTTCAATTGCAAATCATAAAGAGATTTAAATCTAATATAGATCAATCTCATAGGTGTTGAAATGATTCATAGCATATCAACTTAAAACTCTTTCAAAGTCATTTTATAATTTGTATAAATTCTATAAGCAAGACAAGAGATAGAAGGTTATTATTACTAAGTTTATAGTTCTTTTGTGGAGAAGACTGATACTCTGTTTTATAATACAAATCACTGTTGTTTTCAAATGTGTGCGTAAAGAATCCTTTGAGCACTAATCAAACCTGCACTCTGGGAGGGTCCCCTGCAAGCTGCGAGGTCTTATTCATAAGTTTCTGTTTTGTTTCGCACATTATCACTTCTTTTAAGAATTTTTTTTTCCATTATAGTTACATTTTTTATTGTTTTCATTTGGTTGCAGAGTACTCATAAACAAAGAAGACATTAAAAATATTTCAGTTATTGGATGCATCTTCCTTCTAACACTTGATCATTTCATAGTTTTGAATTGATTTCTTAATTGTTAATGAAACAGTCTTTAGAGGATAAATACACACACAAGTAATCATTCCCAAAGTTGTAAATATTTTCATTTTGTTTATTGTAAGTAGATGTTTTAATGGCAACTTCTTCTTCATGCAATTAATCTAGGATTTCTTTACTGCAATCTACCATAAGAGTTTCCTTTCTTTCAAGTTAGTGTAGAATTATTTGAATTCTATAAAATAAAATTAGATTGTCTCTTTCATGAACTTTGGATTTTCAACATTTTACTTCCATAGAAGGAAGTTTTGAATTCTGTGACTTAAGGTAGATTTTCAATTTTCTGCAAAGAATCAATTTTCAATTCAGTTAATTAGGATTTAATATAATTTTAGAATGAAATAACATGCGCATAATCACTCTCCAATTTGCGTCCATACTTAGAAATAGTTTCATTTATAGAATAAATTAGTTCACAAGAATAATACTAGCATATATAGTGCACATACATTTCACAAGTACACGAATCCTGGTTGACAATTAATAAAGTAAGTTAAGAACAATTAATTTACCAAACACATGTCCTCAAGGATTTTGTTAATCCTCTCTATTTTCCCATATGTTTGGGGATGATAGGTTGTATTAAATGCCAATTTTTTTCCCATTCTTGCAAACAAATCCTTCCAAAACCTCGAAGTGAACCTATCATTTTTATTTAACACAATCTTCTTGGGGATTCCATGTAGCCTCACAACTCCTATATAAAGATTTGTGCTATGTCACTAGTAGAATTAGTGCATTTGAAAGCTACAAAATGAGATACCTTGCTCAACTTATCCACCACTACCATGATTATGTCATGTTGCTTGGATGATTTAGGCAATATTGTAATGAAATCCATAGAAAATACCTCCCACTTCCATTCGAGAATGGGGATAGGCTGCAACAATCCTATCAGATGCTTGCACTCAAACTTCACTTATGGGCATTCCATGCATTTTTCCACGAAATATTCCACTTCCTTCTTTAGATTTGTCCAGCAATAGTGTTTTTTTAATCATTGTAAGGGTATTTTGATACCCTATATGGCCCACATAGGGATTATTATGGAACTCTTTCATTATCAATCTTTTCATTTCATCACTGTTAGACACATAAATTCTTCCTTTGAACCTGATTAGGTCGTCCTTAGTGAGGTGATATTCTTCATCCTCACAACTTTCCAACAATTTTTGTTTCACTTGCTGATATTTTTCATCTTGCAATCCAACATTTTTGACTCTTTCTATCAGATCTGTCATATAAAAGCTTACAACTACCTAGTGATTTACTTGAATTATTCTGCTCAAATCATCAACAACCTTGTTTTCTTTACATTTTATGTACTCGATTTCAAAGTTGAATTTAGTGAGCATGGTTAACCATGTTGCTTGCCTATAATTCAACTTCAATTGTGCAAAAAAATTATTTGAGTCCACTATGATCTGTCATCACAATAATTCACCTCATGCTCATTCAACTTATGGAATCATGACATACAAATTTCCATTCCTGCATTAAGAATCCATTGAGTCCGTCTTTGTAGGCATATGTACACACCACAAATTCCTTACTGGGATTTACAATTGTCAACACTGGTGCCTTGGTGAGCAATTATTTTAATTTCTCAAAGATTTCTGCACATTGTGCAATCCACTCAAATATTTTTCCTTTCATTTGCAAGGCTATAATGGGATGACCTATCTTGGATAAATTATAGATAAATATCATGTACTATCCTGCTAGTCCCATGAATGACCTAGCCTCATCCATGTTCTTTGGAGTTGGCCACTCCATTATGGCTTTGATATTTTTTAGGAAACTGAGATTCCTTCATTGGAGACGAAATGCCCCAAATAATGTATCTGTGACTAGAAGAATTCACACTTGCTAAGCTTTGCATAGAGATTATGCTCTCTCATTAGTTGTAACATTGTAGCTAAATGTTTCTCATGCTCTTCTTCGGTCCTTGAATACACAAATATGTCATCAACAAATATAATGAAAAACTTGTTTGAATAATGACGTAACACACTGTTCATCAGGCACATGAGGGGCATTGGTATGCTAAAAGAGTACCACTACGAACTCATAGTTCCCATATCTTGTCCTAAAAGCAGTTTTATGAATGTCTTCCTCCTTGATCCTTACTTGATGGTAACCTGACCTCAAGTCAATTTTGAATAAAACTAATGCTCCTCACAACTGATCAAAGAGATCATTAATCATTGGTAATGGGTACCTATTATTGATGGTTACCTTATTTAATTTCCTGTAATCAATGCATAATCCAATTGTTCCATATTTCTTCTTTATAAACAATACTGGTGCTCCCCATGGAGACACACTTGGCCTTATGTAACCTTTTTCAAGCATTTCCTTTAGCTGCAATTTCAACTCAACAAATTCTAGGGTGCTCATTCTATATGGATACTTAGATGATGGTGATGTACTTTAGGTACCAACGCAATAAAGAAATATATCTCTCTGTGAGAAGGTAATCTAGGAAACTCCAATGGAAAAACATTTGTGTACTGCTACAAAACATCGTACTTTTGTAGTAATTCAACTTTCTCATCTTCTATTTCTCTAGATTCCCTCATTCTTGGAAACTTGCACTACAAACATGGAAAATTTTAGGGGCTAATTTTCGCAAATAGGCTAACTTTCCATGTTTTCTCCAAAAAAAGATTCGCCAATCTCCACTTTTCCTAAAATCTATTCACCCAAATTTTATATGGTAAAATTCTTTTACATTAAATATCGCCAAAATTTTATAGAGACTATCATCAAAAATAAAAATAAAAGGATATATAAAATCATTAAAAATCTGAATGTTTTTATGAAAAGATCACCAAACATTTTACAATTTTCAAATTAGGGATTAATAAGATTCACCAAGTTTTCTAAACTTTAAAATGAATTTCCATCATTAAAATTTTCCCTACAAATGACATTCATCCTTTTCTGTTGTTGCGTTTGACTTGCATAGCTATGATTAATGTTGAAAAAATGTAGCAAGAAAGGCTCAATTTGATTTTAGCCTCAGTCAAATTGAGTAAATCGAGTTTCCACATCAGTAGGACAACTTGGAGGAAATTAATTAGTGTTACATGGATCTTGTCACTCATTTAGCTTAGTAAATTCGATCTAGAGGGCTTGGAGTTCAGTTATGCATGCGTGATTGCTATTTAGTAGTCCAATTCAATTATTTTCAGTTGTATTTATTTAACTGATCTCTAACTATTGTTAGAGTCAGTTGAAGGTTAGTTTTGCAATGGGACAATAGTCTAACTCAGAGATCTATTAGTTAACTGATTAATCAACCCAAAATAGCTAATGCATGCAAAGAATTTGAGTTCCTCAGTTGCTGTGGAGATGACAAGGCAATGTAACATCAATTGTAGACTAGTCTTGAGTGTATAGTTGTTGCATGCAATCAATGATCAATGCTTGGGAATTGTGCAAACAATTTGGAGTAAATTCCTAAAGAATAGGGGCTAATTTCCTCAAGATTTTCACAAGGAAATAGGAGCCTTGGTGAGAAAATAATTGGATAGTGCTGGGGAAAGTTGTTCATTGAGCAGCGAGAAAAATTAATATTCTTTTGTAGGTTGAGATTAGATATAGAGCTAACAATTTTAATAGATTCTCTATTCATCCGATTAATGCAAAGAGGCTTGAGGGTTTTTTCCTAGTTGGGTTCCCCTAGAAATCACTGTGTATTTGTGGTTTTTCTTATTGCATGTCTATGCATGTTATTCTAAATTGTGAATTTCATTCTACAGATGAGTAGAGTAGAATCGTGTCTCTTGACTTTAGATCAAATTTTTTGAGAAGTTACAATTATATCAAATTTCTACATGGTATCAGAGCCTCATAAATCACATTAAAACCAATATTTCGAATTTGTCTCTCGAGAATTTCAAATTCACAACTTTCTTGCAACATTGTTTCTTCACGATTGGGAGGATGTATTTAAACAGAATGAGATTGGAGTATGGCTTGGAGGGTAGCTCGAATTTAATAGTATGGAAGGATCGAATGGAAGTAGTGCTTGATGATAATGGGCTGTTACAATATGTTAAAACTGACATTGGAAAACCTCCACAGTCAGATGCACAACAATTAGCTCGATGGAAGAAGGATGTTATAAATACCAGGAGAATTCTTCTGGAAGGTGTGCGAGGCCATGTGGTCTCAAATATCCATGACAAAGAGACACCATTTTCTATGTGGAAGGTGCTAACCAAGCTATTCGAAATAATATGACCATATAAAATTGGCCCTGAAAGACAAACTTTGAAACATTAAGATGCTGAAGGATGATGCTATTCCACAATATCTCTCCATATTTGCACAATTTCGGGGTGAGCTTAGAGGAGTTGGTGTGAATGTTGTAGAAGATGACCTAGTGAGCCTAACTCTTCTAGGCATTCCAAAATCTTGGCACAACTACAAGACTTTGTGAATGGAAGGGGAAAACAAATTGGGAAAAGTTGTGGTCTGACTTGGTACAAGAATATTTTCGAAGAAACAACATTGGATGCAACATCATCCAACGTTGAGGATTAAGAGAAAGTTTCATTGGTTGGAAAGGGGAATAAGGGAAAAGGGAAGAATACTTAGAGAAAATCTGAGTCCAGCCAGAATAATGGCAAGAGGAAAGACCTGAGCAAGATAAAATGCTTCCATTACCATGAAGTTGGGCACTATGCAACAAAATATCCGAACAAAAATTCTAACAAGAAGCCTTCAGGAGGAGTAGTAGGTGAAGCATTGGCTTCAAAATTCGAATTAGGCTTCACCCTTATAGCATGCATGGCAAACACTGTTATGGGGAGTGCATGGTACCTTGGTTCCGGTGCCTCGTTCCATAAGACAGGGTGCAAGGAGTAGTGTTGAAAAGGGCAACAAGAAAATCTTGATTTAATTTTCCCTTGAATTAAATTAGGAGAAAATTGTAATTATGATGTAGGTGTTTTACCATATGGCTATTCAGGGTCATCGATGGGAATATCAATAGGAAATAGGATGGGTTGAGATAACCCTATGCGATTTCAAGTTGATATTGAGCTCCCTGATGAGATGTGCTCTCGTATGTGTTTGGATATCGTATTTCTCGATATGGGGTTGTAGATGTATAACTCCCCCATGAGATTCTGGGTCGAGATGTGTTCCCTGATGTTGTTCCAGGTTGACATGTACTCCTTGATGATATGATATTCGATCATGATTGATGATGATAAAGGTAGCATCCTGATGGATAGAGGGTGGTAGCTTAAGTTCCCCTTCGGTAACAAATTCTTATTCTTCTAGATTTGAGAATGTTCAACATACGAGCAAGAACAATCAAGAGATAAGTAGGAATAAGCAAGGGATAGATTGAGAGGTACATTGACGATTTGTGATGATGAGATACTTGAGGTGGTCATGGCATAATGACTACAAGATATAGATGATCGATGACGATACATGAAGCTACCAGAATGTCATACTGATTAATGGACGAATATTGGTAGGTGGAATTCTCCCTAGTTGAGGGGGAGTGTCAATCAAATTCCATGCTGGACAAATAAAATGACCAAGATTATGATTGCATTAGATTCCTCTTTTCGAGAGGACCAAAATTGACCTAAATATCACCTTATTTGGACAAGCAAGAGTTGGTTTTTGAATTTATTTATTCACTCATGTATTTTGGGTTAGGTCGGCCCTAAGCACATGTTAAATTGGACATGTCAGCCTCAACCCCAAGTGGACCCTCATGAAATCCTATCAATGGAAGAGACCTCAATATAATTTGTAAACATTGATCAAGCCATCTTCTCTTCTCTTATTGTCTTGGTTCACACAGGTCTCTCAAAGGAAAGTTCGTGCAAGGGTCCAAAATCTCATGGTCGAAGCTCGCACTGATATAGGTTTTTCTATATTTAGATGTTGGAAAAGAATTGGGTATTTTAGCCCCTAGAATTTGGAACACAGTGGTCCTGACAACGTCCAGGGAGCCTTGGACATTGGCACAATGTGTTATGGGACTATCTATGGTTTCAAAGACAGATCAAGATGTATTAGTCCCCAGACGCTCGCACAAAGTGGTCCTGATAGCATTCGAGCTACCATAGACGCTTGCACAAAAGCCTTATGAGAGAATCTATGGTTTTAGGTAGATCTGTCTATGTTTCCCTGAACACCCTCATCTAGTTCACCGGGGAGTGTCCAGATTTATTCCAGACGTAGTCTTCCAATTATGGATAGAGCGTCCAGGACTGCTACAGATGCTCACACAACTCCTCCTCCCTATGTTTGGGACTCATAGATGATGTTTATGTATTTCGAAGATTCCTCTTAGTGACAACAGTGTAAAACAATTTCCAGCAGTTGACTACTGTCTGTGGCAACACTCTACAGTCCTCAGAATCAAGGTTGTGATTATAAGCATGATTAAATTTGTTTTATGGATATCATAGTTGTTTTGTTACATAGATAAGGTTATGGATTATTGTAATCTCTTTTTCTGAATCATTTGATGACGATCTAAGAAGAAGAATATTTGCAAGGGTTTTTGCCATAGTGGGTTTTGCCCTAGTCTCAGGCCAATCCTGGTGTCTCTATGTGTGTGCATGCTTTTCTTATGTTCTGCTGCATTGATGATGATGTTGTTCTTTCTATATAATTTGATATTATTATGAAAAATGTTGTAGATCTGCATAATGTAATGATGATATGGGGTGAACTTAATGTATTAATAAAGGAATGCAATTATCAAAACAAAGAACAATGTAACCCTATGAAAAATTAACATGGTATCAGAGCTGGGTTGAAGAAAATCCATGTAGATCACCCAAATGATGACACCTTTGATGGAAGAAAGAAGAGCATGGTGGAGACCTGAAATAAATCTAGGGTTTGAAGAAAACCGTAGGCAACTTGATTATTAAGGTTTGATGGATTCTATTAGGTTAGAGAAAACCCTGGTTTATGGAAACAATATGAGATAAGGAACCTAGTTAGTCAATTTGAATATGCTCAAACACTTGACAAAGATTTGATGAAGCCCCAGATGGGATAATCCCTAACAAACTTGGTTGGATAATTGAAGGCAACATTGGTATATGGACCATGGACATTGATGGCTCTTGAAGATTGGTTCAAGAGGGAGAGGATAACCTCTCATTGAAGATAAGTATTTATTAACTTATGATGCTCCTTACTTTTGTTTAGACCTATGGATATGATGATTATGTTTATATCTTACACTTCCTGCATATGTATTTGTATATGGATGTTTCTAAACTCCTTGATGAGATGTGATGAGTAGATCTAGAACTCGAAAGAGGTACCAGATGAAAAGGGTGTCAAGCACTTATAGAAATCTATATCTAATGAAAATGTGCACAAGTGTTTGAATACCACAAGGTATGCATGATAAGTGGCACTGATGGACTGGTAAGCCCTAAGACATGATGAGAATGTCTCTTTCTTTTATAGCCCATACATGCATATAAATGTGAATTTGATCTATGTTTCCTATGATGAAATAATCCACCTCGTGTTGAACATTCTGATCTTCTTGAATTTTATGAGGCTATCTTATGTTGATACATTGATACACTTGATGTTTGGCTAACTTCCATCCATTAGACATCTTGATCCTATAAAGAAGGCTAGCACCTTGAATGTAGTAAATGATACTCTTGATACTTTTCATGATGGATTTCATATAGAAGGATAGCTCATTAGCTCCTGTGACATGAGTCTGTTGATAATGTTTGTGATAAGCATGATGAAAGCAAATGGAAAGAGATATTGACACTCTCATTGTTTTGATAAAGCTTTATTGAATGACCATACCTGATCCTATGATGTTAGAGGTATAACTATGAGATTGATAATATAGATATCTTACTACCTGTGGTCATGTCTTGATGACATATGGTTAAGCTGAATATCCAACCTTGATGAAGTGACATGATAGAAAGTGCTATTTTTTTCATAATATTTGAGATATGATGTTGCATCTATATGCTCCTTTGAGTCTAATATTTGATGAAAGATTATAGAAAGATATTTTCGACCATCTGACAGAGCGCTCTGCAACCTAGGGTTTTTTGCTCGCCCCTACAACGACGCAGTTTGAACCCTCCCTGCTTCTATTCTTCGTCAGCCTTACTCCTTGTGACAGCAGCTGCTGGCATAGACCGCACTACAATGGCTGACCCTTGGGGGGGGCTTCAAAGCCTTTACCCTCAACCAAGATAGATAACCAAGCGAAGGAACTGACAAAGCCTTCCGGTCCAGAACAAGTAAACACGGATACAAGAGATTTCCCAATGCAAGATACGACAAATGCTCCCACTGATCAGTCAGACAGGCATAGTGAAGTACAAGAAGGAAAGATTGGGCAACAGGAAATGCCCAAGGTTACATCAATGACATGCAAACCCATAGCAGCTGAACGACCCAAGATAGAACTTCCCAACCAAAGAATCAATGGTCAAATCCAGTACATGAAGGACCATGCGCTCATTGGAAAATTTATTGGATACTGGCCACCTGAAAAAGCTTTGCAAGGATGGATCTCTACCAAATGGAAACCCAAGGGACATGTTACCCTGCAGCTAGGACCAAAAGGGTTTTTCACTACGATTTTCATTTGCATCGAAGATCAAAATAGGGTTATGGATGAAGGTCCCTACTTATTCAACTCCGTCGGTCTGTATTTAAGGGAATGGGTAGAGAGATTTAACCCAGACAAGGAGGATTTCATCTGGGCACCAGTTTGGATCCAAATGTACTCGCTCCTATTGGAATACTAGGACGAAGAATCGTTGAGAGACATTGGCAAGGGGCTGGGGGAGTTTATAAAAATTATTGAGGAAACAAGGTTGCACAGATACACCTCCTATGCCCGTATTTGTGTCTTCATGCGCCTGGAAAAAGCCCTTCCGGACTTGGTAAGTCTCTTCCATGATGACTTTGAATGGATCCAACCCTTAGATTTTGAACATGTACCCTTTCGCTGTTGCAAGTGTCATGCCCATGGACATCTTTTTCGGGACTGCCCTCTAAATGCTAAACCTCAAACCTCAAATCCCTCAGACAAGTTAGCTCATGATGGCTTTACCAAGGTTGCAAATCGAAAAAGATCACATAAAAAACCCTCCTCCGGGAAAAATCCCTTACAAGAAGTTGCCTCCATTCCCTCCACAAGCAATAGCTTTGAGGTTCTTGCTAAAACTTCAGAAGACCCACCGCAGAGCATTTTTCCAATCCCATGGCTGCTCATCACGACCTCTCCCCCCCCTCTGTTTGGCTCTTCTCCCACTCCCCTACCCCTGAGTGACAACATCGAGATTCCTGAGGTAGCTTGAAAGGACCCTGATTGGAAACCTAATGAAATGGATGTTGACGGTATCCCCAGCGAGACCTTGCACTTAGCAATCACCTCAGTAGAAAGCAGTCAGACGCAACATATGGAAGAAGAACCGGAAAGCATTGATTTGGGAGGACTTGACATCTTTGAGCTTGAACAAGCATGTAGAAGGAAAGACTACGACAATATTCATGAGCATTAGCTCAATACCCTAGAAGTCATCATCTCAAGGGCTTACAAGCAACAACAACTAGGCATACAACGGAGCAGTCAATGGGATGACAGCTTCTTTCCTAAGGACTCCAAAAAATGTGGAAGAAAGACAAATCTTCAAAGAACTATTGCAATATGGAAAATCCTGGTAGACTCAGGAAGATACGCTAAGTTGACAAAGTACTACAAGCCTACCAAAAATAGTGAATCATGAAGCTCACTTCATGGAATCTAAGAGGGCTCAATAGCCCCGGCAAACTCAGAATGATAAAAAACATGATAAAGTAGGAGCAGCCCTAGATCTTCTTTATGCAAGAAACGAAATGTAATAGTAACAGACTTGTAAACATCCTCTCTAGAGCATGGCCAGGTTGTCACTCGGTTGCAATGGATGCTTCGGGTGCCTCCGGGGGACTGGCAATTGCCTGGAACACGCAAGCTATAACGCTCTCAGACTTTCATGCCTCCCATCACATTATACAGGCTACTTTTCATATAATTGGCACCAACATTCATGGCCATCTCTCCAACGTCTACTTCCCACAAGAAGCAGGCAACAAAATTGCTCTTTTATACACAATAGAAGCGCTCAAATTCAATAGACTCCATCCTCTTTGGATCATTGGAGGAGACTTCAACATGATCACCAAGCTAGAGGAAAAGCAGAGAGGTCGAGCCAAGCTGGAACAAGAAAATGGACATTTTAAAGATTTTATCCAAAACAATATGCTAATTGATCTGCAATTTTGTAATGGAATGCACACCTGGAGCAATCACAGGGTTGGGCGACATCAAATTTCTTCCAAACTAGACAGATTCCTCATTTCAGATAATGCAGTGCATCTTGGGGGTGACATTTCGGCATCAATTCTTCCATTTTCAGGCTCAGATCATTGGCTTATCTCTCTCCAATGGCAAAGACCAGGCAACTCTACCAGGCGTCCTTTCAACTTCGAAGCTTTTTGGCTTACCCACCCTGCCTTCAATGACCTCATTAGATCCACCTGGACCAACTTCCCTTCACCAAAGGGATCAAAAATGTTTTAGTTTCAACAGAAACTCAAATTCCTGAAATCCCAAATCAAGCGTTGGAATCAAGAGACTTTTGGCAACATCTTCCAGGCTCAACAACATCTAAACAAAGAAATTAGAGAACTCCAACAATAGATAATCACAGAGGGCTACAAGGAAGAGACTTTGGAACAGGAAAAGCACATTCACAATCAATTAGAGGAGAGAAGAAAGTAGGAAGAAATTATCTGGAAGCAAAAATCTAGAATCAGATGGCTGAAAGAAGGAGAAAGGAACACTAAATTCTTCCACAGAACCACAATACAGAGAAGAATGCACAACAACATCTCTTTCATACAGAAGCGAGGGGGGGAAGAGTGGAAAGCCATACAAAGATCGAACAAGAGTTTATTAATCAGTTCCAGGAGGTCCATCAAGAACCCCAAATTGATAGATGACCTGCTATAGAAAAGATCACTCAAAATGTGTCGAAAATTATCACAGAAGAATGAAACCAAATTCTTCTTCGACTAGTAATGCCTCAGGAGGTGGATTTGGCTATGAACCAGCTCAAGGAGGGAAAAGCTCCTGGTCCGGATGGATTCACTACTACCTTTTTCCACTCTTTCTGGGATCTTATCAAAGAGGAGGCGTGGTTAGTGGTGGAGGAATCGCGCATTCTTCGTTGGCTCCTGCCCTCTCTGAACTCAACTTTCATCGCCCTCATCCCAAAAGAAGAGAATACCAGTACTCCGGACAAATTCTGTCCAATCACACTATGCAATGTTATTTACAAGGTGATATCCAAAGTCATTGCTAATAGGTTGAAGCTACTTTTTCCCTTGCTCATATCGCTTGAACAATCTGGATACATAGAAGGAAGATAAATATTCGACGACATTATCCTCACTCATGAAATCATACATTCCCTCAAGCACTCCAAACAGGCAGGTATGATTCTCAAGATTGAACTCTCTAAAGCTTTTGATAACTTAAGCTAGACCTATATTCAAAAAATGCTAACAACCTTTGGTTTTTCCCTAATGTGGGTTCGATGGATTCTGAGTTTAATTTCCACAACTTTTTTCTCTATCCTCATAAATGGCATACCCTCTTGACCTTTCAGCCCCTCTATAGGCATCAGACAAGGAGATCCACTTTCCCCATTCCTTTTTGTTCTAATGGCGGAAGGTCTGGGTCGCCATATCAAACATGCCCTCCTCTCCCAGCATCTCAAAGGTCTATCCATACACAACTCTCCAGCCATCACTCATCAACAGTTCGTGGATGACAACATGTTGTTTGGGTATCCTTCTATTTAGGAGGCCTCCCTTTTTAAATCCATTCTGAATGATTTCTCTGATGCTTCAGGGACGAGCATAAACATGGCCAAATTGTAGATCTTCTTTTTTCACACCCCCCCTATTACTCAGCAGGCTATTACCCGCATTTTAGGCTTCTCCATAGCCTCCTTACCTTCCAAATACCTTGGAGCTCCCTTAATAGATTCTGCAATCAAGCATGCCTCTTGGCGTATGCTCCTTGAGAAACTTGAATCTTGTCTCACTTTATGGACTCAAAGAACTCTGAACATAGCTAGCAGATTAGTGCTAATCAAAGCTGTGCTATAGGCTATGCCTCTCTACCTTTTCTCAATCTTGGCAGTGCCTAAATGGGTCCTTAAAAAAATAAAAGCTCTATAGCGCAATTTTCTTTGGGGTGAAACTGGCACAAATCGCAAATGGGCCTTGGAAAAATGGACGACACCATGCAAGCCCAAAGAAAAAGGGGGTATAGGCCTGAGAGATCCTCATCACAACAATGTTATCATGGGTGCAAAAATATGGTGGCAATGTCTCTCTACTCCCTTTAAGCCATGGGTAGCCATCTGGACAGCCAAATATGCCAATCACAGACCAACGGAGGAGCTAATCAGATTCACTCCAACTGAAAAGGGATCACTAATATGGAACGATGCCAGACAACTCTTGCTGATCCAACAACACAGCGTTTGGGAAATAAGGAACGACAGTACTACTCTGTTCTGGACGGATGCATGGAACCAAATACCAAAGCTCAATGACATCTATAGACCGCCTCCTTGCCAAGAGTGGGAGGAGCAACAAAAGGAATCCGTCCAAAAACAATGGATTTCGGAGACAGAACAGGGGTACAGACAATGGAAGCAGATCGATAGGCTGATCAAGAATGTAGATAACCAGACTAAGGAGGTCATGGAGAGTGAGCTACAGAATAGACGCATTAGATCATCTGAAGGCAGGGATATTTTAAGATGAGGATATACCCCAAAAGGTTCCTTCACCACCAAAGAGGCTTATAAAATTATATGCAATGATCCAATGCCCATGGATCCTATCTGGGGCAGAATTTGGTTACTGGGTACTTGGCCCAAAGTCTCCCTATTCCTTTGGCTTGTTGGGCACCAGAAAATCCTCACTTGGGACAATCTTAGGAAAAGAAACTTTCGTGGGCCCTCCATATGTCCCAATTGTAATTCTCAGGAGGAATCGTTCCAACATCTCTTGGACTCTTGCACTCTTGCCAATCAACTGTGGGAGAAGGCTAGCTTCTGTTGTCAAAAAAGATGCAGAGTGTGCGAAGATATAATCAACTCTATTCGCCATTGGCACCAGAACCTTTATAAAAGTGAACTACTCAACCAAGTATGGAGATTGATTCCCAACCTTCTCCTCTGGACAATATGGAAAGAACGAAACAAGCGCATATTCAAATATCAAAGCGCTCTTGTAGAAATCATTTGGGGTAACTTTTGTCTCAATCTTAAAGAGACCTTGGCGGTTCAAACTTGGCACGCAGAAGACTTTCCCACTCTTGCAAATGAGAAAGCCATCTGGGAAAATTGGAACATACAACTCCCACAAGGTACTCACAATCACAGACCTTCAGAAGGCAACAACATCAGAAAGCACTTACGAACCCCCCCTCCAAAGCATACTTTCAAACTCAACTTTGATGGAGCTTCAAAGGGCAATACTGGCAAAGCAAGATTTGGTGGCATATTTAGAGATCATGAGGGTTCACCTCTGCTAATCTACTTCGGAAACATTGGCTGGGACACAAACAACTCAGCTGAACTGGAGGGTCTCTGGCAAGGATTACTCCTTTCCCAACGTCATGGATTCCAACCTCTGGAGATCGAAGGTGATTCCCTAATCCTCATCAACCTGGCCAATCAACTCCTCAATGGGGCACATGCGCATAAAATTGCCAAAAGTTGGAGACTTGAAGCCAGATTGGATGCAATAGAACAACCGCTTCACACCAATCGTTCCATCATATTCAATCACGTTAAATGGGAAGGAAACAAGGTCACTGATCTACTTGCCAATTTGGGGGTGGAAACTAGGCACACTCTTCTCACTGGAGCTCTAGACATAATTCAGAATCATGATCAAAATCAGGAGTGCAAAATATTGGTCCAAAGGGATGCAGCTCTCCTGGATGTGGGTATATAGACGGGCATTAAATATGATGGGACAGGGGTGGGGCGAGATGGGACGACACCTGCCTACCCAGGAAAAGCAAGATATTTGGCTTCTGATCAACAGATCACTGCATTTGAGAAGAGCAGCCTGGTTCATTGGCATCGTTCTAAGTAGTTCCAGCTATCATGCCTTAGCACGCTCCAGCATACCTCAGACTTTGGCTCTCTTCAATGCAACAGTAATGGTGGATCACAAATCGATAACCAGCAACATGTGATTGCATTCAGATTTCATCGTAATTTTGGAGGATTGCAGATTGGGGAGACCTAAGGGCAAGGCCTTAACCAATAGCGATATGTGACTGTGATCAGATCACATCGCTATTTTTCATCGGCGAAGACCAAGGGGTGGAGCCTCCACACTTTCTCATGTGCGATGTGATGACGCGGCCCCGACAGCGGATCACAGAATGGAGAGACCTAAGAGCAATGCCTTATAATGATATGTGATTGCAATCAGCTCGCATCGCAATATCGCATCGGCAAAATCCAAGGGATGGAGCCTCCACTCCTTCACATGTTCGATGTAATGACGTGGACCTGACGATAGATCGCAGAACGGGGAGACCTAAAGGTAATGCCTTTACTTTTAGTGATATGTGTTGGAAATAATACTGAGAGGGGGGGGGTGAATCAGTATTATCATATTAATAAAACTTTTTCATTTCCATAATCAGATTCATATATGCTACTTCCACAACTTCTTATGATTAAGTTAATCGATCTTCAATGAGTGCATTAGAACATTATCAACCATATTATCAGTTAACAGATGCAGTAACATAAAGTAGATCATCACACATAAGGCACACACATGAACACAATGATGTAAGGTGGAAACCCAATGCGGGAGAAAAACCACCTGCTGCAAGTCATCTCAATCTTCTTCTTAATAAGAAAATTCTTTTACAATATTTGTACTGGTGCAGCCTTATACCAGTACGGGAGCTACAACCCCCTTTGCTCTTGTACTAGCCGATCCATTTACTAGTATGCAGGCTACTACCTGCTACAATGCTCCAAAGATTTCCTTTAGCTCTTGTACTAGCTTAGATACTAGTACGTAGGCGCCGGCCTACAATCTTCTCTCCTTCAAGTACCACGTTTCATCAATTTTCATACTGGATACACTGAAGCACAACCCATAAACTGAAAGGCCACATTTCATCCAATTTTCATACTGGACCCAACAACAACATTGAAGCTCAAACAACCTTCTGAAACACCCAATCAACTGAAGTAACCAGATCAACAATAATAGGACCAAACCCAGAACACAACAATGATAAACAAAGATTTTAAGAGAAGGAAGCACCCTGCTCAACTGCTAGCCTGAGTCCGGACTCACCCTGCTCAACTGCTAGCCTGAGTCCCGGACTCACCCTGCTCAACTGCTGGGCTGAGTCCCTGGACGCACCCTGCTCAACTGCTAGCCTGCGTCCCTCGCACTGAGTCTACTGAACTGCCTGCGTCCCGGCGCACCTGAACCCTTCTGCGCCTGCGTCCGGCGCACCTGAAACTCTTCGCTCCTGCGTCCCGGACGCACCTGAACCCTTACTGCACCTGCGTCCCTCCGGGCATAGATGATTTCAAGACTTTAGAAGTAACCCAGACAATCAGATCCACAGATCTGAACATGCGCCGAAGAGATCTCAGTCCATCAGTAGATTCGCCTTATTTAGATCTAGACCAGATCTAGCCCTCATAAGATATTCAACCCAAGACTTGCCAAATCCAAATGATCTCCTTTGCTTTATATAGGCAAGCTCCTCCTCAAAACATGGAACAATACCATGAGCCGACACCATAGAAATATAAAACCGTCGGCTAGATACCACACAAGAAACCCCCACGTGCTTTTCTCTGCCTTGAAATGTGTGCACTGGGTGGACACACCCCCTGAACGGCTGGCCTGCGTCTTTGGACGCGGGTTCTGCATGGTATACTTGCGGGGACGCACTTTCTGAACTGGCTTCCTGCGTCCTTCATAATTTTTCAATAAAATGAGAGCTGATCATCAACTTCTGCTGCTGACTTGAAGAATAGTGAACTACCACCTGAATGGGTTGCCATCAAGGACAACACTTTAGCCATAATGCCAACAATATGTGATTGCGATCAGATCGCGTCGCAATATTGCATCGGCAGAAACCTAGGGGCGGAGCCTCCACACTTTCACAAGTGCGATGCGATGACGCGGACCTGACGGTGGATCGCAGAATGGGCAGACTAAAGGGAAATGCCTTTACTTCTAGCGATATGCGTTTGCCTGATGATAGTACGAGGCCGGCTGTGGCCGCCCAGGTGTTCATTATCTGGTTTTTTTGTTTTTTGCTAGTGTTGCCTGGTTTATGGCTTCCTATATGGACTTATCGTCAAGGAACCATCTTACTATTTTTTTGTGGGGTCTGGACTTGAGAAGTGCTACCTTTTTTGAAGTTTCTGCCCTCACTGGACTGGTTTCCCCAATGTTGGGGCAGTCCAGATCTTGTTGATACTCTACGCTACCTTGTTCGAGGCCTTGTCCTCTTTGTATCTTTCTGTACATATTAATAGATTACTTTTACTTAGAAAAAAAAAATTATTTGATGAAAGATTGATTTCATGATGTTGATAACCATGATAGATATATTTTTATTATCTAATAGATCTCTTGTTGCATGAATCTAGTAGAGACAAGTTGATTAGATGAATGAAGTAGATTCCCAGTCAGAGGGAGAAACTCTTCTCTATATTCCTTCTCATATTTGCATAATATAATGTTGAAGTATGATTTATGTGCATTTGACATTATTTATATGCAACAAAGTATTAGATTTGAAGGTTGTACAAAAAATAGGGGGTTTTCTTTGGACACATGCATACAACTAGGAGATTTCGTCCCTGGATGCACGAATGCTAAGACCCAGGTAGGGTCTAGGCACCTAAAAACATTCCCATGCTAACCTAAAGGGAGTGTGCAAGGTTTTGAATAAAGTTGACCATAATATGAAACTTTCTAAACTCTGAGTCAACATGTCTCTGAGATATTTTTCCATTGTAATCTAACTTCTGAAGTTGTTGGGTTAAATTGCTGACCACATAAAAATGAAGTATCTTGAATGAAATCAGATGTTCACCTGGAAGATGTCAATATCACAGATGTGTTGCAGATAAAAACAAGATTTATAAGCAGGAAAAGCTTGAATTTTTTCCATAACATGAACATGCAGACTAAACTTGTGTTTGTAGGTGACCAGGACATACATATAGATATGTCACTATGTTTGTGCTATAAGAGGTTGGCATAATTTTTTTGATTCATATAGATGAACAATGTTTTGTCATGATTCTTGACAATAACTTTGAAATGATATGTGAGATATGCTTTGACTATAGATCTCTCCACGATAGAAAATTTGAAGTTGACCTGATGTCTAATGATTATATCAGATGATTGTTGATTTTCCCTAGTGTTAATGCTATGTGGGCACAATGACTTATGTGGGTATTGAGAAAAATGGTTTTTTATTGGTCTCCTCATTCCTAGCACAATGATTGAGGTACTGATAGTTGTGATTCAACGTGAAATTGGAACCTGCATGACTCATGCTTGGTTTATGCATTTGCACCTAGTGAGAGAAATGACTTGTATTATGATTATGAGAATGACTTGATAAAGTTTGGATTTATAATGCATGGTTGATGACAACTTGTTGGCATGATAATAAATGAAGTCAAGATTTGATATGATCTCTACCTATCACTTGGTTGAAAGTGTCCATACAATGAATTTGATAATGGTTGTGATCTGACTTCTAAACTTTGATGAGCTGACTTTGTTGATGTGATGATACCCCATTGATTTATGTAAGTCTCATTATATTGGCTTATCAAGGCATTATTATTAGAGAATTGCATGTAGGAAGCTCCGTGATCTAGATATGTTTATATTTGATAGTTATCTAATGAGGTCAGGATGATGAGTTCCAAGGTATAGTCTAGATGTTGACTACGATTTTGGTTTTATAACCAGATGGTCTAATATTGACAGGTGATAAGCTTATGATGATCTAAATCATAGGGAAATAGCTTCTGAAGTTTGGAATGATGTATCATGGCATGATGCATTTATTTCTGGAATTTGGGAAATAAATTCAATATTGCAAAACTATTTGAAAATGTTTTTGAATAATTAAAATTCAAATCCTTGGATACTCCATTTTGAAGTTCAAAGATGTTGTTGAACTTGACATGGAATCTGATTGTTGATTAAATCATTGATGTTTTGTTTTGAACATCCATCTGTATATATATGATGTGCATAGAACCTAAATAAATTCACGAGTGAGCTGCTTCATTCACATAGAGTTGCCACCGAGTATCCTTTAAAATATCTACATGAGATATTCTATTTTTGAGGCCGAGACATTTCTCCTATGATATGTGACTGCATGGATGTATTGATGATATTTGAGATTATTGTTGATAAACACATTTGGATGTTTCTTTAGTAGTAGAATTTCCATGATATCTTTGATGAGAGGTCCATAACATGACTGAGGTTGAATACAACGTTGCTTTAGTATGAGAATTGCCATGATATCTTGGATAAGAGGTCCATAACATTACAGAAGTTGAATATGATGTTACTAGCATGGCTAACTATGAGGCAAGATGAATAAGCTCCTTAGAGAGATATTTGAGAAGATATGGATATGAAAAGGATACATTGTGATGACATAGAGTGAGATCTGATTGGAAGAAAGTCCCATATTTATAGTTGGGAGTGAGATACTCTCATATATTGAGACAGTGCAATCTTTCGAAACAAGCTTAGGCTTGTGGTTGGCACCTCCTTGAGAGGGAGGGTGATTATGGTACCATTTTGTGATTTATATGATTATTTATGTTTTGACATGATATTTTTTTGATGTCCTATATGAATAGGAAACAACTGCTATTGAGACATGCAAATACCAGATTTGAGTATGATTAGAGCACTGCTGATTAAGGACATTGAGCCAACTCTTCCTCCCTGTTTGAGCTCCCATGGTGAGGAATTGAGGTAGAAGGTCTCTTGGGGTTGAGGGAACTTTGGAAAATAGGGTATAACCCCTATCTGTTACCCATAGGGTTGGAGATGTTGCTCCCCTATATTCATAGGGTCAGAGAATGTTGTTCCCCTATTTGGTCTTTGCAGAGTATACCCCAGTTGGCATCATACCCACAAGCAGTGCTTTTCGGGAATACTAATCCTCATTTGGCCAACAAGTTGAGAGTGTACTTGGGGTGTACAACCCAAGTCGATTATGATGCAGGTTTTCTACCATATGAATATTTAGGATCATCGATGGGAATATTAGTAGGTGATAGGATGGTTTAAGATAACCCTATGCGATTCGAAGTCGAGGTTGAGCTCCCTAATGAGATCCCAGGGTTAGGATTTGCTCCCCTGTGTGTTTGGATATTCTATTACTTGATATGTGGTTGTAGATGTATATCTCCCCCATGAGATTCCAGGTCGAGATGTGTTCCCTAAAATGGTTCTAGGTTGAGATGTGATCCTTGATGATATGCTCTCCGATGACGATTGATGATGATCTAAGTAAAAGCCCGTTGGCTGAGATTCCAAGTAACAGCCTGATGGATAGAGGGTGGTACCTTAGGCTTGCCCCTGGTAAAATTATTCTTCGTCTAGATTCGAGAATGTTCAACATACAAGCAGGAACAATCAAGAGATAAGTGGGAATAACCAAGGGGTAGATTGAGAGGTACATTGATGATTTGTGATGATGAGATACTTGAGGTGGTCATGGCATGATGAAAACATGAGAGATATGATCAGTGATGATACGTGAAGATATCAGAATGGAATATTAATTGATGGATGGATATTGGCAGGTGGAATTCTCCCTAGTTGAGAGGGAGTGTTGATTTTTTAAACTACGGTCAAATTCCACCTTGGAGTTCTTAAATGGCCGAGATTATGATTTCATTATATTTCTCTTTTCAAGAGGACCAAAATCGACCTAAAGATCACCTTATTTTGATGAATGAAAGTTTTTTTTTGAATTTATTTATTCACTTGTGTATTTTAGGATAGGTGAGTCCAAAGCACATGTTAAATTGAGTAGGTTGGGCTTAACACCAAGTGGACCCTCATGAAAGCCTATAAATAGAAGAGAACTCATGATCATTTGCAAACATTTATCAAGCCATATTCTCTTCTCTTATTTTCTTGGTTCGGACACGTCCGTTAGAGGAAAGTTTATGCAAGGGTGTAAAGTCTGAGGGTTGAAGCTCACACTTATCTATGGTTTTCTGGATATGAGACCTTGGCACCGAACTAGGAATTTTAGTTCCTAGAATCTTGCACACAGTGGTCTTACCAACATCCAGGGAGACTTGGATGTTGGCCCAATGTGTTATGGTAGGGTTCAGGGTTTTTGAGATAGATCAGGTTGTATTAGTCCCCGAACGCTCACATAGAGTGGTCCTGAGAGAGTCTAGGCTTCCATAGATGTTCAAAAATAAGCCTTATGAGAGTGTCCAGGTTTTGAGGTAGATATAGGTATGTTTAACCGAGAACACCCTCATCTAGTTCACTTGGGAGCGTCCAGATCTATTCCAGACGCAGTCTTCCAGTTTTGCAGAGAGCATGTGGGACTGCTATAGATGCTTGCACAACTCCTCCTCCCTGAATTCAGGACTCATAGATGAGATTTATGTATTCCAAAGATTCCACTAAGTGACAACAATGTTCAACATTTTCCAACTGCTATTGAGACAAGAAGATACTAGATTTGAGTATGATGAGAACAACGCTAATTGAGGACACTGAGCCAACTATTCCTCCCTGTCTGAGCTCCCAAGGTGAGGAATTGATGTAGAAGGGCTCTTGGGGTTGAGAGAACTCTAGACAATAGGGTATGACCCCTATCTACTACCCAAAGGGTTGAAGATGCTTCTCCCTTATCTTCATAGGGTCAGAGAATTCTGCTCCCCTATTTGGTATTTGTAGAGCATACCCTAGTTGGAATCATACCTACAAGCAGGCCTTGTCAGGAATACCGCTCCTCGTTTGGTTTAATATTTCAGAGTGTAATTGGGGCGTACAACCCATGTCGATTATGATGCAAGTGTTCTACTACATAAATATTTAGGGTCATCAATGGGAAGATCAATAGGAAATAGGATGGATTGAGATAACCCTATGCAATTACAGGTTGAGATTGAGCTCCCTGATGAGATCCAAGGGTTGAAATTTGCTCCCCTGTGTGTTTGGATATCTTATTGCTCGATATGGGGTTGTAGATTTATGGCTCCCCGATGAGATTTCGGGTTGAGATGTGTTCCCTGATGTGGTTCTAGGTTGAGATGTGATCCTTGATAATATGATCTCTGATGACGATTGGTGATGATCTGAGTAATGTCTCGCTAGTTGAGATTCCATGTAGCAGATTGATGGATAGAGGGTGGCAGCTTAAGCTCCCTTCGATAAAAAAATATTTTTCTTCTAGATTCGAGAATGTTCAACATATGAGCAGGAAAAATTAAGAGATAAGCAAGAATAAGCAAGGGATAGATCGAGAGTTACGCTGATAATTTGTCATGATGAGATACTTGAGGTGGCAATGGCATGATGACTACATTATAGAGATCATCAGTGATGATACGTGAAGATACAAGAATGGCATATTGATCAATGGACAAATATTGACGGGTGAATTCTCGATAGTTGAGTGTTAATTTTTGAAATTGTGGTCAAATTCCACCTTGGAAAGCAAAAATGACTGAGATGATGATTTCATTATATTCCTTGTTTCGAGAGGGCCAAAATCAACCTAAATATCACCTTATTTGGAAAAACAAAAGTTGGTTTTTGAATTTATTTATTCACTCACGTATTTTGGGTTAGGTCGGCCCTAAGCACATGTTAAATTGGATAGGTCAGCCTCAATCCCAAGTGGACCGTCATGAAAGCCTATAAATATAAGATACCTCAAGATCATTTGGAAACATTGATCAATCCATCTTCTCCTCTTATTATCTTGGTTCGCATAGTTCAGTTAGAGGAAAGTTCACGCAAGGGTCCAAAATCTCAAGGTTGAAGCTTGCATTGATCTAGGGTATTCTGGATCTCAGGCGCTGACACAAAAATATGAATTTTAGTTCCTAGATGCTGGAACATAGTGTTCTAATAGCATCAAGGGAGCCTTGGATGTTGGCATGGTGTGTTATGGGAGAATTCAAGGTTTCAAAGATAGATCGAGTTGTATTAGTCCCCAAATTCTCACACAGTGGTCCTGAGAGCGTTCGGGCGGCCATAAGTGCTCGCACAAAATTCTTATGATAGCGTCTAGGGTTTGAGGTAGATTTGGGTATGATTAAACCTAGATACCCTCATCCAGTTAACATGGGAGCGTCCATATCTGTTCCAGACGCAGTCTTCCAGTGCTGCAGAGAGCATCCAGTACTGCTATAGACACTTGCACAAGTCCCCCTCCCCGCATCCATGACTCATATATGATATTTATGTATTTCAAAGATTCTGCTCAGTGACAACAGTGTTTAGTAGTTTCCAGTAGTTGAATACAGTCTATGACAACACTCTACAGTCCTTGGAATCAGGATTTTGATTATAAGCATGATTATATCTGTTTCATGGATATCATAGTTGTTTTGTTACATAGATAAAGTTATGGATCATTGTAATATCTTTTTCTCAATCATTTGATGACGATTTAAGAAGAAGAAGATTTTCTAGGGTTTTCCCCATAGTGGGTTTTGCGTTGGTCTCAGACCAATCCTGGTGTCTCTATGTGTGTGCATGTTTTTCTTCTATTTTTCCTTTATGTTCCATTGCATTGATGATGATGTTGTTGTTTCTATATAATTGCCTATGCTGATGAACAATGGTGTAGATATGAATAATGTAATGATGATATGGGGTGAACTTAATGTATTAATGAAGAAATGTAATTACCAAAGCAAAGAACAATGTAGCCCTATGAAAAATTAACACCTCGCCTGTGTCTCTTTCTTGACTTGGAACCATCTTCTCTGTTGTTTTTTTCCTTTGAGTCATGAAGTATTTTCCTTTCTCTGTGACTGGCCCTCAACTGAGATTGTGTTTGTCTCTACCAATTCTAGATGTTTTGTAGGATAACTGCATTGATTTCTACTTGTATTTCTTGGGCTTTTACTAGCCTCTCATTATCGGCCTAAAAGCTTCTCACCTTAGCATTTAGGATTCTCATTGTGTCCATCTATTATGGGGAGTGATTCCATCCCCCTTATCCCACTGATCTCTCTTCTTCATTAGCTCTAATCCCATCACTTCCTTGTCATGATTGATCGAAACTGTACTCAACCATTTCAGTCCTCATTGATGTAACTTTTATACTTTATGATGCTTATGATGTGTTTTCAACTACACACATTGTTAGAAATTTCAAAATAATAAATAAACACATAATCATGACCATGAGCTTGCATTCATGGTTCTGCCATGAGATTTTCTGTTGTGAAAAACAACCATGTTATTTTGCAAACACATTTACAAATCATATGCATCAATCATTCAATACATTTATCATGATAATTAACAATAAACATCATATTTATGGCTATGGTCCTACTCTCGCCAAGTTGCTGTCAACCAAAAAATTTACACTAGCATAAGTTTACTAGCAAAACAATAATCAATAATTCAAACTAGATTTTAACACCTAAATAGTTAATTAGTCAATTTTCAAAATCATCAATTTCCTGTGACGAAGCCCATCCTGTCCAAGCGTTGAACTTATATGCTTTGATACCACTCTATAATGTCACTCGACCCCTCAAGTTACCATTAACATATAATTAACAAAAATAAAATAAAATAATTGTCACATTCCTCTAATGGTAACCTAAGGGGTTGGGTGACATTACATGTTTGATCTCATGCTGGAAAAGATAGTTTTCAAATTTATTTGAAGATATTATTTTCCATTATTAGTACAAATATATCCAATATGAGACTGTGTATCATTTTCAATCCATGCATTAAAGTTTTTGAAAGTTTCAAAAGCTTCAGATTGGTTCTTCAATAGATAAACCCAACACATTTTGGTGTAGTCATCAATAAAAGTCATCATGTATTTATTACCATTTTCAGAAGGAACATGCATAGGGACACACAAGTTAGAATGAATGATTTCAATATTTCTATGTGCTTTGGAATGAGAGTCGTGAAAACACTATTTTTCATGCTTTTCTAAGATACAAGCATCACATTGCATAAGTTTCCTACGACTGGTTGGCAAACTCGTAATGCCATTTCTCTTCAATAAGCACATACTCTCATAGTTCAGTTGTCCAAATCTAGCATGCCATAATAGATTGGATGGTATTGTACCTTCATCAATTTGAGAACTGTATGCAAAGTTTTGTGCACAAGAAGAGGTTCCTTGTAGCTTCAAAAGTCTATATTCTTCTATCACAGTCATGACAAGTGAGTTGTCTGATGATTTTTTGACCCCAGTCTTTCCATCAAACACGTGGATGGAGCGTCCTTGCTAGAAGATGTGAACCAAATACAACAAGTTTCTCTGCAACTCCAAGAGGTAGAGAACATCATGTAGAAGAAAGTTTGGGAGACCAAGCCATTTGGGCCTGATGGTGCCAAGCCCTAATGGCTTACGTTTGACTTATCTGCAAATTAGACTGCTCCATAAACATTATCAGTGAATTCTTAAAAGAAAATCTTCTAAAAGTCACGTGTAAAGTTTCTCTTGAATCAAGCTACCCTGCATCTTTCCATGAAGCAAGTGAAGCATTAAACAACTCTTCAGTTACTCCAATATTGCAATGTCCATAACATAATGAGCGGATTTGGGTTCTTTACCTTTCCCTTGATCTAGTGATTTTAATTTCTCTTCATTCCTTTCCTATCTAATCTTTTCCCAAGAGATCTTACATGTGGAAGCATCATGTCCATTTATGTTGCATCAAATACAATGGAGATCAAGTCTTCCTCCTTGATAATGTCTGCCCCTCTAGCTCTATTATTGTTCCTTCCAAATCCTCTTCAGCCACCTCTTCCTCTAGAAGAATCTTGTGCCTGATTCTTCTCTTTCTGTTCAAGGAAAACAACTTCTTCAAAAGACTGAAAAATTGTCTTGTTCATCCCAAAATATTTCTCTCTTTTAGCAAACTTCTCCTCAAGAGAGTCAAAGGAAATCTCCTTAAATTTTTGACTAGCTTGTAATGACTCAAGATAATGGGAATAAGTGGGATACAGTGCCTTGAAACAAGTTGTGAGAGGAACATCTATTTTAACTCTGGTAGCTTCTATATCATGCACAATATCACTTATTTCTGAGGCTACGGCAAGGGGATCATCACCTTTCACTTCAAGATTAAACAATTTGATCATTAATTGGACTAATTCAAGCTTAGAGTGTGAGTCATAAAAGTCTTTCAATTTATTTAAGGCTTCAAAAGCATTGCTAAAAGGTGTAATATGATGACTCACCTCTTAATTGAATGATGTTGCAATCAAGACATAGACCTTGCTATTCTTGTTCTCCCATATGGCAAGCTCTTTGTTAGAAATGGGCTTTTTCAGGAGGATTGCCAACTTCCCCTTCACAAACTCCTTTCCACAACTCATTGAAAATGAGGGTTTGATTTATCTTCCTAGACCATTCATGGTAGTTCCATTTTCCAAAGAGAACTACACCAACTATAGAGATGAGTGAATGCATTTCTGAAAAACTTTGGCACTGGGCCTTGAATACACAAAAAATTGCTAAAAAAATCTCTTAACAGAGACTCATCATACATGCATCTTCTTAAAAAAATTAATCAACATAAGCCAACATATAACATCATATATTTGAATGGTTCAATATATATGAATGGTATTCAATGTAAAACAAGAAATTCAACACAATTTCAATGCTCCATCAATTCAAGCCCAATTCAGCTTACAGATATACTAATCAAACCTTATAGTATTATAGATATGACATACCACAAATACATGGTCTTCAAAAAATATTTATGCCATCACATACGGTCGTCAAAAACTATTCAACACACATATATCCAATACTCAATTCATGCACCATGTGATACATGATCTTCAACAAAAAGCATTCAATTTATCATTACCAAACACAACCCTCAAAAATTTCAATGCACAAGGGGAATATATTTATAGCATATCATTACACAGTCTTCAAAAATATATATATGATCCATAAAATTTGAACACACATCCACCAACATACAATTTTCATTCAATGCAGAGGCATATGACGCAATAACACCAACATATAAGATCCAACACAATTGTAACACACACCAGCATACAAGAGCCATCAATGCATACAATGTGATACCATACATACTATAAATCATCACACAGGAGTTACGCACCATGAAAACATCAGTCATGACTTGCAAAGTTCAATGTACAACACAATATAACATACCAGTCACCATTTTATCACATCATACACTATAGTTTGAGACCATAATCAACGCTACTTCAATTCTCAATGCAGAGGAGCAATACAACACATAGGGTTCAACACTACTTCATTGCTCATCATAAAAAAAAGTTGCAAGAGTTACACAACATAAAACTAAATTGGGACTTGTTGCTATGATACAATGTCAAACTAAGTTTGAGTAACTCCACTAATTGTGATTTGCATGAAGAAAATCATGAATATATACAAGGAGAGGGAGATTATTGGAATTCATATTCCAATGTCTCTTAATCTTTTCTATATTTCTATTTACATTATTTACAACAATTTTCTAATCTCAAATATTAGGTGTCAACAAAGACATCATGATTTAATTCAATTTGATCATTTAATCTAACGTCCTTCATTTTATTTATAAAATAAGAATATCTATTGACATAACTACTATTTAATTTCAATATTATAATTTAAATCATATATCATTTTTTTTTAAATAGCCCATTCACTTAATTAAGTAAATCTTAATGTACTTAAGAATTGCATGGTAAAAATGAAAAGGGATATTACAATCTAATTCAGGTTGACCATTTAATCGTGCATCCTTCATTCTATTTTCAAAATACAAACACCTATTAACATAAATATGATTTAACTTTAGTAGTATAAAAAAATAACACATTTACTTAATTCATGGAAATTTAAGTCATTTACCAAAAAAAAATTGAGGTAACCTATCTACTTAACCCATTAACTCATTGTAATTCCACTGATTTACCAAAAGTTTTTTGAAGAAACCCATCCACTTAACTTGTGGATGATGAATGTCAATAGAGGATGACAATGGAAAGCTCTAGGGACAATAATTTGAAGAGATTCTAGAGGCTGCTAGAGATGATGACCAAGAGGCTCTAGTGCGGAGTAAACCTAGAAAGGTAATATCCAAGTGGCAAGAGTAGTTGTGCAAGGTGATGGCTAGTTAGAGGAGACTACAGAGGTTAAGATGACCAAGTGGCTGTACTGGGGGATTAAATCTTGAAATGTGATGACTAGGTGGTGTGAGTGGTTGTGCAAGGTGATGGCTTGTTGGAGGAGACTGCACAATATGCAATGACTAGGTAGCAATGGGGACTAAGTTTAGAAATATGTGATGACTAGGTGGCAATGGGGACTAAGTTTAGAAAGGTGATGACCAGATGGTGGGAGTCGTTATGCAAGTTGATGGCTAATTAGAAGAGATTGCATATGACAAAGTAAGTGGGGCGAGGAATAAATATAGAAATGAGAAGTACATCTTGAAAAAAAATGAGGATAAAAAAATTGATAACCAAGAGAAATAAATGACAATAAAAAATGATGATCAAATAACATAAGTGAAAAATAATTTTTAATATATTTAAAAAAATGATTAAAATAATCAAAATAAAAACAAAACATAACTAGCTAATCTTACAAACTCTATTTTATTTTAAAAATAACAACACCTATTTGATTAAACATTTTAACCTACAATATTATTTCTAATATACTAATAAATTAAATATTAAAAATATTATTATCCTTCATTATATCTTATTTTCTAGAAAAAACATGTTTTAATTAAACATTTTCATATTAACATACTAATAGCATTATAAAATACCTTTATCATCCGATGAAACAAATGGAAACAAAACAACTTACTCCATGCACTGATCGCTTAAACACTATAAAATACTAACATATCTATGTGGATATTGCCTCTCACGTTTTAGTGGTTAGTCCAGCGTTGCGTTTTCGATTGAATTCATTTTAAGATGAACATAATCTTATACAGCATGCCTAGTTTGTTTTAGACATTACTCTCCAATAACTTCTCACAGGCTGGCTCATTGGACTAAAATTGAATGACATACTCTCCAATAACTTCTCCAAAATCCAAACACACTATCTCTAAAGAGCCCTGTTAAAACACACTATTTTTTCATCTATTATGAGAAGATGAAAAAGAAAACCAGCAATAACACAAAATGCTGCGTGAAAACTACACTGGAAGCAACTTTGCAAACATATATAAAATCATGATTAGAATGTTTTGAAGTAGAAATTTTTTTATGAATATATAAGACGAATTTTTTTTGATTGTTGAAAAAATTCTTTTTCGTTTAGATTGGGGCAAGGGATTATAGGTCTGCAACTTGAATGAGGATCAAAGTTGACACTAGGGTTTTGCATTAGGTTTCCATGGCAGGATACGCAAGGGGGAGTGTCGCCCCCTCCTACAGTCAGGTAGTCACAGAAGGAGGCAAGGAAGTAGGGGGGAAGCATTTCAAAAAACTGTCAGGAAAGATTTCAGAAGCAAGAGGTAAGGAGACAGTTGGAAGAAACAAATCCTAGGATCAGGAAGGGAATCAACAGGAAACAAGTAAAGAAAAGGAGAAGGCAGGCGACAACAGAAAAATGACTTCCACAAGAACTACGAGAGTTTGCAAACCCAAATCGAGCATCATTCCCCAGGTCGTATTGAGTGATCCTGTGATTCAAGCGCACATGGACCATATGAAAGAACATGCAATCATTTGCAAGTTCATGGGGTTATGGCCAACGAAGAGGGCTTTACACATATGGATTAGGAGCCATTGGAAGCCAAAGGGAGAAATACATTTACATCTAGGTTCTAATGGCTTCTTCACGGTGGTGTTCGCGAACCTAGAGGACAAAGACAGAGTGTTTGAAGGGGGGCCTTATTTCTATGCTGCGGCAGGACTCTACATGCAGCCATGGATGATGAAATTTGTCTCAGAACATGAAACATTTACATCTGTACCGGTTTGGATTAGACTATACTCACTACCTCTAGATTATTGGCTCCCAGAGTCTTTGAAAACCATAGGCAACAAGCTAGGGCCTTTTATAAAGATATCAAAGGCAACTCTCAAAGGTAAATACACCTCCTTTGCCTGAATATGTGTGGAAATGGATCTATTTGGAGCCCTTCCAGAAGAAATAATTTTAGAGGTATATGATGAAGATTGGGTGCAAATGGTGGACTATGAGCACATACCTTTCAGGTGCCGCAAATGTCATGAACATGGCCATCTGTTTAGAGACTGCCCAACAAACAATATGGAAGGCAATGGGAAAACACCTTTGGATAAAGATCATGAGGGTTTTACCAAGGTTGAGGCCAAAGTGAAAGGGGGTAAATGGCCACACAAGAAAAGCAGTGAAGACAGAAATATAAGACACAATAGTTTCAAAATCCTAGAGGAAGTAGAGGAGACAATGGAGACAGTCCAGGATAGGGAGAACGCAACCAAGGAGTAGGAAATGGAAGCTGAAATGGAGGATATCACAATAAAAAACTAGCAGAAGGAGGATCTACCAAGCTGCATGGATATCAGTAAAGACTATGAGATGACTCCAAGTGAGGCAGGAACAAAGCACCATGAAATACAAGAGATTCTAGATAGGGAAAATCTGGATCTAGAACTATTTCTGGAACAAGGCAGGAACAAAGGAGTGGACTCCTTGCCAAAAGAAGACTATGATCGAGTTCAACAGCTCTTTCTATGGAGGGCACAATCAAAGGGAACTGGTGTCAAGAGAAACCATGAAAGCCAGGAGCAAAGTGGGGTCAAAACTATGGAGAACTCACAGGCACAATCTCCAAAGAACTCAAGAAGGAAAAGAGGAAGGAAAAGACAAAATGAACTGCTAAACGAATGTGGAAAACTACTGATTAACTCAGGTAAGATGAAAGATCTTACCAGCTATTCCTTTACTAACCTTTCTTAATGAAGCTTACAACATGGAACATTAGAGGTTTAGGTAGTAGAAGGAAACAAAGGAATCCGAGTAACAGAATTAAAGAAGAGAAACCAGACATGGTCTTTATTCAGGAGACCAAATGTTCAATGGAGAAAATAAGAGAAATTCATAATAAATGGTTAATCAAGTATGAGTATTTAGAGGTCAAGGAAAATAACTCGGCAGACGAGATTCTTACGCTGTGGGATCTATCTTTGGTTGGTAGACTAGTAGGTGATAAGGAAACATATATGATAACAAATGTTTATGGACCTCAAAAGTAGGTAGATAAACTCAAGATTCTTACCTCCCTAGAAAATCTAAGAGCACGATATCCCAATATGCCTTGGATAGTTGCAGGTGACTTCAATATGATAAGATCTCTTTTAGAAAAAAAGGAGGCACTAGACAGTTAGGCAGAGATTTTGAAGCCTTCCAAGATTTCATCATGAACATGGGACTAGTGGACACCGAGACAATAAATGGAACCTTCACGTGGAACAAAAAAAGGGGAGGGGCTTCTCAAGTGGCTTCAAAACTTGATAGATTTATCGTCTCTGAGGATCTCCTCCTCACAGGACCAGCCATCACAGTGTCCATTCTGCCCTTTGGAGGTTCGGATCATTAGCCAGTTCAGCTAGAAGCTACCTTTATGGGCACTCCGAGGAACAGGCCCTTCAGATTCAACAATGCCTGGCTCTCTCACCCCAAAGTCACCAGTAACATTGACAAATGGTGGAAAGAGGATCTGGATATTCAGGGAACTAAAATGTACATGCTCTAATAGAGACTGAAATATATTAAATCCAAACTTAAAGCTTGGAACAAAAAGGAATTTGGTGATATCATCAAGGCTATAATTGAGACTGAATAGAAACTCTAGGAAATCAATCAGATCAATATCACAAAGGGCTTCAATGAAGAGAGGCAAAAGCTAACTAATTATTTACAGGAAGAATGGGAGGATTAATGCTTACAAGAGGAAACTTTCTGGAGACAGAAATCTAGGATTCAATGGATTAAAGAGGGAGAAAGAAATACTTAAGTTCTTCCACAAATCCACTATGGCCCATAGGTCACATAATAAAATCACAAAGATTAAGGATTCTCAGGGTGTTGTGCTTGTCTCCCATAAGGACATGGAATCAAATCTAGTACAACACTTCTCTAATATTGCAAAGGAGCCAATGGAGGATAGATCTAGGTTCATTAATTAGTTCACCCAGTATATCCCCAAGCTAGTCACTAGAGAGGACAACCACAATCTCAATAGGGCAGTCTCGAAAGAGGAGGTCAGTGAGTTGATCAAGGAAATTCAAAGTGGAAAATCACCAGGCCTGGATGGATTCAATGTTGATTTATTCAAAGCCTGGTGGGACACTGTCAAGCAGGATATCATCGAAGTTGTGGAAGACTCAAGAAAATACAAAACGTTTTTGAAAGCACTAAATGTTTCCTTCATAGCTTTAATCCCAAAAAAGGAAAATGCTATGACTCTGGATGGATTTAGACCCATAGCCTTATGTAATGTGGTGTACAAAATCATCTCCAAGGTGGTAGCCAATAGACTCAAGCCCCTACTACCTTCCATCATCTTGGAAGAGCAAACAGGCTATGTGGAAGGACGAAAAATTCTCAACAACATCATCCAAGCACATGAGGTGGTACACTCTCTCAAAAGCAACAAGCAAGTAGGCATGATTATTCAGTTGGACATTGGGAAAGCCTATGAAAAACTTAGCTGGTCTTATATCAGAGCTACTCTGAAAGCATATGGCTTTGACCAAAATTAGATAAGATGGGTTATGGCACTAGTCACCATGACCAGCTTTTCCATTCTCCTTAATGGAGCCCCTTCAAACACATTCACACCTTCTAGAGGGCTCAGACAAGGCGATTCGCTCTCCCTTTTCCTCTTTTTCCTCATGATGAAAGGGCTAGGCAACACAATCAGAATGGCAAATGTTGAAGGTCGAATTCAGGGGATCAATCTCACCCTGGATGGAGAGGCCAATACTCATCAACAATTTGTGGATGATACTATGCTGCAAGGCATACCTACAGTCATAGAAGCAAGGCCAATGAAAGATATTTTAAACGAATTTGCTATGGAAGCAGGCGCATAGGTAAGCCAAAATAAGTCCAAAGTTTTTTTTCTTTAACACAAACATTGCTATACAAAGTAAAATTACCAGAATTCTGGGTTTTCAAAGGGATCATTTGCCTTCCAAATATCTTGGTATTCCTCTTACTGATAAACCTATCAGCAAGAAAAGATGGGAACCAATTTTAAATAAACTTCAAGACAAAATCAAAAAAAGGACTTGTAGATCTTTAAACTTAGTAGGGCGACTTGTGCTCACACAAGCGGTCTTGCAATCCATTCCCATTTTCATGTTTGCAGCTATCCCTGCTCCTCAAGGCATTAAGCAGTAGATAAAGAATATTCAAAGGGACTTCCTATGGCGTAGATGGTAAGAGAAAAAAAAGTGGACCTTAGTTATCTGGGACAAGATCTGCAAGCCCAAAAGCCATGGTGGCTTGGGGCTGCATGATCCGAAAACCCTCAGTAAAGTTTTGGGAGCTAAGCTTTGGTGGCAATGGATCAAGGAGCCGAATGCCCCCTAGGCCAAGCTTTGGAAAAAAAAGTATGCCAAGCACTGGCAGGAAAAGGATCTTATTAGAATGACAAGACAAATCAGAGGATCACACATATGGAACCTTTCTTGGGAGAACAAAAGCATTGTTCAACAGCATTGTTTTTGGGAAATCTGAGTAGGGGAATGAGCTCGATTCTGGGAGGAAAGCTGGCAACAAGAACCCATCCTCAACAGGATTGACCTGGTAGCCCTCAAGAGAGACACAAATACCAAATTCCTATTAATGGTAAAAATTTCTAGGACCAGGGAAGGAACAATGAAAAATGGAGGAAGTGGACTGAACCAAGTTATAGTGATGAGAATCCTTTGAAGGCCATGGCAGAGGCTCTCACCATGGACTTAAAGCACAAACGGATTCTAGTTTCCTCCTCACATGACCAATTAATATGGGGGAAGAATAACGAAGGTAACTTTAACCTCAAAGAGGCAAAACAAGAAATCACATGATTCAACTTTGTAAATGTTGATAAAGTCTGGATGGAACTTTGGAAAACTCCTCACTGGAAGAAAATAAAGCTATTTATCTGGCTTGTGCATCAAAGGAAGATCCTAACTTGGGAAAACCTCCTAAAGAAAGGTTTAATTGGCCCTTCCAGATGTCACCTATGTTGCTCACATGAGGAAATGATTGAACACCTGCTCAACCTCTGCTTATTTTCTACTAAGGTTTTGGACTGGGTGGCATCAAGCTTCCGACAAACCGACAGGGACAATCTCAACATATCCAACACTCTGAAAAACTGGAGGAAGAACTTCTCAAAGAATGAGATCATCAACAAAGCTTGGATGCTAGTACCAGGCTTTGTTATCTGGAATGTTTGGAAAGAACGCAACAGACGGATCTTCACAAATAAAGCTAGCGAACCCCAACATATAATCAATCAAATTCTAATACAGCTTAAAGAAACAGTTAAGAGCCTTTTGAGGTAAATTCCCACAAATCCTCCTCTGCCTCACAAGGAGATTATTATTCTTAATTTGGGTCTTCAATCCATCAATCCTCAAGGAATAAGGAAGGAAGTGAGAACAATCAGCACAGGGGCCAGTAGATGGTAGCCCCCTCCTTAGGGCTTCTTCAAAGTAAACATTGATGGAGCTTCTAAGGTCAATCCAGGGGAAGCTGGCTTTGGGGGTGCTATAAGAGATGCTCAGGGGCAAACAAAATACATCTTCCATGGCCACTTGGAAAAGGGTACAAATAACATGGCTAAACTTCTGGCTTTAGATCAATGCTTGGAAATACTAGTGGAGGCAAATTTATAGAATGTTATCATTGAAGCAGATTCAGATTTAATCATCAAAGCAGCCAAGAAGATTCACAATGGAACTTCACCAGATAAAGTGTTGAAACACTGGAAGCTACTGCAAATTTTTCATCGTATCCACTCTCACTTGCAAACCCTTAAAAGAATTAGATTTGTTCATGTCAGAAGGAAGGAAAATATGCTTGCAGATCGGTTGGCCAATGAAGGTGTGGCCAATAAGGACAAGGATTCTTGGCATGCATAGGAGTTGTTACTTGAAGGGAAACTGCAAGATGACTGTTTCATCCTGGCAACCAAGGATTGGGATTTATGGATGAACAGTGCTGATCGAAGGGCTTCGAGAGACAAGAGTGAGGATGATATCACCTAATTTTTCTACGATTTTGGGATATGGTTGCTCTCCTTAATTTTGTTAACTTTTGGATGAATGATGAAGGTTTCAAGTCGGGCAATGACACAAAATGGACTGCTTGGGTGTATTTGGCTCAGTGGGTTTCTGTTGGCGACTCCAGGTAGAAGGCTTAGCAAGGTCTACAGGAGTGTTTTGGATTTTTCGCGAAACCACAATCTCAATACCATAAGTAGTATTTCGTGCAGGACTCATATTGCATCTGGTATTTTGGGAGGTGCATGCAATTCCACTCAGTGGGTAACACACGGCATCGAGAGGTGAGATAAAACTGCTTTCATCCCGTGGTTAACCTCTACGCTTCTCCTCTGTGCGATATCCCCGATGACTGTTGGATCGGGATTATGTATTCAATGGCTGAGATGGGTCACGCTTGTCGCCTTAGAGTTCCAAACCTGTTTCTATTTATTGGACCCAGTTTAGAGTTGCGGTCGGGTCTGTGTGCAAGGGGTAGTGGGATCCACTGTGGGTCACTGTATGGGCCGCGGGTTTTCTACAAAACCATGAACACAAAACCCCAAAACCTTATGTGGTATATCGCACGAGACATGGCTAATATTTGGTATGTGGAAGATGCATGCGATTCCACTCAGGGGGTAACACGTGGCAACAAGAGGTGAGAGAAAACTGCCCTCATTGCGTGGTTAACCTCTGTGCTTCTCATCTGTGTGATATCCCCGCTGGTCGTTGGTTCGAAACTTTTCTTTCAATGGTTGGGATTGGTTATGTTTGTTGCATGATTGTGGGCCCCTTTGTGGGTCCCTTTGATTGTTGGCCGTTAGATCGGGGTTATGTATTCAACGACAAGGATTCGGTTTCATGGAATTTTTATTGTTGCCTTCGGCTCTGTCTAGTGGATGCTGGAGGAACCACTTTAAGTTGTTTGTAGGAACCTCTTTGAGATTTGGTCCCTGGTTTTTTGCTGCCCCCGTTGTCTGGGGCACTCTGTATATTATGTAATTTGATTAGATTAATAGAAGGTTCGTCTCTTACTTATCAAAAAAAGAAAATTTTTGATTGTTTATAAAAATCTTAATTTTATTTGCTATCACATTTTAGATCTTGTAAGTGGACTCCCTTGCGTGGGGTTTATTCCCTTGAAAATGGAAATGAGAATGAGGTGATTTATTTTTATATAGTCAAAATAATGAGTAAACAATGGTAGAAAAAGGTGATAAATAAGATATAGAAGCTAAAAGTAGACTTCAATGTATTAGATAGTTAAAATCAAAATAGAATATTATGATTTAATTTAATTTAGCTATTTAATATTGTATTTTATTCACAGAATAAAAACACTAATGTTATTTAATTTCAATATTTTAATTTAAATTATTTATCAAATATTTTTACATACTTTGTTTATTTAATTGAGTAAATCTTATTGTACTTTAGAATTGCATAGCCAAAATGAAAAGGGAATATCACAAGCTAATTCAGTGTTGTTGTTTAATCTTACATTTTTTTGCTTATTTTCGAAATAAAAACACCTTTTAACATAAAGATTATTTAATTTTAACATGGTAAGAAAATAACCCATTTATTTAAGTTACTTACAATTCTTTTTGAAGTAATAGCCAAAATGAAAAGGGAATATCATAATCTAATTCAGCTTAACCATTTAATCTTGCATTCTTTTTCCTATTTTCTAAATGAAAACACCCTTTAACATAAAGATTATTTAATTTTAACATTGTAAAAGAATAACCCATTTAATTAACTCATTGTAACTTAAGTTACTTACAATTTTTTTTTTTGAAGTAACCTATCCACTTAATTAACAAAACATTTTTGAAATAACCAATCCCCTTAACTTGTGGCTGATGAAGGCCAATAAATGATGACCCAATGGTTGGAGTGGGGAGTAGGTAGTGGCAAGAGTGGTTGTGCAAGGTGATGGAAGACTGAAGGAGACTATACAAGGTACAATGATTAGGTTGCTAGAGTGAAGAATAAATCTTATCTATCATATATTAACATAGTTCAAGATAATACATTTATTCTATTTCAGGTCTTAGAGCTTACGATTGATCATGGATTTTTCCTTTTCTTCTTTTTCTTTTAGACATATCAATCCATTCCATGGAGTTATAAAGAATAATTGTAGAGGGGACAATGATTACATTTTTATGAGACAATTCAATTGTCAGGGTTCAACAATAATTGTTGTTTTCTTATCACTATCTGAGTGGTTTGAAATTTGTGCCCACTCATTGATAAATCCAAAATTATGGTGAAGTCTCTTTCATTTCCAGTAGAGGGGTGGAGCCCCTCATCTAAGGGTTGAGATGGTGCTATATATGGATGAACACAGTTTGAAGGAGTTGATTTAGTGGTAGCGGTCTTCTATTGCTACATGTTGTCCTAGTTGTGAGACAAAGAATTCTTAGCACCTATTGTATATTTTGGGTCTTGCCATTAGCGACTCTTTTTTTAACATCTGGGATGGGAGAGGGCCCTTGAGAAGGACAAGAATTATGAAGATGACTGGGTTGTTGACAAATCTATCAATGGAAATCAAAGTTCTCATAGTCCAAGTACTGCAAATAAACATCTCCCTTCCATTTGAGGAGGATTTTACCACACAACTCTTTGTTGAGATCAATTTCAACATATATGCAAGCAAACATGACAATACCCTTCACAAGCCTATCAATGTCTAATTTAATGAAATAGTCTAGTAAGTTTTCCACATTGGCTAATATGTATGAATGCAGTAGATGAAAGGCTAGATTAGGGAGCCTTACCCATAATGGAGTTGTCAGATCCGTCACGAAAAGATGATTAAAATAAGAAAACAAATATTGAAAGGAGAGATCAGATCAGCCCTAAAACCAAGGTCCTTCATAAAAAACCCTCTGATAGTTCTCGAAGCTTTTGAATAACACCACAAAAAATCCTTTCTAGCAAAAATGAAGATTCATATTAGGGGACTAGGCCTGATGCGTCCACTCTCTAAGCTCAAATGTCGATGACTAAAACCCATTAAAGAAAAAAATATAACATTTCATGAATACTTTATAGAAGAAATGTTAGATATAAAATGATCAACTTCCAAAGATGGAATGCTTGCTTCATGATACAAAACAATGGTTGATCTTTAGAGATCATTCAGAGTTAGAGGAGAAAGCCTTGGATTTAGGGAATCCTTGAAGGATTTAAATTGGGAGGAAAAGGGCACACCCCCTCCTTTGGCTCGACCTTTTAATATTGAGACTATATTTATTGAAGAATCCATGGATATGACATGCGATTTCCATTCCATAATATGTCTACCTCATGTAGGAGTTGAAAAAGAATAGAGGGGATTCCTATTGGATTTTGAATTCTAGATATAAGTGATGAGATAAGATTTGTGAATTTCACTTGCATACAAAAAAAACCCCATGATATTGGCTTGATGAAAAAAAGAATAGAGGGGATTCCTATTGGATTTTCAATTCTAGATACAAGTGATGAGATAAGATTTGTGACTTTCACTTACATATAGAAAGAACCCCATAATATTGGCTTGATGCAGAAAAAACCCTAGGTGAAAGAAGTTTCCCCTAATGTACCAAATCTACAACAATAACACTAAGATGAGGGGGTTTCAGACAAAAGTGAGAGTTTGAAATGAAATGACATGGTAGGGTTTCTATTTAAAAATATTATTGACTCTCACTTTTTCCCTTCATTACATTACTAAAATTTTAATTCTTTAGTTTTTTTTTAAATTTTGCCTTGCATGTTGGTCCTAAAGAGAATTAATTTTTTAGCTTATCAAATTTAATATCACATTATATAATATTGTAAATCTAGTTATTTATTAAATCTTTTTAATATAACACAATAATTTAATAAACATTTCTAGTGGATAATAGTGGGACTATAAAAATTTTTATGAGTTGGACATTAAAGGTTGAAGACAATTTTTTTTTTGAGTTGTAATAAAAGGTAATAAAAAATGTGAAACGTAATGGTTAATAAGTTGATAGACAAAAAGGCTGGATAAAGAATAAAATTTACAAGTTAATAATAAGATAGCTAATATAAAAAGTAAATAATGGTGGAACATAAAGAACATTAATTTAATATTATAATTCAAATCATTTATCATTTTTTTTCAAATAATTCATTTATTTAACTGAATAAAACTTAATGTCCTTAAGAATTGTATAGTCAAAATTAAAAACGATATCATTGTAATTTAAGTCATTTATCAAAAAAATTTGAAATAGTTCATCCACTTAACTTTTGGGTGATGAATGTTAATGGGAACAAGCTGCCTTAGATGACGACCTAGTGGTTGGAGTGAGAGTAAATCTAGAAAGGAGATGAGGGTGGTTGTAAAAAGTGATGGCTACTTGGACACTGCACAAGTTGGGATGAACTCATAGCTGGAGTGAGAGTGAATCTTAAAATGGGAAGTAAATCTAGAAAGGTGATGATCAGGTGTTGGAGTGGTTGTGCAAAGTGATGTTTAGTTGCATAATATGCTAAAGTGGTGGCTAGTTGAAGAAGACTGTATAAGATGCAAAAGTGATGGCTAGGTGGAGGAGATTGCACAATATGCAATGAATAGGCAATTGGGGCTAGAGTAAATCTCAATATGGGAAGTAAGTTATATGGATAGTTGAAGAGGATTGCACAAGATGGGATGAATAGGTAGTTGGAGCATGGAATAAATTTTGAAAAATGTGAGGTCAACTTAGAGGATGATAAGCAAGTAGGGAAACAAAATTGGAAAGTGATGGAAAAATAACCTAGGTAGAAATTAAATTTTGATATACATGAAAATTGCTTAAATAATCAAAATAAAAACAAAACACAATAATATAATTTAATAACTAGTATTAGATTTTCGATACTCTATCTTATTTTCAAAATAAAAACATTTATTTACTTTAACATTATAAAATTATAACGTCCAACATACTTCATAACATATTGATAACTTAGACATTAAGATATTATAAAATACCATTATCATCCACTGAGCATAAGGAAGAAGGAAAATTTATGTGGATATTATTGGAGTGGGGAATAAGTTTCAAAATAGGAAGTAAATGTGAGTAAATTTTGAAATAGGAAGTAAATACTAAAAATTGATGACCCAGTAATGGGGGAGTCAACTAGAAAGGTGATAACCATGTGGAATAAACTATAATGGAAAGTGATGTTCAACTAACAAAAGTGGAGAGTAAATGTATAATGACTAAGTGGTGGGAGTGGTTGTGCAAGGTGCCAGTTGGTTGGAGGAGAGTGCACAAGTTACCATGATTGTGATTGTAGTGGGAAGTAAATCTCAAAATATAAAGTAAATCTCAAGAGGCGATGACCACGTGGTGAGAAAATATCAAAATGGGGCGGAAATCTTGAAAGGTGATGACCAAGTGGTAGGAGTGGTTGTGAAAAGTGATGGTTAGTTAGAGGAGATTGTATAAGATGTACGTGGCTTATAAATCTTGGTGTTGGAAGAAAATATTCAAAAGTGATGACCAAGTGGCAACCAACCATGGCTTATAAATCTTATGACTAAAACCCATTAAAGAAAACAATAATAACATTTCATGAATACTTTATAGAAGAAATGTTAGATATAAAATGATCAACTTCCAAAGATGGAATGCTTGCTTCATGATACAAAAAAACGGTTGATGTTTAGAGATCATTCAGAGTTAGAGGAGAAAGCCTTGGATTTAGGGAATCCTTGAAGGATTTAAATTGGGAGGAAAAGGGCACACCCCCTCATTTGGCTCGACCTTTTAATATTGAGACTATATTTATTGAAGCATCCATGGATATGACATGCGATTTCCATTCCATAATACGTCTACCTCATGTAGGAGTTGAAAAAGAATAGAGGGGATTCCTATTGGATTTTGAATTCTAGATATAAGAGATGAGATAATATTTGTGACTTTCACTTGCATACAGAAAGAACCCCATGATATAGGCTTGATGCAAAAAAGAATAGAGGGGATTCCTATTGGATTTTCAATTCTAGATACAAGTGATGAGATAAAATTTGTGACTTTCACTTGCATATAGAAAGAACCCCATGATATAGGCTTGATGCAAAAAAGAATAGAGGGGATTCCTATTGGATTTTCAATTCTAGATACAAGTGATGAGATAAAATTTGTGACTTTCACTTGCATATAGAAAGAACCCCATCATATTGGCTTGATGCAGAAAAAACCCTAGTTGAAAGAAGTTTCCCCTAATGTACCAAATCTACAACAATAACACTAAGATGAGGGGGTTTCAGACAAAAGTGAGAATTTGAAATGAAATGAACATGGTAGGGTTTCTATTGAGGAATATTAATGACTCTCACTTTTTCCCTTCATTACATTACTAAAATTTTAATTCTTCAGTTTTTTTTTAAATTTTGCCTTGCATGTTGGTCCTAAAGAGAATTAATTTTTTAGCTTATCAAATTTAATATCACATTATATCATATTGTAAATCTAGTTATTTATTAAATCTTTTTAATATAACACAACAATTTAATAAACATTGCTAGTGGATAATAGTGGGACTATAAAAAAAATTATGAGTTGGACATTAAAGGTTGAAGACAATTTTTTTTTTGAGTTGTAATAAAAGGTAATAAAAAATGTGAAAGGTAATGGTTAATAAGTTGATAGACAAAAACACTGGATAAAGAATAAAATTTACAAGTTAATAATAAGATAGCTAATATAAAAAGTAAACAATGCTCGAACATAAAGAACATTAATTTTAATATTATAATTCAAATCATTTATCATTTTTTTTTCAAATAATTCATTTATTTAACTGAATAAAACTTAATGTCCTTGAGAATTGTATAGTCAAAATTAAAAAGGATATCATTGTAATTTAAGTCATTTATCAAAAAAATTTGAAATAGTTCATCCACTTAACTTTTGGGTGATGAATGTCAATGGGAACAAGCTGCCTTAGATGATGACCTAGTGGTTGGAGTGAGAGTAAATCTAGAAAGGAGATGAGGGTGGTTGTAAAAAGTGATGGCTACTTGGACACTGCACAAGTTGGGATGAACTCATAGCTGGAGTGAGAGTTAGTCTTAAAATGGGAAGTAAATCTGGAAAGGTGATGATCAGGTGTTGGAGTGGTTGTGCAAAGTGATGTTTAGTTGCATAATATGCTAAAGTGATGGCTAGTTGAAGAAGACTGTATAAGATGCAAAAGTGATGGCTAGTTGGAGGAGATTGCACAATATGCAATGAATAGACACTTGGGGCTAGAGTAAATCTCAATATGGGAAGTAAGTAATATGGATAGTTGAAGAGGATTGCACAAGATGGGATGAATAGGTAGTTGGAGCATGGAATAAATTTTGAAAAATGTGAGGTCAACTTAGAGGATGATAAGCAAGTAGGGAAACAAAATTGGAAAGTGATGGAAAAATAACCTAAGTAGAAATTAAATTTTGATATACATGAAAATTGCTTAAATAATCAAAATGAAAACAAAACACAATAATATAATTTAATAACTAATAATTTTCGATACTCTATCTTATTTTCAAAATAAAAACATTTATTTACTTTAACATTATAACATTATAACGTCCAATATACTTCATAACATATTGATAATTTAGACATTAAAATATTATAAAATACCATTATCATCCATTGAGCATAGGGAAGAAGGAAAATTTATGTGGATATTGTTGGAGTGGGGAATAAGTTTCAAAATAGGAAGTAAATGTGAGTAAATTTTGAAATAGGAAGTAAATACTAAAAAATGATGACCCATTAATGGGGGAGTCAACTAGAAAAGTGATAACTATGTGGAATAAACTATAATGGAAAGTGATGTTCAACTAAAAAAAGTGGAGAGTAAATGTATAATGACTAAGTGGTGGAAGTGGTTGTGCAAGGTGCCAGTTGGTTGGAGGAGAGTGCACAAGTTACCATGATTGTGATTGTAGTGGGAAGTAAATCTCAAAATATAAAGTAAATCTCAAGAGGCAATGACCACGTGGTGAGAAAATATCAAAATGGGGCGGAAATCTTGAAAGGTGATGACCAAGTGGTAGGAGTGGTTGTGCAAAGTGATGGTTAGTTAGAGGAGATTGTATAAGATGTCTGTGGCTTATAAATATTGGTGTTGGAAGAAAATATTGAAAAGTGATGACCAGGTGGCAACCAACCATGGCTTATAAATCTTGGTATAAGAAGAAAATCTTGAAAAGGGATGACCAAGTCACAACCAAAAAGTGATAAACAATTGGTGGAAATGAAAATGGGAAGTGATAGCCAAATAACCAAAATGAAAAGTAAATTTTGATATTCTTGAATTTCCATTAAATAATCAAAATAAAATAGAATCTAATAACTATTCTATTGATTCTTACATTCTCTATCATATTTCTAAAATAAATAAATTTATTCACTTAAACATTATAACATTACAAAATATAATTATCATTTGTGGAGCATATGGAAAAAGACAACATAGTTCATAAGGTACTCATAACTTAAACATTGAAACATTATAAAATACCATTATCATCTATGGAGCATAGGCAAGGAGACTTTGTGGATATTGTTGGATTAGGAAATACATTTCTAAATTGGAAGTAAATATGGAAAAGTGATGACCAGGGATTGTAGAAGTAAAAATGTGAAAAGTAGGTGGCGGACACAAATAGAAAATAATGACCAAATAATAGAACTGGAAAGTAAATAAAGTAAATATTGATATACTTGAAAATTAATCAGAATAAAAAATAAAACATAATACTTTAATTATTATCTATATGGAAGATAAAACAAAAGTTGATGTGAATATTTCTTTGAGTGGGAAATAAATATTAAAATAGGAAATAAATCTCAAAAGTAATGACTAGATAGTCATATTGAAAAATCATCCTAAAAGGTGATAACAACCTAAAATATATGAAAAATAATGACAAAAATAAAAAGTAAATTTTAATACACCTAAAATTAAAATGATAATAATAATAATAAAATCTAATTTAACTATTTCATTTTTCTATCTTATTCTAAAAATAAAAATCATCTATTCTCTTAAACATTATAATATTCATCATACTAAACACCTAAACTTTAAAATATATTGTTATTAATATTATAATATTCAACAAGCTAATAACCTAAACATTATAAAATACCATTATCTTCCCTCTACTAGATAAAATAAAAACATTTTAATATTTTAAAATAATATTATATTGGTGGAACATATTATATGGAAGGAGGAGACTTTATATGCCTGCCACATTCAGCATTGACAAGAGTGGATATACCTTTTGTATTTAAATTCATTTTAACATGGACATATGGTTATACAAAGTGCCCAATTTGTCTTTGACATATACTCCTAAATTCTTAATAAATTCTCACAGGTGGCTGGATGAACTAATACTGAATGACTTATGATCAAATCTCACTGGGTTTGCTATTTATCAAACAACCTTATCACAAAAACACAAATCGTCTGAACAATGTCAAAACAACAACAACCCTAAACTTTAAAATATATTGTTATTAATATTATAATATTCAACAAGCTAATAACCTAAACATTATAAAATACCATTATCGTCCCTCTACTAGATAAAAGAAAAACATTTTAATATTTTAAAATAATATTATATTGGTGGAACATATTATATTGAAGGAGGAGACTTTATATGCCTGCCACATTCAGCATTGACAAGAGTGGAGATACCTTTTGTATTTAATTTCATTTTAACATGGACAGATGGTTATACAAAGTGCCCAATTTGTCTTTGACATATACTCCTAAATTCTTAATAAATTCTCACAGGTGGCTGGATGAACTAATACTGAATGACTTACGATCAAATCTCACTGGGTTTTCTATTTATCAAACAACCTTATCACAAAAACACAAATCGTCTGAACAATGTCAAAACAACAACCCTAAATGCCTATTCCCACACAATGAAAAACACAACAAAAAATAACATAAAATACACTAAGACTAGGAAAATCGAAACCATCAATAACATAAAACACACAAAACACACAAAGCTGGGTGAAACCGTTTCATAAATGCAATGTAAAATCATGACTAGAATGTATTGAAGTTCAAGAAACGGGTTATGAGAATTCATGAATAAGATGCTGTTAAGTTATGGTATGTTCTATGCTTATAACAGTTTACTTCTTTTTCTTATTATATTCCAAAGATTAGCAATCACATGTACATAAAGTATAGTGTAGATAGAACATTAAACGATCGACAGAAAACAAGCCAAAACAAGAGACACAAGATGTGGCGGCTAGCAAGGGACAAACCCCACAGTGTGTGGGGAAGCCCTTTGATCAAATCTTCTTTTATCTTTAATAATTCAGCAGAGAGAAATAGTACAATAAATCTCATTCATATTAGTAGTAGCAAACCTTAGATCAGCAGCATCCACATTAGCAGCTTCATTATCAAACTAGGGCAGACGATATCTCACAAACCGACCGTCGGATTGACTTCATTCCACCAGCAAAATTTGCGGCTTCCAGAGGAGGTTCAGATGAACCTACAACATAGTTCAGATGAGGATATCTTCTAGGCCACGCAGGTCAATCTTTACTTTTGCAGTTGCAGCTTCAGTTTCAGCAGTTTCCAGCTTGAAACTAGGGCAGTCGATATCTTGCAAACTGTTCATCGGATTGAATTCATTCCACCACCAAAAGTTACGGATTTCAGAGGAGGTTCAGATGAACCTACAACATAGTTCCAAAGAGGAGATCTTCTAGGCCACGTAGGTCAATATTTGGATCTTCAGTTGCAGCTTCAGGTTCAACAGGTTCCGGCTTCACATGTGTTAGAGAGAGACCCATTTCTATGCAGTAGAGAAGAGACTCATTTCTGCGCAGTAGAGAGAGAGAGAGAGATGTGATGAGAAGAGTGAGTGCAAATTAGGAAAATTCCTCTTATATTTATACACAATTTTGGTGTTTGAATAGATGCGACTGTTGGGCTTCTGATCCTACATGAGTTGTAGTTCGGCTTGATAATAATTCCATAAAAATAAATTCAAATATCCATGAATACTTATCGGAATCAGATGACCTTTATATCAATCCTACACCTCTCGATGAGAGGAATCTAGTAATAATATTATCAGCCATGAATAATATGACCCACATGAAGTTTTTCCCTAGTTTCCAATTTTAACACTCCCTTTCAACCAGGGAGAACTTCATCTGCAATCTGTCTATCAGTCGTTACTATTCATCCATAAAATGTACTACCCTGTACAGCCTGACCCTTGCCCTGCTCTGCTCTATTCTGCTTGTTCTGCTTTGTCTTGTTCTACCCTGTACTGATTGGTACTATTTTGATCTATTCTGCTCTGCTCTTGCATTGTTCCGTTCTGCTTTGCTTTTGTCCCAATTATGAAGAAGAAGAAATGATCGAGGATGTATCATACTGACTCAAAGTCAGTGTCAGAGTATGTACCACTGGTCCCAGACCAATCTCAACCAACCTGAAGTCAGCGTCATAGTGAATACAACTCCACTGGTCCTATACCAGTATCATCCTCCACTGTTAGGCCCCTATACTACTAGTGTAACCCCTTATTGTTATTAGTACATCCACTGACTCAAAGTCAGTCTTAGAGTGCGTACCACTAGTCCCAAACCAGTCTCAACCGACTCGAAGTCAACTTCATAGTAAGTACCACTCCTACCACTGGTCCCAGACTAGTATCGCAGTCTAAGAGAGTGTACCACTGGTCCCAGACCAGTCTTAACCGACCCGAAGTCAGCGTCATAGTATGTACCTCTCTCATTGGTCCAAGACCAGTACTGAACTGACACGAAGTCAGTCTTAGAGTATGTACCACTGGTCCCAGACCAGTCTCAACCAACCCGAAGTCAGCGTCATAGTATGGTACAACTCCCACCACTGGTCCCAGACTAGTATCATTGATCCCAGATCAATGGAGGTCATCCTAGCGTAGGGAGTACAGTAGATACAACGATGCATCCATCGGTACTACTATGGTCCCTAACTTCATTTCCCTTCTCATTGATCATATGAGAGGTACTTCCCATGAGTCCTAGACTACATGGGTAGGATGCCTCGATAGGAGAACTAATCAATCCTGTCCTCACAGGAGAACACATCCATCCTGCTACAATCGCCATGGAGAACACATCAATCCAAGCTGCCAGAGAGAACACATCAATCCAGGCCTCACAAGAGAACACATCAATCCTGCTACAATCGCCATGGAGAACACATCAATCCAGGCCTCACAGGAGAACACATCAATCCTACTACATAGGAGGGCGAATCATCCTATTCCACAAGAGAGAAAATCATCTTTTCCCACAAGAGAGTGAGTCATCTTGTTCCAGTGCACACCACCAGGAGAGGGTGAGTCACCTTGTGGTCGTATTTTGCTCCTGTAAGAACGGCAAGCCCTCAGAGCTCTTAGAGCTCAATGTATGCAACATGCAGGACCCTTGTACAAGGGTTTCTTGACAACTCCAAGTTGTTTGGGAAAATCACAGATTAGATCTTTCCTCAGGGCTTTGACAAGGTGTATCGACCTGTACATCATCTTAAAGTGATGGAGCCTCCTTGCTCATCGACTTACCATATCCCAGATGATGTCTATCTGCTGGAGCAATCGAAAAATACGGGATTCCTCAATAATCGAATCCCACCTCTGGTTATTACAGAGAATCACAATGGTATGTGTTCAAATAGCTCATTGAAGAGCTTCCCAAACCAGGCAGCTTCATACGAGATCATACTCGTAGATATGTATCCAGTCTCGGTGGTGCTTATGGCAACTGACTTCTGCTTCCTTCTCATCCATTATATCGAAGCAGAATCCAAAGAGAAACAACACTAAAAGGTGCTCCAGTGATCCTCCACACTACCAGCATAATCAGCATTCGAATAATCATGCAGTTTCATATTTCTGGTAGTGTATCTCAATCCATTAGTAATTGTGCCATGAAGATATCTTAGAAGATTCTTGGCATCAATGCAGTGAGGCTACACCAAATATGAGCTCACAGTGCTAACTGTAAAACATATGTTCGGACGGAGGTTCAACATAAACATCAACGCGAATGAGTTTTTGAAACTTACAGGCATTTCCCAAATCTGGTCCGACATCACTACCATATAACTTTTAAAAGTTAAGATCCTCGAGGTAGTCACAGGCTTGCAGTCCATCATACCAAATCTTTCCAATATCTTTACCACATATTTTCCTTGAGATAGGAAAATTTCCCTTGGCTTTTTCCATACTTCAAGTCCTTGGTCCTTCATTTCAAATTCAGAAGCCAACTCCCTCTTACATTTGTGAATGAGAGGGTCTGCACCTATTAGAATGAGGTCATCCACATACAACACCAGTATGAGAGGCTTGCCATCTTCAACCTTAAAGTAAAGGTTAGGATCGGCTTCACTCCTAGTGAATCCCAGCTTCATCAAGTAGTTGTCGATCCTCTCATACCATGCTCGAGGTGCTTGCTTCAGCCCATAGAGAGCCTTCTTCAACCTGCATACATGATATTTTCAATCATAAATTTCAAATCCTTCAGGTTGCTCCACGTAGACCTCTTCTTTGATTGAGCCATGTAAGAACGCAGTCTTGACATCCATCTGATGTAGGTTCCATCCTTGTGAAACGACAAGGGATATGATCGAGCGGATAGTCATATATCAGGCAACAGGTGCAAATATCACATCATAGTCTATAACTTCCTTTTGGGAGAAACCACGAGCAACAAAACGAGCCTTATACTTTTCCGTACTTCCATCTGTTGCATGCTTTATCTTGTAAATCCATTTGGAAGTAACAATTGTCTTGTCCTGGTGTCTGGAAACTACTTCCCAGAAATCATTCTTCATGACAGAGTCATATTCTTCAGTCATAGCATCCTTCCATACTTGATTCTTGATGGTGTCTAAGAATGATGAAGGCTTATTTTGTATGATCGTGCTCATGATGGTCAAGTATCCCTGATACCTATTAGGTTTCTTACTTTCATGAAAGGTTCCTCGGGGTGCAGCATGTCCTTCAACATCATCAAGTAGCCCCCTAAGCCATGAAGGCCTCTTCCTAGAAGAGGAAGGCTCATGTGGAGGAAGATCAATCGGATCCATGGGTTCTTCTACATCAAGGATTGATTCATCATCCTTTTCTTTCGGTTCCCTGGTGTCGGCTTCTTGAGAGCTCCTCAAAGTCGGAAGATTGTTCACCTTGCTGAGAGCCATATCTTCGTCAAAGGTGACATCATGACTAATTACGACTTCCCTTTGACCGACTACATAGATTCTATAGCCTTTAGTATTTTCACCATTGCCCACGAAAATTCCCTTCTTTCCAGATGCACCCAATTTATTTCTTTTCTCTTTCGGCACATGAAAATATACAGGGCTCCCAAAAATTCTAAAATAAGAAACATTAGGTTTCTTACCGGTGAACTTTTCTTCAGGAGTCTTGGAACCTAATGCTTGATGAGGGCATCGATTTTGTACATATACGGTAGTGTTTGTAGTTTCAGCCCATAGAAACTTTGGAAGTCTTTGATCATGTAGCATGGCCCGGACAGCTTCCACAATCGTGCGGTTCTTCCTTCCCGCCACACCATTCTGCTCAGGAGTACATGGTGTAGTAGTCTACCTCTTAATGCCAGCCTCAGATATGCCTGAGTGAACTAACTGTAATATATCAGAGGTCTTGCTTTGGCTTGAGGGGAATGGTCCCCTTTTGAGCTTTCCTTCGGCACATCCGGGACATACACCTTCTTTCTCTACTTGGAATTCAGGCATCCCTGTTACCATCTATCTTACATCGGGTGGAGCTTTGTAATGAAGGTGGGCAAACCTCCGATGCCAAAGTTTGGACTGAAGAGTTGTGTCACAAGACATGACACCTAGCGGACTTCCATCGACCTGATATAATGAATCAACACTAAACCCAAGAATAAAGGCATCTTTAACATTATTTTTCCATATACATACCTTGCCATTGCTGAAGGTTACCTTGTAGCCTTTGTCTTCCATTGCCGGGATGGACACTAGGTTCTCTTTGAGGTCAGGTGCATTTAATACATCCTGGACTTTCTAGCCTTCTTGAATGGTTGTCCTCTTCCTCGATCCCCAGTTCTCCTTTTGCCTTTGCTGTTGAATTTGTCATTCCTTTGCTTTGCCATCAGAGGGATTTTGATCATTGTCCCGGTGTGAGTCCTTTCTATCAGGGAAGTCCCTTGCATAGTGACCTGCTTTATCGCAGATGTAACATCATCCTTTTCTTCCACCCTTAGGTCCAGCCTTTCCTTTTGATTTAGTCCCGAAATTATTTCTTTTCTTAGCATGAGAAGAAAAGGCAGTAGGAGGACCTTTAGGCATGGGCATTTCTTGCTCTTCTTCCCTTGTTTCTTCTTGAATGCATCTAGCCATTAATTCCTCGAAACCAGGAATTACATTATAGTTCAGAAGAGTAGTCCTGAACACGTACCATTCGGATGGTAATCCTCCAAGAGTCGTGAGTGCCATTTCCCAGTCTATCATAGATTTCCTTGGAGGTGTCCAGTTCAGAGATGTAGGCTAGCAAGTGCTTGTCGATAGAGTCCCGGATGATCTTCTATTTTGACTTCTTTGGTTTTCCATTTGTTCCATGCAGCAATGGATGCATTTGATGAAGGCTCAACAATATTGCCTCGTACATGGTCCAGCACTCCTGGATCTTCTAGGGTTAGATTGATAGACATCTTCACGCGTGATAGTCATCTTTCTCACAAAGCTTGTCTTCGGCAGGAAAGAGTGTTGAGGACCCCATAGTTCCTTTAGGATAGCCTTGCCAATCTTCTCTTCGGTGATTTCTCTTGCTCTTTCTCAGGCTTTGTCTTCACCTCAGCTCTGATACCATGTTAAGTTATGGTATGTTCTATGCTTATAACAGTTTACTTATTTTTCTTATTATATTCCACAGATTAGCAATCACATGTACATAAAGTAAAGTGCAGATAGAACATTAAATGATCGACATAAAACAAGCCAAGACAAGAGACACAAGATGTGGTGGCTAGCCAGGGACAAACCCCACAGTGTGTGGCGAAACCCTTTGATCAAATATTCTTTTATCTTCAATAATTAAGTATAGAGAAATAGTAAAATAAATCTGATTTATATCAGTAGTAGCAAACCCTAGATCAGCAGCATCAGCATTAGCGGCTTCATTATCAAACTAGGGCAGACGATATCTCACAAATCGACCGTCGGATTAACTTCATTCCACCACCAAAAGTTGCGGCTTCCAGAGGAGGTTCAGATGAACCTACAGCGTAGTTTAGATGAGGAGATCTTCTACGCCACACACGTCAATCTTTACTTCTACAGTTGCAGCTTCAGTTTCAGCAGTTTCCGGCTTGAAACTAGATCAGTCGATATCTTGCAAACCGTTCGTTAGATTGACTTCATTCCACCACCAAAAGTTGTGGCTTTCAGAGGAGGTTCAGATGAACATACAACACAGTTCCAAAGAGGAGATCTTCTAGGCCACGCAGGTCAATATTTGGATCTGTAGTTGTAGCTTCAGGTTCAACAGCTTCCGGCTTCACATGTGTGACAGAGAGACCCATTTCTGCGAAGTAGAGAGAGAGAGATGTGATGAGAAGAGTGAGTGAAAATGAGGAAAGGTCCTCTTATATTTATACACAACGTTGTTTGTTGAATAGATGCGACTGTTTGGCTTCTGAGCCTACATGAGTTGTAGGTCGGCTTGATAATAATTCCATAAAAATAAATTCATATCTCCATGAATACTTATCAGAATCGGATGATCTTTATATCAATCCTACACCTCTCAACGAGAGGAATCTAATAGAAATATTATCGACCATGAATAAGATGACCCACATGAATTTCTTCCCTGGTTTCCAATTTTAACATAAAACACACAAAACACACAAAGCTGGGTGAAACAGTTTCATAAATGCAATGTAAAATCATGACTAGAATGTATTTAAGTTCAAGAAAAAAGTTATGAGAATTCATTAATAAGATGCAAAACCAACCATCATTAACGATCACTAAACTCCATATATATATATTCAATTAATCCATATAAAATATCAAAATAGATATGCCTTCTTTTCCAAATCGCCCATTCACATAATATTTAAAACTGTGATTATCACAAGTCTCCAAGAGAACTCCCTTGCGAACGCAAATTTGAGAACACCCTAGTGCCAAAATTGCTAACCCAAAATTGCCAATACCCTCATGCAAAAACAAGCCTAACACAAAATTGCCAACACCCTTGTAGTGAATTAGTGCAAAGCACATTCCTCACCCACTTAAAAAAACCCAAAAATGAGGCCTAATTTATTCGACTGCTTAGCAACATCGGAAATCAGAAGGTCCCCATCAGTTTCCAAAACGTTAATAGTAAAAGGTTCTAGCACTTGGGGAAACCTTGAGATTTTGAAACAATTCTTTGTTAATGTGAGGGATGACACCACTACCTGCAATTGTGCCCTTAATCAGCATGTCTAGATCCTCATCACCCCTAATGGCAAGCTGCAGATGCCTGGGTGTAATGCGTTTCGCCTTCAATTATTTGCTACCATTCCCCGCTAATTCCATTACCTCTGCAGTCAGATACTCCAAAACAACTGCCATGTGCACAACTGTAGTTGCTCCCACTCTGATACTTACATGCAAGCGAGACTTCATATCCCGATGGGTTCTCCCCACTGGAAACTGCATCAAACATTTACCAACAATGAATATTCTATGCAAATTCATTAAACATTTCTTGAACTTCCAAGAAAAAGCATTTGAAAATATGAAAATTTAGATAAACATTTATTGAACTACCAAGAAAAACAACTGAAAATTTCCATTAGCTTCAATATATAATCATTTGAACAATAGCATAAGCATAATAATTAGATTTGATCCTACGAAATAAAACATAGTACTAAGTCCTAAGATGACTAAATAACCCTCTAACACTTCCAAAAACAGTCAGGAAAAATGCCAGAAACCATACAATCTGCAAGCCAGCATGAGAGGACCTGGAAACAGGTGTCTTTATTTTTCTCATTCTCTCATTTCTGTTGACCCATTTTCCTGTTAACAAAAATTTGGTATTTCCCTCCCCAACTGCTTCAAAATCTCCAGGAGTATTCATCGTGCCCACCTTATTCTTCTTTGTCTCCTCTGCAAGGCTATGAACAGAAAATAAAAACACCTATTCGATTAGACATTTTAACCTACAACATTATTTATAATATACTAATAAGTTAAATATTAAAAAATATTATTATTCTTTGTTCTATCCTATTTCCAAAAATAAAAACACCTATTTAATTAAACATTTGCATGTTATAACATACTAATAACATTATAAAATACCTTTATCATTTGATGAAATAGATGGAAATAGAACAACTTACTCCATGCGTTGATTGCTTAAACACTAAAATACTAACATCATCTGAAGTAGAAAAACCTACTCCATGCACCGATTGCTTAAACACTATAAAATACTAACATCATCTTTGTGGCTATTACCTCTCATGTTTTAGTGGTAAGTCCAGCGTTGCCAAGTGTGGAGATGTGTTTTCGATTTGAATTCATTTTAAGATGAACGTAATCTTATACAATGTGCCTAATGTGTTTTAGACATTACTCTCCAATAACTTCTCACAGGCTGGCTCAATGGACTAAAACTGAATGACATACTCTCCAATAACTTCTCCAAAATCCAAACACACTATCTCTAAAGAGCCTTGTAACAAAAACACAAACCATTTGAACAACTACATTAAAAAAACACCACTAAATGATCTATTACCAAAAGATGAAAAAGAAAACTAGCAATAACACAAAATGCTACATGAAAACTACACTGGAAGAAACTTTGCAAAGATATATAAAATCATGATTAGTGTCATATCTCCAATTTCAAAATATTAATCATATAAAATAAACTTACCATGGTAATAAAAAAAGAAATTACACACAGTAATAATGCTACCCTAACTATGTCAATGATAGTGCTATTGGTGAATGATACAATATATATTTAAATGAATTAATGAAGTTGTACTGCTATGTTATCTCAATTTACTCCACTGACAGAATACTCTCGTTTTGGTGGAGTTGGCACACTCCCACACATGACACCTCAGCTTGCACCTCAAGCCTATTACCCACCGTATGCAGTGCATTTAACTAGCTGCCATGTCGAATTTATTGACAATGCAGTGGCTCCAAACCTCCTCATGATTCCTCATCGCATCAACGGTTGTGATCTTAGGTTTGCCATCCCACGGTTGGGAATCCTCGAGAAGACTTTTAGGTTTGGATTACTGGGTTATGCAGGTCATTTGTTTCTCATTCCATCGACGCCATGTTCTGTTTCCTTCCTCCAAATGCAGATGGTTCTGCCAACAGCCTTCGATCTCGTTGCTGTTGACATTCCTCAGTTGCAACTGAGGAGTCCTCTGCCCATGGTACCTGCAACTCCTTTACGTTTACCAGGTGAGGGTTCTTGTTCTTTTAAGTTTTTCTTTTCTATGTTTCAAATTATCGCATGCATGTCCTCTGACAATTTTGTTCTGCAACCCTCGGTACGTTTGGTGATGGTAGAGTCGAGAGGCATAAGCTGCAACATTGGTGGGGTTTTACCTGGATTGGCGCTCAGAAGATCTCCGGGTAAGCTCCTCGGCATTCTTGCATGGATGTTTGCCCGAGAGAAAGGGTTTCATGGTTTTTCAATTCTATAGTCTATACAATTACCCTTGTAGATGTAGCTAGAACTAGAATCTGTCCTGGATTTCATTAAGGGTAAACATGTTCGCTAGACTCTAGTTTCATTCTGGCTATCTGGTGGAGAAAGTTGTAAACATTAGCTTGTAAACAAGCCTGTCTCTATTATTTAAGATTGTGACTCTTTAAGTGAGACTGCATTGTAATATTGTTTATTTCCTCTCTTTGGACATGTTCCTGTTGTTTTGTGATAAATATTGAAGTTATTAAGTTTGTCATGTTGCCCTAGTTAATGCAGAAATTATCTTTCTTGTATGAGTTTATATCTGTATACTTGTTACTTCTTACTGTCATGGTTTTAATTTTTGGATTGGTAAGCACTCTGTTATTTTAATACATCTGTACAATTTTTCTATGGGATTTGTCGTTTTTCTTCTTGAGCACATTTTCCATTATTGTTATCAATTCGTGTTTAACTCATAGAAGTGCAGAACTGCGCTGGAATTTTTGTTTTCAAACCTTCTTTTACTGTAAGTGGTGGGGTTTCAGGGTTTACTTATGCTACAATCATAACTCGAGGCCTTATGAACCTAAGCATGAGCTTTAACATCTTGCTATTGATATTTAGGGTTTTAAACTCCTATGCCTGGGTATTCAGGAGGGTTTACAAGGATACAAGGTTACCAAATCAACGGTCTCTGCCTGTAAATCCGCCTTCCATACAGCTAGGAAAGAACCTCGTCTACCCATTCAGAACTCACTTTCTGTTCTCAGGTTTGGGCTTGCTAGAAGCTACTTGCAAATAATTCGTGCTATTGTTTACTCGCATTATCAGTAATTATTTCCGGTTCAAGATTCACTAGGTTCTGAATTTTACACAGGTTCTGGTTTTCTTTTCGTACAGATTTTTATAAAACACAAAGTTTCTAAGATGAGTTTCTTCCTACTCTCATATTACACAGGGTTTCACATGTTAAGCTTTTCACATTTAAATTTCTTGCACAAAATTTACTTATAAGTCTTTAAACCAGTAAAATCATGCCTCACATCTAAGCTTTTATCAACACTTAACTATCTTTCAACTCTTAACTATTTATCAACTCTTAATCAATACACAGTCACGAGGGCTACAGGTAGCGGCAACCTACCAGTGCTTCCCTAACTAGGTCAATAGACCGCATCTGTCACTTGCACACAACAAATTATTTAAATTGTGTTACCGGGTTAATTCTTTTGTTTTCACTAAGGTATTGAATTTATCGAAATAATGAATTTGATTCTTTGTGAGCCAAGAAACCTATGGTCACCTTGTTTCTGGCACCTATAAATAGAGAATTTTCTCTCTTCACAACACTTACAATTAGTCAAAACACAAAAATATCCGACATAGAATTAGTGACATAAGAACTGCTTACCAATTTTTTTGCGTAGTGGAATTCCTCGGCCACAGTCACCTCCTCTTCTCTGCTTGTCTTCCTCCGGACCATGAGATTCATCTTCAAGACCAAATCTACCCCCAAGCTTGATTGCAAGACTACTGTCTTTAGCAAATATTTTGCACTCAGTGCCAATGCTATCTGGTCCTCACTAGACGTAGCATTTTTCCCCCTTACTGTCTGTCCCAACAACATGGTTTTTTCCTCCCCTCCACCCCTTTTCCTTTAGGTCTCACAGATAGGGGAGGCAGTTAGGGTTTTCTTTTCTGGAAACTACCTCTTTCCAACTTCCCTCATGAGAAGTTACAAAATCTATTAATACTCCATCATTTTCTAACTTGAGAAAAATTAATAATATTATTCAACCAAACAGAGAATAAAATATTATCCAATTGTTTTCTTACAACAGTAAATAAAATATTTACAGTTTATTTCTGGGGACATTACATCTTCCCCCCTGAAATCAAACATCGTCCCGATGTTTTTCATCCTCAAACAGCTTTGGATAAGCGTCTTTCATGAGTTGTTCATCTTCCCAGGTGGCCTCATTCGGCCCAAAGTTCTACCATTACACTTTAACCTGGGTGATGGCTCATTTCTGCAGCTTTACCTCTCTTCGCTAGAGTATACTCAGCAGTTCGACCAAGAATTCTCCTTCCGGTTCGACCTGAAACAACAGAATTGAAGTCAGTTTTTCCTTTAACAATGATATTAATTGGTTTACTTAAGATATATATATTTTTTCTCCCTTTTACCTGTACATCCTGTCAACTGACTATGTGCCTAGGATCATAAACATATCTTTTTAATACTGACACATGGAAGACATTGTGGACCCGAATATGGCTTGGTAGGGCGAGCTGGTATGCTACTGACCCAATCCTTGCTAGAATTCGAAATGGTCCACAAAACCGAGGTGTCAGCTTGGTACACCCACTCCATTGTAAGGTACTCTTTTTTGCTAGAATTCTCACATACACATGATCTCCCACTTGATATTCTTTAAAATTTCTCTTCTTGTTGGAAAAATTATTTTGCCTATGTTGGGCTGCCTTCAAGTTGGATCGTACCTTCTTGACCATTTCATCCATCTCCTTTAACATTTCAGGCCCCAACATTATTTTATCCTCTAGTCCCCCCTAGTTGGAGGGTGTACAACATTTCCGGCTTGTACAGTACTTCAAACAGGCTCATCTGCAATGAGGTGTGATAACTGTTGTTATATGAAAATTCGACCAAATGCAGATAGTCCTCCCACTTAGAGGGTTGTTGCATGACATATGACCTCAACATATCTTCTACTACCTGATTCACCCATTCGGTTTTTCCGTTAGTTTGGGGATGATAGGTAGTACTAAATTTTAATTGAGTCCCTAATCCTTCAAACAGAATTTTCCAAAAAGCTGAGGTAAATTTCACATCATGGTTAGAAATTATGGTTTTTAGTAACCAATGCAGCCTGAAAATGTTTTGCATAAAAAAATGGGAAATCTGTACAGCTCTGTAAGTGGATTGTACTAGTATGAAATGAGTTGATTTGCTTAATTTTTCGACTACCACCATAATGGAATCATTGTTTCTTTTCGAATTGGGTAAACCTATTATGAAATCCATAGAAATGGTTTCCCATTTCCACACGGAATTGGTAGTGGATATAATAATCCAGCAGGGTGCTGATGTTCTTCTTTAACTTGTTGACATTCCAGGCAACACTTCAAATATTTTGCTACTTCTTTCTTCATACCCGACCAATAATACTCCTTCCGAAGTGTTGTAATCAGCTTTTGATACCCCGGGTGTCCAGCATAAGGTCTTCTATGAAATTCATCCAAAATCAAGTTTTTAATGTTGTTTTGGTCAAGCACATACAACCTGTTTTTATATTTCAGCAAGCCATCAACATCCATAATGTATCCTTGTTGATTTTCTTTACTGGTTGGATTTTGAATTTGCTGTCCTATTTGTTGATATTTTGAATCTTGTCCAGCTACCTTTTTAATCATTTCATCGAAGGTAGTCCACACCTTGCTGCAAGAAATTTCATAAATACAATGCACCTTTCGACTTAAAGCGTCCGCTACCCGGTTCCCTTTGCCTTTCAGATGTTTAATCTTGAAATCAAAACCACTTAGGAAATCTACCGACCATGCCTATCTGGCATTTAAGGTAGGTTGACTGAAATAACTAGTCAAGCTATGATGGTATGTCATTAACAGAAATTTTTTTCCCATCAGGTAGTGACGTCGCATCTTTAAGGCATGAATAATAGCTGCCAGCTCCATATCATATGCGGAATATTTCTGCTCATGCTCCTTTAGTTTCCTTTACTCGTAGGCGATTACCTTACTTTCTTGCATCAATACCCCTCTTACCCCTTCCTTACTCGCATCGGTACACATGACATAGTCCTTAGTTGGATCGACTATGCTTAATATAGGCGTTGTGGTGAGCAGATGCTTGAGCTGTTCAAAACTTTTTTGGCATTCCATGGTCCATTTCAAGGTTTTACCTTTCTTTTGCAGGGAGGTGATGGGGTAGGCCACCTGAGAGAATCCTTCCACGAACCGTCTGTAGTAACCAGCTAATCCCATAAAAGATCTTATATCTGCTACGTCCTTTGGTATTGGCCATTCCATTATGGTCCTTATCTTTTCGGGATCCACTACGATTCCATCCTTAGTAATTATATGTCCTAAGTACTGAATCTACTCCTTGAAGAAATCACACTTGCTATATTTGGCGTACAGTTGATGTTCCTGGAGGGTTTGCATCACCACTCTAAGATGTTCTTTGCGCTCTTCAACATTCCAGGAATATACCAATATATCGTCAATAAATATTAAAACAAATTTATCTAAATACTGATGAAATATGCTATTCATCAAACACATAAAGGTTGCAAGGGCATTGGTTAATCCAAAACGTACCACAAACTCATAGTGACCATAGTGAGTTTTAAAAGTAGTTTTGGCTATATCCTCCTCTCTGATTTTGATCTGGTGATATCCTCATCGCAAATAAATCTTTGAAAATATGGTTACCCCTTTTATTTGATCAAATAATTCATCAATCCAGGGTAACGGGTACTTGTTCTTAACTGTTAACTTATTCAACTACTAGTAGTCCATGCACATTCAAAGGGTGCCATCCTTCTTTTTGACAAAAAGCACAGGAGCTCCCCAAGGTGAAACATTGGGACGGATGTAATTTTTATCCAACAATTCCTGCAATTGCATTTTCAGTTCTGTAATTTCTAGCATACTCATACGATAAGGGGCTTGAGACACCGGAGCTTCTCTTGGCATCAAATCAATAGTGAATCTATATCTCTCTTAGGTGGCAGCCCTGGTATCTCTTCCGGAAATACATCTGTAAATTCTTGAACAACAGGAATACTATCCAAGGTGGTTGTCTTGTCCTTTGAGTTGACATACCCAACCTGAATCGCATAAACCTGACACCCTTTCCTGACACACTTTGCCAGTTGGGAAGCGGTTATTGGTCGAACCTGCACGGGCCTTGGAATGCCTTGCATCTCCTCCATTTCTCCCAGCTCATCCTTGTAGCAGATGGTTTTTGTTTTACAGTTTATGATGGACCAACGTTTTTCTAGCCAGTCCATGCCAATCAACATGTCATATGAACCAAGGGGAAGTATGTTTAGGTTTTCCATCAAAGGCTGACCTGCTATTTCTAGAGAGCAGTTTTTGACTTTGGATAACACTCATCTCTTTGCCCTTGTAACTAATTGTACTAGCCAAGGGCTTTTAAATTTAACATACTGTAATTTACATTATTCCACAACCTTAGGACTAACATAACTTAATGTAGCTCCAGGATCAATTAAAACAGATATGGTACGATTAAAAATCTTACCTTCAAAATCCACCATAGTTGGCTAATATTCCGCCTGATGGTCTTGGAATGCTTTGGGCCACATTGCTTACTGTTGATGCCTCATAAATTTGTGAAACCTGATCGTTACCTTTATGATGAGGAAATTTTTTAATGTAATGTGGCCCCCCACATCCCCAACATTGCACTGGGCATCTTGATGTTCCTTCGCTATCAAGTTTACCAGCTTGCTTGTTGATTCTCGATTCAGATGGTGGCTTAATTCTGAACTGGTTTTTAGGCAGATTTTTGTTGTTTTTCCCTTTGGGAAAACCTTTGCTAGTGTTGCCCCGATTTCCCTTATTGCTCATAACAATCTTATTTCCTTTCTTATCAGCCCACTTTCTGCCCAAAATTTCACCCTTCTGCTTGCTTTGCTGGTAGCATATCCTGGCCTTCCGTATAACTTCATCCATAGTTTTTGGGTTATCGAACTCAATTCGCTCCCTCATTGCCAGTGGTAAACTGCTGATGAAACGTTGTACCTTAGCATTTTCCTCTCATATATAGGGTACATATCAGAGCAAAGAGGTAAATCGAGTGATAACTCATCCATGGTTTGCTGTCCAGGCCACAGGCTATGAAATTCTCTTACTTTCTCATCATAGAATAGGTTAGTTAAATATCTCTCCTTGAAGTATTTTTGGAAACTCTCCCAAGTTATATTTTGTTCGCTCACCCCTTGTACAATCTTAACCTCCTCCCACCATAAGGTGGCCTTCCCTTGTAGTTGGAAGATAGCCAACTAAGCTTTCAGATTGTGATCGTACTCATACAATTGAAAATATTTATTCATGTTTATAAGCCAGGCTTCGACTGCTTCTTCCAACTCTCCATCGAAGAGTGGCGGTTTAATTTTTCGAAACTCCCCTTGCAATTCTATCCACTGCCTCTTTGATGTTGGGTGCTCAGAGGCATTATCTAACTTCTCTTCCTGATTCTCTTCTCCACCTACTGTTCCCTCATGCTCCGTGTGATAACCCTGTTCTTCATACCCACGTTCCTGTTCAGGGCTGGGAATTGTCTGTCGCTGATTCTGCTTATCCGATAGGCTCTTCATAATTTTTTCCTATTCCAAGGTTAATCTGGCATTGTCCTCCCGTAGGCGGGCCATCTCACTCTTTAGTTCCTGTACTGTTTCCAATATTGCAAGATTTGTGCTACGAGCCTCCTCTCCTAACTACACCCATATTTTAGGGTTATTTTCTGGAAATGTTGCAGGTCCTAAACCAACCATTTTCTTGTGTGGGACACTGTCTATTCTTCCTATAGATTGTTATTTTCGTATTCCTCAATGCTTAACAGATACATAAATCATTCAACAGTTAGAAATCCAAAATAAACAGTAACTAATTTTCACAGTTCATTTTCCAGAGGTCACAGTTTTGTAACCTTGGCTTTGATACCACATGTCATATCTCCAATTTCAAAATAATAATCATATAAAATAAACTTACCATGCTAATAAAAAAAAATTACACACAATAATATTGCTACCCTAACTATGTCAACGCTAGTGCTATTGGTGAATCATACAATATATGTTTTAATGAATTAATGAAGTTGTACTGCTATGTTATCCCAATTTACTCCGCTGACAGACCACTGTCGATTTGGTGAAGTTGGCACACTCCCACACAGGACACCTTAGCTCGCACCTCGAGCCTATTACCCACCGTATGTAGTGCATTTAACTTGCTACCATGTCGAATTTATTGACAATGCAGCGGCTCCAGACCTCCTCGGGATTCCTCACCACATCAACGGTTGTGATCTTAGGTTTGCCATCCCACAGCTGGGAATCCTCGAGAAGACTTTTAGGTTTGGATTGCTGGGTTATGTGGGTCATTTGTTTCTCATTCCCTCGGCGCCATGCTCTGTTTCCCTCCTCCACACGTAGATGGTTCTGCCAACAACCTTCGATCTCTTTGTTGTCGACATACCTCAATTGTAACTGAGGAGTCCTCTGCCCATGGTACCTACAACTCCTTTACGTTTACCAGGTGAGGGTTCCTGTTCTTTGAATTTTTTCTTTTCTATGTTTCAAATTATCGCAGGCATGTCCTCTGACAATTTTGTTCTGCAACCCTCGACAGGTTTGGTGATGGTGGAGTCAAGAGGCATAGGCTGCAACATTGGTAGGGTTTTACCTGGATTGGTGCTCAGAAGATCTCCAGGTAAGCTCCTCGGTGTTCCTGCTGGATTTTTTCCCGAGAGAAAGGTTTTCATGGTTTTTCAATTCTACAGTCTATACAATTACCCTTGTAGATGTAGTTAGACCTAGAATCTGTCCTGGATTTCGTTAAGGGTAAACATGTTCGCTAGACTCCAGTTTCATTCTGGCTATCTGGTGGAGAAAGTTGTAAACTTAGCTTGTAAACAAGCCTGTCTCGATTATTTAAGATTGTGACTCTTTAAGTGAGTCTGCATTGTAATATTGTTTATTTCCTCGCTCTAGACATGTTCTTTTTGTTTTGTGATAAATACTAAAGTTATTACGTTTGTCATGTTGCCCCAGTTAATGCATAATTTATCTTTCCTGTATAGTTCATATCTGTGTACTTGTTACTTCTTACTGTCATGGTTTTAATTTCGGATTGGTAAGCACTTTGTAATTTTAATACATCTGTACAGTTTTTTTGTGGGAATTGTCATTTTTCTTCCTGAGCGCATTTGTCCATTACTGTTATCAATTCGTGGTTAACTCATAGAAGGGCAGAACTATGCTGGAATTTTTGTTTTCAATTCTTATTTTGTTGTAAGTGGTGGGGTTTTAGGGTTTACTTCTGCCATGGTCATAACCCGAGGCCTTATGAACCTATGCACGAGCTTTAACATTTTGCTATTGATATTTAGGGTTTTAAACTCTTATGCCTAGGTATTCAAGAGGGTTTACAGGGATACCGAGTTACCAAATCAATGGTCTCTGCCTGTAAATCCGCCTTCCATACAGCTCAGAAAGAACCTTGTCTACCTGTTTAGAACTCACTTTCTGTTCTTGGGTTCGGGCTTGCCGGCAGCTACTTGCAAATAATTTTTGCTGTTGTTTACTTGCATTATCAGTAAATATTTCTGTTTCAAGATTCACTAGGTATTGAATTTTACAGAGGTTCAGGTTTTCTTTTCATACATACTTTTATAAAACATAAAGTTTCTAAAATGAGTTTCTTCCTACTCTCATATTACACAGGGTTTCACATGTTAATCTTTTCACATTTAAATTTCTTGCATAGAATTTACTCATAAGTCTTTAAACCAGTAAAATCATGCCTCACATATTAAGCTTTTATCAACACTTAACTATCTTTCAACTCTTAACTATTTATCAAATCTTAATTAATACATAGTCACGAGTGCTACAGGTAGTGGCAGCCTGCCAGTGCTTCCCTAACTGGGTCAATGGACTGCATTAGTCACTTGCACATAACAAATTATTTAAACTGTGTTCCGGGTTAATTCTTTTGTTTTCACTAAGGTATTGAATTTATCGAAATAGAGAATTCCATTCTTCATGAGTTAAGAACCCTATGGTCACCTTGTTTCAGGCACCTATAAATAGAGAGCTTGCTCTCTCTGCAACACTTACAATTACTCAAAACACAAAAATAACTGACATAGAACTAGTGACATAAGAACTACTTACCAATTTTTCCTGAGCAGTGGAATTCCTCAACCACAGTCACCTCTTCTTCTCTGATTGTCTTCCTCCCGACCATGAGTTTCGTCTTCAAGACCAAATCTCCCCCCAAGCTTGATTGCAAGACTACTGTCTTTAGCAAATCTTTCGCACTCAGTGCCAATGTTATCTGGTCCTCACAAGACGTAGAATTTTCCCCCCTTACTGTCTGTCCCAACAGCACGGTTTTTTCCTCCCCTCCACCCCTTTTCCTTTGGGCCTCACAGTTAGGGGAGGCAGTTAGGGTTTTCTTTTCTGGCAACTACCTCTTTCCAACTTCCCTCATGAGAAGTTACGAAATCTATTAATACTCCATCATTTTATAACTTAAGAAAAATTGATAATATTATTCAACCAGACAGAAAATAAAATATTATCCAATTGTTTTCTTACAACCATAAATAAAATATTTACAATTTATTTCTAGGACATTACAATTAGAATGTTTTGAAGTAGAATAATTTTGATGAATATATAAGATGAAATTTTTTTATTGTTTATAAAAATCTTAATTTTATTTGCTATCACAGTTTACATCTTGTAAGTGGACTCCCTTGTGCGGGGTTTATTCCCTCGAAAATGGAAATGAGAATGAGGTTATTTATTTTTATATAGTCAAAATAATGAGTAAAGAATGGTAGAAAAATGTGATAACTAAGATATAGAAGCTAAAAGAAAACTTCAATGTATTTGAATATTAGATAGACCCCGGATGCGGGTGGCAAGGTTAGTGTAAATGCCCAAGCGCGCGAGGAGGGCAGCTGGCGGCCTGGAGTCTGCGGCGATTAATTGTAATGGCAGAGCATTTAAGTGACTTAACTCCTCACTTGGCTCACGGCAGGCGGGGTTTGTTTATCAAGATGGGCAATAGGTTCAGCAAGGCAGCTCTCAGGAATTCGACATTCCTTTGGCAGTGCTCAGGAATTCGTCATTCCTCCGGCAATTACGCTCCTGAGAGATTTGTTACGCGTGCTCCTGAGGCAGAGGGGCGCGTTTGGAAACCTCCCTGGTTCCATAGGCGCAGACGCTTGGCCAATTTCATCACCTGGTTCACGACGAACACGCTTTGCATTTGGTATGTTTACTATCTGGTTTCTTGGCTTCTTTATGGCATAGCTCACGTCTCTGCTTGTGGGTCGGTCGATTATCTTCAATTTGGACCAAGATTTGAAGGTTTAAGGGTAGAGTTAGAAGTTCAGAGTCTTAATTGTGTCCAATCCTCCGGATACTGGTATATTTGGTGTTTGCTGTGCTTTCGCGCCCATAATCTGGTTCGCCCCCCTGCAATGGCTCCCCGACAGCGCGGAATTCCCCGCAGAGGTAGCAATTATGGTGGTCGTGGGGGTAACAGGGGCAGAGGAGAGCCCGTTCCTCCCTGTATAGTCCCGCTCGCCTCCAAATCTCCGTCATCCCCGTCCTCTGAACATTCTGGTCCTTCTCTGCATAGTTCCCTTCACTCCTGTCGGTTCAAATTCAAAAGCAAATTGCACAAGCCCACCATTTCTGCCCTGCTCACTGTTATTTTTTCCGAGGAAGAAGAGGACTCCTCAAGCTCAGAGGAATACATCAGGGACAGTCCTCTCTCTCACAGCCCCAGTAATTCTCATGAAAATGAAGCCGGTGACATTCTCAATGCCCCAGACCCGCTTCGGACTGAAGAGCAGCGCGAGGATTCGCCCCTGCATTCAATCTCTGCTAATGATGATATCATTCCTTGCGCTCCAGCTTCCTCCTCAGGCAATATGCTACACATGATGTCTCTGCCGGAGCGCGCAGAACAGGCTACAGAGGAGAACATGGGGGTCGAATGGGTCAGTTCCACCGGCCGCGACATGGACGCGGATGAAGACATGCCACCTCAGGCTTGAGCAGTCTCAGAATGAAGTTTTTGTTTGAACTTGCGCACAGTGGTTTTTCTCCAGTCTTCTCACTATGGTTCACTACTATCTTCCAGCTTATAGGAGTTTTTTTCTAATCTTTTGTAATAGTCTCAGAACTGTTGTATGGCGGGAAAAGCAGGATGTTCTATTTTGGGGTTATTGTCTTTTGAAAACTGCATTATGGATTGTAATCAGATATTTCAGTGCTGTATGCAGCAGATTTTGTGATAGAGGGCTGGCTGTAGCCCCCTCAGAGGTCTATACCTCTCTGTAAATATTTTTTACCCTTTTTTATATAATAGATAGACTTTACTTAGAAAAAAAAAATTATTAGATAGTAAAAATCAAAATAGAATATTAAGATTTAATTTAATTTAGCTATTTAATATTGTATTTTATTCGCAAAATAAAAACACTAAGGTTATTTAATTTCAATATTTTAATTTAAATTATTTATCAAATATTTTTACATACTTCATTTATTTAACTGAGTAAATCTTAATGTATTTTAGAATTTCATAGCCAAAATGAAAAGGGAATATCATAAGCTAATTTAGTATTGTTGTGCATTTTTTTTCTTATTTTCTAAATAAAAACACCTTTTAACATAAAGATTATTTCATTTTAACATTGCAAGAAAATAACCTATTTATTTAAGTTACCTACAATTTTTTTGAAGTAATAGCCAAAATGAAAAGGTAATATCATAATCTAATTCAACTTCACCATTTAATATTGCATTCTTTTTCCTATTTTCTAAATAAAAACACCCTTTAACATAAAGATTATTTAATTTTAACATTGAAAAAGCATAACCCATTTAATTAACTCATTGTAACTGAAGTTACTTACGATTTTTTTTTGAAGTAACCTATCCACTTAACTCATTAACTCATTGTAATTTAAACCATCTACCAAAACATTTTCGAAATAACCCATCCCCTTAACTTGTGGCTGATGAAGACCAATAAATGATGACCGAGTGGTTGGAGTGGGGAGTAGGTAGTGACAAGAGTGGTTGTGCAAGGTGATGGAAGATTGAAGGAGACTATACAAGGTACAATGATTAGGTTGCTAGAGTGAAGAATAAATCTTGAAATGGGGAGTAAGTCTCGAAAGGTGATGAGTAGGGGCAAGAGTGGTTGTTCAAGGTGATGGAAGATTGGATGAGTAAGGGGCAAGAGTGGTTGTTCAAGGTGATGGAAGATTGGAGGATAATACATAGGGTACGATGATTAGGTTGCTAGAATGAAGAATAAATCTTGAAATGGGGAGTAAATATTGAAAGGTGATGACTAGGGGGCTCTATTGGAGAGTAAACCTAGAAAGATAATGACTAGGCAGCATGAGTGGTTATGCAAGGGGATGGAATATTGGAGGAGAGTGTACATGTTACAATGATTAGGTTGATGGAGTGGAAAATAAATCTCCAAATGAGAAGTAAATCTCAAAAAGTGATGACCAAGTGGTGAGACCAATTGTGCAAAGTGATCGGTGGTTGGAGAAAATTGCATAAGCTATTGTGACTACATTAGTGAAGAGAAAAATGAACCCTAAAAATAATAACCAAATGATAAATAATAACCAAACAATCAAAACAAAAAATAAATTTTAATATATTGAATTAGCGATCACTAAACTACATATATTGAATTCGTCAATCATGTGATTGAAAATAGAAATAAAAATAAATATGCAGTTTTTCGACATCACCCTTTCACAAAATATTTGAAACTACAAAATATTTGAAATTGTGATTATCATGAACCGTCAGGAGAGTTACATTCTGTTAAATGAGTCCAACATAAAATTTCCAACACCGGCATGCCCAATTCAACAAAACTACGTTATGATTCTCACCTACTTAAAAAATCCAAAAAGGAGGCATAATTTATTTGATGCTTAGCAAAGTCAGAAATCAAAAGATATCGCTATGAGTTTCCAGAAGCTTAATTGTAAAAGCTTGGAGTACTTTGGCGCAGCTTGAGGTTTTGAAAAAGTGGTTTGTTAATTTGAGAGATGACACAGCTGCCGTGCCTTTAATTAGTATGTCCAAATCCTGATCACCCTTAACTTAAATGAAAAATTTGTAATTTGCATTTTTTATTCCAGAAGCATATGGAAGTATATATATTCAAAGTTAATTTGCATTATTTTAAGCAAGTTACATTATATTATCTATCACATATTAACATGGTTCAAGATAATACATTTATTCTATTTTAGGTTTCAGAGCTTACTATTGATCATGGATTTTTTCTTCTTCTTTTTCTTTTAGACATATCAATCCATTCCATAGAATTATCAGGAACAATTGTAGAGGAGACAATGATTACATTTTTATGAGACAATTCAATTGTAGGGGTTCAACAATAATTGTTGTTTTCTTATCACAATCTGAGTGGTTTGAAGTTTGTGCCCACTCATTGATGAATCCAAGATTATGGTGAAGTCTCTTTCATTTCCAGTAGAGGGGTGGAGCCCCTCATCTAAGGGTTGAGATGGTTCTATATGTGGATGAAATAAGTTTGAAGCAGTTGATTTGGTGGTAGGAGTCTTTTATTGCTACATGTTGTCCTAGTTGTGAGCCAAAGAATTCTTAGCACCTCTTGTATCTTTTGGGTCTTGCCATTAGCGACTCTGAGAAGGACAAGAATTATGAAGATGACTGGGTTGTTGACAAATCTTGCAATGGAAATCAATGTTCCCATAGCCCAACTACTGCAATTAAACATCTCCCTTCCATTTGAGGAGGATTTTACCAGGCAACTCTTTGTTGAAATCAATTTCAACACATATGCCAACGAAGGTGACAATACCCTTCAGAAGCCTATCAATGTCTAATTTAATGAAATAGTCTAGTAAGTTTTCGACATTGGCTAATATGTATGAATGTAGTAGATGAAAGGCTAGATTAGGGAGCCTTACCCATAATGGAGTTGTCAGATCAGTTAAGGAAAGATGATTAAAATCAGAAAACAAATATTGAAAGGAGAGATCAGATCAACCCCAAAACCAAGGTCCTTCATACAAAAACCCTCTCAATGTTTTCGAAGAACACCACAAAAAATCCTTTCTAGCAAAAATGCAGATTCATATTAGGGGACTAGGCCTGATGCACCCACTCTCGAAGCTCAAATGCCGATGACTAAAACCCATTCAAGCAACAAATAATAACCTTTCATGAATACTTTAGAGAAGAAATGTTAGATATAAAATGATCAACTTCCAAAGCTGGAATGCTTGCTTCATGATACAAAACAAAGGTTGGTCTTGAGAGATCATTCAGAGTTTGAGGAGAAAGCCCTGGATTTAGGGCATCCTTGAAGGATTTAAATTGGGAGGAAAAGGGCACACCCCCTCCTTTGGCTTGACCTTTTAATATTGAGACTATATTTATTGAAGCATCCATGGATATGACATGCAATTTCCATTCCATAATATGTCTACCTCCTGTAGGAGTTGAAAAAGAATAGAGGGGATTCCTATTGGATTTTCAATTCTAGATATAAGTGACGAGATAAGTTTTGTGACTTTCGCTTGCATACAGAAAGAACCCCATGATATTGGCTTGATGCGAAAGAGAATAGAGGGGATTCCTATTGGATTTAAATTCTAGATACAAGTGATGAGATAAGATTTGTGACTTTCACTTGTATATAGAAAGAAGCCCATGATATTGTCTTGATGCAGAAAAAACCCTAGTTGAAAGAAGTTTCCCCTAATGTACCAAATCTACAACAATAACACTAAGATGAGGGGGTTTGAGACAAAAGTGAGAGTTTGAAATGAAATGAACATGGTAGGGTTTCTATTGAAAAATATTATTGATTCTCACTTTTTCCCTTCATTACATTACTAAAATTTTAATTCTTTAATTTTTTTTTTTGAATTTTTCCTTGCATGTTGGTCCTAAAGAGAATTAATTTTTTAGCTTATCAAATTTAATATCACATTATATAATATTGTAAATTTAGTTATTTATTAATTTTTTTTAATATAACACAACAATTTAATAAACATTGCTAGTGGATAATAGTGGGACTATAAAAAAAATTATGAGTTGGACATTAAGGGTTGAAGACACAATCTTTTTTTTGAGTTGTAATAAAAGGTAATAAAAAATGTGAAAGATAATGGTTAATAAGTTGATAGACAAAAAGTTTGGATAAAGAATAAAATTTACAAGTTAATAATAAGATAGCCAATATGAAAAGTAAATAATGGTAGATCATAAAAAACATTAATTTTAATATTATAATTCAAATCATTTATCATTTTTTTTTTCAAATAATCCATTTATTTAACTGAATAAAACTTAATGTCCTTGAGAATTGTATAGACAAAATTAAAAGGGATATCATTGTAATTTAAGTCATTTTTCAAAAAAAATTGAAATAGTTCATCTACTTAACTTTTCAGTAATGAATGTCAATGGGAACAAGCTGCCTTAGATGATGACCTAGTGGTTGGAGTGACAGTAAATCTAGAAAGGAGATGAGGGTGGTTGTAAAAAGTGATGGCCACTTGGACATTGCACAAGTTGGGATGAACTTGTAGCTGGAGTGACAATGAATCTTAAAATGGGAAGTAAATCTAGAAAGATGATGATCAGGTGTTGGAGTGGTTGTGCAAAGTGATGTTTAGTTGCATAATATGCTAAAGTGGTAGCTAGTTGAAGAAGACTGTATAAGATGCAAAAGTGATGGCTAGTAGGAGGAGATTGCACAATACGCAATGAATAGGCAATTGGAGCTAGAGTAAATCTCAAAATGGGAAGTAAGTGATCTGGATAGTTGAAGAGGACTGCACAAGATGGGATGAATATGTAGTTGGAGCATGGAATAAATTTTGAAAAATGTGAGGTCAACTTAGAGGATGATAAGCAAGTAGAGAAAAAAAAAATGCAAAGTGATGTAAAAATAACTTAAGTAGAAATTAAATTTTGATATACTTGAAAATTGCTTAAATAGTCAAAATAAAAGCAAAGCATAATAATATAATTTAATAATTAGTACATTAGATTTTTGATACTCTATCTTATTTTCAAAATAAAAACATTTATTTACTTTAACATTATAACATTATAAAGTACAATATACTGCATAACATATTGATAACTTAGACATTAAAATATTATAATATACCATTATCATCCACTGAACAGAGGGAAGAAGGAAAATTATGTGGATATTGTTGGAGTGGGAATAAGTTTCAAAATAGGAAGTAAATGTGAGTAAATTTTGAAATAGGAAGTAAATACTAAAAATTGATGACCCGGTAATGGGGGAGTCAAATAGAAAGGTGACAACCACGTGGAATAAACTATAATGGAAAGTGATGTTCAACTAACAAAAGTGGAGAGTAAATATATAATGACTAAGTGGTGGGGGTGGTTGTGCAAGGTCCCAGTTGGTCGGAGGAGAGTGCACAAGTTACCATGACTGTGATTATAATGGGGAGTAAATCTCAAAATATAAAGTAATTCTCAAAAGGCGATGACCACGTGGTGAGAAAATATCAAAATGGGCCGAAAATCTTGAAAGGTGATGACCAAGTGGTAGGAGTGGTTGTGCAAAGTGATGGTCATAAGATGCCCATGGCTTATAAATCTTGGTATAGGAAGAAAATATTGAAAATTGGTGACTAAGGTGATGACCAAGTGGTAGGAGTGGTTGTGCAAAGTGATGGTTAGTTGGAGGAGATTGTATAAGATGCTCATGGCTTATAAATCTTGGTATAGGAAGAAAATATTGAAAATTGGTGACTAGCTGGCAACCAACCATGGCTTATAAATATTGGTATAGGAAGAAAATCATGCAAAGTGATGACCAAGTCGCAACCAAAAAGTGATAAGCAATTGGCGGAAATGAAAGTGGAAAGTGATGGCCAAGTAACCAAAATGAAAAGTAAATTTTGATATACTTGAAAATCCATTAAATAATCAAAATAAAATAGAATCTAATAACTATTCTATTGAATCTTACATTCTCTATCATATTTCTAAAATAAATACATTTACCACTTAAACATTATAGCATTACAAAATGTAATTATCATTTGTGGAGCATATGGAAAAAGACAACATACTTCATAAGGCACACATAACTTAAACATTGAAACATTATAAAATACTGTTATCATCTATGGAGCATAGGTAAGGAGACTATGTAGATAGTATTCGAGTGGGGAATACATATTTAAATTGGAAGGAAATCTAGAAAAGTGATGACCAGGGATTGCAATGAGAAGTGAAGTAAAAATGTGATAAGTAGGTGGTGGACACAAATAGAAATTAATGGCCAAATAACAAAACTAGAAAGTAAATATTGATATATTTGAAAATTAACTGGATGATTAGAATAAAAAATAAAACATAATAATATAATTATCATCTATATGGAGGATAGAAAGAACGAAAGTTTATGTGAATATTTCTTTGAGTGGGAAATAAATATATAAGAAATAAATCTCAAAAGTAATGACTAGATAGTCAGTGTGAAAAATCATCCTAAAAAATGATAACAACCTAAAATATATGAAAAATAATGACAAAAATAAAAAGTAAATTTTAATATACCTAATATACCTAAAATTAAAATGATAATAATAATAATAAAATCTAATTTAACTATTTCATTTCTATATCTTATTCTAAAAAGAAGAATCATCTATTCACTTAAACATTATAATATTCACCATACTAAAAACCTAAACATTAAAATATATTGTTATTAATATTATAACATTCAACAAGCTAATAACCTAAACATTATAAAATACGGAAGGAGGAGACTTTATATGCCTCCCACTTTCAGCATTGACAAGAGTGGAGATACATTTTGGATTTGAATTCATTTTAACATGAACAGATGGTTATACAAAGTGCTCAATTTGTCTTTGACATATACTCCTAAATTCTTAATATTGAATCTCATTAGGTTTACTATTTATTTTCAAACACTCTTATAACAAAAACACAAATCGTCTGAACAATGTCAAAACAACAACCCTAAATGCCTATTCCCACACAAAAAAAAACACAACAAGCAATAACATAAAATACACTAAGACTAGGAAAAACAAAACCAGCAATAACATAAATCACACAAAGCCCGGTGAAACAGTTTCATAAATGCAATGTAAAATCATGATTAGAATATCCTGAAGTTCAAAAAACAGGTTATGAGAATTCATGAATAAGATGCACAACCAACCAACATTAACCATCACTAAATTACATATATATATATTCAATTAATCTATATCAAATATCAAAATAGATATGCGTTCTTTTCCAAATCACCCAATCACAAAATATTTAAAACTTAAAACTGTAATTATCACGAGTCTCCAAGAGAACTCCCTTGCTAACGCAAATTTGACAACAACCTAGTGCCAAAATTGCTAACCCAAAATTGCCAATACCCTCACGCCAAAACGATCCTAACACAAAATTGCCAACACCTTCGTGTTGAATTAGCGCAAAGCATATTCCTCACCCGCTTAAAAAAACCCAAAAATGACGCCTAATTTATTCGCCCGCTTAGCAAAACCAGAAATCAGAAGGTTCCCCATCAGTTTCCAAAACCTTAATAGTAAAAGGTTCCAGCACTTGGGGAAACCTTGAGCTTTTAAAACAGCGTGTCCTGCAATTGTGCCCTTAATCAGCGTGTCCAGATCCTCATCAGCCCTAATGGCAAGCTGCAGATGCCTGGGTGGGTGTAATGCGATTCGCCTTCAGTTCTTTGCTACCATTTCCCGCTAATTCCATTACCTCTGCAGTCAGATACTCCAAAACAGCTGCCATGTACACAGCTGCAGTTGCTCCCACTCTGATACTTGCATGCAAGCGAGACTTCATCTCCCGATGGGTTCTCCCCACTGGAAACTGCATCAATAATAATTTCCCAGCCATGAATATTATATGCAAATTCATTAAACATTTCCTGAACTTCCAAGAAAAAGCATTTGAAAATATGAAAATTTAGAGAAACATTTACTGAACTACCAAGAAAAATAACTGAAAATTTCCATTAGCTTCAATATATAATCGTTTGAACAATAGCATAAGCATACTAATCAGATTTGATCCTATGAAATAAAACACAGTGCTGAGTCCTAAGTTGCCTAAATAACCCTCTAACACTTCCAAAAACAGTCAGTAAAAACGCCATAAGCCCTACAACATGCAAGTCTTTTAACGGAAATTTCTCTCATTTCTGTTAACGAAAATTTGGTATTTCCCTCCTTATCATAATAATCAGCTCGAACGCAGCACATAACCGTTGCTTTCTTTCCATTTTGATTGCACCATCGCGATACGTATTAAGTTTCACTGTATATATTTTTAACTGAAGTTTTTTTTTTTTTGAAATATTATTTTTGGCAATAAGCTTTTATTTTTTTTCCAAATTATAATTACTTTTTGGGTTAAAAGTCGTTGATTTAAATTATTCGCATGGCGTTGATTAAGTTTTTAAGAAAAAATACATTTGGTTTGTAAGGAGCTTAGTGTGAAATTTATTTAATTTCTTAATTAATATTTTAATTAAAATAATTTTATAATAATTTTGAAAATATTTGAAATATTATGAATTAATTAAAATAATTTTATAATAGTTTTAAAAATATTTGAAATATATTGAATTTCTTTTAAAAATAACAATTTTAATAAATAAATTATTAAAATCCAAGGTTTAATAAATGAATCAATGAAATGGCGCTTTGGGCTCTCACATGTTATATATACTAATAAGAATAATAAATATTTAATGATAAAATATAAATATTTAATAATAATAAAATATTTAATAGTAAAATATGATGTTAGTAAAAAATATATAATAATGTGTAAAAAATATATAATAATGTGTAAGTAGAGTAGGTACATGATATCTCAATTTTTTTAAATTTTTTTTTTATTTGAAAATGACATTTCATAAGAACTAATTTTCAAATAATTTATAAAAAATAATAATAAACTTAGCGTAATAGATTAAATCTGACATAAATCAATAAATTAGAAAATTACTAATCATATAATATTAAATTATTTTTACCTTATAAAAATATTTTTTAATATATATATATATTTTGTAACAGATTAAATTTGACATAAATCAATAAATTAGGAACTTATCAATCATATAATACTAAATTAATTTTACCTTATAAAAACATATTTTCATATATATATATAAACATCAAATTTTTAACACAATTTGATATTATATGAATAGGTGATGAGAAAGGAAAGCTCAAGGGGTACTAGTTGGAGGAGACTACAAAGGGTCGCTAGATAATGACCAGGTTGTTAGAGTGGGGAGTAAACCAATAAATGTAATGACCAAGTAGTGGAAGTGGTTATGCAAGATTGCATAGATTATGATGATTAGGTTGTGAGAGTTGGGAATAAACCTCTAAATGAGGAATCAATTTCAAAAGGGGATGACCATGTGGTAGAAGTAGCCCTGAAAATAAGTAGTTTATCAATGGGCATTAAATGAGGGGGGTTGTATATGCTCATGGTTGGATTTTGACATGGTTGGCACGGTAGTTACCCAAATATGGGCATATACAACCCCGCCCATTTAATGCAAAGTGATGGCTAGTTGGAAAACACTACACAAATTGGGATGACCAGGTGGTAGGAGTAATTGTGTAATGTGATGGTCGGTTGGAAAAGTAGTAGTCTACCAATGGCCATTAAATGAGGGGGGTTGTATATTCCCACCATTGGATTCTGGCAAGCTAGTTATCTAACGGTAGACATACACAATCCCCGCTCATTTAATGGAAAGTGATGGCTAGTTGGAAAACACTACACAAATTGGGATGACCAGGTGGTAGGAGTAATTGTGTAAGGGTTATCCAACTGTGGCCATATACAACCCTTGCTCATTTAATGCAAAGTGATGACTAGTTGGAAAACACAACACAAATTGAGATGACTAGGTGGTAGGAGTAATTGTGTAAGGTGATGGTTGGATGGAAAAGATTGCACAGAGTGGAATGACTTGGCCGGAGCACTTGTGCAAGATGGCTGGTTGGAGAAAGTAAATTATGAAATGGAGAGTAAATTTCAAAAAATAATGATCAAATGATGAAAGAGAAGAGTCAACTGCAAAAGTGATAACCAAGATCAAAATAACTAATAAATTATAATATACCTAAAATTTAATTAAATAGTAAAAATAAAAATAAATAATAATATAATAATATTTAGATTTTAATGAAAGGTATTTGAGTTTTATATTTTTTTGAGTATACCTTAATGGGTGAAATTTATTTAAATTTTAATTAATTTAAATAAAATATTTTTATTATATTTTTTAAAAATATTTGAAATATGTCGAATTATTTTATAATTAAAATGATATTGTTTAATTTTTAAATTGTATTATTATTATTTTTTTTTTAGAAATACTATTTGACTGGGTTTAATGGCTAAGAGAATGTGTTTCTATCTAAGAGATTACAAGTTCAAAACTACAGGGGTAGTAGAGTATGTATGCCTTTTAGGTTTAGAGTCAAATCTATGCAAACAACGGGTCTCATTATTATTATTATTATTATTATTATTTCTTTATTTAAAATGACACTTTGATAAAAAATCCCACAAACAAGGGGGTCTTATACATCAATAATTTGGCCGTGACCTTAAAATTGGATAATGATAATATTTTCATCTTGATTAACAATTATATATTTAAAATCATATATATATATATATATATATATATATATATATATATATGTCCAATTTATCATTTAAGTACAGTTTCCTTTTACATGTTAAGTAAATTAACTAACGCATGATAGTAAAGAATAAATGAATCATTGAAAAGCCCCAAGAGTTAGCTCAATCGGTCAAATCAGTGCCTCGCCAATCGGAAGGTCACAGGGTCAATTCCCGAAAGCTCTTGGGGTCAGGTCAGCATAGGCCGAGGGGTGTGCTCCCCTTCGGGGTATGAGCTACCCAGTTCTTACCGTGGATGTAGCGGCTGCCCATTGACCATGGGTATCCGTGAACCACATGTGAAGAAAAAAAAAAAAAAAATGAATCATTGAAATCACAACCTTAATAAATGAATCATTCAAATGGCACCTTGATCAAGATTTAATGGCCAAATGTGATAAGATGCTAGTCCTAAAGAATGAGAATGTTTAATTGTTCTATGTCGCGACATTTTTTTAGTCATATTTTATAGTTAAATTTCTTCAAAATCCGGCAAGAATATGTTGGAATCATAAATTCAACATGTGAACCTTGCATAATTCAAGTGCTCCAAGGACTTTTTAGGGTGATGAATCCACTTATGCCTTCAAAAATAGATTTTAAACAAAAAATAATGTGATATATCAAAAACTCGTTGGAATCATAAGTTCAACCTGTGAACCTTCCATAATTCAAGTTTTCCATGGACTTTTTAAGGTGATGAATCCATTTATGCCTTCAAAAATAGATTTTAGCCAAAAAGGAAATGTGATATAGCAAAAACTTGTTTTGCCATATTCTGATAAAAAACTCCAAAAAGTAGAATACTTAGAAAAAGCTCTCAAAAACATATAATAACGTATATCTATATTGAGAACCTATTTATGATTTCTTGAGCTTCCCTCAAATCCTTTTCTATCTAAAATTTTCTCACTATTATGATCAATTAAACTAGGTCATAATCCAATATAAGTAATGTGTAAATGAACCCTAATTCACTATAAAATAATACATCTGGGTAACAAAGGCAAAAGTTATTGTGGAGGGATGAGTTATAAGGACATTGGCAAATTTTTTTGGGATTTTCCAAGTTTCCCTAACCTTTTTGTGTTTTAATAATATTTTAAGCGAGTTTAAGCCAAACCCCACACTCTACACATGTTGATATAGTCAACATTGGCATAGGAAATGCGTTTTGATTTTGTTCAAAAGGTCTTTAAAAGTGGATGCAAGGGAGAGGGGGGGAAGATACCATGGTTGGTTATTAAAACCATTAACACAACTTTAATGCATGGAGCCATGGTTCGTTTGTACATTGACTTGGAGATGACTAAGAAATATGTCAGGGTGGCTGTTGGAGAGAAAATACAGTCAGCGATGTTCGATGCCAATGGTATTTTTCTAGCGATGAGGTGGACATCAACCGAAGCATTGACAAAGTTGCCAATAGGGATTTGTACACTTGAAAATAGCAATAGGAAAAGTGAAAAATGCTTTCCCTTTAGCCTACACCTAACATACAATACACAAACCTGCATAAAATCATTTCTTAGATGCTTAAAATTGAAGCTGAAAGCAAGCTTACAATCAAATGTGAAATCATGATTAGAAAGTTTTGAAGACCAAGAACCAGATTATGAGAATTCATAAATAACAACTGGAACCACCCAACATTACAAATCATTAAATTACATATATCCTTTTCATTAATCATGCCAATCAAGATATAAATAAAAATAGATATGCACTTTGTCCAAATCACCCATTCACAAAGTATTTGGCACTATGATTATCATGAACCTCCAAGAGAATTCCCTTATGGCAAATGTGTTTAACAAAAATTTGCAAATATGTTGATGCGAAATTAAACAAAACTAAAAAAACTACATTTTGTTGGTGAAAAGCACATTTCTCACCCACTTAAAAAACCCAAAAAGGAAGCCTAATTTATTTGATGCTTACAAAACCATAAATCACAAGGTTCCACTCTCAGTTTCTTAAAACTTAATTGTAAAATCTTGGAGTAATTTGGGGAAACTTGAGGTTTTGAAATATTTTTTTGTTAATGTGAGGGATGAAACCGCTACATGGAATTGTTCCCTCAATCAGCATGTCCAGTACCTCATCTCCCCTAATGGAAAGTTGCAGATGCCTTGGCATGATGTGTTTAGTCTTAAGATATTTACTAGCATTCCTTGTCAATTCTAATACCTCCAAACTCATATACTCTATAATGGTTGTCATGTACATAGTTGTAGTTTCTCCTAGTCTCATACTCAACTCGTAAACACATGAGATTTCATCTAGCAATATATTCTCTACACTAGAAACTATATTAGTGATTTACCACCCAGCCATTAATATTCTATGCACATTCACATGGTATATTATATGGTGTATTCTTTGTGAAAGGGTTCAAAATCTTCTGCGGTATCTCTCTATGGTCAATTATGAACTTCTATTGAAGATAGACTGAATTTCATACCTTTGTTGTGAACCCTCGACTAAGATGACTAGGGTAGATTAAGGAGGGCTTGGTTTGGACTCTTAGTGGAAAACTTTGCTCACTAGTTTGTTTATTTTCTTGACTTTGATGTCTCTTATGGAATTGATTCTCTAAGGAAAGTATTTTTTGGTTTTTACCCCAAGTGAGTTTTCCAGGGGTAAACATTGTGTTGATTTTGTGCATTGCAATCTCTACCGTTCCTTCTACTTTTATGGTTGAATTTTAAAGTTAAACTTTTTTTTATGAAGAAGTTATGAATTCTAAGAGACTATATAATTCATCAAAAATAATTATCAGTGTTCAGAAATTAGTGCTATTCTATATTGCACTTGAATTTTAAATGTGGTATTAAAGCTATGGGTGAAAGAGTGGCCTAGAAAAGAAGCCCTAAATCTTAGATAGACCAAGTTTCATCTATGTTGATAATACCCCTGCTTATGAAACCTTGATAGAAGGAAAAACCATAATCCAATCAAATCATTCTTTTTAAATCTATGGAGAAGCCCTAGTTTGAAATTATGAGAAGGCGTAAAGGCTTTAGTCCCAATCTAAGGTAGGCTGCAAATATTAGAAGTTAGTTGCAGGGGGTGAAGATCCTAGAAGCTAGTTACTAGAGCCATGATATATTAGGGAATCTGAGAATCCTCAAGAGATCGAAGAGCATCAAATATAGGTTACAAAAATTGAATCATACCTTAGGAGTAATCATAGGGTGAGAGTCTAAACTATGCTAGAAAAGTGATAAAGACCTTAGAGAAACTTGGAAATATAATTCCTACTTGTCTTTGGTGTGCTCATGAATTCTAGAATGAGTATGTTCCCATTAGTTAGGAGCCTATTGAGGTCTAGTTGTTTGAGAGATTTTATCCAACTAGTTAGCTTCCTAGATTGGTGTGTGATTGAGATATTCACTTAACCAAGAGATTGTATGTCCAAGATAGATTAGCTATCTCAAGATATAATTTCCTATATTTATATTGTATCATTATTTGATGTGAAAAATATAATTTTGAGTACATTTAGAAAACATTTGTTTGTATTAGAGCCCATATGGACCTAGGCCTTGGCCCCTCCTAGGCTGAGGGAAATAGAGAGTGTTTTTTGTGAGTATTTTTTCCATCATCTTGGTTGGAGTTGTGGGATCCATCCATCGATTTCCGGTGTCATGTGCAATCGCTCTCGTTATTAGTGTTTGCCAACTCGATATCGTGGTTAATCATGGTTCCTCCATAGATTTTTAAAAGGTCATTTATAATGGATACAATTTTTTCTATTGATGTTTGTGCTATTAGGGAAATCTCTTGATTGTATTATGCCTTGAGATTAAAAAAATAAAAAATAAAAATCTCAATTTTGAAAATCTCAAAAATCGATATTGAGCTTTTTAAAAGAAAGATCATTGTTTAAAGTTTCCTGTCTTAGCCAAAAGTATAAAGGGTAAGGATATAAAGGGGGTATGAAAAGGGTATCAAGTTTATTATAGTAAGAATAACGAGACATTAGAAAAAAGACACCAAGATCGAAAAAATATTAGAAGCAATCTGAATCATATTAATAAATGTCAAAGCCAACAAGAAATATACTGAAGATTGTTTACATTGCAATTTGAGTATGTAGAATCAAAGTGTTTTTCTTATAATCAAACCAAAGATAGTATAATCTATCTAAAATTTTTGAATAAAGGCAGGTTTTGAATATTGTCTATAAAGAACCTTGTTTGCTTGCCTTGATTAATAGAAAATATTGAGAATCTAGTGACATGATCCCTAGACAATATTAATCTCTTATGGTTTGTATGACTGTAATAAGAAACTTTACAATTATATGTGTAGAAGAAAGGTCTTTGCTAGAGGTTGAACTTCTACATGAGATATAATCATGGAAAATTTTAGGGGCTAATGTTTGCCCAGTGGGCTAATTTTCCATGATTTTTCCACAAAAAAGATTCGCCAATTTCCAATTTTATAAAAGACGATTCGCCCAAATTTTAGAATATAAAATTATTTTACCTTAAAAATCGCCAACATTATATAGAGACTATATATAAAATAATTATAAATTTGATTAATTTTACAAATATATCAATAAACATTTAAAATTTGCATATTAGGGATTAGTGAGATTCGCCAATGTTTTAAACTTTAAGAAAATTTTCCATCCTTAAAAGTTTCCTTGGATATAATGTTATCTTTTCAAATGTAGTTAAAAAATTGATGAACCAAATTGCACTTGTGCAAAATTTTTTTGGCATCCTAAAGATGAGTTAGATTAAAATTTTATGAGATATTTCCATTGCTTCTGTAGAAGTATAATGTCAAATATGTAGAAGGTGATTTGCAATATGTATATGTCCTAATATCTAAGGTTACTTTTAAACCAAAGGAACTCAAGAAAATTTATTGCAAGAAGTTGTTTGAAGTCGCTTCATACGGAAAAATGCATTCCATACACATTTTCTTTAAATGTCATAATCAAATAAGAAATTTGGATGATTTGAGTCACACTCAAAGGAAAAGTGGAGATACTTAGGAATCAATGATCCAAGTGGATCTTCAGACACAGTGGCATGGGAAAAAGCTCAAAATTCAAAGTGGTGGAAAGGCGATGAGCTTGACATCAGATCGAAGAGCTCGTCATCCTGATTCCAATGGTGTGAACGACACTCCAATCCGAGTTCGAATGAAGAAGATAAAGTCAGTCAAGGTTGGGTTGATGTTTGATGACTAGGTAGGATTAATGAAGGTGAAATTTGGAATTTTTCCGACAGATGGAATCCAGCCAACTCTGGCCAGATTCTGGGCAAAATGTTTACCTCGTTAAAATGACTCCTTTGGTCCAAAACTAGATTTTCAAAAATGCGCGGGTTGTTTTTTTATAACAAAAAAATATTAAAAAAAGGGTGGCGAGCCACCACCCTCGCCACCCTAAAAATAAACCACATAACCAAAGGAGGGGCGGGCCACGACCCCTAGCCCCTCCCCTGGCCATGGAAATTTCAACATAAAATGGGAGGGACAAGCCATGACCCAGGCCCCTTCGCTGCTCCCATGAGCCACCACAATCAACATCAAGTAGTAAACATGGGTGGGCTGGCCCTTTGGGTGTAGACCCAAACCAAAACCAACAACATGTAAATGGAGGTGCGACCACTTGGAAAGGGCAAGTACGGTGGGCAGGCCGCCCAAGGTGGGCCCGACCAAACCATTTTTTAAATTTTAAATTGGTTTGTGGGTACAAAAGAAGGAGGCAAGGTTTGACCTCCCAACCTCCTCCTTATTAAATCAGATCATAACCAACTACACTATAAGCATTTCCTTGCAGAATCCACCATCCAATTGTTATTTAAACACAATTTTTTAGTGTGCTTGAAGGTAAAGGAGGCAGTGCACGCGGTTCGAGGCAGAATTTTGCAAGAGGGGCGAAATTTCACTTTGTCAGAATTTGACAATTTTTTTATGGTTTCAGGACTTCTTGATGCCATGAACGCAATGGCACTGCCCGTTTCTCCATCATATTTCTGCATTTTTTGGCCATTTTTCAGTATGGAGGTATAAGACTCCTTTTTTGTAACTGATGATTGTACTCTTCTGTTTCATGCCATTTAATGAATGAAGGCCTCCCCATTGATCAAGAAGGGCCTGAAGACATAGTCCAAGATGGACAAACTCCGTTATCAAGTCTTGTTGTCTTCTTTCATGCTTTATGTGTTTCTCCTCTTGTCTCATATGCACATTAAGTTTTCTCTCTTAAGCTACAATTTATGCATGTAATTCTTTAACACATCTATAAGCAAAATATTTTGGATCAAGTGGTATCAAAGTAGGTCTTTTTATATGTGAATTGCATGTTTTTATGCTAACAAGAAACAGGCTCCGAAGAGGCGAAGGGAAACTAAAGTCTTTCGATCACGAAGAGGGGCGTGCACATCGAAGGAGAAACATGGCAGATGAAGAGGCTTGTCATGAAGAGGAGCGCAATTTCCGCAAAACCTTCTATACAATGGCAGAGAATGTCTGTCAGTTGCTTTCAAGGTTGGAGAAAGCAGAAGAGAGAAATCTAGAAGATCAAGGTTGAGTGCATGGGAATGGTGGAGAATAACCCCCTCCTTCTCCTTCCACGAGTGAAATTTCTTCTTCCTCTCATCACCATAATCGTAGAAATTCAAGGGATGCATGTAAAAAACCTTTCTTTAAATTAGATGACAAATTTGATCTTCCCATGTTTAATAGTGAAAGTAATGCAGAAAAGCTTGGTAACTGGATTAGGCAGATTGAAATCTACTGCAGGATTCAGTAGATCGATGAGGATGAGGCAATGATTCAGTTGGCCTCTCTTCAGCTAAATATCACCGCTGTCATTTGGTGGGAGAGAAAATTGCAAAGCAGTAAGAGTGTGGGTAATCTTCTTTCCTCATGGCCTAGTTTCATTTCTGCATTAAAGGAACAATTCTATCCCTTGGGTTACAAAAAAAAAAGGCTTAATGGATTGGCAATACTTAAGGCAAGGCAGAGGTCAGGATGTTCAAAGGTTTACAGAGGAATCTAGAAAACAGGCACTTAATTTGGGCATTGCACTTGACTCACCTGAAGTAGTAACTAAGTATATTGTATCATTACATAGTTACCTTAGACATTCATTATTATTGTTTGAACCAACTACTATTGACTCTGCCAGTGTGAAGGCAATCCATCTTGATAACAAGGGCAAAAATGAAAGAGATGATCATTTCAAGAAACCACCTTTCAAACCTCCAAATGGAAAACCCACAGTGAAAGGAAAATGAAAGGAGAAGAGGACGGAACCAACCAAGAAAGATGAAGGAGAAAGACCTTATTGTAATCACTTGAAAAAGGAAGGTCATGATGACAATCATTTTTAGAAACAGTGCCTGGAAAAGAGACCAAAGAAGTATGGAGGAAAAGGCAATTGGAAGACAGTGGCAACTATACAACAAGACCTTGGATCCGATTCTGGAGATGAAACATTGATCATAGCAGCAGGAACAAAAGGTACTCTTACACCTCATGTTAATTGTAAACCACATGAAGGTACTAGTTCAATAGATGAGTCTCTTCCTAATGAACAAAAGAGAATTGAGCTATTTCATATTAGAGTTATCATAAATCATACAAAAGTAGAAACTCTATTTGATACCGGATCCCAAACAAACTTAATTTCAGAGACCTTGGTAAAGAAGCTAGGCTTGGAAACCAAACCACATCCAGAACCTTACCCACTTGGATGGATACATGATAAAGAAAAATTGAATGTAACTAAGCAATGTAAGGTTAAATTTGTGATCGCTTCTAAGTTATTGGATGAGGTAAAACTTGATGTGATACCATTGGATATATGTGGCATGGTGTTAGGGAGTCCATATCTATATGATAGAAAGGCAATCTTCTTTCGTCATGAAACAAATACCAAATCACGAAAGATGGGGTAGAATATATTTTAAGGGCTCATCAAACTAAAATCAGTGTCAGCCTTGTAAGTGCAGGACAAATGAAGAGGTTGGTGAATTCCTGTAAGGATTGCATGCTTATGATCGTAAGGGGAAAAGATGCAAATTATCCAATGCTTTCCAGCATTGTGATCATGAACATAAAAAGGAATTATTTGAATTAATTTCTAACTATGATGAGGTGTTTCAGGAACCAAAGGGATTACCTCCGAAGAGGGAAATCCAACATGAGATCCAATTGCAGCATGATGCTCCTTTACCAAATATTGGCATGTACAAGATGTCGACCATTGAGATGGGGAAGATCAAAAAGTAGGTGCAGGAAATATTGAACCAAGGGGTCATGAGATTGAGCACTTGTCCATGCAGCTCACCGATTGTCTTAGTGCCAAAGAAAGATGGCACATGGAGGATGTGCATGGATTATCATGCACTGAACAAAATCACAATGAAAAATCGTTACCCTCTTCCCCACATTGGGGACTTATTAGATCAGTTAAAGACTGTTATCTATTTCACCAAATTGGATTTGCGTAGTGGTTATCACTAGGTCCAAATTGCAGAGTAGGATGTGTGGAAAACCACCTTCAAGACCAAATAGGGGTTGTTCGAATGGATGGTGATGCCATTCGAACTTTGCAACTCTCTAGCCACTTTCATGAGGGTCATGAATGATCTCTCTAGGCCTTTCATTGATGAATTTGTTCTTGTATATCTAGATGATATCCTTGTCTTTAGTAATAGTTGGAATGAACATGTATGTCATGTGAAGAAAGTGTTTGATGTATTGAAAAACAAAAAACTCTATGTAAAATTATCAAAGTGAGAGTTTGGGAAAACCTCTTTGGTTTACCTAGGTCATATTGTTGGTCATGGTCAGCTAAAAATTGATCCTTCTAAAGTTGAACCAATTGTAAATTGGCCTAAACCTACTAGTGTAACCAAGGTTCACAACTTTTTGGGTGCAATACAGTATTGGAGGAGATTTATTGCCAATTTCTCTATTATTGCAGCACCTTTACATGCATTGACAAGTGTAAAGAAAGTATTTCAATGGGGAGGAAAGTAACAGAAGTCCTTCGAAACATTCAAAGAAATGATTAGCACCGCGCCGGTATCGACCTTATCAGATCTCCAACAGCCATTTGAGATCGAGACAAACGCCAATGGATATGCCATGGGAGTTGTACTGATGCAACAAAAGAAGCTGATATGTTACCATTCAGAGAAGTTCTCTCAGGTTGTGATAAACTATCCCACTTATGACAAGGAATTATATGCCTTGGTCCAGAGTGTGAAAAAGTGGAAACACTACCTGATCAGCAAGGAGACCATCATCCATACGGATCATCAGCCCTTGCAATATCTTTAGTCATAAAACAAGTTGCAGCAATCTCGTCATTTTAGGTGGATGGGTTTTCTACAGCAGTTTCATCTGGTAATAAAGTATAAGAAGGGCACTAGCAACAAAGTGGTCGATATGCTATCTTTCCCTCCTATTTCTACTTATGTTATTTTGCATAATGCTTCGTTATCTTTTGAAAGTTATGCTGAAAAATATGCTAATGATGATGACTTTAAGGAGATTTATGCAAAACTAACCCATGGTTCACAGGTGGACAACTATCACTTGTAGGGGAAACTTTTGTATCACCTTGGCAAATTGTGCATACCCACAGGAGAAAGGGTACATGTAATCTGGGAGGTCGACACCTCCCTTGTGTCTGGTCATTTTGGTATTGAAAAAACTTTGTGTCATGCATAAAGATTTTTTTTTTGGCCTCATATGAAGAACATTCTGACTCGCTATGTAAAGGGTTGTGTGATGTGTTCTGTTTCAAAGCCTTCTAATAGAAAACTCGGGCTGTACACACCACTCCCTATTTCGAGTCGTCCATGGGAAAGTGTGTCAATGGATTTCATAGGAGGTTTGCCTTTGTCTAGAAAAAGTCACGACTATTTGTATGTCGTCGTTGACCGTTTTAGTAAGATGTGTATTTTAATTCCTTGTAAAATAAGATCACTGTAGAGAAAATTGATTATCTTTTCTTTCAGAATGTTTGGGTCCATTTTGGGTTGCCCCTATCGATTGTGTCAGATCGGGACTCTCACTTTCTCAAAGAGTTTTGGACTAGATTGTGGAAGATGATGGACAACAAGTTGAAAGGAAGCACGCCATTACATCCACAGATTGACGGACAGATAGAGGTTGTCAACTGCACTGTGGTACACTTGTTGCGAGGCTATTGTGGAAAACATCTTAAGTTGTGGGATGAGCATCTTCCATATGTGCAACATTCCTACAACCGAGCAGTGCACGCATCTACGCATCGTTCACCATTTGAGACATCTTTTGGATACCTGCCAAAAGACCCTTTTGATATGGTCTTTGGAACGAAAGATGACTCCAGTGGACGTAGTGACAGGGATAGAGTGCAATAGTTCATTCAGGGGATCCAGTTGATTCACCAAGCAGTATAGGAGTAGTTGGAGAAAATTCAAGCCTGGTATAAGGTTCATCGGTGATCCCTCTTAGGCAGAAGTTAGCAAAGCCTTTGCGCGAACAATGAAGTGGAAGTAAAAATTGGAGACATTAAACTCGTCCTGATAGAATCAATTGTATCGAAAGCAATAGATTTACAAAGGAATGGGGAAAGATGGTTAAAAAAAGGAGAATAAAAGAGAATGATTGGATTCACATCTTGAAAGCACTAGGTATGGACTTGTCTATTTTTAAGAAAGGTATTCTAGTCACAACGTTGAAAGAAAAATGGAAAAATCTCTTGTTTGTCATTCAGAAATTTGTAACATGTGAAGGGAGATTTGGGACAACGTTTTTCTACCATGCCAGGCTTATGATGCATTTTTTTGATGGGTTTAAAATCAATCTACCTTACTTCCTACTTCAAATTTTAAAGAAAATGTCATTGAACATACAGAGAGAGTCCAAGTCCTTCCATAACTCTCTATACCATCATGGACTCATTAAGATTCAATAAAGGCACATTTGCAATCTTGAGATAATTGGAAGGATATTTTAGTAATAAATCACTTTATAGAAGCTTCAGAGAAGAAACCAAACAATAGGGTTAGAATAAGTAAAATAAAATAAAACCCCAGCCCTGAAAAATAAAGAGTCAGAGAAAATTTAAGAGCAAAGTGTGACTGAAACACCAGAGGATCCATTCGAAGACAATACTCCACTCTCCCAATATCTTGAAAAATTTAAACAAAAGGATGAGAAACAAAACCTTAGAAGGAAGAAAGCTAGCCTAAGCCAACAAGTACTTGAAGAAAAGTAGAAAAAAAAGGATAACAGAGAAAAAAGGCAAAACATTGGAAGCTCGGAGGTAAAATTAAGGAGAAGCTAAAGGATTTCAAAAATTTCAAAAACTCAGTTGCCATAGATGATAGATATTGAAGAAGAAGGGTATAATATGCCACCTCACACAGTCATCCCAATAAGAAAAACTCCAGAAATCGATCCAGTACAACAAGAAAGATATGACCATGTGGAATCTCTAGAGAAAAGAGCACAACAAAAGGAAAACTTTTCTCATTATGAAATGGGAGAAAATTCAACAACAAAACAAAATGTAGAATAGGAACATAGAATTGAAGAAAATATAAAACAATACATATATGAGATGGGGGTTAATAACAAATATTTAATTCAAGAAAGGGAAGCAACAAAGGTTCAAAATGAGATACTATGAAATATGAATGACAATATACTTCTACACCTCTGTCATTGGTACAAAAATAATAACTTAAAGTTCAATATAAGTTTCTTAAAAATAAGGTCAGAGAATTACAAGGTAGAATTCTAATGAAGAAACCAAGGCCCATGTTTTGCAATAAAAATAAGAAAGAGAGTACTAGCTTGGATGTAATTTCATAGGCCTCATGGATCATTCACTAAGGGAGGAAGGAAGAACTAATTTTTGAAATTTTGATGCATGAGGGCATGCAAAAACTTTGGTGTGGGAGAATGTTGAAGTCTAAAATTGTTTCCTTTTGACTATCCTTTTTTCCCTCTTATCTCATCTTCTTTCACCTTCTTATCACCATTTTGTAGAAGAAATAACATGTTTACGGTCAAGGTCAACTCTCAAAAAGGTATTCATCATCCATAATTAGAATTTTTGCTTCTTAATGAATTATGATGAAAATTTTCTTACAATTACAGAATTACAAACATTATGCAACTGATACTTATTTTCGCAACAAAATCCATTGCTAGACAGGTTGTAGCACTCCAGTAAAAGGAAAAAGACTATAAAAAGGTGAAAAATGGCATCCAAATGGATAACCACCTATTGGCATCACTTGGCAAGCTATGTGGGTTAAATAAATCTTGAAGTCAAAGGAAAAGTCATACTTGGGAACCACATGTAGTAATCAAACATGGGTAGCAGAGAAATAACAAACATCAAGTGAACGAGACTAAATATTCGATTAGTTGTCAATATTGTAGATTGAGATAAAACATCCTACGACTTTATTTTTCAATTGCAAGTCATAAAGAGATTTTAATATAATATAAATCGATCTCATGGGTGTTGAAATGATTCATAGCATATCGACTTAAAACTCTTTCAAAGTCATTTTATAATTTGTATAAATTCTATAAGCAAGACAAGAGATAGAAGGTTATTATTACTAAGTTTATAGTTCTTTTGTGGAGAATAATGATACTCTGTTTTATAATACAAATTACTATTGTTTTCAAATGCGTGCGTAAAGAAGCCTTTAAGCACTAATCAAACCTGCACTCTGGGAGGGGCCCCTGCAAGCTGCGGGTCTTATTCATAACTTTTTGTTTTGTTTCGTGCATTATCACTTCTTTTAAGAATTTTTTTTCCATTATAGTTACATTTTTTATTGTTTTCATTTGGTTGCAGAGTACTCATAAACAAAAAAAACATTAAAAATATTTCGGTTACTGAATGCATCTTCTTTCTAGCACTTGATCATTTCATAGTTTAAATTGATTTCTTAATTGTTAATGAAACACTCTTTAGAGGATAAATACACACACAAGTAATCATTCTCAAAGTTGTAAATATTTTCATTTTGTTTTCTGTAAGTAGATCTTTTAATGACAACTTCTTCTTCATGCAATTAATCTAGGATTTCTTTACTGCAATCTAGCATAAGAGTTTCCTTTCTTTCAAGTTAATGTAGAATTCGTTGAATTCTGTAAAATAAAATTAGATTGTCTCTTTCATGAAATTTTGATTTTAAACATTTTACTTCCATAAAAGGAAGTTTTGAATTATATGACTTAAAGTAGATTTTCAATTTTCTGCAAAGAATGAGTTTTCAATTCAGTTAATTAGGTTTTAGTATAATTTTAGAATGATGGAACATGTGCATAAGCACTCTCTAATTTGCGTCCATACTTAGAAAGAGTTTCAATTATAGAATAAATTAGTTCACAAGAATAATCCTAGCATGTGTAGTGCACATACATTTCACAAGTACATGAATCCTGGTTGACAATTAATAAAGTAAATTATGAACAATTAATTTACCAAACACATGTCCTCAAGGATTCTGTTAATCCTCTCTATTTTCCCATATGTTTGTGGATGATAGGTTGTATTAAATCCCAATTTTGTTCCCATTCCTACAAACAAATCCTTCCAAAACCTCGAAGTGAACCTATCATCTTTGTCTAACAGAATCTTCTTGGGGATTCGATGTAGACTCACAACTCCTCTATGAAGATTTGTGCTATGTCACTAGCAGAATTAGTGGATTTGAAAGCTACAAAATGAGCTACCTTGCTCAACTTATCCACCACTACCATGATTATGTCATGTTGCTTGAATGTTTTAGGCAATATTGTAATGAAATCCATAGAAAGTACCTCCCACTTCCATTCCTGAATGGGGATAGGCTGCAACAATCCTATCAAATGCTTGCACTCAAAATTCACTTATGGGAATTCCATGCATTTTTCCGCGAAATATTCCACTTCCTTCTTTAGATTCGACCAACAATAGTGATTTTTAATCATTGTAAGGGTATTTTGATACACTGGATGGCCCACATAGGGATTATTATGGAACTCTTTCATTATCAATATTTTCATTTCATCATTGTTAGGCACATAAATTATTCCTTTGAACTTGATTAGGTCGTCCTCAGTGAGGTGATATTCTTCATCCTCACCACTTTGCAACAACTTTTCTTTCACTTGCTAATATTTTTCATCTTGCAATCCAACATTTTTTACTCTTTCTATCAGATTTGTCATATAAAAACTTACAACTACCTAGTGATTTACCCGAATTATTCTACTCAAATCATCAACAAACTTGTTTTATTTACATGTTATGTACTTGATTTCAAATTTGAATTTGGTGAGCATGGACAACCATCTTGCTTGCCTAGAATTCAACTTCGATTGTCCAAAAAAATATTTGAGTCCACTATGATCTGTCATGAGAGAAAATTTCCTATCAAGGAGGTAATGCCTCCACATTTTTAAGGCATGAATTATGACAACCAACTCTGAATAATGTATCACATAATTCACCTCATGCTCATTCAACTTATGGAATCATGACATACAAATTTCCCTTCCTGCATTAAGAATCCATCGAGTCCGTCTTTGTAGGCATATGTACACACCACAAATTCCTTATTAGGATTTGCAATTCTCAACACTGGTTCCTTGGTGAGCAATTATTTTAATTTCTCAAATATTTCTACACATTGTGCAATCCACTCGAATATTTTTCCTTTCATTTGCAAGGCTATAATGGGATGACCTATCTTGGATAAATTATAGATAAATATCATGTACTATCCTGCCAGTCCCATGAATGACCTAACCTCATCCATGTTCTTTGGAGTTAGCCACTCCATTATGGCTTTGATCATTTTTAGGAAATTGAGATTCCTTCATTGGAGACGAAATGCCCCAAATAATGTATCTGTGACTAGAAGAATTCACACTTGCTAAGCTTTGCATAGAGATTAAGCTCTCTCAATAATTGTAACATTGTAGCTAAATGTTTCTCATGCTCTTCTTCAGTCCTTGAATACACAAATATGTCATCAACAAATACAATGAAAACCTTGTTTGAATAATGACATAACACACTGTTCATCGGGCACATGAACATGGCAGGGACATTGATAAGCCAAAAGGGTACCACTACAAACTCATAGTTCCCATATCTTGTCCTAAAAGAAGTTTTATGAATGTCTTCCTCCTTGATCCTTACTTGATGGTAACCTGACCTCAAGTCAATTTTTGATAAAACTAATGCTCCTCATAGCTGATCAAAGAGATTATTAATCCTTGGTAATTGGTATCTATTATTGATGGTTACCTTATTTAATTTCCTGTAATCAATCCATAATCTAAGTGTTCCATATTTATTCTTTATAAACAATACTTGTGCTCCCCATGGAGACACACTTGGCCTTATGTAACCTTTGTCAAGCACTCCCATCACCTGCAATTTCAACTCAACCAATTCTAGGGTGCTCATCCTATATGGAGCCTTAGATGATGGTGATACTCTAGGTACCAACTCAACAAAGAAATATATCTCTCTGTGAGAAGGTAATCCAGGAAACTCCAATGGAAAAACATTTGTGTACTGCTACAAAACATCATACTTTTGTAGTAATTCAACTTCCTCATCTTCTATTTCTCTGGATTCCCTCATTCTTGGAAACTTGCACTACAAACATGGAAAATTTTAGGGGATAATTTTCAAAAATAGGCTAATTTTCCATGTTTTCTCCAAAAAAAAGATTAGCCAATTTCCATTTTTCCTAAAATCTATTCACCCAAATTTTATATAGTAAATTTCTTTTACATTAAATATCGCCAAAATTTTATAGAGACTATCACCAAAAATAAAAAAAGGATATATAAAATCATTAGAAATTTGAATGTTTTTATAAAAAGATCACCAAACATTTTACAATTTTCATATTAGGGATTAATAATATTCATCAAGGGTTCTAAACTTTAAAATGAATTTCCATCGTTAAAATTTTCCCTACAAATAACATGTATCCTTTTCTGTTGGTGCGTTTGACTTGCATAGTTGTGATTAATGTTGAAAAAATGTAGCAAGAAAGGCTCAATTTGACTTTAGCCTCAGTCAAGTTGAGTAAATTGAGTTTCCACATCAGTAGGAAAACTTGGAGGAAATTAATTAGTGTGACATGGATCTTGTCACTCAATTAGCTCAATAAATTTGATCTAGAGGGCTTGGAGTTCAGTTATGCATGCATGATTTCTATTTAGTAATCCAATTCAATTATTTTCAGTTGTATTTATTTATGTGTAGTTTTCTTCCGGAGTTCTCGCATCCATGATTGTTTGTATTGACGTTTCGAGCCATCCACTGTGGCTCATCATCAAGAGAAATTGTATTTATTTAACTGATCTCTAACTATTGTTAGGGTCAGTTGAAGGTCAATTTTTCAGTGGGACAATAGTCTAACTCAGAGATCTATTAGTTAACTGATTAATCAACCCAAACTAGGTAATTCATGCAAACAATTCAAGTTCCTCAGTTGCTGTGGAGATGACAAGGCAATGTAACATCAATTGTAGACTAGTCTTGAGTGTATAGGTGTTTCATGCAATCAATGATCAATCCTTGGGAATTGCGCAAACAATTTGGAGGAAATTCCTAAAGAATAGGGGCTAATTTCCTCAAGATTTGCACAAGGAAATAGGAGCCTTGGTGAGAAAATAATTGGATAAGTGCTGGGAAAAGTTGTTCATTGAGCAAGGAGAAAAATTAATATTCTTTTGCAGGTTGAGATTAGATATAGAGCTAGCAATTTTAATAGATTCTCTATTCATCTGATTAATGCAAAAAGGCTTGAGGGGTTTTTCCTAGTTGGGTTGCCCTAGAAATCACTGTGTATTTGTGGTTTTTCTTATTGCATGTCTATGCATGTTATTCTAAATTATGAATTTCATTCTGCAAATGAGTAGAGTAGAATTTTGTCTCTTGATTTTAGATCAAATTTCTTGAGAAGTTACAATTATATCAAATTTCTACATGGTATCAGAGCCTCATAATTCACATTAAAACCAATATTTTGAATTTGTCTCTCAAGGATGTCGAATTCACAACTTTCTTGCAACATTTTTTCTTCACGAGGATGTATTTAAACAGAATGAGATTGGAGTATGCCTTGGAGGGTAGCTCGAATTTAATAGTATGGAAGGATCGAATGGAAGTAGTGCTTGATCACAATGGGCTATTACAATATCTTAAAACTGACATTGAAAAACCTCCATAGTCGGATGCACAACAATTAGCCCGATGGAAGAAGGATGTTACAAAGACCAGGAGAATTCTTCTGGAAGGTGTGAGAGGCCATGTGGTCTCAAATATCCATGACAAAGAGACACCATTTTCTATGTGGAAGGCACTAATTGAGCCATTCGAAATTATGACCGTATAAAATTGGCCCTGAAAGACAAACTTTGAAACATTAAGATGCTAAAGAATGATACTATTCCACAATATCTCTCCATATTTGCAGAAGTTTGGGATGAGCTTGGAGGGGTTGGTGTGAATGTTGCAAAAGATGACCTAGTGAGCCTAACTCTTCTAGGCATTCCAAAATATTGGCACAACTACCACTCTGTGAATGGAAGGGGAAAACTTTCAAATTGGGAAAAGTTGTGGTCCAACTTGGTACAAGAATATTTTCGGAGAAGCAACATTGGATGGAACATAATCCAAAGTTGAGGATTAAGAGAAATTTTCATTGGTTGGAAAGAAGAAGAAGGGAAAAGGGAAGAATACCCAGAGAAAATCTAAGTCTAGCCAAAATAATGGCAAGAGGAAATACTTGAGCAAGATAAAATGCTTCCATTACCACGAATTTGGGCACTATGCAACAAAATGTCCGAACAAAAATTATAACAAGAAGCCTTCAGGAGGATTAGTAGGTGAAGCATTGGCTTCAAAATTTGAATTAGGCTTCACCCTTATAGCATGCATGGCTAACACTATTATGGGGAGTGCATGGTACCTTGGTTCCAGTGCCTCATTCCATAAGATAGGGTGCAAGGAGTAGTGTTGAAAAGGGCAACAAGAAAATCCTGATTTAATTTTCCCTTGAATTAAATTAGAAGAAAATTATAAATATGATGTAGGTGTTCTACCATATGGCTATTCAAGGTCATCAATGGGAATATTAATAGGAAATAGGATAGGTTGAGATAACCCTATGCGATTTCAGGTGGATATTGAGCTGCCTGATGAGATGTGCTCCCCTATGTGTTTGGATATCCTATTTCTCAATATGGGGTTGTAGATGTATAACTGCCCCATGAGATTCTAGGTCGAGATGTGTTCCTTGATGTTGTTCCAGGTTGAGATGTGCTCCTTGATGATATGATATTCGATCACGATTGATGATGATCTAGGTAGCAGTCTGATGGATAGAGGGTGGTAGCTTAAGTTCCCCTTCGGTAACAAATTGTTCTTCTTCTACATTTGAGAATGTTTAGCATACGAGCAAGAACAATCAAGAGATAAGTAGGAATAAGCAAGGGATAGATTGAGAGGTACATTTATGATTTGTGATGATGAGATACTTGAGGTGGCCATGGCATAATGACTACATGATATAGATGATCGGTGATGATACATGAAGCTACCAGAATGTCATATTGATCGATGGACGAATATTGGTAGGTGGAATTCTCCCTAGTTGAGGGGGAGTGTCAAATTTTGAAACTACGGTCAAATTCCACCCTGGGAAACTAAAATGACCAAGATGATGATTGCATTAGATTCCTCTTTTCAAGAGGACCAAAATTGACCTAAATATCACCTTATTTGGACAAGCGGGAGTTGGTTTTTTTATTTATTTATTCACTCACGTATTTTGGGTTAGGTCGGCTCTAAGCACATGTTAAATTGGACAAGTTGGCCTCAACCCCAAGTGGATGCTCATGAGATCCTATCAATAGAAGAGACCTCAATATAATTTGTAAACATTGATCAAGCCATCTTTTGAATCAGTGACCGGAGAATCCACAGTATGAACATTTTTATGCCAACGTTTCAAATCCCAAATGGGATCCATCATCAGGACTTATGAATTGTGATAAAAGAAGAGCTGCTCAGAGAGAAATAAATAATAATGAGGATAAATTTAAGGATCAGCACAATGTCGGCTGGAATATTTATTTATTAATTAACTTTATTAATTTAATTTTAATAAATTGCTTTTATTTTTATTTTTATTTTTATTGTTGAGATTTATATATTAATATTTATTTAAGATTTAATACATTAATTCATAACCTAATGATTAAATTAGTGTATTGTATTAGTATTTAAAAATTATTTAAATTTTATTTAGAAATAAATAATAATAAAATTTTTTATATTAATTAATTTCTATATAAATTAATTAATATATTAAACTAATTCATATTAATAAAGGTTAATAAATCAAATATTTAATAATGTTAATAGATAATAATAGGGTTAAAATATTAATAATAATTAATTAATAATGTTAATAAATATTAATAATATTTAATTAATTAATGATCTTTTAATAATTAATTAACCGTAATTAATATTAATAATAATTAATATATCAATTAATTGCTATATGAATTAATTAATAAATTAAGCTAATTAAAATAAATAAATGTTAATAAGGTTAGAAAATCAATATTAATAATGTTAATAGAAATTAATAGTGTAAAACTATTAATAATACTTAATTGATAATGTTAATAAATATAAATGATATTAAATTAATAATCACCTAATAATTAATTAATAGTAATTAATATATTAATTAATTCCTATATAGAATTTGTCCAAGCTTAATAATTAATATATTAATTAATATAATAATGAATAATTATTATAATAATGAATAATTATTAATATAATAATGAATAATTATTATAATAATTATTAATAATGAATAATTATAATAATAATGAATAATTAATATAATAATTATTAATAAAGAATAATTATTATAATAATTAACAATTATAATTAATTAATATATTAATTAATAGCTATATAGAAGTTATTATATTATTGTATTTTAATGTTAATTATTATATTTGATAATATTAAAATAGGGTTACTGACCTTTAATATTAGAATAGGAGAGGGATATCTTACCTCTTAAATGCTATACCTGGGATGTGTTGACGATCTTGATTTCCCTAATCAAGGGAAGCCAGCTCCCGCTAATCTCCATAACATTGTCTCTGTTCAGATTATGAGGATGCTTGATAATTTCAAGTGCTTCTCTGATCTTTCGTCTCTGATGCTGCTCTTCCCTTGCGATAATTGATGCGCTTACCAAGCAGATATGGTGCTTAGTCTTCTCTTAAATCCACAAGCCATCTTCTCTTCCCCTCTTGTCTTGGTTCACATAGGTCTATTAGAGGAAAGTTCGCGCAAGGGTCCAAAATCTCAAGGTCGTAGCTTACACTGATATAGGGTTTTCTAGATTTTAGACGTTGGCAAAGAACTAGGTATTTTAGTCCCTAGAATTTGGAACATAGTGGTCTTCACAATGTCTAGGGGAGTCTTCGACGTTGGCACAATGTGTTATGGGACCGTCTATGGTTTCAGAGACAGATCAGGATGTATTAGTCCCCAGACGCTTGTACAAAGTGGTCTTGAGAGCGTTTGAGCTTCCATAGATGCTTGCACAAAATCCTTATGAAAGAATCTATGGTTTTAGGTAGATATAGCTATGCTTAACCCTGAACACACTCATCTAGTTCACCGGGGAGCGTCCAGATTTATTCTAGACGTAGTCTTCCAATTATGCAGAGAGCGTCCAGTACTGCTACAGATGCTCACAAAAATCCTCCTCCCTATGTTTGGGACTCATAGATGATGTTTATGTATTTCTAAGATTCCCCTTAGTGGCAACACTATTCAACAATTTCCAGCAGTTGACTACAGTCTGTGACAACACTCTACATTCCTCAGAATCAGGGTTGTGATTATAAGCATGATTAGATTTGTTTTATGGATATCATAGTTGTTTTGTTACATAGATAAGGTTATGGATCATTGTAATCTCCTTTTCTGAATCATTTGATGACGATCTAAGAAGAAGAATATTTGCAAGGGTTTTCGCCATAGTGGGTTTTTTCTTGGTCTCATACCAATCCTAGTGTCTTTATGTGTGTGCATGCTTTTCTTCTTTTGTTCGTTTATGTTCCGTTGCATTGATGATGAAGTTGTTATTTCTATATAATTTCATATTATGATGAAAAATGGTGTAGATCTACATAATGTAATGATGATATGGGGTGAACTTAATGTGTTAATAACTAAATGCAATTATCAAAACAAAGAACAATGTAACCCTATGAAAAATTAACATGGTATCAGAGCTAGGCTGAAGAAATCGATGTAGATCACCCTAATGATGACACCTTTGATGGAAGAAAGAAGAGCATGGTGGAGACCTAAAATAAATCTATGGTTTGAAGAAAACCGTAGGCAACTTGATTATTAAGGTTTGATGGATTCTATTAGGTTAGATAAAACCCTAGTTTATGGCAAAAATATGAGATAAGGAACCTAGCTGGTCAATGTGAAGATGCTCAAACACTTGACAAAGATTTGATGAAGCCCCAAATGGGATAATCCCTAACAAACTTCGTTGGATAATTGAAGGAAGCATTGGTATATGGACCATGGACATTGATGGTTGTTGAAGATTGGTTCAAGAGGGAGAGGATCACCTCTCATTGAAGATAAGTATTTATTAACTTATGATGCCCCTTACTTTTGTTTAGACATATGGATATGATGATTATGTTTATTTCTTACACTTCCTGACTATGTATTTGTATATGGATGTTTCTAAACTCCTTGATGAGATGTGATGAGTAGATATAGAACTAGAAAGAGGTAAAAGAGGTACCAGATGAAAAGGGTGTCAAACACTTATAGCAACCTATGTCTAATGAAAATGTGCACAAGTGTTTGAATACCACAAGGTATGCATGATATGTGGCATTGATGGACTGGTAAGCCCTAAGACATGATGAGAATGTCTCTTTCTTTGATAGGCCATACATGCATATAAATGTGAATTTGATCTATGTTTCCTATGATGAAATAATCCACCTCGTGTTGAACATTCTGATCTTCTTGAATTTTATGAGGCTATTTAATGTTGATACACTGATACACTTGATGTTTTGCTAACTTCCATCCATTAGACATCTTGATCCTATAAAGAAGGCTAGCACCTTGAATGTCGTAAATGATACTCTTGATACTTTTCATGATGGATTTCATATAGAAGGATAGCCTATTAACTCTTGTGACATGAGTCTGTTGATAATGTTTATGATAAGCATGATGAACGCAAATGGAAAGAGATATTGACACTCTCATTGTTTTGATAAAACTTTATTGGATGACCATACCTGATCCTATGATGTTAGAGGTATAACTATGAGATTGATAATATAGATATCTTACTACCTGTGGTCATGTCTTGATGACATATGGTTAAGCTAAATGTCCAACCTTGATGAAGTGACTTGATAGAAAGTTTTATTTTTTTCATAATATCTGAGATATGATGTTGCACTATCTGCTCCTTTTAGTCTAATATTTGATGAAAGATTGATTTCATGATTCTGATAAAGATGATAGATATTTTTTTATTATCTAACAGATCTCTTGTTGCATGAATCTAGCAGAGACAAGTTGATTAGATGAATGAAGTAGATTCCTAGTCAGAGGGAGAATCTCTTCTCTATATTCCTTCTCATATTTGCATAATATAATGTTGAAGTATGGTTTATGTGCATTTGACATTATTTATATGCAACAAAGTATTAGATTTGAAGTTTGTATAAAAATTAGGGGGTTTTTTCTAGACACATGCATACAACTGGGAGATTTCGTCCCTGGATGCATGAATGCTAATACCCATGTAGGGTCCAGGCACATAAAAACATTCCCATGCTAACCTAAAGGGAGTGTGCAAGGTTTTGAATACAATTGACCATAATATGAGGCTTTCTGAACTCTAAGTCAACATGTCTGTGACATATTCTGCCATTGTAATATGATTTCTGAAGTTGTTGGGTTAAATGGATGATCACATAAAAATGAAGTATGTTGCATGAAATCAGATGTTCACCTGGAAGATGTCAGTATCACAGATGTGTTGCAGATAACAAAAAGATTTATAAGCAGGAAAAGCTTAAATGTTTTCCATAACATGAACATGCAGACTGAACTTGTGTTTGTAGGTGATCATGACATACATATAGATATGTCACTATGTATGTGCTACAAGAGGTTGGCATAATTTTTTTGATTGATATAGATGAACAATGTTTTGTCATGATGCTTGACAATAAGTTTGAATTGATGTGTGAGATATGCTTTGACTATAGATCTCTCCACGATAGAAAATTTGAAGTTGACCTGATGTCTAATGATTGTATGAGATGATTGTTGATTTTCCCTGGTGTCAATGCTATGTGGGCACAATGACTTATGTGAGTATTTAGAAACATGATTTTGTATTGGTCTCCTCATTCCTAGTACAATGATTGAGGTACTTATAGTTGTGATTCAACGTGAAATTGGAACCTGCATGACTCATCCTTGGTTTATGCATTTGCACCTAGTGAGAGAAATGACTTGTATTATGATTATGAGAATGACTTGATAAAGTTTGGATTTACAATGCATGGTTGATGACAACTTGTTGGCATGATAAGAAATGAAGTCAAGATTTGATATGATCTCTACCTGTCACTTGGTTAAAAGTGTTCATAAAATTAATTTGATAATGGTTCTGATCTGGCTTCTAAACTTTGATGAGCTAACTTTGTTGATGTGATGATACACCATTTATTTATGTAAGGATCATTATATTGGCTTAGAAAGGCATTATTCTTAGAGCATTTCATGAAGGAAGCTCCCCGATCTAGATATGTTTATATTTGATAGTTATCTAATGCGGTCAGGATGATGAGTTCCAAGGTATAGTCTTGATGTTGACTACGGTTTTGGTTTTATAACCTGATGGTATAATCTTGACATGTGATAAGCCTATGATAATCTAAATCATAGGGAGATAGCTTTTGAAGCTTGGAATGATCTATCATGGCATGATCCATTTATTTCTGGAATTTGGGAAAGAAATTCAATATTGCAAAACTATTTAAAAATGTTTTTGAATAATGAAAATGAAAATCTTTGGATACTCTGATTTGAAGTTCAAAGATGTTGTTGAACTTGACGTGGAATCTGATTGTTGATTAAATCATTGATATTTTGTTTTGAACATCCATCTGTATATATATGATGTGCATAAAACCTGAATAAATTCACGAGTGAGCTGCTTCATTCACATAGGGTTGCCACCGAGTATCCTTTAAAATATTTGCATGAGATATTCTATCTTTTAGGCCGAGACATTTCTCCTATGATATGTGACTGAATGAATTTATTGCTGATATTTGAGATTATTGTTGATAAGCACATCTGGATGTTTCTTTAATAGTAGAATTTCCATGATATCTTGGATGAGAGGTCCATAACATGACCGAGGTTGAATACGATGTTTCTTTAGTATGAGAACTCCCATGATATCTTCGATGAGAGTTCCATAACATGACAAAGGTTGAATATGATGTTACTAGCATGGCTAACTGTGAGGCAAGATGAATAAGCTCCTTAGAGAGATATTTGATAAGATCTGGATATGAAAAGGATACATTGTGATGACATAGAGTGAGATCTGATTGGAAGAAAGTCCCATATTTATAGTTGGGACAAGATACTCTCATATATTGAGACAGTGCAATTGTTCGAAACAAGCTTAGGCTTGTGGTTGGCACCTCCTTGAGAGGGAGGGTGATTATGGTACCATTTTGTGATTTATATGATTATTTATGTTTTGACATGATATTTGTTTTGATGCCGTGTATGAATAGGAAACAATTGCTATTGACACATGAAAATACCAGATTTGAGTATGATGAGAGCACCGTTGATCGAGAACACTGAGCCAACTCTTCCTCCTGGTTTGAGCTCCCATGGTGAGGAATTGAGGTAGAAGGTCTCTTGGGGTTGAGGGAACTTTGGAAAATAGGGTATAACCCCTATCTGTTACCCATAGGGTTGGAAATGGTGCTCCCCTATATTCATAGGGACAGAGAATGTTGTTCCCCTATTTGGTATTTGCAGAGTATACCCCAGTTGGCATCAATACCCACAAGCAACGCTTGTCAGGAATACCAATCCTCATTTGCCCAACAAGTTGAGAGTGTACTTGGGGTGTAAAACCTAAGTCGATTATGATGTAGGTGTTCTACAACATGAATATTCAGGGTCATTGATGGGAAGATTTGTAGGTGATAGGATGGTTTGAGATAACCTTATGCAATTTGAGGTTGAGGTTGAGCTCCCTAATGAGATCCTAGGGTCAAGATGTTCTCCCCTATGTGTTTGGATATCCTATTGCTTGATATGGAGTTGTAGATGTATATCTCCCCCATGAGATTTTGGGTCAATATGTGTTCCCCGATGTGGTTCTAGGTTGAGATGTGCTACTTGATGATATGCTCTCTGACGATGATTGATGATGATCTAAGTAAAAGCCTGTTGGTTGAGATTCCAAGTAACCGCCTGATGGATAGAGGGTGGAACCTTAGGCTCCCCCTCAATAAGAAATTCTTCTTCTTCTAGATTCAATAATGTTCAACATACAAGCAGGAACAATCAAGAGACAAGCGGGAATAACCAAGGAGTAGATTGAGAGGACCATTGATGATTTGTGATGATGAGATACTTGAGGTGGTCATGGCATGATGACTACATGATAGATATGATTGGTGATGATACGTGAAGATACTGGAATGGCATATTGATTGATGGACGGATATTGGCAGGTGGAATTCTCCCTAGTTGAGAGGGAGTGTTAAGCTTTTCAACTACGGTCAAATTCCACCTTGGAATGCTCAAATGACTGAGATTATGATTTCATTAGATTCCTCTTTTCAAGAGGACCAAAATTGACCTAGAGATCACCTTATTTCGATGAATGAAAGTTGGTTTTTGAATTTATTTATTCACTCATGTATTTTAAGATAGGCTGGTCCAAAGCACATGTTAAATTGGGTAGGTTGGGCTCAACCCCAAGTGGACCCTCATGAAAGCCTATAAATAGAAGAGAACTCATGATCATTTGCAGACATTGATCAAGCCATCTTCTCTTCTCTTATTTTCTTGGTTCGCACAAGTCCGTCAGAGGAAAGTTTAAGAAAGGATCTAAAGTCTAAGGGTCGAAGCTCACACTTATCTAGGTTTTTTTGGATCTGAGACCTTGGCACCGAACTAGGAATTTATTTTCCTAAACGCTTGCACACAGTGGTCCTAACAACAACCAGGGAGACTTGGATGTTGGCACAATGTGTTATGGGAGCATCCAGGGTTTCAAAGATAGATCAGGTTGTATTAGTCCCCGAACGCTCACATAGAGTGGTCCTGAGAGCATCCGCGCTTCCATAGACATTGAAAAGTAAGCCTTATGATATTTTCCAGGGTTTGAGGTAGATATGGGTATGTTTAACCCAGAACGCCCTCATCTAGTTCCCTTGGGAGCATCCAGATCTGTTCTAGATGTAGTCTTCCTGTTCTGCAGAGAGCATTTGGGACTGCTATAGACGCTCGCACAACTCCTCCTCCCTGAATTCAGGACTCATAGATGAGATTTATGTATTCCAAAGATTTCTCTAAGTGACAACAATGTTCAACAGTTTGCAATAGTTGACTACAGTCTATGACAACACTCTATAGTCCTTAGAATCAGGGTTGTGATTATAAGCATGATTAGATATGTTTCATGGATATCATAGTTGTTTTGTTACATATATAAAGTTATGGATCATTGTAATATCTTTTTCTTAATCATTTGATGAAGATATAAGAAGAAGAATGTTTGCAAGGGTTTTCACCATAGTGTGTTTTTCCCTCGTGTCAAACCAATCCTGGTGTCTCTATGTGTGTGAATGCTTTTCTTCTATTATTCATTTATGTTCCATTGCATTGATGATGTTGTTGTTCTTTCTATATAATTGCATATGATGAAAAATAATGGTGTAGATATGAATAATGTAATGATGATATGGGGTGAACTTAATGTATTAATGAATAAATGCAATTATCAAAGCAAAGAACAATGTGGAACTATGAAAAATTAACATGGTATCAGGTTTGGGCTGAAGAAAAGCCATGGAGATCACCCTCATGATGACACCTTTGATGGAAGCAAGAAGAGGATGGTGGAGACCTAAAATAATTATATGTTTTGAAGAAAACCCTAGGCAACCTGATTACTAGGGTTTGATGGATTGTATGGGGTTTGATGGATTGTATGAGTTTAGAGGAAACCTTGGTTTATGGAAAGAATATGAGATATGGAACCTAGCTAGTCAATATGAAGATGCTCAAGCACTTGATAAAGATTTGATGAAGCCCTGGTTTAAGAGGGAGAGGATCACCTCTCATTGAAGATAAGTATTTCTTAACTTATGGTGCTACTTTTGTTTAGACCTATGGATATGATGATTATGTTTATTACTTATAATTCCTGCATATGTATTTGAGTATATGGATGTTTCTAACCTCCGTGATGAGATGTGATGAGTAGATCCTTCTTGAGGATCATTTTGAGATGGATAAAAGAAAAGCTAGATTTGGTAAGCACTAAAGAGGTACTTGATGAAAACGGTCTCGAGCACTTCTATTAGCCTATGTCTAATGAAAAAGTGCACAGGTATTTGAATACCATAAGGTATGCATGATATGTGGCATTGATGGTTCGATAAGCCCTAAGACATGACGAGAATGTCTCTTTTGTTGATAGCTCATACATGCATATGAATGTGACTTTGATCTATGTTTCCTATGATGAAATAATGCACCTGGTGTTGAACATTATGATCTTCCTAAATTTTATGAGGTTATCTAATGTTGATACATTGATACACTCGATGTTTGGATAACATCCATTTGTTGGACATATTTATCGTATAAATAAGGCTAGCACCTTGAATCTAGTAAATTATACTCTTGATACTTGTCATGATGGATTTCATATAGAAGGATAGCTCATTGAATCCTATACAAGAGTCTGTTGATAATGCTTGTTATAATCATGATGAAATCATATGGAAAGAGAGATTGTCACTCTCATTGTTTTGATCCAGTTTAATAAGGAGGAGGTCAGTTTAATGGTTTTTTTTTTTTTATAACAAAAAAAAAATGAGGTTGGCATAGTGTGTTATGGGAGCATTCAGGGTTTCAAAGATAGATCGATCTGTATTAGTCCCCAGATGCTCACACAGAGTGGTCTTGAGAGCGTCCGGGCTGCCATAGACGCTCGCACAAAATCCTTATGATAGAATCTAAGGTTTGAGGTAGAGTTGGGTATGCTTAAACCCAGACGCCCTCATCCAGTTAACTTGGGAGCATCCATATTTGTTCCAGATGCAGTCTTCCAGTGCTGCAGAGAGCGTCCAAGACTACTATAGACGCTTGCACAAATCCTCCTCCCTGTGTCCGTGACTCATAGATGATATTTATGTATTTAAAATATTTTGCTCAGTGACAATAGTGTTTAGTAGTTTCCAACAGTTGACTACAGTCTGTGACAACACTCTACAGTCCTCAGAATTAGGGTTGTGATTATAAGCATGATTAGATCTGTTTCATGGATATCATAGTTGTTTTTTTAAATAGCTAAAGTTATGGATCATTGTACTCTCTTTTTCTCAATCATTTGATGACGATTTAAGAAGAAGAATATTTTCAAGGGTTTTCCCCATAGTGGGTTTTTCCCTGGTCTCAGACCAATCCTGGTGTCTCTATGTGTGTGCATGTTTTTCTTCTATTTTTCCTTTATGTTCCGTTGCATTGATGATGATGTTGTTTTTTCTATATAATTACATATGCTGATGAAAAGTGGTGTAGATATGAATAATGTAATGATGATATGGGGTGAACTTAGTGTATTAATGAAGAAATGCAATTATCAAAGCAAAGAACAATGTAGCCCTATGAAAAATTAACACCTCACATGTGTCTCCTTCTTGAATTGACACCATCTTCTCTATTGTCTTTTTCCTCTGAGTCATGAAGTATTTTCCTATCTCTATGACTGGCCCTCAAGTGAGATTGCATTTGTTTCTACCAATTCTAGATACTTTTTAGGATAACTGCATTGATTTCTACTTGCATTTCTTAGGCTTTTACTAGCTTTTCATTATCGGCCTCAAAAGCTTCTCACCTTAGCCTTCAAGCTTCTCATGGTGTCCAACTAGTATGGGGAGTGATTCCATTTCTCTTGGCCAACTGATCTCTCTTCTTCATTAGCTCTAATCCCATCACCTCCATGCTGTGATTGATTGAAACTGTACTCAACCATTTAAGTCCTCATTGATGTAACTTATATACTTTATGATGCCTATGATGTGTTTTCAACTACACACATTGTTAGAAATTTCAAAATAATAAATAAACACATAATCATGACCATGAGATTGCATTCATGGTTCTTCCATGAGGTTTTCTGCTTTGAAAAAAAACCATGTTAGTTTGCAAACACATTTACAAATCATATGCATCAATCATTCAATACATTTATCATGATAATTAGCAATAAACATCATATTTATGGCTATGGTTCTGCTCTCAGCAAGCTGTTGTCAACCAAACAATTTACACTAGCATAAGTTTACTAGCAAAACAATAATCAATAATTCAAGCTCACTTTTAACACCTTAATAGTTAATTAGTCAATTTTCAAAATCATCAATTACCTGTGACGAAGCCCATCCAGTCCAAGCGTTGAACCTAGATGCTTTGATACCACTCTATAATGTCACTCGGCCCCTCAAGTTACCATTAACACATACTTAAAAAAAATAAAATAAAATAATTGCCACATTCCTCTAATGGTAACCTAAGGGGTTGGGTGAAATTACATGTTTGATCTCATGCTAGAAAAGATAGCTTTCAAATTTATTTGAAGATATTATTTTCCATTATTAGTACAAATATATCCAATATGAGATTGTGTATCATTTTCAATCCATGCATTAAAGTTTTTGAAAGTTTCAAAAGCTTCAGATTAGTTCTTCAATAGATAAACCCAACACATTATGGTGTAGTCATCAATAAAAGTCAGCATGTGTTTATTACCATTTTCAGAAGGAACATGCGAAGGGACACACAAGTTAGAATGAATGATTTCAATATTTCTATGTGCTTTAGAATGAGAGTCGTGAAAACATTGTTTTTCGTGCTTTCCTAAGATACAAGCATCACATTGCATAAGTTTCCTAGGAATGGTTGACAAACTAGTAACACCATTTCTCTTCAATAAGCACATACTCTCATGGTTCAGTTGTACAAATATGGCATGCCATAATAGATTGGATGGTATTGTACCTTCATCAATTTGAGAACTGTATGCAAAGTTTTGTGCACAAGAAAAGGTTCCTTGTAGCTTCAAAAGTCTTTATTCTTCTATCCCAATCATGACAAGTGCATTGTTTGACGATTTTCTGACCCCAATCTTTCCATCAAACACATGGAATGGAGCATCCTTGCTAGAAGATGTTAACCAAATACAACAAGTTTCTCTTCAAATCCAAGAGGTAGAGAACATCATGTAGAAGAAAGTTTGGGAGACCAAGCCATTTGGGCTTGATGGTGGCAAGCCCTAATGGCTTGAGTTTTGACTGATCTACAAATTAGACTGCTCCATCAACAATATTAGTGAATTCTTAAAAGAAATATCTTCTAAAAGTCACGTGTAAAGTTGCTCTTGAATCAAGCCACCCTACATCTTTTCATGAAGCAAGTGAAGCATTAAACAAGTCTTCAGTTACTCCAATATTTCAATATCCATAGCATAATGAGCGGATTTGGGTTCTTTACCTTTCCCTTGATGTGGTGATTTTCATTTCTCTTCATTCCTTTCATATCTAATCTTGTCCCAAGAGATCTTACATGTGGAAGCATCATGTCCATTTATGTTGCATCAAATATAATGAAGATCAAGACTTCCTCCTTGATAATGTTTGCCCCTCTAGCTCTATTATTCTTCCTTCCACATCCTCTTCAACCACCTCTTCCTCTAGAAGAATCTTGTGCATGATTCTTCTCTTTCTGTGCAAGGAAAACAACTTCTTCAAAAGACTGAAAAACTGTCTTATTCATCCCAGAATATTTCTCTCTTTTAGCAAACTTCTCCTCAAGAGAGTCAAAGGGAAATCTCCTTAAATTTTCCACTAGCTTGTAATGACTCAAGATAATGGGAATAAGTGGGATACAGTACCTTGAAAATTTTTTGTGAGAGGAACATCTATTTTAACTTTGGTAGCTTCTATATCATGCAAAATATCACTTATTTCTAAGGCTAAGGAAAGGGGATCATCACCTTACACTTCAAGATTAAACAAGTTGATCATTAATTAGACTACTTCAAGCTTAGAGTGTGAGTCATAAAAGTATTTCAATTTATTTAAGGCTTAAAAAACATTGCTAAAAGTTGTAATATGATGACTCACCTCTTAATTGAATGATGTTGCAATCAAGACATAGACCTTTCTAATCTTGTTCTCCCATATGGCAAGCTCTTTGTTAGAAATGGGCTTTTAAGGAGGATTGCCAACTTCCCCTTCACAAACTCCTTTCCACAACTCATTGAAGATGAGGGTTTGCTTTATCTTCCTAGACCATTCATGGTAGTTCCATTTTGTAAAGAGAACTACTCCAACTATAAAGATGAGTGAATGCATTTCTGCAAAACTTCAGCACTGGGCCTTGAATAGACAAAAAATTGCTAAAAAAATCTCTTAATAGAGACTCATCATACATGCATCTTCTTAAAAAAATTAATCAAAATAAAACAACATATAACATCATATATTCGAATGGTTCAATATATATGAATGGTATTCAATGTAAAACAAGAAATTCAACACAATTTCAATGCTCCATCAATTTGAGCCCAATTCAGCTTACACATATACTAATCAAACCTTATAGTATTATGGATATGACATACCACAAATACATGGTCTTCAAAAAATATTTATGCCATCACATACGGTCTTCAAAAACTATTCAACACACATATGTGCAGTATTCAATTCATGCACCATATGCTACATGATATTCAACACAAAACATTCAATTTATCATTACCAAAGACAACCCTCAAAAAATTCAACGAACAAGGGGAATATATTCATAGCATATCATTACACAGTCTTCAAAAATATATATACGATCCATAAAATTTGAACACACATCCACCAACATACAATTTTCATTCAATGCAGAGGCATATGGCGTAATAAAACCAACATATAAGAGCCAACACAATTGTAACACACACCAGCATAGAAGAGCCATCAACACATACAATGTGATACCTTACATACTATAAATCATCATGCAGGAGTTACGCACCATGGAAACATCAGCCATGACTTGCAAAGTTCAATGTACAACACAATATAACATACCAGTCACCATTTTATCACATCATACACTATAGTTCAGGATCTCAATCAACACTACTTCAATGCTTAATGCAGAGGAGCAATAGAACACATAGGGTTAACCATTGCTTCAATGCTCAATGCAGAGGTGCAACACACATTGCTTCAATGAACAGGACACGGCTCCCTTCAACGCATACAAACCAACGCACATGCTTCACAAATATACACCACAACAATGACCAATTCAACGCAACTATGACCCTTTCAACCCTTGGACAACAACATTCCACATATAGAGAAACATAAACCAACGTATAAGTTTAGTGTGAAAAATTTAAAGGCATCATTCAACGATTCAACAGTTTGGCTATCATAGGTTTCAATGGACAATGAATAGGGACAAGAACTTTATACATTCAAAGGACAAAGTAGGGAAAATTGCAGGAGTTACATAACATAAAACTAAATTGCAGGAGTTACATAACATAAAACTAAATTGGGACTTGTTGCTCTGATACCATGTCAAACTAAGTTATAATATTGAATTTTCATGAAAACTGTATTTTCTACAATAATATTGAATTTTCATGAAAATTTGATCAAGAGATTTCTAAATTTGAGATTATTAAATTTGTATTTTCTACCATAATATCGAATTTTCATGAAAATTTGATCTAGATATTTCTAAATTTGAAATTAGATACTTTGCTGATTGAATGTGGTCAGGGATCCTACAGAATATCTGCCATCCAATCACCTTCAAACTGTTGGAAGCACCTTAACTTAAGACGCTGGGCTGCCGAAGCCGCGGAACATGCTGCTCAGTCTCCACATCGCAAGAAGAGGTTCCGCTCTGTTAGATATTCAGGATTCACCGCACAGAAGCGATCTCGAACATCCCTTATGTATGTCATTTCTTTATCAGTAATAAGAGCATTGATAGAGTAAGATGAATGTTAACCAACACAAAAAGAACTCAAATTCCTTATTTCGTAAAAAAATGTAATAAAAACACATTATTATATTACTTGAGTTTATTTTTTATGATAGGCGTACAATTTCTGAGAGGTGGTGGCAGCGAGTAGCTCAGAGGTGGCAGCAAGGCTGTGACACAATTGCATGGCAAGGTCGTGAGTGAACTTTGGATAAAATGTGTTTTGATGCCTATTAAATTTACAGCCTTGGTAATTTTCCCTTTTGCCTCTTTTTTTAAGAATTATAAGTATTTTGCAGTTTCAAATTTCTTGTGATTTTCCCTTTTTTAACCTGTAAGGAATGTTTAGAAAATGCTTCTTAACTAACCATTGCTTTTCCATTTTATGGCATTTTGTGATTATTTCATGGCTTCAGACATTCTTAGCTGGTAATTAACATTTTTGCCTCTTTTCTTTAGCGATTACGAGTATGCAGTTTCAATTCTTTTTTGATTTTCCCCTTTTTTAAGCTGCAAGGAATGTTTAGAAACTGCTTTCTTTATACTCAAAAGAAGCATAATAGCTGGGCCAAAGAGATCGTGACAAAGAGGTGCTCCTCCTTGTCAAAATCACTCAGTACTTGCAACTGGCCCAAAATAATTAGTGGTGCCTACAGGGTAATTGAACTTTGGTGGGTGGGATGATTTGCGTCCCTCTCCGCGGCTAAACCGCTACTCCATGGTAGTTTTTATTTTATTTTTAATGAGACATAAAAAATTTCTAAATATTTTTGAAAACAATATATATGAACCTTTCTAAAGCTCTGACAAACCTACAACAGAATCTAGTTTCCCCAACACCGGAGCTCTATGTTTGATTGAGTCATTAAGAGTCTCACAGAACCATGAAACTTCTCCAAATTTCTCATCTATTGGAATTGGCCTCACATATTCCAGAGGTTCTGTCGTTGATTTCTTGCGTCTCTTTTTCTTCGGATTAAGTCCTGATTGAAAGAGTGACAGCTATGGGCTTGGTTTTAATCCCATGTTTCTCCCTCTGGGCTGTCAGTGCTGCTTACCTCCTTCCTCATGACTGTTACTCTGCATGTCCTGACCTTGTGGAGTAGGGAAGCTGAAGGGATTTTAAGTTAGCATTGAATTCAATTGATTTGAACATAAACTTATGAATGCAATGTTGAGAAATAATTACTCCTGAAAACGATTTTTTTTGCTTTATTCTTGGTGCTTCTTACAGTAACTTTTGGCTACAGATGGTAGATCGGTCCTGGGACAGGCAGCCTCAGGAGGCAAATAGCAATGTTGACACAGAAACATGGCTCTCTTAGAAAAAATGGTGGATCTTTTCAGCCTTTACGATCTCCAAGCAATGGGAGCTCCATGGAGGTAAGAATGGACTTCATCACCGATTGTTATGAAAAGCTAAAACTGGTCTAATGGATAAAGATTAGGCTAAAATCCAGGGGATAGACAGAGGTTCTTGTAAAACTGGTTTGAGAAACCATGAAACAAGTACTTCCAAGTGATTGATTGTTGGCACTCTTTCTGATCTAATATGATGTAACAGTCTATTATTCATATCATAATATTTCAATGATCGCTATGATTTTCCATTAAATCTTGATGGTTTCGATAACTTGTTTATATGAATTTATCGCATGACAAGTAAGATTTTAGTCCTGAAATTTCCTTGGATTTTTCTGTTCCTACAGACTTTAGAAACTTTTCATAAAATGGCTTTTCTAACCTTTTGTTAACTGATATGTTGTTGGAAAAATGTGTAAACTAATTCTAAACCTTTTCATGGCCTGCAGATCGAACCTCGTGATCGAGCTTTTACTCCCACAAGCTCTATGCTGGGTTTAAGGGTCAAGTCAGGGGATTCACGTTACAATCCCACAACTTCTACTGATATCCAACAACATTAAAAGAAACCCTAGTTTTAGATGTCTTCAGTTCATACTTGCAGAAAAAAGGTTGAAACTTGTAGAAAACAATCACAAATTAATGATGGGGAGATGGATTTTGGAGATTCAGGGTAGATGGAATTTCATTTAGTTCTGGTTTTAAAATTTTTCCTTACCTTGGAGCGTCCATCCTTTCTAGTTCTTGTAGCACTTCAAGGGATTGAAGACCATAGATATAGCCACTGCATTCCCCCATTCTTTTTCTTTGCACTCCTCTCTGCAATAACAAGAAAGCCATGGCAACCGTCAACACGGTAGCAGCCGACGCCATAATCAAGCCAGTCATGCAATTGTTGAAGGATGTTATTATAATGAATAATAGTTTGGCAGAAAACTTAAACCAAGTATCTTAAAGAGAACATCTTTCCTTAATAAACAAAGAACCAGATGTCTACAAAGTCCAACCCTGTCGTGAAACTTGATTGGCAAGACTAGCACTTCTGAACAAATTCTAAACTTCTGGTTCTCAAAATGTATTTCAGACAGAGTGAAGCGTATGGTTTACTAATTTGGCACGTGGCATTTGTAATGTGACGTGTCAGATTAGCCCTTCTTAAAAGATTACATGTCGCAAATCTCATAGGAATCTCATCTCACAAAAAAATATTGCATTGAAATATTACATGGGCACTTTTCAGATTACTTTTGAGTCCTTTTTGAAAATAATACTATGCAAAATCACATGTGCATTTAATATAAGGCAACATGAAATGATTCGTTCAAACCGTCAACCCTTCTGCTTTGTGCACATTTATTTTTTGTCCTTCATGCACACTTTCTTGACTTTTCAGATAGAATGGTGGTTGCGGTATTTTACGAAGGAACTTTGATATTTTGGAAATTTGGTACCTTAACACACTGTGCGTTGAAGAAACTAACCCGCTTTTTTGCAGTGTCGTTGAGCGTTCGTTGAGCGTTAGTAACGCTAACTCTTTCTTTAAAAATTTCAGCTGTTTTAATATGTTATCTTTAAACGCTTTCTCTTAATTTTTCAGCTGTTTTAATAGTTAATAAGTAAAAATTTCTAAAAAAAACTTGATTTTTCAAGCAAACTATACAACGATCCTAGCCTTACATTTGGAGAACCCTAAATCTAACACCTGTCACTCGGCTGGCTTGGTAACTCATTTCACGGAATAGGCTCCAGATGGCTAACATGCTATCCTTCTTAATAATGTAGGTGGCTCTTAACACCATGAAATGTGCGGCCATTAGTTCAGTTGAAGGTGTACCCAGGTTTGCAGGCTCACCCCCTCATCCGGAGAAGAATCAAGTCTGGAAAGGGGTTCCTTACGGTTTTTACTTTCGCAACAGGGGTTTCACTTGTCTCAATTTCACCTGCAATCTCCAGGACTGCATGGTCGGAGCAATGTCCACCACTTGCGAAGTGCTAAGGTGAGGGTTTGTAATTATTATGAAATTGTTACTATATTCTTTACTGCATAGTGAACCAACTCACAAACTGCAACGATGTTGACTACAGTCATCCCTGCTTGGGTGTGAGCCACGGTCCCTCTTGCAACAACAGGTAAGCATCGACTCTTAAACGCTCTTGTCCAATTTGGTCCTTCTATTGCATTGTTCATTAATTTTAACCCATCTCCCTTGTTTGCTGCAGGTAAGGGTTACCACGCTCAAATTCTGGGTACATTGAGGGCTATGTCCTCGTTTCTGTCTAACACATTATTTTCCCAGGTTCTTTTCTTGCTCTGCTCCATCACCAGAATAGTCTGAATGAAATCTTAAGTTATATGGTCATGGCTACTTTCCACCAGCGTTTTCTTAGTTTTTGTTTAAATAATATAGTTTTGTCGGATGGTATCTATGCATCCCACCTGTTGTAGTCTTACGAACCATTCAATGGTCTAAGGATTTTCTTTTCTTTTTTGTTTAACTTACACAGGACTGTAATTTTGTTTTGTTTTGTTAATTTCTCTTAGTTTTTTTCTTCTTTTTTAATTTATAGGGGTTCGTTATAATATTAGGACTCCAGTTTGTATCTAAACGTAGACCCACAACGAGTTAATTAACTAAATGCAATTTTGTTTTCTATGGTTCGCTTATTTAAATATTTTGGTGGTTATCTGATAGCGTTGTTTCCCTCTCTCAATATTTTGTTATGCTGTAATTTAGTTCGGATTATTTCCACATTACTCTCCAGGGTTGTATTCAAGTTTAGATATGTAGAATCCATATCAGAACTGTCACCATGGCTGACCTCACGGTTGGCCGGGGGACTTAATCTGGTGTGTTGTTTTTCAGATGAAAAATTGCATACTATTCTATCAGTTTGATTGTTTCTCGTTGGGAAATGATTATGTAATTTTCTTCATACATAGATGTTATGTTATGTGGTGAAGTTCCAGTCTAAGAAGCAGCCGAGCCGAAGACTAGCAATGTATAGTCAAACTGGAAACTAATACTAATACTTGGTTAGTCATGTGTCCTAGGCTTCTTTTGAACTTGGTCAATCTTTTGAACTTGGTCAATCGACTTCGCTTATTATTTCAATCAAGTTAATATACAAGATATTTTCGGCTTCGCTTATTATTTCAATCCAAGTTAATATACAAGCTATTTTCGGCAGGTATGCCGTGTGCAACGCGAACTTGTTTAATCTTGCATTCTTTTTCTTATTTTCGAAATTAAAACACCTTTTAACATAAAGATTAATTAATTTTAACATTGTAAGAAAATAACCCATTTATTTAAGTTACTTACATTTTTTTTTTTTGAAGTAATAGCCAAAATGAAAAGGGAATATCATAATCTAATTCAGCTTAACCATTTAATCTTGCATTCTTTTTCCTATTTTCTAAATAAAAACACCTTTTAACACAAAGGTTATTTAATTTAAACATTGTAAAAGAATAACCCATTTAATTAACTCGTTGTAACTTAAGTTACTTATGATTTTTTTTGAAGTAACCTATCCACTTAACTCATTAACTCATTGTAATTTAAACCATCTACCAAAACTTTTTCAAAATAACCCATCCCCTTAACTTGTGGCTGATGTGGCTGATGAAGGCCAATAAATGATGACCGAGTGGTTGGAGTGGGGAGTAGGTAGTGACAAGAGTGGTTTTGCAAGGTGATGGAAGATTGAAGGAGACTATACAAGGTACAATGATTAGGTTGCTAAAGTGAAGAATAAATCTTGAAATGGGGACTAAGTCTCGAAAGGTGATGAGTAGGGGGCAAGAGTGGTTGTTCAAGGTGATGGAAGATTGGATGAGTAAGAGGCAAGAGTGGTTGTTCAAGTTGATGGAAGATTGGAGGATACTACACAGGGTACCATGATTAGGTTGCTAGAATGAAGAATAAATCTTGAAACGGGGAGTAAATACTGAAAGGTGATGACTAGGGGGCTCTATTGGAAAGTAAACCTAGAAATATAATGACTAGATAGCAAGAGTGGTTATGCAAGGTGATGGAAAATTAGAAGAGAGTGCACATGTTACAAGGACTATTGTGACTACATTGGTGAAGAGAAAAATCAACCCCAAAAATAATAACCAAATGATAAAATAATTGATAATAAATAATAACCAAACAATCAAAATAAAAAATAAATTTTAATATATTTAAAAATTAATTAAATAATAATATAATATAACTTAAAAATATCCATTTTTAAACTAAAATTCTATTTCCAAAATAAAAACATCAAAATATTACATCAAAATATTACCTGCAATATTCTATTTCCAAAATAAAAACATCAAATAAAGATTATAACCTGCAATTTACTTTATAACATCTCGATAACCTGCAATTTACTTTATAACATCTCGATAACAGCATTTTTTAATTTCAAAAATTAGAAAATACCGTTACCATTGTTGCGGAGTGTGCAGATGCGTTTTCCATTTGAATTCATGTTAACCTTTATAGCCTGCCCAATTTGGCTTTCACATATCCTCTCCAATTACTTATAGCAGGCAGCCTGAATGAAGTAAAACTAAAGCCGGCACCAAGCTTACAAAAATCAAAATCGTGACGAGAAAGTCGTGATGAGAATGCATGCATAAAAGCAGAACCAACCAGCATTAGGGATCACTAAACTGCATATATTGAATTCGTCAATCATGCGTTTGAAAATAGAAATAAAAATAAATATGCAGTTTTTCGACATCACCCTTTCACAAAATCTTTGAAATTGTGATTATCATGAACCATCAGGAGAGTTACATTCTGTTAAATGAGTCCAACATAAAATTTCCAACATCGGCATGCCCAATTCAACAAAACTACGTTAAAAGATATCGCTATCAGTTTCAGAAGCTTAATTGTAAAAGCTTGGAGTACTTTGGGGCAGCTTGAGGTTTTGAAAAAGTCCTTTGTTAATGTGAGAGATGACACAGCTGCCACCTGCAATTGTGCCTTTAATCAGTGTGTCTAGATGCTCATCACCTCTAACTTAAATGAAAATTTGTAAATTGTGCCTTTAATCAGTGTGTCCAGATGCTCATCACCCCTAACTTAAATGAAAATTTGTAATTTGCATTTCTTATGGTAGAAGTGTATGGAAGTATATATATTTAAGTTAATTTGCATTATTTTAAGCAAGTTGCATTATATTATCCATCATATGTTAACATAGTTCAAGATAATACATTTATTCTATTTCAGGTCTCAGAGCTTATGATTGATTATGGATTTTTCCTTTTCTTCTTTTTCTTTTAGACATATCAATCTATTCTATGGGGTTATCAGGAACAATTGTAGAGGAGACAATGACTGCATTTTTATGAGACAATTCAATTGTCGGGGTTCAACAATAATTATTGTTTTCTTATCACTATCTAAGTAGTTTGAAGTTTGTGCCCACTCATTGATGAATCCAAGATTATGGTGAAGTCTCTTTCATTTCCAGTAGAGGGGTGGAGCCCCTGATCTAAGGGTTGAGATGGTGCTATATATGGATGAACTAAGTTTGAAGGAGTTGATTTGGCGGTAGGAGTCTTTTATTGCTACATGTTGTCCTAATTGTGAGCCAAAGAATTCTTAGCACCTCTTGTATCTTCTGGGTCTTGCCATTAGCGACTCTTTTTTTAACATCTAGGATGGGAGAGGGCCCTTGAGAAGGACAAGAATTATGAAAATGACTGGGTTGTTGACAAATCTTGCAATGGAAAACAATGTTCTCATAGTCCAACTACTGCATATAAACATCTCCCTTCCATTTGAGGAGGATTTTACCACGCAAATCTTTGTTGAGATCAATTTCAACACATATGAGAGCAAAGGTGACAATATCCTTCACAAGCCTATCAATGTCTAATTTAATGAAATAGTCTAGTAAGTTTTCCACATTGGCTAATATGTATGAATGTAGTAGATGAAAGGCTAGATTAGGGAGCCTTACCCATAAGTCAGATCCATCACGGAAAGATGATTACAATCAGAAAACAAATATTGAAAGGAGAGATCAGATCAGCCCCAAAACCAAGGTCCTTCATAAAAACCCTTAATATTTCTCGACGCCTTTGAAGAACACCACAAAAAATACTTTCTAGCAAAAATGAAGATTCATATTAGGGGACTAGGCCTGATGCACTCGAAGCTCTAATGTCGATGACTAAAACCCATTAAAGCAACAAATAATAACCTTTCATGAATACTTTACAGAAGAAATGTTAGATATAAAATGATCAACTTCGAAAGGTGGAATGCTTGCTTCATGATACAAAACAAAGGTTGGTCTTGAGAGATCATTCAGAGTTAGAGCAGAAAGCCTTGGATTTAGGGCATCGTTGAAGGATTTAAATTGGGAGAAAAGGAGCACACCCCCTCTTTTGGCTCGACCTTTTAATATTGCGACTATATTTATTGAAGCATCCATGGATATGACATGCGATTTCCATTCCATAATATGTCTACCTCATGCAGGAGTTGAAAAAGAATAGAGGGGATTCCTATTGGATTTTCAATTCTAGATATAAGTGATGAGATAAGATTTGTGACTTTCACTTGCATACAGAAAGAACCCCATGATATTGGCTTGATGTGAAAAAGAATAGAGGGGATTCCTATTGGAATTTCAATTCTAGATACAAGTGATGAGATAAGATTTGTGACTTTCACTTGCATATAGAAAGAACCCCGTGATATTGGCTTGATGGAGAAAAAACCTTGGTTGAAAGAAGTTTCCCCTAATGTACCAAATCTGTAACAATAACACTAATTTAGACAAAAGTGAGAGTTTGAAATGAAATGAACATGGTAGGGTTTCTATTGAAAAATATTATTGATTCTCACTTTTTCCCTTCATTACATTAGTAAAATTTTAATTCTTTATTTATTTTATTTTTAAATTTTGCCTTGCATTTTGGTCCTAAAGAGAATTAATTTTTTAGCTTATCAAATTTAATATCACATTATATAATATTGTAAATTTAGTTATTTATTAATTTTTTTTAATATAACACAATAATTTAATAAACATTGCTAGTGGATAATAGTAGGGCTATAAAAAAAATTATGAGTTGGACATTAAGGGTTGAAGGCACAATTTTTTTTTGAGTTGTAATAAAAGGTAATAAAAAATGTGAAAGGTAATGGTTAATAAGTTGATAGACAAAAAGGTTGGATAAAGAATCAAATTTACAAGTTAATAATAAGATAGCCAATATAAAATGTAAATAATGGTAGATCACAAAGAACATTAATTTTAATATTATAATTCAAATCATTTATCATTTTTTTTCAAATAATTCATTTATTTAACTGAATAAAACTTAATGTCCTTGAGAATTGTATAGTCAAAATTAAAAGGGATATAATTGTAATTTAAGTTATTTATCAAAAAAATTGAAATAGTTCATCCACTTAACTTTTGGGTGATGAATGTCAATGGGAACAAGCTACCTTAGATGATGACCTAGTGGTTGGAGTGAGAGTAAATCTAGAAAGGTGATGATCAGGTGTTGGAGTGGTTGTGCAAAGTGATGTTTAGTTGCATAATATGCTAAAGTGATGGCTAGTTGAAGAAGATTGCATAAGATGCAAAAGTGATGGCTAGTTGGAGGAGATTGCACAATATGCAATGAATAGGCAATTGGAGCTAGAGTAAATCTCAAAAAGGGAAGTAAATGATATGGATAGTTGAAGAGGATTGCACAAGATGTGATGAATAGGTAGTTGGAGCATGGAATAAATTTTGAAAAATGTGAGGTGATCTTAGAGGATGATAAGCAAGTAGGGAAACAAAAATGGACTGTGATGGAAAAATAACCTAAGTAGAAATTAAATTTTGATATACTTGAAAATTGCTTAAATAATCAAAATAAAAATAAAACATAATAATATAATTTAATAACTAGTACATTAGATTTTCGATACTCTATCTTATTTTCAAAATAAAAACATTTATTTACTTTAACATTATAACATTATAATGTACAATATACTTCATAACATATTGATAACTTAGACATTAAATATTATAAAATACCAATATCATCCACTGAACAAAGGGAAGAAGGAAAATTTATGTGGATATTGTTGGAGCGGGGAATAAGTTTCAAAATAGGAAGTAAATGTGAGTAAATTTTGAAATAGGAAATAAATACTAAAAATTGATAACCCAGTAATGGGGGAGTCAACTAGAAAGGTGATAATCACATGGAATAAACTATAATGGAAAGTGATGTTCAACTAACAAAAGTGGAGAGTAAATATATAATGACTAAGTGGTGGGAGTGGTTGTGCAAGGTGCCAGTTGGTTGGAGGAGAGTGCACACGTTACCATGACTGTGATTGTAGTGGGGAGTAAATCTCAAAAGATAAAGTAAGTCTCAAGCGGAGATGACCACCTGGTGAGAAAATATCAAAATGGTGAGAAAATATCAAAATGGGGCGGGAATCTTGGTATAGGAAGAAAATATTAAAAAGTGATGACCAGGTGGCAGGAGAGTGCACAAATACCATGATTGTGATTGTAGTGGGGAGTAAATCCCAAAATATAAAGTAAATCTCAAGAGGAGATGATCACCTGCTGAGAAAATATCACAATGGGGCAGAAATCTTGAAAGGTGATGACCAAGTGGTAGGAGTGGTTGTGCAAAGTGATGGTTAGTTGGAGGAGATTGTATAAGATGTCCGTGGATTATAAATCTTGTTATAGGAAGAAGATATTGAAAATTGATGACCAGGTGGCAACCGGCCGTGGCTTATAAATCTTGGTATAGGAAGAAAATCTTGAAAAGTGATGACCAAGTCGCAACCAAAAAGTGATAAACAATTGGCTGAAATGAAAAGGGAATGTGATGGCCAAATAACCAAAATGAAAAGTAAATTTTGATACACTTGAAAATCCATTAAATAATCAAAATAAAATAGAATCTAATAACTATTCTATTGAATCTTACATTCCTTATCATATTTCTAAAATAAATACATTTATTCACTTAAACATTATAACATTACAAAATATAATTATCATTTGTGGAGCATATGGAGAAAGACAACATAGTTCATAAGTTACTCATAACTTAAACATTCAAACATTATAAAATACCATTATCATCTGTGGAGCATAGATAAGGAGACTTTATGTGGATATTGTTGGAGCGGGGAATACATTTCTAAATTGGAAGTAAATCTGGAAAAGTGATGACCAGGGATTGTAGTGAGAAGGGATTGCAATGAGAAGTGAAGTAAAAATCTGATAAGTAGGTGCTGGACACAAATGGAAAATAATGACCAAATAACAAAACTGGAAAGTAAATATTGATATACTTGAAAATTAACTGGATGATCAGAATAAAAAATAAAACATAATAATATAATTATCATCTATATGGAAGATAGAAAGAACGAAAGTTTATGTGAATATTTCTTTGAGTGGGAAATAAATATTAAAATAGGAAATAAATCTCAAAAGTAATGACTAAATAGTCACACTGAAAAGTGATAACATCCTAAAATATATAAAAAATAATGAAAAAAATAAAAACTAAATTTTAATATACCTAAAATAATAATAATAATAATAATAATAAAATCTAATTTAACTATTTCATTTCTCTATCTTATTCTAAAAATAAAAATCATATGTTCACTTAAACATTATAATATTCACCATACTAAAGACCTAAACATTAAAATATAGTGTTATTAATATTATAACATTCAACAAGCTAAGAACCTAAACATTATAAAATACCATTATCGTCCCTCTACTAGATAAAATAAAAACATTATAATATTATAAAATGATATTATATCATTGGAACATACTATATGGGAGGAGGAGACTTTATATGCCTGCCATTTTCAGCATTGACAAGAGTGGAGATACCTTTTGGATTTGAGTTCATTCTAACATGAAACAAAGTGCCCATATACTCCTAAATTCTTAATACCTTCTCACAGGTGGCTGGATGAACTAATACTAAATGACTTATGATCGAATCTCACTATTTATTTTCAAACAATTTTATAACAAAAACACAAATCCTCTAAACAATGTAAAAACAACAACCCTAAATGCCTATTCCACGCACAACAAAAAACACAACAAGCAATAACATAAAATACACTAAGACTAGGAAAAACGAAACCAGCAATAACATAAAACACACAGCCTGGTGAAACAGTTTCATAAATGCAATGTAAAATCATGACTAGAATGTCTTGAAGTTCAAGAAACAGGTTATGAGAATTCATGAATAAGATGCAAAACCAACCAACGTTAACGATCACTAAATTGCATATATATATTCAATCAATCTATATAAAATATCAAAATAGATATGCCTTCTTTCTCAAATCACTGATTCACAAAATATTTAAAACTGTGATTATCATGAGTCTCCGGGAGATCTCCCTTGCTAACGCAAATTTGACAACCACCTAGTGCCAAAATTGATAACCCAAAATTGCCAATACCCTCATGCCAAAACGAGCCTAACACAAAATTGCCAACACCCTCGTAGTGAATTAGCACAAAGCACATTCCTCACCCACTTAAAAAAACCCAAAAATGGGGCCTAATTTATTCAACGGCTTAGCAAAACCAAAAATCAGAAGGTTCCCCATCAATTTCCAAAGGAGTTGTCTATAATGCGACTTTTTGGAGATTCCAGTGACAGAATCCGGCGGAAGAAATTGAGGTTAAATCTTGATTTTGCAGTTAAAATGGTTTTTTAACTGCATATTTAGATTCAGCACCCTGAAAAACCCCTGGGACGCTTTCATTGTGCAGAAACTAGCTATCAAACTTGCGATTCCAATAAATTCCTGCCGGATTTCGACCGGAAAAACCGGCCAAAAAAGTTTTCAAAAAGTCGCGTTATAGACAACTACATTTCCAAAACCTTAATAGTAAAAAGTTCCAGCACTCGGAGAAACTTTGAGCTTTTGAAACCGTGCTTTGTTAATGTGAAGGATGACAGCGCCACCTGCAATTGTGCCCTTAATCAGCGTGTCCAGATCCTCATCAGCCCTAATGGCAAGACGCAGATGCCTGGGTGTAATGCGTTTCGCCTTTCAGTTCTTTGCTACCATTCCCCGCTAATTCCATTACCTCTGCAGTCAGATACTCCAAAACAGCTGCCATGTACACAGCTGCAGTTGCTCCCACTCTGATACTTGCATGCAAGCGAGACTTCATCTCCCGATGGGTTCTCCCCACTGGAAACTGCATCAGTAATTTACCAGCCATGAATATTCTATGCAAATTCATTAAACATTTCCTGAACTTCGAAGAAAAAGCATTTGAAAATATGAAAATTTAGAGAAACATTTACTGAACTACCAAGAAAAAGTGAAAATTTCCATTAGCTTCAATATATAATCGTTTGAACAATGGGATAAGCATAATAATCAGATTTGATCCTACGAAATAAAACATAGTCTTGAGTCCTAAGATGCATAAATAACCCTCTAACACTTCCAAAAACAGTCAGCAAAAACGCCAGAAACCCTACAAACTGCAAGCCAGCGCGAGAGGACCTGAAACAGGTGTCTTTTTTTTTTTCTCATTCTCTCATTTCTGTTGACCCATTTGCCTGTTAACGAAAATTTGGTATTTCCCTGCCCGACTGCTTCAAAATCTCCAGGAGTGTTCATCGTGCCCACCTTATTCTTCTTTGTGTCCTCTGCAAGGCTATGACCAGGAAAATATAAGGTGCGAAGAATCCGCGGAGGGGGCTCCTGACCACCTTATTCTTCTTTGTCTCCTCTGCAAGTCCATGAACAGGAAAATATAGTGTGACGAATCCTCGGAGGGGGCTCCTGATTTAAAAAAAGACGCGGGATTGTTAATGATGGAGTGATGTGCAATAAATTTCAAGGACGCTGTATTCGAGACATTATCGTTGCTTTCTTTCCAATTTGATTGTACCGTCGCGATAGGTATTAAGTTTCACTGTATTGATGCGGTTTATATATATATATATATATTTATTTTAACTGAAGTTTATTTATTTTTTTGAAATATTATTTGTTGCAATACGCTTTTATTTGTTTTTCCAAATTATAATTACTTTTTATAATTACTTTGTAGGTAAAACGTTGTTGGTTTAAATTATTCGCATAGCGTTGATTTAGTTTTTAGAAAAAATACGCTTTTATTTGTTTTTCCAAATTATAATTACTTTTTATAATTACTTTGTAGGTAAAACGTTGTTGGTTTAAATTATTCGCATAGCGTTGATTTAGTTTTTAAAAAAAATATATTTGGTTGGTAAGGAGCTTAGTGTGAAATTTATTTAATTTCTTAATTAATATTTTAATTAAAATAATTTTATAATAATTTTGAAAATATTTGAAATATTATCAATTAATTAAAATAATTTTATAATAGTTTTAAAAGTATTTTGAAATTTTTTTATAAACAACCATTTTAATAAGTAAACTGCTCAATAAATGAATCAATGAAATGGCACCTAAGGGTCTTACAGGTCATATATCCTAATAAGAATCATAAATATTTAATAATAAAAAAATATTTAATAGTAAAATATGATGTTAGTAAAAAATATATAATAATGTGTTAATAGAGTAGATACATGATATCTCAAATTTTTTTTTTTATTTGAAAATTATTTTTATTTATGACCGTTCATATGAACTAATTTCAAATAATTTATGAAAAAAATAATAATAAATTTAGTATAATAGATTAAATTTAACATAAATCAATAAATTAGGAACATATTAATCATGTAATACTAATTTTTTTTACCTTATAAAAACATTTTCATATATATAGATTAAATTTGACATAAATCAATAAATTAAGGACTTATCAATCATATAATACTAAATTAATTTTACCTTATAAAAATATTTTTTAATATATATATAAACATCAAATTGTTAACACAATTTGATATTATATGAATAGGTGATGAGAAAGGAAGGCTCGAGGGGTACTAGTTGGAGGAGACTGTAAAGGGAGGCTCGATAATGACCAGGTTGTTAGAGTGGGGAATAAACCAATAAATGTAATGACCAAGTCGTGGGAGTGGTTATGCAAGATTGCATAGATTCTCATGATTAAGTTGCGAGAGTTGGGAATAAACCTCGAAATGAGGAATCAATTTCAAAAGGGGATGACCATGTGGTAGAAGTAGCCCTGAAAATAAGTAGTCTGTAAATGGGGATTAAATGAGGGGGATTGTATATGCTCACAATTGGATTTTGGCACGGTTGGCACGATAACAATAGTTATCCAACGATGGGCATATACAACCCCACCCATTTAATGCAAAGTGATGGCTAGTTGGAAAACACTAAACAAATTGGGATGACCAGGTGGTAGGAGTAATTATGTAATGTGATGGTTGGTTGGAAAAGTAGTAGTCTCCTAATGGCCATTAAATGAGGGGGGTTGTATATGCCCACCATTGGATTTTGGCAAGCTAGTTATCCAATGATAGACATATACAACCTTGCTCATTTAATGCAAAGTGATGACTAGTTGGAAAACACTACACAAATTGGGATGACCAGGTGGTAGGAGTAATTGTGTAAGGGTTATCCAATCGTGGCCATATGCAACCCCCGCTCATTTAATGCAAAGTGATGGCTAGTTGGAAAACACTACACAAATTGAGATGACTAGGTGGTAGGAGTAATTGCATAAGGTGATGGTTGGTTGGAAAAGATTGCACAGACTGGAATGACCTGGCCGGAGCAGTTGTGCAAGATGATGGCTGGTTGGAGAAAGTAAATTATGAAATGGAGAGTAAATTTCAAAAAATAATAATCAAATGGTGAAAGAGAAGAGTCAAATGCAAAAGTGATAACCAAGATCAAAATAACTAATAAATTTTAATATACCTAAAATCTAATTAAATAATCAAAATAAAAATAAATAATAATAATAATATTTCACTAGATGTTACACCTTCCATTTTGTTTTCAAAATAAAATATATTTTCAATTCTATTATCAAAATAATTCAACAAAACATATAAAATTTGAATATTGCATAAAATAATCCAACCTAAATCCAAATCTTAAACCATATAAAATAAAATATTGTTATTAGTCCCTGCCTGGGACTAATAGCGATCGATCGATCGTTGACTAGCGATTAATTAGCTTTGACCAAGTAAAATTTCCCGTACATGTCAGGTTTAAGCCAATGTTTGAAATAAAATTTTCTGCTCAATAGATTTTTATCCAAAGTTTGTGTTTCGACCTCTTATTGCCGGCTGCACGGTATACTTTTCTGAAAACTTAGGCTAAAGAGTTTGGAGTCGCCTGTATTTATGTAAATTTAATAGGCATCAAAACACATTTTATCCAAAGTTCACTCATGGCCTTGCCATGCAATTGTATCACTGCCTTGCTGCCACCTCTGAGCTACTCGCTGCCACCACCTCTCAGAAATTGGACACCTATCATAAAAAATAAACTCTTAATCCCACTCGCCATTTCCTATGTTATTCTGCTTAATCAATTCACCAAGGTTAATGTGGTTGAGGTTGACAGCCGGTGGAAACATCAACGCTGTCATTTGCAGTTGAAGAACTGAACTTTGAACATTTATACATTTATAACCAGAACATTTCGAACCAGAAACATGATTTGAAGGGAATTGGAAATATGGCTTGAAGAGGAAGGTATGAAATCCTAGCAAACCCATCAGAAGCCACGTTTTCCACTGGAATGTTCAGCACTCCTGTAATATTTCATAAGCATTCTATCTTCTTATATTCCACAGTTCGTATTTCAGAATTTTGTGTTATATCCAAATTATAACACTATTTAGCTTGGCTGCAATTTTTGTGTTTTGCTGATATCTATCTATTACAAGATTCCCGACGACTTCTAGATGGGGTTTTGAATTTACAGTTCTCTGTGCTGATTCTAGGTTTTAGATAGGTGCGAATATTTTTTTGGTCGGAGTTTTCCGGAGTAACTGCGTGCAAGATATCAAGAAGAATTCTGGTTCAAAGATATCAAGTAGAATTCCGGCTTCAGTATTATTTAAGCTCGCTGCTAGTAAGTTACAGACTTTTTAGCAATTTACTTTCACACCTGGTCAATTTTCGATCTGTATTCATATATTTCGGAATGGGAGAATTTTGTTCTCCCTCTAAACAGTTTTAAGTGTTTTCTGTCTACACTGTATAATTTAGTTGCTGTAGTCCCAATTAGTTACTGCAGTCTGATTCAAAAGCAATAATACTTAGCCTTTTCTTTTTTGTTCGCCATATTATGCATTCTCTTTATCTATATATATGCGTCATTAACCTTTCTGTTCTTATGCATTTAAGATTCAGGTAAGAGCCTCTTGTCTTCGGGACATCGTGGACCTTCCAGATGTTGGCCTAGAGAGGGTTGAAGGCTAAGGATATCGACCAGAAAATTTATATTCAATATATATCTGGATAATAAGATTAACGGAAAATTGATTAGCGCACCTTAGAGGTACAGTCAGAGATAGTATTCATTGTTTTAGGGCTAGGCCAATACACAATATGTGTCGGGACAATATTTGCTAAATGGAGGGCAACAACTAAATTATATTGCATTAATATAGGTCTGCAATATATATTTTCATTATTCTTTGTGTTGCCTAAGTAATTGCTGCTTATTTTGCAGGTTATTTGATATTAAACATTTACAGTTGATTTATTTTGGTTCATTTTGCAGGTCTATTGATTTTGTATTGGGACTTTTTTTTACAAACACGAAGACATAGCTAATAGAAGCATATCTACAATATACAAGCCAAAGAAATTGTCAGAGCAATAGATTAATAGGGAACCATGCTACATACCGTGTAATGGAAGGAATGAACTCCAAAAGGCACAGGGTTTACCGATACAAGGAAGCACTAGAGGGGGCAGCAGCAGTTCCCTTCCCCCACTGGATGTTATTACAAAGAAGCTCACACACATTGTTCATCATTTGAGAAGCAAAGGACAATTGATGATGTAAAGGTAAGTCGAATGAATGCTACTCGTACGCACCAAGCTTTCCTTTACAATCTTAGGAGTCTGGTTGCTCTGTTGTATTGAATCAATAAAAGAGTGCTACTCGTACGCACCAAGCTTTCCTTTACAATCTTAGGAGTCTGGTTGCTCTGTTGTATTGAATCAATAAAAGAGGGCAACTTAAAGCATCCAAGCAGCGACTAGTGCTGTCCAACAGATAGGTAATCGTGAAGGTAGGAAGATAAATCGGATCTTAGCTATGGGGATCACACAGGATGAGAATGATTATGATATGATCTTGGCATGGCACATTTAACATCATGAAATGGCCTTACAAGTTCTTCTAATGGATCATGATCCCCCATTTCAGATGCACTCAAGTAATTGCCCTCCTCGGTTAGCACAATATCATCTGCACTCTGCCCTGCCTATCTCATAATGGAATCGAGTGAGAAAATTAGTTGATTGAATAAAAAATGAGAATCGCACACGGTTTTTTTGGTTTGTGGTTGTTTCCCTTCTGGTTTTTGTTGTTTTTGAGCCGTTGGGTGGATTGTTTTTGTTGTGTTTGAGCCGCTGGGTGGATTGTCAATGGATCCCCGGTTGAGCCATGCTTAAAGCAAGTTGTCCAGATGGCGGAGATACTTGAGCTCGAGAGAGGAGAGGCACGTGGCTTGCATGCAAGATCAACGTGCCTCCTCAAATGTTTATTTACCTTTTTTAGTTTTTTTCAATTATTACTTATTTCTACATATATTAATTGTTTTATTTTTTAAACAAATAAAATGTTTGTGGAGAGACAATACTCAAAGTGGATTTGGTCTTTCTGCGCTGGGCTATTTACTGGGGCTATTTAAGGGATGCACAACAGGAGCAACTCTATCTATAGCTTGAATATGTGATCTTGATATTTTACTTAATGAATAAAAAAAACATTTGATTAATGATAACCATAATAATGTCTTTCTACATTTTCTGTTTTACTGTTTTTGAGCATATATCTTCTTTAAAATTTTACATTTTTAATGTAACACTTTTTTTTAATGAATACCCATATCTTAACACATTCACTTCGAATATTGCCGCAAGAAACCAGATCTGGTCTTGCTATTCCATTCCGCTGAAAACCTACTTCGCCCTGCTCATGCGCTCGTCAACCTACTAAGCTTGGGGCGGGTTAGCATCTACCGATATAGTTCTTGCAATGGATACTACCTTGTAACGTTTCAAGATGGGACCAGGGCCTTACGGGCTTGTTTAGAAATGATCATACCTTGTGATAACTGCGTGTTGCGCATAGAAGCTGGGAACCTGACCTCGGGATCCTCGCTAGCTGGGGTTGGAAACCCGAACGCTAGTTGTTGGGCTGGATCCCTACCGAGCTAGCTGGCTGCTGCTGCTAGCACTGGGACTAACCTGTCCAAGCAAGTATAAAAGGCTGGTTGAAAGTTGTGAACAAAGATTATTGTCGAGTGATAAGCCGTTACCCAACCCGAACCAAGTAAACTGAACCTCATGAACCAAAGGCAAACGAAAGAGTTATTAGACCTCTCCCTTTTGGTCGAGCAAAAAATTTCTTAACATATCCGGAAATCAGTTGAACCAGAGCGTTCCAAGAGAATTTGGAAAAAATATATACGCAGACTTCTCAAACAACAACTTTTCAGGCCTCGTTCTAGACAGCAGTCTGTTTTATTTTGTCAATGTAAAGTGGGAATCCATATTTATGCGGAGCTCAGTTACGCTCTTGTGATTCAAGACACACCAAAGGTGGACTTCTCTTAGCTCTCTTAGCGTTTGGTAATTCAATTTTCAAAAAATGGGTGCTATATCCTTTCGTGCATGATTTCCAAAAATGGTCACCACTTCTTTTCAATAAGCAACCCTACGCTTATATTGCAGTACATGCATATTGTAAACTTTCATATTGATTAGATAAGACCATGTAAATAAGTTAATGGAAATACAATCTGTGACCGCAAAAGCAAAAGGAAAAGGAAAAACTGCACCCTTCATAAGCTCTGTTTCAGCTAATCAGTAGGTCTAACTAAAACAAAATCCATAGGTTTCGAATAAAACCCAATTGCATATCAAATTCCGCACATCACCGTCGATTTGACAGCTCTAGGTGAACTATTTCAGTTCCATTTCAAATCGGACAGTATATGAACTTGTAATCTCTTTGTGGTTATTACACCAAATTTCCACAAATGTTTAATACATACAGCTTTACAGCAACAACCACGCTCTTATGCCCTTTCTACGGCCATCTAAGATAAATGTTGAATGACAACAACAAAAACAACAATCCATTTGTGTTGTCCCTGCAGACCCTGGCAGGGACTACCGCCACGGCAGTGGCTCCTTGTTAAACATATGGAATGAAACTTTCTCTGGATATTGCCTATAAAATAAAAGATAATAAACACATCGAATGAAACTTTCTATGGATATTGCCTATAAAATAAAATATAAATAAAATATATGGAATGAAACTTAAGTTGGTAAATCCAACGTACCCGAATAAGTTTTCCATTTGAATTCATTTTAAAGTAAAAAATAACCTTAAACAACACGCCCAATTTGTCTTTGACATATCCTCTCCAGTGGTTTACCGCAGGACCTATCAATAAGTCCAGATAGGTTTGATACTTACCTGGGCTTGGTCAATCGACATGATCAATAACGTCGAGGACCTACGGAGGCCATTCCATTGCACTTGGGAGGCGGTCTAGCATCTCCCGGTGAGGAGAGGAGAGTACACGTCATAATTTTTTTTGGGAGAACAGAAAAAGAGTCTAGACATGTTTACCGTGTATCTCCAGATAGATTTGTAACAAAAACACAACCAGCTAAACGATGTTGATTTCAATGATGTTTACCATGTTGATTTCAATTTTAAGGATATGTATTTGAGTTTGAAACATTGTTGATTTAATTTATACTTATGTTGTTGATTTAGATTTTAATGAAAGGTATTTGAGTTTTATATTTTTTTGGGAGTATATTTTAATTAGTGTTTGGTGAAATTTATTTAAATTTTAATTAATTTAAATAAAATATTTTTATTATATTTTTTAAAAATATTTGAAATATGTTCAATTATTTTATAATTAAAATGATATTGTTTAGTTTTTAAATTGCATTAATTTTATTTTTTATTTTTTTAGAAATATTATTTGAGTGGGTTTAAAGGTTAAGAGCATGTGTTTCTATCTAAGAGATCACAAATTCAAAACTATAGGGTAGCTATCTAAGAGATCACAAATTCAAAACTATAGGGTAGTAGAATATGTATGCCTTTTAGGTTTAGAGTCAAATCTATGCAAACAACGGGTCTCATTATTATTATTATTATTTCTTTCATTACAATGACACTTTGATAAAAATTTGGACAAACAAAGGGGTCTTATACACCAATTTGGCCGTGACCTTAAAATTGGATAATAATATATTTTTGTCTTGATTAACAATTATTTATTGAAAATTTAAAAAATATATATTTTTTCAAAATTATATATATATATATATATATATCCAAGTTATCATTTAATTATAGTTGCCTTTTACATGTTAAGTAAATTAACTAACACATGATAATAAAGAATAAATGAATATTGAAATTGCAACCTTAATAAATGAATCATTCAAATGGCACCTTGATAAAGATTTAATGGCCAAATGTGATAGGATGCCAGTCCTAAAAAAATGAGAATGTTTAATTGTTCTATGTCCCGGAGTTTTTTAGTCATATTTTATATTTAAATTTCTTCATAGTCATATTTTATAGTTAAATTTCTTCAAAATCCGGCAAGAATATGTTGGAATCATAAATTCAACATGTGAACCTTGCATAATTCAAGTGCTCCATGGACTTTTTAGGGTGATGAATCCACTTATGCCTTCAAAAATAGATTTTAAACAAAAAATAAATGTGATATAACAAAATTCTGTTGGAATCATAAGTTCAACCTGTGAACCTTCCATAATTCAAGTGTTCCATGGAATTTTTAAGGTGATGAATCCATTTATGCCTTCAAAAATAGATTTTAGCCAAAAAAGAAATGTCATATAACAAAAAACTGCTTTGTCATATTCTAATAGAAAACTCCAAAAGGTAGAATACTTAGAAAAAGCTCTCAAAAACATATAATAATGTATATCTATAGTGAGAACCTATTTATGATTTCTTGAGCTTCCCTCATCCTTTTCTATCTAAAATTTGCTCACAATTATGATCAATTAAACTAGGACATAATCCAATATAAGAAATGTGGAAATGAACCCTAATTCACTATGAAATAATACATCTAGGTAACAAAGGCCAAAGTCATTGTGGAGGGATGAGTTATAAAGACATTGGCAAAATTTTTGGGGATTTTCCAAGTTTTCCTAACCTTTTTGTGTTTTAATAATATTTTAAGCGAGTTTAAGCCAAACCCCACACTCTACACATGTTGATATTGTCAACGTTGGCATAGGAAATGCGTTTTAATTTTGTTCAAAAGGTGTTTAAAAATGGATGCAAGGGAGAGGGGGGAAGATACCATGCTTGGTTATTAAAACCATTAGTACAACTTTAATGCATGGAGCCATGGTTCGTTTGTACATTGACTTGGAGATGACTAAGAAATATGTCAGGGTGGTTGTTGGAGAGAAAATACAGTCAACGAAGTTTGATGCCAATGGTATTTTTCTAGCGACAAGGTGGACACCAACCGAAGCACTGACAAAGTTGTTAATAGGGATTCGTACACTCGAAAATAGCAATAGGAAAAGTGAAAAATGTTTTCCCTTTAGCCTACACCTAACATACAATACACAAAACTACGTAAAATCATTTCTTAGATGCTTAAAATTGAAACTGAAATCAAGCTTACAATCATATGTAAAATCATGATTAGAAAGTTTTGAAGACCAAGAATGAGATTATGAAAATTCATAAATAACAACTCGAACAACCCAACATTACAAATCATTAAATTAAATATATAATTTTCATCAATCATGCCAATCAATATATAAATAAAAATAGATATGCCTTTGTCCAAATTACCCATTCACAAAGCATTTGGCACTATGATTATCATGAACCTCCAAGAGAATTCCTTATGGTAAATGTGTTTAACACAAATTTGCGAACATGTTGATGCCAAATTCAACAAAACTACAAAACTACATTTTGTTGGTGAAGAGCACATTTCTCACCCACTTAAAAAACACAGAAAGGAAGCCTAATTTATTTGATGCTTACAAAACCATAAATCACAAGGTTCCACTCTTAGTTTCTTAAAACTTAATTGTAAAATCTTGGAGTAATTTGGGGAAACTTGAGGTTTTGAAATATTTTTTTGTTAATGTGAGGGATGAAACCGCTACATGCAATTGTTCCCTCAATCAACATGTCCAAATCCTCATCTCCCCTAATGGAAAATTGCAGATGCCTTAGCATGATGTGTTTAGTCTTAAGATATTTACTAGCATTCCTTGTCAATTCTAATACCTTCGAACTCATAAAATCCATAATGGTTGTCATGTACATAGTTGTAGTTTCTCCTAGTCTCATACTCGACTCGTATACACATGAGATTTCATCTAGCAATATATTCTCTACACTAGAAACTATATTAGTGATTTACCACCCAACCATTAATATTTTGTGCACATGCACATGGTATATTCTATGGTATATTCTTTGTGAAAGTGTTCGAAATCTTCTACGATATCTCTCTATGGTCAATTATGAACCTCTATGGAAGATAGACTGAATTTTAGACCTTTTTTGCAAACCCTTGACTAAGCTGACTAGGGTAGATTAAGGAAGGCTTGGTTTGGACCCTTAGTGGACAACTTTGCTCGTCAGTTTGTTTATTGTCTTGACTTTGATGTCTCTTGTTGAATTGATTCTCTAAGGAAAGGATTGTTGGGTTTTTACCCCAAGTCAGTTATCCAGGGGTAAACATTGTGTTGATTTTGTGCATTGTAATCTCTATTGTTCCTTCTACTTTTATGGTTGAATTTTAAAGTTAAATTTTTTGATGAAGAAGTTATGAATTCGAAGAGAATATATAATTTATCAAAAATAATTATCAGTGTTTAGAAATTTGTGCTATTCTATATTGCACTTGAATTTTAAATGTGGTATTAAAGCTATGGGTGAAAGAGCAGCCTAGAAAAGAAGCCCTAAATCTCAGATAGATCAAGTTTCATCTATGTTGATAATACCCTTGCTTATGAAACCTTGATAGAAGGAAAAACCATAATCCAATCAAACCATTCTTTTTAAATCTATGGAGAAGTCCTAGTTTGAAATTCTCAGAAAGTTGAAAGGCTTCAGTCCCAATCTAAGGTAGGCCACAAATATTAGAAGTTATTGTAGGGGGGAAAGATCCTAGAAGCTATTTGCTAGAGCCATGATATATTAGGGAATGTGAGAATCCTCAAGAGATTGAAGAACATCAAATACAAGCTACAAATATCGAATCATACCTTAGGAGTAATCATAGGATGAGAGTCTAAACTATGCTAGAAAAGTGATAGAGACCTTACAGAAAGTTGGAAAATATAATTCCTACTTGTCTTTGGTGTGCTCATGAATCTAGAATGAGTTTGTTCCTATTAGTTAGTAGCCTATTGAGGTCTAGTTGGTTGAGAGATTCTATCCAACTAGTTAGCTTCCTAGATTGGTGTGTGGTTGAGATATTCACTTAACCAAGAGATTGTATGTCCAAGATAGATTAGCTATCTTGAGATATAATTTCCTATATTTATATTGTATCATTATTTGATGTGAAAAATATAATTCCAAGTGCATTTAGAAAACATTTGTTTGTATCAGAGCCCATATAGACTTAGGCCTTGGCCCCTCCCGGGCTGAGGGAAATAGAGAGTGTTGTTTTTGAGTAATTTTTCCATCATCTTGGTTGGAGTTGTGGGATCCATCCATCGACTACCAGTGTCCGGTGCAACCGCCCTCGTTATCAGTGCTTCCCAACTTAATATCGTGGTTAATCATGGTTCCTCTATAGATTTTTAAAATATCATTTATAATGGATACAATTTTTTCTATTGATGTTTGTGCTACTAGGGAAATCTCGTCATTGTGTTATGCCATGAGATTTAAAAAAAATAAAAATAAAAATCTCAATTTTGAAAATCTCAAAAACCGATATTGAGCTTTGCAAAAGAAAGATCATTGTTTAAAGTTTCCTGTCTTAGCCAAAAGTATAAAGGGTAAGGATATAAAGTGGGTATGAAAAGGTTCTCAAGTTTATTATAGCAAGAATAACAAGACATTAGAAAAAAGACGCCAAGATCGAAAAAATATTAGAAGCAATCCGAATCACATTAATAAATGTCAAAGCCAACAAGAAATATACTGAAGATTGTTTACATTGCAATTTGAGTATGTAGAATCAAAGTGTTTTTCCTATAATCAAACCAAAGATAGTATAACCTATCTAAAATTCTCGAATAAAGGCAGGTTTTGAATATTTTCTATGAAGAACCTTGTTTGCTTGCCTTGATTAATAGAAAATATTGAGAATCTAGTGACATGATCCCTAGACAATATTAATCTCTTATGGTTTGTATGACTGTAATAAGAAACTTTACAATTATATGTGCAGAAGAAAGGTCTTTGCTAGAGGTTGAACTTCTACAAGAGATATAATGTTATCTTTTCAAATATGGTTAAAAAATTGATGAACCAAATTGCGCTTGTGCCAAATTTTTTTGGCATCCTAAAGATGAGTTAGATTAATTTTATGAGATATTTCCATTGCCTCTGTAGAAGTATAATTTAAAATATGTAGAAGGTGCTTTGCAATATATATATGTCCTAATATCTAAGGTTACTTTTAAACCAAAGGAACTTAAGAAAATCTATTGCAAGAAGTTATTTGAAGTCCCTTAATAAGGAAAATTGCATTCCATACACATTTTCTTTAAATTTCATAATCAAATAAGAAATCTGGATGATTTGAGTCACGCTTAAAGGAAAAGTCGAGATACTTAGGAATTAATGATGTAGGTGGATCTTCAGACACAGTGGCATGGGAAAAGCTCAAAGTTCAAAGTGGTGGAAAGGTGATGAAATTGACATCAAATCGAAGTGCTCATCGCCTTGATTCCAATGGTGTGAACGACACTCCAATCCGAGTCTGGATGAAGAAGATAGAGTTAGTCAAAGTTGGGTTGACTTTTGATGACTGGGTAGGATTAATGAAGGCGCAATTTGGAATTTTTTTGGTGGACGAAATTTGGCCAACTCTGGCCATATTTTGGGAAAAATCGTTGCCTCATTAAAAGGACTCATTTGGTCGAAAACTAGATTTTCAAAAATGCGCGGGTTGTTTTTTTATAACAAAAAAATATTAAAAAAAGGGTGGTCGGCCACCAACCATGCCACTCCAAAAATAAAAAGCATAACCAAAGGAGGGGTAGGCCACGACCCTTGGCCCCTCCCTCAGCCACAGAAATTTCAACATAAAACGGGAGGGACAGGCCATGACCTTGGCCCCTCCGCTGCTCCCTTAGAGCCACCACAACCAACATCAAATAATAAACATGGGTGGGTCGACCCTTGGGGTGTGGATCCAACCCAAAACCAACAACACATACATGGAGGTGCAGCCATTTGAAAAGGGTAGGTACGGTGGGTGGGCCGCCCAAGGTGGGCCCGACCTAACCATTTTTAATTTTAAATTGGTTTGTGGGTACAAAAAAAGGAGGAGGTGGGGATTGACCTCCTGACCTCCTCCCTATTAAACTGGATCATAACCAACTACACTTTTACCATTTCCTTGTTTAATCCGCCATCCAATTGTTATTTAAACACAGTTTTTTAGTGTGCTCAGGCACAGGAGGTAGTGCACGTGCTTTGAGGCAGAATTTTGCAGGAGGGGCGAAATTTCACTTTGTCAGAATTTGACAAATTGTATATAGTTTCAGCACTTCCCGATGCGACGACCGCAATGGCGCTATTTGTTTCTCCATCATAGTTCTGCATTTTTCAGCCATTTTTCAGTATGGAGGTATAAGACTCCTTTGTTGTAATTGATGATTATACTCTTCTGTTTCATGCCATTTAATGAATGAAGGCCTCCCCATTGATCGAGCAGGGCCCGGAGACATAGTCGATGATGGACGAACTCCGTTATCAAGTCTTGTTGTCTTCTTTCATGCTTTATGTGTTTATCCTCTTATCTCATATGCACATTAAGTTTTCTCTGTTAAGCTACAATTTATGCATGTAATTATCTAACACATCTATAACCAAAATATTTTGGATCAAGTGGTATCAAAGTAGGTTTTTTTAGATGCAAATTGCATGTTTGTATGCTAACAAGAAACATGCACCGAAGAGGCGAAGGGAAACTAAAGTCTTTCATGGAGAAACATGGCAGATGAAGAGGAGCGCAATTTCCGCAAAAGCTTCTATACGATGGTAGAGAATGTCAGTTAGTTGCTTTCAAGGTTGGAGAAAGTAGAAGAGAGAAATCCAGGAGAACAAGGTTTAGTGCATGGAAATGGTTGAGAAGAACCCCCTCCTTCTCCTTCCACGAGTGAAAGTTCTTCTTCGTCTCATCACCATAATCATAGAAATTCAAGGGATGCATCTAAGAAACCTTTCTTTAAATTAGATGTCAAGTTTGATCTTCCCATGTTTAACGGTGAAACTAATGCAGAAAAGCTTGATAACTGAATTAGGCAGATTGAAATCTACTGCAGGATGAGGAAGATCAATGAGGATGAGGCAAAGATTCAGCTGGCCTTTCTTTAGCTGAGTAACACCACTCTCGTTTGGTGGGAGAGCAAATTGTGAAGCAGTAAGAGTGTCGGTAATCTTCTTTCCTCATAGCCTAGTTTCATTTTTGCATTAAAGGAACAATTCTATCAGTCAGGTTACAAACAAAAAGCCTTCATGGATTGGAAATGCTTAAGGTAAGGCAAAGGTCAGGATGTTCAAAGCTTTACAGAGGAATTTAGAAAATAGGCACTTAATTTGGGCATTGCACTTGACTCACCTGAAGAAGTAACTAAGTATATTGGACCATTACATAGTTACCATAGACATTCATTATTATTGTTTGAACCTACTACTATTGACTCTGCCAGTCTGAAGGAAATCTATCTTGGGAACAGGGGCAAAAATGAAAGAGATGATCATTCCAAGAAACCACCTTTCAAACCTCCAAATATAAAACCCAAAGTGAAAGGAAAAGGAAAGGAGAAGAAGATGACACCAACCAAGACCTCCTTTATATATAGGAGTATTGTCATTTGTATCATCAAAGAATTGTTGATTTTTGTAATGTAAAGGAGGTTTCCCCCTTGAAGAGGCTTATTTCTAAGGCGTCATCTATCTTTTCTATGTTTTTGTGAGTTGGTTTCATAACATTTGGTATCACAACTGTGGATTCTAGGGTTTCACAGCTCCAAATAGGTCATCGTGGAATTTTCACTATAAATGTTTCGCTATGAAGTTTCAAAAGCTAAAAACAACCCCATTTGAGATGAAATCGGTATGAATCTCTCGTTCGAATTTGAGATCTTGTCTCACTATATTTTCAGAGATATGATCTCAAGAAGTTAGAGTTTTTTCAAGCTCCATAATTTCATCTCAGACAGGTCATCGTGGAATTTTTGCTATCATATTTGTTCTACGAAGGTTCAGACTCTGAAATTTAAGCCCATTTGAACCGAAATCTTGGTGAAGCTCAGGTCTGAATTTCAGATCTTGTCTCGCTATATTTTTGGATATATAATCTGAGACATTTAGGGTTTCTGTAGGCTCCTGAATTACATCCGAAACAGGTGACCTTAGGAAAATCGTCATAAATTTCTCTCTAAGCATCAAATTGAAATTTCATAAGGAGTTGCAGAAAGTAGACAAACTGTAGCTTTCTGTGTATTAGTTTCAGGTCCTAAGGCTTAAACAGTGACACGTGGCACTTCATACAAGTTCCCTCTACTGAACCAATCTATAATCAGGTCATCATGGGAGATTTGACATAGCGCTTCCTTACAGAATCCAATATTGATCAAAATTTCGGGATTAGAAAGAGGACTAAGATGGCTACTATAGGAAAGAATTTCAGAACTTGGAGATTTGCAATTACAGAGTTACAATCGTTTCAAGATAGAGCTCCTAAAATCAAGAAAAATCGAGATGAGGAAGTTTGATGGCAAGGATCTGGTAAATTGGATACTACAGATGGAGAAATATTTTGATCTACATGGTGTGCCACTGTTACAAAAGGTATGTATTGCATCTTCATATTTAGAACAAGATCAATTTCTATGGTATAAATGGATTTTCTTTCGTAAACCACTTGTTACGTGGTCAATTTTCATGGAGGAAATTATAGCACATTATGAGAATACAAAGAGAAACACCTTCTTTAGAACAACACCACGACAATTGGAAGAAAAAAGAGAAAAAGGGATTTGTTACAAAGTGGGAAGAAAAATTATGGCAACAAAGAAGTCTACCCCTCACAACTATAAATATGGAATTGTTGTTTCTCCTAGCCTTCCACAACCTACAAGGGTTACACCACAACAATTGGAAGAAAAAAGAAAAAAGGGCTTTGTTACAATTGTGATAAAAAATACATTAAAGGTCATAAGTGTGCTGAGAAGAAATTATTTTACATTGATTGTCGAGAGGAGGAAGAAAAGGATCAAGAAATGTCAAAAGAAGAGTATATACACTAGGAACCAATCTTGGAGAAACAAGAAATGAATCCGACCACATCTTGTAAAGAATTGGAAATAATTACTACTAAAACTCTTAAGATAGAAGGACATATCAAGAAGGAAAAGGTTTAAGAAGTGAAAGACCACATCAAGAAAGAAGAAATGAATCCGACCATATATTGTAATGCAATGGCCAGAATTACGACTCCTCAAGCTATCAAGATAGAAGGACATATTAAGAAGAAAAATGTTCAAGAAATGAAAGATCACATAGAGCATCAAGAAATGAATCTGGCCATATCTTGTAATGCACTGGAAGAAATTACCACTCCTCAAACTCTAAATATAGAAGGACATATCAAGAAGAAAAAGATTCAAGCAGTGAAATATCACATCGAGCATCAACACCAAATTCTCCAACTTTTAAGGATAACGCCACTTTGGTGCAGAATCGAATGAAACAACATGCAGATCAAAATGGCAATGAAAGAAGTTTTGAAGTAGGCAATTGGGTATTTTATGGTTACATACATACAAACAAATGTCCCTCAAGAAAGTTATTTATGAGAAGGAAGTGTTGGCAATACTACACGCACTTAAGAAATGGCGACCTTACCCAATGGGAAGACACTTCAAGGTAAAAATGGATCATGATAGTATTAAATACTTTTTAGAACAAAAATTATCCACTAAAGAGCAACAAAAATGGGTCACAAAGATGTTGGGTTATTACTTTGAAACCATCTACAAAAAATGGAAGCAAAATGTTGTGGCAGATGCACTCTCAAGAAAGGATGAGGATGTGGAAGCATTTTTTTGTGCTATTTCTATTAGAGAACCAGATTGGATACACGAAGCAAGGGATGAATGGAAAAAGGACAAAGAAGTGTGGCCACTCATTCAAAAGTTGCAGAGGGTCCCAACTCAAACAATATTGCCAGAACTTTACGAGGAATGAAAAATCATATTGGAACCTGGAGAATTCTCAGAAACAAGAACCCAATAGCTACGAAATCGATCAATTTTAGAGTATCTCATCAAGTGGAAGAACTCACCCACTGAAGATTCCACATGGGAGGACAAGAATTTTGTACAGAAGCATCAGGAACTACTCAAGCGTTGAGGACAAAACTTTTTGAAGGAGAGGGGCATGTTAGGTCCCTATACTACTAGTGTAACCCCTTATTGTTATTAGTACAACCCCTTTATTATATTTTTGTGCCCATGTAGTCCCCATATTGTTATTATTGTGCCCCATAGAAACCCACTATTGTTATTATTGTGCCCTTACATTATTATTGTTATGTCGGCTCTGATTATATTATGACCCCTTAGACTCCTATATATATAAAGGAGGTCTTGTCATTTGTATCATCGAAGAATTGTTCATTTGTGTAATGTAAAGGAGGTTTCCCCCTTGAAGAGGCTTATTTCTAAGGCGTTCATCTATCTTTTCTATCTTTTTTTGAGCTGGTTTCATAACAACATTGTTTTGTGCTATTTCTATTATCCAACGAGATTGGATAAACGAAGCAAGGGATGAATGGAAGAAGGATGAAGAAGTGTGGCCACTCATTTAAAAGTTGCAGAAGATCCCAATTCAAACAATATTGCTAGAACTTGAAGATGAAGGAAAAATCATATTGGAGCCTGGAGTAGTCATAGAAACAAGAACTCGACAGCTACAAAATCAATCAATTTCAGAGTATCTCATCAACTGGAAGAAATTACCCGCTGAAGATCTCACATGGGAGGACAAGAATTTTATACAGAAGCATCAATAACTACTCAAGCGTTGAGGACAACACTTTTTGAAGGAGAGGGGCATGTTAGGCCCCTATAATACTAGTGTAACCCCTTATTGTTATTAGTACAACCCCCTTATTATATTGTTGTACTGATGTAGTCCCCATATTGTTATTATTGTGCCCCATAGAAGCCCACTAGTGTTATTATTGTGCCCTTACATTATTATTGTTATGTCGACTCTAAGTATATTATCACCCCTTAGACTCCTATATATAGAAAGGAGGTCTTGTCATTTGTATCATACAAGAATTTTTCATTTGTGTAATGTAAAGGAGGTTGCCCCCTCGAAGAGGCTTATTTCTAAGGTGTTCATCTATCTTTCCTATCTTTTTGTGAGCTGGTATCATAACAAAGATGAATATATTTGTTTGATTGGTAAAAGACCATGGAAAAATCAACAATCAAATATGACTCAAGGTTTCAACACTCAATCATATGCACAACCATAGAACAATTGGAATGCACCCATGCCATAGAAACCTTGGCCTCCACAATATCAAAATCCATCTTGGGCTCAAGGTTTGAAAAATACTTACAAAAAATGTCCTCAATATCCTCAATTCCAACAACCATATCCTTCTTTTCCACCACAATATTATCCTTCTCAACCAACTCAACTTCCTCTATTTCAAAATCCAAATCAACAAATTTCATTACCATTCCCTAAAAAATCCAATCAACTATCTGCCCAACAACTTCTGAATCCAAACAATAAGCTATTTATAATGTTGAAGGACACAAATTTCAGTCATGTGATTAACCCATTAGGTCTAAATGATGTTCAACTTAGATCTTGTAGGGTTTTATTAAAGAAGTCACCAATAACTGCCATCCAAAAATCTAAAGGGAATGAAGTTATCAAGAAATATGTAAATCTTGATCAAGAAAACATTCCCCTAAAGGAATATGTTCCTATACTATCAAAGTATGAGAAAATAAGGCAAGCTTATACAATTCCTCTAGCAGAACAACCTTTTGTTTTTTTGCAAGATCCACCTTTCCCTGAAAGGCTTAAAATTGATAAAGGAACATAAAGGAAAATTGTTTTAGTGGATTATGATATGTTAGATGAACTTAATAATATTTGCATTAAAATTCCTTTATTACAAGATATAAATGAAATACCAATATTTGCAAAATCTATCATTGAGCTATACATTAAAAAACCAGGAAGAAAAGTAAAAGATATCAAAAAGATCCAATTGGTAGGAAACAATGTTGATATCATGATGGGAAAACCTATTCTTCAAAAATATATAGATCCTGGTAGTCATATTGTGATGATTCATATCAATGGTGTTGAGACTCTAAAAAAATTAATTGATCTAGAAGCAACCATTAATATCATGAGTAAACAAACAATGCAGCAACTTAAGCTTCCAAATCTTCAATATACTCCTACATTATTAAAATTAATAGATCAATTTGTTATCAAACCAGGTGGAGTATTAGAAGAAATGTCTATTTCTCTAGATTCTTGGGATTGTCCTGTGGCTTTCATGATTTTAACTCCCAAGAATAATTTAGGAGGCCATCCATTGATCCTTGATAGACCTTGGATAAATACAACTGGTGCATTCATAAGTTATAGATATGGTGATATGTATATCTCTGATGGAAATTCGACTAAGAAGTTTACCTTGTATCTTCCTGTAAAAACAATAACTGAAGTAGAAAGTGAGATTTGGATAGATGATGATAATGAAGAATTTAATGATTTGCAACTAGTTTATACTTTTTCACAATTAGATGAAGACGATCAATTGATAAATTTAATGAATAATAATGATTCTTCTTCATATTGTAAGCAAGATCATAATTTTTAGGAACAATGCAATACGAAATATTTATCCTATCACCAAATGGGTTTACATTCTATGGAAAAATTTTGCAATTCTGAAGTTGATTTTTTTCCAGATAAAACATTGAATATTAAGAATAATTTGGAAGAATTTCAAAAGAGTAAACTGATCAAGATGCTACAAAGACACTCTTCTGCTTATGCATGGGAGTACACTAACATGAAATGGGTTGATCCTAAAACTTGTATGCATCATATTTATATTCAAGGAAATGCCAAACTAGTTAGACAGCCTCAGAGAAGGATGAATCCTAATCTGAGAGAAATTGTTGAGGAATTACAAAAATTACTTAATGTGAATTTCATGTATCCAATTTTAGATAGTCAATGAGTGTCACCTTTAGTGATTGTTCCTGGGAACAATGGAAAATGGAGAGCGTGCATTGGTTACAGAGAATTAGAAAAAGCTACTTTAAAATATCATTTCCCACTACCTTTTATAAATCAAGTATTAGATACCTTGGCAGGAAAGAAGTATTTTTCATTTTTAGATTGTTTTAGTGGATATAATCAAATTCAACTAGCACTAGAAGATCAAGATAAAACTACTTTTACATGTCCATGGGGAACATATGCCTATAAGGTTCTTCCCTTTGGATTATGTAATGCACCTGCCACATTTCATATAACTGTTTTAGGTATTTTTTCTGATATAATTTGTGATTGTGTGGAAGTGTACATGGATGATTTTACTGTGTATGGTGATACTTTTGAAGAACCTATGAAAAATCTAGAAAAGGTTATTGTTAGATGTAAAGAGGAAAACCTTTCATTAGTTCATGAAAAATGTTTTATGATGTTCAATGAAGGGATTTTTTTAGGTCACCATATTTCGAGTGATGGAATTAAGTGAATACATCTAAGGTTGAAATAATTTCTAAAATTTAAATTCCTATTTTTCAAAGGGATACAAGAAGTTTTCTTGGATTTACTAGATATTATAGGAGATTCATAGAAAATTTAACAGAAAGCCCCTCTCCTCTTTTCAAACTCCTTACAAAAGATTATGAATTTTCTTAGAATTGTGAGTGTCAGAAAACATTTGAGACATTGAAACAAAATATTACTGAAGCACCAATTTTAAGAGGACCTAATTGGGCTCTTCCTTTACATATTTCTACTGATGCTTCAAATACAACTCTGGGAGCTGCATTTGAACAAAAATATTTAACTCCTTATGGCATCTATTATACAAGTAAAATTTTCACTACTGCAGAGTTAAATTACACTTTAACAGAAAAGGAGTTTTTAGCTGTTGTTCATGTCGTTAATAAATTTTGTCATTACATTACTGGTTATGGAACTTTTATTCATACGACCCATTTTTCCATTAGATATCTAATGAACAAGCCAATCACTAATGGTAGAATTACATGATGGTTGTTCTTACTACAAGAATTCAACATTACTATTCTTGATAGATCGAGAAAATAAAATAGAGTTGTTGTTTTTCTTTCTAGAATGCAGAATAATAATGAGGATGTTTAGGGTTTGTAGATTTTTGTGGCATTGATCTTGAATTTTAGGAATCAAAAGATTTCCCACTATAGTAATTTTAGATTGTTAACATTTCGAGTCTATACCAAGACCCAACGTTAGGACGAATGTTGAGGAAAAGCAGAAGAAAGATGGAGTAATAAATATTTCTTTTGCTTTTCCTTGACATTTGTCCTAATGATGGGTCTTGGTGTAGACTCAAAACGTCGAAAATCTAAAATGGCTACTATGGGAATTCTTTCGACTCCTTAAATTCAATGAGGATGTTCTTGTAAAAGATAACTTTCCTAATGCATATAGTTTTGCAGTATCTACTAAAACACCCTGGTTTGCAGATATTGCTAATTATTTGGCTACAGGAAAGTTACATTCGCAACTATCAACTGGATAAAAGAAAAAAGTGATCAAAACTAATGCATCTTATTCCTGGATAGATGGATAATTGTACAAAAATGGACCTGATTTGGTTATCCAAATATGTGTTTGAAAAGATGAAGTACATGAAATCCTAAAAGCTTGTTATGATGAACCATGTGGAGGACATTTTTTTGGTAAAAGAAATTCTTACAAAATCCTTCTCTTAGGATATTATAGGCCATCCATCTTTAAGGATGCAAAATAATATGTTAAGATTAAGATTGGTTATAGGTTAAGATTGTATCATAAACCACTAACAAGGGAAGAATTTGTCAAATATTTGCAAGAGAATTTTGAATTCAAGTTGGTTAAGGAAGGGGATTATTCTCCTCACTCTCCAACTTGATTGGAATCTTATTAATATAAAAAAATGATAAAAATAATAAAAATAAAAGTAAAGTATAAATATGAAAACCAACTATGTAGGCATGTTTATGCAGAAAATCTTAACTAAAAACCAAGATCTCTTGGCAATTTAGATTTTCAAAACCCCTGTTTCTTGTCCCTATTTCTTTTTGTGATTCTCTTTATTTTTAGGTGCCAAACTACATTCATGATCAATAATTTTATTGATCATCATCATCAACGAAAATAAAAAATCCTTCTTCTAATCAAATAAAGGAAGTTCAAGAATAAAAAATAGAAACAAAATTTCTATCATTCTACAGCCAATCCTCAATTCTGCAACTACATCCAATTTCTACAAAAATTCAGGGAGCACAAAAAGAAAGGTATGTAACAATGTTGGAATTATATTTCATTTAAGAGATTAAGTTTTAATTCATGGATGACTATATTAATAGTTGAATACCTTATACGACCTTATACGTTTACCATTACACGCATAATCATTATACCATATCTCATCACAATTACATCGCTACTCACATCAAGTCCAATTAGAATTAAAACCTACCACCAGTCCTTTGAAATCGAATCTAGGAAGTTGTGAAGTACAAATCCGGACGAAACACTACTTCCATAAGCACCCCACTTTGTAATCGTTTAACCTTGTGTCATATCCATTCCACTCATTCCAACTTTGCATTTCATTTCATTCTCTCTCGAAACTTCCATCTTCCCAGTTGAAAGAAATAGTTAAGGTTGAGACTTCTCTACACCACGGGGACACTTGTTTGTTTTGAGCCGAATGGGGTAAAATTCCTCTAGACGTATTTAAGGGTTAGAGAGCAATTGAAACATGTGGGATGGATCAATTTCTTTGAAAATCTCGATGGTTATGAAGTAGAAGTTACCAAATCCTTTGCCCAAACATTTGATGAAGTGGAAGCAAAAATTGGAAACATTAAACTCATCCTGACAGAATCAATTGTAGAGGAAGCAACATATTTACCAAGGAATGGGGAAAGATGGTTAAGAAAGGAGAATAAAAGAGAATGATTGGATTCACTTCTTGAAATAACCAGGTATGGACTTGTCTATTTTTAAGAAAGGCATTCCAGTCACAACATTGAAATAAAAATGGTGAAATCTCTTGTTTGTCATTCAGAAATTTGTAACATGTGAAGGGAGATTTGGGACAATGTTTTTCTACCATGCCAGGTTTATGATGCATTTTTTGATGGGTTTAAAATCAATCTACCTTACTTCCTACTTCAAAGTTTAAAGAAAATGTCATTGAACATACAGAGAGAGTCCAGGTCCTTCCATAACTCTCTATACGATCATGGACTCATTAAGATTCGATAAAGGCACATTTGTAAACTTGAGGAGATAATTGGAAGGATTTCTTAGTAATAAATCACTTTATAGAAGCTTTAGAGAAGAAACCAAACAATAGGGTTAGAATAAGTAAAATAAAATAAAACCCTAGCCCTAAAAAAGAAAGAGTCAAAGAGGAAATTCAAGAGCAGAGTGTGACTAAAACACCAGAGGACCATTCGAAGACAATACTCCACTCTCCCAATATCTTGAAAAATTTAAACAAAAGGATGAGAAACAAAACTTTAGAAGGAAGAAAGCTAGTCTAAGCCAGCAAGTACTTGAAGAAAAGAAGAAAACAAAGGATAATAGAGGAAAAAGGCAAAACATTAGAAGCTCAAAGGTAAAATTAAGGAGAAGCTAAAGGATTTCAAAAATTTCAAAAACTTAGTCACCAAAGATGATAGGTATTGAAGAAGAAGGGTATAATAAGCGACCTCACACAATCATCCCAACAAGAAAAACTCCAGAAATCGATATAGTACAACAAGAAATATATGACTATGCGGAATCTCTAGAGAAAAGAGAACAACAAAAGGAAAAATTTTCTCAGTATGAAATGGGAGAAACTTCAAAAACAAAACAAAATGTAGAATAGGAACATAGAATTGAAGAAAATATAAAACAATACATATATGAGATGGGGTTCTTAATTTAACTCAAGAAAGGGAAGCAACAAAGGTTCAAAATGAGATACTCTGAAATATGAATGACAATATAGTTGTACACCTCTGTCATTGGTACAAAAATAATAACTTAAAGTTCAAAATAAGTTTCTTAAAAATAAGGTCAGAGGATTACAACGCATAATTCTAATGAAGAAACCAAAGCCCATGTTTTGCATTAAAAATAAGAAAGAGAGTACTAGCTTGGATGTAATTTCATAGGCCTCATGGATGATTCACTAAAGGAGGAAGGAAGAACTGATTTTTGAGATTTTCATGCATGAGGAAATGTAAAACATTTGGTGTGGTGGAATGTTGAAGTCTGAAATTGCTTCCTTTTGACTATCCTTTTTTCCCTCTTATCTCATCTTCTTTCGCCTTCTTATCACCATTTTGTAGAAAACATAACATGTTTAAGGTCAAGGTCAACTCTCAAAAAGGTATTCATAATCCATAATTAGAATTTTTGCTTCTTAATGAATTATGATGAAAATTTTCTTACAATTACGGAAATACAAACATTCTGCAACTGATATTTATTTCCGCAGAAAAATCCATTGTTAGACAAGTTGTAGCACACCAGTAAAAGGAAAAAGACTACAAAAAGGTGAAAAATGGTGTCCAAATGGATAACCACCTACTGGCATCACTTGGCAAGCTATGTGGGTTAAATAAATCTTTAATTCAAAGGAAAAGTCAAACTTGGGAACCACGTGTAGTAATCAAACATGGGTAGCGGAGAAATAACAAACATCAAGCGAGCGAGACTAAAGATTGGATTAGTTGTCAATATTGTAGATTGAGATAAAATATCCTACGACTTTCTTTTTCAATTGCAAGTCATAAAGAGATTTAAATCTAATATAAATCAATCTCATAGCTATTGAAATGATTCATAGCATATCGACTTAAAACTCTTTCAAAGTCATTTTATAATTTGTCTAAATTCTATAAGCAAGACAGGAGATAGAAGGTTATTATTACCAAGTTTATAGTTCTTTTGTGGAGAAGACTGATACTCTATTTTATAATACAAATCATTGTTGTTTTCAAATGCGTGCGTAAATAAGCTTTTGAGCACTAATCAAACCTACACTCTGGGAGGGCCCCCTGCAAGCTGCGATGTCTTATTCATAAGTTTTTGTTTTGTTTTGTGCATTATCACTTATTTTAAGAATTTTTTTTTCCATTATAGTTACATTTTTTATTTTTTTCATTTGGTTGCAGAGTACTCATAAACAAAAAAAAAAAAAAAAAAAACATTAAAAATATTTCGGTTATTGAATGCATCTTCTTTCTAGCACTTGATCATTTCATAGTTTAAATTCATTTCTTAATTGTTAATGAAACACTCTCTAGAGGATAAATGCACACACAAGTAATCATTCTCAAAGTTGTAAATATTTTCATTTTGTTTTATGCAAGTAGATCTATTAATGGCAACTTCTTCTTCATGCAATTAATCTAGGATTTCTTTACTGCAATCTAGCATAAGAGTTTCATTTCTTTAAATTTAATGTAGAATTCTTTGAATTTTGTAAAATAAAATTAGATTGTCTCATTCATGAACTTTGGATTTTCAACATTTTACTTCCATAGAAGGAAGTTTTGAATTCTGTGACTTAAGGTAGATTTTTAATTTTCTACAAAGAATATGTTTTCAATTCAGTTAATTAGGATTTAATATAATTTTAGAATGAAAGAACATGTGTGTAATTACTCTCCAATTTGTGTCCATACTTAGAAATAGTTTCATTTATAGAATAAATTAGTTCACAAGAATAATCCTAACATATGTAGTGCACATACATTTCACAAGTACACGAATCCTGGTTGACAATTAATAAAGTAAATTAAGAACAATTAATTTACCAAACACATATCCTCAAGGATTCTGTTAATCCTCTCTATTTTCCCATATGTTTGGGGATGATAGGTTGTATTAAATGCCAATTTTGTTCTCATTCCTGTAAACAAATCCTTCCAAAACCTCAAAGTGAACCTATCAACTTTGTCTAACACAATCTTCTTGGGGAATCCATGTAGCCTCACAACTCCTATATGACGATTTGTGCTATGTCACTAGCAGAATTAGTGGATTTTAAAGGTACAAAATGAAATTCCTTGCTCTACTTATCCACCACTATCATGATTATGTCATGTTGCTTGGATGTTTTAGGCAATCTTGTAATGAAATCCATAGAAAATACCTCCCACTTCCATTCCAGAATGGGGATAGGCTACAATAATCCTATTAGATGCTTGCACTCAAACTTCACTTATGGGCATTCCATGCATTTTTCCATGAAATCTTCCACTTCCTTCTTTAGATTCGGCCAACGATAGTGATTTTTAATCATTTCAAGGGTATTTTGATACCTTGGATGGCCCACATAGGGATTATTATGGAACACTTTCATTATCAATCTTTTCATTTCGTCATTGTTAGGCACATAAATTCTTCCTTTGAACTTGATTAGGTTGTCGTCAGTGAGGTGATATTCTTCATCCTCACAACTTTGCAACAACTTTTCTTTCACTTGCTGATATTTTTCATCTTGCAATCCAACATTTTTGACTCTTTCTATCAGATCCGTCGTATAAAAGCTTACAACTACCTAGTGATTTACCCAAGTTATTCTGCTCAAATCATCAACAACATTGCTTTCTTTACATTTTATGTACTTGATTTCAAAGTTGAATTCGGTGAGCATGGTTGACCATCTTGCTTGCCTAGAATTCGACTTTGATTGTCCAAAAAAGTATTTGAGTCCACTATGATCTGTCATGAGAGAAAATTTCCTGTCAAGGAGGTAATGCCTCCACATTTTTAAGGCATGAATTATGACAACCAACTCTGAATAATGTATCACATAATTCACCTCATGCTCATTCAACTTATGGAATCATGACATACAAATTTCCCTTCTTGCATTAAGAATCCATCGAGTTCGTCTTTGTAGGCATATGTACACACCACAAATTTCTTATTAGGATTTACAATTCTCAACACTGGTGCCTTGGTGAGCAATTATTTTAATTTCTCAAAGATTTCTACACATTGTGCAATCCACTCGAATATTTTTCCTTTCATTTGCAAGGCTATAATGGGATGACCTATCTTGGATAAATTATAGATAAATATCATGTACTATCCTGCCAATCCCATGAATGACCTAACCTCATCCATGTTCTTTGGAGTTGGCCAGTCTATTATGGCTTTGATCTTTTTTAGGAAATTGAGATTACTTCATTGGAGACGAAATGCCCCAAAAGATGTATCTGTGACTAGAAGAATTCACACTTGCTAAGCTTTGCATAGAGATTATGCTCTCTCAATAGTCGTAATATTGTAGCTAAATACACAAATATGTCAGGGCATTGGTAAGCCAAAAGGGTAACACTACGAACTCATAGTTCCCATGTATTTTCCTAAAAGCAGTTTTATGAATGTCTTCCTCCTTGATACTTACTTGATGGTAACCTGACCTCAAGTCAATTTTGGAGAAAAATAATTCTCCTCACAGCTGATCAAAGAGCTCATTAATCCTTGGTAATGGGTACCTATTATTGATGGTTACCTTATTTGATTGCCTGTAATCAATGCATAATCTAAGTGTTCCATATTTCTTCTTTATAAAAAATACTGGTGCTCCCCATGGAGACACACTTGGCCTTATGTAACCTTTTTCAAGCATTTCCTTTAGCTGAAATTTCAACTCAACCAATTCTAGGGTGATCATCCTATATGGAGCCTTATATGATGGTGATACTCTAGGTACCAACTCAATAAAGAAATATATCTCTATGTGATAAGGTAATCTAGGGATTAATAAGATTCACCAAGGTTTCTAAACTTTAAAATGAATTTCCATCGTTAAAATTTTCCCTACAAATAACATGCATCCTTTTCTGTTGTTGCGTTTGACTTGCATAGCTGTGATTAATGTTGAAAAAATGTAGCAAGAAAGGCTCAATTTGACTTTAGCCTCAGTCAAATTGAGTAAATCGAGTTTCCACATCAGTAGGAAAACTTGGAGGCAATTAATTAGTGTGACATGGATCTTGTCACTTAGTTAGCTCATTAAATTCGATTTAGAGGGCTTGAAGTTCAGTTATGCATGCATGATTTCTATTTAGTAATCCAATTCAATTATTTTTAGTCGTATTTATTTAACTGATCTCTAACTATTGTTACAGTCAGTTGAAGGCCAATTTTGTAGTGGGACAATAGTCTAACTAAGAGATCCATTAGTTAACTGATTAATCAACCCAAAATAGCTAATGCATGTAAAGAATTCGAGTTCCTCAGCTGCTGTGGAGATGACAAGGCAATGTAACATCAATTGTAGACTAGTCTTGAGTGTATAGTTGTTGCATGCAATCAATGATCGATCCTTAGGAATTGCACAAACAATTTGGAGGAAATTCCTAAAGAATAGGGGCTAATTTCCTCAAGATTTGCACAAGGAAATAGGAGCCTTGGTGAGAAATAATTGGATAAGTGCTGGGAAAAGTTGTTCATTGAGCAGAGAGAAAAATTAATATTCTTTTGCAGGTTGAGATTAGATATAGAGCTAGAAATTGTAATAGATTCTCTATTCATATGATTAATGCAAAGAGGCTTGAGGGTTTTTTCCTAGTTGGGTTCCCCTATAAATCACTGTGTATTTGTGGTTTTTCTTATTGCATGTCTATGCATGTTATTCTAAATTGTGAATTTCATTCTGTAGATGAGTAGAGTAGAATTGTGTCTCTTGATTTTAGATCAAATTTCTTGAGAAGTTACAATTATGTCAAATTTCTACATGGTATCAGAGCCTCATAATTCACATTAAAACCAATATTTCAAATTTGTCTCTTAAGAATTTCGAATTCAAAACTTTCTTGCAACATTTTTTCTTCACGATTGGGAGGAAGTATTTAAACAGAATGAGATTGGAGTATGCCTTAGAGGGTAGCTCGAATTTAATATAATGGAAGGATTGAATGGAAGTAGTGCTTGATGAAAATGGGCTGTTACAATATGTTAAAATTGACATTGGAAATCCTCCACAGTTGGATGCACAACAATTAGCCCGATGGAAGAAGGATGTTACAAAGACCAGGAGAATTCTTCTGGAAGGTGTGCGAGGCCATGTGGTCTCAAGTATCCATGACAAAGAGACACCATTTTCTATGTGGAAGGCACTAACTGAGCTATTCAAAATAATATGACCATATACAGTTGGCCCCGAAAGACAAACTTTGAAACATTAAGATGTTGAAGAATGATACTATTCGACAATATCTCTCCATATTTGCACAAGTTTACGATGAGCTTGGAGGGGTTGGTGTGAATGTTGTAGAAGATGACCTAGTGAGCCTAACTCTTCTAGGCGTTCCAAAATCTTGGCACAACTACCAGGACTATGTGAATGAAAGGGGAAAACTACCGAATTGGGAAAAGTTGTGGTCTAACTTGGTACAATAATATTTTCGGAGAAACAACATTGGATGGAACATCATCCAAAGCTGAGGATTAAGAGAAATTTTTATTGGTTGGAAAGGGGAAGGAGGGAAAAGGGAAGAATACCCAGAGAAAATCTGAGTCCAGCCAAAATACTGGCAAGAGGAAAGACCTGAGCAAGATAAAATGCTTCCATTACCACGAATTTGGGCACTATGCAACGAAATGTCCGAACAAAAATTCTAACAAGAAGCCTTCAGAAGGAGCAGTAGGTGAAGCATTGGCTTCAAAATTCGAATTAGTCTTCACCCTTATAGCATGCATGGCAAACACTATTATGGGGAGTGCGTGGTACCTTGGTTCCAGTGCCTCGTTCCATAAGATAGGGTGCAAGGAGTAGTGTTGAAAAGGGCAATAAGAAAATCCTGATTTAATTTTCCCTTGAATTAAATTAGGAGAAAATTGTAATTATGATGTAGGTGTTCTACAATATGGCTATTTAGGGTCATTGATGGGAATATCAATAGGAAATAGGATGGGTTGAGATAACCCTATGCGATTTCAGGTTGATAATGAGCTCCCTGATGAGATGTGCTCCCATATGTGTTTGGATATCCTATTTCTCGATATGGGGTTGTAGATGTATAACTCCCCCATGAGATTCCAAGTCGAGATGTGTTCCTTGATGTTATTCTAGGTTGAGATGTGCTCCTTGATTATATGATATTCGATCACAATTGATGATGATCTAGGTAGAAACCTAATGGATAGAGTTTGGTAGCTTAAGTTCCCCTTCGATAGCAAATTCTTCTTCTTCTAGATTTGAGAATGTTCAACATACGAGCAAGAACAATCAAGAGATAAGTAGGAATAAGCAAGGGATAGATTGAGAGGTACATTGATGATTTGTGATGATGATATACTTGAGGTGGTCATGGCATAATGACTACATGATATAGATGATAGGTGATAATACATGAAGCTACCAAAATGTCATATTGATTGATGGATGAATATTGACAGGTGGAATTCTCCCTAGTTGAGGGGGAGTGTCAATTTTTGAAACTGCAGTCAAATTCCACCCTCGACAACTAAAATGACCAAGGTTATGATTGCATTAGATTCCTCTTTTCTAGAGGACAAAAATTGACCTAAATATCACCTTATCTAGATAAGCAAGAGTTGGCTTTTGAATTTATTTATTCACTCACGCATTTTGGGTTAGGTCGGCCCTAAGCACATGTTAAATTGGACAAGTCGGTCTCAACCCCAAATGGAACCTCATGAAATCCTATCAATAGAAGAGACCTCAATATAATTTGTAAACATTGATCAAGCCATCTTCTCTTCTCTTATTGTCTTGGTTCACACAGGTCTGTCAGAGGAAAGTTCACGCAAGGGTCCAAAATCTCAAGGTCGAAGCTCGCATTGATATAGCATTTTCTAGATTTTAGACGTTGGCAAAGAACTGGGTATTTTAGTGCCTAGACTTTCGAACACAATGGTCCTAACAACGTCCAGGGAGCCTTGGACGCTGGCACAATGTGTTATGGGACCGTCTGTGGTTTCAGAGACAGATCAAGATGTAGTAGTCCCCAGACGCTCGCACAAAGTGGTCCTGAGAGTGTTCAAGCTGCCATAGACACTTGCACAAAAGGCTTATGAAAGAAACTATGGTTTTAGGTAGATCTGGCTATGTTTAACCCTAAACACCCTCATCTAGTTAATCGGGGAGCGTCCAGATTTATTCTAGACATAGTCTTCCAATTATGGAGAGAGCGTCCAGGACTTCTAAAAATGCTCACACAACTCCTCCTCCCTGCGTCTGGGACTCATAGATGATGTTTATGTATTTTGAAGATTCCTCTTAGTGACAATAATGTTCAACAATTTCCAGCAGTTGACTACAGTCTGTGACAACACTCTATAGTCCTCAGAATCAAGGTTGTGATTACAAGCATGATTAGATTTGTTTTATGGATGTCATAGTTGTTTTTTTACATAGATAAGGTTATGGATCATTGTAATCTCTTTTTCTGAATAATTTGATGACGATCTAAGAAGAAGAATATTTGTAAGGGTTTTCGCCATAGTGGGTTTTTCCCTGGTCTCAAACCAATCCTGGTGTCTCTATGTGTGTGCATGCTTTTCTTCTATTGTTCCTTTATGTTCCGCTGCATTGATGATGATGTTGTTCTTTCTATAAAATCTCATATTACGATGAAAAATGGTGTAGATATGCATAATGCAATGATGATATATGGTGAACTTAATGTATTAATAAAGAAATGCAATTATCAAAACAAAGAACAATGTAACCCTATGAAAAATTAACATGGTATCAGAGCTGGGCTGAAGAAAATCCATGTAGATCACCCCGATGATGACACCTTTGATGGAAGAAAGAAGAGCATGGTGGAGGCCTAAAATAAATCTAGGGTTTGAAGAAAATTGTACACAACTTGATTATTAAGGTTTGATGGATTATATTAGGTTAGAGAAAACCATGGTTTATGGAAACAATATGAGATAAGGAACCTAGCTAGTCAATGTGAAGATGCTCAAACACTTGACAAAGATTTGATGAAGCCCCAGATGGGATAATCCCTAACAAACTTGGTTGGATAATTGAAGGCAACATTGGTATATGGACCATGGACATTGATGGCTCTTGAAGATTGGTTCAAGAGGGAGAGGATCACTTCTCATTGAAGATAACTATTTATTAACTTATGATGCCCCTTACTTTTGTTTAGACCTATAGATATGATGATTATGTTTATTTCTTACACTTCCTGCATATGTATTTGTATATGGATGTTTCTAAACTCCTTGATGAGATGTGATGAGTAGATCTAGAACTAGAAAGAGGTAAAAGAGGTACCAGAAGAAAAGGGTGTCAAGCACTTATAGCAACCTATGTCTAATGAAAATGTGCACACGTGTTTGAATACCACAAGGTATGCATGATATGTGGCATTGATGGACTGGTAAGCCCTAAGACATGATGAGAATGTCTCTTTATTTGATATCCCATACATGCATATAAATGTGGATTTGATCTATGTTTCCTATGATGAAATAATCCACCTCGTGTTGAACATTCTGATCTTCTTGAATTTATGAGGCTATCTAATGTTGATACATTGATACACTTGATGTTTGGCTAACTTCCATCCATTAGACATCTTGATCCTATAAAGAAGGCTAGCACCTTGAATGTAGTAAATGATACTCTTGATACTTTTCATGATGGATTTCATATAGAAGGATAGCTCATTAACTCCTGTGACATGAGTCTGATGATAATGTTTGTGATAAGCATGATGAAAGCAAATGGAAAGAGATATTGACACTCTCATTGTTTTGATAAAACTTTATTGAATGACCATACCTAATCCTATGATGTTAGAGGTATAACTATGATATTGATAATATTGATATCTTACTACACGTGGTCATGTATTGATGACATATGGTCAAGCTGAATGTCCAACCTTAATGAAGTGACTTGATAGAAAGTGCTATTTTTTTCATAATATCTAAGATATGATGTTGCATCTATCTGCTCCTTTGAGTCTCATATTTGATGAAAGATTGATTTCATGATGCTGATAACCATGATAGATATATTTTTATTATCTAATAGATCTCTTGTTGCATGAATCTAGTAGAGACAAGTTGATTAGATGAATGAAGTAGATTCCCAGTCAAAGGGAGAATCTTTTCTCTATATTCCTTCTCATATTTGCATAATATAATGTTGAAGTATGATTTATGTGAATTCGACATTATTTATATGCAACAAAGTATTAGATTTGAAGCTTGTACAAAAAATAGGGGGTTTTCTCTAGACACATGCATACAACTGGGAGATTTCATTCTTGGATGCACGAATGCTAAGACCCGGGTAGGGTCCAGGCACCTAAAAACATTCCCATGCTAACTTGAAGGGAGTGTGCAAGGTTTTGAATACATTTGACCATAATATGAAGCTTTCTGAACATTGAGTCAACATGTCTCTGACATATTCTGCCATTGTAATCTGATTTCTGAAGTTGTTGGGTTAAATTTCTAATCATATAAAAATGAAGTATCTTGCATGACATTAGATGTTCACTTGGAAGATGTCAGTATCACAGATGAGTTGCATATAACAACAAGATTTATAAGCAGGAAAATCTTGAATGTTTTCCATAACATGAACATGCAGACTAAACTTGTGTTTGTAGGTGACCGGGACATACATATAGATATTTCACTATGTTTGTGCTACAAGAGGTTGTCATAGTTTTGTTGATTGATATAGATGAACAATGTTTTTTCATGGTGCTTGACAATAACTTTGAATTGATATGTGAGATATTCTTTGACTATGGATCTCCCCACGACAGAAAATTTGAAGTTGACCTAATGTCTAATGATTGTATTAGATGATTGTTGATTTTCCCTGTGTCAATGCTATGTGGGCACAATGACTTATGTGGGTATTTAGAAAAAAGATTTTGTATTGGTCTCGTCATTCCTAGCACAATGATTGAGCTACTAATAGTTGTGATTCAACATGAAATTGGAACCTGCATGACTCATCCTTGGTTTCTGCATTTGCACCTAGTGAGAGAAATGACTTGTATTATGATTATGAGAATGACTTGATAAAGTTTGGATTTGTAATGCATGGTTGATGACAACTTGTTGGCATGGTAATAAATGAAGTCAAGATTTGATATGATCTCTACCTGTCACTCAGTTGAAAGTGTTGATACAATGACTTTGATAATGGTTATGATCTAGCTTCTAAACTTTGATGAGCTAACTTTGTTTATGTGATGATACACCATTGACTTATGTAAGGCTCATTATATTGGCTTAGAAAGGCATTATTATTAGAGCATTTCATGAAGGAAGCTCCCTGATTTAGATATGTTTATATTTGATAGTTATCTAATGAGGTCAGGATAATGATTTCCAAGGTATAGTCTTGATGTTGACTACGAATTTGGTTTTATAACCCGATGGTCTAATCTTGATAGGTGATGAGCCTATGATGATATAAATCATTGGGAGATAGCTTCTGAAGCTTGTAATGATGTATCGTGGCATGATGCATTTATTTCTAGAATTTGGGAAAGAAATTCAATATTGCAAAACTATTTGAAAATGTTTTTGAATAATGAAAATGCAAATCCTTGGATACTCTCATTTGAAGTTCAAAGATGTTGTTGAACTTGACATGGAATCTGATTGTTGATTGAATCATTGATGTTCTTTTTTGAACATCCATCTGTATATATATGATGTGCATAGAACCTGAATAAATTCATGAGTGAGCTGCTTCATTCACATAGAGTTTCCATTGAGTATCCTTTAAAATATCTGCATGAGATATTCTATTTTTTAGGCTGAGACATTTCTCCCATGATATGTGACTACATGGATGTATTGGTGATATTTGAGATTATTGTTCATAAGCACATTTGGATGTTTCTTTAGTAGTATAATTTCCATGATATCTTGGATGAGAGGTCCATAACATGACCAAGTTTGAATATGATGTTGCTTTAGTATGAGAACCATCATGATATCTTGGATGAGAGGTCCATAACATGACAAAGGTTGAATATGATCTTACTAACATGGCTAACTGTGAGGCAAGATGAATGAGCTCCTTAGAGAGATATTTGAGAAGATCTGGATATTAAAAGGATACATTGTGATGACATAGAATGAGATCTGATTGGAAGAAAGTCCCATATTTATAGTTGGGACTGAGATACTCTCATATATTGAGATGGTGCAACTGTTCGAAACAAGATTAAGCTTGTGGTTGGCACCTCCTTAAGAGGGAGGGTGATTATGGTACCATTTTGTGATTTATATGATTATTTATGTTTTGACATGATATTTTTTTGATGTCCTGTATGAACTGGAAACAACTATTATTGAGACATGCAAATACCAAATTTGAGTATGATGAGAGCACCGCTGATTAAGGACACTGAGCCAACTCTTCCTCCCTGTTTGAGCTCCCATGGTGAGGAATTGAGGTAGAAGGTCTCTTGGGCTTGAGGGAACTCTGGAAAATAGGGATAACCCCTATCTGTTACCCATAGGGTTGGAGATGTTTCTCCCTTATATTCATAGGGTCAGAGAATGTTGTTCCCCTATTTGGTCTTTGCAGAGTATACCCCAGTTGGCATCATACCCACAAGCAACGCTTGTTGGGAATACCAACCCTCATTTGGCCAACAAGTTGAGAGTGTACTTGGGGTGTACAACCCAAGTCGATTATGATGCAGGTGTTCTACCACATCAATATTCAGGGTCATCGATGGGAAGATTAGTAGGTGATAGGATGGTTTGCGATAACCCTATGTGATTCCAGGTTGAGGTTGAGCTCCCTAATGAGATCCCAGGGTCAAGATGTGCTCCCTTGTGTGTTTGGATATCCTATTTCTTGATATGGGGTCGTAGATGTATATCTCCCCCATGATATTCCGGGTCGAGATGTTTCCCTGATGCGGTTCCAAGTTGAGATGTGCTCCTTGATGATATGCTCTCCGATGACGATTGATGATGATCTAAGTAAAAGCCCGTTGGCTGAGATTCCAAGTAACAACCTGATGGATATAGGGTGGTACCTTAGGCTCCCCTGCAGGTAAAAAATTCTTCTTCTTCTAGATTCAAGAATGTTCAACATATAAGCAGGAACAATCAAGAGATAAGCGGGAATAACTAAGGGGTAGATTGAGAGGTAAATTAATGATTTGTTATGATGAGATACTTGAGGTGGTCATGGCATGATGACTACATGATAGATATGATCAGTGACGATATGTGAAGATATCGGAATGGCATATTGATTGATGGACGGATATTGGCAGGTGGAATTCTCCCTAGTTGAGAGGGAGTGTTAATTTTTTCAACTACGGTCAAATTCCACCTTGGAATGCTAAAATGACTGAGACTATGATTTCATTAGATTCCTCTTTTCAAGAGGACCAAAATCAACCTAAATATCACCTTATTTCGATGAATGAAAGTTGGTTTTTGAATTTATTTATTCGCTCGTGTATTTTAGGATAGGTCAGTCCAAAGCACATGTTAAATTGGGTAGGTTGGCCTCAACCCCAAGTGGACCCTCATGAAAGCCTATAAATAGAAGAGAACTCATGATCATTTACAAACATTGATCAAGCCATCTTCTCTTCTCTTATTTTCTTGGTTTTCACACGTCCGCCAGAGGAAAGTTTACGCAAGGGTCTAAATTCTGAGGGTCAAAGCTCACACTTATCTAGGGTTTTCTGGATCTGAGACCTTAGCACCGAACTAGGAATTTTAGCTCCTAGATGCTTGCACACAGTGGTCCTAACAACATCTAGGGAGACTCGGATGTTGGCACAGTGTGTTATGGGAGCATCCGGGTTTTCAAAGACAGATTAGGCTATATTAGTCCCGGAACGCTCACATAGAGTGGTCCTGAGAGCGTTTGGGCTTCCATAGACATTCAAAAATAAGCCTTATGAGAGTGTCTAGGGTTTGTGGTAGATATGGGTATGTTTAACCCAGAACGCCCTCATCTAGTTCACTTGGGAGCGTCCAGATCTATTCCAGACGCAGTCTTCCATTTCTGCAGAGAGCATCTGGGACTGCTATAGATGCCCACACAACTCGTCCTTCCTAAATTCAAGACTCGTAGATGAGATTTATGTATTCCAAATATTCCTCTAAGTGACAACAATGTTCAATAGTTTCCAACAGTTGACTATAGTCTATGACAAGACTCTATAGTCCTCAGAATCAGTGTTGTGATTATAAGCATGATTAGATATGTTTCATGGATATCATAGTTGTTTTGTTACATATATAAAGTTATGGATCATTGTAATATCTTTTTCTTAATCATTTGATGAAAATCTAAGAAGAAGAATGTTTGCAAGGGTTTTCCCCATAGTGTGTTTTTCCCTGGTCTCGGACCAATCCTGTTGTCTCTATGTGTGTGCATGCTTTTCTTCTATTATTCCTTTATGTTCCGTTGCATTGATGATGTTGTTGTTGATTCTATATAATTGCATATGTTGATGAATAATGGTGTAGATATGAATAATGTAGTGATGATATGGGGTGAACTTAATGTATTAATGAATAAATGCAATTATCAAAGCAAAGAACAATGTAGACCTATGAAAAATTAACGTGGTATTAGGGTTGGGCTGAAGAAAAGCCATGGAGATCACCCCGATGATGAAACCTTTGATGGAAGCAAGAAGAGGATGGTGGAGACCTAAAATAATTATATGTTTTGAAGAAAACCCTAGGCAACATTATTATTAGGGTTTGATGGATTCTATGAGGTTAGAAAAAACCTTGGTTTATGGAAACAATATGAGATATGGAACCTAGCTAGTCAATATGAAGATGCTCAAGCACTTGATAAAGATTTGATGAAGCCCTAGTTTAAGAGGGAGAGGATCACCTCTCATTGAAGATAAGTATTTCTTAACTTATGGTGGCCCTCACTTTTGTTTAGACCTGTGGATATGATGATTATATTTATTACTTATACTTCCTACATATATATTTTAGTATATGGATGTTTCTAACCTCCTTGATGAGATGTGATGAGTAGATCCTTCTTAAGGATCATTTTGAGATGGATAAAAGAAAAGCTAGATTTTGTAAACAGTAAAAGAGGTACTTGACGAAAAGGGTGTCAAGCACTTCTAGTAGCCTATGTCTAATGAAAAGGTGCACAAGTATTTGAATCCCATTAGGTATGCATGATATGTGGCATTGATGGTTCAGTAAGCCCTAAGACATGACGAGAATGACTCTTTCATTGATATCTCATACATGCATATGAATTTGATCTATGTTTCCTATGATGAAATAATGCACCTGGTGTTGAACATTCTGATCTTCTTGAATTCTATGAGGTTATCTAATGTTGATACATTGATACACTTGATGTTTGGCTAACATCCATCCATTGGACATATTTATCCTATAAATAAGGCTAGCACCTTGAATCGAGTAAATGATACTCTTGATACTTGTCATGATGGATTTCATATCGAAGGATAACTCATTGAATCCTATACATGAGTCTATTGATAATGCTTGTTATAAGCATGATGAAAGCATATGGAAAGAGAGATTGATACTCTCATTGTTTTGATAAATCTTTATTGAATTACCTTACCTGATCCTATGATGTTAGAGGTATAACTATGAGATTGATATTCTAGATATGTTACTACCTGTGGTCATGTCTTGATGACATATGGTTAAACTAAATGTCCGGCCTTGATGAAGTGACTTGACAGAAAGTGATATTGTGTTCATAATATCTGAGATATGATGTTGCATCTATCTGTTGCTTTGAGTCTAACCTTTGATTAAAGATTGATTTCATGATGCTGATAGCCATGATAAATATATGTTTATGATCTAATAGATCTGCTATTCCATGAATCTAGTAGAGATATGTTGATTAGATGAATGAAGTAAATTCCCAGTTAGAGGGAGAATATCTTCTCTAGATACCTTCTCATATTTGCATTCTACATTGTTGAAGTATGATTTATGTGCATCTGACATTATTGATCTACATCAAAGTCTGAGATCTAAAGCTTGTACAAAAATAAGGGTTTATTCTCTGGACGCATGCATACAACTGGGAGATTTCATCCCTAGACGCATGCATGCTAAGGACTATGTAGCATCCAGGGAGCTAAAGAAGTTCCCATGCTAACTTGAAGGGAGCATCCAAGGGTTTGACTACAGTTGACCATCATCATAAGCTTTTTTAAGTTATCTGAACTCTAAGTCAAGGAGTCCCTCACATATTATGCCACTATAATCTTATTTCTGATGTTGTTGGGTTAAATTGCTAATCACATAAAAATGAATTATCTTGCATGAAATTAGATGTTCACCTGGAAGATGTCAGTATCACAAATGTGTTGCAGATAACAACAAGATTGGTAAGCACAAAAATCTTGAATGTTTTCAATAACATGACATGCAGACTGAAATTGTTTTTGTAGGTGACCAGGACATACATCTAGATATGTCACTATGTTTGTGCTAAAAGAGGTTGGCATAATTTTTTTGATTGATATAGATGAACAATGTTTTGTCAAGATGATTGACAATAACTTTGAATTGATCTCTAAGATATGATTTGACTATAGGGCTCTCTAAGATAGAAAATTTAAACTTGATGTGGTGTCTAATGATTTGATCTGACAATTTTTTATTTGCCCCAATGTCAATGCTATGTGTGCACAATGAATTATGTGGGAATTTAGAAAAATGATTTGGTATTGGCCTCCTCATTCCTAGCACAGTGATTGAGGTACTGATAGTTGTGATTCAACATGAAATTGGAACCTGAATGAATCATCCTTGGTGTATGCATTTTCACCTAGTGACATAAATGACTTGTATTATGATTATGAGAATGTATTGACAAATTTTGGATTGATAATGCATGGTTGATGACAACTTGTTGTAATGATAATAAATGAATTCAAGATTTGATATGAGCTCTACCTCTTACCTAGTTGAAAGTATTGATACAATGACTTTGATAATGGTTGTGATCTGGCTTCTAAACTTTGATGAGTTGATTTTGTTGATGTGATGATACAACATTGATTTATGTAAGGCTTATTATGTCAGCTTAGAAATGCATTATTCCTAGAGCATTTCATGAAGCAAGCTCCCCGATCTAGATATGTCTATATTTGAGAATTATCTGATGAAGTCGGGATGATGAGTTCCAAGGTATGGCCTTGATGTTGACTATGGTTTTGGTTTTATAACCTGATGGTATACTCTTGACAAGTGATAAGCCTCTGATGATCAAAATCAGAGGGAGATAACTTCTGAAGCTTGGAATGATGTATCACGACATGATGAATTGATTTCTGGTATTTGGGAAAGAAATTCCATATTGAAAAACTATTTGAAAATGTTTTTGAATAATGAAAATGAAAATGCTTGGATACTCCGATTTGAAGTTCAAAAATGTTGTTGAACTTGATATGGCATCCGACTAGTGATTGGAGCATAGATGTTCTGTTTTGAACATCCATATGTATATATATATCTATATATATATCTATATATATATATATATATATATATATATATATATATGTATGTATGTATGTATATACGTATGTATGTATGTATGTATGTATATATATATGATGTGCATAGAATTTGAATAAATTCACGAGTGAGCTGCTTCATTCACATATATTTTCCACTGAGAATCCTTTAAAATATATGCATGAGATATTCTATTTTTGAGGCTGATCCATTTCTCCTATGATATGTGACTGCATGGATGTATTGCTGATATCTGAGATTATTACTGATAAGCACATTTGGATGCTTCTTTAGTATGAGACCTGCCATGATATCTTGGATGAGAGGTCCATGGCATGACTGAGGTTGAATATGATGTTGCTAGCATGGCTAGTTGTGAGGAAATATGAAAATCTACTTAAGGAGTTGTCTGAGCATGATCTAGATACGACATGGATACATTGTGATGGAATAAAGTGATATATGATTGGCAGAAAGTCCCATATTTATAGTTGGGACAAAGATACTCTCATACATTGAGACAATGCAGCTATTCGAAACAAGCTCAAGATTGTGTTTGGAACCTCCCTTATAGGGAGTATTGATTATGGTATCATTTTGTGATTTATATGATTATTTATGTTCTAACGTGATATTTGATTTGATGTCCTGTATGAATAGGAACCAACTGCTATTGAGACAAGAAGATACTAGATTTGAGTATGATGAAAGAAATGCTAATTAAGGACACTGAGCCAACTATTCCTCCCTTTCTCAGCTCCCAGGGTGAGGAATTGACGTAGAAGGGCTCTTGGGGTTGAGGGAACTCTAGACAATAGGGTATGACCCCTATCTATTACCCAAAGGGTTGTAGATGCTTCTCCCTTACCTTCATAGGGTCGGAGAATTATACTCCTCTATTTGGTCTTTACAGAGTATACCCTAGTTGGAATCATACCCACAAGCAGGCCTTGTCAGGAATACTGCTCCTTGTTTGGATAAAGATTTGAGAGTGTAATTGGGGTGTACAACCCATGTCGATTATGATGCAAGTGTTCTACCACATGAATATTCAGGGTCATCAATGGGAATATCAATAGGAAATAGGATGGGTTGAGATAACCCTATGCGATTACAGGTTGAGATTGAGCTCCTTGATGAGATCCAAGGATCAAGATATGTTCCCTTGTGTGTTTGGATATACTATTACTCGATAAGGGGTTGTAGATTTATAGCTCTCCGATGAGATTCCGGGTTGAGATGTGCTCCTTAATAATATGATCTCCAATGACGATTGGCAATGATCTGAGTAATATCTTGCTAGCTGAGATTCCATCTAGCAGACTGATGGATAGAGGGTGGTAGCTTAAGCTCCCCTTCGGTAAAAAAATATTTTTCTTCTAGATTTGAGAATGTTCAACATATGAGCAGGAAAAATTAAGAGATAAGCAAGAATAAGCAATGGATAAATTGAGAGTTACATTGATGATTTGTCATGATGAGATACTTGAGGTGGTAATGTCACGATGACTACATTATAGAGATCATCAGTGATGATACATGAAGATACTAGAATGGCATATTGATCAATGGACAAATATTGACAGGTGGAATTCTCCCTAGTTGAGTGTTAATTTTTTAAATTGCAGTCAAATTCCACCTTGGAAAGTTCAAATGAATGAGATGATGATTTCATTATATTTCTCTTTTCGAGAGGGCCAAAATCAACCTAAATATCACCTTATTTGGAAAAATGAATGTTGGTTTTTGAATTTATTTACTCACTCATGTATTTTTGGTTGGGTCAGTCCTAAGCACATGTTAAATTGGATAGATCAGCCTCAATCCCAAGTGGATCCTCATGAAAGCCTATAAATATAAGATACCTCAATTTCATTTGGAAACATTGATCAATCCATCTTCTCTTCTCTTATTATCTTGGTTTGCACAGGTCTGTCGGAGGAGAGTTCATGTAAGGGTCCAAAATCTTAGGGTCGAAGCTTTCATTGATCTAGGGTATTCTGGATCTCAGGCGCTGGCACAAAACTATGAACTTTAGTCCCTGGATTTTGGCACATAGTCGTCCTGATAGCATCTAGGGAGCCTTGGACGTTGGCATAGTGTGTTATGGGAGCGTTCAAGGTTTCAAAGATAGATCGAACTGCATTAGTCCTCGGTTGCTCACACAGAGTGGTCCTAAGAGTGTCCGGGCTACCATACACGCTCACAAAAAATCCTTATGATAGCGTCTAGGGTTTGAGGTAGAGTTGGGTATGCTTAAACCCAGACTCCCTCATCTAGTTAACTTGGGAGCGTCCATATTTGTTCCAGCCACAGTCTTCCAGTGTTGCAGAGACTATCCAGGACTGCTATAGACGCTTGCACAAATCCTCCTCCCTGCGTCCGTGACTCATAGATGATATTTATGTATTTCAAAGATTTTTCTCAGTGACAACAATGTTTAGTAGTTTCCAACAATTGATTACAGTCTGTGACAACACTCTACAGTCCTCAGAATCAGGGTTGTGATTATAAGCATGATTAGATCTGTTTCATGGATATCATAGTTGTTTTGTTACATAGATAAAGTTATGGATCATTGTACTCTCTTTTTCTCAATCATTTGATGACAATTTAAGAAGAAGAAGATTTTCCAGGGTTTTCCCCATAGTGGGTTACCCTGGTCTCAGACCAATCCCGGTGTCTCTATGTGTGTGCATGTTTTTCTTCTATTTTTCCTTTACGTTCCATTGCATTGATGATGATGTTGTTGTTTCTATATAATTACATATGCTAACGAACAATGGTGTAGATATGAATAATGTAATGATGATATGGGGTGAACTTAATGTATTAATGAAGAAATGCAATTATCAAAGCAAAGAACAATGTATCCCTATGAAAAATTAACATCTCTCCTGTGTCTCTTTCTTGACTTGACACCATCTTCTCTGTTGGTTTTTTCCTCTGAATCATGAAGTATTTTACTGTCTCTGTGACTGGCCCTCAACTGTGTTGACACCTAATCATTAGGATTGGGTGAAAATAATGTAAATAAATAACAAGTAATGTGAATAGTCTCTCCCTCATGTATATAATAAATACCAACCTAAAGGAATGCAATATACAAATCAATTTGTGTTAAGGAGTTACTGCCTGGTCTGACATGGTATCAGAGCCAGCTCCCAAAATTAGCTTTTTTGTTGTAACTCCTTGTATCAGTTTTCTGCCATATTCTATCCCTCTATTCTCTGCGCTCCCTGGGCTCTCTACCATACTGTCCATGTGATTTTTTATAACCACTGCATAATTGTATTTCTACATAACTGTTCTGAGTGGACTGAAGGCCATCTCTGTCATTTGTCATGATGGAGTGCTGAACCTTTGCTCATTCTGTGTTGTTGCGTTGAGAGCATTATTGAATTACTGCGTGAATGACGTGGCTGCTGCGTTGAGAGCATGGTGTAGTTGTTGTGTTGAGAGCATGGTGTAGCTACTGCGTTGAGAGCATGGTGTAGTTGCTGCGTTGAGAGCATGGTGTAGCTACTGCGTTGAGAGCATGGTGTGGCTACGGCATTGAGAGCATTTTTGTTGGTATCCTGGACATCATCGGAGGCTTGGGTTTGTTCTTGGACAAATCTGTATTACTAGATTTCTCATATATGCGTGCGGTGAAGAGATTTATTTAATAGAGATTTATTTTTTGAAAATTTATTTCATGAATATTTATTTAAGAGCGTGATTATAAAGTATGATCAGCACACCTGCATGCGGTGAAAAGTGAACGCTTTGATACCATTCATTTTTGAGAAAAGCATCCATCCATTTTTTTGACAAATTCCAATTACATAAGAATTCAAGTTATGATAGGCATTTGAGCAGTTGACATTCTATATAGAATACAGTTTTACTCTTTGTATATCAAATAAAATTCTTACCTAACCAAGAAGGAAGAATAAGGCTGTATTATTCTGAAGCACATTTTTTCCAGCAAAAGTATATATATATATATATATATATATTTTATAGTACACAGTTTTTTTTTACAATACAAGATTTTACAATGCATTCAATCATATCCTTTGTGGGAATAGGTCTCACTCGCAAGGAGAACTATCCTGAGCGGTCCTAGATGATAAAACACACCCTTATTTTCAATGAGTTGTGGAAAGGAGTGTGTGTTGGAGATGGAGACAAAGAGCCAGAACAACTACCCCAGACAAAGAGCTCGCTTTAAATGAAGAGGTGAGTCACCATATTTCGCCATTTTCAACTGCTTTTGAAGCCTTACAAAAGTTGAAAGAACTCTATGACTCACATTCTGCACTTGAAGTTGTTCAACTCATGATTAAACTCTTCACTCTTGAATTGCAAAATAATGATCCTCTTCCTCTTGCATCTGAAGTAAAGTCTATAATGCATGATATTAAATCCACTAAGGTTGAATTGGATATTCTTCTTATCAATTTTCTCAAGGCACTTTATCCTACTTACTCCAATTATCTTGAGTCATTGCAAGCAAATGGAAATCTCAAAGATATCACCTTTGACTCTCTTGTGAAAAAGTTTGTTGAAAGAGAGAAAGATTTTGGAAAGAAGACAGCCCCTGAATCTTCTGAAGAGGCTGTGTGCTTTGCTCATAAAGAAAAGCATCTTGCTCAAGATTCTTCAAGAGGAAGAGGTGGTCGAAGAGGAAGAGGAAGATATTTCAGAGGCAGGGGGTAGACATTCTCAAGGAGAAAAGGCAGATTTGCACTGCATACTTTGCAAAAGAAATGGATCACATGATGCCTCTACATGAAATTTGCCATGGGACAAAATTGACCAGCAAAGAAACCAACAAAAAGGTAAAATTGATGATACAGACAAAGGTAAAGCACCTGAATCTGCTCACTATGTTGTGGCACAATGCAATATTGGAGTAAATGAAGATTTATTTAATGCTTCACTTGCTTCTCAGAAAAATGATTGGTTGCTTGATTCAGGAGCAACCTGCCACATGACTCATAGAAAATATTTTCTTGAAGAATTTACTGACAATGTTGATGGAGCAATATACTTTGCAGACCAATCAAAAATAAAGCCATCAGGGCTTGGCACAATCAGGCTTCAATTGCCTGGTCTTCCAGACTTTCTTCTGGATCATGTTCTCTATCTCCCACAGCTGAAGAGAAACTTGTTGTGCTTGGTCCACATCCGCCAACAAGGTCACTCCATTCATATGTTTGATGGCAAGCTTGAGTTGAGAAAAGCATATGACCACTCACTTGTCATGAGGGGAATAGAAGAAGAAAGGCTTCTCAAGCTGCAAGGTACCTCTGCTCGTGCACAACATTTCTCATACAATTCTCATCATGAAGAAGGTACACTTCCATCAAGTTTATTATGGCATGCTAGACTTGGAAATTTGAAATATGACAGCCGAGCTACTTGTTGAAGAAAAATGGTGTTGCTGGTTTGCCTATAATTCCTAGGAAATTTAAGCAATGTGATGCTTGCATTCTAGGAAAGCATAGAAAACAATCTTTTCATGATTCAAATTCAAGAGCACATAGAAAACTTGAACTCATTCATTTAGATTTATGTGGTCCAATGCCTGTTCCTGCTGCAAATGGAAATAAATATATGATGACATTTATTGATGACTACACCAGAATGTGTTGGGTTTATTTATTGAAGAACAAATCTAATTCTTTTCAAACATTCAATAACTTTCATAAATGGATTGAAAATGATGCACAATCTCATATTGGGTCTATTCACACTGATAATGGAAAAGAATACACATCAAATGAATTTTAAAACTATCTTCGCCAACATGCGATCAAACATCAAATAACTATGCCTTATAATCCCCAACAGAATGGTGTCGCTGAAAGAATGAATAGGACAATCTTAAATATGGTACGATCCATGCTCTTCTTCAAAAATGTAAAGATAACGTTTTGGGCTGATGTTGTTCTCTGTGCTACATATATAAAGAATAGATGTCCATCTAATGCTATTAGAAACAAGACTCCATATGAAATGTGGTGTGGACATGTTCCTTCGGTAAAGCATCTCAGGGTCTTTGGTTCCGCCTGTTATGCCTTGATACCAAAGGTACATAGAAACAAACTTGGTGCTAGAAGTCATAAATGTATCTTCCTGGGGTATTCAAACATGTCCAAAGCATACCGTCTCTATGTTGAAGTAAATAAAAAGTTTGTTGTATGTAGAGATGTAATTTTTCTTGAATCATCCAAAACTGACAATGTTGTTGAGCGGCAACTTGATCGCTTGAATAAATTCACAATAGAAAAATCATTTCAAGAATTTGATAATCAGATTCCACATCTTGAATGGGGGATTCCTATAGTAGATCAACATGTGGAATCGTCTTCTGAAGAACACTCTCCCCTGCATGAAACTCCAACAACGGATGATGCTTTAAGTGATGTGATTGACAGAATTGGGAGACTCAATCTTGATTCAGTCCCAACTCAATCAGCAGAGCAGCCTGGACCATCTAAAAAAAGGTCCCCCAAAGTGGCTGACAAAGACACTTGAAAGTGTTCATCTTGATAAGGTTGGAAAGACAGGAACTAGAAATTCAAACTGGAAAATGGAGGTGATGTAGATGACTCTAATTCACCTGCTGATATGGATGTTACTTATGATTGTGAATTGAACTTGTTTATAGATTTTGAACCAACTTCCTTCAAAGAAGCTGCTTCTCATGATGAATGGAAAGAAGCAATGCAAAAAGAGTATGATGCCCTCATAAAGAATGGCACTCGGAAGCTGGTTGATCCTCCATTAGGAACCAAACCAATTGGTTGCAAGTGGGTCTAAAAGAACAAGTATAAAGCCAATGGCTCACTTGATAAGCACAAAGCTAGGCTTGTGGCAAAAGGTTTTGCACAGAAGGAAGGGGTCGATTATTAGGAGACTTTTACTCCCACAACAAAATGGGCTACCATCTGGACGCTCTTTGCCCTTGCAGCTCAGAATGGTTGGAAAGTCCATCAAATGGATGTAAAAATTGCTTTCTTAAATGGAGATCTAAAAGAGAATGTTTTTATGTCCCAGCCTGAAGGATTTGTTGTGAAAGGACATGAACATAAAGTATGCAAACTGGTGAAGTCCTTGTATTGCCTCAAACAAGCACCATGAGCATGGTATGAAAAACTAACTGAGCATCTTCTGAAACTCCATTTCAAACATTATGATCTTGATGATGCAACTTTATTTGTCAAGAAAGTTGGAAAAATAGTTGTATATCTTGTGATATATGTAGATGATCTTTTGATGATAGGGAACAATGAAAGCTACATTGCATCATAAAGAAGCAATTGGGGAAAGTTTTGAAATGACTGATTTGGGCTATGTTGATTACTATCTTGGTATTGAGGTAATCCAATATCATAAGTCCATATTTCTTTCTCAAAATAAGTACATTGGAGATTTGTTGAATAGGTTTAGCATGACAAAATTTAATCATCTTACCACTCCAATGGAACAAAACTTAAAACTCACATCTATTGAAGGAAAAGAAGTTGAGGATGCAACAAAGTATAGATAGCTTGTAGGAAGTCTCAACTACATAACTACTACTAGACCAGACATTTTGTTTGCTATTGGAATCCTCTCCAGGTTTATGCAAAAGCCTTGTGAGGGACATTGGTCTGCTGCAAAAAGAGTTCTAAGGTACTTGAAGGGAACTCAAGACTTTGGAATCAAGTATACACAGGTGGACGACTTCAGCTTGATTGGATACTCTAATTTAGACTTTGATGGAGACAAAGAAACTGGGGTATCTACTTCAGGATATACTATGAGTCTTGGATTAGGAGCTGTCTCTTGGAGATCACGCAAACAATCAGTTCCAGCAGATTCCACAATAGAAGCAAAATATGTGGTAGCAGCGGAAGAAACAAAAGAAATTGTGGCTCAAGAAAATTCTTGAAGATTTGCAGGTAAAACAAGTACAATCAACTCCACTCATGATTGACAATACCTTTGCAATAAAGTTGGCCAAGGACCCAAAGTTCCATGATCGAATGAAGCACATCAATACTAAATATCATCTCATTCGACATCATGTTGAGGCCAAAACAATCCATCTCCGTCATTGTTCCATTAATGAGCAAATTGTAGACATCTTCACCAAAGCACTTGGAAGAGAAAAGCTTGAACGATTCATAATGATGCCTGGACTCTCCAACATCCCTTCAGATTAAGGGGGGGAATGTTGACACCTAATCATCAGGATTGGGTGAATATAATGTAAATAAATAATAAGTAATATGAACAATCATCGGCAGATGAAGTGAACAATATCTCCCTCATGTATATAATAAAGACCAACCTGAAGGAATGCAAACATACAAATCAATTTGTGTTGAGGAGTTACTGCTTGGTCTGACAAACTGAGATTGCATTCGTCTCTACCAATTCTAGATACTTTGTAGGATAACTGCATTGATTTCTACTTGCATTTCTTGGGCTTTTACTAGCCTCTCATTATTGGCCTAAAAGCTTCTAACCTTAGCCTTCAGGCTTCTCATGGTGTCCATCTAGTATGGGGAGTGATTCCATCCCCCTTGGTCAACTGATCTCTCTTCTTCATTAGCTATAATACCATCACTTCCATGTTGTGATTGATCGAAACTGTACTCAACCATTTCAGTCCTCATTGATGTAACTTATATACTTTATGATGCTTATGATGTGTTTTCAACTACACACATTGTTACAAATTTCAAAATAATAAATAAACACATAATCATGAACATGAACTTGCATTCATGGTTCTTCCATGAGGTTTTCTGCTATGAAAAACAACCAAGTTAGTTTGCAAACAAATTTACAAATCATATGCATCAATCATTCAATACATTTATCATGATAGTTAACAATAAACATCATATTTATGGCTATGGTCCTACTCTCGCCAAGATGCTGTCAACCAAACAATTTACACTAACATAAGTTTAATAACAAAACAATAATCAATAATTCAAACTCGCTTTTAACACCTAAATATTTAATTAGTCAATTTTCAAAATCATCAATTGTCTGTGACGAAGCCCATCTAGTCCAAGCGTTGAACCTAGATGCTTTGATACCACTCTATAATGTAACTTGACCCCTCAAGTTACCATTAAATTATAATTAACAAAAATAAAATAAAATAATTGCCACATTCCTCTAATGGTAACCTAAGGGGTTGGGTGACATTACATGTTTGATCTCATGCTGGAAAATATAGTTTTCAAATTTATTTGAAGATATTATTTTCCATTATTAGTACAAATATATCCAATATGAGATTGTGTATCATTTTCAATCCATGCATTAAAGTTTTTGAAAGTTTCAAAAGCTTCAGATTGGTTCTTCAATAGATAAACCCAACACATTATGGTGTAGTCATCAATAAAAGTCATCATGTATTTATTACCATTTTCATAAGGAACATGCATAGGGACACACAAGTTAGAATGAATGATTTCAATATTTCTATGTGCTTTGGAATGAGAGTCGTGAAAACACTGTTTTTCGTTCTTTCGTAAGATACAAGCATCACATTGCATAAGTTTCCTAGGAATGGTTGACAAACTAGTAACACCATTTCTCTTCAATAAGCACATATTATCATAGTTCAACTGTCCAAATCTAGCATGCCATAATAGATTGGATGGTATTGTACCTTCATCAATTTGAGAACTGTATGCAAAGTTTTGTGCACAAGAAGAGGTTCCTTGTAGCTTCAAAAGTCTTTATTCTTCTATCCCTGTCATGACAAGTGAGTTGTCTAACGATTTTCTGACCCAATCTTTCCATCAAACACATGGATGGAGCATCCTTGCTAGAATATGTGAACCAAATACAACAAGTTTCTCTTCAACTCCAAGAGGTAGAGAACATCATGTAGAAGAAAGTCTGGGAGACCAAGCCATTTGGTCCTAATGGTGCCAAGCCCTAATGGCTTGAGTTTTGACTTATCTGCAAATTAGACTGCTCCATCAACATTATCAGTGAATTCTTAAAAGAAATATCTTCTAAAAGTCACATGTAAAGTTGCTCCTAAGTCAAGCCACCCTGCATCTTTCCATGAAGCAAGTGAAGCACTAAACAAGTCTTAAGTTACTCCAATATTGCAATTTCCATAACATAATGAGTGGATTTGGGTTCTTTACCTTTCCCTTGATCTGGTGATTTTCATTTCTCTTCATTCCTTTCCTATCTAATCTTGTCCCAAGAGATCTTACATGTGGAAGCATCATGTGCATTTATGTTGCATCAAAAACAATGAATATCAAGTCTTCCTCCTTGATAATGTTTGCCCCTCTGTCTCTATTATTCTTCCTTGCACATCCTCTTTAGCCACCTCTTCCTCTAGAAGAATCTTGTGCTTGATTCTTCTCTTTCTGTGCAAGGAAAAAAACTTCTTCAAAAGACTGAACAACTGTCTTATTCATCCCAAAATATTTCTCTCTTTTAGCAAACTTCTCCTCAAGAGAGTCAAAGGAAATCTCCTTAAATTTTCCACTAGCTTGTAATGACTCAAGATAATGGGAATAAGTGGGATACAATGCCTTGAAAGAAGCTGTGAGAGGAACATCTATTTGAAATCTAGTAGCTTCTATATCATGCACAATATCACTTATTTCTGAGGCTAAGGCAAGGGGATCATCACCTTTCACTTCAAGATTAAACAATTTGATCATTAATTGGACTACTTCAAGCTTAGAGTGTGAGTCATAAAAGTATTTCAGTTTATTTAAGGCTTCAAAAGCATTGCTAAAAGGTGTAATATGACGACTCACCTCTTAATTGAATGATGTTGCAATCAAGACATAGACCTTGCTATTCTTGTTCTCCCATATGGCAAGCTCTTTCTTAGAAATGGGCTTTTAAGGAGGATTGCCAATTTCCCCTTCACAAACTCCTTTCCACAACTCATTGAAAATGAGGGTTTGATTTATCTTCCTAGACCATTCATGGTAGTTCCATTTTCCAAAGAGAAGTACTCCAAATATAGAGATGAGTGAATGCATTTTTGCAAAACTTCGGCACTGGGCCTTGAATAGACAAAAAATTGCTAAAAAAATCTCTTAAATGAGACTCATCATACATGCATCTTCTTAAAAAAATTAATCAAAATAAACCAACATATAACCTCATATATTTGAATGGTTCAATATATATGAATGGTATTCAATGTAAAACAAGAAATTCAACACAATTTCAATGCTCCATCAATTTGAGCCCAATTCACCTTACACATATACTAATCAAACCTTATAGTATCATGGATATGACATACCACAAATACATGGTCTTCAAAAAATATTTATGCCATCACATACGGTCTTCAAAAACTATTCAACACACATATGTCCAATATTCAATTCATGCACCATATGCTACATGATTTTCAACACAAAGCATTCAATTTATCATTACCAAACACAACCCTAAAAAATTTCAACACATAGGGGGAATATATTCATAGCATATCATTACACAGTCTTCAAAAATATATATACGATCCGTAAAATTTGAACACACGTCCACCAACATATAATTTTCATTCAATGCAGAGGCATATGAAGTAATAACACCAACATTTAAGAGCCAACACAATTGTAATACACACCAACATACAAAAGCCATCAACACATACAATGTGATACCATAAATACTATAAATCATCATGCAGGAGTTAAGCACCATGAAAACATAAGTCATGACTTGAAAAGTTCAATGTACAACACAATATAACATACCAGTCACCATTTTATCACATCATACACTATAGTTTAGGACCATAATCAACACTACTCCAATGCTCAATGCAGAGGAGAAATACAACGCATAGGGTTGAAAACTGCTTCAATGCTCAACGCAGAGGAGCAACACACACTGCTTCAATGAACAAGACACTGCTCCCTTCAACGCATACAAACCAACGCACATGCTTCACGAATATACACCACAAGAACGATTAATTCAACAGAACTATGCCCCTTTCAACCTTTGGACAACAACATTCCACATACAGAGAAACATACACCAACGCGTAAGTTCAATGTGAAAAATTTAAAGGCATCATTCAATGATTCAACGGTCTGGCTATCACAGGTTTCAATGGACAATGAATACAGACAAAGAACTGTATACATTCAAAGGACAAAGTAGGGAAAATTGCAGGAGTTACATAACATAAAACTAAATTGTAGGAGTTACATAACATAAAACTAAATTGGGACTTGTTGCTCTGATACCATGTCAAAATAAGTTTGAGTAATTCCACTAATTGTGATTTTATGAAGCAAATCATGAATATATACAAGGAGAGGGAGATTATTGGAATTCATATTCCAATGTCTCTTAGTCTTTTCTATATTTCTATTTACATTATTTACAAGAATTTTCTAATCTCAAAGATTAGGTGTCAACGAAGACATCATGATTTAATTCAACTTGATCATTTAATATAGCATCCTTCATTTTATTTATAAAGTAAGAATATCTATTGAGATAACTATTATTTAATTTCAATATCATAATTTAAATCATATATCAATTTTTTTTTTTAAATATCCCATTCAATTAATTAAGTAAATCTTAATGTACTTAAGAATTGCATGGTCAAAATGAAAAGGGATATTACATTCTAATTTAGGTTGACCACTTAATCGTGCATCCTTCATTCTATTTTCAAAATACAAACACCTATTAACATAAATATGATTTAATTTTAGCAGTATAAAAAATAACACATTTACTTAATTCATGGAAATTTAAGTCATTTACCAAAAAAAATTGAGGTAACCTATTTACTTAACACATTAACTCATTGTAATTCAACTCATTTACCAAAAGTTTTTGAAGAACCCCATCCACTTAACTTGTGGATGATGAATGTCAATAGAGGATGACAATGGGAAGCTCTAGGAATAATAGTTTGAAGAGATTCTAGAGGCTGCTAGAGATGATGACCACGAGGCTCTAGTGGGAAGTAAACCTAGAAAGGTAATATCCAAGTGGCAGGAGTAGTTGTTGAAGGTGATGGCTAGTTAGAGGAGACTACAGAGGTTAAGATGACCAAGTGGCTGTAGTGGGGGAGTAAATCTTGAAATGTGATGACTAAGTGGTGTGAGTGGTTGTGCAAGGTGCTTGCTGGAGGATACTATACAATATGCCATGTCTAGGTGGCAATGGGGATTCAGTTTAGAAAGGTGATGATTAGGTGGCGGGAGTGGTTATGCAAGTTGATGGTTAACTAGAAGAGATTGCATATGACAAAGTAAGTAGGGTGAGGAATAAGTATAGAAATAAGAAGTATATCTTAGAAAAAAATAAAGATAAAATAATTGATAACCAAGGAACATAAATGACAATAAAAAATGATGATCAAATATCATAAGTGAAAAATAAATTTTAATATGCTTAAAAAATGATTAAAATAGTCAAAATAAAAACAAAACATGTAACTAACTAGTCTTACAAACTCTCTTTTATTTAAAAAATAACCACACCTATTCTATTAAACATTTTAACCTACAACATTATTTATAATATACTAATAACTTAGATATTAAAAAATACCATTATCCTTCGTTCTATCCTATTTCCAAAAATAAAAACATCTATTCAATTAAACATTTGCATGTTATAACATACTAATAGCATTATAAAATACCTTTATCATTTGATGAACAGATGGAAATAGAACAACTTACTCCATGGGCCGATTGCTTAAACACTAAAATACTAACATCATCTGAACAACCTACTCCATGCACCGATTGCTTAAACACTATTGCCTCTCACGTTTTAGTGGTAAGTCGAGCGTTGCCAAGTGTGGAGATGCGTTTTCGATTTGAATTCATTACCAGAAGATATTACGTTTAAAAAAACACCACTAAATGAGATGTTACCAGAAGATTAAAATCATGATTAGAATGTTTTGAAGTAGAATATTTTTTATGAATATATAAGATGGAATTTTTTATTGTTTATAAAAATCTTAATTTTATTTGCTATCACAGTTTAGATCTTGTAACTGGACTCCCTTGCGCAGTGTTTATTGCCTCGAAAATGGAAATGAGGTGATTTATTTTTATATTTAAATATGCGGTAGTCAAAATAATGAGCAAACAATGGTAGAAAAAGGTGATAACTAAGATATAGAAGCTAAAAGTAAGCTTTAATGCATTTGAATATTAGATAGTGAAAATCAAAATAGAATATTATGATTTAATTTAATTTAACTACGGTGTTTTATTCACAAAATAAAAACACTAAAATTATTTAATTTCAATATTTTAATTTAAATTATTTATTAAATATTTTACATATCTCATTTATTAATGGAGTAAAGTTTAATGTATTTTAGAATTGTATGGTCAAAATGAAAAGATAACTAATTCAGTGTTGTTGTTTAATCTTGCATTCTTTTTCTTATTGTCGAAATTAAAACACCCTTTAACATAAAGATTATTTAATTTTAACATTGTAAGAAAATAACCCATATATTTAAGTTGCTTACAATTTTTTTGAAGTAATAGCCAAAATGAAAAGGGAATATCACAATCTAATTCAACTTAACCATTTAACCATTTAATCTTGCATTCCCTTTCGTATTTTCTAAATAAAAACACCCTTTAAAATAAAGATTATTTAATTTTAACATCGTAAAAGAATAACCCATTTAATTAACTCATTGTAACTTAAGTTACTTACAAATTTTTTTGAAGTAACTCATTGTAATTTAAACCATCTACCAAAACTTTTTTGAAATAACCCATCCCCTTAACTTGTCATTGATGAAGGCCAATAAATGATGACCGAGTGGTTGGAGTGGGGAGTAGGTAGTGGCAAGAGTGGTTGTGCAAGGTGATGAGTGGTTGGAGTGGGGAGTAGGTAGTGGCAAGAGTGGTTGTGCAAGGTGATGGAAGATTGAAGGATACTATACAACGTACAATGATTAGGTTGCTAGAGTGAAGAATAAATCTTGAAATGGGGAGTAAGTCTCTAAAGGTGATGAGTAGGGAGCAAGAGTGGTTCTTCAAGGTGATGGAAGATTGGATGAGTAAGGGGCAAGAGTGGTTGTTCAAGGTGATGGAAGATTGGAGGATAGTACACAGGGTACCATGATTAGGTTTCTAGAATGAAGAATAAATCTTGAAATGGGGAGTAAATATTGAAAGGTGATGACTAGGGGTCTCTATTGGAGAGTAAACCTAGAAAGATAATGACTAGGTAGCACTAGTGGTTATACAAGGTGATGGAAAATTGGAGGAGAGTGCACATGTTACAATGATTAGATTGATGGATTGGAAAATAAATCTCCAAATGAGAAGTAAATCTCAAAAGGTGATGACCAAGTGGTGAGAGAAATCGTGCAAAGTAATCGGTGGTTCGAGAAGATTGCATAGGTTACTGTGACTACATTAGTAAAGAGAAAAATCAACCCTAAAAA